>OY997588.1:80791042-83191042 GCA_963921825.1 Erodium maritimum | reverse complement strand
TTGGTGCCTTTGATTGTAATTGAGAAGTTACTTGTGTAACAAGTTGGCTTGTTTAGGGACAATGTGTTGGTGCCTATGGTTGTAATTGGAACAATTTTCTTAGTGGGGGCCTTGTAGTGGTGCCTCTTTTTTTTTATCAAAAAATATTTATTAAAAAAGACCAAGTTTTCAAAGTGAAAACAGGGCCAAGGGGAGACCCCTCAAAGTACAAACCGGATATGCCTTGAAGGCACCTAAGACACTAGGTATGAACTTGCCCACAAAAAACCCAAATAAACAACAATCTATCACAAATTCAACACCAGCCAACCTACTTAACCCAACCACTGAACCAAGTAAAGCCTCAACCAACTTGAAACACAAACCCCAACCTTTGTATCCACCTAAGTGTTGGGTCTCGAGGTAGGGTTGGAGATGAACCAACTCGCAGCGGAAAATCAATGAAAACCAAGAGACGATTAAAACCATGAAACAACTAACAAAGAATGGATTCACAAGAGAAAAATTCAGCACTAGTTCTTACCAAAACAAGAACACCGGTTAACGAATGATTGGCTTGAGTCTCCAAGACGCCTACGTATCCACATGGGAATCAAAGCCACGTAGTTCTTCTCTTTGAGGACTCAAGAACACAAAAATGGAGGAGGAAACTAGCCAAACCCGAAATGGCCATGGAAGAGGGAGAGAAAATGTGTTTCCTATTCTTGTCTTGTGTTTGTTATGTTGAAAAAGATGACTTAAACATAACAAAACCCATACTTGTCCAACTAAAGGCATGGGACAAGTATGGTGTCAAGTAAGGTGTAAATAGGACAAAGTATGGCAAGACAAGATTGGGTTAGGTGGTGAATCACCAACACCTTAATCCTTGTCTTTCTTACTTAGTACTAATTAATCAAGACTTGATTAATTAGTTCCATGGGCCTTGGTTGCATGGGCCTTTCATGGGCCTCTTGAAACATGGCCCGTGGCCATTTCCAACGAGGTCCCGTGATTCGCTCATCGCCTCCATGCCTTCCATACCGGAAATGTCCAACATTATCCGACGCGATCAATCCCAAGACTCCAAGCCTTGTCTCGATCCGTAAAGCCCTATTCACTTACGGGCACATGACCCAAAACCCAGTTTTGGTCATGTCCCGAGACAACTCCCTTTTGGCCATTCTCCATAAATGTGTCAATGAGTTTCATCCTCCGGTGTGACCCTTAGGTTTATGCATGTCAATAGATCAACGTAAAATCCCATTTTACTTGATCCTATTTAAGTGGCAACTAACGAGACTTTAGTATTGCCTGACACTACATAACGAATCGACCCTGTCGATTCTAACCTTTCCATCGTCCCTGTCATTATCCTTTTATCTCCGATATCCTGATTGAGATAAGGCATAGAGCCGTCATCCTTATTATTCTCAATCACCGTTCCTTGATATGTGAGATGACTGAAGATATGATACCCAGTATCATGTGCATGGCCATGCTATTCTTCCAGTCACTCTCGATCAAGTGGCCGAGAACCGATATCTTTCCCATACCTTAGTATGAGGGATAAATCCCTTAGCCGTCTTTCGTGTCACTCATGTAGCCCGTCCCCAAGCCAATCCTGGCCGTTATGGAAGCCCTGTTACGGACAACGTTAGGCTCAGGTCAAACTCAGTTGTTGACTACATAGCGATCACAAAGACTCCTTGGTCTAAGGATACATGACAAGCTACAACACTGAATATGTTCATGACTTAATCTATGGCACATATTCAGGGCGGGTCGTCCAATATCATGTCCCACATGATATCTATGATCAGACTCCGGAATCCCATTCCAATGACTAACAGAACGTAAGCCATAAAGAGCCATCTTTCATACTAGTCGCTTCTAGTGAAGCTTTGTTGACTAGGGACCCATCGAGTGTGATCTATCTCGATCTATGGTTCTATTCGCATGGTGGGCATAGATCAGAGCACACATCGATATATTACTCCAACACATAAGTAATATAAAGCCGCTTTAATTTTATTGCTAACGATGATATATACATTTGGACATTTAGGATTGAACTACGGGCACTAAGACTAACAATCTCCCACTTGCCCTAGTTCCAATCTAAACTCCAATATGTCCCCATCGACTTTACATGTCTAACATGTTCAGGCAGTGACACTGCCTTAGTCAAAGGGTTGGCTATGTTATCATCTGTTGCAATATCGGTTATCTTCACTTCACCTCAGTTCAGTATTTATCTGATGAGGTGGATACGCCGCAGTACATGTTTGGATTTGTTATGAGATCTAGGCTTTTAGCTTGCGCAATGGCCCTTGTGTTGTCGCAAAATGGATTCACCGGACTGGATGGGTTTTTAATTACACCCAGTCCTGCCATGAATTTCCAAATCCACATAGCCTCCTTAGCTGCCTCTGCAGCATCCATGTACTTGGCCTCTGTCGTAGATTCGGCAATGGTATCTTGCTTTACGCTTTCCCAGCTAAAGCTCTGCCATTCAGCGTAAACACATATCCTGATTGACTTCTAAAGTCATCTGGATTTGTATTGGAAAACTAGCGTCTACTCATCCTTCGACGACTAGTTCAGCATCATCTTTCCCCCGGGTTAGAATGATGTCTACTGGTACAACATAAGGCTTACGAGACGTCTGGTCTCATACATGTCATGGCATATATGATCGATCCTGCCCCCAGGCGCATAGGATTCTCATCATCCTTTTCAGCTCATCAGGTGTCTTAGGACACTGAGTCTTGCTGAGATGAATGCCATGACTAGTGGGTAAGAGTCCTTTCTTTGAATCGAGCATTAAGAACCTACTCAATGCCTTGTTCACATAGGTTCCCTGACTTAAATCCAAGACCCTCTTGGTGCGATCTCTACATATCTTAATCCTTAAGATATGAGAAGCATCACCTAAGTCCTTTATTGAAAAACACTTCCTCAACCAAGCTTTAATCTCGTGCAAGGTTGGGATGTCGTTTTCAATGAGAACCAGAAAGGTAATATTGCTCCCACTAGCCTTCTTATAAACGCAAGATTCATCCTCGTTCTTGATTAAGCCAAATCCAATTACAGCTTCATCAAAACGAAGGATCCAACTCCGAGAAGTTCGTTTCAATCCAGAAATGGATTTCAACAACTTATAAATCTTTCCTTTATTCTTCGGATCGTCAAAACCTTTGGGCCGAGACATACAAACGTACTCAGTCAAATTTCCATTTAGGAAAGCGGTTTTGACATCCACTTGCCATATCTCGTAATTATGATACGCAGTTATGTCAAGAAGAATTTGGATCGATTTTGACCATAGCCACTAAGGAGAAGGTTTCCTCATAGTCAATCCATTGGATCTGCCTATAACCTTTCGCCACCAGTTGAGCTTTGTAGGTCAGAGGGTTGCCGTCCATGTCCATCTTCACCTTGAAGATCCATTTGCATCCGATGGTCCTCACACCATTGATGGGATCAACCGGTTCCCAGACTCGGTTGTCCGACATGGATTGCATTTCCTCCCTCATGGCTCCCAGCCATAACTCGGAGTCGGGCCCATCCACGACTTCTTGAAAGGTGGCTAGATCATCGTGATCCACCATGACTTCATTGTCACCTCTGGATACCATATCTTGGAGGTGGAAGATTGACCCTTTCAAATCGACTTGGACCTTCCGGAATTGTAACAGGAATTGGTTCTCACTCTACAACAATCTCTGGCTCCTTTCTACTGGGTTGCCAATTGGTTTAGACAGATCTGTACCATCCTGAATTTCTTCGAGATGCACAGTCCTCCCAATGACGTCTTTGGAAACAAAACTTCTTTTCCATAAAGACCCCACCCCAAGCGACGAACACCATGTTCTCACTGGGATTGTAGAAATAGTATCCCCTTGTTGCTTTGGGATACCACACGAAGGTGCATATCTCAGATCTTGGTTCGAGCTTAGTCGAAACCAAATGTTTCACATAAGCCTCGCAACCACAAATCTTTAGGAAGGACAAAGCGGGCATCATCCCGTACCATTTTTAAAATGGTGTCCCTTCCACACCATTCGTCGAAGCCCGATTCACTATGAATGCGGTCGTCTCTAGAGCAAAACCCCTAAAAGAGATTGGGAGATCAGTCCAACTAATCATGGAACAGACCATTGTCTAACAATGTCCGATTTCTCCGTTTGGCTACACCTTTCAACTACAGTGACCTAGGAGGAGTCCATTTCAAAAGGATCCCATTCTCTTTTAGATGATCTAATAACTCTGTGGTCAAGTATTTTCCACCTCGATCCAATCGAAGTGCCTTAATACCTTTGTCGAGCTGGTTTTCTACTATAGTCTTAAACTCTTTGAATTTATCAAAAGCTTCAGACTTATGTCTCACCGAATAGACATAACCATATTTACTGTAATCATCAGTAAATGTGATAAAGTAGCTAAAACCCCTCCTGGCAAGTGAACTTATTGGTCTACACACATTCGAGTGTATCAGCCCCAATAATTCACCCGCCCTTTCATCGCGATCGATAAAGGGCACTTTAGTCATTTTTCCCATCATACAAACCTTGCACCTATCGATCGAATGGAATTCGAATGAACCTGAAAGCCCGCACTTCTGAAGTGCTGATAGGCGCTTCTTGTTTATGCGACCCAAATGACAGTACCATAACAGAGTTAGGTTTAAATCGTTGGATTTAGACCTCTTGGTATTAACGGAATATATAGAACTTGAGGCATTGTTACCCATATCTAATATGTACAATCCTCCAACCATGTCAGTACTGGTATAAAACATATCATTGCATAGAACATTGAAAACTCCATTTCCAATATTAACATTATATCCTTCCTTGTCAAACACGGATACAGATATAATATTCCTACTAAGAGTAGGTATGCAATATACATTATACAATACTAAGACAAGGCCTCTTGGCAAAGCAAGACTCATGGATCCTACAGCAGTTGCCACAACTCTGAGGTCCATTTCGTGCTTTCCAAATCTCTCATACTTTCAGCCACCATATATTAGTGCATGTGTGAGATTCAGTCATGGTATCTAATACCCATGAATCTTTGGAAGTAGAGAGATGTAGCTCTATAGAGTTAATACCGAATGAAGGCACGGTCCCACCGCCCTTCCTTAGATCATCCAGGTTTCCTGATGAAGGCGCAGTCCTACTGCCCTTCTTCAGATCATCCAGGCTATTTGATGAAGGCGCAGTCCCACTGCCCTTCTTCAGATCAGCCGTGAACTTCCTGTAATCCTGGTTCCAATGACCAGGCTGTTGGCAGTAGAAGCAGACATTCTCAGGTGTCTCATCTTTCCTGCCAAGTGCGCATGGGCCCAGCCCTTGCCACTTCCAATTCCCTTGTTGACCATCAGAATATCCTTGGATCCCAGATCCCTGAGATATTCTTCTCAGCAGTTAATGACACTTCATGTAACTCTGATATGGTCTTAGAGACAGCCTTGTCAAGGACATATTCTTTGCGTTCAGACTTGAGGACTATCCTCAAAATTCTGTACCAGTCCAAATAGTTTGTCCCATTTAGCTTGACCCTGTCAAGAATGGTTTTTAATGACAAACTATTAATGTTCGCTGAATTTGCCATTTGATCTACAACAGATAAAATTCAATCAGTAAACTGAATAAATTTTATGAAGATCAAGCTTAAACACCAACAATCAATTCTAAACCTTTAGAATATGAAACCAAGATCCTTGATTCACTCGATTAAGCTGAACTAATGCTCACCACTTAATCGAGCTATGTAGGTAGGACTCCATCCAATCACATCCAATGTGACTCCTGGCTAGGGTATGTACTTATGTACACGACTTACCCTATCTGTTACCCTAGCTCAACCTCAGGCTGAGAATCGTAGTCGGGTCCACCAATTTTCAACTATGGCTCGTCACTATGTAGGTGCTCCGCTAATGCGCACGACACCCACATATGTCGTCCAAACCTACTACCCCGCTTTCCCATGGATGCTCCGCTAATGCGCACGACACCCATAGGACGGGGAGGTAGTAAGGTGTTGATAATTGGGAGGTATCGGACATGACCCGCTTTTACTTGTCCGGTTGTGTTTAAAACTTTGACACATCCTAGATGCGATGAGCACATCAACTACATTCCAAATGCAATGATGCCTCAAATTACATCCAATGTAATTCTTCCTTCGAACCCGTCAACTACATCCAATGTAATGACGATTCTAAGGGCTCACACACAAGGATTAAAATTCCAATTTTATCTTTGCATGTGAGGTGATATGCTCGGTAAATAAAGTTAAGCATGCAATTCTAAAACACATAGAATTAATCATGCATAAACTAAACCAAGCATAAAGCGATAAATGTGCACATAATAGCCCCCTAAACTAACTCCCACTAGCTTCTTGAGCTCCACCATCTCCAAGCCGATGCCAACACCCGAAAAGCCACCAAATGACCTTTTCGCCCTTTCTTCGTGTTGAGTAAAAAAATACAATTTAATACACGACTCGCAGGTCGGGAATAAATAAATATTACAAACAAGTGGTTCGACGACCACACCTTGAAAGAATAATTACACGCTAACACTAACGGCTCGCAGGCCGTGAAAAGCGATAAATAATTAAATCGAGCTCGGGGCTATTATGTACACCATGCCAACATCACATCACACATCGTGTTATCAAACAAGCATGTTATCAAACATCATGTGATTTTCCGGTTTTAATTAATAGCCAAGTTTCGAAATTTTTTGATGCTCGGTTTATCGAAACCGTTCAAAAATGAAACTTTTGAACATTTGATCTTCGAGTTCATCATGACGGTTCCAAACTCGTCATAACTAACAAAACGGTTTAGCCTTGGCATATCAACCATCCAATGGTCATGCTTGGCCTAGCTCCGTCCAACGGAGCCCCGTTCGGTCCCGGTTTCGGCTCCCCGAGAGTCCCGCTCCCGAGACCCGAAAAATCAAATTTTTTTCAAAATTTCCAGATTTGAAATAATTTTCAAAAATTCATTTTACATGCATTAAATCCATGAACAAGAATTTAAAACATGTTATCAAACAATTTAGCAAAACAACATGCCAAAAAACGAAACTTTCAAGCAAAACCGAAACTTTGAACACCGTCTTGTGAATCCCGAAGGTAGCACGGCTCTGATACCACTGTTGGGTCTCGAGGTAGGGTTGGAGATGAACCAACTCGCAGCGGAAAATCAATGAAAACCAAGAGACGATTAAAACCATGAAACAACTAACAAAGAATGGATTCACAAGAGAAAAATTCAGCACTAGTTCTTACCAAAACAAGAACACCGGTTAACGAATGATTGGCTTGAGTCTCCAAGACGCCTACGTATCCACATGGGAATCAAAGCCACGTAGTTCTTCTCTTTGAGGACTCAAGAACACAAAAATGGAGGAGGAAACTAGCCAAACCCGAAATGGCCATGGAAGAGGGAGAGAAAATGTGTTTCCTATTCTTGTCTTGTGTTTGTTATGTTGAAAAAGATGACTTAAACATAACAAAACCCATACTTGTCCAACTAAAGGCATGGGACAAGTATGGTGTCAAGTAAGGTGTAAATAGGACAAAGTATGGCAAGACAAGATTGGGTTAGGTGGTGAATCACCAACACCTTAATCCTTGTCTTGCTTACTTAGTACTAATTAATCAAGACTTGATTAATTAGTTCCATGGGCCTTGGTTGCATGGGCCTTTCATGGGCCTCTTGAAACATGGCCCGTGGCCATTTCCAACGAGGTCCCGTGATTCGCTCATCGCCTCCATGCCTTCCATACCGGAAATGTCCAACATTATCCGACGCGATCAATCCCAAGACTCCAAGCCTTGTCTCGATCCGTAAAGCCCTATTCACTTACGGGCACATGACCCAAAACCCAGTTTTGGTCATGTCCCGAGACAACTCCCTTTTGGCCATTCTCCATAAATGTGTCAATGAGTTTCATCCTCCGGTGTGACCCTTAGGTTTATGCATGTCAATAGATCAACGTAAAATCCCATTTTACTTGATCCTATTTAAGTGGCAACTAACGAGACTTTAGTATTGCCTGACACTACATAACGAATCGACCCTGTCGATTCTAACCTTTCCATCGTCCCTGTCATTATCCTTTTATCTCCGATATCCTGATTGAGATAAGGCATAGAGCCGTCATCCTTATTATTCTCAATCACCGTTCCTTGATATGTGAGATGACTGAAGATATGATACCCAGTATCATGTGCATGGCCATGCTATTCTTCCAGTCACTCTCGATCAAGTGGCCGAGAACCGATATCTTTCCCATACCTTAGTATGAGGGATAAATCCCTTAGCCGTCTTTCGTGTCACTCATGTAGCCCGTCCCCAAGCCAATCCTGGCCGTTATGGAAGCCCTGTTACGGACAACGTTAGGCTCAGGTCAAACTCAGTTGTTGACTACATAGCGATCACAAAGACTCCTTGGTCTAAGGATACATGACAAGCTACAACACTGAATATGTTCATGACTTAATCTATGGCACATATTCAGGGCGGGTCGTCCAATATCATGTCCCACATGATATCTATGATCAGACTCCGGAATCCCATTCCAATGACTAACAGAACGTAAGCCATAAAGAGCCATCTTTCATACTAGTCGCTTCTAGTGAAGCTTTGTTGACTAGGGACCCATCGAGTGTGATCTATCTCGATCTATGGTTCTATTCGCATGGTGGGCATAGATCAGAGCACACATCGATATATTACTCCAACACATAAGTAATATAAAGCCGCTTTAATTTTATTGCTAACGATGATATATACATTTGGACATTTAGGATTGAACTACGGGCACTAAGACTAACACTAAGATCAACAAAGACGGCCAAAACTCCAAACTGAAGCCACCACAATCTGAGAAAAAAAAACACCAACATCATCGCCTTGAGTCTCCATTTCAGTAGATCCAAGTGCCACAAGTGAACCCCCAAAGAGCCAAGGACCCTACTGAACATATCAAACCATATCTCCAACACACTTAGAAACAGAAGTACTAAAACCAACTGGGGACCAGCAACAAACATTCAGAAAGCTCCTGCGAAAAAGAAAGAGGGCAAGTCTTGCAACTTAGTAACCTGCAACATAACAAAAGAAGGAACTTGATTCTGATAAACAACTCTAGGATCTCTCCGATTATGAACAAGAACTGATCCTCTCATGAACCAAGAGAGGATCTTCAACCTATAAGAAATTAGGCAAATGTAGCTCTGGCTTGAGATTCTATCTCATCCAGACAAGCTTCTTTCTCTCCTTCAAGATCAACAAAATCATCTCCTGAATCGGTTTCAAAGTTTACTCTTTGATTTATTTCAGCCTCAAGATTGTCAAACTGATCTATGACTAAATCATCAGCAACAAAAGCCTTTAAACCTATTGCCTTGCAATATTCCCAAGGGCTCTTGATTTCTTCATTTGTTGAAGTTGTTGCAATTCTTCCTTTCTTTTTCTTGTCTGACAGTTGTAATAAAGGAGTCTCTTTGCCTCTCCTCGACCTTGTATCATAAACATAAGATACCTGAGGCTTCTTCGATTTTCTCTTGATGGTTGAAATTTTTGAATGTGAGGAAGAGAACCGACTACTGCTATTATTGTTGCCAGAGAAAACAAAATTTACATTTTGTGCTCCCTCCAAAAAGACATAACTCTCAGTGTTCTCAACAGTAGGTGGATCCTTAGAAATGCTTTTATTCTCAACCCTTACTAACTCATCAATGCCATCTGCCCCATCTATTTCCAATGCAACAATTGTAGCTTCTACTAACAGATCAAGGAAAGGATCTTTAAATACTAGAATGATATTGTTGGTCACAATCAACTGAACCTCTTCCTCCTCCTGATGAATCTTCTGAGGGCTATGAAGGACTTGTTTCTGAGATAAATCCATTGCTGTAGAAGGGTTGTTACTATGAATTAAAGAAGATTCAAAAGTGTCCTTCACTACAGCGGTTTGTGAACTCCCTCCTGAGACCAATAACTTCTCTGGAGGAAAGTTGCTGATTCCTGCACCTTCTTCAGTACCGGAGACTTGAGACAATCCCTTTGCTCCTCCTTCCACAATTAAAGCTTTCATCCTATCACCTGTATTAAAATCTTGCAAATTCTCTTTTTCAACAAAAGGAATATGATTTTTAGAACTCACAAAAATAGCCTCGGTATTAAATTTGGATTTTAAGTGCTGAGAAGCAGATTGTTGTTCTTTCTCGAGGGTTCTCCTGGCTATGTTCTTTACTTCAAAGACGTAGCTTTAAAATTTTTATAAAAATTGCTGATAAAAAAAAGATCAACAGTTAGCTCCATGTTTTGTTTGTGTTACTGTACAAACAAGTTTTTTTTATCAGCTAATTATTTTTATAGAACCAAGTTTCCAAAATGGAAACAGGGTCAAGGGCGAACCCTCACTTACACCAAAAAGCATGCCATATAGGCACCTCAAAACAGTACACCAAACCCAAACATTGGGTATAAAACATGTCTAAATACCTAGATTTATCTCACTTGAAGAAAACCGAACTGTACAAACAAGTTGCTTCTTGTTTGTTTGCTGGTTGTTGAAATCAAAACCAAAAATAACAAGGTTTGGCAGTGGCTGAACAGTGGATAGATGCAAAAGGGGGATTGTGTGTTTTTCCTCTTATATGTTCTTTTCTTGGTGTGAGAAATCAAGAAGCCAAATCAAAGATATTGGGTGGTGTGACGCGGGACATCAAATAGTTTTTGGTCTGTATATGTTGAAGTATTGTCACGGTAAAAGAAAAAAATCAAAGGTAGGTGATCTTTATTTTTTTTCTTGTCTCTTGTTTTTTTTGATCCGCCAAAAAAGACGATTTTATTAAAGAAAACCAAAAAGGGTACAGGGAAGCAAAATAACTAGGAGCCCAACAAGGTGAAACAACTAAAGGGGGAAGACTTCCACAGATGAAGATCATTGGCAACAAAGAGGCAATTTGGTTGTTAATTTTTTGATCATGGAGCTAGTTTTTTATATCACCAAATACGGATTTAAATTAAACCTCTTCAGAGGTAGAATAGGAGTACATGAAATGGTCTAGCTACAGACCTGAGAGTGAATCGAGCATTGGTATGACAGCTCAGCCTCATGACAATCCCAACAAGGGAAGATCTTGGAGCTAGTTATCAGTAACAAAAGATAGCGTTTTTTTCTTTTGTGGATTACCGTATTGTATTGAGAGATAGAGAATTAGGTTTGTAATTCTCATATTGTTTCTCGGTTAATAAAAGGTGTAAGAACCGCTCCCGGTCAACGCCAGTAAAATCGGCGAAAAACGGGAAAATTTAAAAAATTTGGACACACACTTAATTGAACCTAAATTTGACCCCGAGGGTCATACCGGACTTAAGTTGACCCCGATATCGACCAAAGTGAGTTCCGGGGGGACTTAGGGCAACTTTCTGACCAATTTGGGAAATGTTGACTTTTCGCTGGAAAAGTCAACCGAGCGACGTTTGGGTCCGTTCGAGGTACGTTTTGGATCCAAAAAGCTTAGCCGTCGTCGCAGCGGTCTTAGTTGAGCCGTTTCCTTGTAGCCCGTGAAGTTTTGTAATTTCTTGGAAAAAGGTCCCGTTCGGGGCCCGAAACGGCCGAATTTCGCGAATCTGATTGGAAAATATCTAGAAGATATTTTTCAAAAAGGTGTGGGACCCACTTGCCACATGTCACCAATGTGGTGGTGTTAGGTTTATTGGACAAGACAAGAGAAGACTACTTTTAGTGCTAGTTTTGTAATTAAGTATTAGATTTGATTTTTTAAAAACAAAACAAAGGGGAAAGCAATTGCTATGTTCGGACATTCTCAAAAAAAAGGAAGAAGTGGAGAGAGAAAGTGGAGAGAGGAAAGAAGAGGAAAGAAGAGAGAAGAAAGGGAGAAAAAGAGAAGGAAGTTTGTGGTTTTGTGATTTTTCCCGTCGATCAAACCGTTGGATCGTCTCAACGATAGAAGAATCAAGCTCACACCGTCATTCTCTACGGTGGGCATTTAACCGATTTTCATTTTGTTAAGTTTGGAAATTAGGGTTTGGTTTGAAACTAGTGGTTTTAGGATGTGTTGAGGTGTGGGGTTCGTTGGAGACGTTTTGGAGCGAAGTTGGAACGTTTTCCGGTGACAAGGGGCTCGGGGGAGCTCCGGCCACCGTGTAGGGTGGCCGGCCGGCCTTGTAAGGTGGCTGGCCGGAGCTAGGGCCGACCACCATCATGGTGGGCCGGCCCAAAGTGGCCCTAGCCACCCACGACCAAGGTTGGCCGGGTGGGGCCCACGTGCTCGGGTTTCGTGTTCGGGTGGTTTAGGACGTTCCCCGAGTCATTAATCTGCACCCGGATCGAAATTTGGAATTAAATTGTAAAAGTTGTAATTGACGGGTTTAGAAACTTGAAACGCTAGTTAAATTACTCGGAAGTCGGAATTGGCTTCCGTCGAGTGCATAGGAACCCTTGAATTATTCTAAGACCGTAGAAACGAAAACGGGAATTTTCGGAGACCCGGAAGGACGTTTTCAAAACCCGGGCAGATTCGCCATGTCGGGCGAATCGGGCTTTTCCGGGTCCATTATCGACAATGTCGAGTAATTGGGAAGTTTGGGAGTGATCGACATTGTCAGGGTTACTTTTGGGCGTCAAGTTTGTTAAAATTCAGTTTATGCCTGCAAGCTTAAAAGCGTTTAAAATTGTGTTCTTATTATATCGTGCCACCGACAGAGGAAAGGGAAAGCTAGGCGAGTGATCGTGATCACGCCGGAGCTTGATTGTGAGCTTTTGGGGAAAGCATACGAGGTAGGGAAAAGTAGCCGGATCTCGGCCCTGACTAGGGAAAGTTAACAGTAGAAATGCATGTGACACTTGTGTGTCGTGGGTTAAGTAAGTTTATCGAATATTAGAAAGGCAGGCGACACCGGGTGGTGTCGTATGATACGGGAACGTATCGAACAATAGAAATGCATGTGACACTTAGTAGTGTCGTAGGAGCAGTGAACTGTCGATATTAGAACTACTGGAGGTATTTGGTTATGCCCGGAGGTTGATTGTGAGCCTGTTGATATTAGAACTACTGGAGGCATTGGTTATGCCCGGAGGTTGATTGTGTAATTGTGTCTTGGGTGGCCATGAGAGCCCGTACTTTACTGTTGTGTCTTGGGTGGCCATGAGAGCCCGTGTTTCACTGTTGGTGTCTTGGGTGGCC
Organism: Erodium maritimum; assembly: GCA_963921825.1. Taxonomy (NCBI): domain Eukaryota; kingdom Viridiplantae; phylum Streptophyta; class Magnoliopsida; order Geraniales; family Geraniaceae; genus Erodium; species Erodium maritimum. Next base: position 83,177,809 of record OY997588.1, on the reverse strand, counting down.
ATGAGAGCCCGTACTTTACTGTTGTGTCTTGGGTGTCCATGAGAGCCCGTGTTTTACTGTTGGTGTCTTGGGTGGCCATGAGAGCCCGTGTCTTTACTGTTGGTGTCTTGGGTGGCCATGAGAGCCCGTGTCCTTACTGTTGGTATCTTGGGTGGCCATGAGTGCCCGTGGGGTTGTTGAGCCCGTGTTTTACCGTTGGTGTTTTGGGTGGTCGTGAGTGTCTGTGGGGTTGTGGAGCCCGTGTTTTACCGTTGGTGTTTTGGGTGGCCGTGAGTGCCCGTGGGGTTGTTGAGCCCGAGTCTTTACTGTTGGTGTGTCTTGGGTGGCCATGAGTGCCTGTGGAGTGTTGGACCGGTGTTGTTGCTGTTTGTTGAACTTTGGTTGTGATTGTGATTGTGGTTACCTGAGGTTGGGGGCCCGCTTCATGAAACGGGGGTCCTGTGATCGCACGCGTCTGCATGTTCAGACGGGGTAGGGGGCCCGCCCATGAGGAAAGGGGTCCTGGCCGCGCATGCGTGGTGGTGACAGGTCGACAGCCTGATCCGACTTTGTGTCGGGAAAAGTGCGACAGGTCGACCGCCTGGCCTGACAGGGATCGGCAAAGTGGCGACAGGTCGACCGCCTGGCCTGACAGGGATCGGCAAAGTGCGTGAGGGGGTTACTGAGCAGCTGGAGTGCGATCCTTTGTGATCTTGTTTGGTGTGCGATCCTTTGTGATCTTGTTTGGTGTGCGATCCTTAGTGATCTTGGGTGTTGCGTGGTAATCTGTCGTGTCTTTGGAGGATGTCGTCAATCGTTGTGCCGGGTCTACATTACGGGTCCGAGTGTTGATTCGGTTGAGGAAAGTAACAGTTTGTGTGTGTCAGGCGGGTTGTTGTTGGTGTTACCGGCATTGTCTGCTAAGTATGTCGTAGTCATTCTGTTATCCGTGGTGGTGAGCGAACGCTCACCCTAGCTGCTTTTCCTACAGGTACTGGTCGCAGGATGGACTAGGTGAGCTTCCGAAGCTTGAAGAGCTAGGAGCGGGAGTCCGGGTTTACTTTTGAGTCTAGCGACGTACACTTGTTTTTTTGTCCGCTTGTTGGGACGTACTTTTGAGTTGTAAATAGTTATTTTGATTAACTACTTGATGGTTTTAAAGTGAATTATTTAAAAGGCTTGAAAATGTTTTATTGTTTTAAACGTTCGCGTTCCGAGTTCGGTTCTACTGAATTTGGGGTGTGACAAAAGGAGCTTGTTGTTGTCCCGTGGATGTAGGCACATTGTCGAACCACGTAAAATATTTGTTTCTCTGTTTATTTTCTGCAGTTTAAATATTGTTTCGTAATTTGTGCTTATCAGGCATTCTCATTTATCGACTGGATCCTAGGATCGGGAGTTGAAAACTCAAGATATTGGTGTTCATTAGAAACTGAATCGCGTTAATTCGTTTCTACAAATCCACAAATTTTTGGGGAAGAATCTTTTATCGGTTTCGGATACTAGATTCACTACACCATCTATATACATGTATATCACGTTCTTTGCTCCATACTTATTAGATGACAAAGATTACATGAATGGTAAAGTTTTGTTCAATTATATACAACTAATGAGAAAAATACTGCAAGATATACCTATTTACAGCCTGAAAATAATATTCTTTTTGTAATCTAATCTTCAAGTTGAAATTCTTTGCAAACCAATCTTTCTTTTAATGAATTTTGATTTTATTCGTAATGAAAAATGCCCGATCGAGTTGGACCTAATCCAAAATTTTGTTCTTTCAGGAGTCGGAGGTGTGGTGCTTTACTGACGGCGATTCTGGGTGTGTGAGTGTTTTATTGCTGCTTTGTTGGAGGGTTGCTTCTTTAGGTGTTTTTGTACTCAGGGCTTCATGTTGGTAAAATTGGGATACTTTGGACCTGTTGTAACTGTTTTTTTGTGTGGTTTGGGTTCTATGGCTTGTTGGTTTGCTGTTTTGTTCTGCTTATTAGTTCTGGTTTGATGAACTTGTTTGTTGTCTTTGTTGGCTTTCTGTTTGTTTCTTGTTGCTTCATGGTAGGTAACTTGGTATTGAGACCACTTGTTTTGTTGTCATCCTCTTGTTGGGACGGTTCTGAGCTCGGTTACGACACTCTTGTTTGTAATGGGAACTTCGTCCTTACCTTCTCTTTATTCTCTAAGGGGGAGGTTTTAATAAATAAAAAAAATTGTTGATAAAAAACACGATCGAACACCTGTAGCTGGGTGTGGTTTTTGTCTGTAACCGTTTTTCTACCTCGAAAGAGGGTTACTTAATATATGCTTTCTCTGATCCAAAAAAAAATAAAAAATAAGATAATTTTGTAAAAAAATAGAAATGAATATCAGTTGCGAGGAGAAATCAAATACAAACCATGTCTTAACCTAAAAACTAGAGAACCAATCTAAGCCATCCATTTTAAGAATGGATGGATGAGATGCAATTGAGTAGTTAACATGTTGACTGCAAAAAAAACAGCACTTTTTAATAAGTGGTAAGGGCTTTTTAGTAAAACTATCATGTTATTTTTTTTAATCAATTCACTAATTTAATTTTTCCCGTTTCGTTTGAACTCCGATTGGCTTCAAACTTGCGCCATTAGTTTTGTTTTTTTAAGGGCTTTAAATCAAGATCAGTCATGAATATATTTTGAAGCATGAGAAAAAAATTCGGTGTTGATTTTTTTAAAAAAAAAATCTGGGTAATTTTTATCAAATCTTTGCTCTGGATTTATCAACACTTTTACACTGGTTTTATCAACACTTTACACTGGTTTTATCAACACTTTACACTGGTTTTATCACCTCATCACCTCATCGCGTGCTTTTTATGAACACTAGTTTTATTAACACTAAACACTAGGTTTATCATTCAATTACGTGTGTTTCATCATCCCCATCACATGGTTTTTTTTGAAGCACAAATTTTTTTTTATTTCGGGGCTGGTTTTTAAAGAAATTATATCTGGCTAATTTTTATCAACACTTTGCTCTAGTTTTATCAACACTTTACATTGGTTTTATCAACACCCTACACTGGTTTTATCACCCCATTCTCCAAAACTGATCATGATTTGTTTATCACACTTATTATCAAAATTGAACATGGTTTTTATCACCTCAGTACATGTTTTTATCAACAGTTAGCACTAGTTTGATACCTCCGATATAAAACATTTATTAGTGAAGATTTATCAACACTCAATATTCTTTTATCACTCCGATATACCTTTTTATTTTCGTGCTTCAAAATATATTCATGATTGATCTTGATTTAAAGCCCTTGAAAAAATAAAAATATTGGCGCAAGTTTGAAGCTAATCAGAGTTCAAACGAATCGGGAAATATTAAATTAGTGAATTGGTGAAGAAAAAAATGGACACTTGTGCACATGGCACCATGCTTTTACAATTATGTCCTTGCTTGTGTGAGAAAAGGATGAAAGTGGCGTGAGTTTTGGTGAAATTGGGGTGATGATGTGGCATCATGGGGAATGTTGGATATTAGGTGTGTGTGGCTAGGATTGGTTCTCTAGTTTTTAGGTTAAGAGTGGTTTGTAGCCGATTTCACCTCTATCAGTTGCTACAAAAGTTTTTCAAAAGGAGACTATCTCATATGTTTACCCCAAATCATATAGACATCTCACCGTATGAAAAATCAAACTCCAAGGATATCATTTCCAAGGATATCATTTGTAGACAAATGGTTCAATATTTGAAAAAGACAGCCATTTGTCTACAAATAACTTTAGTTTAGTAAATGAAGTTTGGACCCAGTTGATGATTTAGGTCTTACATTTGAACATTGTTTTGGCTTTGTGCTTTCTTGTAATTATTCAAGAAACTTTAGTGATTATGTGTACATTGTGATCTTTGAACCATAATCACTTTGTTAGCTCCATTTTGAGCCCTTGCTTAGCTCTTTTGTTTAAAGCTTTGTGTTTCTTTTATGAAGAGGGTAGGGAAAGTGACATCTTGCTTTCAGTAATGTCCCAATTAAATTAAGAAAATCAAAGTGTTTTGTAAGATAGAGTTTGGCATGTTATAAGCTCCATTATAATTGTCTCCTAATCATGGGCTAGTGTCTGTAGTCGTTCCCTAAATTCGGGATTTGGGGCCTCAAAGAAAATCCAATCTGTATTATTAAAAAGACTAGAGAAAGCTTATTTAAGACCTTTATTATATAATAAACTGAGGTTAGCTTTGGGGCCAAAGGTTCAGTAGTCAAAGTTGGTGTCTACCCTGTGACCTGCATATGCTTTCTGTACCTTTCAACTTTAACAATAACTCTTACTTAATCACTTGCTTGGGTGTTTGAAATAGAAAAATTAGCAAGTTTTGAAGACTAATTCATGTCACGTATGATGTTTTGAACGTACAACAGTGGCTATTTATGGCATTACCGCTCCTTTGGCTTCATTGTTGTAACCTTTTCCCTCAAAGAAGAGGTTAATTTTAATTCATTTTCGTTGGTAAAAAAACAGTGGCTATTTGTGTGTTAAAAAGAATTTTCTCCAATTTTACAACGGTAGATATGGTAATACAATACATATTATATCAAGTACAAACAGATTATATCAAAGGAATGAACAAATCTCAGCCTCAGAAAGAGGATTTTTCTCTCAAAAAACGATGCTCTTGCGTGTAACCCTAGCCGCCTCTTTTCTCATCACCGGCGACACCAGCCACCCCGGCCTTGGTCGTTGCCGGTGGTGACCTTCTCCCTCACTTTTCCTTTCTCCTTTCTTCTTCTTCTTCTTCTTCTCTCCAGCCTCATCTTCGTTCTACAGCTCCGGTTTCTCGTTCCTCTGAACTGGTGAGTTGGGGTCGGCTCCGGTGAGGTCTTGTGACTTTGGCGATTGAGGGAGCTTCTGCATCCGAGCTACGGAGCCTTTCTCCGTCGGATTTTTGGGGACTCGTCTTTTCTCCAGATCTGGTGGCCGGAGTTCCTGTTCTCCCTGTTCTGGTTTGGTCGTCGACGCCAGTTCTCGCCCCTCCTTCCTGCTTGGGAGCTCGAGACACTTGGGTCGTGTTGCCTTTTTCTTCTACTGCCGGAGTCGTCTCGGTTCGCCGGTGTCTTGGTCCTCAAAGCCTGGTTGAAGGGCGGGTAAAGTTGTTGGAAGGGAACACACGCCTCTGATAAGACCACTACCCTCTCTGTTCCAGATCTACTGAGGTGTGTGAAGTCCATTTCATGGGCTCTTTCCTTTTCCTGGTTTTTGCGTGGGTTTGGTACTATGTTGTAGGTGTTTCGGGCGTGTTTGTATCGGGGAGATCAATCGTGCTGCATTTCCGATTGGATTTTGGGGAAACCTCATTTCCTTATCTGATCGATGCTTAGGGAAGTCTCTTAGCAGATCTGCTGTCTTGGGTAGTTTTTTGCCGGATTTCCAGGTGTTGGCCACCGGTAATCCTCTCTATTGGTCGATCTGTTTGGTATTGGGTTTTGTTCAGATATGTCCGGTTCAGGTTGGCTCTTGCTCGGTATAACTACATGTCTTCCCTTTCGGGTCCTCGCTGAGTGATGGCTGACGAGGGGTTTCTTGTTTCGGTTTCGGAACGCTTAGGTCGAGTTCCAACTTCGGATCCTTGGAAGTAATGATTGGCTACTACCGGCTTGGAGGTCTGAGATCGTGCTCAGTAGAAATACTGATACCCCACCTTTGAGCCTTTTTTCGGTGTTGACCGAAATTAGGTTTCGGAGGACTGAGTAGATGCTCCATCGTCAAATCTCTCCCTTGTGGTCTCGTCGGAGGATCGTCTCTTGGGCCATTAGAAGTGTTTAGTTTCATCTATGATCGTGGGACGCGCTTCTTCATCCTACATGTGTTGATCGTAATGGAGCTGCTCTAGCTGCATCTAGGGATTCGTTTGGTGGCACTTGATTATAGACCTATCAAGTTGGTGGGAGGATCATACAAAATAATTTCCAAAGTGTTGGGTGCTAAATTGAAGTTGTTTATGCTGACATTGGTCAGTGAAGTTCATACGAGTTTTATTGCAGGCAGGCAGATCCTAGATAGGATCCTTATTACTTCATAATTGTTACACATCATTAAGTGATCTAGCCAACAATCCATCTTACTTAAAGTGGATTTTGAGAAAACTTATGATCACTTGGATCGAGATAACATCTTCAATATCTTGCATACTATGAGTTTTAGGAACATTTGGTGCTCTTGGATCTCTTCTTATTTGAGGGCCTGGATCGACGTACTTTAAAGGGGAAAAGACTGTATGTTTCCCTAAAGTATTGGTCACACACGTTGTGTTACCAAACGTTTAAAAATCATATTTATGGTACCTAATCTTTTGGTCACACACACTGAACTACCCATTGCTAGTTAGTGGAGATTAAAATGATGATTTTTCCCTTACACAATTGTACCCTATGGATATTACGTATGATTCGTGTTCTTCGTGAAGTTGATGTAGATAATTTGGTTGAATCTATATATTTTAGGCTTTGGAAAAAGAACAAGATTGACAATTTTTTGGTTAAAATAATACATAATATCCATGGGTTTAATTGTGCAAGGGAAAACCGTCATTTCACTCTTCATTAACTAGAAATGGGTAGTTCAGTGTGTGTGACTAATAGTTTAGGCATCGTAAATATGTGTGACCAATACTTTAGGGCAACATACTTTCTTTTGCCCTTCTATTTTTAAAGTTTCACCCTCTGTTGATTTCAAAATGCAAAGAGGGCTAAGGCATGGTTTCTCTCTTTCCCCATTATTGTTTGCTTTGGTTGTTGAGGCTTTGCATCAGCCATTGAAAAATATAAAGCAGAAAGTTTGTTTGAGGGCATCAACTGTGGTGCAGAAGGCATCAATATTTCACACTTACAATTTGCTGATGATACCCTCTTAATCATCAAAGCAAATGTTTGTTCCTTATCCAACCTAAAGAGAACACTTAAGACTTTCTAGCTTTCTTCTAGACTCGAGATCTACTTTCACAAGTCTGTGTGGTACTACTTAATTCTTCTTTCATCATTGTAGGGGAAGTGACCAACTTACTTGGGTGTAATGTTGTTATATTTATATAGGATTCCAATCCTAGAGCTTATAAGACTTGGACACCAATCTTTCAGAAATACAAGAAGAAGTTGGCTCTTTGACAATAAAAATTTCTTTCATTTTGGGGAAGAATTACTTTGAATAAGTCATCACTTTCTTCCCCCACCACCACCACCCCTTCATTAAATTCCACTACTTAAAACACCTATGGCTTCTGGTTTAGGGGTTAATTATAATAAAGCAGTTGGTACATCTATTAATCTCCCCTCGCTAAATGAAGAACTATACTCCAATTTTTTGGATTGTCATGCTCAAACACTTCCTCTGTCCTATTTGGGATTCTCTCTTGGAGCAAATTGTCAAAGAATCAAGCCTTGAAAAATTATTATTGACAGATACAAGAAAGCTTTAGGTTTTTGGTAACCTAAGGTTTTGTCTTTTGGAAGGAGGATAACATTGATCAATCTACATTAGGAGCTGTCACACCCCAAATCCGGTTTTGACCGGACTCGAGATGTGAACTTAAAGAAATAATAAATAAAGCAATTTCAACGGTTATAAGTTTTAAAAATAATACTCTGAAATCCATAACTCCAATAAAATGAGTCAACAGCTCATACAACACTGCAAATAAAGGTTCGGTTCAAAATAACAGTACGTCTCTAGACAACCTAGCCTAGGACCCTCGCTAGCTCCCAAGCATCGAGCATCCAGCTAGAACAAATCCCGCTCAAGACCTGAAAAACAACAAAATGGGCCCAAATGGCCCAAAACAGGTCTGCCACGGTTCTGGTCACGGAGCCTTGATGGGCTCCGCCAAGGATCTGGTCACGGATCCGTGGCCCACGCCGTCACAGTTCTCATCACGGAGTCGTGACTGGCGCAGTCCCGGTCTCCCTCACGAAGCTGTGACGTCTCCCGCCACGGTACCCGTCACGGATCTGTGACGGGTCTGGTACTATTCATCTTCTTCTTCCTCCGGCCTCGGGTTTTCACGAAAATAACTCTAAAACTCCATTTTTGACCTTCCCAAACCTCCAAAACAGCTCCAAGTTCGTCAATAATCCAATACCCATCATGGGTTTTCATCAAAACTTCCACAAATCAAATTAAAAACATCATCTACCACTCCTTTTCTCTAAAAAATCAACATCCATCATCAAACTTCAAATACCCAAACCAAGTTCATCATTTCTCCTCAAAACCCATGAACCCAAATCATCAAAAACGAAAAAGGATGGGATGCTCGCCTTGGAAATAGAGAGTAGATGAAGAATCAAGTGCTGTTGATGAACTTTGAGTAGAATTAAACCCAAAAATCAAACATTTTCTCTCTTTCTTCCTCCTCAAGCTTCTAAGCCTCTCTTCTCTTCTTTTCTCTCCCTATTTTCGGCCAACTAGTGTAAATATGTTGAGTTTGTTGTTTCCAAACCCTTAAAAGACCACCTTGTAATTACCCATTTGCCCTCCTTTATCTAAGCCTCCTTAAATTTAAGTTTGGGGGCATAATGGTTCTTCCTACCTTGTTTCTTTTCATCCAAGCCACATTGGACACTTGTCCATGTGGGGACCACCCCTCCTCTTAGGAAAATCCAGCACAAGTTTAATTAATTCGTTTAGGACTAAGGTTTGATCGAAAAAGACCGAAAGTTGACTTTTCCAAATTTACAGTCATTTGAAAGGAAACGGCCCAACTAAGCTAACCGTAATGAAGGCTAAGCTTTTTGGGCCCCGGAAAGGTCCCGAATGACTCCCTGAGTCATCGGTTGACTTTTCCTACAAGAAGTCAACCCTCGCCAAAAACTTCCGGTTCGACCGGGGGCGGTTCTTACAATCTACCCCCCTTAAAAGAATTTCGTCCTCGAAATTTAAAACAGACGTACCTCAAGGGTCGAACAGGCTAGGGTACTTCGCACAAACCTCATCCTCGCGCTCTCAGGTCGACTCTGCTCCGTGATGCTACCACTGCACACGTACCAGTGGGATAGTCTTGCCACGCAAGGCCTTCTCCCGCCTATCCAGAATCCTGACTGGCTGCTCCTCATACGAAAACTCCTCAGCCACCTCGATGTTCGTCCACTCAATCACGTGGTAGGGGTCTGTAGTGTACTTCCGCAGCTGGGATACATGGAAGACGTTATGAACGTTCCCGAGCTACGGTGGTAATGCAAGGCGATAAGCAACGGCTCCAACTCTGCCCAAGATCTCGAAAGGTCCAATAAACCGCGGTGCCAACTTGCCTTCGCCACGGTTGAACCGTAATAGGCCCTTCTTCGGGCTCACCCTCAGAAACACATGATCCCCAACCGAAAACTCAAGAGGTCTGCGTCGTCTATCTGCATAACTCTTATGAAGACTCTGCGCGGTCCTCAAACGATCTCGAATCAGTGCGACCTTCTCGGTCATCTCCTAGACAAGCTCCGGACCAAGTAGACTCCGGTCTCCCACCTCTGCCCAACACACGGGCGATCTGCACGGTCTACCATACAATGCCTCAAACGTTGTCATTCAAATACTGGCATGGAAGCTGTTGTTTTAGGAAAACTTCGCTAATGGTAAGTGGTCCTCCCATGACCCTCGGAAGTCCAACACACATGCTCGCAACATATCCTCCAATATCTGAATAGTGCGCTCTGACTGACCGTCGGTCTGTGGGTGATACATTGTACTAAGCAAGACCTCGGTCCCCAACTCTCTCTGCAAGCTCTCCCAAAATCTGGAGGTGAAACGCGGATCTCTGTCGGACACAATCGACACCAGAACCCCGTGAAGACAGATGATCTCCCGAACATACAACCGGCTCAAAGTGTCAACTGTATCCGTCATCCTCATGGCCAAGAAGTGTGCCGACTTATTCAGTCAGTTGACCACCACCCAAACTACGTCGTGCCCTCTCGACGACCTAGGCAAGCCACTCACAAAGTCCATTGTGACGTGCTCCCACTTCCACTTTGCGATCGGTAACGGCTGTAGCAAGCCGGTGGGACGCTGATGCTCGGCCTTCACTTGCTGACAAGTAAGGCATCTCGAAACGAACTCGGCAACTGCTCTCCGCATCCCGCTCCACCAGAACTGTCGTCTAATATCCCGACACATCTTGGTGCCACACGGGTGCACAGCAAGGCGGGAGTGATGGGACTCTCTCAACACATCATCTCTACAACCACGCGGCACAAACAGCCCTCCTCGGTATCGTAGACCCAGATCAGTACCCTGCTCCCAGCCCTCGGTGCATCACCGCTGATCATCCTCTCCCGGATCTCTGTCGTATCGGCATCAACGGCCTGTGCCTCCAGCACACGAGCAACTAGTGTGGGCTGCGCCACCAACGAACACATGGCCACGCCAAAGGTGATCTCATCGAGCTCGAGTTGAAACGTGCTCAAATCCTCCATCATGTCCCACTCTCGGAAAGATATACTAGCAAGGCTGTGAGTCGACTTCCTACTCAGGGCATCGGCGACGACGTTCGCCTTGCCCGGGTGGTAGAGTAGCTCGGAGTCGTACTCCTCCAATAGCTCCATCCATCGCCTCTGGCGCATGTTCAAGTCACGCTGGGAGAAGATATACTTGAGGCTCTTGTGATCCGAGAACACCCGGAATCGTTTTCCATAAAAATAGTGCCTCCAGCTCTTCAGCGCAAAGACAACTACTGCCAACTCGAGATCGTGGGTCGGGTAGTTGCGCTCATGTATCTTCAGCTGTCGGGAGCCATATGCAACTACCTTCCCGGACTGCATCAACACACACCCCAGTCCCTCACCGGACACGTCACAATACACATCATAACCGATCCCGCGCTCCGGCACTATCAACACGGGCGCGATGGTCAAACGAGCCTTCAGCTCGGCAAAGGAGTGCTCACACTCATCAATCCACACAAACTCAACTCCCTTGCGTGTCAAGGCAGTCATCGGCGCAGCCAGACGTGAGAAGTCCCGGACGAACCGCCTATAGTACCATGCCAAGCCTAGGAAGTTGCGGATCTCGAAGACACTCTTTGGTCGTGCCCACTTCGAGACCGCATCGATCTTCTCTGGATCGACGAGTATACCCTCCCGGGACACAACATGTCCGAGGAACTTCACCTCTGCGAGCCAGAACTCACACTTCTCCAGGTTGCCGTACAACTGGTGAGTGTGCAACAATGTCAAAACTGTCCTCAAATGCTCCTCATGCGCCCCCTCACTCGGCGAATAAATCAGAATGTCGTCTACGAACACCACGAGGAACTGATCCAGGTAGGGTCGGAAGATCCCGTTCATCAGATCCATGAACGCTGCAGGTGCGTTCGTCAACCTGAACTGCATCACCAAGAACTCGTAGTGCCCATACCGAGTCCGAAATGCGGTCTTCTCCACATCCTCCTCCCGACCCCTCAGTTGATAGTACCCTGATCGAAGATCAATCTTCGAGAAGCACTTCGCTCCTCTCAGCTGATCAAACAGGTCATCGATCCTCGGCATCGGATAACGGTTCTTCACCGTAACCCGGTTCAACTTTCGGTAGTCGATGCACATCCTCAATGCTCCACCCTTCTTCACGAAGAGGGCGGGTGCTCCCCACGGCGAAGCATTCGGTCGGATAAAACTCTTCTCCCGAAACTCCTCGATTTTTCGCTTCAACTCGACCAACTCGGCTGGTGCAAATCGATACGGGGCCATAGAGATCGGCGACGTACCCAGGATCAAGTCGATCCTAAACTCCACCTCGCGTGCCGGCGGCAATCCTGACAGCTCCTCCGAAAAGACCTCCGGGAACTCGCATACCACTTTCGGTAGCTCTCTACTCTGCACGGTCTCCTTCTCATCTCCCACGATCAACGCAGACAGGAGTACTCCGCTCCTACTGCCCAAGACGCAAGTGACGATCGTGTCGCCAGATACTACGGTCACCTGCCGATGATAACAGTCGATCGACGCCCGATACCTCGTCATCCAGTCCATCCCCAAGATCACGTCAAATGTCATCATGTCCAGCACAAGCAAATCATCATAAAACGGTCAATCATCCACTCAGATCTCAGAAGCCCGACAAACAGTACTCAAAACTACCTCCCCCGTAACAGGGGTGTCGAGACATAAAGGTCGACTCAGAAATTCCACCCTCAACCCCAACACACGAGCGAAAGAAGAAGAGATGAAAGAATGAGATGCTCAAGTATCAATCAAGAAAGATGCCCATGTATTATAAAGCAAGCATGTACCCTGAGTAGCCTCATGGCCGGCATGACGTCCCTCAGCTCTAGAGTCGGTGACATCATATACCCAACCCTACTGTGACTGGGGTCCGCCTCTCGGAGGTGGTGGAAGTGCCACCTGCTGCACGGCTCTCTACCTCGACGCTGGCGTGCTCGCTGCCTGCCTCGGAGCTCTCTGCGTCTGAGCCTGACGCTACTGGAACTATGGTGACTGCCCAGTCTGCGACTGCTGCGGTCGCGGGGCCGACACCTCCCAAAACCAATCTAGGCACCTGGAAGCGAAGTGTCCTGGCCGACCACACCAGTGACAAAGCGGGGGACCGGCACTCGACCTCTCCTCAGGTCTACCTGGCCGGACGGTCCACTGGTCCGCTGCTCCTCAGACAGTCTCGAGCCATGTGGCCTGGCTGCCCACATCCGTAGCACGTACGCCCTGACATGGAAGGTCCAACGGAAGCCACTGACCCGACCTGTCGCGCCCTCTCAACTGCGTCTGGGACTGGAACGATCCCGAGGTCCTCTGCCTCCTCGGGTTTCGAGACTCAGATGGCCTCGGGAAGATGCTCGGCCTCGACCTGACTTCTGGAACTCTGGCTGACTCACGAAAACGTCGTTCCACGGCCAAGGCTTGATCCACCAGGTCAGCTTATACCTGGGTCCTCAAAACAGCGACCCGGTTGGCAATCGTCGGGCGAAGACCTGCCTCAAAACGTTGGCAACGGAGAGCCTTAGTCTGTACCATCTCTTGAGCAAAACAAGACAAGGAGGTGAACCTCGCCTCGTACTCGGACACTGACAGTCCCTCCTGTCGCAGCTCCAGGAACTGCTGACGCATGTCGTGCAGTACTGACTGTGGAAAATACTGGTCAAGAAATCGATGTCCGAACAGTGCAAAGCCATCTCCCACTCGCGCCTGCTCACGCCGCCACCAGTGGTAGGCCTCTCCCTCCAGATGTAAAGCTGTGAATGATACTCCCAGGCTACCACTTAGGACCCCTGATGTGTCCAGGTTGCGGGTGATCCGCTCCAGCCACCTCTCGGCAACCTCGGGGTCTGGCTCCACGGAAAACACAGGCGTGCCCAGCCTGCGGAAGTCTCGCAGCGCCTGCGCAGTGTAGCTGTCGACCTGACTAGGTCCCTCAGTGGCTGCTACAATGGCAGCAGGCACAACCTTCGGTGCCGAAGTTGTAGCCTCTCTCCGGGCAAAGGCTGTCGCCAAGCCCTGAACAGTGCGGGTCAGCTCCTCCAGAGCTGCAGCCTGGGTCGTCTCAACCCTCTCGTTCCCCTCAGCGGGTGCACCCTGGGCACTAGTCGCCCCTGCCGACTCAGCAGTCGATGGTTGTCCCCGGCCCCTAGCTGGCCGTCTCTGGTACCTCGCGGAACGTAAGTCGGTGCCATGTCGTAAATCCGCTGCACGGATAACGCACGTGTTCAGTTTCTTACTGTTAAAGAACGACACGCTTAAAATAACTAACGTCACAAACAGTCCACCACACTAGTACTCATAGTAATAATATATTCAGTAGAGTATAGTCACACAATTTCACACAACAGTGCACAGATCACATAGTCAAACAGCGAGGTTACACATAGTCAAACAGTGAGGTTACACATAGTCAAACAGCGAGGTCACACACAGTCAACCACTCCACAACGCAATCACACACAGCAATCACACATTAGACATCCTCAACTTAGATTTAAATTCTTAACACGTCCTCTTTCTAACATAACATTCATGTTGACGTCGCGTCGTTACAACCCGGTTCAGGCGTCCCCGAATTACATTGTAACCACTTGGCATCCCCCCATTCACGTCTAGCTACAGTGGCCCCTATAGCTGAATTGCGATGGTACATACACTTCAGTTTCTGCAGAAAATCGGGCATGACCCGTTCGTAATTTACACTAGCCACCCGCTTATGCGGGACAACCAATCACGACAAGTACACAGCACTCAATTACAATTACAGCACACAACAAGTTATCTCAACCACACACCTCCGGGCTCGGTAATTTCACTCTTACCGCCCGGCCAAGTTCACACTCGGAAAACAGTTTAACTCAAACAATAACACCAACCACACAGGTTCACCGAAGGTACACGGTACTTAGACCGGACAACCACCAACCCGAGACTCTCTCTTCGTCTCGTTTCTACGCGTGGGACATCTCCGACTTGCGTGACCGACACACTGTAACTTAACGATCCAACTCTACCCACCTAATTGACGTACGGTCCGAGGTTTTGAAAAACAATTTCAAAATGCAACCAGGCTCTGATACCAAATTGTCACGCCCCAAATTCGGTTTTGACCGGACTCGAGAAGTGAACTTAAAGAAATAACAAATAAAGCAATTTCAACGGTTATAAGGTACCCTAATGTTTCGTCCACGAATGATAAGGTACCCTTATGAATTTTTTGTCCGATAAGGTACCCAAATGTTTCGTCCACGAACGATTTGGTTTAATGCTGTTAAAAAACTAACAGAATTATGTAGAATGACTATTTTGCCCTTTGACATTTCAGTTGACTTTTGACTTAAGAGTGAAATGACCATTATACCCTCAGTTATTATTTTTCTTTAATTTATATTTTCTAATTATTTTTAATTTTCAAAATAAAATAAATAAATTATATATATTTTTTAAAGTTATATTTTTTATAAACTGAATTTCGTTTTTATTTTCAAAACTCAGTTTTTATTTTTTTTTAAATCAGATTTTTATATTTCAAAATTAGTTTTTACTTTTTTAATAATTAGTTTTTTTGTATATTAAAAAAATCAGATTTTATATTTAAATATCAGTTTTTTTTTTTAAATCAGTTTTTATTTTCAAAAATCAGTTTCTATTTTCAAAAATCAGTTTTTATTTTTAAAAATCAGTTTTTATTTTCCAAAATCAGTTATTATTTTTTTATTTAAATTTTATTAATTTTTAATTATTTAATATTTTATATTTTATTTTATTAATTTTTTTTATTTTAATATTTTATATTAATATTTTATTTTATTATTTTATTTATTATTTTTATTATTTTAGTAATTTATTTTATTATTTTTATTACTTTATTAATTAATTTTTTTATTTTTTATTATTTTTATTATTTTTTTATTTTAATATTTTATTTTTATTATTCTAATATTTTATTTTATTATTTTGCTATCTTATTTTATTATTTTTATTATTTAAATATTCTATTTTTTTATTTAATATTTAATTTTTATATTTTTTAATATTTTTAAAATTTTAAACTTTTTTTATTATTATTTTAAAATTTTAATTATTAAATTTAAAAAATTTAAATTTATTTATTTATTATTATATTATATAATTAAGAGTATAATGGTAATTTTGTCTATCAAATTTATAAGCTTAAAATAAGAAGGGGTTACTCCATGTCCTAACGCCCAACTTTCAGAAATTGTTAAATCCAAACCCTGTACAATTGAAATTGCCATGTAGTAACGGTCAATTAATTGAAATTGCCAATTGTTTCTAACTTTAAACGGACGTTAACTTGGACAAGTGAAAAGTCGAGTTTACCCTCAAATATGTTCTTCATACGGATGTTAAATTGGCCTAACTTCATCTCTTTATGACCTAATCTCTTCATCTCAGCTCTTCGAACTTCATCTCTTTGTGTCCAAGCTTCGAATTTCATCTCTTCGTGACCTTAGCTCGCGCAAGCTCCATTATAAAATGAGTCACGTGGGCAGCACGTGATTCATTGTTCACGGAAAAAGTCAATTTAAACAGTACTTTTTTATTTTTAATATTTCAGTTTTGAAATTCGTTACTATTTGATAATTTTCCAAATCTTGGGTGCGGATTTGACAATTAAGTGTAGTACGAGGTTAGGACATGGAGTAAACCCAAATAAGAAAGGGTAAAATCTCCATTTCACACCCCACTTAACTACACATGTCTAATTTAGAGGATTAATCCGTTAGTTTTCTAACGGAATATGCCAATCTTAAACCAAATCGTTCGTGGACGAATCATTTGGGTACCTTATCGGACAAAAAATTCATAAGGGTACCTTATCGTTCGTGGACGAAACATTGTGGTACCTTATCGTAAATAACCCTAAAAATAATACTCTGAAATCCATAACTCCAATAAAATGAGTCAACAGCTCATACAACACTGTAAATAAAGGTTCGGTTTAAAATAACAGTACGTCTCTAGACAAGCTAGCCTAGGACCCTCGCTAGCTCCCAAGCATCGAGCATCCAGCTAGAACAAATCCCGCTCAAGACCTGAAAAACAACAAGGTAAGGGGTGAGCTTTCGCTCAGTAGAAAAAGTAGTTAAGGTTATGAACATCAGCTCACCACCACGAGTAACCGTCCAATTAGGGCATACTAGCAAAGCATAATTATCAACAACGCCCACGGGACAAGTACCAACCACCAACCCGTCTCGCAAGACCACCATCGCATATAAAACCACGCACATAGCCAACCAGCACGCACAGAACACACAGCAGAACAACACATAACTTAGTACAACCGTTCCCAACATCACCGGCTATCGCAGCTCGTCCAATTTATATCGTACCGGAACACAGAGCATCGGTCCCGACATCTTCCCATCACGTAGACTCGGGGTAACATCCCAGACCGGAAATCCCTCAGTCGGACGTCTTCCCGTCATGTAGACTCGGGGCCTCATGCATACCGACCGGCACATACCTCAGTCGTACGCCTTCCCAGACCACAGAGCATCGGGGTAACCGCCCTCATCCTCGATACTCTACACCGGCATACTCTCTCAGGGTAGGTATCACACCGGACACCCCTCCTCTTGGAACACACATCAAGAGAATACACGCAATACAATGCCATAGTTCGACCACGGTATACCAACCGAGCCAACTCACATTAACACACATATTGGTCTATCACTCACCCGATCATATCACAATCAATGATTCACATCACATCACGCATGGCACACTTGCCCAACCATAGCAACAACATGCTACACCGAGTATGTCTTATTATGACTCTAAATCTAATCAACGGCTACAACAAGCATCATGCATCTCAATCAAAGATCATGGCATCACAATCAACACGCAACCCTAAGGCTCGACATGACCATTCTACTAGCACGGCAATTTCCCAAGAATGGAAAGCGATTATTCTAGTGAATCACATCCTATATGCATCTAAGACTCTTCTGTTTATTATCGTAATTGAAAGCGATTATTCTAGTGAATCACATCCTATATGAAAACTAGGACCTTTCCGGTTATTATTATTATTCTAAAACCACACTAGTAACTTTCCGCAATTAAACCGGTATTCGCTACTTTCCCTACCTCAAAAGTAAACAACTCTCAACTCCTAGTTGCTGACGACCTCGCTAGCTTCCCCCTCCACTTCACGATGTCCAAGTGCCTCTTCCTCCGTCACGCTCGGGTCCAAGGTCTTGGATCACAAAACAAATCGCGAATTAAGAGTATTTTACAAAGGTTTACAATGGAAAGCATTTCCAATTAACCCCAAAAGGACCCGGTTATTGATAATCGTCCCAATTACTCGAAATCCAACAAAATGGGCCCAAATGGCCCAAAACAGGTCTACCACGGTTCTGATTACGGAGCCTTGATGAGCTCCGCCACGGATCTGGTCACGGATCCGTGGTCCACGCCATCACGGTTCTCGTCACGGAGCCGTGACGTCTCCCGCCACGGTGCCCGTCACGGATCCGTGACGGGTCTGGTACTGTTCATCTTCTTCTTCCTCCAGCCTCGGGTTTTCACAAAAATAACTCCAAAACTCCATTTTTGACCTTCCTAAACCTCCAAAACAGCTCCAAATTAATCAATAATCCAATACCCATCATGGGTTTTCATCCAACCTTCCACAAATCAAATTAAAAACATCATCTACCACTCATTTTCTCTCCAAAATCAACATCCATCATCAAACTTCAATTACCCAAACCAAGTTCATCATTTCTCCTCAAAACCTATGAACCCAAATCATCAAAAACGAAAAAGGATGGGATGCTCACCTTGGAAATAGAGAGGAGATGAAGAATCAAGTGTTGTTGATGAACTTTGAGTAGAATCAAACCCAAAAATCAAAAAAATTCTCTCTTTCTTCCTCCTCAAGCTTCTAAGCCTCTTTTCCCTCCCTATTTTCGGCCAACTAGTGTAAATATGCTGAATTTGTTGTTTCCAAACCCTTAAAAGACCACCTTGTAATTACCCATTTGTCTTCCTTTGTCTAAGCCACCTTAAGTTTAAGTTTGGGGGCATAATGGTCCTTCCTACCTTGTTTCTTCTCATCCAAGCCACATTGGACACTTGTTCATGTGGGGACCACCCCTCCTCTTAGGAAAATCCAGCACAAGTTTAATTAATTCGTTTAGGACTAAGGTTTGACCGAAAAAGACCGAAAGTTGACTTTTCCAAATTTACAGTCATTTGAAAGGAAACGGCTCAACTAAGCTAACCGTAACGACAGCTAAGCTTTTTGGGCCCCGGAAAGGTCCCGAATGACTCCCTGAGTCATCGGTTGACTTTTCCGACAAAAATTCAACTCTCGCCGAAAACTTCCGGTTTGACCGGGGGCGGTACTTACAGGAGCTCTTCCCCTCCACTTCTTCTCAATCCTCAAAGATCCTAAATCAGTGCTCAAATATCTTCAAAGGTTGCAAAGGAAATTTCTTTGACATGGATTTGTCAAATATAGGGTATTCTGTAAAACCAATTATAATGTAGTCTGCAAAACAAAGGATTGTGGGGGCTTGGGCATTAAAAGTCTATCTCTTATGAATTCTTGTCTCCTAGCAAAATGGTGGTGGAGGTTTGCATAAGAGGGTAACTCATTATGGAAACAAGCAATATGTGCAAGGTTTCGCTGGGATACTAATCAATGGGACCTCTCAAACTTCTCAGAGATCCATAACTCTAGCTTCATGAATCACATTATAGCCCTAAACAATGATCCCAGATTTACAAATCTATTTAGTCAAAAGGGTCTACATAATGGAAATAGAATCTTATTTTGGAATGACATTTGGTGGGGAGACATATCTTTCATGGAATTATGGGATGGTGAATCATGAGATCTAATGTTGAGAAGATACCCTAGAGGTTGGGGGATTCAGGAGTGGAGTGTATTATGTACCATTCTAAATCAAAGACATATCAGAGAAAATGTAGATGATGTACTCATTTGGGAAGGGGGTCATAAAGGCTTTTCTGTTAGCAAGGTATATTCATTACTTGCAGTGCAAGGTATCTCCACACAGGGTTGAGCAGTTCATCTTTGGTCTTCAAGAGTTCCTCCTAAAATTGCATCCTTTTGTTGGCTAGTTTGCTTAGAGGCAATTCCATCAAAATGTTTCTTAGAATCAAGAGGTATGCCACTATCTTTCCAAGAGCTGATTTGTTCCATTTGTAAATGGGATCTAGAAGATGGAGCACATCATTACTACATTTTCATAAGGCTTGGGAGGTATGGTGTATGATACTAGCATGGTGGGATATATCATGTGTAATTCCTAGCAATGTTAAAATCTAGTTCTGCTCTTGGCACTCCTTAGTGCAGTTCAAATTCAAGAAGATCTGGGGTAATATCCTAAAGACAACATTATTGTGCCTATGACTTGCCAGAAATAATTTTATCGTTCAAGAAAAAGAAGACACCTCTCTGGCTATTTTTGCTTCAATATTAAGCAAGGTATATTCTGGTGAATGGGCTCATTTCAAGCAAGGATATTACTTCAATTTTGTCTCTTGGAGGAAGAACCTCAGGTCATGTATTGTTGTTGCTTGTTGTTGTGCAAGTCATCTCTCCATCTACAACTTGTATTGTTCATTTGGGGGTTTTGGGTTTGGGTTTTGGGTTGGGGTTGGGGTTGGGGAGATTGGTGATGCTTGGTGAGATCCCTTGGGTTTTTTTGTTTCACTGGTTTTATGGTTTTCTCCTCTAGAGTTGTGTGTTGGTTTTTCTTCTGCTGATTTGGTTTCTCTATGGTGTGTGGGTAGTTTATCTTTAGGCTGAGTGACTTGGTTATATGTCTTCTTTCTGGTATCTCTTCGTTGGGTGGTCAATTCATTAATATGTTTGATCCTTGTTTCATTTTGGTTGGTGTTGAAAAAAAATCGTAGTCTTCGACAACAACAACACAGTGATGACGCAACAACATGAAGTTCAAATTTGAATTTTATTCTTCGTTCACATGTAAGACTCGTTATCCGACTTGCACATGAGGGGGAGTGTTAGAGTTTAGTTTATTTCCAGTTACAAGTATTTCTTATTCCTAGTTAAGTTAGGTTTCCTATGCTGTTTAGTATTAGTATTTCTTATTTAGAATAGAGTTAATCCATATATAAAGGGATGCTCTCATTGTATTGAAACATCAAGAATATCAAATATATCATTAATATTTCAGAATTTCTACATGGTATCAGAGCTTGGCACCTCATGGACCCGGGTTCAAACCCCACGCATCGGAAGCGTGGTAGGCCCATAACCCACAGGTCCCTGGATCGAAACCAGGCTCTGATACCATGTAAAATTCTGAAGTATTATTGATGATACTTGGTAATCTTGATGTTTCAATACAATGAGAGCATCCCTTTATACTGGGATTAACTCTATTCTAAATAGGAAATACTAATACTAAACAACATAGGAAACCTAACTTAACTAGGAATAAGAAATACTTGTAACTGGAAATAGACGAAACTCTAACACTCCCCTCACGTGAAAGTCGATTCTTGCACGTGAACGAAGAATAAAATTTAAATTTAAACTTCATGTTGTTGCATCACCACTGTGTTGTTGTTGCCAAAGACTACGATTTTTTTTCAACACTCCCCCTCACGTGTAGGACTGAACATCTACACGTGTACCATAGCAGGAATATTCGTCTGCATATGAGCCATAGCATGAATGTACGTCTGCTTATGGGCTTAAAATTTAATATAGAGTGGAGGTGACAAATGGGACGATACCCAATACCGACTTTTTAAAGCCTAAGACAATCTGGAGCCATTGACTCAAACCCTGATTTTACGGACGCACGATTCAGCTTCGAGCAATTACATCACGTGGGAGCAAAACATCTTCACGAAAGTCGCATAATGATAATGCGAAATAACTTCAAGCAACTACGTCATATAAGTGACGTTGCAAACTTCTTCAAGCAATTACGTCACATGACAGTGCAATTTTTTCAAGCAACTACACCTCATAAGGACGGTGCGAAAGAACTTCAAGCAACTACGTCGACAGTGCGAAACAACTTCAAGCAACTACGTCGACGATGCGAAACAACTTTGAGCAACTACGTCGTATAACGACGGTGCGAAACATCTTCAAGTAAGCACGACGATGGGGAAAACCATGCTGATTTTATGGACGCGCGAGATTGTGTGATTTTTAGTTTCAGAAAAATCACCAAAACCCTAAAATTAGAAGAACTGAGATGGAAGAAAACTGCATGACCAGACTTTCAGCGTGTGAACAGTATTGGGCGGTGAACAGTGATCCCATGAACAGTAACCACATGAACAGTACCAGCGTGAACAGTAATCCGTGAACAATGTCGCTGATGAACAATGATCAACGTGGACAGTGTCACCAATGAACAGTACTCGCGGATGAACAAAGCTGGAAATTCCGAATAACGATGCCTCGCTCACCCGCTAAATTATATGTTAACGAGTGGGCAAAGGCATAATTCACTTGATTCTAACCTAAGATCGAATAGGCTTTGTTACCATATTAGAGGACCAACTCAACTAAAAATCGAAGCTGATAGTTGAAGGTCCAATTATAGTTATATTCTAACATGCGCCCTCAGGGACAAACCCGTTTATGGGTTTGGAGGTGAATTATTTAGAAGAGGAGAGAAGGGTCATTGAGAAAAGAGATATAAGGGATGGCCCATTAGAGCAATTTTTTATAAATTGAGAGAAATTAGAAATTTTTGTAGACAGTGGGGTTTGAACCCAGGTCTGTGAGGTGCCAAGCTCTGTTACCATATTAGAGAACCAACTCAACTAAAAGCTTAAGGTAATAGTTGAAGGTCCAATTATAGTTATATTCTAACAGTTGGGAACACTCTGTTACTTCACTAATTCACCTCCCTCACTTCAGCTTTTCTTCGTAGTTACTAGACTTTACTTTGTAGACTTGTCCCACAACTTTTCGAGATTACTACACTACTCTTTATCATGTTTGCTTATGATTGCTTCAGGTGGAATGATTCAAACTCTCCAGACTTCCTTTCATGAAACCAGGTTTCGAGATATTCTCAAGACACTTACTTTTTTTTATCAGCAAATTTTTTTAATTTTATAAACCAAGTTTTCGAATCAAAAACTTGGGAAAGGGTCGAGCACTCAAAAGAAACCAACAACATATAGGGTGAAACCTACACCCACACAACCCTTACAATTTACACCTAATACAAGAAGCTTGAGGCCAAAAGAAATTACTTGGGCACCAAGAAACACAACAAAATCTAACAAAACCAAAACCAAAGATCTTTCAAACAGCAAACCGCTTTTTTTTTCACCCCTCCAAGCAAAAGACACAGCCAACAAGGACAACAAGGTTCAGTTCCTCTTGGCCCCTTCACATCTGCAGTAGAACAAACCCCTCCCAATTCAACCAATCATCTCAGCAACAAAATTCAGCAGCATCACAAACCCACCCCCATCTTAAAACTTAACCTCAGAAACTATAGAGCAGAGCTGTTTCCCCAGCATTCACCAGTCATGCAGCAAAGGAACTAAAACATCAGCAATGTTCCTTCTTCACCCCCTTAAGAGAGGCCCCAAAAAATCCCCAGCTACCCTCTTCTGTCACAAGGCAACCTGCAGGACTAAAAAGAGAAACACAGAGCCAAAACACCCAGAAAAATCAATCCAAGATGTCCTACCCACACACAAGAGAGAACGGGACTTCCCAACCAAGTTCTATACTATCCCTCATACCAGAAAGAGAACAATAGAGAAAACAGTATTAGTTCCTTACCAAACTCACCACAGTACCCAACCCACCCCCAAACCCACCCAAACCCCAAACTCCCAAAATGAGTATCAATAAAATGGAATCAACCACTGAACAATCATAATCATTAAGTCCTCCCCAGAAAGCAGTCTAAGGGATTGTTGATCCAAGCAAGAAAGGAGAAGGACTGTTTGTTTTTATATTTAGCCCAAAGAAGTTGGAATGAGTCATTTTGCACCTGCTATAAAATTTCACAAGGATGGAGAGCAATAGCATTGAAGATCAAGTTGTTCCTGCAGAGCCATAATCTCCAGATAATAATTGAAAGTAGCATACTCCAATGAGATTTTTTTACTGTTGGGACCAAGACTCTTCCAAGCAACAAACCAGTCCTTAACGGAATCGGGACAAGCAGTTTGCACCACTACTGCTGATCTTGACCTGGGAGACGGATCAGATCCATCTCCCAGGTTAGCTTATCCGTCGGCCTGGATCTTGGCTGACGGATACATCCGTCGGCCTGGATCTTGGCTGACGGATACATCCGTCGGCCTGGATCTTGGCTGACGGATACATCCGTCGGCCAAGATCCGTCGGCCAAGTTTTTGGCCGACGGATGCAACAATTCATCGGTAAGCTGGACAATGACCCGACGGATCCCTTCCGTCTGCCAAAACTGAGCACCTGAGTCACGGATCCGATCCATCACTCTGGTTCGGTGACCCTGCCGACGGGTGTCATCCGTCTGTCAAGAATTTCCACCTGGCCGACATATCCAACCCGTCGGCAAGGAGTAACTTCTTGACAGACGGATGACACCCGTCGGTAGGGTGTTATGGCTTGGCAGACGGATCCCACCCGTCATGCAAGTGTTATGGCTTGGCAGTCGGATCTCACCCGTCTGGCAAGACTTCCACCCTGCCGACGTCTGCCATATGTTGGTCAAGGTTTAACACCCTGCCGACGGGTGCTATCTGTCGGCCAGGTCTAAACCTGTCTGATGGATGTAGATGCTTGTATCCGTCAGCCAAGTTGTAGTAAAAAAACAAAAAAAATGTTTCAAAATTCATGCACCCAACCGTGCAGTAAAATGTACCTGTTCCTGTACCATCTAAACACTAATAACAGCACGCACATAAAAACCATAAACACGGCAACCAAACATTCAACCGACATTATCAAATATAGTAGTTCTAAATAAGTTTATCAGTGCACTAAACATAAAAAGTTATCAGTTCAGGTATCCAAATATCATAATGTTCATAGGAAAAAGGGGAGGACTGACTAAGGTCAAGATGGCGGGGCTGATGGCGGGGTCTCTGAAGCCGGAGTCGCTGATGTAGGAGTCGCTGACGGTCTAACAGAAGAAGGCACGATGTTGTTCTGCTGAGTGGAAGCCCAAGATTTGAACAACTCCCGGAATTGAGCTTGTTCAGCAGCTTGGGCAGCAATCCTGGACTCCATTTCTAGGCGCTGCTCCTCCATCAACCGGCGTTGCTCCTCCAATTTCCGAGCGAACTCAGCATGTTGATCAGCCAAGCGAGTCTTCAGGTCTTCTAGCTCCTCAGACGAGCTGACTGAACGCGCACTCGAGCACCCACTGGCTCCCACATCCCGTTGGGTTGGGAGCTTGACCGCCTTCCCGATGCCTGATTGGAGTCTTCCCTTCTGCTGTTTACCCGTGATAATCTGGATGAGGGGGAGCTCTTCCTCCAAAGTCAATGGCTTCGCCACAGTAGGCGATGAACCCTCGCACCCCGTCACCTGTGACTGCGATAACCGCTCACGAGCCTCATCCACAACAGATTTTGCATGTGCCTGAGATACATAAAACATAAAACATCAATATAATTTAAAGTTTTATACGATACAGGAGAGAAAAATAAATAATAGTATTACCTTAATAATAAGTTATGCAAAAAATTTAAGTAAAACAAGATATACCGCTCTTTTCGCGTTCTCCTTGTTGAGGTCATTTTCCTTTGTGTAGACCTCGACGTAGGCGTCGCAGCGTGGAAGGAGGGAGGATTTGGAAAGAAACTGTTTGGCCCGTTTTGCGAGCGGCATACTACCCCCGTGGTGTGCAGTCAGGTTCTGTGCTCGAGAGGCCTTCGATTTCTCGCTCGCTTTCTACAATAAACAAATCAGATGGTAAACAATTATAATACACTCTAATTTGAAACTAATTATTGATAACTCGTGAGTAATACTTTACAGAATTTACCAAACACAATAACAAAGTACTTACTTTGAATTCCTCTGATTTGAAGTGCCTGCAGAGCCAACGGAACTGCTCCTCGCGTTCAAGGAACTCCAGCGGTGTGGGTACGTGTATCTCAGCATCGGGGTGATCGGGGTCTTTGTACTTCGGCTCCATCTTGAGGATCCACTCATGGATTTCATACTTCCATTCACGGTAGCGGCTGGATGCCGTTTCCATGACAAAATCCAGAAGCTTGGTAAAGGGTGGTCCGGTTTCGAACTCGTACAACATCTGAGAAAATAAAAACACCAGGATTAGTAATTATATAAGAAATAATTAAATGAATCAATGAATGCGAAAAGGTAATGTACTTACGCTGAGCTGGTAGAACATAACCTCCTTAGCACTTTCAGGAACTTCATGGAAGTACGCTTGGCCCATGGGGATGTAAGTCCGCACTATGGACCCAATCACCCGTACGGCATCCTCCTTCTTAAGCGTCCCTGTCAGTTCTTTACCGTTATGGCCCAAGATAAATTTTCCCCCTGGCGGAGCCAGATCCTTGAGCCTACGGTGGAGGTTCTTGTTGGTCACAATACCTCGCTTCCCCGTCTTGGTCTTTGTTATGGTGGAGGCCACCTCACCTCCGGCCAGCATGGCAGCCACATCCTCATCGTCCTCCACTGCTTTTTGGGAACGAATGCTCAGGACATCTTCCTTGTTGGTGGTAGATGCTGCCTCACTACCACCGGGAGAAGGGGCTACCTCACTACAACCGCCAGAAGGAGACTCGCAGTCTCGAAGGCGCCGCATTAAAGGTGCCCGAGCCGTTGTATTTTGGGTGGAGTCTTGGGTGGTTCCACCAGATGCGCAGGGTTGCGCTCGAAGGGCCTCGGGGGCGCTCAAGAAGTTGAGCCGCTTGTAGAACTTGTTATAATTTCTCTTCCCCATCCTGAAAAACAGATGTGAACTCAAAGCATACTTTGATTTAGAAAATAAAGCATAGAAACTCAACAACAAAATTGCAATCCTATACATAGTAATGGTATAGTGCAATAACTTGGGACTACGAGATCATACTACGATTGATGAAATATACAAGAAATTAGATATCATCGTCATTTTAGCTGCCACAACCAACTTTACTGAAAGGTTAAGTAATCTATTCGGTAATGTATATTTACAGTTTATATCATTGATTAATCCTTTTTTTATCGACAAAAATATTTAAATTGAAACCCTTTTTGAGGAAAAAGAGGAGGACAATGACCTAGCTACATACCACCCAAAAAACAACAAACGAAGACTGACCAAACACTTCCCAGCCTTGACCTAAACCAGAAACCCCATTTCACCTTGACTATCTAAGCAATTGAATTTCAAATTTCTATAACGAAGGGGTTTAGGGTATGCCATGGCATACCCTAAACAAATAGATATCTAGTGTGATGGTAGAAGGCTACACTATTTCACTTAGCAACCCGGGTTCAATTCTCAATAGGGTAATGTTTTTTTTTGTTTTTCTTAACTTACTTTGTGTTTCTATTGGCAAGCCCATCAAAAATTAAAATTTAATTGGACTGTTGAGATTCTTAGTTAAAGCCTTCAAACTTACATGTCTGTTTGTTGTTGAGCTTCTCCCCCAAGGTATTATTAAAGTTTTGTATTTTTTTGTTGCTCGTTTCTAATAGAAAAAAACTCATATTAAATGCTAAGAATAAGTTTATTATTTACTTGTTCAGGAAAAAAAAATTTCTAATCAATCTGTGTCATTTCATATACTTCTGCAATTTAGTTTTGATGCTATGTGTTCTTAGAAAAAATAAAAGCTTTGTTTGCTTTGAGCATCTACTAAGAGTAAGCAGTCAAGACACTGGTATAATACTAATTGTACACTATCTGTTTATTTGTCAAACTATTATAACAATTTAGTTTCGAAAACCTCCCAAGACTTCCGAATCATGCACATAATGCACCCAATAATGGAATATATAGCACTGGCTTACAAACTCAAGATTACTCATTCCCAACAGTACAACTAATAGAGTTTTTCAACTAACTCTAACCAAACTCCCTAACGAAAATATCATAATATTTTGTTGGAAAATAGATCAAGTAGACTCTGTTTTTGAGTGATTGAATATCTACATCTCTTACTCCTCTTCTAAAAATTGCATTTTGAATTTCCTCAATACTTGGATTTGCTCTTCAAACTAATAGAAGAACATTGACTTTGGCTTCTCTATCTTCTTCTACGAGGTATATGCATCGTTCTCATAATAAGTTTCCTACTGCGGTAAACCCTTCCACGAAAGATACTTACAAACAAAAGCAGCCCCTAATGAGATCCCTAGAGCAAGTAAAACTGGCATAGTAAGGATCTAAACCGAAACAAGGATGGATCTAACAATCCTATACCCAGATATTCCGACCATGAAGCAAACCTAACAACTGATCCTACACGAATATAAACAAAACAACAAAGGAGCCTACAGAGATCAAATCATTGCAAGGTCTAAAAACCCAAAACAAAACCAATAGGAGCTCAACCGAAGAACTAACCAAGAACCACGGTTAAAAAACGGTATGAAACCTACATTTTCAAACTTTTAAGTACAGAAATAGTTGTAAAAACACATAAACCACTATCCTAAAACTGATTAACCCTGACTCATCAGGGTCCTAAAACGGTCTGCTTTGAGCATCTACTAAGAGTAAGCAGTCAAGACCATCCTTCATTTCACATTCAACACCAAAATGCAGACCAGAACCCTAAGAAAATTCACATACCTCTACTACCCCCTCTCAGAACCCTAAGAAAATTAGCCCCCACTCAACACTACCGATTGACAGAAACAGAGAGAGAGAGGCTTACAGGTCGGAGACCACACTATCTGGTCGGAGACGATGACGGTAGGCAGCGAACAGGTCGGCCACGAGAGAGGCGTTGGCGCTGGGCCTCGAAGACGTCGTCGACGGCGAGCTCTGGTCGGAGATGACAACCCCTGGTGCAGTAGGACTCGGCTGCGGCGCGAACAGGTCGGCGACGAGAGGATCGGCCGAGAAACGTCACCGGCGACTTAGAGAGAGGGAGAGAAGACAGACGAAGAAGATAAGAGGAATGAGGGAAAAGGGAGTCGGACTCGGTCTTGACCTAACATTTAGACCTTTGCCGACGGATGTAGCTATCCATCGGCCAAGGGAATACGATGTCGTTTTGCCTTCAACACTTAGAAATTTGGAAGAAATTTCTTCACCTGGCCGATGGATATCTACATCCGTCGGCCAGCATTGTTTGACTACCATTGACCAAAACCCGAAAACCCGTCATATTTCCTGACTATTAGAGTATTGAAAATGGACCGATATAAGTACTTAGTATGACTCATAGTTTGGAGAGAAGATCGTATAATACTCATACATATGACATAAAAAAAATGAACGAGACAATGTCATACGTTATAAGCTGAATATGTTCATGCACATACTGGAACTGGCGATTTCGATCAATACTTGTCGGTATCTCGCATATGATATAATCAAGACCGGTCATCACATATGTACTATCTACACTAGTGTACTTATGTAAAAAAAACATCGAACGGTTCATTCGTCGTTAATAGGGTGGTCAAATATATTTTGCAAATTAGTCAACCATCTCTACCGACATATAGGTCGACCTTGGCAGAAGGATACGCATCTGTCTGCCAAGTGTTAACAACCTTTCCGACATATTCAGGGGATATGTCGGTAGAGAAGTAAAAAAATCGATTAATTGACTTAATGATTTCCGTAATTCTCTTTCACATCATATATATGTTTAGGGTGTTGTAAAACAATGTATGAACGCTGTAACATACAAAAACAAAGTAATGTCACGGGTTTATGCACGAATTACCCACTGAAACAGAGCATTTGCTCTCTGTTTTTGTGTCTGCTTGGATCCGTCGGCCAGGTACTGTCCTGACCGACGGATGCTCGCATCCATCGGCCAAGTGACAGGGCAGAGTAGAACAAAATTGCAAGAAACGTCATGCTACCTGGAAAACAGTTTATCTGCACAGCCAATCATTGCATTTCTTTCAACTTGATAAATTTGCACACATACAACACATTAGAAGTTACATGTTTGTACGTACAATATTAGTACAATGCTTATTTAATCGGATTCATGTATTTCTTCATTGTTGTATCCATGATCTCCGAAGTCATCTTCACTATTCTCGTCGTTATCGTCCACATCATGTACCTCTTGGAGACCGCCATAATAATGGGGTAGCACATTTAGTTCCGCTACAAGAAGTACAGTTTCAGGCTCGGACTCTTGGTAAGGAGCGTCAACCGCGTACGAAATGGATGGAAAACGATTTGCAGAGATGAATAGTCCTCTAGGGGCAACCTTGTTCACGATCTTATACCCTCCACCCATTTTCGGGTCATCGATGTAGAATATCTGTAATGCACATTAAATAATTAGTAACACATCCAACAATGAAGTACAATACTATATACAACTAATGCAACTTGCCTGTTTGGCCATGGTTGCTAGACAGAATGGATCGTCGCGATATGCATTTGTGTTGGTATTTATGGATATCAAACCATTATCTACTTTAACGGATTTTAGATCATACCATCGACAGTAAAACAGAAAAACCGGCATCCGTCCAGTGTACATAAGCTCAACGACGTATAACAACACACCGTAATAAGCTACACCGCCCTCTGCATTTAGCATCACACCACTGTTCTGTGAGCTTCTTCCTTTATCGCGCTGTTCGGACAAGTATTTCACACCGTGTACATGACATTGCGCATAATAATTTACTCTCTGCACGTAACGACTCAGAGCCTTTGATGTCGTATATTGTGGATCGTCATCGGGATACGATTCCATATGGGAAATTGTGCTTACAGGTATTAGTAATATATACACAGTGACAAATATATGTTTATTTATATATATAGGACTACACGTTTAACTGATATTGAACTTACGGTTTCCTTGAACATTGAGCAAAATGTTCCAATTCGGTGTTGTAAATCGGTTGACCCTGGGTATTCCGTCTCATAATCCTCTTTGAAATCAATCATCTCGGAGCTGAATTCTTCAGCATTCTGCATAGCGGTCCAATGAGCGATACGCACAAATTCCTTTGTTAACAAGGGCTCTCATATCTGAATAGTTGGAAGGACATGTTTGGAAACAATAGAAATGCCCCATGTATCTGGGGTCTCCGGATCCATGACTCGTTTATCGAGGTACAAATTGATGAACGTCGCACATTGATGATTGATATACGATTCTGCGATGCAACCCTCTGGGTATCGGTGGTTGCGCACCCATTTTTTATAGTACCCCAATTCACGTTCCATCGAGAACATCCAAGTATAGTGGACAGGACCGGTTTGCAGTACTTGAGATGGGAGATGTTTACATAAACGCACCATGATCGTGTGGAACGGCAGAGGGAATATCATTTCCAACTTACTGAGAATCAATACAATATCAACCTACATCAACACAGAAAACGGTACCGTTTTCAGGCCTGGACGCGTCCATTAAGGGATACGATGTCATTTTTCCTTGACCGACGGATGTGCGTATCCATCGGCCAAGACGATAGAGTATATAACTCCCTCAACCCTAGTTCCTCCCATTTCAGAACAGCCCCCTTCCTCTCTTCTCTCCATCCAGCCGCCCCTGCCTCTCGCTGCCATCTTCGACGCCGTTCGCCGCCAACCGCCGCCGTCCACCCGCTGCCGCCGTCCACTCGCCGCCGCCCTCCACCGGCCGCCCTCACTTCAAGGTACGTAATGTTTCAAATCTGTACAAACAGTTGAATGATTTTAGATTTATTTCATATAATTTGAAAAGTTGAAACTTGAGACGTGCGATTTGTTTGTGATAGTTGTTTTGGTTTGTTTTGCTGTTCAAGTACTCTGGTTGTAGAGTTTTGTAGGTTCAGTTGTGCTTAACGTTAGACATCTAGGTATTGACCTTGTAATTGTTTGTTTCCCTGGTTCGCCCTTTTGGGTTTATGTAACGAGGGATTGACCCTTTTCCTTCGATTATAATTTGTAATCGTTGGATTTTTATATAAAAAAAACATGCTGATCAAAAAAATATATGTACAAGTCGGGGTAATACCCGACCCGAATGGGTAGAGATTGGGTAGGTATTGATCAGGTTTTGGGTATTAAAATCATATAGGGTACAGATATCACAAAATCCAACTCATATAACATCCGTAGTTTCCGGGCAGTTTAGTGTCAACATAATTTAGGGTTTAAAGAATGTAGGGTTGCAGAATTAGGCTACGGGTTTCAGGGCAATTTAGTTTCACAATAATTTTAGGTTTCAGGAATTTTTGGTTGCACAAATAATTAACCTTGTGTTGAATAAGGGTTTTCGGGAAGTTTAGCTTCAAAATATTTTAGGGTTTAATAAAATACGATACATGTGTGACAAATATTCAAAAAGTTAGAAAAGTAGGGTTTAATATAATGCACGGTATGTTTACATCCTGAAAAACAAGTTAATTCGTGTGTGTATTAGGTTATCCTTTCGATGGATGACAACAATAGCAGTAGTGTTGGGGAGAACAGCCTAACTGGGGCAGATCACTTTGATGAAGAAGTTCCCGTAGTGACGGAAGTAGACTGGGAAAAATCAATGAACTTAGTGATGAACAAATTGCCTAGGGGACTTTCTTCGATGCACGAGGCAAAGACTCGCTTGTATATTAGGCGGCTGATTTCAGCTGAAGGAGATAGACTTAGAAAGGAAAAGCAAGAACGAGATAGAGTCGCCGTTGCGAGACAAACTGCTCAAAGCGCAAGACGGACTCTGTCTGTTAGATCGACTTCTAAGCGCCGGTCCCGAGACTAGTTTACTACTTAATTAGTGTATGAACGATGTTTAAATTAGGTTATATTTAAGTTCGTTTTGTATGACTCGGTGATTAATATGCTAATACATTTTATGATGCTAATATACGTAAGTTTCAATTTGTTTCCGCTATATTCGTTTTGATATAGTACTAAGACTTGCTTTCATATAGTCAATGGATGACAGAAGTAGCGTAGGGGAAATCATTATCCCAGATGACGAATATGATGGACCTCAACAAGTGGGGCCTGATTTGCATGCTGAGATGATGCGTTTATTCAACAGCATTCCAAGAGCGTCTTTGCCACGCACGAGAGTTGTATCAGCTGCTCGGATGAGGTTACTGGGCCTCATTAACCGAGAGGGACGAAGGATTGCGGCTGAAGAAGCTGCTGAAAGACAAACACTTGCTGCTGAACGAGCCGCTGAACGAGCTGCTGCAAGAGCTAGGCTTGAGGAAAGAGGTAAGCGTCTTCATGCAAGGGTTGCTGCTCTCTCAGAGTCTGGTACATCTGATGGAGCCACCTCCATGCGCGGCCCGAAGCATGACGCAAGGGTGTACGTGCAGTGGTTGAAAGACAACTTTGTGCGCAAGGACGAAGACTAGACGCCTAGCTAGAATATTAATTTCCTACTATTTAACGGATGTGTGTTAAGGATGACTTTTACTTCAATAGCACTTTTTATATGACTTTGTACTTTGAATGGTTAACAGTTGTTTTAATTATTGTTCACTTTATTTATTAACTGTTGGTTTATATGAATATTATTTGCGTATGATTTGACTTAATTATTTGGGATTGATTATAATTGTAATATGTTCTTTGACTAAGTCAGGATATATGGAACCAAACTCTGATCGTAGACTAGAGCGTAGGTGGCGACGACGTGAAAATGCGGGAACCGTTGTACCTGGTCCACATAGAGTCAACGCTGCAGCTACCCCAGCGTGGGTCCAACATTATTCCCTATTAGTCCAGGAATCACATCAACGCTACGACTATATTTCTCAGCTGATGAATGAGAAAGGTATGGAAATACCTACACCCCCTGTTGGAGGCCCGCAGCATACCCCTCCGTGTTTGAACGAGGAATGGATGAACGAGGTTCAAGACAATGACCTTCAAGCTAGAGCGGAGCCTGCGTGGTTTCGACATTTTATGGACTGGATGGAAGTGACTGCAGAATTGCAGGAGCGTGTCATCAGAAACCTGCTTGTTTTGTAACTCTATTAGGCGTGTCTGTGTTTTCTTTTATGACTATGTTTAATGTTGTGATTCTGTGAACACATTATCTGGCAAATGTTTCCAAACACATTATCTATGAACTGTTTTTTTATATACGCATTGTTTCATACATATTTCATGTGTAATGTCGTTATGTTTATCGAGATACCGTTACATTCTTTCGTATATTGCCTCACCTTACCAACGGATACAACGAACTTGGCTGACGGATGCAACATATGTGGCTAAGGTATGTCAGTTGGCAGACGGATGCACATATGTGTCTAAGGTTTTTGCACTTGGCAGACGGATGCACATACGTCACTCAAGCTCTTTTCACTTGGCTGACGGATACAGCATGCGTGGGTCAAGTTTTTGCACTTGACAGACGGATGCACATACGTCACTCAAGTTCTTTCCACTTGGCTGACGGATACAGCATGCGTGGGTCAAGTTTTTCCAACTGGCCGACGGATATGAGTTTCCTTATCTACGGATCTAGCATCCGTCGGCCTGGTGGTTCACTTGGCAGACGGATTGTTGTATCCGTGACCTAAGGGCTAAAACTTAGGCCACGGATCCATTTTATCCGTCTCCTAAGTCGATTTCTGCAGTAGTGCACCCCTCAGTAGTTCATACATAATCCCCACACCTCCCAAACCCATGAGCAACCCAAGAACAGATGGTCCAATTCCTCAGGTTCCTCTCTACAGAAAGGACATCAAATGTCTTGTGAATAGATACCCCTTGCTAGTAAAAAACATTTGGTTGGTACAGCTTGTAAACACATAAGCCATATAAAAGCAGCTATTTTTGGAGGTAAAATTGGTTCCCATAATAGTGTAGGCCACACAAGATCTTCTGCATAATTTTCATCCAAATGCTTATACATTCTCTGAACAGTGAAGCCTCTTTGATCCACTACCCAAGAGACCTTATCTGCCTCCAAATTGAGATTAGGAATTAGATTGATCAAGTCACACAATAATTCAAACTGATCTTCTTCTCAGCCTCTTAATTCCCTCCTGAACATTAACACCCAATCACCATTGACCCAAAAATTTGAGACCAAAGCCCTTTTTTGTTGGCTTAAATGAAATAGTCTCTTAAACAAGAACTTCAAGGGAATATCTGAGATCCACAAATCCTCCCAAAATACAATTGAATTTCCTGAATGCACTGTCCATTGCAGGCCAGTAGCACTACATGCAGTGGCAAATTTATGACACTCCAAGAGTGACTCAACATGTTTCAAAAAACATTGTCCATTATGAAATAGGAATTTATATAAATCCCAAGCTGAGCTATCCCACCCATATTTGGAGCATAATAGTTGTTTCCATAAAGAATCCTCTTCCAAGGCAAATCTCCACCACCATTTAGGCAAGAGAGACCAATTCATAATACTCAACCTCTTAATACCCAAGCCCCCAACACTTTTAGGCCTGCAAATAAGTTCCCATCTTAATTTATGT
This sequence comes from Erodium maritimum, assembly GCA_963921825.1. Taxonomy (NCBI): domain Eukaryota; kingdom Viridiplantae; phylum Streptophyta; class Magnoliopsida; order Geraniales; family Geraniaceae; genus Erodium; species Erodium maritimum. The sequence continues at coordinate 83,142,798 of OY997588.1, read as the reverse complement.
AAACCTTTCTTTTCCACTAAGCCAGACCATAAAAATATCTTTTGCCACTTTCCCATTTCTTTAATTACCCACTTTGGAGCCTTGTATAGAGACATGTAATACAGAGGTAAGGATGATAGTGAGGATTTGATTAAAGTGATCCTACCCCCCCCCCCCCCCAAAGACTTATGTCTAGCTTCCCACATACTCAACTTATTTTTTAATTTTTTGAGGATGGGCTCCCATGTTTTGGCTCTCCTTGGATTGGCCCCCAACTGAAACCCTAAGTAAATTAAGGGAAGGTGCATGGCAGAGCATCCCATAATACCAGTGACCTCATGAACATGAACTGAAGAAGGATTTAATAGCAGGACTTGGGATTTCAGAAAATTAATTTTCAAACCAGTGGCCTTTTGGAGAATATTCAGAGTATGCTTTAAATTGATAGCTTGTTGAAGGCCAACTTTGATGAAAATTAGAGTGTCATCTGCAAACTGCAGATGAGAAATCTCAGGGCCGTTGACACTACATTTGACACCAGCAAACTTCCCAGTAAAGGTACCTTTAACCATGAGTTGATGCAAACTTTCATCCATAAGTGCAAATAGCAATGGGGAGAGAGAACATCCTTGTCTCAAGTCTCTTTTGAGTGGAAAATCCCCTGAAAGAGATCCATTAATCAGCACTGAAGACCATGCTCTCATACACTCAACAATCCATGAACTCCATAATGCATCAAAACCCATAACCTTTAATAAATTCAGCAAAGTCCCCCAATGTATGTGATCATAAGCCTTTTCAAAATCAATTTTGAAAACTATAACCGCCTGGCCTGACTTTTTGATGAAATGTATGAGTTCTGAGGCAATTAGAACCCCATCCATAATCTGCCTACCAGTAATGAATCCAGTTTGTACATCATGCATTAGAGTATCCATAACTGGTTTAAGTCTGGCTGCCAAGACTTTAGCTATGATCTTGTAGATGTTGTGCACCAGAATAATAGGCCTTAAGTCATTGAAGGACACAGGAGCATTGCCTTTGGGAATTAAAGCTATGAAGGAAGAATTTAGCCCTGTACCCAATTGACCCCCTCTAAAGAAATGCTCCGATAAAGCCATGATATCTGGTTTCACCACTCCCCAACAAGCTTGATAAAATCTCATGGAGAAGCCATCAGGACCAGGAGATTTCTCTCTATTGCAAGCTTTAACAGCCCCCAAGACTTCTAACTCAGTGAAAGGTAATTCCAACCTTTGAGCTTGACTGACTGAGAGACTCTTGAAAGGTAAAGATGACAAGTTGATACACACATCTGAGTTCCCCATAAATCTCAAGGCAAAATGGGATTTAGCCACTTCTCTGATCTCAGCAGGAGAATGGAAAGTAGTGCCCCCTTCTTCTATGCAAGTGATCTTCTTCCTGACATGATTAAAGTTGGCCACATGGAAAAACTTTGTACATATACACTAGACCATCTATGTCTAGCCTTTTGACACCACAATCTTGATTGCAGTTTAAGCTTCTGAATTAATTTGGCATTCAATAAAACCCTCAAAGAGGCCTCCTCATCACTTAATACCATCTCTTCAAACAAAGCATCTAGCACATTGATCTCCCCATTGACCTTATCCAACCAACCAAAAGTATGAATATTCTAGTTTTGGTATAAAAAAAAAATTAAGCCTTTAACTTGAACCAAAGTTTATAAGCAGATGAACCTTCCACAGATAAAGAATCCCAGAACTTTTTTGTATCGAATCCTACAACTATAAAGTTGGAGTTCAAGAAATCCTCTCTCTCTCGGTTCATTTAGTTTTAAGAGGTTTTGTAATACTAGCACCCATATTTTTGAGACTACTTTCATTTTCATCCCTTTGTAATATGGATTTTGGTTCAACTTCTGTAATTAGAAACTTGATGCTCTCATTCTCCTTTTCAATCTCTGATAAGGAGGTTTATAATAACTTTCTGATTGAGAACCATTCAAGAGAGAGAGTCTCTCCCCTCTCTCTAGAACCTTCGTCTTCAACCCTAGAGCCGATCTCCTTTGCCTTCCTGTTCGCCGCCGGTGACCTCATGGTTTCAACCTTGAGTGTCACCGGTGGCTCTCCCCCCTTCTCCTTCCCTCTCCCGTGGTCTTGTGGTCTTCCCTCTCCTTGGCCTTGGCTTCCCTCCTCCTTCAACGGTGAAAGTCCCAGATCTGAGTGGGTCACAAGATCTGGGCTTCCGTTCCGTTCTGCTTTTGGTCTTTCCTGGGCTTTTGGTTTATCGTGGTGTGACGTCCTGCTCCGGAGCCACCTCCTTCTACATTTGTTCTCGGGTGAGCCCGGGCCTCGCCGGCCGGCGAGGGGTTTGGCCAAGTTGGCCTTGTATTGAAGAACTGGTGCTTTGGTTGGGGAGTCTTGCTTCTGGATGTCAGATCTGGTGTTGCGTTTAGCAGCTTGTCTCCTTACCCTTCTCTCCTAGGTTCTCGGTAAGATTTCCTTACTTTCTTTTCCCTGTACTCCTCCCTGTTCAGTTTAGACTGCCTTGTTCTCTGAACTTGGCCTCTCCCTCTAGGTCGTGGGTTGGTGTAGGCCGCCGACGGGGTCTCTTTCGAGATCTGAGAGTGTCTGACCTGTTTCTCACTAGTCTTTACCCTTCATTTTGATTCCTCCCTCCTTATTTCGAACACTCTTTTTCTTTCCCTCGTTCTCATTCCGTTGGACGAGGCCCGACAACCGGTGTTGGCCGTTGTTGGGACTATGCCTAACGGCGCGTTGAAAATCTGTGGGTAGAAATTTGGGCGTTTTTGAATCGGTTTTGAAGGGTGAAGGTTAGATGTCCTGGTCTTTCATTTTATCTGAAAGCTGGGTAATTGGGTGGTGTCTTGAGTGGAGGAAGTTCGAAGTCTTATTTTTGGGGCCGGAGGTGGAGTGGGTTGGAGGTTTGGTTGTGGGAGGGTCGCTGGAGTGCTTTGGTGTTGCTGTTTTGTGGCTTCGCTGGTCTTTTCTTTGCTGCCGGCCGCCGTTCTTGATCGTCGGGTGGGTCTTTCTCGTCTCTTCTCTCTGGTTTGTTTGGATCGGTGGTGATCCCTGTTCTGGCCGGTTGTGGCTGTGGTGCTTCATGCTGAGAAGGTGAGATCTGGTGACCGGGCGTGACTGGGCGGCGGAGCGGTGCTAGTTTTGGTTGGCTGCTTCTGGACGTCTTCGGCGGGCGCTGGGCTCGAGGTGGGGAGCTGCGAGATTAGGGTTTCTTTTTCTTTCTTTGTTTTTTATTTTCTGTTGTTGTGTTGTTTAGTTTGAGCTTTGTTGCCCGGTTCGCCCATTGTTGGGCCTGTTGTTTCTGGTTGGGCTTGGCCCGTTTGTGTTGTTCTAGTTCAGTTCACTTCAGTTGTTGTATTTAGGGATTAAGCCCTGGTTTGTACCCTGTAATGGGTTGGTTGTACTGGTTGAGGTGCCTTGGCATTCTCCTTGTTTGTATGTTGAGGGTTCGCCCTTGGGCTCGTTTTCAATTTGAAAACTTGTCTCTTTTATAAAAAAAAATTGCTGATCAAAAAAAAAAATAGAGGAGGTTTATAATACTTTTTTGGCTGATTAAAAAAAATAAGATGGCCATATATGAATTACCTTTATAGTAGGCTCATTTCATTCTGCAGCTCATACAGCTGAAAACTTGGTTTTCTGATACATCAAGTACTTAAAGAACCAATGTAGAAACATTATACAAAACTTAATTTGGAAGCAATATAAGAGTCAACAATGCAGAAACATTATATAAAACTCGATTTGGAAGCAATTTATGAGTCAATGAGTCGTCTTTCAAAGTTCATGACGCTAATTACAGGGGAATTATACAACAGCAGCCACAATTCATGTCAAGGTCACCTCCCAAAACATTTCATTATTGAAGAGGTAAGTGTAGCCGAGATAAATTTCAATCCTGTTGACCCACCAGGAAAGTAAGAAACCGCATAATATGCAAGCGCCAGAACCTAAAGTTTCACGGAAAAAAAAGTATTGCTATCAGATAATGATAGGTTCCCATCCTTTTTATTAGAAAATTCACAGAATCGGACGGCTCGCCATTCTGGCCATTCCATGTTCGAATAGTACACAATTACAGAGTAAAATTATACGCTAGCAAAAACAGACTAGATGTATAGCAAAAGGAAATGTTTAAGAACTTGGCTGGACCAGCCAGTTTAACTGGGATGCGATGCCCAGTGTGGTCCGGTTTTACCTCAAGGGGGGGATTCTAAAGCTTTCAGTTGTAACCAGTTTAAAAATACAATGACATGGCAGAGTTCTGATCAGCTGAGTGAATCAGTGGTCTGATTAGTTCAAACTTCTCCTAATTTTCAGACCATGCCTACCGGTACTTATAAGTAAATCGAAGATCGATTAGAAAAGGATTGAGACACACTTGGGGAAGCATGACTGGAAGGAAAACATAGAACAACCAACGAAAAAGGAAAAGCAATGAATCCAATACCTGTAACACAGAGAAGAGAACAGAGAGAATGTAGCTGTGGAGCACCATGGAAACATATATTGTACCCACCATGACTCCAAAAAATCCCAAAGTAAAGGGAAGTCTCTGAAATTTTAGGGGAAAAGAAGAAAGTGTTACCAAAATATATGTATATGTATATCATGTTCATCATACATTTTATGGCCTAAGAAGATACCTCTTTGGATGACATGTGAGCAAGCTGATTCTTTGGACCCTTGAGTGCAAAAAAGGACCCAATGATGAAAATGCATCCAAGGGTGAAGCAGATGGCGAATTTCTGGGGCATAAGGACCATAACTGGAAGGAACATGGTAAATGCTATGAAAACAAAGAACACCCCACTTGCCAGAAGTAAACCAAAATACATTAGTGCTTTTCCAGAAGGAAGACTGCCAGTAGCAGACTGAAGGTTCCCAGGAATATCTCTCACTCCTTGTGAAACCCTGACAAAGAGCCAACAAATCAAATAAGGATGGCAGGACTATCAAAACACAACACTTAGGTTACGATTAAGTTTTTCTTACAACAAATCAAACAAACAACCTCTGTCCCAATGTAGAAACCCAGTTAAATCTGGCAGTAAGCCTAATTTAATCAAGGATTTAGAGTTGTGTCTGCTATCTTATCTTCTAAAATTTAGAAATTTCACCATAAAGAACCCACGTTGCTCCAGTTCACTTGCACAAACAATTATCTCTAACACTTGTTCAATACCTCCATTGATTTAAGTCCCCACTGGATATGCATGTGTCACCAGCTCATGAAACAATGAAATCCAGATAACGAGTTGATATAACAACTTCAAAACAATGCGGCTTCTATGGATTTACAAGTTACTCCCATTACTCCCACGTGATTAAGGTTAGCGGGCTCCACCCCAATGGATTGACTTAGCCTGTCAGATGGCCCTCTTAACCTACAACTTTGCCTAACCATTTCCGCAATGAGCTTGTGCGGTTGACATACACTACCAATAATAACATTTATACGTGATTAATTCCAATCAGCTAATGTATACTTGCTTGAGTTAACCCATCAAAACTACGGGAAATCCCAAAAAGACGCTGCTATAAATTTGTGACTTGCAACACATAAACTTTCAGTCTATCAATCATGCCGCATAGCAACACTACCCACTATGAACTTACAACCTCCTTCGAGGCCGACACAGTGAAGACTTCTGTGTCAAAAATTATAACGATTTTTTTAATCTGAATGAGTAACTCCAACCTGGATGACGGCCTTTTTATGACATTTTCCGGTATAGAGAAGTCGACAAGTTTTGAGTAGATCCAAGACATGAAAATGGATCTATATATAAGATAATGTAATTACAATCTACATAACCCGAAGAACAAAGAGGATAATTCACACCAACCCCATTGATTAAAAACCAGATTTCTAAACAAAATTATTCATCCCATTAATGTGTATACCTGAAATTTAGAACTCTTAGAAGCATAAAAAATGGAAAGAACTCTATGTCATCTCATTGTATTAAAGTCAAACATCAAATCATAACCCACATATATGAAACGTATCAGATAGTAACAGGTTTTACATTTTCAAAATGTATCAAAATTTGTTAAGTGTGACTAACGCCGTGAAATACCAGACACATGCTTGTCACGTGCTCTAAAACTTTCTTAAAATGGAAACTTCAATTTTTCGTTTATTCTCAAATCATAACTTCAACTTTTCGTATATTGCCAAATCATAACCATGAACTATCAACTTTTCCTGTTACTCACTTAATGGCCGTTAGACTTGTGGACGGAAAATACAATAGTTGCTAGTTAACCTCACTACATGACAATTTACGTTTGTTTAGTTAGGATTTAGCAATAAACGAAAGGTGGGCGTGCGGACATGGAGTAACCCCTAAAAAAATATTTCCAAGCAAATCTTAAGAACTACCAAATAATCTAGATTATAGCAACCACAGATGTTCTAACAGAAAATATCAAACACTGATCTCAATTATACTTGAAGAATCATTCTGACTCTTGAATGAAAGGAATAAATCCACACACGGTTAACCTCCGAACAAGTTCTTAAGAGGTCAACAATGCTGCAAGAACAACAATTTTGTGAAATGCAGTTTATTTCTCTACCCACGTGAATTAGTTGCAATGCATCCATAGATCATCTTGATTCGAGATGCAAAGTGAAAATCAGCTCGAAAACCCCCATAAACCACTTAAAAAGGATTAAAACCCATAGTTCAGATTCGCCGAAACAGAAAGACCCAGATAGGAAAACAAATCCAGAAAGCGAAACACTTACACGCTGAAAGTGCCAGAGACGGATTCGTTGGCGGACCTCATGGCGGATTCGAGATCGAAGCTCAGAACCGTAGAAGAACCTTCTTCGGAGTCCTTTGTGGAGGAGTAAGAGTTCCAATCAGCTAAGAGGGATGAAGAGGGTTTCTGGGGCTCCACGGCGGCACCCGCACCATTGCTCTGAGAAAACCAAGACTGCATTATTTTGGAGCCAGCCAAACACTCCCCTAGCGACGGTGGATCGGATCTGGAGTTCACAAAAAGACTAGCAACGGTGGTTCGGTTGCCTTCTCTGCCGCGGAAAGGCTTGGTTAAGAAGCAATATGATTATTACTTGACAGCGGAAGACACAACGGCGTCGTTTCTGATTAGTTGGTCAAAACTCAAAACCATCATTCACCGTTTTCGTAGTCCGTTTTTGCTCACCGAGGATGGGGTACAATGTTTTTTTTTATCTCCAAAAGCAAAGGTAAATTAAACCTCTTTCAAAGAGAAAGAGGAGCACATCCAAGAGTCTAACTACAGTCTCTTAAACAAAAAAACAAATAACCACCACCAACAAATTAAGATCTGAAACAACACCGCTCTAAGCAAGAAGCCACAAAGAATACAACACCTGAAGAAAACAACAATAAATCATGACCTGAAACAACACCGCTTCACGGAGGAAGCTACTAAGAAGACGAACACCAAAAAACAAATAAAACAGGGTCCAATACCTAAATTTATCAACCATGAAGCGCTACTTTGAGAAAAAAGAAGGATCTAGCGATATTCAGATCTAACTAACTTGAAGCACAGAGGGAAATGGCTTCCAGCAGTAGAACTTGAACTCAGTCCTCCTAAACGCAATTCCAGCCAACCCTTAGAAAAGCCCCGAAGGAGGAGGACCGGTATTTCTACTGAGTTCAAGCTAAGACATCCAAGCAGGCAGCAGCAAGACAACACTTCCGGGGATTCGAAACTGGACCTCGAGCTGAGCGTTCCGAAATCGTGATCGATAACCCCTCGTTGGCCAACACCAAAGGAGGGCCCGAGGGGGAAGGCCTGTAGTTATATCGAGCATGAGTCCACACGATCCCGGACAGATCTGGCACCAAAGCCAGCCTATAAGCACACTCCACACCGAAGCTCAAAACAACATCCTTCCAAAAACGCGTCTCCAGTTGTCGGACGAATACGTCAAGCCTTGTAGCAAGCAGCAGCTTCAAGTCATCACTTCTGGGGATCCTAGGATGGAACTCGAACTGAACGTTCCGAAACCGAGATCGATAACCCCTCGCCGGCCAACACCAAGCGAGGACCTAAGGGGGAAGGCATGTAGTTATACCGAGCACGAGCCAACCCGAATCCCAAAGAACTGACCCCAAAACACCGAAATTCACCATAACTCCCCAAAAGATACCAACACAATCGGTGTCAAAACAAACCAAGACAACCACCAAACACACCAAACCACAATCAGGAAAACGATGAAAAATGGGATCGAGGCCAAACTGGAAAGGACCACCATATAGCCACGACACCACCACTAGGATAAGGAAAATGACGGATGACCGGATCTGCAAAACTCCGGCCAAATTTCCAGGAAAAAGCAACCCGCTAGAGAGACACCAGCAAGGCCAGCCCCAACACGAGCACATCAGCTCAAACCTTCGCACAAACCATATCCACAATGAATCCATGACAGAAACATTTCCACGGATGAACATGATTCAAACACCGAGAGGCTTCACCAACCCACCAGAATAGCAGATCTGAACACACAAACCAAACCTACAAAGCCACCAAAATCCCTAGACCAGGAACAAGGGGAGGGTCGAGAACAACCCAGAGCGAGACCACACAACCAATCTCTACCGAGCCCCTAAAACATGCCACACCGGAGAGCTCCAAAACAGGACCTTAAACCTCACCCCTAAGGCACGAGAAAACCCAACTCGCGACCACCTAACGTTGGACGTCACCGGACGAAAAAACCCAACCAAACCAACTGAAACCATAGCGAAGACTGAGGAGGGGAGACTACTTGGCTCAAGTCAAGAATGAGACCGAGTGGGTGCAAAAGGAGAAGCAGAGGATGAATCTGGAGACAAAGAGCCGCATCAGGCCGGAGAGAAGGATCAAGCTAGCACGCTACGACGCTCTACAGACGCACCAAGTAACCCACGAACCAACTTTGGCCGTTGTCCGGGATAGGAGGACGACGACCGAAGGGAAGCCACCGTAGATCTAGAAACGGAGTCTGGCGGGAAAAGGGAGAGAAAAGGGAAAGAGGGAGTAAGGAAGGAGAAAGGGCAAGGGACGGAGCAGGAGAGGCCTCCGCCGACGACAACTAAGGCCGGAGCCCTGGCCATCACCGACGGGGGAAGGTTGGGGTGGGTGGCGGCTGAAGAAGCAAAGTAGGGTTGAGACGCGAGCGCTCCAAAACCTTTTTCTCAACGTGTTATTGTTTTGTACCCGGATAGAGTACAATGTTGATATCTTTTATGTGATGTTGATGCTTGAAAATTGTATTAGAATCTATGTAGATAAGAATCAATATTAAGAATACATACATGAAAACATGACGTTTAATAGTGCCTGTTTCTTATTGAGATTCTTATCTGGTAATCGGAAAATTAATATTGTTTCCCTGAATTTTTGAACAATTAAATGAGACAGTTGTAGTGAACAGAAACTAATCAACTGGAATGTTAAGTATCAAATATTATATTATAATTAAACATTACATAAACGTATTTAAAATAGTTAAATACAACAATAGATATTTTTTGCCCTACTATATATTATAAGCTTCAATAGGATTACTTGTCGGACATTCAAATGAAGACCCATAAATATAACCAAATAGTGTGCTCTTCCAATAGGTTACTTCTTACACTTCATAAGAACCTGAAGCACCTTACGTATTTGATTCTCCTACTTCTGTGTCTAGGCGATAGCTGTTCTGTTCGTCCTCGGTATCCAACCAATATAACCATGGAGGTGTAACGGGGTGATCATCAAGACGAGGTGCGTTATTTTCATTGGTTGGTGGGGCATTTTTATTGCTTGGTCGTGCTTCATCATTGGTAGTTGCTTCATAACGATGATCAATTTGTCTTCATCGGAGCTGTATAGAGAAGTTAGAGGGGAAGTTTCTCCAGGTACCCAAAGAGGAAGGGAAGGACTAGAGCTAACTTGAGGAAGGATCCTCAACAAATTGTAGTGGTCCTTATTTCCACCATTGTATAGGTTAAAGGTTTAATACATATTGTGGTAGAATCGAAACTATCGCTACTCTGGATATTTGAACTCATTTTGAGATTATGAGTTTCTTGGATTATATGACAATGGTTGGATACGACACACATTCGAACGCCTTACATACACCATAAATTTTGAGTTGGAGTTGTCAAGTTTGGAGGGAATCTTGTCATGGAGTTGACGAGACTAAAGGGAATCTCTAGCATGGATTTGACGAGTCTAGAGGGAATCTCTAAACTGGATTAGACAAGTTGTGAGGGAATCTCTGACACGAATTTAATGAGTCCGGAGAGAAATCTCCACCATGTATTTGACGATTTTATTGAATCTCTGAATTGGATTAGACAAGTCGTAAGGGAATCTCTGAGTTGGGATAGACTAGTTATAAAGGGAATCTCTGACCAAAACTTGACGACTCTGAAGGGAATCCATGCGTAAGAAATGACAACGAGAGTACACATTTGAACTTTGAGCAATCAGAATACTTGTAAACAAACACACTTCAAACTTAAATACAGACAAAGCACTAGCCATACACATACATAATTAAGACGGACGACGAATAACGTAGTCTAAAAATTGCGGTCTTCGCAGAAACATGAAAAACATAACAAAACAAAGTACACCAAAATCTTGAACAACATACAACAATGAAAACAAATATCACCTGACAAAAAAGAGTTGGGGCGCCGTTTCCCGATATTATAACTCTTAATAACACATTTATCCCTAGTCTAAACTGATAGTTAGAACTAGTGTGATAGTTGATTAGATAAACACGTTTTATTGATCATGCATGTAGAGATATGAGTCAACATCTGAGATGCTAAAGAGTATTAGCATTGGATGACCCACCTTCAGAATACTCCATAGAAAACGGACATGATTATTTCTCATCTACCAAAGTATATATAAGTTCTATAACTTTAAAATTATCATATATCCTACATGTATGGATTCGTATCTTGATATAACCAAGCACTACTCCTAACAAGATGGTCATAGTGGATGTGTTCAGATATAGATACATGCATATGAGGAGTAAAATGAAGCATGGTCATGCGAGTGAACAAAAAGTTGTCACTTACGATCTAAACTCGGCATCAAGAAACCAAAGACATTACATGGAACAAAGATGATGCTTCTATGTCTTGTATTCAGTCATGATATCACCAAACGACAAAGGACAAGAATACTCACTTTAAAAGGTTTTGACAAGAAAAATGTCACAATTAATATGACTTGGGTAGTTATGCACCTTACTAGGAGTTATCCATAACTTGTGAACGAAATATAGATTTTGGGGTAAACCCCATTTCCATACTGTAAAATGACATTTTTTTCACAAGTACGTACTGTAACCACTTTTGTATGCAAGTCCTACCAGTGATCTTTTTTTTCACTTTCAAGTCTTACGAATGACTTTTAGTTATTTTCAAAAAATACATGGCCTTTTTTGTAAATGCCAACGTCACCTTTAACAAATTTCATCATTTTTTAGAAAGTAATGGTCGTTTTCTAACAGGACTTGAACATAAAGGTCGTCATAGTATGGACTTACCACTTTCACCTTTGTCCACAGCACGGAAATGCCGTTACCCCTAGATTTTGAGCCCATTGTCAATGTCATGTGAACCTAAAGAGTCACAGACAATAGTGTAAATCCCACGACGAAATGAATCTTAGAGGTTCGACTTAAATAGATAAGAGTAATTATATATGATGTAATTAGCCTATTTATTTAATTGCTTATTCATAAAACAAATTTATTATTTTCATTTAATTATATATCTTGCATGATACTTATTTAAATGAAATAAATCATTAAAAATAAATAATATATGGGTTTGGCCGAAACCACTATTCACGACATAGTGATTTTTGGCCAACTCAATATATGTGCATATTTTAGTCTTCTATTTTACCTAGAATAAAGAAAGGGTAAAGTCTAGTTGTACTAGAAAAGAGAAACCCTAGGTGGACTAGGAAAAAGAAAATAAGAATCCTTTAGGTTTCTCCTTTTGCAAGATTTTCTAATTCTAATTGGTTTTGGAAGGGTAAACTACAAATGCATACCCTGAAATTGGCACGTTTAACCGATGATTACCCCGACGTTCAAAAACTACTGATGCATACCCTGAAGTTACAACTTGTAACTAGAAACCCCTTTCGTTAGTTAAAATGATGAAAATACCCTCAGTGATTTTTTTAAATAATTTTTTTTAAAAATAAACTAAAGTGATTTTTTAAATAAAAATGAAGTCATTTAATAAGTAAATATATACATAATAAAAGTGATTTTTAAATAATTTTTTAAAATAATTATTGAAGTGTAGTTGAGGGTATTTTCGTCATTTTAGTCGACGGAGGGGTTTCTAGTTAAAAGTTGTAACTTTAGGGTATGCATCAGTAGTTTTTGAACTTCAGGGTAATCATCGGTTAAACGTGCCAACTTCAGGGTATGCATTTGTAGTTTACCCTTTTGGGAAATCAAAAGCCTATAGATAGACCCCATTCGCATAATATTATAAGCATTATCATAGCAATTTTCGGCCAACCATAGTGAGGAATAAAAGGGAAAAGTTTGAAGGCTACTAGCAAGATTTTAGTTGTGGGAGCAATTTTCTCGTGTGGATACCGTTAGGTGGCAAACTAAATAAGCGTGCCTTGAAAAATCTCTACCATAACCCAAAGGTCCCAGTCTCAAACCAGAAAGCTTTGTATCAACCATTTCTCTACAAAGAACTAATATCTATTACATACAATTGTAGTAGGTGTTGGTGAAGGGACTAGTTTTTGAAGACTGAAACGATCTAATAGTTTTGGTGTTGTGTGGACTGAGTTGGTTTGTTGCAGGCCTTTGTTTGTTTGTTCTTCTTTGGCTGGTGAAGGTGTCTTTTCTCTTGTTTGGTGCGCTTGTGTTTTTGTTTGGTTTGGTTTTGGGGTAATCAAAGAGCTTAGTTTTTTCGTCGTACGGTCTCGTATGAGTAGTCTTAGGTTTTTTATGTGGTAAGCTTTGTTTTGTTCCTTGTTTTTTGTTTTAGTTGTTAGTCCGGACTGGTTTTTGGTTGTTCCTAGGGCTGGTTTTGCCTTTGTTGTAGTTCCGAGGTTGATCCCTATTGGTTTATCACCTTACCCTACTCTCTTCCTCAGAGGGTAGTGGTTTCTAATAAATTACGCTTATAAAAAAATTATTCACATTACGCATGAGATCCGAAAAATAGGATTATGAACAAGAACAAATTTTGCCTTGTTTATGAAACACATAATCAAATAGGACGCACCCGAGGTGGTGTAGGTGGAGGTTGGAGGATGCGTTGGAACAACATTAAGATTTACACTTAGTTGTATGGTGGCTACATAACTCACTTGACTCATTCCGAGGAAACAACAAGAAAGGGCATGAATTTTTTGACAAAAACTATCACGTGAATACAACGGCAACTCGGGCTTGTTATTATGCAACAAATCACAAAGGTGAACCAGTACAATATTATTTCAAGCAGATGCATAAATTGTATGCAAGTGGGCAGTTGGACGACCAGATATACGACAAGACATTAATTGTACGCACAAAATGAGTAACTAGCTATCTTTGACTGTCGACATAGGTGAAAAGTGGTTCGCAATCAACTCAAGTGGTGCAAGGAGCATTATGATGAGCAGGGACCGAGAAGGTCACTAGTGGATGAAGCTAGAGGATACACAATGTTCGAGACCACGTCATCGAGGGAAGGAGGATGTCACGTTAGCTTGCGTGACAAGCCACCCGAGGTAGAAGATGAACGCAACGCTGCGTTTCACTTAAAACACTTAAGTGAAACGTTGCGTTTCAATCTAAGAAGTAAGTCGATGTTTTGTCGAGCACCGTCCACGTGTACGCTCCACATTGAAGGCCAAGTCAACTACCTTAGTCGTCTTCCTCGCTTGTCTGAAGCGAACCAGAGAACAGAGCATCAGAGGAGGGCTCAGAGGTGATGCAGTTGGATGTCGCAGGAGCACCAAACGCATGGGATGTCTCTCTATTTATAGTATTAGTGGTTCTTGGGGAAAGCTAGCTTTTGAATATTGTAATTCGTAGCATAGAAGGGGGAAACCTCGTTAGTTGCATTTCTCAATTCCTGTAAGAGCCGTTGGCTCAATCCTTTATATTAATCCAGTTATCGTTTTCAGTTTCAATTCAAACTCAAGAGCATTTTGGCTCTTGACAGTGGTATCAGAGCCTTCCTTCCAGCGACCCAACGAGATGGCAACCAGTGACGCCACAGCTGAATACGCAACTCATTCGGTGATTAACGAGCTCCGGATGGAGGTGGCCAACCTCAAGGCCATGGGAGAACACAGCCGGTTGGAGATGGACAGCCTACGGCGAGGAGTAGAGCTCTTGCTCGAGCGCCTTCAAATCGTGCCACCCATGGTTCCTCCTCACCCACCAGACGGAACTCATGGCCACGACAGAGGTAAATTGATTGCTTCTTCGGTACTGGCTCATCCTTCGTCTCACCCGCCTGGTGTATTCAACCAAAACCCAGGAAAAAAAATTCCCCACCCACCACCTAACTTCACACCACCACCGCCACCACCTATGGACCAACACACACCACAAAACACCTGTCACTCCCCATCGGAGCAAGGCTCTTCGTCGTTTCAACGTACTCGCAATCCACAGCCAACCCATCCCACTCACACCACCCAGATCAACCACCCTCCTCCGCCCCCCACAACCACAAGCCTTCAACCCACAAAACTAGCACGCTCAAAACTTCGTACCACCACACCAACAACCCCAACAGTTCATTCCCCAGCAACATCAACCCCAGTTGACCTTTCGAGCCCCATCTCTATCCTTTCCCCTGTTCGATGGCTCGGATGTGCGCGGTTGGGTTCGACGAGCTTGCCTCTACTTTCAGTTCTATGAGATCCCGGAGGATCAGAAAGTTCGTCTAGCTTCGATACACCTTTCTGGCCCGGGAGAGTCCTGGTTCACGGGGTTCTCAATTGAAAAGGGGGTAATTTGGTGGGATCAGTTCTGCTATGACTTGATCTGGAAATTCGAAACAATGGGCCATGAAGACGTGCTCATAGAACTCAAGCAGCTTCAGCAAACTGCTTCAGTTCAGGAATATGAGTTGTTGTTTGGGGATCTAAAGGTCCTTGTCATGACTCGTTACCCAAACCTCACGGAGGACTTCTTCATTTCGAATTTTTTGGGAGGTTTAAAACCTCAGATCCGGCCCGGCGTCTAACTAATCAACCCCAGAACGTTGCTACATGCAATGTACATCGCACGCCATGAAGAATACCGTCTAAAGAAATATAAGGCTGCTACTGCAAGACCAACATACCAACAGCATCCCAGACCCCGCCAGCAATACCTTCCTCCGACCCCACAAATTCCACTGCTCACGGCGCCTCCTCCTCCTAAAATGCAGCCCAGATTTGTTCCCATGTCTGTTGACGAGAAGAGGGAAAAAGGACTCTGTTTTACGTGCTCGGCCAAGTACAACCGTGACCATGTCTGCCCTAACAAGTAGCGGTCGTATGTTCTGTGTGAAGAGCCAGAAGAGGTCCTTGTGGAAGAATGCCAAGAGGAAACACAAGCCCCAGAGGTGCACAAAGGGTTGGTGGACTCCGAGATAGAGGAACACAATTTGTGTCATCTCCAACAGGAATTCCTCAGCTCTTCGGACGATCAGCCCAACTCCGGCTCAATCCGAATCATGGGTCGAGTTGGACCTGCAACAATCTCGTCCCTCATAGATTCCGGAGCATCCCGCTCTTTCTTGGACTCTCTCACAGCCAAGCGTTTAGGGTTGATTTGCAAACCTTCAACTCATGTGCTGATCCGTTTGGGCAATGGCAAGGCTTACGTCTGTGCTACGACTAGCACGATGAGTTGGACGATGAATGAGGTCTTGTTTACCTGGGAATTTCTGGTCATGCCCTTGGGATCCTTCGACACTGTTTTGGGCGTGGATTGGTTGGGTACTGTCAACCCGATCCTGTTGGATTATGAGGCGCGAGCTATAACGATACATCATGGCTCCCATGATCTAGTTCTTACTGAAGCAATACCTCAGCAAGTATTTGAGTTCATCACTCCCCAACAAGTTCTCAGTGAGCTCAAACAGGGCGAGTCGCTTTACTTGGGTCAATTAATGGCTTTACAAGATGAGGAGCACACCAATGTGGACCACACCGAGTTGCAGTTGCTCTTACATGAATTCGAGGACGTCTTCGAACCTCCTCAATCCCTGCCACCACGTCGTGCCCACGACCACAGTATTCCATTACTTCCCGGCTCTCACCCGCCGTCGATCCAACCATACCGCCAGAGTTTCCAGCAGAAGAACGCGATCGAAGCCATGGTTGCAGAAATGCTAGCTTCTGGAGTGATACAGGAAAGCAAGAGTCCTTACTCTTTTCCTGTGATTTTAGTCAAGAAGAAAGATGGGTCATGGCGTCTTTGTGTGGACTACCGTCAATTGAATGATCAAACGGTAAAGGACAAGTTTCCAATACCCACCATTGACGAGCTCCTTGACGAGTTGCAAGGCAAATCCTTCTTCTCCAAGATCGACCTCAGGGATGGTTACCACCATATACGTTTGAAGGAAGGAGAGGAGTTTAAAACAGCATTTCGAACCCATCACGGCCATTACGAGTTCAGAGTAATGCCATTTGGCCTCACAAATGCTCCGGCGAGCTTTCAGGCGCTCATGAATCAGGCTCTGCAACCTTTTCTCTGTCGCTTTGCTCTGGTTTTCTTTGATGATATTCTGGTTTACAGTTCTTCTTGGTCCGAGCATTTGGCTCATCTTCGAATAGTGCTTACTCTCCTGCGTGAGCAGAAGCTCTTTTCCAAGCTTAGCAAGTGAGATTTTGGGCGTCAACGTATCTCCTACTTGGGCCATGTTATCACTGATGAGGGCGTCGCAACGGAACCGGAGAAAATTGAGGCTATGGCCCAGTGGCCAGTTCCTCGTAACCTCAAAGCCTTGCGAGGGTTCCTAGGCTTAACGGGTTATTACAGAAAATTTGTCCCTGGCTATGGACATCTATCCTGGCCACTTTCGAACCTTCTCAAACGCAATGCCTTCTCATGGTCATCGGAGGCGCAAGAGAGCTTCGAAGCTCTGAAACTCGCAATGTCTTCGACACCCGTCCTTGCCTTACCTGACTTTAGCAAGCCATTCATCATTGAGGCAGATGCTTCTGATTCCGGCATCGGCGGCGTTCTAATGCAAGGTGGACGACCTATTTCTTATATGAGCAAGGTCCTGGGCACGCGAAACAGAGCACTAAGCACGCATGAGAAGGAATTAATGGAAATAGTTGCTTGCATTCAGAAATGGCGCCACTATGTGGCCACTCATCCCTTCATCATCCGCACCGATCAACAGAGCCTAAAGTACCTACTGGAACAGCGTTTGGGGACTGCGTACCAACAAAAATGGCTCTCGAAGCTCATGGGCTTAGACTACTCCATTGAATACAAAAAGGGACGAGAAAATCGGGTTGCTGATGCCCTGTCTCGTATTCACCAGGACATCGTTCCTCCTCAAGAGTCATTGACTGCCCTATCCACACTCTTGCCCGTCTGGATGACCGAGGTGTTGCAGAGTTATGAAAATGATGAAGAAATCGAGGGGCTTTTCTTACAATTGTCTCTTGCCCCACACTCAATGCCAGACCACTCTACACGCCATGGTATGTTGTCGATTGGAGGCAAAATTTGTCTGGGTCGCAGTCACGGAGTTCGTCAGAAAGTGATGGAATTCTTCCACGATTCCGGTTTGGGAGGTCATACCATCCCCAATCCGATGGCCAGACGGAACGCGTCAACCAGTGCCTGGAAAATTACCTCCGAGCTATGACTCATCAAACGCCAAAAAAATGGGCTCAATGGCTCACTCTGGCCGAGTTTTGGTACAACTCCAGCTTCCACTCGGCACTGGCTCTCTCTCCCTTTGAAGCTCTGTATGGATATGCTCTTCCATTATTTGGCATGACAGGCGTCCCTTCTCAAGTTCCAGCGGTTGATCAATTTGCTCGCACTCGAGATGAACTTTCTAAACTGCTCCAGGAAAATCTTCGCAAGGCGCAGCACAGGATGAAGTCCCAAGCCGACAAGCATCGCACGGAACGAACGTTCTCCGTGGGAGACTGGGTTTACTTAAAGCTCCAACCTTACCGCCAAAATTCTGTCAATCTCCGCAAATCCATGAAGCTTGTTGCGCGCTATTATGGCCCTTATCAGATCACGGAACGGCTCGGCTCAGTGGCATACCGCCTCCGCCTTCCAGCAGACTCTCGCATACACCCTGTTTTCCATGTGTCCCTCCTCAAACGCCAATTGGGTCGCAAGCATCGTTTGGTTACATCACTTCCAGACACTACTGCGGATGGCAGACTCAAACTTTACCCGGCGGCCATTTTGGAGACAAGGATCATCAGGCGCAACAATAGCCCTGTCATTCAGTACTTGATATTGTGGGAACGCTCTGCTACGGAAGACGCGACTTGGGAGGACGCAAACTCCTTCCGGGCCAAGTTCGCTGATTGGATTGCTCGAATTGAGGCTTGAGGACAAGCCTCTCGAAGACGGGGGCATTGTCACGTTAGCTTGCGTGACAAGCCACCCGAGGTAGAAGATGAACGCAACGCTGCGTTTCACTTAAAACACTTAAGTGAAACGCTGCGTTTCAATCTACGAAGTAAGTCGATGTTTTGTCGAGCGTCGTCCACGTGTGCGCTCCACATTGAAGGCCAAGTCAACTACCCTCGTCGTCTTCCTCGCTTGTCTGAAGCGAACCAGAGAACAGAGCATCAGAG
This sequence comes from Erodium maritimum, assembly GCA_963921825.1. Lineage (NCBI taxonomy): Eukaryota > Viridiplantae > Streptophyta > Magnoliopsida > Geraniales > Geraniaceae > Erodium > Erodium maritimum. Next base: position 83,123,956 of record OY997588.1, on the reverse strand, counting down.
GAGGGCTCAGAGGTGATGCAGCTGGATGTCGCAGGAGCACCAAACGCATGAGATGTCTCTCTATTTATAGTATTAGTGGTTCTTGGGGAAATCTAGCTTTTGAATATTGTAATTCGTAGCATAGAAGGGGGAAACCTCGTTAGTTGCATTTCTCAATTTCTGTAAGAGCCGTTGGCTCAATCCTTTATATTAATCCAGTTATCGTTTTCAGTTTCAATTCTAACTCAAGAGCACTTTGGCTCTTGACAGAGGATTGCATTCGAGACAAGGAATGCTTGATCGGGCATACCCACAGTGAGGGTCCTCATCCGCATATCATAGTTGGACCCCACATTTCTTTGTTGGATCTCCAAACACAACTGATTATGCGAGCACTTTCATGGGCAATGCATGTTCACATGATGTCATATGGTCATCGCAAAACGGATCAGATTCGGGTCGGAATTGGTCTTTTGAACCGCGTGATTCACCATCACCTCAACATCCACCACCTCCATCTCTCTAATAACGTCCAATGGGACATAAGGCCTCTAAGAAGAAAGGGAAGGGTGTGGTGGTGAATCCCTGATTGTGCACTAGTTGATGTTGTACAGGATATCAAGTTGGAGTTGGAGAAAATGAGGTTGAAGCATGTAAGTTTGGAGGCGAATAGGATGGAAGCCCGACGGGATGTTTTTTTTTATAACGCCTAGATGAGCTGGACTTGGTTGTCCTTAGTGCATTGTCCCCTCTTGAATTGGAACAACACATGGTCAAAAATTAAACATCTGAACTCTCCTCGCATGGTGCTTCCTGTAGACTGTTGTTATGCTTGTGTTGCTATGTTGTTGTTGTTGTTATTATGTGTATGTTTTTTCTGTCTTTCTGTTGTGATGTTTCTTGTGTTTGATGTTTTTTCTTAAAATAACAGTGTAAGGGAATATGGTCGATATTTTTCTAATATTGTTGGTCATATCTACTTTGACTTGGGTTTTTATATTAACAGTTATGTTTTTAGTTATGTTGATATGTTTGTATTAATTTAAAAAAATGTAAAACAAATCGAGTATATCCGGCATAACGAGAATTAGATCAGATAAAACCTCATATTTCAGTCAAGCTAAGAAAATTAATAAAATCTAGTAGCTAATTGGCGTTTTCACCACTGCATGACCTTTCATTAAATGTCTAAAACACATAGCCGCCTCTCTCCCCTACGCAGATAAAAAAAACTAGCAGCCCCTCTCCTCTTCTTTGATCTTTTTCCTCTGTCAGTGACGGTCGAGGCTCCGCCTTCGTTGTTACCGGCGAAGGCCAACCTTTACGCTTTATCAATTCTCTCGGGAGTTCTATTTCGTTGGTCATGGCTATTCGGCTTTTCGTCCATTAGTCACATGTCTTTTTTCTCCTCCTCCAGTTTCGTCCCCTTCAGTCGCTTCGGTGCGCTGTATTTCTCGGTTTAGGCCAGAGAGTCTATTGAGGCAGCCTCGGATTTATACTCTGAGTGTAGAAGGGGCATCGTAGAAGGAGAGTCGAAGTGTTATGTGTAGGTCTTATATTCTCCGGTGTTGTTTATTCGGATACAGGTGATCAAAGTCAGATGGAGGAATATCGAGATTGACAACGTGGTTGGATCCCAAGAGACATGGTCACGTTTCTAGTTTTTTTTCCTATGTTCTTTTTTGTTAGGTTTTGGTTGGTTGTGGCCTTTTCGGGCCAAATAACTGCACTTTGTTGCAGATTGGTGTGCATCGCTTGCGCGTTTGTGTAGACCGGTTGTATTTTGTTGTGCCCGTTATGTGGCACTTATGGTGTGCACTTTGTTGCACTTTTGCCGTGTAAGGTATAATTGCACGTTCTGGACGCATTTTGTTGCGTTGCAAGTTTTGATTAGGGGACGGGAGTCTGTAATATTTACCGTTGTGCTTACACGATCAACGGTTGTAAATTGTAAAGGATCGTTGTATGTCTTTACCGAGTGATATATAAAATCTAGCAATACTATTTTCCTCAAAAAAAATGTCTAAAACTAACAATCAGCTTTTGCAAGAGATCGGGCGATAGTTAGTTTCTGCTAACAACCGACGACATCAGTAACTCAACAAAAGTAGTTGGTGTTTGCTAAAAAAAAAATATGAGATGACACGTTTTTTCGTTAAAAACAGGTCACCCGAGAGTGTATTTCAAACTACCCTTTTAATTTGATCATTCAATTGGGCTCATGAATACCTTCCCCAGTGGAAATTGGAAAAGTCCCTGCCGGGGGTTGTGTATAAGAATCGGGAGCATGTTTGGTTTAAGTCCAACAGATGTTCTTGGTTTTGATGTCACAAAAAATTAATTGGTCAGCCAAGGACACATCATTCTCATATATGTTTTTTAGTCGTGTCAACAATTTTAGTCGTGAAAATAGAAAAGGTTGTACAATCAATAACAAGACGACAATCTTGTTTCAGAGGCATGGATCATAATACTTTCAACAGCTGCACCTCAAATATCAAAGGCTCGCTTGCATGAGACAAGAGGCTGCGTCGAGGACCAAACTGCATAAATAACCCACAAAACATGTTAAAAGAAAAATTAGAAACAAATAAATACAGTCCCAAAGATACAGCATGCAGTGATGAGAATGCAAGGAAATAAAGTTTCTGGCAATGAAATAAGCCGACATAAGTGTAGTTCATGGTAAACCTCTTCAGGAACTGGTTTCAAGTTTTCATTTAAATATCCCATCGAAGGAGGTATCAGTGCTCTTCTTTTTCCTGAACAGAATAACCATTCAAGTTTGAAAATGCATACAAATACTATAATATCATACATAATATAAGTGTAATCGTGCTCTAACAGTGTTGATCTTACTCACAGCTGAAAATGTTGATGATAGCAAGGGCAAGAACAATGGATAAAGCAAGATATGTCATATGTATGGCACAGTGCAAGCAAAATCACTTTTTGCAACTTGTAGCCCTTTTCTCTGATAATTGCAAAAAAGGGCCATGAACTGAACTTGTCTTTTCGTTGCACTTGGTATAAATTTGTTTCCAAATGACGATTTTAGCCTTGGAAATTTAAATTTTAAAAAAAAATAATTAAAGAACAAAACTCTAAGTTTTCATACAGTAAGAAATTTAAGGGACATGATTTTTTTTTTTGGTTTTTACTTAATAATTTTTAAATCTAAATTGTAAAATATACTCATTTTTATACAAATTGCAACAAAAAGACAAGTTAAATGTACTTTGTTACAATTATCAAAGAAGGGGAATACAAGTTGTAAACAATGAATACCTCAGGGTACTTTTTTGCAATTATCCCTACATATAATCACTCTGAGAGCATAAAGCATCAATTTTGGTAAAAGCAATGCAATCGACATGGAAATATAAGCCTTGGAACAAACCTCCGATCCTCATTCCAGTCAACACCTCCTTCAGGCCCTTTATGATCTGCTTAGACATCAAACTTATGAAATCAGGAATACTTATTAATGCCATTCTTAACCTGAAAATGAAACGGGTGGATGAAGCTAAAAGGGAGAAGTGACCTGGTCTTCGTCCAAAGGAAGTATAACAGGTGTGCTTTCCCCGCTAAATTGATCCACAGTACTGCTTTGAAGCACGATTTGAGTTAAAGAAAGGTAATAGAACCAGGAAGATTTAACTAGTTCAGAAACAAGTAACTTTTGGAAGAACGCATGAATCAAGAGACATTACCAAATACACCAGTGAAGAGGAACCGAAGTCACATATATAGGGTTGGTTTACCTATGGACAAAGTATCCATTGGAGCGCCGGCAGACATAGTTAAATTCAACCAGATCTCCTTCGTGAGCTTCTGTTCCTTCACCTTCAATGATCTCTGCAAAATTTGGAATTGCTATAATTAAAACAATAATGTTACGATAAGTATGGGAATGACCTATTGTGCACAAACACCCCTCAATGATTGGAATAAGGATCAGAAGGCATGAGAATTAAGAGATGTTGTATGTATGTTCTCACAGACACCATCTTTTTTCCAGCTCACAGGCATTAAATGCAATATAAAATGTATACCTTGAATTCTCACCCCACTAGGAAGCTTCAAGGTCCTGGATGCTTCAAATCCCAAATAACAATCACAAAAGAAATGGACAACATTACCAAAAATAAGTATCTTTCCAAACCATTATAGTTTCCAAGCTCAAGTGAGAACAAAATAAGTATATATGAATGAAAGTACAACAATTTACCTTATGACTTCAGGTTCCTTTATATCCGGTATTGGGGCAGCGGGAACAGGAAAAGTATTTATGATAACTGGACAGAACCCGGTGAACTGTAAGAGCAGCCTCCTTGGCACTCTTTTAATGGATAGTGAATGGAAATCGCCATGTGAGTTCCTCACCCTAGTCTTCTTTGGTTGCTTAGTATCCAAATAACTGTTTGATAATTGAAAACATAGCCAGGGCACAAACTTTGAACAACGTTTATACAAAATCAAAATCAGAACACAGGCAATACAAATGGGGTGGATGCAAGAAAACAGCATTTTGATGTTGCCAAACCCACCATCCTCAACATTTGTTTTTTTATCAGCAAGTAAGCGGGGAAATCCTACTCTAGCCTAGGCCTAACCCGTAACCTAACCTTTACCCACACTTGCTCCCAAGCATATGTACCCACTCAGACTCGAACCTCCAGCCTCATGGAGGTGAGAGAGCTCTTTGACCACCAGGCCAACCCAAGTGGGCACCATCCTCGACATTTGTTGGTCAGATAGAATAGAAACCCTCCAAAGCATTTCAGGGAGAAGTAATGTTATTATTCAAGTTGGGGACTCAAGAAGCCACTGTCTTAGCTACTCATTTCAAATCAAGGGAGCAATTTATTAAGACCCTTTTTGTTTCAACCTCCAAAAACATCGAACAAATAGATTAAGCAACACTACCAATGGATTCACATACAGAACCAAGTTCCCAACAAAACCACAATTATAACAAGGAAGACAAATCCTGAGTGTGCTAATACTGAACTTCCGTTTGAGATACTAAAACTCCAGACTAGTTGACTTCTTTGGCAGTATACAACTGATTTTGATTTACAAGTTTAAGGGCAATAATGGGTTTGTGCATAACCAGTAAATAATAGTTCGATATTTGACTGGCTAGCGGTCTTGCATGATCAAACTAAAATGATGCATTGTAATTTGAAATTGATGAAGAAGAAAGAAGATTGGGGTACCTTGGAGATGTGAAATAAGTGCAGTGGACGTGAAACGAGAGAGCTTCCATTTTGGGAGAAGCTGCTGCTGATAAGGTTCTATTGGATAAGGGGTGTCCATTTCTCGCTCTTATAGCAATGGGACAGTTATAAATAGGGATGGCAAAACGCCCTGCCCCCACGGGGATCCCCATCCCCGTTCCGTGTGGGGCGAATTTGGGACATGCATTTTTTAAACGGGACGGGGTACAGGGATTTAAATGTGGATTTTGACGGGGACGGGGTGGGGATGGGGCAAGCATTCCCCGTCATGCGGGGAACTCCGCCCCACGCCCCGCACTATTAGTTTTAATATAATTTTTTTAATAATATACACATAACACATGACTTCCATATGATTATACAATATCACACGGTCCACAATCTACATCCACATATCATCATTATAAAGTGTCACACGGTCCACAATCTACACCCACGTATCATCTAAAAACAAAGTCTTATCAAAAAATTTACATTTTGTGATAAAATATGTCTTTATTAGGGTTTTAGAATTATTTGGGCTGAAGTTTTATAGGCTTTTATATTGTGGGATTGTAACATATAATAAAAAATGAAACAGTAAAAACAAAAGCAACAAAATCAGACGTATAGGATGTGAAAATTTAGTTCAAATGAAAGTATGAGATGTAGAAAATATTGGTTATACATAAATAATACGAGAATCGGACGGGGAATAAAATCCTCGTTCCCTGTCGCATCCCCGCGGGGTCTCCTCGGGACGGGGTCAACGCGGGGACGGGGTGGGGATGGGGCGAGTGGCGGAGACGCGGGATGGGGACGGGGACTAGGGTCCCCGCCCCATTGCATCCCTAGTTATAACTTATGTTATATTTATTTATTTTTGAGAATTAACAATGGATATTATATCAATAAAAGTTTACCGTAAACAAACATATCAAAACATAAACTAAAAGTACGAATAAAGAAAACTGGATTAAGAGTAAACATGCTCTTGTGGAATCCTTTGATGTTCGGAAGGTAATACTACGACAGCGTCCTAGGCTCACCGATGCAGCGTCTCTAAATGGGCTTTCAACGACCGAGTAGATCTGTAGTAACTTCTCATACTGATGGACTGAGAATCCACTCAGGTTGTCAGCGTGCGTCGTCCTCTCCTGCTTGATAAATGTGGAGCTCCAAAGCGTGGGATTACTGACCCCTGAACTGGAAGGGGAACCTTGTGACGGCTCTTGATGGTACCATTGACATCCTACATCCAGGGGCCAGTGTAGCCGACTACGCTCCCTCTGGACCGGTGCACTCTCATTCCTAGAGGCAGGGGTGCTTGTTGCTCCCCGCCGCTGCATATGATATTCCAATTGCTTCGAGCTCCCCCATACCCGGGTTGTTTCGAACCAGGTCCTAATTACCCCTTGTAGCGTCGACTTGGTTCCCATATGGACCCGATCCCCTCGTTAACACGACCCGTCATTCAGCTGGTCCCAGCTCGTCAGACCTGCCAGCCCGTGCATCCCGACCTAATCCAGTCCTTGAATGGAAGCCCAGGCTCATCTCGCCTGCAGCCCGAGATGACAGGCCTACTAGCCAAGGCCTCAGACCCATCTGGTTTGGTTTCTCCAACAAAACCCTTGTAAATTCCATCCCCGTCTGCCAATTCCACTTCCCCCGTTCGTCGTACTCCGGCCATCCACTGCCCTTGTCCGATGAAGCTTGGCACGATTCTACCGAGTCCATCAAACCCTTCCCCCACTGAAACGCAGAAGAGGGCGGTGGCGACCTCGTCGTCTTTGCTCCCAAAAAATCCATTCGGTTTACGTGAGGTCGTGGCCCCATCGCCTGAATCATGCGTGTTAAACCCCACCGGTAGACCATAAGGTAACCATGCAAGTTGCGACCACCCAATTCCTGTGGCCCCAGCCGAACTCCATCACCACGACACACCGAGAAGGTGATCGGGTTCTTCTCCACAGCCCCACCCTTCATGGATGCTTGTTTAGACCGGGAAACTTCACAGACAGAGGGGGAGAGCGAGGCCGAGTGAGCCGCCGCCTCGATGATGTTTCCCTCGCCTACGTGTTGTTGTTGATCGGAGATAGGGAGAAGCTCCATCGTCGTCATTGATCTGGAACTCGTAAAATCAATCGCACACCTAGGGTTTAGGGGAGAAACGAGCTACGATATTGTGTAAATTAACAAAACTTACGTTATACTGCTATGGGGTAAGAACGTTTCCTAATTATAATTATAGTTGAGTTTTGTTTTTACTTTTATAATTGTGATTTATTTTTCGTGACAATTCTAGCTTTTGAACTCTTTGTGTTTTATCCAGAGTAACAAAATCTGTTAAAGTTAATAAAATGGTTAGTTTTTTGTGCAAAATATCGAAAATAACCTCCTATCTAACTTAAATTTTAGACTATACTAGGAAAATACTGTGTTCGGCTCCACTAGGGTTTTCTCCCCTTGTTTCTCTCTCGCAACCCCCAAGCTCCTTGATTCATTTCACCTTTTCTGAGCACCTCAAGCACCCCTGCTTACTCTCGGCCATGGCTCCCTCCTCCTCTTCATCGTCCTCATCCTCCACCTTCCCGGTCTGGACGATGCCCCGAAGTCCTGTACCCTTAGGTACAGTGTCCGGGGATACGATTGGGCCCCTTTCGTGAGGTAAGGTACCCTTAAGTACAGTGTCGGGGACACAGGTCGGGTCCTTAGTGGTTGACTCCGAGAACCTTAATGACCACAGTCGGTCGTATATGATTTGGCGACCCTATCCTTCCGGAATTCCAACATAGATCAGGAGTCGAACCGCGGACCACCAACCATCTCCCGGTTGCACTCCTGGACGACGTGTCTAATCATCCCACAATTATAACATTCGGATGGAAACTTCGTGTATGTGAGCCAGACCCGAATCGGATCCGAGAAGTCCTTGAATCTCAACAGCAGATGACGGCGTAGGGGACGCTCCACCAGGTGCCAAAATCGTACCCTCACCGTACCACCCCAATAGAGGCCCCATTGATTAGAAAGAGAATGAGATTTGATAAATATTGGTTTTAAAAAAAATGTATGGACAGAAATTTAAAAGGTTAAATCCATAGAAGGGTAAGTTCGGAATTTTAAATATATATATATATATATATATATATATATATATATGGTCATGTACAATGCACATGACCTTTTCGGTCTAAATTTGGATGAAAAATTAACGATTAGGTACCAAAGTGTTGGTAAATGTTTTGTTAGGGTATTAAATTGCAAAAAATTATTCAACATATCATTTTGAAAATAAATGTTTGGTAGGGTATTATATTGAAATTTCCTATTTTCATATTTATCAAAAAATAGTTTAATTTAATATAAAAAAAAGATGCATTTTGAAAAAATAAATTGTTTTTTTTTCAAATTAAAATTTGATTTAAAAAAGGAATAAAACTGATTTTTATAAATAAAACTTGTTTTTAAGTAAAACTTGAATTTTAAAAAATAAATAATTTATTGTTAGATAAAAAAAATTTAAAATATAAAATATGATTTTTATTAAAAAAATTGATATTTGGAAACCAATGACATAATTTTGAAACATGACTATTAGTGAGGAGTATTATGAACTTTTTAAATGTCTTAGAAGAAAAAGTAGAAGGAAAATTAATGTTAGGTATTAAACTAACACAAATGAAAGTTCGGGATATCGAGATCATATGAAAAAGATCTAAAATACTCGAAATAAAACCTGAAAGATTTGGAGTAGTGAGATTGAAATATCTCTAATATTTAATACAATTAATGGTGCAATAAACATCTTATTCATTAATCACATGGTAAATGAATAGGCCTTCAGCCTCACAATAAAGGGCCACCATTCTCTAGCACAATAAATGTATTTAATTTTTTTAAAATATACATCATGTTATTGATGCAATTTGCATGTGTCCCTTGACTGATAATGATAGGACTCCTGAACGCGGGATTGCTGACTCCGAAGTGGTAGAGAAGTAACTCATCAACTGTTGGTGGTACCAATGCCACCAATACGCCAGGGAGAAGGTACATTCGATCAAACCCTCCCTGGCCCCCTTAGTACTCATTCCTGGAGGCGAGGGTGCTTGAAGCCCCCGGCCACTGCTGATGACGCCTCATTCGACGCCTTACCGGGGGAGTAATCGGTCCACCACTGCACGTTTATCATCTGATCTGCTCGATCAGTTTCTTATGGTTGGAGTATACTGTATCGGTGTCCTAGGATGCTACCGCAGTCCCACCCCTCCGACCGCCATTATGCCTAAGAGAAAAATTTACTTTTCTGCATTTGTCTTTCCAGTTCTGATAGATTGGATATTATTTAAATTTATAATATAATCGTTTCTACCTCAAAAAAAATGCAATTTGCATGTATTAATAAAATAATTAATAATGAAAAGTGTGCCCTTTTATTTTTTAGGGTGTTTTCTAGGGTTTTGGGGGGAGAAGTATGATAGTGACAATGAATATGGCGTCAATACCTCGCGTCTCTCGTTCATTGGTTCCATCTCCCGAGGCACATCTTAACGTTGTGGACTTGTTGTTCCTTCATAATTAAATAGAAGTCATCTCATTAGTGGAGGAAGATTTGATTATATCCAGGCTTTTAGGTGGATGAATCTATCGATGGTGGTGATGAACCCTTACAACTCACGTCGTAAAGAAGATTTTGACCATCAAGCCGTATAACTAATACACAAAAGAGGTTATAGTACGTATTTAACATTGTCGAGGGCTGGTAATAAAGAATGTTGGAGATGTGGTCACATGATTCTTTTTCCCGTCGGTGACGAAGAAACGACCGGTTTCGAAAATGGAGTTGTGGACATTCCACACACATCCGCTTCTTATGATGGATCTCTAAGTATCCATGCAGTTGGTGTATATCATCCTCCAACACATATAGATTTGGGTAAGGGTATTTCATCTTCCTTTCGGTTGTAGCCTAGAAGGATGAGAGAGATCATTATGAATAGGGTTAATGTCATCCGAGTACCCTACAAAATACTTGGTTTTCAACTGAGTACCCTAACCAAACTTTGTGACACATCAGTACTCAAACGAAACATTTTGTTTCAACTTAGTACCCAATTGCTTACGACGTTAGTTTTTGGACAGAAAGAGCGCACATGTGCCCCTCATGTGCCACTTAATAAGACGAAAAGACAGAACTACCCTACTCTCTCTTTTATCCATTTCCCTTCTCATCTTCACGACACTTCACATTCACGACTTCAACTTCAGCTTCTCTCAGACAGACGAACACGAAGAGTCGAAGAGCTACGACGAGCGAGGACGGAGGAGGAGCTTGCAGAGGAAGAAGGTGCGCGATTCAGAGGAAGAAGGTTCGCGTTTGAGAGGAGATGAGGAAAGTAAGTTATGTAACTCAATTTTGAATTTTAGGGTTTCGGAATATGATTTTTAGGGTTTCGTTTGTTTGTTTCAACAATTTAGGGTTAAGTTCTCTGACTCGGTTTTGATTTTTAGGGTGTCGAAATATGAATTTTAGGGTTTCGTTTGTTTGTTTCAACGATTTAGGGTTTGAGTTAAGTGTTTATGAGTAAATGGTGCCTTTGTATTCCGAATATGTGCATAAACGTGCAGGTGTAAAAGAAGCACCAAATCGTGGTGCTGCCGATGACCCTTTTCGTCAGACTCCATTTTGTGTTGAACTACATTTGGGGGGCAGGTTTGTGGGGGTTGATAATAAGTATGAGGGGGGTTTTGTAAGAGTATTCCTTGTTCGTGATGATGAATGTAGCTTCTACAAGCTTACTTAGTGCATGAGGTAGCATGTGAGCCCACTAGTACCCTGCACTTTAAAGAAAAAAAATGTAGTGAAGACTATGGAAAATGATGATAAGTGTGTAGCTAGATGGTTGAAGAGGTACCAAGGTATAAGGGCAGCTAGGAAGTTGTACGTAATAGATGAAACCACCATTACATGTGGTGTCTCCTAGTGGGGTGATCTTCGGAGAGAGTGAGGCAAAGATTAATGTGAGTATTGGATTACAAGTGATGAAGCCCAAGGAGAAGCAGAAATTGTATGAAGATGAGAATGAATATTTCTCTAGGGCTGCTCTTATTGATATGTTAAAACATGGGCACAAGTTAGACAAATTATCCATGTTGAGTGGAAGGAGGATAATTCAGGTGCTTCCAAGTGACACCGAAGAGGGCTTGGATGGAGATGATGGTCAGAGGTCAAGTTTTTTCGGTATGAAAAAAAATTAACTCTTTTTATTTGTAATATGATATTATGTGTTAAGTACCCTAAAAATGTTATGTGAGAACTAATAATCTTGTTTGTAGGATATGATTCTGATTAGTATGAGGATAATGATGGACAAGTTCATGGTAATGCTGGTAATGATGGAGAAGCAGACCATGGCAATGCTACTAATGATGGAGAAGCAGACCATGTCAATGCTGGTAATGATGGAGAAGTAGATCATGGCAATGTTGGAGAAGCAGATCATAGGAATGTTGAAGAGGAGTGTCACGCCCCAAATCCGGTTTTGACCGGACTCGAGACGTGAACTTGAACAATAAATAATTTAAGTAATACAATTAAAAGAAACATTAAATGAAACTCTGAAAATAATAATCTGTAATTCGGAGACTGAGTAAAAGCAGTATTCAGTCCAAAATACACAATACATCTCTAGACCTACTAGACAAGACCTCGCCAGCTCCCAAGCTCAGTTGTGTCCTGCTAGCACAAATCCCGTTCAACACCTGAAACACAACAATGTAAGGGGTGGGCTTTCGCCCAGTAGAGAAAGTAGTTAAGTTAATGAACATCGGCTCACCACCACGAGTAACCGTCCAATTAGGGCATACTAGTACAGCATAACTAACTGTCAAAAAGGGGTTCATAGCCAAACTTACAACACGCTCAACGACCACTTTCACAAGTAAAACATTAACCAAACAGCAAACGTATCACACACAAAAGCAACCAACACATGTCCCGTCCTGCAGTCCCCGAATTACCATCGTATCGTACCGTAAAGTCATCGTATCATCTCAGATAGCCCCTCGGTCCAGAGGAGACACATGCGTCGGGGCGACCGGAAACATTCCATAAGAACGCATCTCATCGGAGGGCCTGGAAATGTTCCCAAAGGACCATGCATCATCGGGGTGGAACACGGCCCGTAGGCCCAATCACGACCCATAGGCCTCATATGACTCGTAGGCCCAATCACTGCATGCAGGCCCAATCATGACCCGTAGGCCCAATACGACACGTAGGCCCAACACGACCCGCAGGCCCAATCATTTCCAACGTCTCCGGCTATCACAGCCCGTTCCATTTATGTCGTACCGGATCACGAAGCCTCGGTCCCGACACCTTCCCGTCACATAGAATCGGGGTAACATCCCAGACCGGAAATCCCTCAGTCGGATGTCTTCCTATCACGTAGACTCAGGGCCTCGTGTACAACGGACCGGCACATACCTCGGTCGTAAGTCCTCCCGTCATAGAGACTCGGGGTATCACTCACGCCATCCTTGGCCTCGATACACTACACCGGAACTATCCCTCGGTGTAAGTACCACTCCAGTAACACACATCAAGAGTATAACACGCATCACAAAGACATAGTTTGACCCTGGTATACCAACCAGACTAGCTCACCATAACACACAAACCGGTCTATCAACCACCCGGTCATATCACAAACAAGGATTCACATTACAACAAATACGACACACTTGCCCACACACAGTCACAATCATGCAACACCGAGTATAATCTTATTTAGACTCTCACACAGCGGTTATAACACACAGCACGCAATCCTAAGGCTCGACATGGCCCATCTACCAGCACGACAATTTCCCAGAATATTGAAAGTGGCTAACACTAGTGAATCACATCCTACATGTTACTAAGACACGTCCGGTTATTTTACAACATAAACGATCGTTCCAGTTTTATTATTACCTAGGATGCATACTAGTAACTTTCCGTAATTAAACCGGTATTCGCTACTTTTCCCTACCTCAAGAAGAACCAACAGCTGCGTCTCCTAGCTGCTGACGTCCGGGCCTACGTCCGCTCTTCTCCACGATCAATGTCCAAGCCTGGTTTTAACAAAAAGGGACGAGATTCAGTCCCGGTCCAGTCCGTAACGGTCCTCTAAATTTACCAATTTAGAACGAAGAGTCCTTCCTCTTTAAAACTCCAATTTAAAATAATTAATCTGATTTAAATTAATTAATTCTTTAAAGATGGTCTGACCCGGATCCGACCCGAGTCTGACCCGAATCCAGGCCCAACCCGGATCTAGACCTGGTCCGAACCAAGAACCGATCCGGACCCAAGCCTGACCCGGACCCGGCCCCAGACCCGACCTGTCAGACATGGGCCTGTCCTAAGGTCCGGCCCGAGATCCAGCAAAACCAGGCCTGGCCCAAGGCTCAGTCCATCTGTCCGGCCCAAGGCCCGTTGCGTTCGTTTCTGGCCCAAGGCCTCCCTCGTTTGGTTCGAGTCGGAGACGAAGAGAGAGGCGGCGGCTAGGGTTTGCTGCAGCCTGCCGGCGACGGCGACGGTAAGGAGCTCAGAGGAGCCGTGGCGAGGCTGGAAGCGATTCCCATCGCAGAACCGACGAGGTTCTCCGGCGACCTACGCCCATCGAGGTTTTACACCCTCGCAAAGCCAAACTCGAGCTCGGGCCCAGCTCTGAGCCGAAATCTCCGGCGCGGTGAAGATTACGCCATGAGGGAAGTCGTTAAAGGAAGCGACGAGTTCGGATCGTGGCTCACCGGCGAGGTCTCTCACGGTGCGATTAGGGCTCGGGGAAGAAGCGGAGCGTCTTGGTTTTGTGGTCGGATTTGCAGAGCTCGGGACGGTGGCTCGTGTGAGGGTGAAGTAAAGGGAGAGGAAGGGAACGAGGGCGTGGCGTGGGTGGAGGAGGAAGGTCGGAGACGGGATTTGGCTCCGGCGAAGCTCGAGAGAGAGAAAGCGGTGCAGATCTTAGAGAGAGACGAGAAGAGGAAGAGGAAGCGACGCTGACTCGCCTTAGTTTGCGCGTGAAGATGCGATGAAGAAGAAGCCGAGTAGGGTTCGCGTGGGTTTGGGCTCGGGTAAGCGCGAAGTGGGCCGAGCCCGAGTCAGCGAACTGGGTCTGGTCCTCTAACCAGCCAAGTTTGGCCCAAAGCCTTCTTCTCTCCTTTTTTTTTTCTTTTGATTTTCTTTTCTTTTTCGATCGCGTTCGCTCCAAAATTTTAACCCGCTTTCCAACCACGGTGTTCTAATCGAATAAAATTTATAATTTAAGTAATTTTATCGAGGTGGTCTTCACAGTCTACCCCCCTTAAAAGAATTTCGTCCTCGAAATTTAAAACGAAAGTACTCCACTTGACTCTATCTCAGGGAACGTCCGATTAAAACTCTCAGTCCATCACCCTCAAACACACAAAGGTACACTTAAACCAGTTAGTCGATACCGGAAACCTCCGTCGGTAGAGACTCGCACCGACACACGCAGCTTGGTCGAGATACCCTATACCGGAACTATCCGTCGGTATAGGTATCACAACGGGACAATTCTCACATCGCACCTAAGACAGAATCCAACAGATAGACACCTTTTCCTCAACTACGCACTTCACTTAAACCAGTATCGCGTGCACAACAAACAAAAGAAGCCCACCACGCTTCCGCTGCGTCACTCTGATCTCATCGACACTGGGCCATCTTCCCTGGCCGTTCCGGCTGCGTACAGGTATTTTTGCGGCCTCTTAACTTCTCACTCACGACCGTCACTAGTCGGCACCGCCGCACCCTCAACTAGCATGCCAAAGAACACAGGTCTAACGTTTCGTCCCAACATTCGTACTTGGCCGAACTCGGGCGCGAACTAAGAAATAGCATATTGACAACTTAAACAAAACGCAAGTTCAAAAGCAGCACCAATAACTAAAAGTAACAAAGCAAAACGAGTCAAATACAAGTCTCAAATAAAAGGAAAGCACGACTCCACAGTCAAACAAAAGTAACTTCCGAACTCTCGCTAGTCCCAAGTTCCACGAAGTCCTCTACTCCAAAACGTGCTCAAAATCATGAGCGATCCCATAATTGGAGTCATGTCTCTCTACTCGTGAATCGGTGACAGCATACACCCGACCCTGCCGCAACGGAGGTCCGCCTCTCGGAGGTGGTGGAAGTGCCATCTGTTGTGCTGCTCGCTGCCTCGGCGCTGGCGCGCTCGCTGCCTGTCTCGGAGCTCTCTGCGTCTGAGCCTGACGCTGCTGAAACTACGGTGGCTGCCCAGTCCGCGACTGTTGTGGTCGTAGGGCCGACACCTCCAAAATTCGATCGGGGCACCTAGAGATGAAGTGTCCTGACTGACCACACTGATGGAAAAGCGATGGCCCGGCACTCGACCTCTCCTCAGGTTTACCCGATGGACGGTCCTCTGGTCCGCTGCACCCCGGATAGTCTCGAGCCATGTGGCCCGGTCGTCCACATCCGTAGCACATGCGCCATCTCATGGAAGGTCCCACTGAAGCTGCTGACCCAACCTGTCGCGGTCCTCTCAACTGAACCTGAGACTAAAGCGATCCCGAGGTCCTTTGCCTCCTCGGATCCCGAGTCTCGGATGGCCTCAAAACGCTACTCGACCTCGGCCTGACCTCCCGAGTCCTAGCTGTCTCACAGAAGCGTCGCTCCATAGCCAAGACCTGATCCACCAGATCAGTGTATACCTGGGTCCTCAGAACGGCGACCTGTCAGCGATCGCAGGGCGAAGCCCTTCCTCGAAACATCGGCAACGGAGAGCCTCCGTCTGCACCATCTCTCGAGCGAAGTGAGACAAGGAGGTGAACCTCGCCTCGTACTCCGACACAGACAGACCTTCCTATCGCAGCTCCAGGAACTACTGTTGTCTGTCATCCAGAACAATCTGTGGAAAGTACTGCTCGAGGAAACACTGTCCGAACAGCACAAAGTCGTCCCCCCTCGCGCCTGCTCTCGGCACCACCAGTGGTAGGCCTCTCCCTCCAGGTGGAAGGCTGAGAAAGAAACTCGAAGTCTACCACTCAAAATCCCTGATGTGTCCTGGTTGCGGGTGATCCGCTCCAGCCACCTCTCGGCTGCCTCGGGGTCTGGCTCCCCAGAAATCGCAGCGCCTGTGCGGTGTAACTGCCGACATGAGTAGGTCCTTCAGCGGTCGCTGTAGTGGAAGTCGGTGCAGCCTCCAGTGTCGGAGCTGCGGCCTCTATCCAGGTAAAGGCAGCTGCTAGTCCCTGAATAGTGTGGGTCAGCTCCTCCAGAGTTGTCGCCTGAGCTGTCTCAGCCCTCTCGTGCCCCTCAGCGGGTGCACCCTGGGCACTAGTCGCCCTAGCAAACTCAGCAGTAGACTGCTGTCCTCGGCCCCTAGCTGATCGTCCTCTGGTGCCTCGTGGAGCGTAAGTACGTGCCATGCCGTAAATCTTCTACACGGATAACGCACACGTTCAGTTTCGTAACCCGGAAGGAACAACGCGCCTAGAATAACTAGCGCCACACACAGTCCACAACAGCGATACTTATAGTAAAAGTATACTCAGTATAGTATAGTCATCCAATAGCACACAGCAGAGAAGTTCGCATACTAGTGTGTCACACAGATCATATATACAAGCAGCGGTTACACACAATTTCATACTCAGCAGCCTATTCACACATAAGTCACACATGTCACCGTTTACACCACACCGCAATTCTACCACGTACAACATATACTTAGTTTCGATTTTCTTAACTCGTCCTCTTTCTAACATAACATTCATGTTGACACCACGTCGTTACAACCCGGTTCAGGCGTCCCAAAAATAAAGTCGTAACCACTTGGTATCCCCACATTCACGTCCGGCTACAGTGGCCCCTATAGCCGAATCGTGATGGTACATACACTTCAGTTTCTGCAGAAAATCGGGCATGACCCGTTCATAAGTTAAGTTAACCATCCGCTTATGCGGGACAACCAACATTACCTGCACACCACACTCAATCGCCATTAACACACATAGCAATTGATCTCAACTTTTACACCGCGGCCTCAGTAATTTCAGTCCTACCGCCCGACCAAGTCCATACTTGGAAAACCGTTCAACTCCAACAATAACCACAACCCACACAAGTTCACCAAAAGTCCACGACACTTAGGTCAGACGTTTCACCAATCAAACAACGACTGACCAAGGCGGCAACCCACATAACAATTAATCAACAAACACGTCATAACCAGCTCGAGCCTCGCTCGTTAACCAGCCTCGATTTCAACCGATCGGCATCATGGATCCACTAAGGTGTACAACAACCAGAGAATAAGGTAAAAACCAAGTAAGGCAAAACTTAAACAACACACTTTAACAATCAAAGGTCTTGTCGTTTCGACTCTATGCATAGGATAATTCCGACTTGCGTCACCGAGCACTACGACTTTAGCCACCTAACTCTACCCACCTAACTGACGTACGGTCCGAGATTTTGAAAAATCATTTCAAAATGAAACCAGGCTCTGATACCAAATTGTCACGCCCCAAATCCGGTTTTGACCGGACTCGAGGCGTGAACTTGAACAATAAATAATTTAAGTAATACAATTAAAAGAAACATTAAACGAAACTCTGAAAATGATAATCTGTGATTCGAAAACCGAGTAAAAGCAGTATTCAGTCCAAAATACACAGTACGTCTCTAGACCTACTAGACAAGACCTCGCCAGCTCCCAAGCTCATCTATGTCCTGCTAGCACAAATCCCGCTCAACACTTGAAACACAACAATGTAAGGGGTGGGCTTTCACTAGTAGATAGAGTAGTTAAGGTAATGAACATCGGGCTCACCACCACGAGTAACCGTCCAATTAGGGCATACTAGTACAACATAACTAACTGTCAAAATGAGGTTCATAGGCAAACTTACAACACGCTCTACGACCACTTTCACAAGTAAAACATTAACCAAACAGCAAACGTATCACACACAAAAGCAACCAACACATGTCCCGTCCTGCAGTCCCCAAATTACCATCGTATTGTACCGTAAAGTCATCGTATCATCTCAGATAGCCCCTCGGTCCAGAGGAGACACATGCGTCGGGGCGACCGGAAACGTACCCTAATAACGTATCTCATCGGAGGGCCCGAAAATGTTCCCAAAGGACCATGGATCATCGGGGTGGAACACGACACGTAGGCCCAATCACGACCCGTAGGCCATATACGACCCTTGGGCCAACACGACCCCCATGCCCAATCATGACTCGTAGGCCCAATACGACATGTAGGCGCAACACGACCCACAGGCCCAATCATTTCCAACGTCTCCGGCTATCACAACCCGTTCCATTTATGTCGTACCGGTCCTCTAAATTTACCAATTTAGTCCGAAGAGTCCTTCCTCTTTAAAACCTTTAAAACTCCAATTTAAATTAATTTAATAAATTAATTAATCTGATTTTAAATTAATTAATTCTTTAAAACTGGTATGACCCGGATCCGACCCGAGTCCGACCCGAATCCAGGCCCAACCCGGATCCAGATCCGGTCCGAACCCGGAGCCGATCCGGACCCAAGCCTGACCTGGACCCGGCCCTAGACCCGACCTGTCGGACATGGGCATGTCCTAAGGTCCGGCCCGAGATCCATCCAAACCAGGCTAGGCCCAAGGCCCAGTCTATCTGTTTGGCCCAAGGCCCGTTGCGTTCGTTTCTGGCCCAAGGCCTGCCTCGTTTGGTTCGAGTCGGAGACAAAGAGAGAGGCGGCGGCTAGGGTTTGCTGCTGCCCGCCGGCGACAGCGGCGGTAAAGAGCTCAGAGGAACCGTGGCGAGGATGGAAGTGATTCCCGTCGCAGAACCGGCGAGGTTCTCCGGCGACCTACGCCCATCGAGGTTTTACACCCTCGCAGAGCCAAACTCGAGCTCGGGCCCATATCTGAGCCGAACTCTCCGGCGCGGTGAAGATTACATCGTGAGGGGTTCCGGCCGTCTCGCGTGCGCGATTAACAGGTGAGGGAGGTCGTTAGAGGAAGCGACGAGGTCGGATCGCGGATCACCGGCGAGGTCTCGCACGGTGCGGTTAGGGCTCGGGGAAGAAGCGGCGCGTCTTGGTTTTGTGGTCGGATTTGCAGAGCTCGGGACGGTGGCTCGTGTAAGGGCGAAGTAAAGGGAGAGGAAGGGAACGATGGCATGGCGTGGGTGGAGGAGGAAGGTCGGCGACAGGATTTGGCTCCGGCGAAGCTCGAGAGAGAGAAAGCGGTGCAGATCTGAGAGAGAGGCGAGAGGAGGAAGCGACGTTGACTCGCCTCGATTTGCGTGCGAAGATGCGATGAAGAAGAAGTCGAGTAGGGTTCGTGTAGGTTTGGGCTCGAGTAAGCGCGAAGTGGGCCGAGCCCGAGTTAGCGAAGTGGGCCTGGTCCTCTGACCAGCCAAGTTTGGCCCAAAGACTTTTTTTTTTGCTTTTGATTTTCTTTTCTTTTTCGACCGCGTTAGCTCCAAAATTTTGACCTGCTTTCCAACCACGGCGTTCCAATCGAATAAAATTTATAATTTAAGTAATTTTACCGAGGTGGTCTTCACATGGAGGTCCATGATGGAGAAGCATTTCATGGTACTGATGATATGGGTATGTAAATGAAATTAGAATGGCAAGTTGTTGTGAAATAGTTATGATTATTAGTTTTGTAGTTTGTGATCACCTTCATATCATATACGTAGGAAATGATGAAGATGGGGTTATTGAGGATGTACATCCAAGCAAGGGGAAGGAGTCAATTGACGAAGAAGGGAATGGTGAGGTACCTGTTACAGAAGGAGAAGGCCAAACAAAACCAACAACAGATAAAGGAACGTAAGAGGAAAGTCAAGTCACCATTGACTGATGATGGTGAGGAACACATGAATGAAGCAGCAAGTGACAATGAAGATGAAGGCATTAATGAGGATGTCGATACAAATATGGGTAATTACATATATTTGAGTAATTGTGCATATGTTGAGCTTTTGTGTTATGAATTGAGTAAATGTTGATGTGTTTGTGTGTAGAGGATGAAGATGATGAGGACTTGATGGATGGTCATGAATATCCATATTAGCTGAAGATAGGGGAATATAATAATGGAGGACGAGGATGGAAGGATGCAGTGGAATCTGAGAAAGATGGTATGCAGAATTCTGAGGATGAGGAAGAGATAGTTGAACCTGCAATTTCTTAGGAGGATGAAGAGGAAGATCAAGTAGAAGAGGTGGAAGGAGAACATACATTTGACCCCATGTGGATAGATGGGTGTAGGGTATGGGACATAGAAGAATTGAGGAAGAAAGTGTCGATGGGTATGAATGAGTTGTTCAAGAATGCAAGAGCATTCAGGAAGTTATTCATAACATATTCTCTAAAACAAGGCTGGCAATTTCGATGGAAGAGGAATGAGAAGTGAAAGGTAGGTGTGCAATGCAAGTACAAGCCCTACAAGTTCTAGTGCTCGGCTGGATCATACAAGAAGACGGATGTGCTGGAGATAAGGAAGTGGAAGCCTCATCTCAAATATTGCCCAAGGAAAATGGGGAAAAAAGCAGCGACATCAGATTTCTTAGCACATAGGTTTGCAAAAGAGATCACTCGGGCACCTACGATGAACAATGATGGTTTGGATGCCCTTATCCTAGATAAAATGAACTGCACAATGAGTGATCAGATGTTGTACCGTACACTGAGGAGAGCCAGACTACAGACAGAAGAGTACTTGGCAGCACAGTATAATGACTTGTACACTTACTATGAGGTTATTCGTCAATCCAATCCACGCAGCAAGTTGGTGTTGGCGGTTGAGCATGATGTGTACCCACCCGAGCTTGGTAGTCAGCCAAGGTTTCTGAGGATGTACATCCGATACCAGGCATAGAAAGATGGTTTCCTTGTTGGATGTAGGCCAATCGTTAGGGTTGATGGTTGCCATCTGAAGGGGAGTTTTGGTGGGCAACTCCTATCAGTCGTAGGCTTTGACGCTGATGGAGGGATGTTTCCATTGTGTTTTGCTATGGTTGAGCAAGAAAACAAGCAGACTTGGCGATGGTTTTTGGAATACTTCTTTGAGGACTATGGGACGTATGTTTTAAGACATTGGGTTTTCATCTCAGATAGGCAGAAGGTATGTTGCCATCTCTCTTTTCTACTCATATTTCATACCCAATGTTAAAGCACAAACCTAACCAATGTGCTTATTTAACGAAGGGGTTGGTGTCACTCTTCAAAGAGTGGCTGCCTAACACAGAACATTGTTTCTGCTTGAGACATATGTATGAAAATTGGGTCCTCGAGTTCAAGTCTGCAGAATTGGACACACTGCTCTACGGATGTGCGAAAGCTTCATCTGTTGAGAGATTTGAGCAAAGAATGGAGGCGACGAAGCAGCTGAATGTGGATGCCTATAACTGGCTACAGGATATTGAGCCATCAGGTTGGTCCAAGGCTTTTTATTCAAGTAGGGCTAGGAGTGATATTCAAGTCAATTCTATGAGTGAGTATTTTAACAATTGGGTGAGGAAGGGTAGTCTAAGAGTACTTTAGATCTTTGCAAATTTTATAGGATTAAGTTGATTAAAATGTTCTTCAAGAGGAGTCACAAGTTTGATGATCTAAGTAGTACCCTCATACCTTATGCAATTACAATATTAGAGGAGAGCAAACTTAAGAGTACAGAGTATGAAGCAATAAATAGTGAGGACTTACTATTTGAGGTTAA
Organism: Erodium maritimum; assembly: GCA_963921825.1. Lineage (NCBI taxonomy): Eukaryota > Viridiplantae > Streptophyta > Magnoliopsida > Geraniales > Geraniaceae > Erodium > Erodium maritimum. The sequence goes on along the minus strand of OY997588.1, from coordinate 83,101,991 downwards.
GGAAGGAGACAAGAACTACGTTGTGGACATGATGGAGGGAAAATGTTCATTAGGTTTTGGCTTTTAACTAGGATACCATGTAGGCATGCAATTGTTGCATCTATACATCTTAGGGTTGAACCAGAAGAATATGTGAGTAGCTATTACCATGTCAAGACCTATAAAACCATTTACTCTCACTATGTGAAGCCCCTACCAAGTAGGGATGATTGGCCACTCATCCCACACTACCCCAAGGTTTTACCACCAATTGTGAAAATCCCACCTGGTAAACCTAGGACAAGGAGGGTTAAATCCAAGGTTGAAAAACTAATTGCAAAGGATAAAGGAAAGTCCAAGGTCATGAAGTGCTCTGTGTGTGGTATAAAGGGTCATAATTCCCGAACACATTCTGCGAAAGACAATGGGGAGAGCAAGGCCAAAAGGAAAGTCAGAAAAGGGAAGATATCTGGCCACACTACTACAGAGGATGAGTTCGTAGAGCTGATGAATAAGAGGAAGGAAAAGGTCGAGGAAAACTTGCAAAAGAAGAGGAAAAGAGAGTGCACAAAGGAAGAAATTGAAAAAAAGGGCTAGCTTCAACTGAAAAGATGAACAAGAGGAGGACACATACCCAAGAAAATGAGCCAACCACTCCAGCTACTATGGGAAGTGAAGCAGGTAGTCCTGCTACAACACAACAACAATCTGGTATTGGGTTAGCTAAATCTGAGCTGAACAAGATGAGACAGAAAAATCAGGTATGAAACTGTCATACATAATCCTTAGCTGTTTTGAACTTTTCTGCTTGCTTTACTTTTGACTTCCTTGCTGAAATATTCATGTGTAGAGCCCCTTCGTGTCTGTGAGAGGACAAGGATCTGGGTCAAGAATCGTTGAGGATGCCCAATGTGTCATCGCACAAGAGTCTGGAAAAAGAGGCAGAGGAAGGGGAAGAGGACCTTCAAGGAAATCCAATTCTAGCAAGGGATCTGTAGCAACACCTCCTCCTTGGATTCTGTAGGGTTTGTGGTGTTTACTTTGGGGTAGTGGTAGGAATATGTCAACTTTTGGGAAGATGGAAACTTTTGAACTTTTATGGTGGATGGAGATGTAATTAATGTGTAAAGTATGTTGTGCACATGTATGAAGGGGACAAGGACACAGTGTGTAAGGCTTTACAGCTTTTGCTTTTGGATGGTTGAACACACTTACAGTTACACTTTGAATGCTGTAATATACACTTGTGTGTGAATGAGTTATGAATTTCAATTGTTGGAAGCTTTTGGTTGGTTAATTTCATTCTGAAAACTTGTGTGTGAATGAGTTATGAATTTCAGGTATAAAACTTGTGTGTGAATGAGTTATGAATTTCAGGTTTTGAACCTATAAACAGATGGGTCATGTCAAAATTTATGAAAATTATTAGTTTCAGATTAACACCCATATGAAAATTGCTTCCATTTCACAAACTAGGGAAAATTTTCACTAACAATATACCCATCTATAAATTGAACACAAGGAGGCCAATTCCATTCCCATTTCCTTAAAAAAACAATTTTCAGATTAGTACCCACCTATAAATTGAACACAAGGAGACCAATTCCATTCCCATTTCCTTAAAATAACAATTTTCAGATTAGTACCCATTAATAAATTGAACACAAGGAGGCCAATTCCATTCCCATTTCCTTAAAATAACAATTTTCATATTAGTACCCATCTACAAATTGAACACAAGGAGGTCATTTCCATTCCCATTTTCTTAAAATAACAGTTTTCAGACTAGTACCCATCAGCTATACAAGGAATTCAACCAAAATTACCTAAGACCTAAGAAAATACAAAACCAGTCCTACAGTGATGAACAACACAAGAATGAAATTTCTGGGAATATCTTTCTTCAGATCCACCTCCATCCTCATCCTTAAATTGATTGCTTATTGTCCAAGTAAAAAAACTACCGCAACATTGCACGACTCTTCATCAATCCAGCAGAAAAAACTGCACTTTCATCCACACTATGAACAACAATTACCAGAAATTAACCCCAAATGTGTAAAACCCTAATTTTCACAGAAATTGAATAACACGAAAATGAGTTGCAGAGCTTACACTGTACTTCCCGCAACCAGCAAACCTTCTTCCAGGATTCTCCTTCGTCCTCGAGGTTCGTATGACTGTTGGAACTCCACAGTAGCAATACAACTCCTCAATCTTCATGTTCTGAAACCCAGACCTTGCCGCCTTCGATTTCATCGAAATCCAACCTTCGTCTTCGAGCTGATGCTTCCTTACTCTTGCGCGTCATCTTCCTCTACAAACTCCTCATCCTCCTTCGTGTTCGTGTGTCTAAGAGAGGCTGAAGTGGAAGTCGTGTCTGAGAAGAAGTGAAGTGTCGTGAAGATGAGAGGGGAAAGGGATAAAAGAGAGAGGGGGTAGTAATGTCTTTTTGTCTCATTAAGTGGCACATGAGGGGCACGTGTGTGCTCTTTCCGTCCAAAAACTAACGCCGTAAGCAATTGGTTACTAAGTTGAAACAAAATGTTTTGTTTGAGTACTGATGTGTCACAAAGTTTGGTTATGATACTCAGATGAAAACAAAGTATTTTTAGGGTACTCGGATGACATTAACCCTTGTGAACGTACTAAGCAGTGTGTGTAGGTGGCCTTTATTAAGACAGATTAACTAACCTTTTAATCCACAAAAGTATACAATTATCTTTTATTTATTCAAGAGAAAAACAATATAACATTATTAATTTTTACAAAAAATAATTGTATTTTATTTAAAAAAACAATCCCTTATTATTTCTGTTTTGAGACGCCTAATTATAGACTACAAAAAATAAAAGTAATGTGTACAAAAAAGAAAAGTCGGTCTTATTATAAAATTAAATAACACGTAATAAAAAGGCTAGTAATAAAAAACCCTAGGTGCTCGCTTTCCCTTTCTTGAGTTCGCAGTAATGGAGCACAACAACAACGAGAAGGTGGCAGAGATCTCTATAGACGGCGAGTCCATTGGTTCCTTCCCCTCGTCAACGGTCATTGATCCTTTCAGGATAGCATTGGCGACGGAGGCAGGGCTGGTATTTTTACCCAAACGGCGGAGGAGGGTGATGTCGACATGGCGATGAAGGTGAGGGGACGAAGGTGGGCTGAGCTAGTTTGGGATGAGATGGGCCAGTGATCCGGTGGGCCGATCAGTCGTGGACCAATCCTGACAGGAAAGAGAGGACATATGTCGACCGGTATGGAGGACTTGGGACATGATTGGGGGTTTGGACATGAGGGAGGTTGTGGTTCATCGACAGAACTCTACATTAGGGCCTTTATTTTGCTTACACGGTGGAAGCTCGAGTAACGACAACGAAGGTTTTCTTCTTTCAATCCCTGGTTGATTGGATCGGGGAGCTCTAACAGCTAACTGATGTGGCGGCACGCCCCTTGGAAGACGGCACAATGGGTTTTTCTATCGATCGACAAAGGAAAGAACCCAAGTTTTGACCTAGAAGTCTTGTGCTTTTCGACAGTCTCTGGTACTCTTTGTGGACTCGAGTCCCTAAATGTCACAGTTACCCAATTTTCGGTGGGGTTGGGGGGGTGCGGAGGGCCATATCCCCAATCTATTTGTGGGGGCCTAAACCGAAGCGTCGGTTTTTGTCTGGGGAGCGCTCTGAGAACATGATTGGTGGCGTATGGCGATGCAAACAACATGAGTTTAGGGGGGGTTCATGCGAGTCAGGGTGCAGGTGGATGTGTGCCTACCGCTACAAAGTTGGTTTTGGTTCCGACTCTCTGAGTTTGAGTTACAAATCCTTTTGTTGGTTGTAGTTGTGTAGGGCACCTGATATCGACATGTCGTTCAAGTCATTGGGATAAAGGACATTCCCTTTGATCCCTTGCCGACTCGAGGTCATCCGGATCTTGGGCCCGTCATGGTAGAGTTACTCCGGGAACAAATTGGTCCTACTTGGATTGCTCATCAGGTTGTCAAACCCCCAATTATGCCTAGTGGCACCAAGGCCAAGTAAGTGCAAGGCAAGGGGAATGTGATCAAGGAGGACGTTTACTCCTTTAACCGAGTTAGTTTTTTACCCGTCAAGAGTGATTATTCGACCCGGGATCCTGACTCATGAGCCTGGTCTTTTTTTTGTCTTGGGGACTCACACAACCGCTTTGGGAGTTTCAACATTTGTAGGAAGAGGGTCTCGGTCACCCCTGCAACACCCCATAGGCCTTTCCCACTCCTTCCCATAGAACCACATGGAAGAGCCACTAAGACATACTCGGGAGATAGCTACATCTTCCCTCCCAACGGAACAGAAGCGCTTGGCGGAGAAGATCCAAAAGTTGGAGTTTGAGGGCTTTACACGCTCAGAGGGGCACACCGAACAACGGTGGGGGGAAGCAAGCACTCTCACCTTGATCAATGAGGAGTTCATGGTTCAGTGGGGGTCGAGCAACAACAGCGCCTCACTGAGCATATGGTGGAAATGGTCTCACCAATGTGTGGCATGATACTCTTCTACCATCTTGAGAGCTAGCACTCTCGCGTTCTGGAGCCATACATTATCATTTAGGGAGGACGACACACGCTGGATCCTTGGAGGAGTATCCAGTTCGCCTTGACGCCAATTATCTAGAAAGAGGCTCGTTCTACCCTAGCTCCCCGTTTGGAGTCGTTGTACCGTTTCCTCGGACGCTATTACAACTTCGATCTTCTGACATCTTAGTGGAGCGTTTCAACCGATGATGTTTTATTTTTCATACACATTGTCCCACGTTGTTTGAACTTGCATTTCATACTTTTTATTCATGCAGTTGATTATCCCGCTTTGAGTCAGGATTTATTTTGATTTCAATACATGGTTACGTTCGCAATTCAATTTTCTTTTAAAAAAACATCATGTTTAAAATTAAAAAACACCATTTTTTTATAAATAAATATAAAATATATTGGGTCATAGGATACCAAACCGCAATTTGAAAAAGGAAATGTGGGTACTTTCACAACATTCCTGGCTTCTTATTCCCGCAAAGCACAACCTTTATTTTCTAACGTCACCCGCAGGGCACCTAGCTACGCCACCAACCCAACCAAACCCACTAAATAAATGTTCAACGACACACTTGGCGACCACAGAACGCACCAAGGACCAGATCTCGCGTGAGATAATCAAGACCCGTTTCAGTTTTCCGCGAAAATGTCAAATTTTTACTCGTCCTAATTATAACAGAAGGATCTAGAATTCTTTCAAAAGAAAAACAGAAGGATCTAGAAACCCTAGCTAACCCCTTATATAGAGGCTTCTTCTTCGTCCAGATTCAATTCTCATTCTCTGCAACAGACACTCATTCCATCCTCTCGTCCTTATTTTCTATCTCAAACCCTAACTCGAAATCAATGGCGGATATAGAGACGTTTGCTTTCCAGGCAGAGATCAATCAGCTGCTGAGCTTGATTATCAACACCTTCTACAGCAACAAGGAGATCTTTCTTCGTGAACTCATCAGCAATGCCTCTGATGTGAGTGTTTCTACCTCTCTCTCCTTCTAATGTTCATGTTTCTGCTTACGGTTCTGTTTGGATTGTTTGTTGCCTTGATCTGTTTTTGTTCCTGATCATGAATTGCTGTCCTTGCTAGTCTGATATCTTGTTTAGTTAGGTCTGTCGCATTGTATATTTTCTTGAGCATGAATTGCATTCGATTTCTGTTTGAGAATTTCTCTTTGGCTGTTTTAATCCACTGATGAATCTGCATTCAATGTTTATCATTTGAAGCTGGTTTGATTGAATATTTTTGTTATCGATTATCTGTTGTAGAAACTTGAAAGTAATTGTTTGGATTTGGTGATATTTCTCTGATTGGATATCCTTTTAGATTTATTAGTATATTGAGTTGTTAGTCAACCTCAAAATTGTAATGTACCTAGGTTCGTGTGCCTTTTTGTTAATCTTGGATTATTCTTTGGTGTGATGATGAACAAAATAGTGGTTTAGCTGGGAATCTGTTGACACAATTATGATTAGGAAATTATCTGTTCATCCAACATTTTTGTAAGAGGAAGTTATCATGATTCGGTGTGCAAGCTTAGGTAATTCTGATTTACTGTTTGCCACTGTTGTGAAGTGAAGCTGGTGATGATCTCTGGCACTTGAAAGATTTAACTATAAATCACTCGGATGTTTATGTTCTAACACTACTTAGTGGTTGAGTCTAAGATGACTAGTGTAGGTTCAGCTCCTGCTCACTGTTTGTTAGTATCTGCTACAGTCATTTGCTTTGACAGAGAATTATTAATTTTTTTGGATGTTTATGTTCTCACACAATGTAGTAATTATGTCCAAGGTGCATAGGTTGAATTCAGTTCGAACTAAATGATATTGTAATTGTAAACCTGATAATTTTTTTTATATTTATGGAATAATAAATAGGCTCTGGACAAGATTAGGTTTGAGAGCTTGACAGACAAGAGCAAGCTTGATGGGCAACCTGAGCTCTTCATCCACATTATCCCCGACAAAGCGAACAACACATTGACCATCATTGACAGTGGTATTGGCATGACTAAGGCTGGTAAGTATTATGATTGTATTCTTTTGTTTGAGTTTTACTTTAGATTTCCATATGGGTTTCTGAGTCTTAATTTCTATGTTTCTAGATTTGGTCAACAACCTTGGCACCATTGCAAGGTCTGGAACTAAGGAATTCATGGAGGCACTTGCTGCTGGGGCTGATGTGAGCATGATTGGACAGTTTGGAGTTGGGTTCTACTCAGCTTACCTTGTTGCCGAGAAGGTTATTGTTACAACAAAGCACAACGATGATGAGCAGTACATCTGGGAGTCCCAAGCCGGTGGGTCCTTCACTGTTACCAGGGATAACGGGGAGGCCCTTGGCAGGGGTACTAAGATCACCCTCTACCTGAAGGAAGACCAGCTTGAGTACCTTGAGGAGCGGCGTCTCAAGGATCTCATCAAGAAGCACTCAGAGTTCATTAGCTATCCCATCTCTCTCTGGATTGAGAAGACCGTTGAGAAGGAAATCTCTGATGACGAAGATGAGGAGGAGAAGAAAGACGAGGAAGGTAAGGTAGAGGATGTTGATGAGGAAAAGGAGAAGGAAGAAAAGAAAAAGAAGAAGATCAAGGAAGTGTCTCATGAGTGGTCTCTGGTGAACAAGCAGAAGCCCATCTGGATGAGGAAACCTGAAGAGATCACTAAGGAAGAGTATGCTGCATTCTACAAGAGCCTTACAAATGACTGGGAGGAGCACTTGAATGTGAAGCACTTCTCTGTTGAGGGTCAACTTGAGTTCAAGGCTGTCCTTTTTGTCCCCAAGAGGGCACCATTTGATCTCTTCGACACAAGGAAGAAGCCGAACAACATCAAGCTTTATGTCCGCAGAGTCTTCATCATGGACAACTGCGAGGAGTTGATCCCTGAATACCTGAGCTTTATCAAGGGTATCGTTGATTCAGAGGATCTCCCCCTCAACATTTCAAGAGAGATGTTGCAGCAGAACAAGATCTTGAAGGTTATCCGGAAGAATTTGGTCAAGAAGTGCATCGAGCTGTTTCAGGAAATTGCTGAGAACAAGGAAGATTACAACAAGTTCTACGAGGCCTTCTCCAAGAACATCAAGCTTGGTATCCATGAGGACTCTCAGAACAGGACTAAGTTTGCTGAGTTGCTGCGATACCACTCGACCAAGAGCGGGGAGGAGATGACCAGTTTGAAGGACTATGTTACCAGGATGAAGGAGGGTCAGAATGATATTTACTACATCACTGGTGAGAGCAAGAAGGCTGTTGAGAACTCCCCGTTCCTTGAGAAGCTGAAGAAGAAAGGTTATGAGGTTTTGTACATGGTTGATGCCATTGACGAGTATGCTATTGGTCAGTTGAAGGAGTTTGAGGGCAAGAAGCTGGTGTCAGCCACCAAGGAGGGTCTGAAGCTTGAAGAGACTGAGGATGAGAAGAAGCAGCAAGAGGCCTTGAAGGAGAAGTTCGAGGGTCTGTGCAAGGTGATCAAGGATGTCTTGGGCGACAAGGTAGAGAAGGTTGTGGTGTCTGACCGCATTGTTGACTCTCCGTGCTGTTTGGTCACTGGTGAGTACGGATGGACTGCCAACATGGAGAGGATCATGAAGGCACAGGCTCTGAGGGACAATGGCATGGCCGGGTACATGTCAAGCAAGAAGACCATGGAGATAAACCCCAACAATCCAATCATGGAGGAGCTGAGGAAGAGGGCTGACACCGACAAGAATGACAAGTCTGTGAAGGACTTGGTTCTGTTGCTCCACGAGACGGCACTTCTGACATCCGGCTTCAGCCTTGACGACCCCAACACCTTTGGCAACAGGATCCACAGGATGCTCAAACTTGGACTGAGTATTGACGAGGATGCAGGTGAGGGTGATGCTGACATGCCCGCGCTGGAGGATGCTGATGTTGATGCTGAAGGCAGCAAGATGGAGGAGGTTGATTAAGAAGCTTTTCTAATGCTTGGTTGGTTCTTGACAATAGTATGGTTTTGGGGTTGAAGTTCTGTTTTTCTGTTATTGGTTTCAGAGGATATATGATCGCTTCTGACCTTTGGTTTTGGTATTTGCATATATCAGCTTTTGATGAACTATCTTTTTTTATAGAATCTATCTTCTTTCAGTTGCAAAAATTTCTTGGTGTTTTTGGTTATTATATTTCAGTTGCAATAATTGTTCAAGAGCCCGATCTCGTATAAGTCCTCGTTACACATGGAGTCTTAGTCAATATTGTAATCAGTTTCATTTCAAGAGCCCGATCTCGTATAAGTCCTCGTTACACATGGAGTCTTAGTCAATATTGTAATCAGTTTCATTTCAATTGTCATCTGGGGACCATGGAGTGCAATGCCGGTGTCAAATCTTACAGACCCCAAAGTTTTTAGCTGGGGGCTCTGCGGGAGAAGAAAGTGGTTGGTTAATTGGAAAAGAAACTGATAATTGTATACCACTTTTTTTTTTTCTCCTGTTAATATTTTTTTTATTTCTCCTGCTAATAACCGACGAAAACCCATGTTGGTTTGGCAAGGGAAGGTCGTAGAGGATTGGGGAGGGTATGACGAAAACCCATGTTGGTTTCGATCAGATCTAGATGGCAAGGGAAGGTCGTAGAGGATTGGGGAGGGTATGATTTGCTGAGGTTTGAGGTACTCGTACTTGTGTAAGTAAATAGGTCCTCAAGTGTGCAAACTATAATGTTAGGGTTAAATGTAAAAATATACCGTGAAGTATTGGTCACAAATAGTAAACTATCCTAAATTTTAGTCACACACAATTTACATGTTAATTTGAATTGATCACAGATCATGTTATATGTCTTATGAATTAATCACAGATCAATAATGTCTTTATACATTGGTAATAGATCATTGATATGTCTTAATGAATTAAAAAGTGTTTGACAATTTAGCCTAAATTTTGTCCCCTACATGTCCAATAATGATCGATACCTTAGGGAGAAGTTCAGGTAGATACATACTCCAAATAAATAAAAAACAGAAAGCACATTTTACACCACAAGTTTAAGAGATCAAGAATTGAATCAAAAAACGTGGTGGCATAAGTAGGTTTAAATACCTTTTGGTACCTTCATGTTTTGGTCGCGTGTCTTATGATCTCATATGTTTAAAAATGACCAATGCGGTACCCATTTGTTTTGGTCGCGAAGTTCTGTTAGAAAAAACACACGAAATATTACATTTTGTTAGTCATGTGACACAATGTTCAAGTTAATGAAGAGTGAAGTAATGATTTTTCCTTTACTCATTTAAACCTTATGAAATTTACCAAGAGAAATTATAATTTTACTCTCATTTGAGCATTTTGAAAGCTCCTAAATGGCTCATTGTAGCCTAAGGCTAACCATTTTAACCTAACATAATTAACTCGTAACCCTAATCAATTATGTGGTTCTCTCGGCCCGTGTCATCCTCATTCGACCCAAATGTCGGCAAATAGAGGGATGATGATTATATTCAACCTAGACACCGACAAAGAGGGGGAAGTTGGACTTTGTCTTCTCTGTTGAACCCAAACGCCGACGAGAACCAAGATGTATGGGTTCTACCGCCACAAAACAACCCCAATTTTCCCTCGCATTCTACTCACCACAAAACAACCCCAATTTTCCCTTGCACTGTTTAGATGTTGACGCCACAGATTTTTTGTAGATCGGTTCGGGTTCTCGGTTGAAGAAACGGGGTTCATCCCCCAGATTTAGTCATATAACTTTTTTTATATAAAACGTTTATTTTTATTTTGTACAAAAAATTAATTTATTTCTTTACAATTATTTTCTTAATTTTATTTATTATTAAATGAGGGAAAACTGTGATTTCTCTTATAAAATCTACTATAATTAAATTTTTTTAAAACCAAGCCTCATATCTCTAAAAAAAATCTCCTCTCGTTTTTGAGAGCCTACCTTCTCTGCCTTAGCCGCGTTATAGAGCAGCCCACCTCTCCCATCGTCGTTGGTTTCCCAGCCGCTACTGCATCGATTGAAGTCCTAGTGACTCTTGGTGCTTCTCCCCATGTTACCCTTCTGCTACTGCCATCGGAGTCATCCCAGGGGGGTTTCTCGGATCCCTCCGCCATCAGCCGCGACGAACCCTAGACCGTCGCCTCCCACTATACCCTCTTCCAGGGACCCGCCTCGCCGCTTCCCAATTCCCCCCCCCCCTCCCCAATGCCCTCTACTGCGGATCAAGCCCTGGGAGGGGTCCATGTCTGAGGTATTGCCTCCCGTCATTGCTATTATCGTCGAGGTCCATCAGCTCCTCCGATCTCACTTCTGCCTTTCTCCACCTTCTGTTCTAGCCCATGGGACACTAATCCAATGTCGTCAGGGACGGTTATTTTATGATAAGAATTGCAAGTATTTTACATGCTCTATGTCTGTTCTTGGTGGTCAGAGAGTCTCTGACGCACGTTATTATAATTGAAAATTTTGATCAATGAAGCAAATTTTGCTGAAAAAAAATCTACTATATTTAAATGAGTATCACATGACTAACGGAATAAAATATTGCTTCCACATCAAATAACTAAGATCCTAGTCAGTGTTTTCCTCCCGTGGGATCTCTCTGTTAGTGTGTAATGATGTAGTAATAATTGTGTAAATGACTACAATTAGGGAAGCAAAATAAGGTGATATCAGAAGCGAAAGAAATGGTGAGAAAAATAGCGATATAAATAGATGATTCAAATGTTGATGGTTGGATTGATGGAAATAATTCAAATTCTGAGGGTTTTTGACGCCCTCTAATTTTTCTGATTTTGTTTGATGCATTCCAAGTCTATTTGATGCCAACAAATTTCGATGAGGTCAGCGAGAGTTTCATCATAAAAGTGCCTAAAAATATTGTCACACCAATAAAACCGATCAATGCAAAATCAAAAATTAAAAACCGACAATTTTTTTAATGGAAAAAATTGCCCAATAAATTGGGCTTGAATTTCAATCTCATTGGGATTTACATAGAGCTCATGTTCTTTTTTCTTTTTTTTGAAATTGATATGCTTAATTCAATCATATTCAAGCCTTACATTAGTCAACATCAAACAAGGGAAAAAAACTCAACAAGTCGAGATATAAACCAGTATCCCCTGTCGAAAAAGACAGGTGAACTGGCACATTTGGATGAAAAAGAAAAAGTTCTAATACAAAGTATAAAAGAGAGATGGTAATTGAAGATACGCAGAATAACGCGATCCCAATGGTCTAAACACTCGAAAGAGTGGTTGTCTTGACTCGCGGAGGTAGAAGGAACATCGCCCCAAGGAACATGACCCTCCCAAATATGGCCAAGAGAAGGTTGGGAGGTACATAGAATAATCCTCCCAACCAACCAAACACATATCATAATTCCCGACTAGGCTGCTTACCGGCCTTCGTCGAAAACCGTGGAGGGGAAGAGTGTCGTCTAGCCTTAACAATCGGATCGATATCCATCAGATCAAAAACCCAGTTCTTGAAGTTGTCCATAACTTCGGCTACTCGATCACGTTTCTCCCTGGAAAGGTCCTTCATAGTTTTCGCCTTTAGTGGGTCTCTCTTAACTTGTTGTTTCTTTTGTGTCTCCTTCTTTGGTTTGCTCGAGGTTGAGGATATCATCTTCTTCTGATTAAACCCCTCTAAGATATCGTGTTGGAGAATATGTTGAGCTGGCTGAGATTAGGGTGACTTCTCTTGTGGTTGTGATCCCCCACCTTCCTGAGACACTTTATCCTCACAAGAAATAGAGGAAAAATGTGTCTTCAGGTGAGGAAAAATTGTAGGTTGAATGGTATGCAAAGTTGGGGAGGGTACTACTGATCCCTTATCTCATACCATTTCTCTTTCTATCACCTCTAGTGGGGTACTTTTACTAGTCTGAACATTAGGCAGGACTGTAGGTTGAACTTCAAGTGGTTCCCGAGTAGGGCTAGCTTCTTCCACACTGTTGGTTTGAGTGGACTAGTAAGGATCCAACCGCCTTTAGGAACCTGCAAAAGAAGAGGAGAGCTTTGGATCCGCAAGGGTCCCTGTCATTGTGAGTGAAACCGGGAGTGGCATGGCTTCCCAACCCAATCAGAGATACCCTTCCGTTTGGATAGCCAGAGGGGCTATAGAGACTCTCATATATTTTTGCTAGCTGGTCCACACCCGGGAGGACTGCCATGCATGCCAGTTAAAATGTCAGAGCCGACCACATCGGTAACAAAAGTCAGGTAGCTTTTCATACTCGATCCAGACCGTGAAAGGTTCCGCTTTTGCATCAATTTGAAGCTAAAGATGGCGACGGAGCGAACAGATAGCATCCATCTCGACCCGAAGCCATAGAAATGTATCTTAACCCCTTGGTTGGCTTGGGTTGTAAGGTTTTTGGATTTCTACTTCCCTTCCTATATTAGAGACTATGGAAGCTCTCATTTGGGAAATTCTAGCCTCCACTGGAATATCATATGCTCTAACCGAAATAAGAACATGTCGGAAGGTTAAAGTTTCCAGTTGGGTGCATGGAAGTAAAGGAGTAAATAACAACATACTCACATAGAAGGATCATGGCTCCCTAGCTCTAATTCCATCCAACGCGGGTTGGTAAGGGAATTAGAAGGCGACAGTCTTGTCCGCTAACGGTTGGATCGTCAAACCCCTCACACTCCAAGTATTAGTTATCAAAGTGCAAAGTGTTTGGGGTCTTACACGTTTATCGGCAAGGAGGCGTCTGACAAAGGTGTATCGGTACCGGGCGTCGTCCACAACCGAGAATATGTTGTCGGGACCTCAATGATCGTGTCTTCTTCAAAGTCGTAATTCTGGTGGTTTTCAATAGAGACCTCGGTGAGTTTTGCTTAAATGATGTCCAACTTGGTTGGATTCGGCACCAGAGTTGGGTTTGTAGGAGGGGCAAAGGTGGATGCACGGTGGCGTAAGTTCGGACGTTCCCCTAGTAAGGAAACCTTTGCATGTTGTGTGGGAGGTCCTAGATTGCAAGAAAATGTGAAGGTATGAGCTAATAACGCGGCTATGGGAACTTTGTGGATCGGGAGCAGCGGCGACGAAATTGATGCTTTGGTTCCTCGTGACGAGGAAGTCGACGAAGTGGGAGAGTTATCCGACGATGGGGAGAGTTGTGAGATCATGATCGAGTCAGAGGGAGGTGGGGATAGCAGCGAAGAGTATGAGATTGGAGGAGAATGAGACTTTATGGAGGTCCGACTAGAAGAGAAGGAGAATAGGGACAAGCCCAGTGTCATCACACCAACCTCGAGAAGAGAGAGGAGAATAAAAGACGCGATAGAGAAAAAACACTATGGGAGGGTCTCAAGAGTTCGACCCATTCATATGTTCTTCTAGTTTATATCGTGTAAAGCCATTTTATTAAATTTAATTTTAGCCCAATATTTTTTATTTTTAGAATAAATGTTTTAGATTTTAGGTTATCATGCCATAGCTTATCAATTATATTTTAAAAACGATTTTTATCCGGGAAACAACTATTTTGAGTTCTTTTTTCTTCACAGTTTCCAAGAATCAAACTTCGGATTCTATAATGACATTAAACCGACCAAATTAACAGTCATTCACCCAATCACATATGGATATGCTCACGGAGAGAAAGGATAACATAATCGTAAAAGTAGTAAAATAATGAGTTTTTTCAGTAAATTAACAACTCAACATAAATTCAAAAGATAACTAGTGATCAAAACAAGAGATCATAAACATCCTTACAGTAGTAGTCTTAAACGAACTAAAAACTCTCTAGAAAAAAAATCCTCCCTCCGCTATTTCCCAAGCGCTGTCAATAGCTTCCCCCCGCCGGTGACAACCTTAGCTCCGGCCATGGTTGTAGCCGGCGGTGGCTTATCCTTCTCCTCCTTCCCTTTTTCTCTCCCATCCCTTCTTCCCCCTTTCTGGTTTTGATTTCCCATTGTCCTGCGTGATGCCCTCTGTGGCTCCTTCTTCTGTACGTTAACCGGAGCTCGAAGCTCGTCGTTGTTGTGTCGAGGATGCGGTGGAAGATCTCGACGCGTCTTGTTCTGGCCGGTTTTGGCTTGTGGGGGTGGGCTTTAGAGCTTTTCCGATCAAATCTACCGTCCTCCGGCGACTTCTTCTTTTATGCAGGGGTTGTCTTTGGTCGGTCAGAGTTCCGCTTTCCTTGCTCGCTGGTGAGGACTCGTCTTCTGGTTGGTCGGAGGTATATCTGTGGTGAGATCTGCGGCTGGCTTCGGAGGAGGCGCGAAGAGTAGTTCGGTTCGGGTGCAGGCTTTTGGGCCGAGTAGGGTTCGCGCTGACTGGGCCAAGTTTGCTTCTGGTTTGGGCCGAGCTGGTTCCATCCTCGGGTTTGATGTTTGGGTCGGGCCAGGCCAGTTGGGATGGGCCATGCCAGGTTGGCCGGGTAGAGCCTGACTTGTTGGGTCGGGTCAGGTCTGTGGGCTGGGCCTTGCTCAATGGGCCGAGTCAGGCCAGTTGGGCCGTTTCAGGCTTGTGGGTCCAGATTGCGTCGGACACTGTTTTCGGTTGTGCTCTGTTCTGGGTCGGACTCGGTCAGTAGTGTTCGTGTTGGGTTGGAAGCTTTGTGCTTTTGGTTGCGGTGAAGTAGCTGAGGCGTGCAGTTCAGATCCGGCGTGGGACTGCTTTCTCATTCCTCGGTTTTCGATTGTAGCGACTTTGTTCTCTTTGCTCTGGGAGTTCTTGTCCATCGATTCACGGCTTCATTTCCTGTCCTTGGTGTTTATCTGACGGCTCGTACTAGACCCTGTGTGGGAAGCGTTTCTTCCGTAGAAGATCGTTGGGGTCCTGTTTCAGCTGAACCTCTCGTTGGCTGTCGAGATGTTGGCCCCAGCCCGGCAGAGGTTCTCTTCAATGCAACATCGTTTCAGGAAAGGTATACTTATTTTCCCATTCTACTGGTTAATGAATATGGTTCCCCTCGCTTTTCCTATAGCTTGTCTGTTTAGCTTTTCGATCTCCTTCCATTTCGGTGATAAGGACTCGTCGGTTTATAGGTGTTGGCCACCGACGAGTAGTTAGTGTAATATCCACTCCCGGTCAACGCCAGTCAAACCTGCGAAAAACAGGAAAATTTAAAAATTTTGGACAGGTACTTAAATGAACCTAAATTTGACCCCGAGGGTCATACCGGACTTAAGTTGACCCCGTTATCAACCCAAGTGAGTTCCGTGGGACTCAGGGCAACTTTCTGATCAATTTGGAAAATGTTGACTTTTCGTTGGAAAAGTCAACCGAGCGACGTTTTGGTCCATTCGAGGACCGTTTTGTATCCAAAAAGTTTAGCCGACGTCACAACGGTCTTAGTTGAGCCGTTTCCTTGTAGCCCGTGAAGTTTCGTAATTTCTTGGAAAAAGTGCCTGTTCGGGGCCCGAAACGGCCGAATTTTGCGAATCTGATTGGAAAATATCTAGAAGATATTTTCTCAAAAGGTGTGGGACCCACTTGACACTTGTCAAATATGTGGTGGTGTTAGGTTTATTGAACAAAACAAAAGATGAGACATGTGATGGGTAGTTTGTATTTAAGTATTAGTTTTGATTTTTAAAACAAAATAAAAGGAAATGGTGGTTTGTTGTACACATTCATTTCAATAAAAAGAGAAGACTTGGAGAGATAAAGTGGTGTTAGAAAGAAGAGAGAAAAAGAGAAGAGGTTGGGGGAATTTGTGTTGTTTCTCGTTGATCAAACCGGTGGATCGTCTCAACGATAAAAGAATCGAGCTCACATCGACATTCCCTACGGTGAGAACCTAACCGATTTTCATTTTGGAACGTTTGAATTTTAGGGTTTGAGTTTAAACGGTTTGATTAAGGTTGGGTTTTGTTTAAGATTGATTTAAAGATGAATGGTTGAGGTTTGGGGTTCGTTAGGAACGTTTTGGGGCAAAAAGGGAATTTTGCCATTATGACCGTGTGGGGCCCACATGCCCGGGTATCGGGTTTTCGTGTTCGGGTGGTTTAGGACGTTCTCCAAGTCGTTAATCCACACCCGGATCGAAATTTGGAATTAAATTGCGAAAGTTGTAATTATCGGGTTTAGAAACTTTAAACGTCAATTAATTGACTCGGAAGTCGGAATTCGATTCCGTCAAGTGCATTGGGACCCTTGAATTATTCTAAGACCGTAGAAACGAAAACGGGAATTTTTGGAGCCCCGGAAGGGCATTTCCAAAACCCGGGCAGATTCGCCATGTCGGGCGAATCGGGCCTTTACGGGTCCAATATCGAAAATGTCGAGTAATTGGGGAGTTTGGGAGTGATCGACATTTTCGGGGTTACTTTTGGGCGTCAGGTTTATTAAAATTCAGCATTATGCCTGCAAGCTTAAAAGCGTTTAAAATTGTGTTCTTTTAGATCGTGCCGCGGACCGAGGCAAGGGAAAGCTGGGTGAGTAACTGAGATCACACCGGAGCTCGTTGGTTGGCTTTTGGAGAACACGCACGAGGTGGGGAAAAGTAACCGGATCTCGGGCCTGACTAGGGAAAGTTAACAGTAGAATTGCATGTGACATCGGTGTGTCGTGGGTTAAGTAGGTTTATCGAATATTAGAAAGGCATGATACGGGAACGTAGCAATTATTAGAAAAGAATGTGACACTTAGTAGTGTCGTAGGAGCAGTGAACTTAGCGATATTAGAATTACTGGAGGCATATGACCATGCCCGGAGGTTGATTGCGAACTTATCGATATTAGGAGTACTGGAGGCATATGATCATGCCCGGAGGTTGATTGTGAAACTGGTAATATTAGAACTGTTGGGAGGCATTGGTTATGCCGGAGTTTGTTGTGTTTTATTATTGAGTTTTGGGTGGCCATGAGAGCCCGTGTTATTATTGTTGAGTTTTGGGTGGCCATGAGAGCCCGTGTTATTATTGTTGAGTCTTGGGTGGCCATGAGAGCCCGTGTTATTATTGTTGGTGTCTTGGGTGGCCATGAGAGCCCGTACTTGTTGTTGATGTTTTGGGTGGCCATGAGTGTCTGTTGGGTTGTTGAACCCGTGTTACTTTATTGTTTATGTCTTGGGTGGCCGTGAGTGCCCGTGGGGTTGTTGAGCCTGTGAGTTACTGTTGGTGTTTTGGGTGGCCGTGAGTTCCCGTGGGGTTGTTAAGCTCGTGAGTTTTTTCGGTGTGTCTTGGGTGGTCGTGAGTGCCCGTGGGATTGTAGAGTCCGTGTTTTACTGTTGGTGTCTTGGATGGCCATGAGTGCATGTGGAGTGTTGAACCTGTGTTGTTGCTGTTTGTGGAACTTGCTTGTGATTGTGTTTGGTTACTTGATCATGGTGGAGGTTGTGTGATGTAGCTAGCCTCCCGACTGGGATCGGGAGAAGCGGAGAGGTTGTGGGCTAGCTCCCCGACTGGGATCGGGGGAAGGACGCGCGGGTGTGGCTAACCACCCGACTGGGATCGGGTGAAGCGGAGAGGTTGTGGGTTAGCCTCCCGACTGGGATCGGGAGAAGTTGCGCGACAGGTCGACCGCCTGGCCCGACTGGGTTCGGAAAGGGCGAGAGACAGAGATGGTTACTGAGACAGGTCGACCGCCTGGCCCGACTGGGATCGGAAAGGGCGAGATACAGAGATGGTTACTGAGCAGCTGGTTTGCGATCCTTTGTGATCTTGTTTGGTATTGTGTGGTTGTCAGACGTGTCTTTGGAGGAGGTCGTCAATTGTTGTGTGGGGTCTACATCACGTGTCCGAGTGTATGAGTCGGTTGAGAAAAGTGTTGGTCGTGTGTGTGTCATTTGAGTCGTTGTTGGTGTCACCGGCTTTATCTGCTAAGTATGTCGTAGTCAGTCTGTTATCTGTGGTGGTGAGCGAACGCTCACCCCTAGCTGCTTTTCCTACAGGTAACGTTCGCAGGCTGGACTAGGTGAGCTTCTGAAGCTTGAAGAGCTTGAAGCGGGTTTCTGGGTGTTTTGAGTCTAGTGACGTGTACCTCGTTTTATCCTATTGTTGGGACTTATTTTGAGATGTAAATATTATTTTGTTGAACTAAACTGGTATTTTAAGGTGTTTTAATGGAAAAGGTTTCAAAGTGTTCTTTGTTTTAAACGTTCGTGTCCCGAGTTCTGCTCGCTGAAATTGGGGCGTGACAGTTAGGGCATGTTTGCCTATTGATTGATCGCTTCAGATGTGTTATAGTTTTTGTGAGTTACGATTGGTCTTGCCCACCAATTTTGTCTCCGCTGTTTACAATGTTGGATGTTGGCTTGTTAGGTCATTTCCTTATCTGTGTGATAGTTTGATGGTTCTAATGAGACAGGGATCTCGGCATTCTTTTGCCGGTATTTTGGTTGAAATAAGTATTTATGCGCTTCATGGTAGCAAAATCTGGATATTCGACCTTTTTTCCGAGCCTCATGGTAGCTAAATCCGAGTTCTAGAATCTTTTGTTAGCCTTTTGCGTTGCGCTTAGATGATTGTCATATTTGGTTCTGAGACCTCTATCCGTCCTTGTTGGGCTTCTTTGGTTCTTGATTCTTGGTTTGATCTCTGTAGCTAGAGTTCTGTAATTGGTCCGCCTAATTCAGTCTTTAAATTGGTAAGTTTTAATATATTGCTTTGCCGATTGAAAAAAAACATCGTTACACATCTACAATTAAGTTGGCAAAAGGAATGGTGCCCAAAATCTCAAACAAAGTCAAGATTTTTGTCTCGCAATTGTTTATGTAAGTCATTCTCTCCATAACACCGTTATAAATAGGAAAAATAATACATAACCTATTCTATTATTATTATCGTTTTTTCACCTCATCCCTTTAACTATTTTTTTAATATTTAATTCCTTAACTTTTTTTTCCTTAACTCTTTTTCATCCAAAATTAGACGGAAGTTAGCATGTGCAAAGCACATGCTGTTAGTTTTTTAAAAAAAGTCCAAAAATGTCCTTGTCTTATAAACCTAACTATTTACAACCCTAAATTACATCAGCCAGCCATCACCCATTTACAAATACACCCATACATCTACTCTCCACGCGCCACCCACCCCATCCCTCTAGCCGCACCTTGCCTCGCCAGATTTGCATCGGAGATCCACCCACAAATCAGCATGTCTTCGGCCTCCACCTCGTCATGCCCCATCTCCGGTCACTATGTCGTCCCCGCAACCTTAACCTTCGCCTGTTCATGCCCCACATGTCCAAGCTTCGCTGTTCATGCTCACAGATTCGAGCTCTGTGATTTACCTTGTCGGATCTGGACGTGATGAGTGGAGACCTTGCTCCAGATATGGCTTCGTCGGAGTCGCCGCCATGCTCACAAATTTGGGGTCTGATTTTGTGTTTTTTTTTTTCATTTTTCTTCTTAAATTTACTTAAATCGTAGCCCATTTAGTTCTTTTTCAATTTTGTTTAAGCATAGATAAGTGAGGTTGGGAAGACATTGAGGATGTTGTGTTCTTCAATTCATCGTACCAATTTGATTTAATGTTCTGATAATTATTGTACAAATTTGATTCAATGTTCTGGTAAGAGATGGGTATGGTGGATTGATATTTATGGTGGTGGTTATTGGTGGTTGTTGGGTGGGTAATTGGTGAAGAAATTAATAAATGAAAAAGGAGAATTAATGAAAAATAGGAAGAAAAAAAACATTGAATCAATTTTTTTTTATAACTATTAGGGAAAACTACAAATACCTATCTCAAACCATGGATATTTAACCGATGTTTACTCTGGAGTTTAAACGTAACAAATACATACCCTGAAGTTTCGAAATGTAACTCAGACCCCCTTCCGTCAGTCATCTCAGTAAGTTTACTGTTCACTTTTCAAAAAAATACCCAAAATGCCCTTAACTATTACTCAAATTTACACCCCCTACCTTCTAACTCTAAATCCTAAATTTTTTTGATTCTTTTTATTTACAAAAATAGTTTTATTTTACAACAAATTTTTTTTTTATTTTAGTAAAATAAAATTTTAAAAATAATTATTTTAAAAATTCAGTTTTACATAATAAAATTATTTTTAAAAAACAGATTTTTTTTAAAAAAACAGTTATATTTTCAAAAAATCAGTTATTATTTTTAAAAATCAGTTATTATTTATAAAAACAGTTTAATTTTAAAAATCAGATTTTCTAACCCTAAAACCCATCTCTTTCAACTACACGCCTCCTTACTCTCCTTCTCCTCCATATTCTATCACCCAACTCCTTTTCCTCCATTTCTATCAAGATGTTTTTATCCATTTCTTCTACACTTTGAACCCTAAGTCACAACCATATGACAAATTAATGGCCCGTTATTTCCTTCACGGAGGTCGTGCAACCCACGAAGATGGCGACGGCGGCGAGGTCAAGGACGAGCGACAGCGGCGAGGTGAAGTCCACTCCATCTCCCGCTTCGCCGGCGATGACGACGGGTTGGTCAAGCTCTCGGACCAGTTGAAATCGAAGGTACTGAAATTGGGGATCTGATGCTCGAGACTAAAATCAAAGGGTAGTATTGATTCAGATCTGGTTTTTTGAGGGGATTCTTCATCTGGGGTTTTAGGGATGGGGATTTGGGGAAGAACATGTATTTGTGGGTTTATATTCATGCCCAGAGAGCTTTCGGGTCATGATAATTTTTTGCAGAATCTGAAACCAAGCCCATATACAAGGGATTAATTTGTAGAATTTGAAATAATGTTTGGTGTGGGTTAATTTTTTTTTGTTCCTTAAATGATATACTAGAAAATCAAGTTGGTCATGAAGGTGAAGGACGTGTTGTTCATGAGCAAAGGAGATGGAGATGTCTAAAGCTCAATATCGACCAAAAATGTTTTTGCTGAAAATATAAAAATTATTAAAAAAACTGAATTAATAAATAAATAAAAACTGAAAAGGAAATATAAAAAAGTTATTAAAAACCAAAATAATGAATTTCAGAAAATAAAAATTAATTTATTAACAATAAAACTATTTTTTAAATAATAAAAACTAATTTATTAACAATAAAACTGATTGTTTAATAATAAACTGATTTATTAAAATTGAAATTTGATTTTTTAAATAATAAAAACTAATTTATTAATAATAAAAAGTTTTATTAATAATAAATTGATTTTATAAATTAAAAATGATTTTTTTAAATAAAAACTGATTTTTTTTTTTTAAAAAACTCTTTTTTAGAAATAAAATCTTATTTGAAAACTTTAATTAATTTTGATTTAAAGAATATAAAAAATGAATAGGGTTAAGGGTATTTTGGGCATTTTTGAAAAAGTGAACAGTAAACTAACTGAGCTAACTGACGGAAGGGGGTCTGAGTTACATTTCGAAGCTTTAGGGTATGTATTTGTTACGTTTAAACTTCAGAGTAAACATCGGTTAAATGACCATGGTGTTGGGTAGGTATCTGTAGTTTTCCCTAACTATTAAAGAAAAATGAATTATGAAAATGAATTTATTTAAAATTAAAGAATCAAATAATTAGAATTTATAAATCAGAATAAAAAGTAATACAAATTAGAAAAGTGATAAAAATTAGTTATTATAAATCAGAATAAAAAGTAATACAAATTAAAATTTATTTTTTTAATATAAATGAATAAATATTAAAAAAATTTAACAAAATTAATTCAGATTTAGGATAAAATAATAACAAAAAAATAATAATACAAATTAGAAAAGTGATAAAAATTAGTTATTATAAATCAGAATAAAAAGTAATACAAATTAGAATTTAATTTTTAATATAAATAAATAAATATTTAAAAAATTAACAAAATTAATTCAGATTTAGGATAAAATAATAAAAAAATATAATTTGAAAATAATTTAAAATTAATTTTTTTTGATAAAAATTGAAAAAAAAAGAATTAATTAATTAAAATTAAAAACAGAATTAATTAATTAATTGATAATAAAATAATTTTAATAGATTTAGGAGAATAATGACATGGATTTGAAAATTTAATGTACAGTGAGGGGTAGTTTTGTCTTTTTATATGTTTTGAATGAAAAGTTCACAACATTGAGTTGAACTGGAAAAAAATAAAGTTAAATGGATTACATGTAAAAAAAAATAGTTAAGAGGCGTGATGTGAAAATAAGAAAATGATATACAAGGTTATGTGTAAGATTTCCTTATAAATATCCTTACTATTTTCCACGACAATTTTATGTGTAGTTTTTTTTTTTTGAAACGGGTAACCGGAGACTTTCATTAATACAAATAGGTAATCAAACAGGATGAGGCATGACCGTCTCGGGTTCCAGATGTATGTCCGGGTCGACCGTAGCAAGCCCGACGCTCATGGACCCATAATAATAGCCCACTTGAAATCGTGGGCACAGACTCAGCACAACTCTTTACCATCGTCCCAATAGAGCGAGACATAAAAGAAATAGTCCGAAAGCAAACAGGGAAAAAAGTGTTCCAAACATAATACAGATAATTAGAAAACAGGGAAATAATTTTTGATGAATGTGCAGGATGCCCGGGACCTCCCAGCATTGGCTGCCCCGGGTCTGTAGGTATAGCCTGAAGACGACTCCACCCACCCCTGCTGGGTCGGTTCATTCCTGCATCGGAGACACATGTGCCTCCGACTGCCCTGCCCCCTCTGTCTTCTGGTAGGTCTGGTCTGGTGTGTGATGTTGGGGAGGCAAGTCATCCAGCAGCTTCCTCAACTCCGGTGGACGGGCATACAGGGACCCGCTCATTGCCTTCATGGTGGGCATCTTACCCTTTCCTCGGCTGGGCCCTCCTTTCCCCAGTTCAGACTAGGGATCTTTCTGTTGCCCTAGTCCAGACTGGGGATCTTTCTGTTGCCACTAGGGATCCTTCTCCTTCCCCTCTCGGGTCATTTCAGCATCAGCGGATCCAGCTCGGGCCAGAGCATCAGCAGCAGGGTGGACATTAGCCAGATTTTCAGGCTTCGTAAAGCCCGGTGGCGGTCTAGAGACTCGGTGCCCTCCCTCTTGCAAGTCTTTGGTTGCCCCTCCTGGGGTAACCTTAGCCAGATTATCAGACTTCGAGTGGTCTGTGCCGGGTAGATGTTCACCCATAGTGATCTCCATAGAGCGAATCATCGGGTTCAGGGACAAGTCACTCAGAAGGTACGTGATAGACGGGTGGGTCACCGGGAGGGGTGTATTCCAGACCGTCCCCAACAGCCTATCCACGTTCATCTGATTTGGGGTCAGTATAGATCGGTCGTACCGAACCTCCACCCGACCAATCCCTGGCAGCTGGGTCGTGCACCCCGAAATTCTGTGGGTCAACATTCCACACCTGCGACAGAAGTCTACTACCCTTTCATATTGTAAATCAATCACAGCAGATGTTGTGGTACCTGGGAATCGGAGGCGAAGTCTCCGCCGTATAGGTCGTTGTAACTCCAACCGAACCCGTAGCCACAAAAACATGTCCTCCCGACGAGCAAACGGGATTGGGGCCGACGGGACCTGGGTACCAATGCTGGCAGCGATGAGGCCGCGGACATAGTCGTTTCTGGCATTTCTCGGTATGTTGAGCGCCCGGACCCAGAGCTCCACGTGGTGAAAACTGATATCATTGGCCCGAACAAATTGCTTGAGGGGATCTAGCAGGAGGGGAAAGCCCTTGAAGCTCCAGGGGCCCCTGTGGCGGACATTTTCCATCGTCTCAGCGGACGGGAAATGGTAGCCTGTGACTTCCGGGGACATGAACTCCACCTGGATGCCCGTCACTTTCCATTTCTGGAGCATCATTGCGCAGATGGTGTTCTGGTTGTGGACCCGGTCTCCTGCAACCCTAGCTGCAAGGGAAAACTGGTATGTTCCCTTAGTGAAGAGTGGAACCCCCTCCTCCGAGACCACGATCTCGTCATCATCGTCCTCCCAGTCCGGGACCGGGGCGATGCGGGTCGGTTGGACCTCCGTTGGACTGCCAGTCGGCCCTCGTCCGCCGGACTGTCGAGGGTTCATGTCCGACGGCCGATCTGTCAGATGGCGAGATCTGTCCACCTCCGTCGGAGCTGGAGGTCGGGAGAGGGAGAGCAGGTCCCGAGGACTCTCATACGCCACCATGTGGCGTCCGCCCTGGGCCAGGCCGATCGCCGGGAACTCAAAACTCCCGGACTCAACTTGGCTCGAGCCAGGTTTATCCTTTAGAGCCAGGGGATCCGTCCATTGCCGGGGGTCTGGCAGGGAAGGGGGTTGTACCTCAGACGACGCGGGGAGGTCGCCGGCAAGAGGTCCTAGCACGTCAGGTGGACCGTGCTGCTGAGGCGCGTCCAGAGCGGGTTGGATCTGGCCGGATAGTGTAATTTCCGATGAGAAATGGACGTGGAGCGATAGATCTAGATCTGACTGGCTGGAAATGGGTGGAGACAGATGATAGAGGTCGTCGGGGGCGACGAAAATCAGATGAAAGCGAGGGGAACAGGCGGCGAGACGGGTGAGACGAGCGAGGCGGCGTCTGTTGCGTTGTAGAGGCGACGATGGCGAGAGGGTCGAACGCGAGGATGGCGAGGAGGCCGGAGAGTGGCGACGGTGGCGACGGCTGGACCCTGGTGGCTAGGGTAGAATGGACCCTGGTGGCTAGGGTAGACGAGAGGTTTATTTATTTATTTTATTTTTTGTGTTAATTTTATGTGTAGTTGAAATGTTTAATTCTCCTCTTCTTGAAAACTTCATTGGGTCCACTGACTTTCCTACCAAACACCAATGTTATCTTATCTTCTTCTTAATTAAAAATTAAAACTACTTCAACTCTTGCTTCAATAACCTAATTCCGGATCTGATGATTTCTAGTGGAACAGTATACTGGGAGTAAGTACCCAATCTGTAGAGTCCCTAAAATATTCACTTCTAATGAAATCATTACTTAACATTCTTACTAAAATTGCATACCATTCATAACATACTGAGTTTGAGTTCTACATGTCCAATCCTAAACCATACCCCTCTGATTCTAGAGTTCCACTCTATATATCTATGCATTTGGTCGTAACACCTAATGTATTCTCTAACAATATCATATACATACAAAAACACACATGTATGGAAGGAACCCTAATAAACTCAGCAAAATGAATCTGCATAATTTCCCATTCAACAACCAATTACTGCAAATTGTACCCAAGAAAATACAAATCCAAGACTAGGATCAAAACTCGATAATTGTTAACCAAATTTGGCATGACTGTTATTTGGTTTACTTCTAATAACACAGCATAGGAAATAAACAAACAAAAAGAATATAAATACGATCATAGTTTCCAACCTATAAAGCCTCATCATGCAAAAACAAATAACGGGAAATTAAACACACATGCCCACAACCAAAAATGTATAAACTTCTTTTCGAACCCTCCACATGCGAGATGGCCGTATTTTCCAAAGAAAAACACACCATAAGAAAGGAAAGGATTTCCTTTAATTTTGGAAACAGTCTTGATTCAGGTATCATCCACTTGCGAATGGAAAACAAAGCTCGGGAATGTTGTGGTTATGTCCCTGCTCAAGTAAATGATGCAGAATCAGCAAGTGCCTTGTACTACTTTAACATGCATTTTCCTCAATTTTTAACTTCTTCAAGATCACACAAAGAACAAAAAAGATTGATTCTTACCTTAATGACCCCAATGTAATTAATGAGAAGGAATCTAAAGTACATCTACAACAATAAAGGGCTATACCATAATCTCTCTCTCATCCTAGTTTCTTAATAGCTTTTTGATCAACTTGAACATTAAAGAGGATTGTTTCTGTTTAAATCAATTTGCATCATATCTCCCCCATAACTGCATTTAATGATGTTAACCAGTATGTATGCCAACAAATGGATCTCTTGGCTCCACGAACGGTCTAAATTCCATTTGTATTAACTTGATAAAGAAAGCAATTATCGTATATGGAACTTACTTGAGGTACTGAAGAGTCATATTCTTTAGAAGGGAAGGATGTCGCAGAACAAGGCTCCTCCACTCTTCTTTGTCAATCTTCCCATCATGCTTTGTGTCTGCTTCCTCAAAGGTCTGAAAAAAATACCCAAAAGTAAAATGCAGTTCCACAATTGCTCGAGGGCATGAAATCAGAATACTGCAGTTCTGCATGGCTATGTGACAACGATAATGACCATTTTAATGGATAATAAAAAGAGGCCAAAGAAGCACCTTATCAATTATACTTTCTATGACATCATCTGAGAGATTCATGCCCGATTCAGCAAGTGTGGCTACAACCATTTGTTTCACCTATTACAAAGCAATGTTAATTAAGAGGTCTCAACCGCCTGGAAGATGGTAACAAAGAACACACCCAAGAAACAAGTGTGACAATTGTTGATCAAAACAGATACATTCACTTGTAAGCACATCTTAACCTGTCATAGACAGCTCACATATATAAATTACCCACAGTTTTTAAAATCCCTTCCTTGAGGTGTGATTTTTAAAACAAAGCCATTTTCTGAGGAGTAATCAAATTGCATAGCAAACTAACTTTAAAAAAAGCCCAAAAAACATCGGGGGGGCGGGGGTCCGACTTTTGTGAGGCGTAGCCTCAGAGCTGATTTTCGACCGCCTCGCCTCAAGGCATAAGCCTCCAGGGATTTTAAAAACTATGAAATTACCTCCTGGTTATGGTGGCATATCGAGTAATCTTTTGTTTACAATTTTATTATGTGCGTGAAACATCTGCTAAGCTCAATTTCATGTTGAAATATCCAATAATATGCTTAACTTTTCTCCTACCCTTCCTAACTGTTGAGTCTATCGACACGACCAATGACTCTACTTAAACAATAGCAATGTATCTGCAAGAGACAGTCCTCCCCCATTTTGATATAAAAAAAAAACATAGAAAGATTACTCAAGCAACGTAGACAATCAACCAGACCTCCACTTAAAAGTATCAGTAATTGCATATCGATTCCATTTATAATCGTTTTGTTTACCATCAATTTTAAAGGTTGATTAGACAGTAATATTGCATATGCAACCATTGCAGAGTTCAAAAAGAATCTATATCCTTGCCAATCATCAGGATCGAGACAAAAGAAAACACCAAGTATAATAAGCTTACTGTAAAAAGAAAATAGAGCACTGTTTGAAGTAGCGCTGCGTATAAATGATTGGTTATTCAGATCTAAAATAAATGTAGCCTGAAACAATGATATTTACCTCCTGCCTCTCTATGAACCCTTGCTGCTTGAGATCGTACAGTTGAAAAGAAACTAAAACACAACAGAGGAGTAAGAGAAAGAAGGTACACTAGAAGAGCATTACACAAGAACTAGAGAAAGGTAGAAATAACTTAGAACATGGAAAAATCAATTAACTTAAAGACTTACATTCTATCTTGTCATCAATAGGAGCATTTGGATGAAAAACAGAGAGAGCACGGGCAAATTCTTCAAAACCTAGTATACCATTGTGCTTTGTGTCAAACAAGTCAAATACCTGGAAAAGCAATTCACCGCCAGAAACTCACATAAGATATTTATACAGTTTTTCTTATATATTTTGAAATGATCAAAGAGTTATAAGTTATGGCATACCCGATCAGCAAACAAGCTTTCTTTTTTGTTTGTCTTGAACAATGCTAACTGAAACTCTTCCTGCAACACAGTATGTAACAGCCTTCAGAAAACTACAAACAGGTACTTACAAGTAGAATCTTTAAGGAGAATCGTGAAAAACACGGACCATTAATTAATGTGAAGAACAGTGAAGAGACAAGGTAACCAGTAGAATTTTATGCACTAAAAGACTTAGCCCAACACCAACTAAATGGCAGGGGCATAGAAAAGCTCAGTAATGGTCACACCAATATGAGCAATTGATTGGGAAAATGGTTAAGTTGTTACTGTTGTGACAATGACCACATGGCCAAAAGGCACAAGACTTGTAAGAAATCTCAAGTATATATTTAATCATACGAGAATAAATTTGCATGTATAGCATCTAAAGTACTGTAACAAAGCAAGCAGACACAAGCATATACAGAGAGAAAGAAAGAGAGACCTTGTTAATAAGTCCGTCATCAATCACAGCACTGCTGATCTTCTTAAAGAGCTCATAGAGAGCCTCTATTTCACTTACACTGACTGCACCCAAGAGAAAGAATTCAGCAACCATGACTAATTGCATGAGTAGAGACATCACGGAGCTAACCTAAGGCTTTTATACAGCAAACACTTCATTTTGTTGTGATTTACTTGCCTTACTATTATTATGTGTACAAGAGGTCAAAGATACAGATGAGATGACCCTCAAACTTACAAAAAGCTATAGCCCTAATACATGGTAGATATTACCAGCAGTTGCAGAAATTAGATAAGGTACAGAGTGGATTCAAGAACCATCTGAAAATAGATAACGTATCAGGCAACAGTATGCAGATAACATACAAACGGTCTCCCTTGCAAGAATTTCCGGATCATCAAGGCCTCTTGATTGCTTATATAGATCAATATCGCAACAACGAAGAAGGGAAGCACATAAATGCTTTATACCATCTATGCACTGCAACATGATAACTTCTGCTCATCAAAACACTCCATACCTGTTCAACACAGAAGGACAATGTATATTTAAGTTATCTGATACAAAGGAAGACTTTATTAGCAAGCAAGAAAACAAACCTATTAACCATTTCCAGCTTCTGACAAGACAAAATGCTAAACCTAATAAATCTTGAGCACTCCAAATGTTTACTGTCAATGATAGAAAAAAAAGGAGGTTAGAATAATATATTCCCGTGTAAACTCTAAAGATAACTACAGTCAAGAATACAAGTAGACAACTTTCAGAAGTAAGAGAATGCTGATGGAAAATGCCCTACATTATTGTGGTTACTGACTGGGTATACCTATTGGGGCCATGATTATGCAGAATGATGGCAAAGAAAAGGACACACAACCAACATAATACAGATTGTAAAGTTGCTTAATTTTAAATTTATTAGTGCATAGAAGCAATAGACAAATTTCTTTGATTGGTGCAGCATCAAATATTCTACATGACTACATCCAAGTAGTTTGAAAACAGAAAAGTAACCATAAAGGTATGTTCCACAAAAACACAGTTTGATAACGTCTTATCACAAGGTCTGGAAATTTCATTGCAACACCTTAAAAAAAACTACTTAATAGTTAGGACACCCAAACTGTGAAAAGAAAACTTTGAACCCGAAAACAAAACAGCTAACCACACTTCCAAACATGCCAGTCAATAAATGTGGGTCAACACAATCCTATCAGATATCCATACCTAACCTTCGAACAGGTACGGGGAAAAACTGTATGGTACCACTCCAATACCTTTCCAAGACAATGGACAAGTAGAATGAGAGTATTTTTTTCCACAAAAAGGTCTATAACCTTCCATGTATCCATCACTCCGTCTCCAATTACTTAAAGACACCAAGAATAACATGGACAAACAAATCGGTCAAATCAGAAAGCGTGACAGTTAACTCAATTTTTTGCCTATCTATCTGAATTTCATCAAAAGTATCCTGATGAACAATTTGTTGCCACTTCCCAGTAAACTAAGTAATGGAAACTTCAAATTTAGCACAACTATAGCCATCAAAAGAAAAAAGAGAGAGGCTATCATATCTGAAAACGGCACACATGAACAACACACAGAATTACTGGAATAAACAATTCAAACTCACGGGCATTCAACTCTTATCTTAAGATGAAAAGAACAATTCGAATCTAAGCATTGTAAAACCATCCGATCCAGGACCTAATCATCCAAATCACACAGGTTTCAGTAACAGAAGGAAGCAAAATGACAATTTCAACACAATCGGACTCTTTTATCCTAAGAACAGTGAGTACATGACAATCACCGATAACCGTAGCTTCAAAACTTAAGAAATCGTGGAAAAGTACAGAAGACGATGAACAAATAAGATGTGCAGTACTTTTCTAGATATATAGATCGGAGAGTATTGTTTGGCAGATAAGAAAGCGCAGGAAAGGAGAAGAAAGCCCTAACCTAAGAAGGAAGTGAGAGAGAAGTGAGGGTTGATCTTCGCCGACGTCTCTCCTTCTCTTCGCTTCCCTCTGTGTCGTCGTCGCTGCCAAAACGGATCTTTTATCCGACGGGTATCTGTATGATTGAATTCGTGGGCAACATGTAATTATAAGCATTAGAATATATATATATATATATATATATATATATATATATATATATATATATATATATATATATATATATATTTATTTGTGTATATCTTTCATGCATTTTTTAGCATATAAATACAGACGTAAGCATAATCGTAAAACCTAGCGTAATATCGAAAAGAAAAAAGTGAGACAAAAGTTCTGTCTCGTTGGTACCATACGCCAATCCTATAACTAGAGACTCAGTTAATTTCAGGGACAATGTAATGTATCACAATTTTGAATCGCAGTTTTGTAAGTGGCACGAGGTTCGTTTTCTGTCTCGATCTAAAAATGCTGGGATATCTGATATGGAACGTTTGAAGAGACAACGGGCATCCAGAAAGAACACCAGGAAACTTAGGAACCGAATGTCGGATTTACATCGACCTCGGTAGGGCGAGATGTGCGTCCTCACACACCTCGAGGGTGTTGGAGTCTCGATCCAGTGATGGGGTTGGTGCGCCAAGTTTGCACCGATGGCCGGTAGGAGTAGTTGTTGATTCAAGTTTCCCTGAATTCGAGTAGGGGTGTAAAGGTCCCGATCTGGCGGATGGGGATGGAACGCCTCTACATGGATTCCCCTATTGATCGGGTGCACCACAGTCCTAACGTCGGGCCTTAGGTCGGGCCATCGTTGATATTGGACGATCGTCGGACAGTTAAGAAGGTGTGTGATCTCATTCGATCCATACCAGAGAGGTAGGAAGCATGAATGCGAAAGAGGCGGCGCGGGAGGCGGAGGCGAGGATGGTGGCGGCTCCGATGGTAGGAGCAGAGGTGGCGGTGGCTCTGGTGGGAGCGGAGGAGATTGTGGTGGTGGAGTTGGAGGCAGAGGGTGAAATTTTGGTGCTAGGTCGTGAGCATGGTGGATGAGGGCAGTAGCGACATAGGAGAAGGTGTTGGTGCTCGATTGCGAGCGGTTGTGGGATAACAGAATGGTGGGGTAGTAGAGAAGATGAAGGGGACTGTTGCACTGGTAGAGATGGTGAACTGAACGAGGCCCGAAGAAAGAGGTCACACACAATGACAAATTAGAACTCCATGGGATGACTTGCTGCAAAACCTAACATAGCCATTGTAAATCTTTCATGCATGGTTGTTTGCGTTATTTAAATAATTAATATGACTAAAAAATTAAAATCATTTCTGAGGAATGAAAATCATTATTAAATTGCCCTTAATCGTGTTGAATTTTGAAAAGATGCCCCTCGAACTCCACTATTTTCTTTTCTTTTTTAGAAATTGGCAAGCCAGTAGACAATATCATTAACTAACCTATTAACGAATTGGAGTATGACATACTCGAGTTGTGCTATAATAACTATATAAACCTACAAAACACATGTCATTAGTGAAATCAATACACAATCATAGTCCAAAATGTTGACCAGTAGTTATGCATCACTACGAACATTACACTTGCGCCGACTCTTGTCTTGGATCTAGAGTAGTACTACTCGTAGGCTTGGGCCTCCATTATGCCCGATAATTGGAGACCCGGGAGCAGACTATTTTCGGCCCTCCTGCACTACACCTTGCTTATCTCAACATACAAAGCCCACCCCCGATTGGTCTGAGTCAAAGAATACAACTCCAACCACATTCACCGCCGAGCATCCTAGTGGTGTGATTCCCATGCAGGAGAAGGTTGATGAGGTGCGGTGGCAATAGATCCTTATGTCGGTCATTTACTTCCGTCCATGCCCCAAAATGGGCTCGAGTTGTGATTAATGTGCTTCTAGGTGAAAGGGTGTCCCTGTTTCACACGAACATGTTTTGGTCTTTCCAAATTTTCCAAAGTCACATTTTTATCTCATGCCGTTGGAGAACAGGATGGAGCACTAACATCGAATCCCACCAGTTAGAGAACATTAAGCCTGACACAATCAAGGACCTGAAAGATGTCTTGTTCCAAAAAAGTTGGGCAAACGGGCATTGCAAGAATAAATGTGATACCATTTATGGGTTTGTATGACAAATGATGCAATTGGGAGAGATAAATACAATATTAGTTATAAGAACCGATGCTACCTGAAGAGTTTATGATATAGCACACCATAAGAACACTCCCGTGGAGGGGCTGGAGGTCCTAGGTGACAGTCCACGCATACATGCCCCCTCGTATGTGTCCATTCCCCATTCATTTATTGGAGCTCCCGATAGCCACTTTTGGACAAATAATTACGTTTAGTGTCCTTATACCAATACCAATCGTTAATCATCGGATAGGTGGCAAGAGGAATTTCCAATATTTGGTGTTGATCTCTGACTGTAAACAAGACCCAAAATTCCCTTATACACCAATTTTGACCTCTATGCTCCATAAGGGAGCTAACCAAACATCCATCTAGGTTCGTAGACAAGGTTTGAACCCACAAGTGTTCCCCTAGAGGACACAAGAAGCTCGTGGTCGTACCCGGCCTAATGACCCAGTGAGCCCCCATTTCAATAGGGGTTGGGAGGCCCGAACGTTGGTCCATAGGAAGCTCAGGTTGAGGCCATTCCCCTATAACAGAAAATCCTAGTCCAGATAATGCCTAGTCTTAAACATGCGACTAATTAGGCTCTCGATCTCCGTAAAGAACTTCCAGCCCATCTTTCCCAGAAGCGCCACATTTGTGTCTCAAATACTTTAAAATCTCAGACCTCCTTCTACTTTGGGCCTCGATAATTTTGTATCGTCCTGCCGAATAATAGGCCTCTTCGCTTGTGTGGTACTCATCCATCGGAAACAAGCTAGTGCAACATGAATATTTTCTACCAAACCTTAGGGGAGAAGGAACACGTCGAGGGCATACATAGGAATAAAGAGAAACATCGATCTGATCATAACCTCTAGACCCCCTTAAGAGATAATTTGGTTGTCCTAAGATGCAATGCGATTGAACACCCACTCACATATAAACTGTAGGGATTGTTCGTGTTTACGCCCTACCAGATTCGACACTTCGAGATACATAGAAGTCTTAGAGATCTTTGGGATAACCAATGCTCCGTAGCAAGGATATATGTTCTCTTTGTATTGGTGCTAAAGAAAATGGACGACTTTTCCTTGTTAATCAATTGGCCCGATAAATGCCCCAAACACTTGGAGGATGTCAAGGGGCTGCGCAGCTTCCTATGGATCCGCCCCGAAAAAAATTTAATAATCGCCTGTAAAAAAAATATGGGAGACCAACATGGCTCCATAAGCAATAGAACAACCATGAAATGTCCTCCACTTCCTCCTGTCTGAGCATATAAGATAAAACTTCTATACAAAACAAAAGGAGGCATGGGGAGAAATGGGTTGCCCTCTCGGATACCCCTACCCGGGTAGAAATATTTTGTGGCATGTCTTTTTGGGGAAACTGAGTACTCGACCGAGATCAAACTATCCTCCACCAACTTCATCAATGCCTCCCCAAAACTGCACTTTCTCATCATTTCAGCAATAATGATTGTTCAACCCTATCATGGGCCTTGCTCATGTCAAGCTTGATTGCCATAAAACTGTTTCCCCTTGTGATTTCTTGTGAAGAAATTAAATTAAAGATGTAATCTTGAATTTATCTACCCGGAACACAAGCCCCTTGATTTAACGAGATAAGACCTTAAAGATAAGGTTTCAACATATTAACCAGAACCTTTGAAATGATTAAAAATATGACGTTGCATAGTAAAATGTGGTGCATATACATATTCTTCTTGGAGGCATACTTCTTAGGGATAAGCACCAGGGTAATCACATCAAGATCCAAATAGAATTCCGCTGCCCAATCAACAAAATAATAACATGACCCCTTAGACACCCCCCCTAAATCCCCAATTCTTTTGCATAAACGAACAAGTATAACCCTTCCGAGCCTGATGACTTATTCCCTCCAAAATAGGTTAGCGACGTGTTTTGAAGTTTGCCAAATGCATTGTAAAATGATTGCGAAAGATGATTACCAGAGTCAGACTATAAACCAAAATTCACAATAACACAATGATATATGCATATTTAATACAATTAACATTCATCTAAAATAGAGCTTTTGTGCTCTCTCGGCCTTTAGGGTTCTCAAGCTTCTTTATCGCCCACATATCCAACCACTTTCTCCTCCACCATCTTCCATAGCTTCTACATATCCCCCCCCCCCCCCCCCCCCCCCACACACACAAAAAAACAGTTCATCCAACGTGACGACCCCAATCCACCTGTTGCCTCCCACACGACCTCGTTCCTCGAGACGCACCGTCT
The DNA here is from genome assembly GCA_963921825.1 of Erodium maritimum. Lineage (NCBI taxonomy): Eukaryota > Viridiplantae > Streptophyta > Magnoliopsida > Geraniales > Geraniaceae > Erodium > Erodium maritimum. The sequence goes on along the minus strand of OY997588.1, from coordinate 83,067,138 downwards.
CGTAAGGCTGCCACCACCGTTGTCGCCTCCGCCTCCTAACCCACTGCCTCAACCTCCACCGTCACCTCCGCCACCACCATCGTCTCCACCTCCACGAGCCCATCTACTACCCGCGCCGCCTCTTCCTACGGTGCCTCCGCCACGAGCTTGCCTACTACCTCGCTGGTATCCCCCTCCGCTGCCCGCACTACATCCTGCGCCATCTCCACCACTTCGTGCAGGGATGCTCCATCCCCATCCGTTGGATCGGGACCTTGACACCACCGATCAGAATTAGAGAAAGTGGACTCAACAGTTGATCATGTCGACAACAATCAATGGAAACTCGACGCCCCAACCCCATCTGCTGGATCGGGAACCCTCTTTTCTTGGGTTTCTCCTTAGATGCCTAGTTTTCCCTCAATGTTCCCTAGACAGTCTCCACCGAGAGGTCAATATGTTTATCATACACCACATGCATTTTCAAGTCGAGACAAGAAAAGAAAAAAGTGGGTTGCGACCGAGCACCCACAACCAAGAGGAACTACCCCCATAATTCTAACCTGCATTAGCCAACAATTTTAGTCATAGGGTTCGTGTCTCGAACGACATGTCGGTCAAGACTATGTCTTGCCTTTTTCAATCCTATCATGACTGTTTCTTTGTTTGATCATTATTATTATCAACAAAATCTCACTTATATGCTAACAAATGAAAAATAAATATTTTTTCAAAAGAGAAACATAATAAGTTGAGCATATTGAAACAATTTTGATGGTGGGATTAACTTACATTAATTGTAGTAATTTTTAAAAAGAGATACATAACAACTTCTAAATAATTAGATAAAAGTAATTGTTGAGCTTTTGCTTAAGCTAGAGGAATTTTCTAGGAAATCAAACCTTCTCTCATATAAAATCATCAGACCAATTTGCCCAACAGTTCATCCACTTGTCAATAATTTGTCCGTTTGATTCATCCAACGTTAAAGATACTCTAAGAGACTCAAAGTATAAAATTGCTCACAAATCGATACTCGATCAATCGTTTAAACCATTTTATGATTATTATTGTTTCAATATATATCCAAATTTTGAAATCATTTTCTAATTATCATCCATGCAAATACTTATTCAATCATTTAAATAATTGTAATGGATTTACACTAGAAATTAATTGGAAAGCTGTAATAACAAATTTTTGATTTTTTTCGACCTCTAGGGTTCATCACCTCCTTCTACAACCCCCCTTCTCCCATCGCATCGTCGCATACATCTAATCTATGTTGGATTTGCCGGAAATCCACCCTCCCTCCTCAATCCTCACTCTTTTGATTTCCCTTCCAGCGATGTCTTCGTGTTTCCCGTCTACCATGGTGAGTTTCGAGGCCCTCCCAACTACCACCATCATAGCTAAACCGCTCACCATCCACGTGGTACCACCCTTTCCCCGTGTCATGCTGCCAGCCCCACATCGAGGGTTTATAAATTCGGTCCGGTCAAAGAGGAAGAGAGGTCGTCCATCTCGCCTTTCGTCCTCCTCACGACTAACGCCATCACTACATGTCCCTCTCTTCATTTTGTCGGTGTAGAACAAAATCACTGCCATCGTACCTACTGTGTGTGCAACTGAGCGACCTCCTACAACCCCACTAATAGCGTCACCGAGGAATACCAAGCCGGGGACGTAGAACACTTTACTCCTTTTAGGACTCCTCTGTCTGATCGTGTGGTCGCCCATCTTCATCTATCAATGATTCGACCATCTGAGGCCACCGCTGGTGCGACGACACACGACCTAACTATCCATTCTAGAGGGGAGGAAGTTCTATAGTCTCGTTCTTGGCCCTTGGCAACTCATACACGATGCGTAGCACTCTACATGCTCTAATAAAAGAATAAGAGATCATAATCCAGTAGTAAACTGTAATTAAACAAAATCGAGATGTGAGGGGTGGAACTTATACAAATGAAGGGAGATGTTTGCAAATAAAGGAATATAAAGGGTGTTGGGTAAAATTTCTTCGAACTTTATTCTCTTCCCTTTCTCTTCTGTGCCCACAACACAACACTCCTCCCTGGTATCGCAATCGACGAACTCTGCCAAGTCGAGATCGGGTCATAAATGTACAGTGGCTCCAGCGATGGCGAGAGCCACGAGGCCCCTCAGAGGAAGATCCCGCCAGCCTCGTCTATGCATTGGGTCCGTAACCTCCGGAGGTTCATTGGATCCGGTACCGGACTTGGATCTGAAGCATTGATGGGTTCGTATTCTCTCACATTTACCTCAATTTTCAGTTAATTTGCTTTAAAAAATTTCATTTTCATTTCATTATTAGCTATATTGAATGTCTATACAATCATGAGGATGTTATTTGAAATTCAATTAGTAAGGTTACTATGTTATTTATCAAATTTGATCTGAAAACAGTGTGTTGATGAGATAAAATGTAGCATATATTTATATATATTCACTTCAACTTTATGCAGACACATCAATTGTTGGTTTTACAGTGGGAAAAAAAAATTAAATTCAAATGCAAAATAAAATTTCCTTTTTTTTGTAGAGCTTGAAACCAAAAGAATCTTACTTGACATTTTCAAAGAGAAGCAACAAAAAAGCACTGAAGCTGGGTCGATACCAAGTTTCTATAAGAAGGTATATGCTCTAATGCTGTCTGGATTGGAAGGAGTTACTTTGATGCTCTCTCAAAGTGATGATTATCATTTTTATCTTGGTCCAGAAACCTGAAGAGGGGTCAATTAGTCACAGGGTCCAGAGGCTGGCAAAATACCGCTTCCTAAAGGTTTCATTTTTAGCTTCTCTCTGTTCTGCTTGTAAGTCTGATATATTGCTCATTTATCGTAACATTCTTTCTTCACTTGTGCAGAAGCAATCCGATCTTCTGCTAAATGCCGATGATTTGGATGCAATGTGGGTTTGCTTAAGAGAGAATTGTGTCATTGATGATGCCACTGGAGCAGAAAAGGTTTGTATCCTACTCATTTTAGCTTCTTCCCTGTTTGTAATTATGCTTATTTTATTTGAAATTGGTAGCTTTTGAAGTTTTCTGAAGTTCCTATGAATATTAATATCTTGCATAATACCCGACTCTGATGTCTTTTAAGTTTGTGTATGTGCTAGAAATGAAATAAGCATATTTTTCATAGATGCTTGAGAAGTGAGGCCTGCCTTCATTTTTCTCTTCTCTATGTTATTCACTCTAGTTTTAAACCACCTCTTCATCTCTTCAGTTCTTCCGGTGTCTTATCATTGCCACAATGTATAATTCAGGTGAAGTTGTATAAGCTTCAGTAACAATAAAAGTCAGACACGAAATTGTGATATAAGTGAAAAAACTGAATGATTTCTGATTTAGAGAGAGGCCCTCTCTTTTGTGCTGTTTTTTTCCCGAGTTAATATATGAAGATGTTGTCAGTCTTATTTCTCATCATCGTATTCATTTGCAGTGGAAGACCTTAAATAACTTTTATTTGGCATCGTTGTATTCATTCATTCAGAAAAAAAAAATGGAGGGATGACTCTTCCACCTTTCTCACACTACCTGAAACTTCTTTTAGTAAAGAATATGATTTCCTCCGCGACTGTTTGGTTTGATTTTTGAGATTTTTGTCATAACTACATTCGTTTCATATCCTTGTTTTTTGATTTTGCAAATTGAAATTTGTGGCTGGCTGAATTGTGCAGTGTTGCTTATATCTTCTAACATGAAAATTCCCATCTTCGTATCTAACTTGCAGATGAACTATGAAGATTTTTGCCACATTGCATCTGTATGTACAGAACAAATAGGGCCCAAATGTCGACGTTTTTTCAGTCCTTCAAATTTCATGAAGTTTGAGAAAGATGAACAGGGAAGAATAGCCATTCTGCCCTTCTATCTATACGTGATGCGTACGGTGGGTCTTCCTTTTCTTTCAGTATCTAACTGCTCATTATAATTTTTGCCTTTTCAAGGATATAATACGAGTTACCATCTTATTTTCATTATGGTTCCTAATCTAGGCTGCAATTTGGTTTAAAGGCGCTTGTGTGTATAGAACATGTTGATTCTTCATTCTATATTTTTTTCATCCTAAGATTAATATACCTATTTATTACTCATAATAACATCAATTTGTATTTATGGTTATTGTTGTTCAGGTTTCACTTACACAAGCCAGAATCGATATGAGTGAACTTGACGAGGATTCTGATGGTTTCCTTCAACCTCATGTTAGTGCATTTTGCATTACCAAACTTTTACATCTATTGAGAATGTGACTTTTGGTCTATCAACAACTATTGTTTGTGCTTTTCAGGAAATGGAGGCCTATATACGAGGGTTGATTCCTAACCTTGCACAACTACGAGATATGCCTGCAGCCTTTATTCAAATGTATTGTCGCATAGCTGCACACAAATTCTTCTTTTTCTGTGATCCTCATAGGCGAGGTCTGTCTTGGTCCAAGTGTTTTTCACCTCAAATGGTTGATTTTATTTACTCGCATTCTAAACATTGTTTCCAACACTTGAAGAACAATTTTGACTGCAGGAAAAGCTTGCATAAAGAAGGTGCTACTTAGCAACTGCCTTCAGGAACTAATGGAACTCCACCAGGTGGGCCACAGATTGGTTCCTCACTTCTCTCAACAAACAATTATTATCAGTAAAGGACTTAGATGTTGACTAAGCGATCAATAAGCACATAATCTGTTGTGTGGTTTGGCTGGTAACTCTTTTTCCCCCCTGTTCTTGTGTGTTGCATTAGGAAACAGAGGAAGAAGTCACTGATACCGAACAGGCTGAGAATTGGTTTTCTTTGACATCTGCACAGCGCATTTGTGGTTAGTTTTTGTGTGTATTGAATTCAATAGAGCTGTTTCCCGCTCCATTTCTTCTATGTCCACATTTTAATATTCACTGTGATCAGTTGTCTGCTACTAATTTTGCAATGGAACTGAGAAAATACTTCCTTCAAGACAACCTTTGTTCCTTATGTGTTTTTGTTAAGGAGTGTATTACTTGTATCATTATAACTACATCCTCATAGCATCCCATTTTTTCAAGCAGATATGTTTCTTGCTCTCGATAAAGACATGAATGGAACATTGAGCAAGCAAGAGCTTCGAGAATATGCAGATGGAACACTGACTGAAATTTTCGTAGAAAGAGGTATGGATTCAACATCCCTCAAGTATCTTGAACACTTCGAAATATATTTCATTTGCATAACTTTTGTTGCCTTCAATTTTCATATCGTTTACATGTTTTTATCTTGGTTGTAATAGCATTCGATGAACATGTCCGCCGTGGCAAAAGCGGAGGGGGTAATGCTCGGGAGATGGATTTCGAGAGTTTTCTTGACTTTGTTCTGGCCCTGGAGAACAAGGACACTCCCGAAGGATTAACATATTTGTTCAAGTGCCTTGATCTTAATGGACGGGGATACCTTATGACAGCCGATATTCACACGCTTTTCAGGTTAGCACTCCCTATTCGGTGGCTGTCATCGTAAATTTGGGGAATAATTAAGTGCCTTTCTAAATCTTTGGAGTAGCTTCTGAACATCCGTCATAAAGAACTTATAAACTACTGGTCAAAGTTTTAACTGTGCATGGAAGTGAAGAAGGGGAACATCCGATAGCTGAGATGTTACCTGATACAATCTTCCTACATTAAAACCTCTGCTGTTTCCTGCTCTCAGTTCTTGAGCAAGTTCTGTGAGTCTCAAATTGCTCAGAGACGTACTAATTCTTAGGGATAAGCTCGCCCAGCTACCTTTAAGTATGCACTTTTCTCAATTAACTACCCTTTTTGACAACCCCCATGTTTTTAGTCCCACTTTCCCTCAATTCCATCAACTTTTGGGTGTGAAATGACGAAAATACCCTCATGTAAAAAATAAGTAAGAAAAAGGGGCATTTTCTTCATTTTACACCCAAAAGTTGATGGAATTGGAATATATTGAGACTAAATAAAATTTAGGGGGGGTTGTCAGAAACTTTTTAAACTTAAGAGTAGTTGATTGAAAAAGGTGCATACTTCAGGGTAGGTGATTGAGATTGTCCCTAATATCTTAATAACAACCAGAAATCAATAGGGAAATTTATTTAGGAAAGGAGTATTACTCAATTGTTTCCTTAGATGAAATATATTTCCTCTTATTGGCAGAGATGTTCACCAAAAGTGGATAGAAGGTGGAAACTACGAACTGTGCATCGAAGATGTGAGGGATGAAATCTGGGACATGGTGAAGCCAGCTGACCCATTAAGGATCACGCTGGCCGATCTGTTGGCATGCAAGCAAGGCGGAACGGTAGCCAGTATGCTCATCGATGTGCGTGGCTTCTGGGCCCACGACAATAGAGAAAATCTTCTTCAAGAAGAGGAAGAGCCAGAAGAAGAATGAAACTCAATTCGACTACAGCTGGTTGATTTATCTACTAACTAGGACAACATTGGTGTTCCAACTTTCATGTATGTGAAATGCCCCTTTGCTTGTAAAAGTAGGTGCAATTGATTCCGTAAAAAAAATAGGAACTTCAGGGGAAATATGGCCATGGAAAGAACATAAATTCCTCCTTGTATTGTATGTATTATATCTGATGAGACCAAAGTGTCGTTACATTTTAAGGTAATGAATTTGTTAGATTTGCTTTATAAGGGTTCATTTAGCAAATTGTGATGCTCCGTGCAGCGGAAGCTCCCTCCGTCCTCCTTAGTGGATATTAACATTATTACCGTAGTTGATCGGCGTATTCAACATCTCTTATGAACAAAGCTCTCACCCCTGTAACCACCCTCTTCTTCTACCATTACAGCAGCTGGCGGGGCTACGGTCATCGGAGCCACTGCCAGCTTGGGTTCCCTTCCCCTCTATTCTCTAGCTATTGTCGCGGCTTCCGCAAACTCAGGACTATGGAATCCTAATATCGTGTCATTACTCTCGTCTACAACACATCCCTGCTCATCCTGACCTATCATACTCCATCCCAACTAATGTGTATCCATAAAAGTCACCCTGTCCACATTTATCGTTACCCATCTTGTGGCGGCGGGGGTCATTTATTCTCCTTGAGACACCTCAGAGGGTTAGTCAAGCGTGGAGCTTGGGCAAGAGCCTCCCTCAAGCTATGAAGATGGCTCCACAAGGTGGCATCGAAGGCCTTTGTCGATTGTGGAGTCTTGCTACACAATTTCATTTACATGGCCTTCCATATGTCCCACATGGTCATGGCCAGATGGCTTTTGTCACTATATCCAGTAATGCCATAAGGAGGGTTAGACACTCCTTAAAAGTGTGCTTAGGGAGAATGGGGACAATCAGATTCGTTTTGGCCTAAACCTATTTGGCAAAACGACAATGTGGCAGAAGGTGGGAGGTAGTCTCCCGGTCACTGTGGCAGACCCGATATTCCTCCAGAATAGGGACAAATTTTGTCCGGAGATTGGTAGCCACTTGTGATGTACCTCGTAATGCTCACCATAAGAAAACCTTTATCCTTGATTGGATATCGAGGTCCCAAGTTATAGTCTAGATTGAGGCCCCTCCCAAAGGCAACCATCGAACATTCATCCGAGCCAAGATCCTATACCTTCTTTTACAGGTGTATATACCCCTAGTGTTGTGGGTCTAGTACCATCTATCTGGGCGTGATACCATGTTAATTGTAAAACCCTCTCTATCAGATTTGGAAGGAGATGTTCCCCTAACTTGATCAGGTCCCATGACCCTCCACCCTGAACCGTCAGTTCTCGAACCAAGAACCTGGGTTTCCAATAGTATCACCAAGATATTCGAGGTGTTGCCGTAGGAGCCATAGGGTTCCTTCCACACAAGTATGGGATATGTCCCCAATAGTCTTGCGGAGACCCTGCCTTAACAAGGGTTGAGTCACCCTCATCCCCGTCCATAATTGGCTCGAGTTTAACCCAGGTCCTGCACTGAGAAAATCCCTTTTTGGGCAATATCTTTCTTTGAAGATCCGTGCCACTAGTCTATTGGGTTCGGAGAGGAATTTTCAACCAATCTTTACGAGAAGCGTTAGTTCATATCGTGCATATCTCGGAAGGCCATACCACCCTCTGTCTTTGGTCTACACAATTTAGCCTAGTCCTTCCAAATCATAGGTTTAGTAGCTCGATGAGTACCAACCTACCAATACCGAGCTAGAGCAATGTGGATTTTCGCCACAGAATCCCGAGGAAGGAGAAAGACACTCATAGCATAAATAGGTAAAGCTTGTAAAACTCATCTAACCATTACCTCGTTTCCCCTAGTCGATATCATCTGACCATCTCACACGTCAATTTTGGCCAATAATCGATCACATATAAACTATAGACTCTGGCCTCGACTCCGACCTATCATATTCGGGACCCTTAAGTACATGGAGTCCTGCTAGATCTCCTGAATTCGCAAAGTAGTACAATATACCAATGATTGACGTGGTTTTAGAGTTTGAATAGAAAAGTATTTTGATCATTTCAAAAAATAAAGTAAAAAAATTAATATAATTTTATGGAAAATATAGATATATTAAAAGTTGTATTCGTTAAAGTAGTAATGTATAATTTCAAAACGTTTAAATAATTAAGTGAAATAGAAATCAGTGCACAAGCCACCACAACGCTCCCCTTTTCTCCCTTTCTGAACGTTTTGAATTTCCACCGTCTACGGTAATCTCTCTGAGCATCGTCTCATCCGCCATCTCTACAATGCAATAGATCCCTCAATCCTCTCTGCTTCCTCCCCGATGCAACGCTCTCCGTTCAACCACGGTCTACCAGATGCAAGGGTGTTAAGCGGCCGCTTACGGTCTCCTCTCCGGTATTCGCCCCGTCCGCCATCCCCACCGCTGCCTCCCCGGTGAAACACTCGTCGCCCACCCAGGGTCTGCCCGGTGCAATGAGGACCGTGGTTTCGCTACTCAGACGTTTCCCTTCTACTAGGCCGGTTCCATGACCACCTTTACTCATGGGAGCCGTCATAGTAGGTTGGGATCTCCTGCATCCAACCCCGATGATCGCCCCCGTTCAACGAGACCTACCAGTCATTATCGTCGCCCAGAGGAAGCGTGGGAGGGGGAGGGCCCCGTTGGGCCCCAACCGACGCCGACTTCACCACCTATGCATGTTAGTCTTAGTGCCCGTAGTTCAATCCTAAATGTCCAAATGTATATATCATCGTTAGCAATAAAATTAAAGCGACTTTATATTACTTATGTGTTGGAGTAATATATCGATGTGTGCTATGATCTATGCCCACCATGTGAATAGAACCATAGATCGAAATAGATCACACTCGATGGGTCCCTAGTCAACAAAGCTTCAGTAGAAGCGACTAGTATGAAAGATGGCTCTTTATGGCTTACATTCTGTTAGTCATTGGAATGGGATTCCAGAGTCTGATCATAGATATCATGTGGGACATGATATTGGACGACCCGACATGAATATGTGCCATAGATCAAGTCATGAACATATTCATTGTCGTAGCTTGTCATGTATCCTTAGACAAAGTAGTCTTTGTGATCGCTATGTAGTCAACAACTGAGTTTGACCTGAGCCTAACGTTGTCCGTAACAGGGCTTCCATAGCGGCCAGGATTGGCTTGGGGACGGGCTACATGAGTGACACAAAAGACGGCTAAGGGATTTATCCTTCATACTAAGGTATGAGAACGATATCGATTCTCGGCCGCTTGATCGAGAGTGACTGAAAGAATAGCATGGCCATGCACATGATACTGGGTATCATATATTCAGTCATCTCACATATCAAGGAACAGTGATTGAGAATAATAAGGATGACGGCTCTATGCCTTATCTCAATCAGGATATCATAGATAAAAAGATAATGACAGGGACGACGGAAAGGTTAGAATCGACAAGGTCGATTCGTTATGCAATGTCAGGCAATACTAAAGTCTCGTTAGTTGTCACTTAAATAGGATCAAGTAAAATGGGATTTTACGTTGATCTATTGACATGCATAAACCTAAGGGTCACACCGGAGGATGAAACTCATTGACACATTTATGGAGGATGGCCAAAAGGGGGTTGTCTCGGGACATGACCAAAACTGGGGTTTGGGTCATGTGCCCGTAAGTGAATAGGACTTTACGGATCGAGACAAGGCTTGGAGTCTTGGGATTGATCGCGTCGAATAATGTTGGACATTTCCGGTATGGAAGGCTTGGTGGCGATGAGCGAATCACATGACCTCGTTGGAAATGGCCACGGGCCATGTTCCAAGAGGCCCATGCAACCAAGGCCCATGGAACTAATTAATCAAGTCTTGATTAATTAGTACTAAGTAAGCAAGACAAGGATTAAGGTGTTGGTGATTCACCACCTAACCCAATCTTGTCTTGCCATACTTTGTCCTATTTACACCTTACTTGTCACCATGCTTGTCCCATGCCTTTAGTTGGACAAGTATGGGGTTTGTTATGTTTAAGTCATATTTTTTCAACATAACAAACACAAGACAAGAATAGGAAACACAACTTCTCCCTCCTCTCCATGGCAATTTCGGGTTTGGCTAGTTCCCACCTCCATTTTTGTGGCTTTGATTCCCATGTGGATACGTAGGCGTCTTGGAGACTCAAGCCAATCATTCGTTACCCGGTGTTCTTGTTTTGGTAAGAACTAGTGCTGAATTTTTCTCTTGTGAATCCATTCTTTGTTAGTTGTGTCATGGTTTTAATCGTCTCTTGGTTTTCATTGATTTTCCGCTGCTAGTTGGTTCATCTCCAACCCTACCTCGAGACCCAACAGTGGTATCAGAGCCGTGCTACCTTCGGGATTCACAAGACGGTGTTCAAAGTTTCGGTTTTGCTTGAAAGTTTCGTTTTTGGCATGTTGTTTTGCTAAATTGTTTGATAACATGTTTTAAATTCTTGTTTATGGATTTAATGCATGTAAAATGAAAATTTGAAAATCATTTCAAATCTGGAAATTTTGAAAAAAAATTGATTTTTCGGGTCTCGGGAGCGGGACTCTCGGGGAGCCGAAACCAGGACCGAACGGGGCTCCGTTGGACGAATCTAGGCCAAGCATGGCCATTGGATGGTTGATATGCCAAGGCTAAACCGTTTTGTTAGTTATGAAGAGTTTGGAACCGTCATGACGAACTCGAAGATCAAATGTTCAAAGTTTCATTTTTGAACGGTTTCGATAAACCGAGCATCAAAAAATTTCGAAACTTGGCTATTAAATAAAACCGGAAAATCACATGATGTGTGATAACATGATTGTTTGATAACACGATGTGTGATGTGATGGTGGCATGGTGTACATAATAGCCCCGAGCTCGATTTAATTATTTATCGCTTTTCACGGCCTGCGAGCCGTTAGAGTTAGCGTGTAATTATTATTTCAAGGTGTGGTCGTTGAACCGCTTTGTAATATTTATTTATTCCCGACCTACGAGTCGTGTATTAAATTGTAATATTTTACTCAAGACGAAGAAAGGGTGAAAAGGTCATTTGGTGGCTAAACCGAGCATCGGGAGTCGGTGGAGCTCAAGAAGCTAGTGGGAGTTAGTTTAGGGGGCTATTATGTGCACATTTATCGCTTTATGCTTGGTTTAGTTTATGCATGAATAATTCTATGTGTTTTAGAATTGCATGCTTAACTTTATTTACCGAGCATATCACCTCACATGTAAAGATAAAATTGGAATTTTAATCCTTCTGTGTGAGCCCTTAGAATCGTCATCACATTGGATGTAGTTGACGGGTTCGAAGGAAAAATTACAATTGGATGTAATTTGAGGCATCATTGCATTTGGAATGTAGTTGATGTGCTCATCGCATCTAGGATGTGTCAAAGTTTTAAACACAACCGGACAAGTAAAAACGGGTCATGTCCGATACCTCCCGATTATCAACACCTTACTACCTCCCCGTCCTATGGGTGTCGTGCGCATTAGCGGAGCATCCATGGGAAAACGGGGTAGTAGGTTTCGACGACATATGTGGGTGTCGTGCGCATTAGCGGAGCACCTACATAGTGATGGGCCATAGTTGAAAATTGGTGGACTCGACTACGATTCTCAGCCTGAGGTTGAGCTAGGGTAACAGATAGGGTAAGCCGTGTACATAAGTACATACCCTAGCCAAGAGTCACATTGGATGTGATTGGATGGAGTTCTACCTACATAGCTCGATTAAGTGGTGAGCATTAGTTCAGCTTAATCGAGTGAATCAAGGATCTTGGTTTCAGATTCTGAAGGTTTAGAATCGATTGTTGGTGTTTAAGCTTGATCTTCATAAAATTTAATCAGTTTACTGATTGAATTTTATCTGTTGTAGATCAAATGGCAAATTCAGCGAACATTAATAGTTTGTCATTAAAAATCATTCATGACAGGGTCAAGCTAAATGGGACAAACTATTTGGACTGATACAGAATTTTGAGGATAGTCCTCAAGTCTGAACGCAAAGAATATGTCCTTGACAAGGCTGTCTCTAAGACCATATCAGAGTTACATGAAGTGTCATTAACTGCTGAGAAGAATATATCAGGGATCTGGGATCCAAGGATATTCTGATGGTCAACAAGGGAATTGGAAGTGACAAGGGCGGGGCCCATGCGCATTTGGCAGGAAAGATGAGACACCTGAGAATGCCTGCTTCTACTGCCAACAGCCTGGTCATTGGAACCGGGATTACAGGAAGTTCACGGCTGATCAGAAGAAGGGCAGTGGGACTGCGCCTTCATCAAATAGCATGGATGATCTGAAAAAGGGCAATAGGACTGCGCCTTCATCAGGAAACCTGGATGATCTAAGGAAGGGCGGTGGGACTGTGCCTTCATCCGGTATTAACTCTATAGAGCTACATCTCTCTACTTCCAAAGATTCATGGGTATTAGATATCCGGACTGAATCTCACACATGCACTAATATATGGTGGCTGAAAGTAGGAGAGGTTTGGAAAGCACGAAGAGGACCTCAAAGTTGTGGCAACTGCTGTAGGATCCATGAGTCTTGCTTTGCCAAGTGGCCTTGTCTTAGTATTGTATAATGTATATTGCATACCTACTTTTAGTAGGAACATTATATATGTATCCCCGTTTGACAAGGAATGATATAATGTTAATATTGGAAATGAAGTTTTCAATGTTCTATGCAATGATATGTTTTATACCAGTACTGACTTGGTTGGAGGATTGTACATATTAGATATGAGTAACAATGCCTCAAGTTCTATATATTACGTTAATACCAAGAGGTTTAAATCCAACGATTTAAACCTAACTCTGTTATGGCACTGTCATTTGGGCCGCATAAACAAGAGGCGTCTATCAGCACTTCAGAAGTGCGGGCTTTCAGGTTCTTTCGATCGACAGGTGCAAGGTTTGTTTGATGGGAAAAATGACTAAAGTGCCCTTTATCGATCGCGATGAAAGGGCGGGTGAATTATTAGGTCCGATACACTCGAATGTGTGTAGACCAATAAGTTCACTTGCCAGGAGGGGTTTTAGCTACTTTATCACATTTACTGATGATTACAATAAATATGACTATGTCTATTCAGTGAGACATAAGTCTGAAACTTTTGATAAATTCAAAGAGTTTAAGACCAAAGGAGAAAACCAGCTCGAAAAAGGTATTAAGGCACTTCGATTGGATCGAGGTGGAAAATACTTGACCACAGAGTTATTATATCATCTAAAAGAGAATGGGATCCTTTTGGAATGGACTCCTCCTGGGACACTGTAATTGAAAGGTGTAGCTAAACGGAGAAATCGGACATTGTTAGACAATGGTCTGTTCCATGATTAGTTGGACTGATCTCCCAATCTCTTTCTGGGGTTATGCTCTAGAGACGACCACATTCATAGTGAATCGGGCTTCGACGAAGGGTGTGAAAGGGACACCATTTTAAAAATGGTACGGGATGATGCCCGCTTTGTCCTTCATAAAGATTTGTGGTTGCGAGGCTTATGTGAAACATTTGGTTTCGACTAAGCTCGAACCAAGATCTGAGATATATACTACTTCTACAATCCCAGTGAGAATATGGTGTTCGTCGCTTGGGGTGGGGTCTTTATGGAAAATGAGTTTTGTTTCCAAAGATGTCATTGGGAGGACTGTGCATCTCGAAGAAATTCAGGATGGTACAGATCTGTCTAAACCAATTGACAACCCAGTAGAAAGGAGCCATAGATTGTCGTAGAGTAAGAACCAATTCCTGTTACAATTCCGGCAGGTCCAAGGCGGTTTGAAAGGATCAATCTTCCACCTCCAAGATATGGTATCCGGAGGTGACAATGAAGTCATGGTGGATCACGATGATCCAGCCACCTTTCAGGAGGCCGTGGATGGGCCCGACTCCGAGTTATGACTAGGAGCCATGAGGGAGGAAATGCAATCCATGTCGGACAACCGAGTCTGGGAACCGGTTGATCATATCAATGGTGTGAGGACCATCGGATGCAAATGGATCTTCAAGGTGAAGATGGACATGGACAACAACCCTCTGACCTACAAAGCTCAACTGGTAGCGAAAGGTTATAGGCAGATCCAATGGATTGACTATGAGGAAACCTTCTACCTAGTGGCTATGGTCAAAATCGATCCAAATTCTTCTTGACATAACTGCGTATCATAATTACGAGATATGACAAGTGGATGTCAAAACCGCTTTCCTAAATGGAAATTTGACTGAGTACGTTTGTATATCTCGGCCCAAAGGTTTTGACGATCCGAAGAATAAGGGAAAGATTTATAAGTTGTTGAAATCCATTTATGCATTGAAACGAACATCTCAGAGTTGGATCCTTCGTTTTGATGAAGCTGTAATTGGATTTGGCTTAATCAAGAACGAGGATTGCGTTTATAAGAAGGCTAGTGGGAGCAAGATTACCTTTATGATTCTCATTGAAAACGACATCCCAACCTTGCACGAGACTAAAGCTTGGTTGAAGAAGTGTTTTTCAATAAAGGACTTAGGCGATGCTTCTTATATCTTAAGGATTAAGATATGTAGAGATCGCACCAAGAGGGTCTTGGATTTAAGTCAGGGAACCTATGTGAACAAGGCATTGAGTAGGTTCTTAATGCTCGATTCAAAGAAAGGACTCTTACCCACTAGTCATGGCATTCATCTCAGCAAGACTCAGTGTCCTAAGACACCTGATGAGCTGAAAAGGATGATGAGAATCCTATGCGCTTGGGGGCGATCGATCATATATTCCATGACATGTATGAGACCAGACGTCTCGTAAGCCTTATGTTGTACCAGTAGACATCAGTCTAACCCGGGGGAAAGATGATGCTGAACTAGTCGTCGAAGGAAGAGTAGACGCTAGTTTTCCAAGATAAATCCAGATGACTTTAGAAGTCAGTCAGGATATGTGTTTATGCTGAATGACAGAGCTTTAGCTGGGAGAGCGTAAAGCAAGATACCATTGCCGAATCTACGACATAGGCCAAGTACATGGATGTTGCAGAGGCAGCCAAATATGTGGATTTGGAAATTCACGGCAGGGTTGAGTGTAATTAAAAACCCATCCAGCCCGGTGAATCCATTTTGCGACAACACAAGGGTCATTGCGCAAGCTAAAAGCCTAAATCGCATAACAAATCCATACATGTACTACGACGTATCCACCTAATCAGAGAAATACTGAACTGAGGTGAAGTGAAGATAACCTATATTGCAACAGATGATACCATAGCCAACCCTTTGACTAAGGCAGTGTCGCGGCCTAAACATGTTAGACATGTAAAGTCGATGGGGACATATTGGAGTATAGATTGCAACTAGGGCAAGTGGGAGATTGTTAGTCTTAGTGCCCGTAGTTCAATCCTAAATGTCCAAATGTATATATCATCGTTAGCAACAAAATTAAAGCGACTTTATATTACTTATGTGTTGGAGTAATATATCGATGTGTGCTCTGATCTATGCCCACCACACGAATAGAACCATAGATCGAGATAGATCACACTCGATGGGTCCCTAGTCAACAAAGCTTCAGTAGAAGCGACTAGTATGAAAGATGGCTCTTTATGTCTTACGTTTTGTTAGTCATTGGAATGAGATTCCGGAGTCTGATCATAGATATCATGTGGGACATGATATTGGACGACCCGACATTAATATGTGCCATAGATCAAGTCATGAACATATTCATTGTCGTAGCTTGTCATGTATCCTTAGACCAAGGAGTCTTTGTGATCACTATGTAGTCAACAACTGAGTTTGACCTGAGCCTAACGTTGTCCGTAACAGGGCTTCCATAACGGCCAGGATTGGCTTGAGGACGGGCTACATGAGTGACACGAAAGATGGCTAAGGGATTTATCCCTCATACTAAGGTATGGGAAAGATATCGGTTCTCGGCCGCTTGATCGAGAGTGACTGGAAGAATAGCATGGCCATGCACATGATACTGAGTATCATATCTTCAGTCATCTCACATATCAAGGAACGATGATTGAGAATAATAAGGATGACGACTCTATGCCTTATCTCAATCATGATATCGGAGATAAAAGGATAATGACAGGGACGACGGAAAGGTTAGAATCGACAGGGTCGATTCGTTATGTAGTGTCAGGCAATACTAAAGTCTCGTTAGTTGCCACTTAAATAGGATCAAGTAAAATGGGATTTTACGTTGATCTATTGACATGCATAAACCTAAGGGTCACACCGGAGGATGAAACTCATTGACACATTTATGGAGAATGGCCAAAAGGGAGTTGTCTCGGGACAGGACCAAAACTGAGTTTTGGGTCATGTGCCCTAAGTGAATAGGACTTTACGGATCGAGACAAGGCTTGGAGTCTTGGGATTGATCGCATCGGATAATGTTGGACATTTCCGGTATGGAAGGCATGGAGGCGATGAGCGAATCACGGGACCTCGTTGGAAATGGCCACGGGCCATGTTCCAAGAGGCCCATGAAAGGCCCATGCAACCAAGGCCCATGGAACTAATTAATCAAGTCTTGATTAATTAGTACTAAGTAAGCAAGACAAGGATTAAGGTGTTGGTGATTCACCACCTAACCCAATCTTGTCTTGCCATACTTTGTCATATTTACACCTTACTTGACACCATACTTGTCCCATGCCTTTAGTCGGACAAGTATGGGTTTTGTTATGTTTAAGTCATCTTTTTTCAACATAACAAAGACAAGACAAGAATAGGAAACACATTTTCTCTCCCTCTTCCATGGCCATTTCGGGTTTGGCTAGTTTCCACCTCCATTTTTGTGTTCTTGAGTCCTCAAAGAGAAGAACTACATGGCTTTGATTCCCATGTGGATACGTAGGCGTCTTGGAGACTAAAGCCAATCATTCGTTAACCGGTGTTCTTGTTTTGGTAAGAGATAGTGCTGAATTTTTCTCTTGTGAATCCATTCTTTGTTAGTTGTTTCATGGTTTTAATCGTCTCTTGGTTTGTATTGATTTTCCGCTGCGAGTTGGTTCATCTCCAACCCTACCTCGAGACCCAACAGTGGCATGTCTAGTGGAGCGGGATGCGGAGAGCAGGACAAGGATTAAGGTGTTGGTGATTCACCACCTAACCCAATCTTGGGTTGCCATACTTTGTCCTATTTACACCTTACTTGTCATCATGCTTGTCCCATGCCTTTAGTTGGACAAGTATGAGGTTTGTTATGTTTAAGTCATATTTTTTCAACGTAACAAACACAAGACAAGAATAGGAAACACAACTTCTCCCTCCTCTCCATGACAATTTCGGGTTTGGCTAGTTCCCACCTCCATTTTTGTGGCTTTGATTCCCATGTGGATACGTAGGCGTCTTGGAGACTCAAGCCAATCATTCGTTACCCGGTGTTCTTGTTTTGGTAAGAACTAATGCTGAATTTTTCTCTTGTGAATCCATTCTTTGTTAGTTGTTTCATGGTTTTAATCGTCTCTTGGTTTTCATTGAGTTTCCGCTGCGAGTTGGTTCCTCTCCAACCCTACCTCGAGACCCAACAATGCATCCACTACATCTGTCTTGTTTACTAGTCCCTGATGTACGACGGACTAGGAAGTACCAACCAGACGAGGTCTGTCAAGTAGTCTCGTTGGTCATCATGAGGCTCCTAGGACACAACGGGATGTCTTAGAAGAGTCATACCCCGACCCCTAAGGAACGAATACCCTTTGTTCCCCAGCCTTCTCCACTTCCTAACATACTTTTTAGACGACCATGTTCAAGGGGAGACGGGGACCGATCTCTGGAATCAATGCACCAAGCACAATATGAATAGGGAACGAGTCCTAATTTTCTCGCTGATAATACCGAATATTCCGCTATAAAATTAGTATTTCGATCGTCATTAAAATCATATATCATCTTTCTTCTATTTTTAGTATCGTGAATTCATATGATCACTTCCTTCGTTATCAATAAATGTCATATTGTAGGCTCAAAATAAATAAATGAAATAGAGTGATAGGTTAGGGTAGTCCTTTGTACTTATGTCACGAATAAATTAGTTTGAGCTAATAGATCCCCTGCCGGTCGTTTTCTTTTTAGAATTAGCCGAGATACAAATCCAAGTAGTCTCGCTTCGGAAGAACCAGGGAATCAATCAAAACGAAGAAGCGATGGGGAAGAGAAAAGAGCGCCGTCTCGCCGCAAAGAGCAACGCCGGTCGTCGAGTCAAGCTCGACCTGTTCGCGGAACCCTCTGGTACACCCCTCCAATCCCGTTCTGCTCTTAGGGTTTTCCCCTCTTTCCTCCTTATTCATTTCCCTCATATTTTATCACGGCTTGTTCTTTTCTGATTCTGCTTTTATTTTAATTCGGATTTCATTTGAGGAAGATTTAGGTTGTAACTGTAATTTGAAACCATAGGTTGTTTTGTGTTAATTTATTTCTAATCTCTTGATGCGTAGGAGTAACGGTGTTAAAGAGTTCTGATTTATTCTCCAGGAAGTGATGGTGTTTGAGGAAGAAACTTCTGTTTTTGGCTAAAATACTACAATTTTTATTAGTTGAGTGATAACAAGTTAAGCTCTTTGTAGCTTGTGTAGAAGTTTTGTGTGAACATAGGATGTGATGTTTAGGGATAACATTCTATTGGAGAGGGAAACAGGTTTTTCAGGTGTAAGCAGAGGAACAAAATTGATTAGGAAGTTGTCGAATGCATCTTCTTACCTTAGCGCACGGCCCAAGAACAGTAGATTTTTATGAGTCACTGTAATGCAAATTAAAATTCTCCATTAGTACTTCATATCATGGAATTCAACAGGGAATTGATTTCTGCCTTGTTACGGCTCCTTCAAATTGATATCAACTGTCAGTAATCTGTTTGATTTTCAGGAGATTTGGGTGGCTCCTCTTTACACAGTGAAGCCGGAGAAGGCGTAGATCTGAAACGTCAAGCTGGGTCACCCAATTCACCAACTGCTTCAGGTGGGTTCCGTCAGTTTTCTTCAAAGGACTATGTAGAGGGGTGCATGAGTGCTCCACATTATTTTGGTGGAAATATGTGTTCAAGACGTATTATGTTGTTTGTCCCAAGAATTTGTCTTCAGACTGTAGGGTGGCTGTGGTCTTGGAACATTCACTGTCAGATCAGTTCGGGCCCTGCCACAGTGATATTTTGAATGACTCCCAATCTGTTATGCTCTTTTTCGCAGCATCAACGCGTTGTGGAGATATGGGCAGAATTTTATTCTATCGGTTCGTATATCTCTTGCTTTATTTGCTTATACCCCCTCTAACTAATTTTTTCTGTGTAGCAGGTGCCTGCGATGAATAGTTGCCTAAGTTGTGTCACATTTATTCTAATTTTGCTCATCATTTTGTCCTTTTTGTTTCTGGCAGAAATTACATTATCTTACAATATTATTGTGTCTTTTTTGTTTAGGTTTAGGGTATTAGTAGATAGAGTTAATGTTTGTAAAGGAGTTGACTTGTTAGTATCTTCTGTGCAGGTCAACAACCAGAAAATCCTCTGCTGTTACTAGGGCAGTATAGTGATGATGAGTTGGAAGAGGAATCAACTGAAAGGTCTGGTGATGCCACATTAGAGAATTCTTTGGCTGAAAATGTTGATGAGGTAATTGATTGAATCCTCATCCTGTGTTTACTTGAGAATCGTGGACCATATGTGGGATTTGTCTGGTTTTAGTCCAAGTAGACTTTAGTTTTTAAGATGCATGAGCTGAGTGAAGACGGAGTGTTTAAGTAGGTTCAATTCAGTCCAAGTTTGGCTGGGTGGATTGCTGATTTTGTAGTAGTGATTTTGAGGATCTTTTCTCTAGTTGTTTGATGTAAACAAATGGTACACAGTCCTATAATTTGCATTGATTAGATTGTTTTTCTATTTAGTGGTAATTCTAACGAACATTGATAACTATGGTAAGAGGTTACTATTCCCCTGTTTGTCTACACATTTTATTTTGTTACTGTAATTATTTACCATTTCTGTTGTAGCTTGTACTTTTTAGCTATCGGTGTGTGAGCTGTGTCTAAACATTTGGTCACTGTAAATTTTTGTTTAAAACAGGCTACTTATATCGGATCAGGCTTCCACAACTAAAAGGTCAACCTTATTAGTTGGGTGTGGCCCTAGCCTTTATAAGCAACTTTTATTCTTATATTTTCCCGATGTGGGTTCAACTTCAACACCCCCCCTCACGTGTAGGACTGGACATCTACATGTGGGCCATAGCCGGATTGGACATCTGCATATGGACCGGAGACCACAGGGTGGAGGTGACAAACGGGCTGTGGGCCGAACAAGCTCTGATACCATGTAAATTTTTGTTTAAAACGGGCCACTTATATCGGATCGGGCTTCCACAACTAAAAGGTCAACCTTATTAGTTGGGCGTGGCCCTAGCCTTTTTAAGCAACCTTTTATTCTTATATTTTCCCGATGTGGGTTCAACTTCAACAGTCACGTATACGTTTCCCTTGTTCTTGTCTTTGCGAAGTACTTTATTTATTATTAATCCTCATGCTTGGTTTCTGTTTATTTTGTTTTGTTCTTCACATTTTGAGTGCTTAATATTGATTAGGTTGAGAAACCTTCGGGGGAAGAACAGGAAGGCACAGATGCCATTGCAATCATAGACCTTGCAGCCGAAAAGGTTAAACAACAAGACATGGAGAACTATTGTACTTTGATGGATACTTTGCAGAACCTAGAAGGCCACTGTAATGGAGAAACTGATGCTACCACTTCAGGTGATGTATGCGAAGCAATGGGACCAGCAGAACAAGTTTCTATTCCTGGAACAGCTGATGTGCAAGACACGGGAGAAGCGCTTGCAT
Organism: Erodium maritimum; assembly: GCA_963921825.1. NCBI lineage: Eukaryota > Viridiplantae > Streptophyta > Magnoliopsida > Geraniales > Geraniaceae > Erodium > Erodium maritimum. Next base: position 83,045,888 of record OY997588.1, on the reverse strand, counting down.
CTGGATGGAAGATGGTTATGCATGAAGAGAGTAATCAATATTATTATTGGAATACTGAAACAGGGGAAACTTCATGGGAAGTGCCTGAAATATTAGCCCATAGTCTTAGTGCGGAAAAAATAGAGAATGCTTATGTGAGTACACATGAGTTAAACTCGACATTCGGTACTGAATTCAGTAGTCCTTCAACCCCACTTGCTACAAATTGCTCCATAGATCCGAATTTAATTATTCAAAGCAAGGGCATGCATGATGAGGCACCCGGAACGTATGAGTTGATTGGACAAGAAAATGAAGCTATAAACAATGAAAATTGTGGCACTGACCAAAACGATGGAAGATCTAACTATGGTGCTGTCAATGCTACTCCGATGGACAATTATTCAACATCAGCTGGTTCAGAGAAGTATGCACACTGTACTAGAGCCAATGAAGAGCAGCAGTCAGTGGTTGATGTTTCTTCACATATTTTAGGACAAAGTGAATGTTTATTAGAGAGATTGAAATCACTAAAAGGGTAAGAGGTGTCTGCTATGTATTATCTTTCATCACTGTCAGAATTCTGTTTGATCTTTCAGTTATTTTCAAGAGTTCTGGTAAAGAACCGGGATTGATTTATCAGTTGATATCTGTCCTATTTCTAATGGTGGGAATTTATGTTTTCAGGTCCAAGAGTTACTTGCAGTGTCATGATTGGGTTGAAAAGTACATTATGGAAGTTGAGATTAGAATTTTAGACATCAAGGCTCTTTCGTCCTATGGTGCATCCTTGCTTCCATTCTGGGTACATTCTGAAAGGCAGCTCAAACGACTAGAAAATATCATTGATGATGAGGTTGGCATACTCGCTAAAACTGAACAGGTCATTGAAATTCAGCCAACTGATCTTTCTTCAGGAAGAAGCGATGATAAGATAGAGAAAAGCGTGGGGCATGAATATGAAGCAAATGTCCTTCCAAATAAACCCCCTACTGATCCAGAAAATCATCACGGCTCTTCTTTGAATGTTCCTACCGAACAGCTCAGAACTGATGCAGTAGTTAGCGAACAAGTCAGTGCTGTTCCATTTCATGGTGAACTTATGCAGCAGCAGGAGTTTCATGCTGGGGAAGACATTGATATGGACGTGGACATGGAAGTTGAAGATGCGGTTCCTGTTGGCAACTCAAATATTAGGGATTTGCCAAGTTCCAAAGATTTTGCTCCACCGGGACCAGTCGTTCAGCCAAATCAGTCTGCAGATGACCCATCCCTGGTGGCAGGCCATGGGTTCGCCATTCCTCTCCCTCCGGAAGATGAATGGATTCCACCACCACCACCTGACAATGACATAGAACTGATTCCTCCTCCACCACCACCTGATAATGAGGAAGTTCCCCCACCCCCACCTGACGAACCACCTGAACCCTCATACCCTGCACCACCTTCTCACACAGAGACAAGACAACCTCTTTCATATGCAGACCTTTATAGTATACCATTCCCAACCTCGAATTATGAGTATTATGGACATGTGGCTACTGAATCTTCTAGCAGTAATTTCTATGGACATGCTGATGGAGGTCAAGTTCCTATACCCCATGGTCCGCTTTACTATGAATCTGTACCTAACACATACATTGAAACTGCTCCAATTATGGTTAACCCTGTTGATGGTGTTGCGTATTACGGCCTGCAAGATGGAACTGTACCTGTAGTTAGCAGTATAGAATCTTCCCAGTTCCATACTGAAGCTCCTCATCAGATCGGATCTATTGCTGCTCATGCAGCAGGATCAGAAGTGAAAGCTGACATTTCTGGTGTTGGAGTGAAGGCTAAAATATCAACAACAGAGGCCCCTTCTGCAGCTACTACCGTCCGAGTATCTCAAGCAGTTTCAGCAGAAGAGAGTGTTGCTGCTGCTGCTGCAGCTGCTGCCGCCCCATCCAAGGCTGCCAAGTCTAAAGGTATTTATCGTGAACACCAAGTTTATGTCTCGTAGAAGGGATGTTTGTGACTATAGTATACTCATCCTGGCTATGTTGATTTCCACTTCCTCATTTCTAATGAATATAAGTGTATTAATAGTTATACATCTTATCTAGGATATATGTTGGGTATAATTGCAAAAAAGTACACTGAGCCAATGAGGTATTCACCTTTAGCAACTTGTAGCCCTCTTCTCTGATAAATGTAAAAAAAGTACCATGAACTTGTCTTCTTGTTGCAATTTGTATTAAAATGACGATTTTACCCTTACAATTTAATAATAAGTAAAAAATCCAAAAATTCATATCCCTTAATTTTCTTCCTCTTTGTACTGTACACATAGTAAGAAAGTTGAAGGATATTAAAATTTGGATTTTTTGTTTTTTAATTATTATTTTTAAATTTAAAATTACAATAGTAAAATCGTCATTTTGAACCAAATTTATGCAGAGTGCAACAAAGAGACAAGTTCAGGGCATTTTTTTTGCAATTAACAAAGAATAGGGCTACAAGTTGCAACAGGTGAATACCTCAAAGTACTTTTTGCAATTATCCCTGTATGTTATTGTATCTGATGCTCACAAGGGTAGGGGTGATTTTATTTTCTGTTAGATAGATTTCAATTGAAAAACTTACTTTATGCACCTATATAAGGACTTTTTAAACTATGGATCTAATTTTAGAGTCCCGGATTTCATATTACATGCTTCACTTCTTGCAACGGAATATGATATTGAAAGAGTTGTATGCTGTTCAAGTGCTGAGAACTCAGATATTCTATCATTGTGTTATAAATCTTATATTCATGCTTTTCTCTTCCCTGGATTGACTGAATTTTAGTGTCACATAATTTAGGTGGTACAACTGATGTTTTAGAACAAACAGCTAGTTTGGTGGTGAGTTATATGCAAGCAGGTCTTTTATAATTTTTTAAATGATGTCAAACCATTTCCTGACTATCGCGTCCATAGTGGTGATATCATTTACCTTATTCTCAAAATCAATTGAAGTTCTATTTGTGGCTTGAGGTTCAATATATTTTTTTTTCTGTGTAGACACTTACCTTTATATCCATGTTAGCCGAGGCTATCGTTTAGTTTTTCTTCCATTCAAGTGTGGTGCTAAACTAAATTGATTATTAGATACCCACATGCCTTGACACATGTCCTTCAATCAATGTGCATGGTTATCTTACTCACTGTTCTGTTTTCAGTTTTGCGAGCCAAAAAGCGAACAACAGCAGTCCCGTCCTTGAGGTCAAATAAGAAAGTTTCCAGTTTGGTGGATAAGGTACTAATTGTATCCTCTGTAATTTGTTATATAGTTGCATGTTCATTAAGACCATTAGTAGTCAAACAATTTAGTACTAATTCTTGTGAGTTACCAGTGGAAAGCAGCCAAAGAGGAGTTGCACGAAGATGAAGAGGATGAACCTAAAAGTGCTTATGAAATTTTAGAGAAGAAGCGGCAACGGGAAATAGAAGTATGCAAATAAATTTTGTTGTTCAGGAAATACACTTGTTTATTGCATCTCTGCTTCTTTTCTAATTTCGTTTTATGTTGGCTGGGCCATCTTTGGTGATCATGCTCTTTTCATCGCAGGAATGGCGTGCCAAGCAAATTGCCAGTGGAGAAGCCAAAGATAATGCTAATTTCCAGCCTTTGGGCGGTGATTGGTATGTGAATCTTGAACATACAACCCTTGAAACATTTGTGTGATGTTGATTATGACTTTAAGAAAGAAATTCCGATAAAAAAAACTTTAAAGAGAAGTATTAAAAGTCATTTATTTGATATTGTCAAGGTCGTTTGATCGTAAGTGTTAAATTCAATGGGAATTTCTGCAAGTGTTGGCTGAGAAGAAAGTATACGACTAACTTAGTGAAATTCTCGGTCTGAATGAGTAGCATGTAAATTTCTTTTCTTGAACCCCTATGTCGAGGGTATTGGTGTATAAATGCTTTTTGTTAGCTTTGCATGTTGGTTCTCAATTTCATTTTCTTTTCTACTCATTCTTGTATTCAGACTCATTAAAATCTGCAGGCATGCCAACATGCTTTATCCGGTTAGTTTTTAGTGAAACTTAAATGTTTTTTCTTATGTCAATTATTATGTAGGCGTGATCGAGTGAAGCGTAGGAGAGCTCAGAAAGCTAGTGTAACTTCTGAGACTTCGCCGCAGGAAGCTGCTGATAAAAATGAGCAGCCTGATTTAGTACAACTGTCAAAGAATCTTCCAGCTGGATGGCAGGTATATTAGTTTCTATGGTACAGTCATTATATACGCATTGGATCATGCGTATGAATGATAGTTTCTAAATGGAAATTTGAACTAAAATAAAACACTGGTTAAGCTCCAAAGGTGGTGCTGTATTTTTGTCATCACTGTACAATGCATATTGGGCATAGAGGTGTGAAGACTGTTCAGATACATAGTTTTCCCTGATAACTTTCATCACTTTATAATGTGTAGTGGGCAAAGAAGTAGAAAGGCAGTCCATCCGTTTCTTTATTGAGAGTCACGTCGAGTATCTAAATCTGGAAAATGTTACCTAATGATAACTTCGACACCAACATTAGAATTCCCCATCTAAATATACTTGGTATTTCCGTGTACAATGATACAATTATGAGTGAGAAGCTTGCTGTGTTATGTAGACCTTTTTATTCTCAGTGAAATAACTTCCCTATGTATTATTAACTGTATTTTCTTTTTGCACACGGGTTGTAGGCGTATTGGGACGACTCCTCGAAGCAAGTGTACTTCGGAAATACTCTCACCTCAGAGACTACCTGGACAAGACCAGCAAAATGAGCCTTAGTGAGACATATATGTAGTGTGTAGCTAAAGCTTGTGTTGGGCAAATATATTTGCTTTCTAAGATAGATTTGTAATGATTCTGTTTGAGAACCAACTTCACTTGACATGTTAACGACAAACTTTTGTTTTCTGACGACAGATTATGGAATAACAATCCATTTCAAAGCAAGTTGGCTTCTGAAAATTGAACCCTTGCAGGTCTGAAGAAACAGTTTCAACAACAGGCATGTGATAGGAATTTCCAACAAGACTAAGAGCATCCACACCGTGCGAACCAACACACAGATCCACGACTCGCGTTCATATGGTTTGCGATTCGCACGCTGTGGCGTGCGTGATTCGCGAACCGCGAACCACATGAACGTGTCGCAGTGCGGGGTTTGCTAGCGCCCAATTAGAGCCTGCTACATGGCGCGTCGAGGGAAAAAAATTCGGACCGTTGGCAACAGTCTGAATTCTGCGAACCGCAATTGTGGTTTGCAGATGCTTTGTTCGCTAGCGCCCAATGAGAGCCCGTCACGTGGCACGACGGGGGAAAATATTAGGACCGTTGCTGTTGGCAACGGTTTGAATTCAATAGGGTAATTTTTTTTAAAATTTAAATTCAATACAAATTACTACAAAAAAAACCATTTTTCTCCACTTATAAATACCCCTTCCCCATTCATCCAACTCACAACGCTTCTCTCTATGTTCTCTCAACTTTCACTCTCAAATTATACACTTCCTCCGATAAAAAATGTCCGACGATTTGACTCAAGCGTCGAACTCATCGGAGCCACAACAGTACACGCCGGAAGAAGTCAATGTGGCTGTCAACACACCTCTAGGAGAGAGCTACCAACAAATGTTAAACTCATGTTTCAACTATATACCGGTCCTTGGACCACTCATGCTTTCACCCAAAATATGCAACAACATTGGAACACCGGTACTTTGAACTTCTCGTCTTTAATTTTTTTTATTACAAATGTTGATAAATGTATTTAATTTAATTTAATTTTTTAGTTATAAATATCGTTAAATGCAACTCATTTCATTAAAATCATTTGAACTTAGGTCCAATCCAACAACTGTTCAACCCCGTTCAATTCTGGCCAACAACTTTCACCCCATGCTGTACAACTTCGCAATCAACTATTACAGCTACCCCGGTAATAGGGAGTACCACCAACAACATGTTGGTGGCAGTAGCGACACCTGTATGTCGTCTACGTCGTTCTCTGTTGGCCCGAGACAACAACGCAAGCCGGTCTTAGACAAGCGAACCAAATGGTTCCCTGAGGTGGACAAGCTCTTGATAAAAGTCTGGCTACGCACAACCAAGATCCAATGAAAGGCAACTCCCAAGATGGAAACACGTTCTAGGGCATAGTTGCCAAACGATTAATCAAAGATGGGAAATTCAAACCATCAGATTGGACATGGCAAGCCGTCAAAAGCCATTGGAACAGACATGCGCCTAGAGTGCGGAGGTACATCATCCTCTTGAAGAAGGAGAAGGATGTTGATTATAGCGGTTGGGACGAAGAAAGGTACAAAGAGCGGGACAATGAACTCTATCTAAAGACGACAAGGAAGGACGAGCCGAAGCATTTCAACCTCCACCATTGGATCGAGCCGTTCAAAAATGAAGAGAAGTTCTGGACAGAGGAAGGCACGTTCAGGTCTTTACGACGACGATTGGACGAGGGTGGTAGTTACAACTCAACCTACCCACTTCACTTCCTACCGATGATGACAATGTTAGGTGGTGACTCCCAACCTGGTGGGAGATCCTCCGATACGACCGAGGGCCCAAGTGCCCCTCAGGGCGAAGAGGAAGGAGAAGGGTGTTGTAGACCGAGTAGCTGTCCTTACCCAAATAGACAACACAAGGTGTGAGAAGGCCAAGATTGTATTCACTCTAAACACCAAATTCAAAAAAGATAGAAGAATTGCAGAACGTGGTAGTGTCAACTTCACCGAGGAGCAGATGGTCAATCACGCGAAAATGTTATCTTTATATTTCTCACAATGTGAGAAGATAGAGAAACAAATTGTCTCCCTCCGATATAATTGTAACACTTTGACGAATTAATTAATGTATTATTTGGTTTTTATTTATTTTAATTAATTACAAGTTGAAGTTTTATTTGTATTTTAGTTATTTTCTATTAGTTAATTTTATCAATTTTTTAGTATTTATTTTTTTAAATAAGAATTAAATAAATTCAGCAAAAGAATAATTAATCACCCAATCAGTATCCACTCAACATTTTTGGAAACTATGAGCCCCATATACTGTGAAACTCACCACATGATCCTTTCACTGTTTGCACCACAAATCGTCATAATCACCAATGATTCGTACATCATAATCCCCATACATGATCATTTCACTGTATATGCTCTAATTAAGTGGCTGTGATTTGTGAAGGTTTGAAATGAAATTTAATAATAAATGTTTCCGAATAGGGAATATTTTTTTTGAAAGAAGCATTCCTCGCGGACGAACCGAGGGAATATTTGATTTGAAACATATTAAAATAACTTCAATATTAAAATAAGAAATACACGTTTGTTTAAAACATATTATCTACACCAGTTTCCCGACTTCAATATTTAAATGATTAATACATGTTTGTTTAAATAATAATAATAAAAATATTTTTACTATAATAAATGTGAAAATCATATACTTCAGATTTTAAATTATACAACAAGCACAGATTCAAAAAAATAAAAAGATTTTAAATTATACGTATTAAACAAATATCCCATGTTTAGAAGTTTCAAATTCGTATTATAGAGGTATTTTTTTAAATAGACATATCTATGGTCAGAAGCCCGTCTAGCTCAGTTGGTAGAGCGCAAGGCTCTTAACCTTGTGGTCGTGGGTTCGAGCCCCACGGTGGGCGATTTATTTGAGTTTTATTCCAAATTTCATGCCTGCTTAAATTCGGAACCACTGAAAGTTAGGTTTTGATTCATGACTGAAAAAGAAGAAACATTAGGGTTTTAAGTTGTTGAAGAATGCACACAATATTTCCGCTTAGAAAACCTAGAAATTGTGTTTTATATAGCATAAGAGAAGGTATTGCAGCTATAGTTGAAATACATACAAGAGCAGCAGCATTCAGACATGTTCTTTTTGTATTCAAGGGTTTTGTTGATTTGCATAGAAAGAATAGAACCCAAAATTTCCACACAAGTCTAAGCTAAGCATATAGATATAAATTATCTCCTATTATCGCGCTTGTTATCCTTGTCTAGCTCCTTGAGGAAGCCTAAAAAGGCGAGAAACCCAAACAAGAAAAACCCACCGGAAAAGTTCTCTCCACCACCACCTCCCCCACCGCCTCCACCATCATCACGCGGAGGGAATCCACCACCTCCGTCAGCAAGCTCTGGTCCCTTTTCCTTGCCTGTGTTTAATATTCATCAAACAACAAACAAACTCTCATTTAACAATAATCCACCTCTACTCGATAAAAGTGCAAAAATGTTAAAAGCCTCTAACCTGGAACATGGGTTATAGTGGGAGCTTTGTGTGTCACTGTTTGAGTCTGCTCAGCAGAACACTGCAAATAATAAAAAATATGCCGAATAAATAAGAGATTCAAATAAATTGCTATCATAAACCTGTTATAGCAACAATGGACAAGATATGCCATCAAGAAGATTTCTTTGACTCGTAATAAAATTCATGCTGTTTATTAGTCTTATCGTTTCTACAACTTTTTATCTAGCACCTAAGACCTTTGAAACATTAAGTCTGGGTATCCGAAGGATCATCATTGAATTAATAAACTATATCATAGTGGGATGAACTAGGAAACGTATGCAAGTACAACAGCAACAACCAAGCCACATCTCAAGCGAAGTTGGGGTCAACTACATGAATCGGGTCTCATAACTCCTTGATATGTTTTCGCTCATACCTTTCTTCTCAACTCCATATTACGTAATGCAATCTCCTCCACCAACCCAAGCATTGTCGTGCATTTTCTCATTTCTTATTTCCATATAACTTAGGCCTATTCTTAATCTCTCTAGTTTCTCCTAATTCAATTCTCACACCTCATGAGGCCACTACGCTTTTATAATTTAGGCCTATTCTTAATCTCTCTACTTTCTCCTAATTCAACTCTCACATTTCTCATGAGGCCACTACGCTCTTCTGCTGCACATGTCAAACCCACCTTAGGTGGGTTTCCCTCATTATATCTTCAATTGAATGCACATCAACTTTTCCTCGGTCGAAGCCCTATCCTTCCTAGTGTTCCCACAAGGTCGGTCACCTAAGCATTCATATCTCTACTACCCTCCATCAGGCGCTTTAGAACCCAACTTTCAGTTTCATACAACATTGCTTCGACAAGATTGAAGTGACACAACACATTCAGAAGACTTACTGTTATAGCAGCAGCACATATGACAGAAAGAGATTGCATCCGAGAAGAATGTGTTACAGCTTTTCTTCTATCAATACAAGGAGAACAGTCACGGAGCCCTGCCTTAGATTGCACTCTTTTTGCATCAGATGGCATATATCTCAACTTTCCCAGACCTTTCACTGCATATATTGGGAGAAACAAGGAGAAAAACCATGATGAGTCAAGTTAGAGTCGAATCCACGGCACCTCCTCACATTACATAATTAACAAAACGAATCTAATCCAACCCTACAAGGCTATGAAGAATTTCCACAACATTCTACATTCAATACTGAGCAAACTACAGAAACCTTGCCAATAACAACCCTGGAACCAAAGACAGATAATCTCCTAAAAATGATTATCATTGCACTGAAAAGCTCAGAGACCCATAAGGAAGAGGTGTTGTAGTATAACTTGGCCAAACCATCTGACTCCCCAATCAGGCAGAATCTTCTTAATTTTCCCAATTAATCATTTGGTAAATTTAACAACAGGCTATATGGACCTTGCATGTTTTCAGACAATTTTACCAACAACCTAGATGCCTATATTTGCAATCAAAGCAACATCCCGGATTTTCTACAAACCTTCCCAGAAACAAAACACACAAAATCACTGAATCCATGCAAACACAATGTCCCCAGATACCCGAAAAGGCCAACAAGTACCATAGTAATATGCCCTAACAACCAACAGGTCAAAGGGAAACTTAACAATTATTTGGACCAAAAGTTTTGACATTCCAATTCCACAAATAACAAAGCAATAGAAAACTGGTAAAAAAACATGAAGGATAGAGTAGATTCAAGGCTACTAAAAGATATCAGTGCAAAGACCATAGTAACATTACCAACAAGCAGAGAGTAGCCCCTCAAACCTTCCCTCAAAAACTTAAATTCGCCTAAACTATTTACATAAGAAACAACATAAATACCTGGCGTTAATAAGGGTAAAAGGGCAATGGTATTGGCAGTGATTGTCGCCATCCCTAAGCCTGCCAAAGAGTATCAAGTTGAAGTTCTACCAGAACCTCACTTTCAGAGACGATTAGGCGATACCCACACAGAAATCACCTTCAAACAGCATCAGAAGACATAAGAATTACGAAATGCAATGAGGTAGACAAAATAGAATACAGACCCAACAAAAAGAAATTGCTTTGTTCATAACATTTCCTTTCGGTTGTTTCGTTCATTTTCTCGGGAACCAAACGAAGAGGAGAAGAAGAGAGAGTACCTTGACGGAGGGAGTCCGAGCGACTCGAATGGATGAAGAAGAGATGAGGGCTTTTTTGGGATTAAAAAGTGGTTTTTTTCTTACGGATCCACCAATTGGTCCACTGGCGGTGAAGGTGACAACTACAACGCCTGACCTGTACGACGTCGTCTGTTTGACAAACAAGAGAGTCAGGAGGTTTGGTGCTGGTAGAGGCCGGCCAATTTACCCAAATGACATTTTTCTAACAGTCTTACGATGACATCCCGTAATTAAGCTGAGCTTATTTTTTTATTTTTGATTTTCTTTTTATCAGTAAAATGCATGAGATTACATTTGTGCCCTTTTTGCACTTCAACAAAATTGCCTTGTCATCTTCAAATTATCCTTGTCAGCTTCAACTTCAAATTGAAACAACATGTTAAGCTGTGTCGTTTTTCCCTCCTTCAATTCTATTTTCTTCTTCTTCTTCGACTCAAACCAAAAACCCCCCAAAACCCAGAAACCTTCGACCCAACTGATCTCCAACAAGGAATCGTCTCCGTTCTTCTCCAGCAAGCTCGAAGGATCGAATTCCAGTTTCCGGCCATTCTCCACGAGCTACAAGTATTGTCGGAGCTGAGATGGTAAGTAAGCCCTAACTGTTCTCGGTTTCCATTCCCTGCTTGTGCTTAGATAGGCTGAAATTTGGGTGAAATTGTGTTTAATTGTTGTGTAGCTACGTTGAATTCCTGTTTGAATGTAGAAATTTAGGGGGGTTTATTCGTTATGCTTAGATACGGTTTAGGGGATTTCTAGGTCGTCAAATCAGGTGTTGTTCTGGCTCGCAATCTGGGAGTTGATACTCTAGAATGGATTGTTAGGTCATTATATTTAGGCGGTTCTGGTTGGCAATCTGGGAGTTAAAGTTCAATTTGAAATGAAGTGTTTTTATAGTTTTGCAGTTCAATTAGAAATGAATTGTTTTCTGTTATTGTAATTACTTTTTTCACCTAACCAGGCAAGTTTATCATCCCTAGAGAGTAGGCAAAACTCAAATGCTGAAGAAAATGAAAGTTCTAGGTCAACTTCCTTCGACGGAGAAATTCCAAGTTATGATGAGGGTGAAAGTTCAAGTGCAAGCCTAGATAATGCATGATTAGTCCAAATTGAGCTGCCGGAGTTTAAACCTATTTTGGCAGAGAATGAACATTTCGATTGCAAGATATCAGTGAAGAGTCATGTAGGGAGAACTTTTAAGTTCATCAAAGGAGAACTTGAGAGGTTAAGTGATGATGAAATCCACCTTCGTACCCTTAAAAAAGCTCCATTTGGTCATTTGATGGACATCTAACCGAGTGGTGACAATTCTTGTCAAATTCCTTGGTCGCTGTTAGTTCGACAAATTGACTTGGACCGGTCGTCCGAAATCTGGTTCTTGGTCCAAGGAAGACCAGTCAGATTTTCTTTAAAGGAATTCTGTTTAATATCGGGGGTGAAGTGTGGAGCTTTTCCCGATGATAAACTTTAAAAAAAACAAATGAAGTCCAAAGTTTTGTCCTCGAAACACTTCCCAACACTAGATGCTAGTATGTTGACCTTAGAGAAGAAATTGACCCAGTTGGTTGGCGAACAAATGGAGGTTAGGCCTTTGACGAAGCCTAATTGGGATATTATTAGGGTTTGCTTGCTGTTGATCATCGGGGGAGTATTGATGTCATTGGACAGACGCTTCCATAAGCTGGATCGAAAGTATTTGGCTTTAGTGGATAACTTGAAGATGTTCTACGCATACCCTTGGGGTAATCTGTCCTTCGGTTATCTACTAAAACAGATAAAAGCAAATAAGTTGAGAAATAAAATGTTGGTGGCTCAGAAGAACCCAAGAAATGAGAGTAGTATGACATATGCCAGCTTCTTTCTTCCTCTCACAGTAAGTAACTAATCCTTCACACAAATATTTTTTTAATATCATAGTGTACATGATGTCTCTTATGATTTGTATCTTTTGTCGTAGGTACTTGCATTTGAATGCATACCATCATTAGCAACGAAGTTCGCAAGAATTCGTGAAGACTTCGGCGTAGACTTGCCTAGAATTTTAAAATGGAAGACAACGTGGAGTAGAAATCTGTCTTACAGTGCTGTTAGGGATGCACTCTTACAAAGCTCACCAGAGGTTAGGAATTTAATTTTCATATAATATATGCGTTGTCATATAAATTTTGCACGTGTTAAATTTTATTCGGTTTGGTGCTCAGGAAATAGTAAGTCTGTTGGTCCCCACTGAGGAAGAAAAGAAACAGCCTTGGATGGAAGAATTCGTGAACCAAGAAGAAGAACATCCGAATCCATTGTTGGACAACATGGTGGAAAAGATGGAGCAAGGCTATGTTGTTTCATTTCCACAAGATCAGACCGTCCATGTGGCACCGCCAACTCCACCAGCAGCACCAGAGGAGGTTCAGGTTCCTACGTCACACCCACAGTCCGATGATGGACTTTACAAGGCTGTCATGAAGCAAATTGAGCTGCTAAAGAACCAGGTCCTGTCAGTGCAGGCTGATGTGAAAAGTGTGTTGGAAGTGCAGAAGACACAATTTGAGGCTATCATGGGAGCTCTGTCATCCCGGCAAAATGAAGACAGTCCATCAAACCACTTCCGAGCAGGTTCTGAAGCATCATTTCCTGGGCAGGACAACCAGAAGAACCAAGAAGATGACATGGACATGTTCGATAATGTGACGGATGTTGGTGAGAAGGTGTTGAACCAAGAAGGTGTGGCCACTGAAGTTGAAGTGAACGAAGAAGAAGAAGTGCCCGAGGAGGAAATGGATGTGAACCAACAAGAAGTGGGAGTGCCCACTGGTGGAAAGGGTGGAGAGGATGTTGATGTTGTAAAAATTGGATTAGTCGTTGAAGAGGAAGTGAACAAACAACAACAACAAGAAGAAGGAGTGGCAGCTGGACAAGAAGGAGTGTCCGCTGTAGTTGAAGTGAACAAACAAGGAAATGTGACTGAAGAAGTTAATGAAGAAGTGAAAAAACAAGTAAGTGTTGGTGAGGAAGTCAATGAAGGGGAAGATGTGAATGAAAAGGAACAGTCCGTGGAGAAGGAAGTAGTTGAGGTGAACCAAGAGGTCCATGAGCCGGCTGCTGTTGAAAAGGCCAAGGAAATTCCAGCTAGAGTGACTAGAAGTAAGCGTCTTGTAAAAAAGGTGAAGTCTAACACAAAGAAGCCTGCCACAAGGGCCACAAAGAGGGCTGCCCCAAAGAATCCTGCCACAAGCAAGCGGAAGAGAGAAGAATCAAGCTCGACAAAAGTCTCGGCTCATGTTATACACGAGCGGGACAACGAAGCAACAAAGGAGAAGAAGAGGAGACTTAAAGGGAACTTAGAGAAGTTGAACCCTCTTCTTATGCCTGATCAATCCACAACCCAGGTTTATAAGGACGTGATCGCAAAACTGAAGAGGAAGAAGATACCCTTAGAGGAAATCCCAAAAACACTTTACGGAGAGGTTACCTTGTCTTACTACACAACTCTCAGCGGGTCAAACGAAAAGTTGAATGCAGGGGTAAGGTGGAACCTTAATTATTTGCATTGTTTTTAATTTAAATTAAATTTAATATAATTACTTTCATGTATGCAGCACTTGAATGATTGCATGTTTGGAATTAGAAAGCGGCAGGGGCGTTGCAAGAAGCACTATGCACAGAATGTTGTGGTGTTGGACGCAGAATTTGCAGATGCCGTCAAGGAAGGGCACATGGAATGGAGTAAAAGTGAGAACCCCCAAGTAGCAGATCGCTTAATGGAATACGTTAGGGGCGATCTTCCGATCTTTGGTGGTAAGGAATGGGTAGGTTGTGAAAGAATATTTTTTCCTTTGCTGGTCGACGAAATAGCACAGTATTGGGTTATGGTGGAGGCAGACGTAACTCTCTGCAAGCTCATAATGTATGAATGCGACATAACAGTTGTCCCGGATAATTCCATTTCTAGAGTGATGGAACCTTTTTTGTTGATGTTCCCACAAATTCTCATTGCTGCCAAGAATTTTCACGCGGAATTACTCCATTCGGGCACCAAATGGACGTGTGAAAGGCGGTGTGATTTGCCTCAAGCGGAGCTGAGGTATGGAATCTTCTACAACTTTGCATCTTATAACATTTTTTTTGTTCTATAACTCTTACCCTTACTTAGTAGTCACTAATTTGCTTTTATTGTGCAGAGGAGACTCAGGTGTTTATGCGTTGAAGTATTGCGAGCTGGAGCTCCAATCATTTCCGATCCATATTTATATGCATCCAAAGCATGTCTTTGTTTACCGCTTGAAGATGTGTGTGGACATAACAACACAATTCGAGAAGTTCTTGGATTACAAACATGACTGAGTTTTCATATGATCATCGATGATAAAACTTTACTGTTTCAATGACTGATAATTTGAATATTTGAGGTGGATTATAATTTGAATTGTACACTTTGATGTGAATTTTATTATTTTGGTGACCAAGATTGGTTTTAACTTTAAACTGCTTTCATGTATTAGTATAATGTTAGCCTTATGTTGAATGGATTGTATTGTTAATTGGTTTTATACTATTTTGTACGTTATGTTTATTTGGAAACTGAACATATGAGGACAGATTTACGGCCGGAGTCTAATTCTGTTCCATTATGGGAACATATTTCCAATCTGAACTGCCAGTCTAGAACATATGTTTCTAGAATGGTTTTGAAGTATAGAAAATATATGTCAAGTATGTATGTGAATTCTAGAAAATATATTTCTAGAATGATTTTCAAGTCTAGAATATATATTTCAAATTAATGAATCTATGTGGCAATCGGTTTTAATTGGATTGTGAACAGTTGTGTCTTGTCAAATTAATTACAGTTATAGAGCCATGCCTATACATGAACCGAAGAGTCTTTTCGTTTATGGGTGTAATTATCACTTATAATAACTTCTTTAACCCTACTTGTCATGTCAAAATAATTTTTTGTAATCATGTAACTGCTTTTCCAAGTCTATATAAGAAACCAATCTAGAACCCATGCAACCCACACTGAAAATCCATTCTGCTTCCTAAAAAGGTCTTGTTTGAGTTGTCTCTTCTTCTTCTTCTTCTTCTTCTTCTTCTTCTTCTTCTTCTTCTTCTTCTTCTTCTTCTTCTTCTTCTTCTTCTTCTTCTTCTTCTTCTTCTTCTTCTTCTTCTTCTTCTTCTTCTTCTTCTTCGTTTGCACCCCATCTTCCATCCATGGACTCACCACCACCACCATCCCCACCACCGAACTCCCCCGAGGCGTGGTTATTTGACGAGACCAAACCAAGCCTGTACCCCTACGCCCTCTCACCCCCGTCTAATGCGACCAGCAGTGACGACGACGACGACAATTGTAAAAGGAAGCGGGAAGAGTCTGACTCCGACGCCCCCGCTGACGAGCCCTTCTCCGGGGAGGAGGAGTAGGGGGACCCTGACGACGACCCATAGTTCGCCGAAAAGGAGTCGTCCGAGTCCGACGACGACCCGTGGGCGGATGAGGAGGAGGACTCCGAGGAAGAGGAAGAGGAGGAGGACTCCGAGGACGAGGACGACATGGCCAAGGACAAGGAGGACAAGGACAAGAATAAGGAGGAGAACAAGAAGGAGAAGGAGAAGAAGGACCCAGCCCCAGCAGCAGCAGCAGCCCCAGCCCCGCCGGAAGAAGAAGAAGAAGATGATCCTTATGACGCCCTGTTTGTTCCTGCAAACCCGGCCGCCGACCCTGGTGAAAGTGTCGGCTCGAACTGGCCTTCTTGGGACTAACTAACTTCTTCTATAAGAATTTAGTTAGTTAGTTTATGTTTTATATATGCCAGTTTGCAGTTTGCAGGGCCAGGGCCTCCTTTTGGGAAGCAACAGATGTTCCATGTTTGTTGCTTTTGTTATGTTTCAGTGTGACTTTTGGGAAGTTTGACTTTTAATTACTTAATGGTTGTTTTTGTTATCTAGGATTGGGTTCACTATTTTGTATGTCCAAATATATATATATATATGAATACCAATTCTAGTTTATGCCTTATTGTTTTGTTATGTATGCTTTACAGTTCAGTTTTTAGTACATGTAATTATCTGGAAAAGGTATGCCAATTTGAACTGCCAATCTGTTTCTTTTCAGTATCAGAATTATAATCCAGTCCGGAAACCATTTTCCAATCTGAACTGCCAGTCTGGTTACAAGCAACCCACAAACAACAACATACAATTGTAGCTACTTATCCAAATACAATCGTACATTCATACTACTAACCTACTTATCCAAAAATTGATAAAAAAACCCTACAACAACTAACATGATCACTATTTTGGCTTTGTCTCTTTGAGCATCCAAATCCAATTGTAGCTTCAGAATCCTTTCCTCATCATGTTTTTATTGTTCAAACACAATAGAAAGCTCAGCTTCCATCCTTACAATTGTATCTTCACAAACTTTCAGTTTCTCAAGCAATTGCAATTCCCCATCTTCCATCCTTGCAAATATATCTTCTAAAATGCCATTTGGGTAAATTGGCCCGCTATCTTCTAATATTTTGTTGAATTGCTCTGCCTTCCCAGCCGACTTTGTCCCAGATTCGAACTTGGGTCCATCAATCCAGCGAAAAAAATCGCATTTCCCTTTGGTTCCTTCATTCTAGCCAAAAAACAAAACAAACCCTAATTTCAGCATAAATTTCAATTCCCACATCAATAAAAAAGGAAACCTTAATTTCAGCAGCAATTCCTAAATTAGGAATACCTAATCTCAGCAGGACTTACCAAATCAACAACAAACTATAATTTCAGCAGGATTTCCCCAATCAAATCACCCTAATTTCAGCTGGAATTTCCAAATCAAAAAAGAAAAACCCTAAGCTTTTGACTTACCATGAAATTACCACACCCAACGAACCTTCTTCTTGGATTCATCTCCGTGGTTGAGGTTCGTACATGAGTTTTGTCACACCCCAATTTCAGTAAACCGAACTCGGGACGCGAACATTTAAAATAATAAACACTTTCAAACCTTTTTCATTTAAACATTTTAAAATTACCAGTTTAGTTCAACAAAATAATATTTACAACTCAAAATCAGTACCAACAAGTGGACAAAAACATGGTATACGTCGCTAGACTCAAATAAACCCAGAATCCCGCTTCTAGCTCTTCAAGCTTCAGAAGCTCACCTAGTCCAACCTGCGAACGGTACCTGTAGGAAAAGCAGCTAGGGGTGAGCGTTCGCTCACCACCACGGATAACAGACTGACTACGGCATAATTAGCAGACAATGCCGGTAACACCAACACAAACTCAACACCGGGGAACACCATCCCCAACCCAAGTACTCCGACTGAACACACACCCACTATTACCTTCCTTGACCAACTCAACACTCTGACACGTAAAGTAGACCCGACACAACGATCACGACCTCTTCCAGAGACTCAAGGACCACCATGCAAAACCCAAGATCACAAAGGATCGTACACCAAACAAGATCACAAAGGATCGCACACTAAGCAAGATCACAAAGGATCGCATACCAGCTGCCCAGTAACCTCCCTCACCAGACTCAACCTCAAACTCGTAAAGTAAACACGACACAACCATTTATGACCTCCTCCAAAGACACGAACACGGATCAGGCTAGCCAAAGAATGCTCACAACCTGCCGAGACTCGAACACGGATCAGGCCAGCCAAAGAATGCTCGTAACCTGCCGAGACCCGGTCACGGATCAGGCTAGCCAAAGAATGCTCATAACCTTTCGAGATCCGGACACGGAACCAGCTACCCAAAGAATGCTCATAACCTGTCGAGACTCGAATTTGGTCAGGCCAACCAAAGAATGCTCGTAACCTGCCAAAATCCACACCACTTCCCGACACACAGTCGGGTCACTAACCTCGGGCAAACACAATCACAATCAGAAGCAAAATTCAACAAACAACAACAACACAGGTTCAACACTCCACAGGCACTCATGGCCACCCAAGACACCAACAGTAAAACACGGACTCAACAACCCACGGACACTCACAGCCTCCCAAGACACACCAACCATAACTCACGAGCTCAACAACCCCACGACACTCACGGCCACCCAAGACACACCAACGGTAACTCACGGGCTCAACAACCCCACGGCACTCAAGGCCACCCAAGACACACCAACGGTAACTCACGGGCTCAACAACCCCACGGGCACTCATGGCCACCCAAGACACACCAGTAATGCGGGCTCTCATGGCCACCCAAGACACACCAACAGTAAAGACACGGGTTCAACAACCCCACGGGCACTCATGGCCACCCAAGACTCCAACAGTAAAGACACGTGTTCAACAACCCTACGGGCACTCA
Source organism: Erodium maritimum (assembly GCA_963921825.1). Taxonomy (NCBI): domain Eukaryota; kingdom Viridiplantae; phylum Streptophyta; class Magnoliopsida; order Geraniales; family Geraniaceae; genus Erodium; species Erodium maritimum. The sequence goes on along the minus strand of OY997588.1, from coordinate 83,027,094 downwards.
TGGCCACCCAACACCAAAGGTAAAGACACGGGTTCGACAACCCCACGGGCACTCATGGCCACCCAAAACCCCAACAGTAAAGTACGGGCTCTCATGGCCACCCAAAACACAAATAATAACACGGGCTCTCATGGCCACCCAAGACTCAACAATAATAGCACGGGCTCTCAAGGCCACCCAAGACACCAAATAAACAATCAACCTCCGGCATAACCAATGCCTCCAACAGTCCTAATATCAACAATTTCTCAATCAACCTCCGGGCATGGTCATATGCCTCCAGTACTCCTAATATCGATAAGTTCACAATCAACCTCCAGGCATGGTCATATGCCTCCAGTAATTCTAGTATCGCTAGGTTCACTGCTCCTACGACACTACTAAGTGTCACATGCTTTGCTAATGATTGCTACGTTCCCGTATCATGCCTTTCTAATATTCGATAACCTAATTGACCCACGACACCCCGGTGTCACATGCAATTCTATAGTTAACATTCCCTAGTCAGGGCCGAGATCCGGCTACTTTTCCCTACCTCGTGCGTGTTCTCCCAAAAGCCAACCAACGAGCTCCGGTGATGATCTCAGTCACTCACCCAGCTTTCCCTTGCCTCGGTCCGTGGCACGATCTAAAAGAACACAATTTAAAGGCACTTAACAACTCGCAGGAATAAACTGAAAATCATTAAACTTGATGTCCAAACTTAGCCCCGACAATGTCGATCACTCCCAAACTCCCCAAATACTCGACATTGTCGATAAGGGACCCGTAAAGGCTCGATTCGCCCGACATGGCAAATCTGCCCGGGTTTTGTAAATGTCCTTCCGGGGCTCCAAAAATTCCCGTTTTCGTTTCTACGGTCTTAGAATAATTCAAGGATCCCAATGCACTTGACGGAATCGAATTCCGACTTCCGAGTCAATTAATTAACGTTTGAAGTTTCTAAAACCCGTTAATTACAACTTTTCCAATTTAATTCCAAATTTCGATTCGGTTATGGATAAATGGTCCGGGGAACGTTCTAGAACACCCGAACACGAAACCCGATCACCCGAGCACGTGGGCCCCACCTGGCCCACCTATGCCATGGGCCCTAGGGCTCAATTTGGGGCTCGGCCACCATGGTGGTGGCTGGTCCTAGCTCCGGCCAGCCACCCCATGGCCGGCTGGCCACCACCGACGGTGGCCGGAGTTCCTCCCGAGCCTCCGGTAACCGAAAAACGTCATACTTCGACTCCAAACACCTCCAAAACGTCTCAAAAAATTCCCCCCAACCTCAAAACACCCTAAACTAATAGTTTTACATAACCCCTGACTTCCAAAATTAATCAAAACGAGAATCGGTTCGGTGTATACCGTAGAGGAGGACGAGGGGAGTGTGAATCTCCAAGCTTTGAGACGATCCAAGGGTGGAAGACGTGAATAGTGCCCCCTTCAAGCCCTAGCTCCTCTCTTTCTCTCTTCTTCTCCTTCTCTCTCTAAAACTCTCTTCTTTCCTAAAACTAACTCTATTTTCTATTTTTTTTTCTCTTTTTGCCATATATGGCCGGCCACCCCCCTTATCTCTCCTTTTCATTCCCCCCCAAAACCTAACACCACCACTTGTTTGACAAGTGGCAAGGTGGGTCCCACACCTTTTTGGAACAATATCTAAAATATATTTTCCAATCAGATTTGCGAAAATCGGACGTTTTGGGGCTCGAACGGGCACTTTTTCCCAAAAATTACGAAACTTGGCGGGCTACAAGGAAACGGATCAAATAAGACCGCTGCGACGACGGCTAAGCTTTTTGGATCCAAAACGGTCCTCGAATGGACCAAAACGTCGCTCGGTTGACTTTTCCAACGAAAAGTCAACATTTCCCAAACTGACCAGAAAGTTGCCCTGAGTCCCCTGGAACTCACTTTGATCGATATCGGGGTCAACTTAAGTCCGGTATGACCCTCGGGGTCCAATTCCAGTTCAATTCAGTGTCTGCTCAATTTTTTTAAATTTTCCTGTTTTTCGCAGGTTTGACTGGCGTTGACCGGGAGTGGTTATTACAAGTTTCAACTCCACAGTGGCAAAGGCCCTTCTTCTTCGCGTTCGCGTTCGACTTCTTCATGAAGAACACAATTTTCGCGTTCGCGCCTTAATGTTCAAATAAAATCTGTTTGAAAACGTGTGGATTGGGTTGAAATATATTATCGTTAACAAAGTAACGGATTCTGTCAAAAAACTAACTAACGGCTGAGTGTAAAACTAACATGTGTTTGCTTTACTATTCAGTTTAAAAACCATTTTTATGTGTTTAATAAACCATTTTAATAGTCACCCATTTTCTTATTTTAATAGTTTTTTTAACAAACCATTTTAATTCATTTGTTTTGTTGCTTTTCAATATTTTGGAAGTGTTCCTGAACTTCCACAGTCCAATAATTTTTCTTGAAGTGTTTTTTTATATTATTTTTTTGGAGGATGGAAGTCGTATTTTAGATTTTAATTTTTTTAGAAACCATTTTAATGTGTTTGTTTTGGTCTTTTAAATATTTTGGAAGGATATCCAAACTTTAATAGGATTGGTAAAAAAACAAATATTGTATGCAACAAATGAATGAACACAATTTCTAGTGTTTTGTACCTTGTACTCGTGTTTCTGGGAAGCAACAATTCTGTTCTCATTTTGTCTACAATCTGCTGCTCTAGAAAATATTTTTTAGATCTAGAAGAACTTTTATAGATTTTCACTTAATTTTGCAGTTTGTATGTCTGTTCTAGTAGTTACTGTCCAGGTTCTCATGAAAGTCTGAAATTGTTATTAGCGTTCTAGAATCCATTCTAGAAACAGTATTCCAATTTGGACTGCCAGTCTAGACACATTATTCCGATTTGGACTGCTAGTCTGGTTAATGTCTTGAGTATCTGGAACACCAGACAGCAAATTCAGCATTTCCCCGGAAATTAACTATTCAAAACAAATATAAGCAACAAATGGAATAGAATACAAAAAATACAATAACAAGCAATTGTTCATATAACAAGCACAAATTTTTCATAAAATACAGAATACATCCCAATTCCAAGTTCCTCAACAAGCACAAATTGTTCATAAACAATCATCTATAGTAAGTGGGTCTGATTGCACTGCAAGAGCCAAACAATCATCTTCGTTAACAACATCTGAAGCTTCACGTTCCGCGATTGGATGATCAACAACCATGTCACAAGCTTCCTTCCCAATACCATAAGCAACAGAAATAGTGTCAAACTCATCGCCAACACTGTTATTCTTTTCTGGCTCAGTTTGTTCTGCAACAATATTATCCACAGGGGCTGCATCATTACTTGCGAACAATTTCCGTACCACATTATCGCATTCAGGGCTTGACAATGTAGTGGATCCAGCAGGGCATGGTGAAAGAACATTGGCAGACGATTTTTGGGATGGTGAAAGAAGTCTGAACGATGGTGGAGTAACGGCACGAGCAGGTGGCTTCTCTCCTCCTTTGTACCCTTCCCCAACGCGTGTTGCTGCTTCAATCAATTTCTCAATGGTCTCAATAACCCCGGGTAGATTAAACCATGAGTCTTGTGACAGCAACACACTTTGTGTGTCAGGCATGGCCTCTTCGGGATTTTTTTTCCCGGTCAAACCATCAAACAGGGTTGACATTGTCTTGAAACACTCAGTATTGGGATCAACGATGTGCCCTTCAACCAACAACTGATGCCATTACAAAAAGCCTTCTGCAACCTTATTCCCTGCTATTCGAAACCTTTCTGCAATCCTCTGAATACGATAAAAAAAAAAGCATGTTAATGTGATTAAATGTAAACAAATAAAACACAGGGTATGCATCAACTACGAAACACATCTTCAAAGCAAAATGTGCATATTTGGACACAATAAACATAGGCACAAATCACATGCAGCAAATACTCAAAACTGTTTCGCAAAACAGAGTGCGCATACTCGCAAAACAAAGAATCACTATCAGCAAACTAGGTAAAGCATACACGCAAAACATAAATTCACAATCCGCAAACAAGGTAAGCATATTAGCAAAACATATATTCACAATCCGCAGACTAGGTAAAGCATATTAGCAAAAAGGTCAATCAATAACAGAGAATGCATCAACTAAAACACACATCTGCAGACCAAAATGAGCATATCCGCAAACTGGGAAAAACATATTCGCAAAACATATATGCACAATCCGCAAAACACAGTATCACTAAACGAAGAACATACATTCACTATTCGCAGAACATAAATTCACTGTCCGCAAACTAGGTAAAGCATATTCGCAGAACATATGTTCACTATCCGCAAAAAAAAAAACAAGTCAATCAATAAACCTAACTGTACATTTGAAAAACATAATTCCCCCACAAAAAAATTAATTAAATAATAGAATACCTCTGCAGAACACCTTTCACTATGAAGGGGGGGGGGGTATTCGGGGCCGGCGGATCTCCACCATTTCTATCACCACTTTCATTATTCCTATTTACGTTAGGTGGTGGATGCTGAGCAGCATTATCTTCCTCCCTAACACGTGGAGGACCCTCCCTCCGTATGTGACCCATTCCAAATGACTCACACTGTAATTCATCACCGACTCTTTTGTTCACCAATGCAGTATTCCATCCAATCAAAGACGGCCACGCCCTAGGAACCTCACACGTGCTGACTTCAACACGATCAAGATAAAACAACTGCATCATTGAAAAGAAAAGACATGTCAGATGAATATAACATAACATTTTATTAGACATAAAATGCAATACGTTAAAATAATAAATAAACTTACCAACAAGAAAGTGATTGATCCAGAAAAATTCTTTGAACCCTCGGGTTTTAACCAGAGTTTTTTTGTATCCACAAGTTTATTGACTAAAAACTTGCACCAGTTAAAATCTTGTATGTGAGATACATCAACGATAGAACGGAAGCATGACTGATTCACATAACCCTCATTCCCCGAATCGATCATGCAAGTCACAAACAACATCATGAAGTTTCTTTTAAAATCATCTCCCCCTTGAAGTTGCGTCTTCATCTGATCAACCAATTGCTTACTGGTGATAAGACGCTTGATCTCCCCTTTGTCTTTTGTATCGAACTGCTGCTGCCACAATTTAAGTTCATCACTACACAGGGTGGCCAACTTATCGACTATGACGTCGCGCACACCATTTGGAATGCCCAAAGTTTCATGCACTTCATTCTCTGTGATACGCAATTTGGCATCTGGCAATTCCAATGATGAGCTAAGATGGTTATACTTAGACACCAGGTAATATCCAATCTTGCTTGGAATGATCTTCACAGCCAAATGAAGAATGTGCCCAAACCCAATTTCGCGCACTGCTTCTTGTTGGCGTTTATTCAAACTCTCCACCAACTCAACCAATCTCTTTGGAGATGACCTGGTCTTCAAAATATCATCCACGCCAACCTTATCAGATAACGGGACAACTCTATCAGACTCACAACCCTTGGTGCGCTTAACATTCTTCTTCTCAACAGCTAATTCTCCACCTCTCTTCTTTCCAGCTATAGCAGGTCGGACAGCTACATCGAGACATTCACGAACCTCAGCTACCTTCTTCTTCTTAATTGAAAGTCTTCGTTTATTTTTATTCTTAATAGACTTCTGCTCCTTCAACATATTAGCAAGAGTCGTATTTCCTTCACCAACATCAGCCTCTGTGGATGACCTATCCATTAAAAGAAGAGGTACCACTGTATCCGGAGTTTTATCTATAATTCACAAACAAGGGTTAGCATTTCAGCAGTAGAGACAATATACAAAAACATTGCATATTCTAGGGAAAGAAAAACAGTGCCCGCAAACAAGATACTACATCTCCGCAAAACATAAATTCACTATCCGCAAAACATAAATTCACTATCCGCAAAACATAAATCTACTATCTGCAAAACATAAATTCACTATCCGCAAACAAGGTAAAGCATATTATCAAAACAAGTCAAACAATAACAGAGTATGCATCAACTACAAAACACATCTGCAAACCAAAATGTGCATATTTGCATACAATAAACATAAGCAAATATCAAAAGCAGGATTATTCAAAACTGTTTCTCAAACCAGAGTGCGCACGCTCGCAAAACATAAAGTCTTTATCCGCAAATTGGTTAAAGAATAATTGCAAAACATGGACTCATTATTCGCAAAACAGAAAAACAAAGTCCGCAAAACAAGATACTCATAACATAGAAACCCCAAAAACTCTACCAACAACTTGACTTTCCTCAAAAGTAGATCAAAATCATCTCATATTTGAATAATTTCATGGTATTTCATTATTCACTTGAAATGGTGTACACTAAAAGCAAAACACAAGCACTCTGAAAACATGGCACCTATAAAAAATCCGCAAACTACAAACACTATATCCTCAAATTACCTGATTCGCTGTCCCTGTTGGAGAATGTTGTAGATTCAGCAACCTTGTTCTTCATTCTCTAAAAACAGATTACTATAATCAAAAAGCTAGATAACCAAACGAACAAGATTGAATCTAAACCCTAAAAACACCAAAAATTGTTACTCACCACAATGAACTATTGAAATTCACTTCGAAATCGCGCAGAAGACGAATATCAAGGCAATGGAAGCTCAAAAAATCAGATTCCGAAATGTTCGTTTCGCTAAAAACTCGATTCTGCAAGTGTTTTGGTGAGCACGAAACGTTTCTGCGCGAACGGGTAGATAAAAGTAAGTTTATACCCCCGAACCATAGCAAAACATTTGAAATGAATCCCACGCGCGACTTATTTACGACGCGTGCCACTGATGACGCGTTCAAATCTGCGCTATCGCGAAATTCACATCGGACGGCCATAACGAAGTGCGCAGGTTCGCACCAAATCAGGGGGTTCGCACCTGATTGCTCTCCTATATATATATATATATAACAAAAGTAATTTTTAAATAATTTTTTAAACATACTTATTGAAGTGTAGTTGAGGGTATTTTCGTCATTTTAGCTGACGGAGGGGTTTTGAGTTACAACTCGTAACTTCAGGGTATGCATCAGTTAACTTTAAACTTCAGGGTAATCATCAATTAAACGTGACAACTTCAAGATATGCATTTGTAGTTTACCCTCCTTCTAATTTTATACAATTTAATTTAGTTTCGTTGCAAATTTATTTAACTCTAGTATTTTAAAATTTGACAGATGTTTAATTATTTAGCTGAACAGTCAGCACGAACATGCTAGCATTACAGGGGTGCTGACTGTTAGAGTGCTGACTTTAAGACTGAAATATTAGTTTTTTATTCTAACAGTCAACCTTACCACAATTTGTGGGCTTTTAGTATTGTGGATTCTCTAAGTGCTAAATTCAAAAGATTTCTCCCCAAATAAAAAATAATAGTTTTTTTACGATTCAGAGCTTTTTCGTAGCCGCAAGGGCTTCCTCAACTTTGCGCCTCATCTTACGTACGTTGTCATTTTTCGTTTTTGCTTATCGTTTATCCATTGATTCGACTGAGTATGTTTACAAATTGTTTTTTTATGATTTGTCTTTTTCTTCCTATTGTTATCTGCTTGGTCCGTGTTTTCTGTTCTACCTCGTTTTGCACTGTGATCACATTTGTACTTTGTGATCATGGCCTCGTTTTTGACTTGGAATTGTGGAGATTAGGATCAGATAGGAATCTTTAACAACTCAAGGATCCAGTCTTCCGTTTGAAACCGGAACTTGTAGGGGATAACAGTTTACATGGACCATGGGAAAGGATTTGCGAATTCATATGGAGGTTCGACTTGATAAGGTTCTTATATCCTCCACGGCTAGGACAAGATTCCAACAAGCATCCCTTCAGAATATGGGTTACATTATTTTGGACCATATGCCCCTACTACGCAAGCTTTAGCTTCAGGAAGACAAGTCTGGGCCGTCAAAGAGAGAATTTTGTTTTGAGAATGGGTGGATTGATAACGCAGAATGTGGACAAGTCATTCAGTAGGAGTGGGGAAAGACAAGAGACTGTCATATTAAACATCATATCCTGGACATTGAGGCATCATTAAACGTCTGGGACCAGATAATTTTCAAGGAGAACATTAACCCATTAGAAAATGCCAGCGTGCCCTCTAGGAGTTAAATGATAGAAGGGACTGCCCAGGTATTCACCACAAATTGGCTATCCAAAAACAATATGAGCAGGCTTTATTGAGACATGAGATTTTTTGGAAACAACGGGCGAAGCAACATTGGTTGGTACATAGGGGCCATAATATGAAGTTTTTTCATGTGGCAGCCACTAAGAGGCAACATAAAAATAAAATCCTAGTTCTCGAAAATGATAGCGGATGTGAGGTTACATGAGACTCAGGTATGCAAGAGCTGTTGTTATAGTACTCTAAACAAATCTTCATCGTTGGACCAGAAATGCTGCACGACGTTGGTGCCATAGTTGATATCAGGGGACCAGAATAGAGTGATGGCCGATAAGGTCATGAATGAGGAGATTCGTAGCGTAGTCTTCCAAATGGGACCGAGCAAGGCTCTAGGACCTGATGGGCTGAACCCTCTATTTTACCAGCATTATTGGGAAACACTAAGTAGTGAAGTAATTGGATTTGTTCGGGAAGAAATTGAGACATGGAATATTGATTGGGACATCAACAAAACAATACTGGTATTCATTCCAAAGAATTAAACACCAAAGAAGATTGCGGATCTTCGACCAATTTCCTTGTGCAATGTCAGTTTTCATATCCCCTCCAAAGTCCTTGTTAACCGATTGAAGCCACTACTAGGGCCGATCATCTCAATCAACCAAGGGGCTTTCGTTACCGGTAGAACAATCCAGGATAAAATTTTCATCTCATATGAGGTGATTCACTTTCTTCGGCGTAGAACCAGGGGACAAATGGACTTATGGCCCTCAAGCTTGTCATGAGTAAGGCCTACGACCGTGTCGAGTAGTCTTTCATTTTAGCGATGATGGGAGCATTTGGTTTTGGTCCCCACTAGCGGAATCTTGTCCTTGCATGTATGCAGTCAATACAATATACGATCAGCTCGGGAGGGAAACGTACTATGCCCTTTACCGCAGGTTGGGGCTTCTGGAAGGGGAATACACTTTCCCCCTATTTGAATCTATTCCGTATGGAGGTGTTATCTCGTATGTTATCCCAAGAGAACGGAGAGAGGATTCTGCATAGGGTTGAAGTGGCTAGAGGGCCACTAATTATATCCCACATTTTCTTTGTGGACGACGGCTACATTTTCTAGAGAGTTGATAGGGAAGAAACCGAACACCTTCAAGGTATCCTTACTCTTTTTGGGGACATGTCAGGGGAGGTGATTAACAAGGACAAGTCAATAGTTTTCTTTAGTACGAACACTCCCCAAGCATATTGTATTGTGTGTGTGCGACCTTGGGTATTCAGGAGATTTCACAAGCATTGATGTTGCTCGGGGTCTCGAATATGTTAGGTCGGAAACATGGAAAAATCCTACAGTTCATCTACGATTGGCTTCCAACAAAGTTCGTGGCTTGCAATGGACAAATGATATCTATAGGGGGAAGGAGGCGATAGTCCATTCGGTTCTACATGCTTTTCCCATTTATGCTATGAGCGTATTCTTGCTCCCTTAGAGTTCGGTAAACCAGATTCATATCGCCCTTGCTAGGTATTGGACCAAGAGCTACAAAACCGATTATATGGCCGGACTGGGCCAAACTTTGCAGGCCTAAAGAGGAGAGTGGAATGGGTTTTTGAGACATGTATGATATGAATTTAGCCCTCCCTTCCAAAATAGGGTGGAAATTCCTCTCTAAACTGGATAGTTTAGTGGTACGTCTACTTAAAGAACGATATTACCCAAAGGGGGATTCCCTTATGACATGGGTAAGCCTCGATCCAAGTCAGCTCTGGACGGGTGTGAGGGAAACCCTAATTCTCCTACACCAAGGTTTGAGGAAGACTATTGAGGATGGTTGCACTACTTTGATCGAAGGGATCCCGTGGCTTCTGGGGAACTTGCTGGATATACTTGCTAATACTATAGTCAATCTGAGTATGTTGGTAGCTGAGCTGGTAGTACAGGAAGGAGAGGCTTGGGATATGACTAAATTGGGGGAGATTATTCCACCGAGTATAATTGAGGGCATAATTCAGGTCCCGACCCTAATAAGGGGACGCGCGGACCGATGGTATTGAACCCTCAATACGAGAGGCACGTATACTTGCAAAGAGGGTTATACATCGTTAGCTAGACTCAATGGCTGTTGGACAATGATGAGAGGAGCCTCAATATGGACTAGTCCGTGGGACCTTGACATCCAACCACAGATAAATGTGTTCTTATGACATGCTCTCTCAGGTATCTTACAGGTTGCCTGTCACGCCCCAAATCCAGTTTTGACCGGACTCGAGACGTGAACTTAAAACGAAAATAATTAAAACAACTTTAAATGAAATAAGGTTTAAAGTAATAAAATTTCACCACAATCCGATAAGAGATTCAACAACTCATAAACCCAGAGTTAAAGTTTAATTCCAAATCACAGTACGTCTCTATACAAGCTAGCCTAGGACCCTCGTTAGCTCCCAATCATCGAGCATCCAGCTAGTACAAAGCCCGCGCAAGACCTGAAACACAACAAAGTAAGGGGGTGAGCTTTCGCTAAGTAGGAAAAGTATTTAAAGTTATGAACATGAGTTCACTACCACGAGTAACCGTCCAATGAGGGCATACTAGTAAGCATAACAATTAAAAGTCAAATTAAACAATTACTCCAAGACAACGCTTGACCTTCACTCAGGCACAACCCGTAAATCAAACTCACGATGAACCGAACACATACACTCTTCTCAACTTTGCTCTTGACACTCATCACTTATAAATTCTCAATGGACAACGCCCACGGTTATCTCGCAACCGAACACACGTGCGAACTCGCACGGCAACACAGAAATCAGGTATAACAGCACCTCGAGTCACTAAACACTCTCACAAGACCAAAATCACACTTAAAACAACGCACAAAGCCAATCAGCACGCACATCACACACAACAAAACCACACATAACTTAGTACAACCATTTCCAACATCTCCGGCTATCACAACCCGTTCCATTTATGTCGTACCAGAACACGAAGCCTCGGTCCCGACATCTTCCTGTCACGTAGAATCGGGGTAACATCCCAAACCGGAAATCCCTCAGTCGGACATCTTCTTGTCACGTAGAATCCGGGCCTCACACATACTGAACCGGCACATACCTCGGTCGTACACTTTCCCGTCACGGAGAATCGGGGTATCTATCACGCCATCCTTGGCCTCAATAACTAGCACCAGAACTATCCCTCGGTGGAGGCATCGCACATGTTACGCCTCCTCTTGGAACACACATCAAGAGTATAACACGCATCACAATGCTATAGTTGACCTCAATATACCAACCGACCAACTCACCAAAACACACAATCGGTCTATCACTCACCCGATCATAACAAAACCAAAGAATCACATCATATCAAACACAACACACTTGCCCACACACAGTCACAACATGCTTCACCGAGTATAATCTTATTTAGACTCTCTCACATCGGTTATAACACGCATCATGCATCTCAATCAGCACGCAACCCTAAGGCTCGACATGACCATTCTACCAGCACGACAATTTCCCAAGTATTGAAAGCAGGTAATCTAGTGAATCACATCCTACATGTTACTAAGACTCATCCGGTTATTTAATAATCAAAAGCGGCTATTCTAGTGAATCACATCCTATATGCCAACTAGGACCTTTCCGTTTATTATTATTTCCTAATCATGCATGCTAGTAACTTTCCGTAGTTAAAGCGGTATCCGCTACTTTCCCTACCTCAAGATGATCACAACAGCTACATCTCCTAGCTGCTGACGTCCGTGCCTATCTTTGGTCTTCTCGGGCGTAGTCCAAGTCTGGGTTTAACAGGTAAAATTTCCAATCAGTCCCGGTATAGTCCAAAGTCCTCTGATTGTCCATTTAGTCCTTTAAATGTCCATTTTTAGATTATTTAAATTAATTAATTAAATTATTAAACATTCCGACCCAGATCCGAAAACCAGACCCGAATCCGACCTGGTCCAGAAACCAAACCCGGCCTGACCCAGAACCGACCCGGACCCGGCTCCAGACCCGACCCAGACCCGATCCAGACCCGAGTCAGACACGGTCCAGGCCCGAGTCCAGAATCCGGACCCTAGACCTGGGCCTAGCCCAAGGCCTGTCTTCTGGCCCAATGGTCAAGCCGGCCCAACTCCGTCCAGGACCAAGCCTGTCCTGGCTCGGTCTGAGTTAGAGACGAGGATGCGAGGCTAGGGTTTTGCTCCAGCCACTTCCTGACGGTGGCGACGACGCCAACGAAGCCCGTGGCGCGCCAGCGATGCTCGGGAATGACGACGGAGCTCGGGCCGTAGCTGGACGAGGACAGTGGTTGTAGGCGCGACGCCAGAAACCTCCTCCGTCTCAGATCTGGCGAAGGCGGAGGTTCTCCGGTGTCGTTCCGGCCTAATCCGTTCTAATCGAGCTCGGGAAGACGCATTTTCAGGCGAGGCGAGGTCGGGGAAGAAGGGAAAGGGGCAAGAGAAGCACAAACCGTGTGATTTCTTAGTCGCCGGCGTGGGTTGAGCTCGGGAACTCGAACCAGAGAGAGCTTCTCCGGCGAGCTCGTCTCGTTTCCGTGTGTGGTGGCTCGGTCCGTTCACGGAGGTGAGATGGGAGGCGAAGGCTAGGTCGGCGGTTGCTGCGAGAGGGAAAGAAGAGATCGAGTGAGAGAAGGGAGATCTGAGAGAGAGAGAGAGAGAGGGGGGGTTGCCTCGGTTCGCGTGCGTGACGCGAGAAAGATGAAGCATGAATAGGGTTTTGGCTTGGGCTCGCGTGGGTTGGGCCTGGCTCCGCGCTTGTGGGCTTGTGCTCGCTTTCTGATTGGTCCCAAGTCTGGCCCAGGCCTTGCCCAGCCCAAACCTTCTCTACTCTTTTTTTTATTTTTCTTTTTAGTTTGCACTCGTTCCAAATTTCTACCCCTTTTTCCAACCACAACGCTTTAATCGATAAATTTAATATTTAATTCTTTTAAACCAGGGCGGTCTTTACAGTCTACCCCCTTAAAAGAATTTCGTCCTCGAAATTTAAAACGAATGCGCTCCACTTGACCCGATCTTAGGGAACATCCGATTAAAACTCGCAGTCCAATATCCCTCATGCAAACAAAAACACTTAAACCAGTTAGTCGATACCGGAATCCTCCGTCAGTAGAGACGTCGCACCGACACACGCAGCTTAGTTGAGATATCCTATACCGGAACCGTCCGTCGGTATAGGTATCATACCGGAACAATTCTTACATCGCACTTAAAACGGATCCAACACACAGACACTTCTCCTCAACTATTCACTTCACTTAACCAAGTATCGTGTACAAAACAAAATAAAAGAAGTCAACGTCCCGTTACCCGGACAATCGACACCGGACTACAAACGTGATTACGCAACGACCAACCACACACGATAAACCAAGACATAACACGCAAACTCAACCATCCTCACATTGAACCTCACCCTTACTGCTCGGTTCGGAGCGACAGTACATCTTGTCAACATCTCGTCGGAAGTCGTGCGCACCTCGGAACATCCAACACAACTTCCATTACCATGACGACATTCCACGAGGGGAAAAACACAGTCAAGATCGATCAACGATGGTTACTCCACCAGCGATCTTGCGCTTACCGTTACTCGCTCACATACTACCAATCGAATCAATTTACAAGTCGATCAACCCATCATACCACGAAAATGAAGACACCACAAGTACCAATCCCTCAGGTTCCGAACGGGCTTGGATACCTCGCACGTACCTCATCCTAGCGCTTCCGCGTCAACTCTGTGCGGTTCTCAACAGTCCATGATCCATGCGACCATTCGATCGTTTCTCGAATCACTTAGGACCAACGAAGGTCGAATCTTAATCCTCAACTATGCCCCGCTTGGGCAACTGACCCGACCTACCATACAATGCTCCGGACGGTGCCATAATGTTACTGGCCTGAAAGCGTTATGGTAGTCGCACACGACTCGCTATTTTCGGACTCCAACAAACGGTGCTCTCACTTCTACCGTGCTCTCGTAGGGGCCCTACTAGTCCTCGCGGAACGCTGGCGTTCGGCCTTCACTTGTTGACAACTGGCGTGCATCGATCCAAACTTTGCATCTAATGCCCGTACTTAAGTGGCTGTCGTATTGCCCGGTCGTACTGCTATCGATCACCGGTTACAATCGATCGACGCCCCGCGTCTTGAGAGTCAGTCCATCCCCAGGATGACGTCGGACGTCGTCAAGTTCAACACAAAAGGTTACTAAGAGAAGGGCGGTTAATTACTCTACTCTCACACGTACGACACACACTCGTCAAATCACAACGTACAATAGCCGGGGTGTCAAAGCACAAGGATCGTGTCAAGGTTCACTCTTGGGTTTCCCATGTCTCATCAAGTGGAAAAAGAACATAAGAGTGCGATGCCTGTGGGTCGTGGCCCACCACACTTCCGCTGCGCCACTCTGATCTCATCGTCGCTCGGCCATCTCCCCTGGCCGGTCTGGCTGCGTACTGGTAATTCTGCGATCCTCCATCATTCAGGCACTTATCGCTGGTAAACAATCGAAGAACGCTTGGTACCTCACAATTCGGTCTTCTTAACTTCCTCACTCACGACTGACACTAGTCGGCACCGCCGCACCCCAGCTAGCGTGCCAAGGTACACCGTTCTAAATTTCGTCCCAACATTCGTACTTGGCCGAAATCGGGGCGCGAACTAAGAAACAACAAATTAACGACTTAAACGATGCAAAAGTTCAACAGCTGTTCCAGTCATTAAACGCAATAAAGTCCAAACGAGTCAAATACAATTCTTAAAAAAAAAAGTACGCCTCTGAAGTCAAAACAAAAACAACTCCCAGACTCTCGCTAGTCCCGTGCTCCGCCACGTCCTCTAATCCAAACGTTCTTGAAACCAAGAGCGATCCCATGATCGGAATCCTGTCTCTCCATCCGTGACTCGGTGACAGCATACACCCGACCCTGCCGTGCTGGGGGTCTGCCTCTTGGAGGGAGTGTAAGTGCCACCTGCTGCGCTACTCGCTGCCTCGGTGCTGGCGCGCTCGCTGCCTGTCTCGGAGCTCTCTGCGTCTGAGCCTGACGCTGCGGAAACTGCGGTGGCAGCCCAGTCTGCGACTGCTGTGGTCGCGGGGTCGACACCTCCAAAAGTCAATCGGGGCACCTGGAGATGAAGTGTCCTGACTGACCACACTGATGACAAAGCGGTGGCCCGACACTCAACCTCTCCTCAGGTCTACCCGCTGGATGGTCCACTGATCCGCTGCTCCCCGGACAGTCTCGAGCCATGTGACCCGGTCGCCCACATCCGTAGCACGTGCGCCCTCTCATGGAAGGTCCAACTGAAGCCACCGAACCAACCTGTCGTGGTCCTCTCAACTGCGTCTGAGGTTGAAACAATCCCGAGGTCCTCTACCTCCTCGGATTCTGAGTCTCGGACGGCCTCAGAAAGCTGCTCGACCTCGACCTGACCTCCCAAGTACTAGCTGTCTCACGGAAGCGTCGCTCCACAGCCAAGGCATGATCCATCGGATTAGTGTATACCTGGGTTCTCAGAACAGCGACCCTGTCCCCGATTGTAGGGCAAAGCCCTTCCTCGAATCGTCGACAGCGGAGAACCTCCGTCTGAACCATCTCTTGAGCAAAACGAGACAGGGAAGTTAACCTCGCCTCGTACTCGGACACTGATAGTCCCTCATATCGCAGCTCCAGGAACTGCTGATGCCTGTCGTCCAGTACCGACTGAGGAAAGTACTGCTCAAGAAAACGCTGTCCGAACAGCGCAAAGTCATCTCCCACTCGCGCCGCCACCAGTGGTAGGCCTCTCCCTCCAGATGAAAAGCTAAGAAAGACACTATCTGGTTACCACTCAGAATCCCTGATGTGTCCAGGTTGCGGGTGATCCGCTCCAACCACCTCTCGACTGCCTCGGGGTTTGGCTCCCTGGAAAACACAAGTATACCCAACCTGCGGAAGTCTCCCAGCGCCTGCGCGGTGTAACTGTCGACCTGAGTAGGTCCCTCGGCGGTCGTTGCAGTAGCAGCAGGTGCAGCCTCCGGTGTCGGAGCCGCAACCTCTCTACGGGCAAGGGCTGCTGCCAAACCCTAAGCAGTGCGGGTCAGATCCTCCAGAGCTACCGCCTGGGCTGTCTCAGCCCTCTCGTGCCCCTTAGCGGGTGCACCCTGGGCACTAGTCGCCTTAGCCGACTCAGCAATCGACGGCTGTTGACACTCTGAGAATTAACTCTCAGAATGGCACGACAAGTGTACCGGTCGTCAAGTAGTATTCGGGGTTTAGTCCAAGATAACGTACCCAAGGGAGCAATTGAGCAAGCAATTTAGTTAATTAATTCGCTGGTCAAGCTATTCCTATAAGATGATTTGTTTTGTTTTGTAAATATTAAATTCATACAAATAATGAGAATATATATGTATATATGATCCGAAAGCAAGCACAAAATCACAACGAGATTGTGAATCAGAGATAAAAGGCGATCTAGGACATTAACGGGGTCCGAATGTGATGAGTGACTTAATGTGATTCGATATCCATTTGCAACTAATACTAGTCTAAGGGCAACGAGAATTCTCTCAATGTAGTCCTAACCATCTCTCGATCGTATTAGGACCCTAACATACTCAGTCCACCTAATTATCTCTAATCTAGGTGTAGAGCGGTATATAGCATTACAATCTATGAATTCCTCTAACTTTCGGGTTTTACTCCTATGGTTATTGCACTCGTGTCAGTCTAACCGTGTTCTGGCTTAGATTAAAACCCGAGCTATTTAATTCTTATTTCCTCACATTAACCTCATTTCTCAATTGTTGGTTAATATAATTAAATCATGCATCACGTGATCAAGGCAATGAAGCATTAAGAGTAGAATTAAATAAACGATATCCTAGATATTAGTTTGTCAAATGTACAACCAAAACACGTAAATTCAAATCATCACATCGTTCCCCTAGCCCTAGATCAATGAGATTTTTAGTTTTTTTTTTTATCAGCAATGAAAGTTTATTAATAGACCATTCTTTGAAGTAAAGAAAGGCCCAAGAGCATGAAGCTCTTAAAGTACACAAGTACACAAGATAATAAGAACAATGATAATCATATTGACTGAAAAAGTAATATGAGAATCAAAGTTGAATCCAAACTATGAAAAAACCTTCAAAAGTAGTGTTAGAACTCTTGTTTGATCTTCGATCTCTCCCAAAATCTCCAAAGCTCTCTCCAAAACGTGTTTTTCTCCTCCAAATTCGTGATCCCCTGATTAGAATCCCTAAAATTCTATTTATACATCATTAAACCCTAGGGATAAGACGGGAAATTCGCCAAAAAATAACTAAATCTGCGCGCGCACGTTTGGCGCACGTCGTGCGTCCAACGTGCATCTTGGAATGTGGCTAATCCTTCATAAAAGTTGTATATAATTCAATTCCCTTCGATTTGATATCTTACGGGCGAAAATCGGAGCTCGTATGCAAAAGTTATGCCCTTTACAAGATCAGCTAGACTTCAAAATTCTTTAAGCTGATTTTTGCTCAATTTAGGTCCAAAACTCCTTATTTCATATCAAACTCCTACATACCATTGAAAAGAGACCAATTAAATAAATATAGATAAAAATACATTAAATCACATAATCCCGGGACTGAAAAGCTTAGAAATGTGGGCTAAAAACATCTAGAATAGATGCATTTTACGTTCACATCAACACCCCACACTTAAGCTTTTCTCGCCCCGAGAAAATTAAACTAAATAAAGTAGTAAGATATGTCCCGGTTAAACCCCGAGGTTCACCTCGATAGGAGGAGTCCGGGCCTCCTTTATTCAGACAATGAAAATAAAGATGCACGTGCAATGCATGTTCCTATAACTAATGCAACCTATGACTCAACTACATGATGCATGCAAAAGTTGACGAAAAGTTGGTAATTTACGAGCTTAAGCACACATTGATCAAAAAGGATTTCTCAGAGTTATCACATGCCAAAAGTTCTTACACAACTCAAAAGAATGCATAAACCGATAAACATACTGCATGTGAAGCTACTTGCACTAAAGGCTACTCAGTTTAACTTACAAACCTTATGTTAACTTTGCTAGCGTTCCTCTTTTCCCTATACACGGTTCTTAGAGATTCATACGCAAGCATTTTCAATCTCCTCTCCACTAATTATAAGGAATTTAGGAAATCATGAATCACATATGGCTTTATTAGGCTTATAATGTTAGGCTAGGTATAGGGTGTAGTAAGGTATATGAAAAGAAGCTCAATAAATACATCTTGGCAAACATGCTTCGACTCACAACCCCAAAAGTGTATCTTACAACCCATAACCCTCATTTGTGCACGACTACTTCTCTTTACCCTTTTTGTTTTCTTATGAGCACAAAAAAATTATAATGCCTTTCTTTTTACATGCTCTAATTGTACAGCCTTACCCCACACTTTTCTTTTTGCATAGACGAGATTTTTTTTTCTTTCCTCATTTTTTAGGGGGAAGGTTGGAAGCAGCAATAATTATCATAGACCCGACACAATATTAAATACATATTTCTTTCTCATTCCATACCGTATTTCCAACCACCAACCACAATAACCACATTCAAGAAGCACCTAAGCCAAGAAGTATGAGTTCAATTAAAACAAAGGGTATTTAAATGAAATGAAGGGCACATAGGTTTATAATATAAAGGTTAGAAATGAAAGGCCAGAGCTCAACAAGGGTGACTAGTGGATAATCATAAACGCATAGGTAGGAAATTTAGCACAAACGGTCCAAAAATGGCCTATGATCATTTTCCTAATCACCTAATTCCTTATTTTTATTTCGCCTCGAGGGGATATCTGTGAAGTTCTATACTCAGGTTTCCATGCATAGGAATTAGAGGACTCAAGCACACATCAAAGTGACTATCCAGAATGCAAACAAACAAGCATACCTCACTACATGTGCTTACATAAGTCAATTCATTCATACTAAATCGATGCACTCCTTTGAAAAACTCAAGAAAAATGATCATGTCCAAAATTCCAATCATTGAAACCTTAAAATCATATGCACTAAGCTCAATAAATATTTTTTTGATTTTCGATTTTTGGTTTTGAAATTTTTGAAACACAATGATGCATGAAGCACACAATGCAAACACACTAAGATCTACGATCTTTTTGAAACACAATGATGCATGAAGCACACAATGCAAACACACTAAGATCTACAATCTCCCACCCCACACTTAGAACCTTGCACTGTTCCCAGTGCGACTCAATCCTATGCATGCTCCTAACCACATACATGCAACCCCACACTTGTGTAGAACAATCAAGCAAATAAGAGAACTAAGATGCATAACCTATCAGCACAACAAATCAGATGCTCAACACCCACCAGAGAAATATCAAAGTTCACAAGTAGATATTAAAAATAATAAAAAATAGAGGGATATAGATACTGCCCCTTCACTGGTACTACTTTTTCCTGAATAAATTGCCTTTGTGCATGGTAGATGGAATGCTACTTCGCCCAAGTGAGATCTCGAGAACTCGGCGCCAACAAATATAACTTTAACCCTCAAGCTTCCATCCCGTATCACCAACTTGCACAAATAATCAGAAAAGAGCAAGACTAAACATATACAAATGAAGAGGGGTAGAGATATTGGGTTACCTCCCAACAAGCGCATGTGTTTAGCGTCGTTAGCTCGACGGGAAGGAGGCTCAATCAGGAGGCCTCCCACAAATCTCATACTTCCATTGCATCCTTCTCTTTAAATGTGAGTGCAAATGCGAGAAAAAAAATGCAATGTAACACAAGATTGTTTTCCTTGAGTTTTGTAAAAGTTCCAAACTCAATGCTAACTTCATCAAGCTTGCCCTAATAGAATAATTATGATTTTGCTCTTCTTGGCATAACTTGATAGGGATGTGAATCCCATGAAGCGGAAAATGCTCATGACAACGAGGGTCAAGAGCATCTACCACAATAGAGTAAACTAAGCTCACAAACGGGGAATGAGTACTAGCAAATACATCACAAAAATTATGCTTTATATTAAACACTTTATGCTCAATGTTAATTTTGAAAATCAATGGGATGGGTTGAACATAAAGAGTTGATTTGCTAGAATCCAAAAATGAATCTTCCATACTAAAGGGAATTTCGACATCATGTTCGATGTCTACCAAAATAAAATCAATGGAAGATTCAAATACAACGTCTCTCTTGAGAGCATCTTCCATAGTACCCCTTGGATATCTTATAGATCTGTCAGCCAACTCTATGGATACTGTGGAAGGATCGGCTCAGAAAGAGTTTGTGAACTATTTTCTACAATTATACAATTATTATTTACATCTACAGAATTCAAAGCATATAAACTGCATGGAGATGGAATAGGTATTGTACAAGATGAGTAAGAACTTGATACCTCACATTCCGCACTTACCTCTAAACTCATGGTTGGATAATGAGTTTCTTGTTCTACTGTATCACCTAAGTGCTCGGAATGATCTTCCTCAATGTGAACTGCTTGATCGTGTAGAGCTCTCTCATTCACCACTTGTATAAGAGGATTTATTTGATTCATTGTATTGGCTATGTGTCCCAATTGAATTTCCAACTTCTGGAACCGGGAATCATTGTTCCGGTTCACTGTCTGCTGCTCCTGCACATATGCCTTGTACAACTCAATCACCTCCTTTTTATCCCCCTTCATCTGTGCCATCATGGTTAGCATCATCTGCTCCAGTTTGGAGGAAGACTCTTGTGGTTCCACTTGATAACCTTGATCAAAAGTGGAAGTGTCCTCCCAATATTGACAATGGACATTTGAATGTAAGTACTCACAATTATAGTTGAAATGATCATAAGCTCCACAAAAATCACAATACACATTATCTGAATACCAATTCTCCATAAAAGTTATAATACAATGAATAACCTAAACAAATATATACAAAAAATGGAATAGTCCTAACATGAATTACACACGTATAAGAGTTTCCTTAGTTGCTCCCCGGCAATGGCGCCATTAACTTGACACTCTGAGAATTAAGCCTCAGAATGGCACGGCAAGCGTACCGGTCGTTAAGTAGTATTCGGGGTTTTAAGTCCGAGATATCGTACCCAAGGGAGCAATTAAGCAAACACTTCAGTTAATTAATTCGATGGTCAAGCTATTCCTAAAATGAGGTTTTTTTTTGTTTTGTAAAATTTAATTTCATACAAGTACTGAGAATATAAATGATCCGCAGACAGAGCACAAAACACAACGGGATTGTAAATCAGAGATAGAAAGCGATCTAGGGAATTAATGGGGTTCGAATGTGATGAACAACTTAACATGGTTCGGTATACATTTGCAACTAATATTATTCTTAGGGCAACGAGAACTCTCTCAATGTAGTCCTAACTATCTCTCGATCGTATTAGGACCCTAATATACTCAGTCCGCCTACTTATCTCTAATCTAGGTGTAGAGCGGTATATAGCATTATATTCTATGAATTCCTCTAACTTTCGGGTTTTACTCGTATGGCTATTGCACTCGTGTTAGTCTAACCATATTCTGGCTTAGATTAAAACCCGAGTTATTTAATTCCTTTTTCCTCTTCCTAACCTTCCCTCCTAAAGCTCTCTCCAAAACGTGTTTTTCTCCTCCGAAATTCATGATCCCCTGATTACAATCCCTAAAATTCTATTTATACATCATTAAACCCTGGGATAAGACGGGAAATTCACCAAAAAAATAACTAAATCTGCGCGCACATGTTTGGCGCACGCCGTGCGTCCAACATGCATCTTGGACAGTGGCGAATACTTCATCAAAGTTGTATATAATTCAATTCCCTTCGATTTGATATCTTACGGGCGAAAATCGGAGCTCGTATGCAAAAGTTATGCCCTTTACAAGATCAGCTAGACTCCAAAATTTCTTAAGCTGATTTTTTTTCTCAATTTAGCTCCAAAACTCCTTATTTCATATCAAACTCCTACATACCATTGAAAAGAGACCAATTAAATAAATAGAGATAAAAATACATTAAATCACATAATCCTGAGACTGAAAAGCTTAGAAATGTGGGCTAAAAAAATCTAGAATAGATGCATTTTACGTTCACATCAGCTGTCCTCGGCCCCTAGCTGGCCGTCTCCTCGTGCCTCGAGGAACATAACTCGATGCCATAACGTAGATCCTCTGCACGGACAACACAAAGATTTCATATTCTAACTCAAGAGGACAACGCGCTTAGAATAACTAACACCACACACAGTACCACTCTTAGTAATAATATACTTAATATTGTAATAGTCACCCAATAGCACACAACAGAGAAGTCGGCACACTAGTGCGCCACACAAATCATATATACACACAGCGGGGTTACACATAGTTTCACTTTCACAACAATTTCACACTTAAGTCACATAGACTACCACTTATACTCCAAAGCAATTTCACAATCTACAACATATACTTAGTTTCAATTTCTTAACACGTTCTCTTTCTAACATAACGTTCATGTTGACACCACGTCGTTACAACCTGGTTAAGGCGTCCCCGAATTACGTTGCAACCACTTGGTATCCCCCCATTCACGTCCAGCTATAGTGGCCCCTATAGCTGAAGCGTGATGGTACATACACTTCAGTTTCTGCAGAAAATCGGGCATAACCCGTTCGTAAATTAAGTCAACCATCCGCTTATGCAGGACAACAAATTACCACCTGCACACAACACTCAACTCCAACACATCACACTTGGGGTCTCAGTAATTTCACTCTTACCGCCCGACTAAGTCAACTCTTGGACCAACAGTTAAGTCAAATCATGACCTCAACCACACAGGTTCACCAAAAGTCCACGGCTCTTAGGCCGCACAACCGCCAACCCGAGACTCTTTCCATCTCGTTTCTACGCATAAGACATCTCCGACTTGCGTAACCGACACACAGCAATCTAACGACCCAACTCTACCCACCTAATTGACGTACGGTCCGAGGTTTTGAAAAAAACAATTTCAAAATGCAACCAGGCTCTGATACCAAATTGTCACGCCCCAAATCCAGTTTTGACCGGACTCGAGACGTGAAATTAAAATGAAAATAATTAAAACAACTTTAAATGAAATAAGGTTTAAAGTAATAATAAATTGTCACCACAATCCGATAAGAGATTCAACAGCTCATAAATCCAGAGTTAGAGTTTAATTCGAAATCACAGTACGTCTCTAGACAAGCTAGCCTAGGACCCTCGTTAGCTCCCAAGCATCGAGCATCCAGCTAGTACAAATCCCGCTCAAGACCTGAAACACAACAAAGTAAGGGGGTGAGCTTTCGCTCAGTAGGAAAAGTAGTTAAAGTTATGAACACCAGTTCACTACCACGAGTAACCATCCAATTAGGGCATGCTAGTAAGCATAACAATTAAAAGTCAAATTAAACAATTACTCCAAGACAACGCTTGACCTTCACTCAGGCACAACCCGTAAATCAAACTCACGATGAACCGAACACATACACTCTTCTCAACTTTGCTCTTGACACTCATCACCTAACAATTCTCAATGGACAACGCCCACAGTTATCTCGCAACCGAACACACGTGTGAACTCGCACGGCAACACAGAAATCAGGTATAACAACATCTCGAGTCACCAAACACTCTCACAAGACCAAAATCACACTTAAAACAACGCACAAAGCCAATCAGCACGCACAACACACACAACAAAACCACACATAACTTAGTACAACCATTTCCAACATCTCCGGCTATCACAGCCCGTTCCATTTATGTCGTACTGGAACACGAAGCCTCGGTCCCGACATCTTCCCGTCACGTAGAATCGGGGTAACATCCCAGACCGGAAATCCCTCAGTCGGACGTCTTCCTGTCACGTAGAATCAGGGCCTCACGCATACTAGACCGTCACATACCTCGGTCGTACACCTTCCCGTCACGGAGAATCGGGTTATCTATCACCCCATCCTTGGCCTCAATAACAAGCACCAGAACTATCCCTCGGTGGAGGCATTGCACAGGTTACGCCTCCTCTTGGAACACACATCAAGAGTATAACAACTCACCAAAACACACAATCGGTCTATCACTCACCCGATCATAACACAACCAAAGAATAACATCATATCAAACACGGAACACTTGCCCACACACAGTCACAACATGCTTCACCGAGTATAATCTTATTTAGACTCTCACACAGCGGTTATAACACGCATCATGCATCTCAATCAACACGTAACCCTAAGGCTCGACATAGCCATTCTACCAGCACAACAATTTCCCAAGTATTGAAAGCAGGTAATCTAGTGAATCACATCCTACATGTTACTAAGACTCGTCCGGTTATTTAATAATCGAAAGCGGCTATTCTAGTGAATCATATCTTATATGCCAGCTAGGACCTTTCCGTTTATTATTATTTCCTAATCATGCATGGTAGTAACTTTCCGTAATTAAAGCGGTATCCGCTACTTTCCCTACCTCAAGATGATCACAACAGCTACGTCTCCTAGCTGCTGACGTCCGTGCCTATCTTTGGTCTTCTCGGGCGTAGTCCAAGTCTGGGTTTAACAGATAAAATTTCCAATCAGTCCCGGTATAGTCTAAAGTCCTCTGATTGTCCATTTAGTCCTTTAAATGTCCATTTTTAGATTATTTAAATTGATTAATTAAATTATTAAACTGTTCGACCCGGATCCGAAAACCAGACCCGAATCCGACCCGGTCTAGAAACCAGACACGACCTGATCCAGAACCGACCCAAACCCGGCTCCAGACCCGAACCAGACCCGAGTCAGACCCGGTCCAGGCCCGAGTCCAGAACCCGGACCCTAGACTTGGGCCTAGCCCAACGCCTGTCTTCTGGCCCAAGGGTCAAGCCGGCCCAACTCTGTCCAAGCCCAAGCCCGTCCTGGCTCGGTCTGAGTTGGAGACGAGGATGCGAGGCTAGGGTTTTGCTCCGGCCACTTCCTAACGGCGGCGACGACGCCAAGGAAGCCCGTGGCGCGCCGACGATGCTCGGGAATGACGGCAGAGCTTAGGTCGTAGCTGGACGAGGACGGTGGTTGCAGGCGCGGCACCAGAAACCTCCTCCGTCTCAGATCTGGCGAAGGCGAAGGTTCTCCGGCATCGTTCTGGCCGAATCCATTCTAATCGAGCTCGGGAAGACGCGTTTTCAGGCGAGGCGAGGTCGAGGAAGAAGGGAAAGGGGCGAGAGAAGCACAAACTGTGCGATTTCTCAGTCGCCGGCGTGGGTCAAGCTCGGGAACTCAAACCAGAGAGAGCTTCTCCGGCGAGCTCGTCTTGTTTTCGTGTGTGGTGGCTCGGTCCGTTCACGGAGGTGAGATGGGAGGCGATAGCTAGGTCGGTGGTGGCTGCGAGAGGGAAAGAAGAGATCGAGAGAGAGAAGGGAGATCTGAGAGACGAGAGAGAGAGAGAGCGAGATGGGGTTGCCTCGGTTCGCGTGCGCGGTGCGAGGAAGATGAATCATGAATAGGGTTTTGGATCGGGCTCGCGTGGGTTGGGCCTGGCTCCGCGCGTGTGGGCTTGGGCTCGCTTTCTGATTGGGCCCAAGTCTGGCCTAGGCCTTGCTTAGCCCAAACCTTCTCTACTCTTTTTTTTATTTTTCTTTTTAGTTTGCACTCGTTCCAAATTTCTACCCCGTTTTCCAACCACGATGCTTTAATCGATAAATTCAATATTTAATTCTTTTAAACCGGGGAGGTCTTTACATTGCCACCAACCCCCGGACCAAATATGTTCCTTTTTCGGAGGAGTGCCTGGTTTGTCAAAGGGATCGATTAACCACATCCCACTTGCTTCTCCACTGTCGTTTTGTACAAGAGGTTTGGGCCAAAACATAGTTAGATGTCCCTATCCTCGCGTAGTATACGTTGGAATTCTAGATGACCCTTATCATGGTCCTTTCAGATATGTTGGTAAAGGGGCAGATAACTATGACGATTTGGGAAATAAGAAAAGGCCGGAAACGGGGTAGTATGGGACTAGGCTTCATAATAGTCTGAGGTAATGGATGCTACGGTTTGAAGCCACCTACATAGTTGAAGAGAGCCTCATTTAGGGAAGTCACAGACTAGTGCTACACCCCAATCCTAGAAGGAAATAGGCTGGTCGCCTCCACCTCTAACATGGATCTCAATTAATATCGACGAGGCTGTTTTTCGAGATAAGAATCAGATGAGATGGGGCTTACTTTTTAAGGATGACCGAGTTTGTGCCGTGGATGGTGGTAATGGCATTCTTGTGGGGGATCTTGGCCTAGGTTTTGTAGAAGCCACGACTATTATCCGAGCTCTCTAATGGATTCTGACTTAAGGACGGACTATGGCTCTTATTCGGAGTGACGTTTAGGATGTGGTGGGATTGATATCATGGACTACCACTCTTTTCTCACTAGTGGGACACATAATTGAGAATGTCGTTCCATTTTATTATCCCTCGAGGATGTTAAACTCGAGTATGTTTTTAGGACAACAAACGGTGGAGCCCACTAGCTAGGTAGGGCAGCCCGTTTCGTGCCTGTCCCTTGTGGTCCAGATTCATTATACCTGATGCACTTTTATGTATTCTTCGAAATTCTAAATAATATCTCTCTACGACAACGTTTCAAAAAATATTTCTCTATATCCATGGTGTCTTGTTTTTGAGGTGGTAGGATTTCTAAATTCTCTCCCCCCCCCCTCATTTCTATCTCTATCTCTATAGTGATCCAGCCATCATGACATCACCTCCATCACCACCGAGCATGCTTCTTTCCACTCGCCTCGCCATGCGTCGCCCCTCTATGCCACGACCAACCAACTCCACCATCAGCCCCCAACATTACCTGCTCACTATGCCCCCATCGCCATCCTAACTACTGCCCCTCAGTGCTCCTCACCTTCACCTTCGCCGCCTTCCTATGAACTTCACAACGTTGTGGAGACCAAGGATCTAACCTACGGTAGTCGTTCCTGTCCTCGTCGTGCACCGTTGCCCCTTCTCTATCTTTAGAGACCATGTCTCGAATATGGAACATCCCGCCCATGACGGCTCCTCGTGCATTGTCGCCGGGCCTAAGATACAATCGTTAGGAAGATAATGACCCCCATCGTTAGTGGTTTCCCATATGGTATGCATTACCGGGTAGGGTTCTGAATTTTGGTCAACTTTGAATCACGACCCTTCCACCAAGGCACCATCCTCAGAGGGGACTCTAAATCCGCCTCCATCCCATCCGATAGATGGACTCTTTCAATCACAATTGGAATCATGCAGGGGAACCCGCCCTACACGATCCGCTTGTAAATGACATGGTTTCACGCCAAAGGGGACCCCACACGTGGAGAAAAATTTTTCAGTAGGAAAGGATGATTGAGGAACCGATCAACATCGGACATGAGTCGTGGAGTACCCGACCAGTACTAAGGGTGAGGGAAATGTTACTCCAAATCGACGTAACTATGGATACACGGTCTAGCATGCGAAATCCAAGAGGAAACCATTATCAAGGGGAAATTCCCATTGTCCCATGGATAATCACGGAGATCACGCTGTTAACTGCTCCCCGACTACTCATGAGCTATAACCATTTGTCTCTTCCTCATCTACTAGGACATTAGGATCGAGCATTTCTATGCAGGATGGACAAGATACCAATCCCCGTGATAGGGAAGATGGCCCCAATAGGGGGACATCGAGGCTAGGTAACCAACCTATCTTGTCATCATGAGGCCCCTATGTCATCACGAGGTGCTGTAGAGGATCCACTAATTAGCGTAAATGTGTCCTACTTTATTTGACATTTATCAATGTTTTTCCTTGTTTGTACATCATTTTTATATTATTAGAATTTATTAATAATCGTGCATAGTCTCATTCATTGTCGATATTTTCTATCTGTTTCAAATATATTAATGATTGATCACATTTTGTAAGTCTTGAATTTTTTGTATTGGCGTAAGAACGAGGTCGATTAGAGGTCTAATGGAGCAGGTAAGAGCGAATGAAGATTAAAGTTAAAACAGGAAAAACTCCATCACTTGCATTGTTCCGGTGTGGCGCAGCCCATGATGTACCGTGCACGTGCGCTCATCCTTACCGTTGGATCGGCTGACAGTGCTGGTGCATGCGCGCACAGTGCTGGTGCACGCGCGCAAAGTGCTGATTGTTTACATATCACAATGCTGATAGTTTACATAGCACAGTGCTGATAGTATAGTACAAATGTAACCTATCAGCACTTTTGTACTAAACTATCAGCACCGTGCTTTGTAAACTATCAGCACTTTGCGTGCGCGCGCCCACGTGTCAACATCTGGTGAGTTCGTAGTTTGCACAATAAGGTGCAATGTTTTATATATTTAACTTCCCACGTGTCAGCATCTGGTGTGCTCCGCTGACATCACTTTGGGGGGATCCTATGGCTCAGATTGGTTCTTAGTTTGCACAATAAGGGGTGGTTTGTACCTGATACCAGTCCATATATATATATATATATATATATGGATGAAGGAGGGATATATATATATATATATATATATATATATATATAACTTTTTTGGGGTTAGTCCATGTCCTAACACCCAACTTTCAGAAATTGTTAAATCCTAACCCAATAAAACTGAAATTGCCATGTAGTAACGGTCAACTATCTTTGTACACCAACTGTTTCTAATTTTAAACGGACGTTAACTTGGCCAAGTGAAAAGTCGAGTTTACCTTCAAATATGTTCTTTCTTCGGATATTAACTTGGCCGAACTTCATCTCTTTGTGACCTCATCTCTTCATCCCAGCTCTTCGAACTTCATCTCTTTGTGTTCGAGCTTCGAACTTCATCTCTTTGTGACCTCAGCTCTCCCAAGCTCCGTTATAAAATGAGTCACGTAAGACGCAAGTGAGTCACTGTTCACGGAAACAGTCAATTTAAACAGTACTTGTTGGTTTTTAATAATTCAGTTTTGAAATTTGTTACTATTTGACAATTTTCCAAAGTTTGGGTACGGATTTGACAATTAAGTGTAATACAACGTTAGGACATGGAATAACCTCTTATTTTTTTTTATATTACCAACATTTAATTTTTTAGCACTTTTATCTTTTGTTCTTCTCTCCTTTGTTTTAGCTTGCTCTTCATTTTTGAAGCAAGTTCTACCATCAAGGCCATAATTTTGAAGATCCAAGGAATCTTCAAGCTTCTATGGGCCTCCCGCAATCTCCAAATTCTTCATTTTCATGTGTTGAATATTTGGAGAGTTGGAGATAGTGGGTTTGTAAAGCTAGGACTTTTGGATTTTTTGAGTAGGATTTGAACTCTATGCCCTTGGATTTCATTCCTTGGTCATGAGTATTATGTAAATGTTTATTTCCTTTAATTTGATGCATGAGTTTATGGTTAATTTCATTTTGGTGATGTTATTTACATGATTTTTTTGAGTTTAATTAGCATCCACTTGTTTGTATGAGTATATGTCTATATTTAAGGTAAATGATGTTCAAACACGATTTTCTTAATTTGTGTTTGAAGTTTCATGATTTTAAACCCGATTTCACGTGCTAGCTACTTCATCTCTTGGGTGTTATCAAGTTCTAGGCTAGAGTGCGTAAAATTACAAACTTTATCCATTTAGTGAAGTTATCTAGGATTTCCCACATTCACATGTATTTATTTTCTATTGACGAGATAGAAATATGCTAGGATGTGTTTTCTTGATTCTCTTGTGTGTTTCAAGTCGACCGAATGATTTTGGGATTTTCTCATGATTGTTGTGTGCGCTATGTAGATTGATGTTTGGACCGATCCATGATTTGATCTAGTATGATACAAGATTTCACTTGTATAGAATTTACTTATGCCTGTGTATTACCAGAATATCGGGATTCGATGTTCTATGTAATTCTACTTGATTACCGAAATCATCTCGATCGGTGGTGTTTGGTTTTCAAGAAGTGAACTAGGCATATCTAAGTAAATTCGTTTATCGAGTTAGGGTTTACTTATTCTTGTGTATTACCAGAGCTTCATGATTTGTTGCTCTATTTAGTTCTCCTTGATGATCGATTTATTCGGTCGTCAGATTAATTGAACTATGCGTAGCTAAGTAGATTCGGAAACTTATTTAGAGTCTACTCATGCTTCTGTAGTACTAGAGTATCGTGATTCGATACTTTATTTAGTTTTGCTTGATTTTCGGTTTTCATCGTTACTGATGGCCTTTGGGAATTAGGAAGTGAAGTAGGCGTAACCGAGTCGATTCGCCGAGTGGTCTAGCTATCTCTACTTATGGTAGTTGGTAGAGAGTGTGACATGCATTCGTTGTCATTATCTTTAGTTCAATGATTGATCGAGCATTTCTCAAGATCATAGAACTACACCATATTTTTATTACTTTCCAATGATTGGTGGTTCGCATATCGGTCCTGGCAATGGTCTTGTGCCCTCTCCCTATGACTAGTACGTGGTTGATTTTATGATACCGCATACATAGAAAATAAGTGTTCTAAGACCATAAGGAAATCATTATTAGATTTCACCCTCGTTAACCAAACCATGCGTTAATTGGAAGTCATGTTTATTTGTATCTGTGACCGACTCCTTGTGTGAATCAATTACTACTTGTTTTAGGTAGTAGGTGTATATATTTTACTTTTTGCCTAGACTTAGAACAATTTTTACATTTTTCCCCTTTATTTCCTTTCGGGGATGTGGAAGTGACAGCCCACGTTCCCAGATTTTAGCAAAATACTAATGATACCACTACTCCTTATGGGATCTTTTGGTACTTAACCGTCACATATATTTCTTAATGACCATGTCCTGATGCACGTTAAAACCGGGATTTGACACAGTCATCCCCACTCATCAACTAAGAAGTGAACTAGCCGTATCTGAGTAGATTCGTCGAGTAGTGTATCTATTTCTACTTGTGCTAGTTGGTAGCGAGAATGACACACATTCGTTGTTGTCATTTCTTATTCAAACATTGATCGACCTTTGCTCAAGATCATAGAACTACACCCTTTTATTATTGCTTTCCGATGATTGGTTGTTCGCATATCGGTCTAGACAATGGTCTTGTTCCCTTTCAACGTGACTAGTATGTGGTTGATTTCTTGATACCGCATACATAGGAACTTAAGTGTTCTAATACCATAAGGAGAGTATTATTGTTTTTACCCATCGTTAACCAAATAATGCATTAATTGGAAACCGTGTTTACTTGTACCCATGACCGACTCTTTATGTGAATCAAATGCTATATTTCCTAAGTGATAGCGTGTAGATAGATTTCATTGTTTTCTATACTTAAAACAACTTTTACTTCCCCCCTTTATTTTCCCTCTCGGGGATGTGGAAGTGACTGCCCACATCCCCAAGTTTTACCAAAATACTAATGATACCTCTACTCCCTGTGGGATCGACCGATACTTAACCTTTTCTATATTCCTTGATGATCTTGTCCTGATGCACGTTAAAAGAGGTTTTTGACACTTAGTCATCCCTACTCATTAGCCTCACACCTGATTCTTAAAGAACATATACCCTTTGTTCCTCAGTCTCATTTGTTCCCTGGTTGTTACAACACAACAAGCCAACTCCAGTCGAGATGGGGATATATACTTGGATTTCATGAGCTACCCATAGTATGAATAGGGAACCACCCCTACAGTTCTCCCTAGTAATACTCGGCATTTTGTCATATGATTAGTGTTTCGACCGTGTCCGAAAATGCATCTCATCCTTTTTTCTTATTTCCACAATCGTACGATCCTTGTGATCATTTCCTTTCAATATTAGTAAAAATCATATCGTATGCTAACAAACAAGCATAAGAGGACCCATAGTAGGAATAGACAAATTCCGTCTATTCTCGGACCAATTGAGAGGATTTGAGAGGATTTAGTGGTTATTTTACCCTTTTTTTGATAAGCAAATTTTTTATTAAGCAAGTGTTCTACAAGACAGTAAAGCACTGCAAGAAAACGATCCTAAAAAGGATCATTTTCGCAAACTAAAACAGCTACAGAGAGCAAAACTAATAACAAAATAAACCCAAACAGGAAAGCAAACAACAAACTAGCCCACCTTGTCTGCGTCCTATCCGGGTTTAAACACATAAACTTATGAGAAACTGGAACATGGATTATAGATTTTCCTGTAATCGTTTCAGGGCAATCCTCGTCTTGGCTATCCTCAGCTTCCTCCTCAACCCGAGGAACAGCTGGAGAATTGAAGTTGTCGAGTGCCAAAGAACAAATGTCAACGACTTTTTTCCCAACTTTCTTGCAATAGCTCCAATCTCCCGAGCTATCCTTTTTAACGATATCAACAATTAAGCTTCCCAACTTACCTCCTTTATCAACAAATGTTTTAGCTCTGGTCTGATAAAAAACAGTTGGAGGGGCAACCGCCTTTTTTTTATCCGTAAAAAAAACGATTTTATTAAGAAGGAGAAGTACAAAAGATAGAAGAAAAGCATTAAGACCCCAACGGGCAAGCAAAACAAGACGCGGGGGAGACCTTCCATAGGAGCGGAAACAAATGAACGACGAGGAGGAAGCTGAGGATAGCTCTATATCTCCCTTCCTCTTCTTACTTGCTGCGGAAGGCTTACATCTCGTGCTGGCCGAAAGTGAAACTTTAGGTGTCTCCCTCCCAAATTTTCATCCCTCCATCACCCATTTACAATACGCTGATGACACCTTTCTCTTTCTTGAAGCCGATCACCAGGTTATCACCAACATTAAGGCCCTGTTACCAGCCTTTCACCTCGCCTCTGGGTTAGAGATAAACTTCTCCAAGTCTCATTTGACTCTTCTAAATGGAGATCCGGGTGAAGCCGAAGCATTAGCATCTACCCTTGGCTGCTCCTTTGGTCCACTTCCCTTCACTTACCTCGGGTTCTCCTTGGGGACCAATGCTAGGCTGGCCTCGTCATGGGGTTCTGTGGTTGCGAAATTCCAGAAAGCCACCGAGTTCTGGCAGACCAAACATCTCTGTATTGGTGGTAGGCACACTTTAATTTGCTCCAACCTGAGCTCTATCCCCGTCTTTCACATGTCCCTGTTCAAGGCTCCCTTCAAGATCACTAAGAAACTAGAAGCTATCGAACGGTCTTTCTTATGGGGTACCAAACCTGATCACAATACCTTTGCCAAGGTCAACTGGAATCAGGTTCAAAAACAAAAAGCTCATGGAGGTATAGCAATCTGTAATCTTGGTGATTTTAATTTATCTCTTCTATCCAACTGGCTCTGGAGATTCGCAGCAGAGGATGATCCTCTTTGGAAAAGGGTTCTGTGCGCAATTTACAATTGGCCCGTCAATGCCTGGGATTTGTCGACCCTATATGCTCCGAGATGTTCCTCTAATATCGCTAACATCCTCTGTCTTTTCGAGGACTCTAGGATTGCAAGTCTCTTTGGACCCGATGGCATCAGATGAGAGCTCGGCTCTGGATCTAAAATATCCTTCTGGAATGATTGCTGGGCAGGCTCGGAACCTTTTTCCTCACTCTATCCCAGGCTCTTCTCACTGGCATCCGATAAAAATGCTCGAGTTTGCGACTACTGGGCCGAAGGTAGCTGGGTTCCCATCTTCAAACGTGGGCTGTTTTTCTTCGAAGCCGATCTTGCTGATCTGCTCCAACAGCACCTCGCTCTGTTCTTCCCTTCGGGTGCTCCTGCATCTGTCAGATGGGTTCATAATTCTAATGGGTTTTCCGTCAAACAAGTGTACTCTGAGATCAGAAAAACCCTTAATGGGCCCAAGCCTCTTTGGTGCACGATTCTCTGGAGATCCAAACTACCTCCAAAAATCACCTTATTTGGTTGGTTGGTGGCTCTGAATGCGATCCCCTCTAAGTCGTTTCTTGAAGATCGTGGGGGTGCCCATCCCCCTCTCCGAGTCCTGGTGCTGTTTTTGCAGATTTCATTTTGAAGATGCGGCTCACCTCTTACTGCTCTGCCCCAGATCAGCCACCATTTGGTATGCTATGCTATGCTAAACTGGTGGAATCTCTCTGGTTGCCTTCCATCTTCTCCGATCGATCTTATTTCCCAGTGGCAGGGTCTTGCCCCTCGCGGTTTAGCAGGTGTGTTTTGGAAGAAAATTCAGTTCATTTGTTTCTGGTTCATATGGCTGTCCTGAAATGCTGCCATTTTTCTCCTCCATCTCGGAATCGCCGGAGCTGGTGGTACTTCAGATCAAGCTCTATTGTTTCTCCTTGCTTAGCTCCAAATCCTCCTCTCTCGGCAACCGCTTTGACTGTCCCTTCTTTGGACGACCACATTTTTTTGGTTGAGCTGTAACATTGCTGTAAAGAGACAACCATGTAATGACTGACATAGCATTACTGAGAGCAGCCTCGGGGTCCTTATGCGGTTCCACACCCGGGCCCAATTTCACTCTAGCCCCATGCAAAAGCCCATCTGAATGAGACGAAATAGACATTGGGCTAGATATTGAGAAGGGTTCAGCACCTAACGCAGGCCCAGGAACCGGCCCATTAACTATGGTCTAAACAGGTCCATTAATTCCCCCTCCTTTGCGTAACCCATCTTCCCCGCGCGAGTCTTGTGTATCCGGCTGTAATTGCGAATCCGTTGAAAATGGAGACACGAGATCTCGATCAATAATAGGCGTTGAAATCAAGGGATCTGATTTCTGTAACACCCAATCCGGAGTAGAGATTGAATTTCATGCACAGCCGAAGTCGGATTGGCGAACTCCAAACAATTATCCTTTCATGTCTGATCTTGTGACAAACAACCATTTCCCCAAACGACGATAACGAATTGCGTGCCCCCTATGACGTAAGTATTATATTGTGAAGTCTACGAGTTCTGTCTCAAACGTAGAGACACCCCTCGATCCTGCTCTGAAGCTTGTTCAAGAGCCACC
Source organism: Erodium maritimum (assembly GCA_963921825.1). Taxonomy (NCBI): domain Eukaryota; kingdom Viridiplantae; phylum Streptophyta; class Magnoliopsida; order Geraniales; family Geraniaceae; genus Erodium; species Erodium maritimum. Next base: position 82,992,005 of record OY997588.1, on the reverse strand, counting down.
AGCTCAGGTTTGGCCGGACGTTCCTTGGCTGCCACTTCAGCCTTCACTCGGAAAACAATGGCCACATAGTCCTTGTACAGCAAAAGGATATTAAAGAATTATTCTTACTGGGCTCACAACTTCCATACCGAGTCCACTGCAGGCAATCTCGACTACTCACTATCCTTACTGAACCTACTTTAGTGTCCTCTAATAGTGATCTAAGAAAAATCCACTAAATCGTTTTTAAATTTGTTTTTTTTTATAAGCTAAAAATTTATTGAGCATAAGTTTTACACAAAAGTAAAACAGAGCGAGAAAACAATCCTCAAAGAGGACAGTTTCCCAAAACCAGAACAGCTACACAGAGCTAAAAGAAAACAAAAAACAACAGACCCAAGCAGGAAACGGCAAAAAACAGCTTGCCTAATTCCTACCCGAATCCAGACACAAAAAACGATTACAAACCGAAATCGGGAATAACTCTTCCCTAGAAGTCGAGTCAGGGCAATTGTCTTCCTTGCTACTCGTAACTGCCTCCTCAAGACTCTGAGGTGCAGCTACAGTATTTAAAGGTGCGATTGCCAAAGCATTAGCAACTTTTTTCCTGACTTTCGTGCTATAGCTCCAATTACCTGAGCTATCCTTCTTAGCAATGTCAATCAAGAAACTGTTCGAGCTGCCTCCGTTATCAGCCGAGGTTTTAGCCCTTGTCTGATAATAAACAATTGGAGGAGCCAACTTCTTTGATTCACCCTTCTTGGGACGGCCACGTTTTCTCGGTTGCGCTAAATTATCGCTCCGAACCGTAGTGAGAGTCTTCGGAGGTTGCAGAAGAACGTCCTTCCATGGACTAGTCTGTTGTTCCCCATTGAGATCACAAGCTTCACTTGACAAACCCAATCCTTGCTGATGGGCTTCAGTACTAAAGCCTAGCTCATGGACTAAATGGGCTTCTACTCCCTGCCAACAGACCTGAGGCCCAGCTACACTACCCGGTCCTGCATCCTTGATCTGCGTCTGGGCTTGAGCAACCTGGTCTTGGGCTTGAACACACGTCTGGGCCTGAAACTCAGTGACGCCCACGACAAGAGGCGTGTTGCCTTCTTCTTCCCCACGACAACGCTCTGCGTCACCAGAATGTATCGAATCCAAATCAAATAAATTTGGATGGATACAATCCCGCGAATCACGAGATTTCGAAATCGTATCTCGCGACAAAAGAGGTGAGTTGTTAATGCCAAGCTCTGAGCCAGAGGATCTCGCCGGAGCAGCTGCCGGACCAACCGCCGGACGACGCGCCAACGCTAAAAAGAGTACATGACCATTGATCTTATACCCATTAAAGGTTTCCACTGCCGCTGAAGCAGATTCGGAGGACGAAAACGCTAAAAATCCGAACTTTTCCCCCCCTGTTGAAACGCCTCAAAACAGAGCATCCAGTAATGGTACCGAAAGCTCCAAAAGTTCTTCTAACCCAATCCTCAGAGGTTGAAAAAGGTAGATTTCGAATGTTTCCGGTGAAGTTTATCACCAGATAACTCACACGGGACGACCGGATCTTTTCCAACTGGATCAACCTCCCTCGACTTGGCAGAACTCTTCACCGGTACCGCGTCGGCGACCTTCGCAACAGACCGCACGCCTTCCTCCACGATCGTCTGATCCAGAACCTCAGAACTTCGTCTCGGACGTGCCGGAACAGGAGCACGATTCCGCCCCTTCTTCAACACAGCCTTAGCAATTCGAGGTGTAGAACGAGAAGCGATGGTCAAATACCGATCGTAATTTGACAATAAAATGGAGCAGAAAGAGGCAAAGGGGAGAAGGTCCCGCTTAGCTTTTCTCTGTTCTCGTATTGCCATGTTAAAACAGTTTATGGTATATCGTTTTTAAATTTGTAACAACACATAAGTTATATATGGTTAGTCTGCTTTGAAGTTATACCTACTAGAATGTTTTTGGAGAATAGAGGGATGAAAATTCCATTAGCAGACTCTTTTTTCCTATTTTGCAGTTTGGCACTAAAAGAAATGAATCATCTACTCTTATCCTAGAAGAGGACTTGGAAAATTTTGACTATCATTTTCAGTTGGTGGGGGTTGTCTTTGATTACACCTTCCAGTATTAAAGAGCTGATTTTACATATCTGGTCCAAAACAATTCACAAAAACTATGGTCTAATCTAGTTTTTTTTACACACTTTGGTTTACTTGTCTTGTAAGGAACAACCCGGTCTTTAATAATACACTTGAAGCGTGTGAACAGACACTGAGAAAAAATCAAAGTGCTTCCATTAATGTGGAATGGTCTTTTTTCTACAAATTTGATCTTATCACTTTTGAGTCTTGGAGCTCATACCCCTTGCAGTGTATCAAAAAGAATAAAATGGTATTAAGTACTACTTTGTTGGGGAATAAGAACCAAGGTTCTAACTTCTAAGGTTGGTTACTGAGTTGTGCATTTGGATTTTGTTTTTTGCGCATTAGTTACCTTTTGTTTGTACCTTGGATTGTTTGGATATGGTATGGTTCACTAAATTGTTGGGAGGTTTTGAAGGTTATGATTTCGCTTTCTAGACTGTCAATCAACCGTTTACCTTCACTTATCAACTAAATTACTCTATTTTGGTTCTCTCTTTTGTTTTAGAGGGTGGGTGTTTTGTTACTTCCATTTAACTTAGTTTTGAGTTCTCATCTTTTGGATGGGTCTTGTATATATTTTGAGGGTTTTCCTTTTTCCTTTCCTTTTAACTCAAAGGGTTGAATTATCTAGTCATATGTTTCATCAAAAAAAAGGAAGAGAAAATTAAGATTTTTCTACCTCTTTAACTATGATTTTTATCACAAAAAAGAGTAGAGAAAATTAAGATTTTTCAACCTCTTTAACTATGATTTTTATGATAAAAATCATCTTGTTTCATCATTTGTTTCAACCTCTTTAATAGAATGTATATATGATTAAGGTAGACGTATTATATTTAATTGGTCGGAGCTGATTCATGTGGATATGATTAAGCATTTTTGATTTGTAACTAAGTATATGGGTAAAATGACATATGGATGTTGAAAGGTGAATCGGGTTCCAGAGGAAATTTAGTTCATCTTAATCTCTTGTTTGACAAAGGAGAGAGAGGCAGCCTCGTAACAACACCAATGGTAATAGAGAGCGACATTTGGGTAAAAAAGGTTAACACGTTTTTGTATGACTTTTTTTTATAAGCGTTGGAAATATTATTGATAGAACATTCTCCAAGGAGGAAAATGCTAAGCTAAAACAAAACGATTACAAAAAACTCTAGAAAGGAGCAAAAGGGAGAATTTCCCTTATAAAGGAAAAAAAACTAAGCACCAATGAGAAATCGACGATTCTTCCTCCTTAAGCAATCTGTCGGATTTTTTTGCCAATCCGAAAACGACCGGTTACCACGAATGGACTTCGAGAGCCAAAAAATGCTAAAGGCATGACTTTGAATCTTGCCAAAAACCACCTGAGAGTTTTCCATCACCTGATTAAAAATGAACACGTTCCTCAAAATCCACAATTGCCAAAAAACGACATACCCAACTCGGATCGTACGCCTCCACCACCAAGCCGGTCCGAGCCCTTTCCAGGCCAATAAAACTTCTGAAATCGATCTGGGACAAACCCATATGAATCCCCACCAAGAACGCACTAAACCCCCAAATGAAATCTTCCAAAGGACATGCATAAGGATGTGATTCGTGTCTTCCATCCCCGATTTGCAAAGACTCCAAAATATCTCTGAAATTGTGATAGGGACGCCTCTCGATTCCAGAAACACAACCGTAGGAAAGGCCAAATGAGCTGCCAGCAACGTCAGAACAGAAAGCTTCGGAAGCATTGACTTCACCCATAATATCTATGCCCAAGGAATAACAACAACAATTGAATCACCAGACACAATTTTATAACTTTTTAACACTGGGAATCCATCCTTGTGTTAAAACCACAAAATTTGATCACGAGCAAAAGAATCAAGGGAGACACCTTGAAGGATACCAAGGATAATTGAGAGTTCAGTACGTTCCCAATCCCGCAACGTACGACGCGGGGCGATAGCACAAACACCGTTTATCCAAAATTCAGAAACCATAGCAAATCGATCCCTAGCTGCAACATAAATAAGAGGGAAGAAAATTTTGTGTGACTTAATAATAAAACAATCCAGACAATGTTTATCACTGTACCACGGTGAAAGAAAAACGAAATAGTTCCATGGATGAAAACGAAAAAGAACTAAGGACACTACCTGCCAACATCGTTGATATAAGAATTGATATAACACTTACGGTAGAAGAGTTCTTCGGGGTATTTTCCGGCCATGTGTATATAGTAAATCATCTTAAATGCACAATTTGTGTATTCATCATTTACCTGGGCGTCGCACGGGCAAGCTAGCTCCTTGAGTGCATCGTAATATGCTTTCGTATAGTATTCTGGCGCTTTACATACATCGTTCCCAATACATTTGAATCGATGGACTACAAGCCAATGAAAGATGTATGTAAACCTCCCGAGTACGATGCAATAACATGTTGGCATTTGAATACTTGGCATGTGAACAAGTAAAGAGACCCATAATCAAAACTACAACAAATCCACAACCTTGGTTTGCTTCATAGTCGGAAAATATGGGTATAGGATTGTTAGACCCATTCCAGTGTTGTTCTAGTTGATTGTATGGTTGGAGGCTTTACCATTATCCTCGTCTTTTTTCCAAAGACGCGTACCTCTCACTAAATTTGCTGATAAAAAAAATAATTCCACAACCCACGTTGATTTTCAGTTTCATGACTAATCCGGGGAAGAAATTCACGAGTTCCTTTCTTACTGTTTTTCTAGGTAAATATGAAACATCTCATAACCTCCTTTATTCTTTTTATACAAGTTTTCCTTTTGCGTGTAACTTCTTGAATTTCGCACTATTGAATGGTTGAAAAGAGCCAACTAATTTTAGAATGTTGACCTGTTGCATTATTTCAAATCCAATTTAGTCAAAAAATCTCTAAAATAGATCTAATTAAATATAATTTGTCACGTTAGAATTTTTTTTCTATTAAACTAAGTTATATTTTATTCAAAGGTAATATAGCAACCCATATGCTATATGGCTTTCTCTTCAGTTTTAGAATTTCTACAAATAACTTTTGTATATTGGCCCGATCATATGATACATTCTTCTTCTAATTTTTCATTTTTAGCCACCCTCCATGGTCTTTAGTCTTGTCAATTATGAATCAATATAAAGATTAACTCCTTTTGTTTATGAAGGAAATCTCATTACATAAAAGCTAAGAGGGAAAAGGTACTAATGACAACGCTAAAACCACCATCCAGAAAAAAATATGATACCCTTCACATATTTTATAGGGAACAAGACTAGTAAAATAGCACCTACACAAACCGGGAGTCGCTTATTCTTACTGACATCGTACATTGGAATTGTTACTGAAAAATCTATAATCCAAGTCCTCTGGTAAGTATAAAGATATATCATTTAACCATTATGACCGGACATAAAGATATTTCTCATATTATGGTTAACCTAAGCGTTTCTATGAATCTACATAGTAACCACCGCCTAATTCTGGCTCTTTTTATCTACCTCAACAAACATTCCCAGTCCACAGAAAAAAGAAAGTTTTTAGAGAGAGAGGACATTCAATGATATCTGTAGTATATACAATTTATCTTTGAAACAAAATGATTCAAACTCGTCATTCATGTCTTGATGATACTCTAATCAAATCCAGGTATTTTGCCTATTCTCCGTCTCTGCCCGTTCTTGTAGGAAGTGCTTGTGCATAGACACTGAGAAAAAAAATCAAAGTGCTTTCATTAATCTGGAATTGTCTTTTTTCTACAAATTTGATTCTATCACCTTTGTGTTAGTCTTAGTGCATGTAGTTCAATCATAAATGTCCAAATGTATATATCATCATTAACAATCAAATTAAAGTTGCTTTATATTACTTTTGTGTTGGAGTAATATATCGATGTGTGTTCTGATCTATTCCCACCATGCGAATATAATCATAGATCGAGATCGATCACACTCGATGGGTCCCTAGTCAAAAAAGCTTCACTAGAAGCGACTAGTATGAAATATGGCTCTTTATGGCTTACGTTCTATTATTCATTGGAATGGGATCCGAAGTTTGATCGTATATATCATGTGGGACATGATATTGGACGACCCACCCTGAATATGTGCCATAGATTAAGTCACGAACATATTCAGGGTCGTAGCTTGTCATGTATTCTTTGACCAAGGAGTCTTTGTGGTCGCTATGCAGTCAACAACTGAGTTTGACTTGAGCCTAACGTTGTCTGTAACAGGGCTTCCATAACGGCCAGGATTGGCTTGGGGATGAGCTGCATGAGTCACACGAAAGACGGCTAAGGGATTTATCCCTCGTATTGAGGTATAGGAAAGATATTGGTTCTCGACCGTTTGATCGAGAGTGACTGAAAGAATAGCATGACCATGCACATGATACTTGGTATCATATACTCAGTCACCTCACATATCAAGGAACATTGATTGAGAATAATAAGGATGACGACTCTATGCCTTATCTCAATCAGGATATCGGAGATAAAAGGATAGTGACATAGACGACGGAAAGGTTAGAATCGACATGGTTGATTCATAATGTAGTGTCAGGAAATACTAAAGTCTTGTTAGTTGCCACTCATATAGGATAAAATAAAATATGATTTTACGTTGGTCTATTGACATGCATAAACCTAAGGGTCACACTGGAGGGTGAAACTCATTGACACATTTATGGAGAATGGCCAAAAGGGAGTTGTCTCGGGACATTACCAAAAATGGGTTTTGGGTCATGTGCCCGTAAGTGAATAGGAATTTATGGATCGAGACAATGCTTGGAGTCCTGAGATTGATCACGTTGGATAATATTGGACATTACGGTATAGAAGGCTTGGAGGCGATGAGCGCGCTACTAGACCTCGTTGGGAATGTCTACGGGCCATGTTCCAGGAGGCCCATGAGAGGCCCATTCAATCAAGTCCCATGGAACTAATTAACCAAGTCTTGATTAATTAGTACTAAGTAAGCAAGACAAGGATTAAGGTGTTGGTGATTCACCACCTAACCCCATCTTGTCTGGTCATACTTAGCGCCATATTTGTCCTATTCCTATATTGTTGTTTATTATATTTATGGGATAATTAAGTCATCTTATTCAATATAACAAAAGCAGAAGACATGGATGGAGCACAACTTCTCCTTCTTCTCTGTACAAGGTTTCTCTCCATTTTTGGTGTTCTTGAGTTCTCTTCACAAGAACTACGTGGTTTTGTTTCCTAAGAGGATACGTAGGCGTCTTGGAGACTCAAGCCGATCATCTTTTTTTTGGTGTTTTTGATCAAATAGAGAAGAAAAGGTGGAAAATTTCTGCATTGTTTCTGTTCCGACGAACTACCTCTCCCCTCATTTCATCAGTTCTGCATATATATTCCGATAAAATATATATGCAGAACTGATGAAATGAGGGAATAGAATTAAACAATGCAAACAATTGAAAACTGGAAAGAACCAACCGGTTGGACATGCAGAACTCGCAGCAGAAGTGTAGCAAACTATCAACACCTCACAGCAGAAACTGTTAGGACTTTGCAGCAGAATGTATTAGCACTTCTCAGCAGAAACTATCAGCACTTGGTTGCAGAAAGTATTAGTGGTTGGTTGGTAAGAAATTAGCTATGGCGTGGCTCAAGACCACTGACTTGAAAGCAATATTTCCGAGTGACCGAGGTGGCGATCAGCAGCGGTTGCTCCCCAAGGTTACACAGCTTTACCCAGTAGCGCGCCCACTCGCTCTACTTGATGTGGAGACATCATAACAGCGACCAGAACAAAGGTGTAGTAAGGTGAAAAGAAGGAGGTAAAACCGAGTAGTTTGGCTCTGGTTTGGTTGTGAAAGCGTAAGTTACAAAAGAGAACCAAAACTGAGTTTATATAGGCTCAAATCAGATTTCGGTTTCAAGTCTGTTTAAAACAAAATAAAACCCATTAATAATGAAATAAAATCTGATTTTCAGTTTCTTGAATTAAACCACGTTTTTAATTCACAATCAAAACGTTTCAGCTATTAAATTCATAATCAAAACTGAAAAACGTTACAACTTATTTAAATTAAAAAAGATTTCAATTTCAGAAAAGCTTTTCCCCAAAAATTAATTCTTGCTGTTTTTTAGCCCGCCCCGCAGGGGCTCCACCCGAACCCGAACCCGAACCGGCCAAGCCCGACCCGAACGGACGGCGGCGGCGGTGCATGCGAGGCCCAGACCGGCCCAACCTGCATAGTGCCCTCTACTGATTGTTGAACAGGAAAGGGAAGGGAGAGCTTATAAACTCAAACCAACTCCTCTCCCTTTCTGATGTGGTACTCTGTACCAAAAAGCAAAAAGGCTTTTGAGGCCTATTTTCCAACAATCCCCCACAAATTGGCGACAAAAGCCAAAAAACAAAAAAAAGCATTTTAAAAGGAAGGAAAAACACCCGAATGTTCTGGTTACTGGAAGGTGTGGTACTTAAACATCAATATCTTTCGATTTGAATTGATGCATAGTGAGGTATGATAACAACTTACTTAAAGTAAGTGAATAGAATCTTGAACTTACTTAGCTTCGATTGATACGTCACACAACACATACCATACTTCAGATTCCACTGAATCCGCGATACTATCAGAAACGCTATTAAAGGGCATGCGTATACCTTATTTCTAATGAGTGCTCTAGGAAGACTTTGCCCAAAGTCTTTCATAGATGGCGGCCCACCATCACACACACGTAGGTAACTCTTCAAGTGCTTATCACAAGCACCATGCCAATCGGGTCTGGAGTTATTAAGAATATAGAGTCCATCCTGTCAGCAGCATCCATCAAGTGCGCCTCTATAACACCACCAAACCTGGTTATGGATTATAATCTATCAAGTGCGTCTCACAAGCACCACCAATACTGGTTATAGATTGTTAACAAGATCTATCAAGTGCGTCTCAAAGCACCACCAAAACTGGTTATAGATCATCACGCACTACTTTGGTCATGGGAGTGTGAGATGTAGTGCATCAAGACTAGTATGGCTGCATATGACTACTAACACTAGTCATCCATACTCTCTTGACCTGTGGGCTTGAGCCCCATCCCTTCTGACACAACAAAGAGTTTTCTCCTTGGTAGACCTTTGGTAAAAGGATCAGCTAGATTTCTTTCGGATCTCACAAATTCCAAACAAATCACTCCATCTTTCAGGAGTTATCTAATGACAGCGTGCCTCAAACGAATATGTCTCTTCTTACCATTGTACACATTGTTCTTCGCAACGCAAATAGCCGCCTGCGAATCACAATGTATTGAGACAGGCACTGCTTGCCTTCCCCACACATGCACATATGCTTACAAGTTCCTCAACCAGTCTGCCTCTTGTCCATTCAACTCAAGGGCAATGAACTCAAACTCCATGGTAGAGCTGGCTGTACAAGTCTGTTTTGAAGACTTCCACGATATAGCGCCTCCACCTAAGGTGAACACATAACCACTCGTCGAGCTGATCTCATCGTTACCCGAAACCCAGTTTGCATCACAATATCCTTCCAAAGCGTTAGGAAAGGTACTGTAGTGAATGGACCAACTCATAGTTCCTTTCAGTTACTTCAGCAGACGACTCAAAGCACTCCAATGCTCGTTACTCGGGTTATGTGTATACTGACTCAACCGGCTTACTATGTAAGCAATGTCTGGTCGAGTACAGTTCATGAGGAACATCACACTTCCTATAATCTGGGCGTACCGAACTTGTGAAACTCTATCACCCAAGTTCTTTATTAAGTGTACGTTCGGATCATAGGGAGTCTTAGCAGGTATAACGTCAAAGTGGTTGAACTTCTTCAACACTTTCTCAACATAATGAGATTGACTCAAGGAGATGCCATTGGTGTTTCTAATAACCTTAACACCTAAAATGACATCAGCTTCTCCTAAGTCCTTCATCTCAATATGTGATGACAAGAATTTCTTGGTAAGATTCACGGTACCGATATTATCTCCAAGAATCAACATGTCATCGACATAAAGACAGATAATCACAAAACCCGATTACGTCACCTTCGAGTACACACAAGAATCAGAGTTGTTCACCTTGTATCCGTCAGTCACTAGAGTTCGATTGAACTTCTCATACCATTGTTTATGTGCTTGTTTCAGACCATATATAGATTTATTCAATTTACACACCTTGTTCTCTTGACCAACGATCACAAACCCCTCGCGTTGAGTCATATAGATCTCTTCCTTTAGATCACCATTTAGGAAAATGGTCTTGACATCCATCTGATGAATTATCAAGCTGTGAAAGGAAGCTAAAGCGACAAGAGACCTTATCGTTGCAATCTTGGTCACAGGAGAATAAGTGTCAAAATAATCAACGTCTTTCCGTTGTGTAATCCCTCTAACCACGAGTCTCGCTTTGAACTGTTCTATTGTACCATCGGGTCTCAACTTTTTCTTAAAGATCCACTTACTACTAATGGTTTTGGAACCTTTAGGTAAGTATAATATATCCCAAGTTTGATTCGATGTAATAGAGTCAAGTTCATCTTGTATAGCTTCTTTCCAGAGGTTAGCATCAACATATCTCAAAGCCTAACCATAGGTCTTTGGATCTTCTTCTAGTAGGAAGGCAGAAACAAACTCATCTGAAACAACACCTTCAGGATCAACTTCGGATAGAAAGGAGGTGACGAAGTCTTCTCCGAAGTTCTTCTCAATCCTGGGTCTCTTACTTCTCCTTGGTCCCTTAGCTTGACCATGCGAAGTAGAGCATTCAACAACCCACCTATCTCGAGGCGAAGGAAAAGGGATAGTGTGTTCAACCGTTTCAGCAACGGCGTTCCTCTTCAAAGGAAAGAGGTGTTCGAAGAACTCAGCATCTCTAGCCTCAGAAATTGAGCGGTCACTTAGAGACATGAAGCGATATGCCCCGCTGGTCTGAGCATAACCTATGAATACACAATCATAGGTCTTGGATCCGATAATGGTTCTCTTAGGGTCAGTTAGGTCTACTTTCGCCTGACACCCCCACACTCTGAGAAACCTTAGGTTAGGAGCATAACCCTTCCATAACTCGTAGGGAGTCTTATCAAGGTTCTTGTGTGGCATACGGTTAAGTATGTGACAAGCGGATAAGACAGATTCCCCCCACATTTCATCAGGAAGGCCTGAACTTAGAAGCATCGCATTCATCATATTCTTCAGCATTCGGTTCTTGCGTTCAGCTACTCCATCTTGTTGAGGCATATATGGCACACTTGTTTCATGAATGATTCCATTGGATTCACAGACATCTTTCAAGAAATTTGAGCCATACTCCTACTCTATCGGATCTAACTCTCTTGATTTTCCTCTCGAGTTGATTTTCTACCTCATTCTTATACTTGATGAACATCTCTTCAGCTTCATCTTTTGTAGTAAGAAGATAAACTCTCGCGAACCTTGAGCAGTCGTCGATGAAGGTAACATAGTAATGTTTTCTTTCCTTGCTCCTAGTGTTCTTGAAATCCGCAAGATCGGTGTGGATTAGTTCAAGAAGGTTCGTGTGTCTTGTTATAACAGATTTGCAAGGTTTCTTGGAGAATTTAGCCTCTGCGCAAATCTCACACTTTGAGAGTTCAGAGGTAGAAAGAGGTGGTATAATAGACATGTTTCTTAATTGTTTGATTGAGGCAACATTCACATGTCCTAGTCTACCATGCCACAAATCAAGAGACTCAGCGATATAAGCGGAAGAGGAAATTTTATTATTCAAAATAACATGATCAACATTGAAAAGGAAAAGACTCCCACAATAATACGCCTTCCTTACAAACTCTTCATTCTTGGTGAAGAAAACAGTGTCATTCTCTATTACAGTCTTCATTCCAGCCTTCATCAGTAGGGATCCAGAGAAAAGGTTGCGTCGCAGAGTAGGGACACAAAGGGCATTATTGAGTAGGAGTGTCTTTTCAGATGTCATCTTCAGCATGATCTTTCCGCTTCCAGCAATCACTGTAGTAGTGTCATTCTCCATATGAACCACTTCACCAGGTGCAGAGGCTTCAAACTCGTAGAAGAGTTCCTTGGAGTTGCAGAGATGACGGGTGGATGCGGAGTCCAACACCCAATCAAAAGTGTTGTGGACCAGCATGGCCTCAGAACCACAACAACCACGATGTCATCCTCTTCAGCAATTTAAGCCCTTGCATCATTCTTCTTGTAGCCTTGACGTTGCATACACTGGTAAGCCTTGTGTCCATCTTGGCCGCAAACATAGCACAACAGGTTCTGCTTCGATTTCTGGATAGCAGAGGAGGGCTTCACATACTCGTTGCGGTTGTTGGGAGGTCCTCGCTTGGGAGCTTCCTTGGTTTTAGACTTGGGCTTCGGTTTGGGCTTAGCTTGACGAAATGGCCCACCAGACTCCACGATGTTGGCCTTTGCCGTCAAAGGCGACAAAGGAGTTGGGAAAGAACTCGGAGCATCCTTCAAGCGGTTTGCTTCCTCGATCTTCATATGGCTAATCCGGTCTTGAAGCGTCAAATCCTTCTCCCTATTCTTGAGGTGATTGCGGTAGTCCTTCCACGACGGTGGAAACTTCTCCAACAGCACATGGGCGAGGAACACCTCGTCCATCTTCATCCATTCGTTGACGATGGCCACAAACAATTCCTCGTAAACGTGGACTTGATCCATGACCGATTGGTTGTCCATCATTTGGAAGGAGAGCCACTTCCCCACGATGTACTTCTTCTTCCCAGTGTCGTCATCCCCATACTTTTTGTTCAAAGTCTCCCAAATAAGTTTGGCTGACTTGTGAACACAAAGCAGGTCAAACAAGGTGTTGGTGACAGAGCTCAAAATCTGGCACCTATCAGTTTTGTTGTCCTTATCAAATTTTAAAAGTTTAGCCTCATTGTCCCTAACAATGGAGGCAACTACGGGAGTAGCATCAGGGGTAGTAGCTAAAGGTACGGGGGGGATCATTAAGCAGTACATAATCGATGTCTATTTATTCAAAAAACATCAACAATTTTTTAGACCAACGACTGTAATTGGTACCGTCAAGTGGTTCAACAGCATGCAAAGAACGAGTAGTGACAACAGGCATAGAACTCAGGTTTGTATGCATGTTTAAATTCATTTTCATGTTCATAACAGTTCACGATAAATATAAATAATTGATATTGCTTTCAAATTGTTGGATTATATATGCAGAACTGATGAAATGAGGGAACAAAATTAAACAATACAAACAATTGAAAACTGGAAAGAACCAACCGGTTGGACGTGTAGAACTCGCAACAGAAGTGTAGCAAATTATCAGCACCTCGCAGCAGAAACTGTTAGCACTTTGCAACAAAATGTATTAGCACTTCTCAGCAGAAACTATCAGCACCTGGTTGCAGAAAGTATTAGTGGTTGGTTGGTAAGCAATTAGCTGTGGCGTGGCTCAAGACCACTGACTTGAAAGCAATATTTCCGAGTGACCGAGGTGGCGATCAGCAGCGGTTGCTCCCCAAGGTCACACAACTCTACCCAGTAGCACGCCCACTCGCTCTACTTGATGTGGAGACAGCAGAACAACGACCAGAACAAAGGTGTAGTAAGGTGAAAAGAAGGAGGTAAAATCGAGTAGTTTGGCTCTGGTTTGGTTGTGAAAGCGTAAGTGACAAAAGAGAACCAAAGTTGAGATTATATAGGCTCAAATCAGATTTCGGTTTCAAGTCTCTTTAAAACACAATAAAACCCATTAATAATGAAATAAAATCTGATTTTCAGTTTCTTCAATTAAAGCACGTTTTTAATTCACAATTAAAACGTTTCACCTATTAAATTCATAATCAAAACTGAAAAACGTTACAACTTATTTAAATTCAAAAAGATTTGAATTTTAGAAAAACTTTTCCCCAAAAATTAATTCTTGCTCTTTTTTAGCCCGCCCCGCAGGGGCTCCACCCGAACCCGAACCCAAACCGGCCCGGCCCGGCCCAAACGGACGGCGGCGGCGGTGCGCACGAGGCCCAGACCGGCCCAACCCGCATAGAGCCCTTTAGTGATTGTTGAACAGGAAAGGGAAGGGATAGCTTATAAACTCAAACCAACTCCTCTCCTTTTCCGATGTGGTACTCTGTACCAAAAAGCAAAAAGGCTTTTGAAGCCTATTTTACTACACTACCTTCAAGACCACGTCTAATAACCACTCCCGGTCAACGCCAGTCAAACCTGCGAAAATTAGGAAAATTTAAAAATTTTAAGACAGACACTTAATTGAACCTAAAATGACCCCGAGAGTCATACCGGACTTAAGTTGACCCCGTTATCGACCAAAGTGAGTTCCGGTGGACTCAGGGCAACTTTCTGATCGTTTTGGGAAATGTTGACTGTTCGCTGGAAAAGTCAACCGAGCGACGTTTTGGTCCATTCGAGGACCGTTTTGGATCCAAAAAGCTTAGCCGTCGTCGCAGCGGTCTTGGTTGAGTCGTTTCCTTGTATCCCGTGAAGTTTCGTAAATTCTTGAAAAAAGTGCCCATTCGGGGCCCGAAACGTCCGATTTTTGCGAATCTGATTGGAAAATATATTTTCCCAAAAGGTGTGGGACCCACCTTGCCAGTTGTCGAGCAAGTGGTGGTGTTAGGTTTTGGGGGGAAAATGAAAGGTGAGGGTTACATGGTGGGTTCGGCCAAGACAAGAAAGAAAAGAAAAGAAAATAGAAAAAGAAGAGAGTGGTTTAGAGAGAGAAGGAGAAGGAGAAGAAGAGAGAAGGAAGAGAGCTAGGGTTAGGGTTTGTTCACTATTCACGTCATCAACCATTGGATCGTCTCAACGTTGCAAGAATCGAACTCCCCTCGTCTTCCTCTACGGTATACACCAAACCGATCTTCGATTTGTCGTTTTCTAAATTTACGTTTTGGTTTGAAACTATTAGATTTAAGGTTGTTTTGATGTTGGGGGAGTGTTGGAGACGTTTTGGAGGTGTTTGGAGGTGAAATTTGACGTTTTCCGGTGACCGGAAGCTCGGGAGGAGCTCCGGCCACCGTGGGTGGTGGTCGGCCGGCCATGGGGTGGCTGGCCAGAGCTGGGACCAGCCACCACCATGGTGGCCGGGCCCCAATTTAAACCCTAGGGCCCACGGCGAAGTTGGGCCGGGTGTGGCACACGTGCTCTGGTGCTCGGGTTTTATGTTCGGGTGGTTTAGAACGTTTCCCGGACCATTTATCCTTAACCGAATTGAAATTTGGATTTAAAATGCGAAAGTTGTAATTATCGGGTTTAGGAACTTGAAACGCTAATTAATTGACTCTGAAGTCGGAATTCGAATTCGTCAAGTACATTGGGACCCTTGAATTATTCTAAGACCGTAGAAACGAAAACGGGAATTTTTGGAGCCCCGGAAGGGCGTTTTCAAAACTCGGGCAGATTCGCCATGTCGGGCAAATCGGGCCTTTCCGGGTCCAATATCGACAATGTCGAGTAATTGGGGAGTTTGGGAGTGATCGACATTGTCGGGGTTACTTTTGGGCGTCAGGTTTAATAAAATTCAGCATTATGCCTGCAAGCTTAAAAGCGTTTAAAATTGTGTTCTTTTAGATCGTGCCGCGGACCGAGGCAAGGGAAAGCTGGGTGAGTGACTGAGATCACACCGGAGCTCGTTGGGTTGCTTTTAGAGAACACGCACGAGGTAGGGAAAAGTAGCCGGATCTCGGCCCTGACTAGGGAAAGTTAACAGTAGAATTGCATGTCACTTGGGTGTCGTGGGTTAAGTGGGTTATCTAATATTAGGAATGCATGTGGCACTTGGGGTGTCGTGGGTTAAGTAGGTTATCGAATATTAGAAAAGCATGTGACACTTAGTAGTGTCGTAGGAGCAGAGAACTTATCGATGTTAGAATTATTGGAGGCATATGACCATGCCCGGAGGTTGATTGTGAACTTATCGATATTAGAAGTACTGGAGGCATATGACCATACCCGGAGGTTGAGTGTGAAACTGTTGATATTAGGACTGTTGGAGGCATTGGTTATGCCGGAGGTTGATTGTGTATTTTTGTGTCTTGGGTGGCCATGAGAGCCCGTGTTTTACTGTTGTGTCTTGGGTGGCTATGAGAGCCCGTGTTTTACTGTTGGTGTCTTTGGTGGCCATGAGTGCCCGTGAGGTTGTTGAACCCGTGTCTTTACTGTTGGTGTGTCTTGGGTGGCCATGAGTGCCCGTGGGGTTGTTGAACCCGTGTCTTTATTGTCGGTGTGTCTTGGGTGGCCATGAGTGCCCGTGGGGTTGTTGAACCCGTGTCGTTACTGTTGGTGTGTCTTGGGAGGCCGTGAGTGCCTGTGGGGTTGTTGAGCCCGTGAGTTACTGTTGGTGGTGTTGGGTGGCCGTGAATGCCCGTGGCATTGTTGATGCCCGTGAGTTACTGTTGGTGGTTTTGAGAGGCCGTGAGTGCCCGTGGGGTTGCTAAGCCCGTGAGTTACTGTCGGTGTATCTTGGGAGACCGTGAGTGCCTGTGGGGTTGTAGAGTCCGTGTTTTATGGTTGATGTCTTGGGTGGCCATGAGTGCCTGTGGAGTGCTGAACTTGTGTTGTTGCTGTTTGTTGAACTTTGTTTGTGATTGTGATTGTGGTTACCTGAGGTTGTGGGCCCGCTTCATGAAACGGGGTCCTCGATCACACGCGTCTGCATGTTCAGACGGGGTAAGGGGCCCGCCCGTCAGTAAAGGGGTCCTGGCCGCGCGTGTGTGGTTCGGGGTTGTGAGTGTGATAGGTCGACAGCCTGATCCGACTTTGTGTCGAGGAAATGCGACAGGTCGACCGCCTGACCTGATGAGATCGGTAAAGGGCATGAGGGAGGTTATTGGGCAGCTGGTATGCGATCCTTTGTGATCTTGTTTGGTGTGCGATCCTTTGTGATCTTGGGTTTTGCGTGGTGGTCCTTGAGTCCTTGGAAGAGGTCGTGATCGTTGTGTCGGGTCTACTTTACGTGTCAGAGTGTTGAGTTGGTCAAGGAAGGTAACAGTGGGTGTGTGTCAGTCGGAGTACTTGGGTTGGGGATAGTGTTCCCTGGTGTTGAGTTTATTGTTGGTGTTACCGGCATTGTCTGCTAATTATGCTGTAGTCGGTCTGTTGTCCGTGGTGGTGAGCGAACGCTCACCCCTAGCTGCTTTTCCTATAGGTACCGGTCGCAGGTTGGACTAGGTGAGCTTCTGAATCTTGAAGAGTTGGGAGCGGGATTCTGGGTTTTACTTTTGAGTCTAGTGACGGATACCTTGTTTTGTCCACTTGTTGGGACTTAGTTTGAGTTGTAAATATTATTTTGATTAATTAAATGGCGTTTTTAAAGTGTTGATTCAAAACAGGTTTCACATGTTTTATCTTTTTAAATGTTCGCGTCCCGAGTTCGGTTTACTGAAATTGGGGCGTGACAGCTTGGTATCAGAGCTCAAGGTTTCACACCTCGGACTGTACGTCAATTAGGTGGGGAGAGTCGAGTCAGTTAAGTCCCGTCGTGCGTTTTGTACGCAAGTCGGAACCCGTGTGTAGACCCGAAGTGGTTTAAGTCCTGTTTGTGATTGTGCGTATGTGCAGTGTTTGATTGCTGGTGTGCTGATTGTTTGTTGCTGCGTGAAACGTTTTTTGAGCTGTCGCGACTCGACTCAAGAGCTCCTGTAGTCGAACATGACGGTGCTGATATCAAGTCGGTGCAACGTAGTTCGGGGACGCCTGGACCGGGTTGTAACCACCTGATGTCAAGAAATGACGTTTTTAATGAAGTGGAGAAAGTTTTAAAATTGGTTGTTCCAGTGGACGCATTTTAAAATCTGATTGGCCCTGAGGGCGTGTTTGATGTTGGTTGGCCCGGTGGGCGTGGTTCGGTGTTGGTTGGCCGGTGGGCGAGTGTTGTTGTTGTGTTGTTGTTTGGTCGTGTCGGCTTGTGTTTTGGTTGAGGTTGAATGACTTGATTGGTCTGTGAGTCGTGGCGCGTGTGTTTGCTGGATTGGTAGTCAAGCGTGTGTGTCGTTTAAGGCTAATTTTAGGGTTGAAACGGGTTAAGATTCGAGTTGGAACCGAGTTTGGAAAACAGGTCTGCACGAGCGTCACAGATCCTGTCACTGATCCGTGACGGACCAGAGCGATTTGGCAAATTTTAGGTCTTTGTCACGGCACCGTGACCCCAACCGTGACGGGGTCTGTCACGGGTCCGTGACCCCTGTCGTTTTCACCGTCTTGTTTACGCAGTTGTCGCGTTGTGGTTGCATGACTTGGTGCACGTCTATGCGGTCTATTTGAGGCCTCTTTATGTATTATTATAATTAAGGTATTAATAGCGTGAGCAGTAGTGATTTACTGAATTGAGGACGTGTTTCCTGTGTCGAGGTTTATTTTTACTTGAGCGAGTGCTTGAGGTGTTGTTAGCATGGGCGGTGTGACGTTTGGCATCAGGTTTTGAGGTAGTGGTTTTCCCCGGTTAGATCGGTAAGTCTTTGGTGCGTTACTAGTATGCCATAATCGAACGGGTGTCCGTGGAGGTGAGCGCAACGCTCATCCCCTTTACTACTTTTCCCGCAAGGGACGAGTAGCGAACACTGGTTTGATTGCGGAAAGTTATAAGTAAATGCATAGAGGACCGTGTAAGGGTTGCACAGACCTAGGGTGTGTGAGCGCTAGTGTATTGGAGCTTTTCGTCGTTATATAAATTCGCAAACTAAACGTTTGCGTGTGTCCGTGCAGAGGATACTGAGACATGGCTCGTGGCAGACGAGGAATATCAGCTGGGACACAGGGACGGGCGCCCGTGCGAGGCAGGCGGGGACGATCAGCGGGGATATCAGGACGGGTACCCACCGTTGAGCCCGCGGAGTATGCGGAGGCGCAGGGTACTCCTATCGGTGAAGAAAGGAGAAGCGACGCGGGACCGTCTACTGGCACACCCAGCGTCCTGCCGGTCGCAGACCCTCCCACTACGACCGCCCTGGACGAGCTGACCAGGACAATACAGAGTTTGGTGGCGATCATCGCCAGTTGAATGTCGGCTCAGTTGGACCGACATCGGCAGTTTCTGGACCTGCAGCAGGAGGAGATGTCAGTGGCAGAATACGAAGCCAGATTCACGGCCCTGACCAGATTCGCGCCAGAGACGGTGGCGACAGAGCATAACCGTGGCCTACGGTTCGAGGGGGAACTGAGGCCGGTGATTCGGGACCGAGTCCTCGCCTCGAGGTTGCGGGACACTGCAGCGATAGTGGAACAGGATACCCGGGATGCGGCCAGGACCCGCAAGGTTCGACAGCGACCGATCAGTGTTGCGGGGCAGTCCGAGTCCCGAGACCCGATGAGACAGAGGACCACGGGGTTCTTCAGGCCACAAGCTCAACAGGACGGAGCGAGACAGAGGGGGTATGTAGCGTCAGTGGGACCAGTCGCCTCAAAGAGGGGACCGACATGTTTCACATGCGGGCAGCGAGGCCACTTCCAACGAGAGTGTCCGATGGGAGTAGGGCCCGTGGCGCTACCAGCGACCAGCCGAGCAGGCCAGGGCACGGGACCGAAGGCTGACGATAGGAGGTGTTTTCGGTGCAACCGGGTTGGGCACGGTGTTGCAAGGTGCCCTGAGCCGATTATGGCAACGTCAGCGCAGCGGCCGCAGTAGTCGTACACCGTGCAGTCGCCCAGAGGTCGCCTGTGTCAGGGACAATAGTCGAGGTTTTCGCTGCAGTCAACGAGCGTGCCGGCTCCGAGACAGCAGCGGGGATCTGGGTATCCAGCATACAGTGCGCCGGGCCAGAGGCAGCAGGCTTCAGAGGGAAGAGTGTACACAATTACCGACTCCCGGGCCCCAGGATCCACTACCTACCGCGAGACCTGTCAGGGTACGTATTTTTCCATTGTATCTTATATGAGCGTTGTTCTCAATTTCGCGGACGAAATTCCTTTAAGGGGGGGTAGATTGTAATAACCACTCCCGGTCAACGCCAGTCAAACCTGCGAAAAACAGGAAAATTTAAAATTTTTAAGACAGACACTTAATTGAACCTAAAATGACCCCGAGAGTCATACCGGACTTAAGTTGACCCCGTTATCGACCAAAGTGAGTTCCGGGGGACTCAGGGCAACTTTCTGATCGTTTTGGGAAATGTTGACTTTTCGCTGGAAAAGTCAACCGAGCGACGTTTTGGTCCATTCGAGGACCGTTTTGGATCCAAAAAGTTTAGCCGTCATCGCAGTAGTCTTAGTTGAGTCGTTTCCTTGTAGCCCGTGAAGTTTCGTAATTTCTTGGAAAAAGTGCCCGTTCGGGGCCCGAAACGTCCGATTTTCGCGAATCTGATTGGAAAATATATTTTCCCAAAAGGTATGGGACCCACCTTGCCACTTGTCAAACAAGTGGTGGTGTTAGGTTTTGGGGGGAAAATGAAAGGTGAGGGTTACATGGTGGGTTCGGCCAAGACAAGAAAGAAAAGAAAAAAAATAGAAAAAGAAGAGAGTGGTTTAGAGAGAGAAGGAGAAGGAGAAGAAGAGAGAAGGAAGAGAGCTAGGGTTAGGGTTTGTTCACTATTCACGTCATCAACCATTGGATCGTCTCAACGTTGCAAGAATCGAACTCCCCTCGTCTTCCTCTACGGTATACACCAAACCGATCTTCGATTTGTCGTTTTCTAAATTTAGGTTTTGGTTTGAAACTATGAGTTTAAGGTTGTTTTGATGTTGGGGGGGTGTTGGAGACGTTTTGGAGGTGTTTGGAGGTGAAATTTGACGTTTTCCGGTGACCGGAAGCTCGGGAGGAGCTCCGGCCACTGTGGGTGGTGGCCGGCCGGCCATGGGGTGGCTGGCCGGAGCTGGGACCAGCCACCACCATGGTGGCCGGGCCCCAATTTAAACCACAGGGCCCACGGCCAAGTTGGGCCGGGTGTGGCACACGTGCTCTGGTGCTCGGGTTTTATGTTCGGGTGGTTTAGAACGTTCCCCGGACCATTTATCCTTAACCGAATCGAAATTTGGATTTAAAATGCGAAAGTTGTTATTATCGGGTTTAGGAACTTGAAAGGCTAATTAATTGACTCGGAAGTCGGAATTCGATTCCGTCAAGTACATTGGGACCCTTGAATTATTCTAAAGACCGTAGAAACGAAAACGGGAATTTTTGGAACCCCGGAAGGGCGTTTTCAAAACCCGGGCAGATTCTCCATGTCGGGCAAATCGGGCCTTTCCGGGTCCAATATCGACAACGTCGAGTAATTGAGGAGTTTGGGAGTGATCGACATTGTCGGGGTTACTTTTGGGCGTCAGGTTTATTAAAATTCAGCATTATGCCTGCAAGCTTAAAAGCGTTTAAAATTGTGTTCTTTTAGATCGTGCCGCGGACCGAGGCAAGGGAAAGCTGGGTGAGTGACTGAGATCACACCGGAGCTCGTTGGTTGGCTTTTGGAGAACACGCACGAGGTAGGGAAAAGTAGCCGGATCTCGGCCCTGACTAGGGAAAGTTAATAGTAGAATTGCATGTGACACTTGGGTGTCGTGGGCTAAGTGGGTTATCTAATATTAGGAATGCATGTGGCACTTGGGGTGTCGTGGGTTAAGAAGGTTATCGAATATTAGAAAAGCATGTGACACTTAGTAGTGTCGTAGGAGCAGAGAACTTATCGATGTTAGAATTATTGGAGGCATATGACCATGCCCGGAGGTTGATTGTGAACTTATCGATATTAGGAGTACTGGAGGCATATGACCATGCCCGGAGGTTGAGTGTGAAACTGTTGATATTAGGACTGTTGGAGGCATTGGTTGTGCCGGAGGTTGATTGTGTATTTTTGTGTCTTGGGTGGCCATGAGAGCCCGTGTTTTACTGTTGTGTCTTGGGTGGCCATGAGAGCCCGTGTTTTACTGTTGGTGTCTTGGGTGGCCATGAGTGCCCGTGGGGTTGTTGAACCCGTGTCTTTACTGTTGGTGTGTCTTGGGTAGCCATGAGTGCCCGTGGGGTTGTTGAACCCGTGTCTTTATTGTCGGTGTGTCTTGGGAGGCAGTGAGTGCCCGTGGGGTTGTTGAACCCGTGTCTCTAATGTTGGTGTCTTGGGTTTCCATGAGTGCCTGTGGGGTTGTTGAACCCGTGTCGTTACTGTTGGTGTGTCTTGGGAGGCCGTGAGTGCCTGTGGGGTTATTGAGCCCGTGAGTTACTGTTGGTGGTTTTGGGTGGCCGTGAGTGCCCGTGGGATTATTGATGCCCGTGAGTTACTGTTGGTGGTTTTGAGAAGCCGTGAGTGCCCGTGGGGTTGTTGAGCCCGTGAGTTACTGTCGGTGTATCTTGGGAGGCCGTGAGTGCCTGTGGGGTTGTAGAGTCCGTGTTTTATGGTTGATGTCTTGGGTGGCCATGAGTGCCTGTGGAGTGCTGAACTTGTGTTGTTGCTGTTTGTTGAACTTTGTTTGTGATTGTGATTGTGGTTACCTGAGGTTGTGGGCCCGCTTCATGAAACGGGGGTCCTGGATCACACGCGTCTTCATGTTCAGACGAGGTAGGGGGCCCGCCCGTCAGTAAAGGGGTCCTGGCCGCGCGTGTGTGGTTCGGGGTTGTGAGTGTGATAGGTCGACAGCCTGATCCGACTTTGTGTCGAGGAAATGCGACAGGTCGACCGCCTGACCTGATGAGATCGGTAAAGGGCATGAGGGAGGTTACTGGGCAGCTGGTATGCGATCCTTTGTGATCTTGTTTGGTGTGCGATCCTTTGTGATCTTGGGTTTTGCGTGGTGGTCCTTGAGTCCTTGGAAGAGGTCGTGATCGTTGTGTCGGGTCTACTTTACGTGTCAGAGTGTTGAGTTGGTCAAGGAAGGTAACAGTGTGTGTGTGTCAGTCGGAGTACTTGGGTTGGGGATAGTGTTCCCTGGTGTTGAGTTTATTGTTGGTGTTACCGGCATTGTCTGCTAATTATGCCGTAGTCAGTCTGTTGTCCGTGGTGGTGAGCGAACGCTCACCCCTAGCTGCTTTTCCTACAGGTACCGGTCGCAAGTTGGACTAGGTGAGCTTCTGAAGCTTGAAGAGCTAGGAACGGGATTCTGGGTTTTACTTTTGAGTCTAGTGACGGATACCTTGTTTTGTCCACTTGTTGGGACTTAGTTTGAGTTGTAAATATTATTTTGATTAATTAAATGGCGTTTTTAAAGTGTTGATTCAAAACAGGTTTCAAATGTTTTATCTTTTTAAATGTTCGCGTCCCGAGTTCGGTTTACTGAAATTGGGGCGTGACACCACGATCGGAGGTTCATCCTATTTCCGATGAAGCCGAGTTTTGGAGTGAATACTCTCCACATATTGGTATTCAAAGTGAACAGTGTAATTTGGATTTCAGAGGTTTGTTATTCAGATACATGAGCTGAAAGTTGAGCCACTTTATCTATATCATTTTGTTTTGTGAATCTAATCGTGGTAGTTTTTCGTTTCATGGTCTCGGGTTTATTTATTTCCGCTGCGAGCTGGTTCATCTCCTACCCTACCTCGAGACCCAACACTTTGAGTCTTGGAGCTCATACCCCTTGCAAAGTATCAGAGAGAAGAAAGTGGTATCAGGTACTACTTTGTTGGGGAATAGGAACTGAGGTTCTAACTTTTGAGGTTGGTTACTGAGTTGTGCATTTGGATTTTGTTTTTTGCGCATTAGTTACCTTTTGTTTGTGCCTTGGATTTTTTGCAGATGGTATGGTTCACTAAATTGTTGGGAAGTTTTGAAGGTTATGATTCCGCTTTCTTGATTGTCAATCAACTGAATTACTCTATTTTTGTTCTTCCTTTTGTTTTAGATGGTGTGTGTTTTGTTACTTGTATTTAACTTAGTTTTGAGCTCTCATCTTTTGGATGTTTTTTTTTGTATTTTGAGGGTTTTCCTTTGTCCTTTCCTTTAACTCAAAGGGTTGCATTATCTAGTCATTTGTTGTATAAAAAAAAGACGTAGAGAAAATTAAGATTTTTCAACCTCTCTAACTATTTCTTATGATAAAAATCATCTTGTTTGAATTGGCATAGTCTTCAAATTAATAGAATGTATATATGATTAAGGTAGATGTATTATATTTAATTGGTCGGAGCTGATTTATGTGGATATGATTAAGCAATTGTTTGATTTGTAACTGAGTATATGGGTAAAATGACACATGGAAGTTGAAAAGTGAATCGGGTTTCAGAGGTAATTCAGTTTACCTTAATCTCTTGTTTGACAAAGGAGAGAGAGGCCACCTAGTAACAATGCCAATGGTACTAGAGAGCAACACTTGGGTAAAAAAGGTTGACATGTTCGTGTATCACTTTTTTTTATAAGTGCTGGAAATAGTATTGATCGAACATTCTCCAAGGAGGAAAATGCTAAGCTAAAACAAAACGATTACAAAGAAATCCAGAAAGGAGCAAAAGAGAGAATGTCCCTTACAAAGGAAAAAAAACGAAGCACAAATGAGAAGGAAACGATTCTTCCTCCTCAAGCAATATCAGATTTTTTTGCCAATCTGAAAACGACGAATCACCATGAATGGTCTTGGAGAGCCAATAGATACTGAAGGTCTGACTTTGAATTATGCCGAAAACCACCTGAGAGTTTTCCATCATCCGATTAAAAATGAACGTGTTCCTCCGAACCCACAATTGCCAAAAAACGACACACCCAACTCGGACCCAATGCCTCCACCACCAAGCCAGTCCGAGCCCTTTCCAGGCCAATAAAACTTCTAAAATCGATCTTGGACAAACCCATATGACTCCCCACCAAGAACACACCAAGCACCAAATGAAAGCTGCTAAGGGACAATGCAAAAGGATGTGATTCTCGCCTTCCATCCCCGATTTGCAAAGACTGCAACACATCACTGAAATTCTGATAGGGACGCCTCTCGATTCTAGAACCACAACCATATGTAAGGGCAAATGAGCTGCCAGCCACGTCAGAATTGAAAGCTTCGGAAGCACTGACTTCACCCATATATCGATGTCCAAGGAATAACAGTAGAAATTGAATCAGCCGACAAAATTTATAATTTTTTGACACCGAGAATCCATCCTTGTGTTTGAACCAAAAATTTTGATCGCGAGAAAAAGGATCAAGGGAGACACCTTGAAGGATATCAAGGAGAATTGAGAGTTCATCACATTCCCAATCCAATAACGCACGACGCAGGGTGAAAAACAAACACCATTAATCCAAAATTCTGAAACCATAACGAATCGATCCCTAGCTGCAACTTAAATAAGAGGGAAACGAATTTTGTGTGACCTAAGAATAAAACAATCCAGACAATGTTTATCATTGTACCACGGTGAAAGAAAAACGAAATAGTTTCATGGATGAAAACGAAAAAGAACTAAGGGCACTACCTGCCAACATCGCCGATATAAGAATTGGTATAACACTTATGGTAGAAGAGTTCTTCGGGGTATTTTCAAGCCATATGTATATAGTAAATCATCTTAAATGCAAAATTTGTGTATTCATCATTTACCTGGGCGTCGTACGGGCAAGCTATCTCCTTGAGTGCATCGTAATATGCTTTCGCATCGTACTCTGGCGCTTTACATACATCGTTCCCAAAACATTTGAATCGATGGACTACAACCCAATGAAGGATGTATGTAAACCTCCGGAGTACGATGCAATAGCATGTTGGCATTTGAATACTTGGCTTGTGAACAAGTAAAGAGACCCATAATCAAAACTACAACAAATCCACAACATTGGTTTGCTTCATAGTCGGAAAATCTAGGTATAGGATTGCTAGACCCATCCTGGTGTTGTTCAAGTTGATTGTATGGTTGGAGGCTTTACCTTTATCCTCGTCTTTTTTTCAAAGACGCGGACCTCTCACTAAATTTGCTGACAAAAAAAAAATTCCACAACCCACGTTGCTTTTCAGTTCCACGATTAATTTGTGGAAGAAACTGACAAGTTCCTTTCTTACTGTTTTTCTAGGTAGATATGAAACATCTCATAACCCCCTTTATTCTTTTTATACAAGTTTTCCTTTTATGTGTAACTTCTTGAATTTCGCAGTATTGAATGGTTGAAAAGAGCCAACTAATTTTAGAATGTTGACCCGTTATGTTATTTCAAGTCCAATTTAATCCTAAAATCTCTAAAATAATTCTAATTAAATACAATTTTTTATGTTAGAAAAAAAATCCATTAGACTAAGTTATATGTTATTCAAAGGTAATATAGCCAATCATATGACACATGGCTCTCTATTCAATTTTAGTA
Organism: Erodium maritimum; assembly: GCA_963921825.1. NCBI lineage: Eukaryota > Viridiplantae > Streptophyta > Magnoliopsida > Geraniales > Geraniaceae > Erodium > Erodium maritimum. Next base: position 82,965,720 of record OY997588.1, on the reverse strand, counting down.
TTTCTAAAAATATCTTTTGTATATTGGGCCAATCATATATTATTTCATTTTTTAGCCACCCTCCGTGGTCCTTAGTCCTGCCCATTATGAATCAACATAAAGATTAACTCCTTTTGTTTACGAAGGAAATCTCATTACATCAAAGCTAAGAGGGAAAAGGACTGATCACAACGCTAAAACCACCATCCAGACAAAAATCTAATACCCTTCACATATTTTATAGGGAACAAGACTAGTAAAATAACACCTACACCAATTGGGAGTCTCTTATTCTTATTGACATCATACATTAGAATTGTTACTGAAAAATATACAATCTAGGTCCTCTAGTAAGAATAATGATATCTCAATCTAACAATTAGGACCAGACATAAAGATATTTCTCATATTATGGTTAACCTAAGTGTTTCTATGAATCTACATAGTCACTACCACCTACTTCTGGCTCGTTTTATTTACCTCAATAGACATTCCCTTTCTGCAGAAAAAAACAAGTTTTTAGAGAGAGAAGACATTCAGTGGTATTTTTAGTATATGAAGTTATCTTTGAAACAAAATGATTCAAACTCGTCATTCATGTCTTGATGATACTCTAATCAAATCCAGGTTTTTTGTCTATTCACCTTCTCGTGCTCGTTCTTGTAGGAAGTGCTTGTGCAGTGTGTGAAGAGACATTGAGAAAAAAAATCAAAGTGCTTCCATTAATGTGGAATGGTCTTCTTTCTACAAATTTGATCCTTGGGCGCCAGGTTGGAGGTGTCATTATCTTGAAGTAAGTTGAACTCCCAGAAAAGTGACTACGAAGCCAAAAGCTGCGCCCGACGGTGCTTCTCTATGTTCGAAATTTTTTTGGCCAATGATGCGTCAATAGGAGTCTCGGCCTTGAACTTACCCCTCTTCTTGAATGTCCTCGCCTTTACAGCCTTCTAACTCTCTAGCCGGCGATTGCCCTCAGCCACTTCATTGGTGACAACGAGAATTTCCATCTCAGACATTGTCATCGAGAACACCTGATCGTACTTCTCGACATACACCTTCTCCACATCCTCCAAGATTTGGTCATCTGATCGGCCGGATTGGTAGATGTGCTTGAACTTTGTCCAGTACCCTTGGAACATCTTCACCTTACGGTCTGTGGTACTCCAATGGTGCTTGTAGTTCTTGGCTGACCACTCCGTCTTCGGTGTTTGGTTGGTTGCAAAGGAGAGCTCCCTACGAATGGCATCCAATAATTAAATGTCGGTCTGGTCGGCCCATGTACCTAGTTCTCAGAGTTGTTCAGCCATGCACTCACAAATGCGACCTCCTTAGGGTGAGTTCATTTCTGGTACCGACAAGATATTCTTGATTGGTCGGCTTACGTCCCGCTTAGCCATTCTCGTGGTGGGGTGACGGGACACAGATACATATGGAAAGTGCTTAAAACTATATTCACGATACGGGAAACCCTTTATAGCCTGATCCCGAGCGAGATTCCCAATTTGTTAGGCCAGCGTACGTCATCCAACTCGAGAATGAAGAAGATGAACCTGAAAATGCGTTGGAAAAGTTGTACAAGGGTGAGGCCGAAACCGTAACTTCCACGGGAAATGATTAGGTGCTACCCCTAAAATCGCTCATTAGTTTTGTTGGAGCAGTGTTACGAATCGGGAACGTACTCCCTGTTGCGGCTAAAGCCCCACAGATAGTGTTCTAAAAATCCCAACTGGGTTCCGCCTAGGCCTAGCTGACCCGCCTAGCCGCCTAGGCGTCTATAATTTTTTTTCATAGTATACAAACTAAGTTTAATTAGTTAAATGGTCATGTAGAGTTGTTTTTGTTGGTGATATTATGGGTTATGCTTCTGAGTTGTTTGATGTTATTTTTTTTAGGTATTTTAAATATTTGTTACCATTTTTAATATAATAAAATTCATATTTTGTTTATAATATATCTATTAAAATTTTTAAAAACTAAAAAATAAAAATCCGATTAGTCCCCGTCTAGCCCCCGATTAATCCCCGAAGGCCCTAGCCGGCCGACTAGTGCCTAGTGTCTTTTATAACCTTTCCCGCAAATATTTACCGTAGTTTCCCCCCTCATGGTTGTAGGGGGAGAAACTGTCTTGAAGATTTTGAAACGTAGTGAATACTTTCTATGGGTGTCGTCGGTCAAGGTTGTAGGTGAATAAAGGCTCCGAAAGATTCTGCAACATTTAGACTGAGAAATGACAAGGTGGAACGTCGGAGGGGTTTCTTCATGGCCATCGAATCTGCAACGCTTGGACGCCGAAGAATCTGTAGCATGGACAGAGAAACAATAATTTGGAACACCGAAGGGTTTCTTTTGTGGCCGGCGATTCTGCAGCGTTTGGACGCTGAGGAATCTGCAGCATCAACGGAGAAACGAAGATCTGGAACGCTGGAGGGTTTGCTTCGTGGCCAGCGTCTTAAACGATTGTGCACAATCTGTTTCGACACCCTTTTAAGCAAAAAGGCAGAATCAACGGCGCAAACCGACTCATTCTCGACACCACTGTGGGTCATCTAAGAGCATTTTCCAGGGATGATGATGAATTTGAGGTGTCTATGTTAGGTTCAATAATGAGGTGCCGAATTTTAAATGGGAAGAGGTTGAGTTTAGAACATTCGCAGAAAAAAAAATGATTTTTTAGCATAAAGTGGAAGTTTTAATCATCAGTATCACATAATAGGTACCATAGAAATGATAGAAATAAGGAGGGTGAGGCATAGCCTGAACCCGTAGGTGTCGAACGCTAACCATATTGTGAAATACTCAGCTATACTAGGGACAAAAATTGGGAGACTATCTCCAAACTATTGGATGTGCAACTGTACTGTATGATGATCATTTCCTGACTCGACCTCAAAAAATGCCCGTGGTAGAAGATTGGGGACACTTGAGGGGATTACGGGCATTCAGGGAGAACACCAAGAAATGGGGGAACCGTGTTTTCGGGTTTACACCGACCTTGGCAGGGCGAGATGTGAATCACCTCACACACCCCATTGCTAGGTGATCTGCTCATTAACCCTTGCGAGGCTCTTTGCAGACCTCGCCTCGATGTGTTCCAAAGCGACTGTTTCCTTGAGTAGGGTGGGGGCATCCAGGCTTCTCTTCTTCTGGGCTGGGGGGGGGGGGGGTGACATCCTTGCGTTCAGGAGGTTGAACTAGATCTTTCCCTGTCTAGGCTGATTGGCGAACGAATCAGGGGTTACGACCTTCAGACCTATAAGTTTCTGGTGCCAAACAAAAATGGTTCCTGGTTGGGCAGGAGATTCTATATCGCACCTGCCTCAGTTGGTCCTATTCCCATGGCTCCGAGGGAGGATGGGTTGGAACGAAGTGGACATGGGATTCTTGCTCTATGTATGTGCCGATGCATTGTAAAGAAGGTTGTGTACCAAATTTTGACCTGGTAGGGCCAAAGGGGAGAATCCTAGCGGGACAAAGGATCTCGGCACTGGGAGAGCTAGGTTGGTGAATGCATTCCTCGGAAAAGATCCTCATCGATCCATCCTTTTGTTCGGGATGGGTTACGACCAGTCCATACGAATCCCGGCCTGGATGTTGGTGTTGGGGTTTTATAAGGCACACCTTGTAAATTATCATTTGAGTTCATAAACAGTTGGAAAACGTATTATTATCATTAAGTTGTAACGTTAGTAAAACCATGAATGAGTTACTTTTATGATGTATTAGGGAACATTTCCCTAATAGTATATCCCTCATAAGGCAAAAGAGTTAATCCATTCATTCGCCCTTAGAATAATCTGATAGTTAGATCTATAGTAGCTTTTGATGAGAGGATCACAATTTACTAATCATGCTTATATGGATATGAGTCAAAGTCACTGATTCCGAAGAGTTTCATATTTGGACGACCCATGTCACGCCCCAATTTCAGTAAAACCGAACTCGGGACGCGAACGTTTAAAATAATAAAACAATTGAAACCTGTTTCGATTAAACACTTTAAAATCACCATTTAGTTAATCAAAATAATATTTACAGCTCAAAATACGTCCCAACAAGTGGACAAAACAAGGTATCCGTCACTAGACTCAAAAGTAAAACACAGAATCCCGCTCCTAGCTCTTCAAGCTTCAGAAGCTCACCTAGTCCAAACTGCGACCGGTACCTGTAGGAAAAACAGCTAGGGGTGAACGTTCGCTCACCACCACGGATAACAGACTGACTACAGCATAATTAGCAGACAATGCCGGTAACACCAACAATAAACTCAACACCGGGGAACACTATCCCCAACCCAAGTACTCCGACTGACACACACCCACTGTTACCTTCCTCGACCGACTCAACACTCTGACACGTAAAGTAGACCCAACACAACGATCACGACCTCTCCTAAGGACTCAAAAGACCACCACACAACACCCAAGATCACAAAGGATCGCACACCAAACAAGATCACAAAGGATCGCATACCAGCTGCTCAGTAACCACCCTAAATCAAGCGCTTTGCCGAACCACTCAGGCCAGGCGGTCGACCTGTCTCAGTAACCTCTCTCACTCACGCGCTTTGTCGAACCACTCAGGCCAGGCGGTCGACCTGTCTCAGTAACCTCTCTCACTCACGCGCTTCCCCGACACAAAGTCGGGCCAGGCGGTCGACCTGTCTCAGTAACCTCTCTCACTCAGTTAACCACAATCACAATCACAAGCAAGTTCAACAAACAGCAACAACACAGGTTCAACACTCTACAGGCACTCATGGCCACACAAGACACCAACAGTAAAACACGGCTCAACAACCCCACGGGCACTCACGGCCTCTCAAAACCACCAACAGTAACTCACAGGCTCAACAACCCCACATGCACTCACGGCCTCCCAAGACACACCAATAGTAGAGACACGGGTTCAACAACCCCACGGGCACTCACGGCCTCCCAAGACACACCGACAATAACTCACGGGCTCAACGACCCCACAAGCACTCACGGCCTCTCAAAACCACCAACAGTAACTCACGGGCTCAACAACCCCACATGCACTCACGGCCTCCCAAGACACACCAACAGTAGAGACACGGGTTCAACAACCCCACGGGCACTCACAACCTCCCAAGACACACCAACAGTAGAGACACGGGTTCAACAACCCCACGGGCACTCACAGCCTCCCAAGACACACCGACAATAACTCACGGGCTCAACGACCCCACAGGCACTCATGGCCTTCCAAGACACACCGACAATAACTCACGGGCTCAACGACCCCACATGCACTCATGGCCTCCCAAGACTCACCAACAGTAAAGACACGGGTTGAACAACCCCACGGGCACTCATGGCCACTCAAAGCACACATTTCTTCCTCGATCAGTGAACCTCCACGCCAGTGCAAATGAACTAGGTCATCAAGACGATGGGATATGACTACGAGGTACAATTTTGCAAGGGACACTCTAATATTAGGGCTGATTCACTCTCACGCCAACCCCACGAGAGCTCGGTGTTGGAAATCTCTGTTAATTCTTCAGGCCTATACCAGCGAATCACAGACTCTTGGGAGCATGATTCGAAGCTTCAGTCCATTATCCAAGAGATGCAATCCCATCCTAGTCATATCAAGGGCCACTACTATTGGCAGAATAATAAGCTCTGTAGGAAAGGTAAATTAGTGGTTGGTAATGATCCACAATTGCGTTCAGGACATCCTTGCTTATTTCCACTCCCCTCCTGTTGGTGTCCACTCTACATTCATGCAACATATAAGAGAATTTCATCTCAACTGTACTGGAAGCGTCCGAAATGCGAGGTTCAATCCTTTATTTCCACTTACAGGGTTTGTCAGACCTGCAAATCAGATCTCAATGCGTCTCAGGGCCTGCTACAACCCCTTCCGATCTCTACGAGAGCTTGGACTGATATATCTATGGATTTTATAAAAGGTTTTCCCCGATCACATGACTTTGATGTCATCTATGTCATAGTGGATCGTCTCACCAAGTCGTCTCACTTCATGCCACTGAAACATCCATACTCGACTCTCTTTGTGGCTCAGGATTTCCTCGACATATTTTTCAGATTGCACGACATGCCAGGCAGCATCGTCAGCGACCATGACAAGGTCTTTGTGAGCCACTTTTGGAAGGAGCTATGTTGCCTGTAACACATCACCAAAAATATGTCGTCCGCCTATCATCCCCAAACGGACGACCAGTCGGAAGTGGTCAAATCGCTGCCTTGAAACTTATCTCCGATGAATGTGCTGCGACTCCCCACATGATTGGGTAAAATGGTTTCCCCTTGCGGAATGGTGGTACAATACCTCTTTTCACTCCTTCATCCAAACATCGCCATATGAAGCCTTATATGGCCAACCTCCTCCAGCTTTGATTCAATATGAATAGGATAGCTACAATGTCGAAATAGTGGATCGAAGCTTGAGGGCGAGGGAGCAAGATCTGAAACTCTTGCAATTCCATCTCTCCCACACTCATGATCGAATGAAAACCCAAGCCGATAGAAACTAATCTGATCGGACATTTGAGGTTAGTTATCTGGTTTTCGTCAAGCTGCAACCTTATCGCCAATCCTCTCTTGTTCGTATCCCAAATCATAAACTTTCTCTAAAGTTATATGGTCCATTTCGAGTTCAATACAGTATTGGCGCTGTGGCATACCGTCTGGATCTTCCAACAGGCTCCAAGATTCACCACACATTCCATGTGTCCTAGCTTCGCAAACATGTTAGGTATATTTTGATTCTTTGACCAAGATGGGTAACAGGTCTGCTACCAAAGTATTAGTCCACTGGTGACTCTTTTCCTAAAGATGCAATGTGGGAGTGATGTTATATATCTTCTGCATTGGACCTGATTTAATGGGCCTTCCCTATCTTGTCTTTAAGTTTTATTTTGCGGGCCTATTGTTTGGCCAAGCCCACGACCTAGCACTGTATTTCTCCTTCGTAGCATAACTATCATAATGCAAGGAAGATAAGCTCAGACTCCATGACATTTGAAAAGTTTACTCATCTCTTCATTTCTCTCTCTCTCCTCATCCTCCCAATTTCCCCTTCCTCTACAGAATTAGGGTTACCACCCCTAATTCCGCTGCCACCCAAATTTACCCCTTATTACTTACCCCTCTGTCAGAATCACTATAAATACAAGAGCTGAGAGCTCATTTGTCTGATATTTCTTCTCTCAAATTGCTTTCTGCTCGCACCTCTCTCAAAAGTGAATTACGGATTCTCTCTTTTCAATTTTATGCTTACTATTTTGGTGCTTTCATCTACATACTTTATCCACAAATACAATTTCCTAAGTTTTGAGGTACAGTCTTTGCAAGTTCCACGTTCAGTGTCGTGAGTGGGCATGAGTCTGAATTAGAAGTTGTGATAACTTAGGGAGCATACCGACCTGTTCGTCACCTCGGACATGCCAAACTAATTTGCATCAAAGTCAATGTACCTCATTGACACGCCACAACTTGCTTCGTTATTGCTATACTAAAGCGGGTGTGTTCGTTTTTTTAATTTTGTTATTGGTTCTCTTCGCTCTACTTGCCTACAATCTGGTTGGTATCTAGTATTGAAGAAAACCTTTAGTTCTACAGCAATATAAAGTCGCTTTAATTTTATTGCTAACGATGATATATACATTTGGATGTTTACGATTGAACTACGAGCACTAAGACTAACAACTTGCTTCGTCAAACTAATTTTCTTCAAGTCAGTGGACCTTATTGCCCGCCACAACTTGTTTCGTCATTTTTCTACTAAAACGAGTGTGTTTATTTTTTAATTTTATTATTGATTATGCCGTTCAACTTGCCTGTTGTCTGGTTCATATTTAGTATTTAAAGAAACCTTTAGTTCTATAGTAATATGTTACATTTACAATGAGTACTGAGTTATCTCAATCTTCTCCTGAAAACTCCAATATGATCATTCTGAATATCTTTAACTAGCTCTGTCTAGATCTTTGTCTTGTCTTGTTTTCTTCTCTTGTTTTTTTTTTAATGATACAAAACAACTCCAATACGACACAACTTACGCTCTCTGTTTACTGTTAGTGTATATTAGTATAGAAACGATAACGGTCAACATTTCAATATTCTCTTACAAAACCTTTCCTGCATAAGTTGTTTAATATCATCAATTAATAAACATGAACTTAATCATGCATATATACATATTTACTAGAAACGATCAACTAGCCCAAAGCCAAATAGCTGGGGCCCTTGTCCGGAAGGACAATTGGCTTGTTAGCCAAGTCACAGAGGTTGGAGCCGACGGAACCGCCGCGGGAAAAGGGCATGCGGTTGCGGTGGTGCCGGCACCGGAAGGAGCCTGCATGGGTGGTCGGAGCGCAAAGGCAATTAGGCTTTGTACTCGTTGCTTTCGACCCACTTTGTGACGATGACATTGACATTTCTTGTTGATGGCTCTTCATTTCGACCCTCGGGGGTAGTGGCTTGTGCTCCTCTTTACTTTCCATATGCATCTCTGCTCATTTCAATTTCATCTTTCAGCACCACGTAATTTAACAGATCAATTATAAGAGATCTTTGTTTTCAGGGATAATTTCACTTAATCATATTTAATTATACTTAATTCCAAGGTTCTAAAAATCGTTAGACGCTAGTCTAGCGGTTAGGGCCTTTTGGATATTAATCGGGGATTAAGTGGAGACTAATTGGGGATTAATTGAATTAATCGACGATTAATCGGGTCGGTCAACAAGGAAATGAGACCTAGGCAGGAATTGGTCGAGATTTTTAGAACACTGCTTAATTCTCATATAATTAGCTTACTTAAGAAGTTCGTCGGGATAATATTTTGAGTTTCCAAAATTTTCACGTTAGTTTAAAAAAGCTTAAGAGTGATGTAGAAATTGAGTACCGTCCAGATAATATTTTTTTAATTTTTTTAATTTAAGGTATTTATGTGAAAAACGGACATTGATAGATGTAGTTAGACATAATTATTCATGGTTATATTATGTGAGTAATATTTTTTTTAATATCTATAATCCTTTTAGATTTAAGGAGATCTACAACTAGAGGAGATGATGCAAACGATGGATTTTGTTCATTGACATTATTACAATTTCAAAAGTTATGAGAAGAGCATTCAGAACGCTCTACCTTATAACCTTCTCAAACCCTAATTCCGAATTCGCCTGTCTAATTTCAGAGCTAACCCTAAAGTGCAAAAATTGAAGAAAAATATGTCAAATACTGATAAATTGAATGGATATAAACATTATATTCATCAAATTTTTGAATCTGGAGTAACTTCAAATCATTATTTTAAATATATTTTTTATGTTAAGAGTGCCATTTTAGTATCGAATTGAGTTAGAGGTACAATTAACATACAATAACATAAATGTATGGCGATTAAAATCAACTACATGAACCAAAATGTAATCATTTTACCTGCAAATGTTCAACCGATCTACCCGATAAACAAAATATAGTTTAGTGCCAACGTCCGAGGATTTTGTTTGCTTTAAACAAGGGGGACGAAGGAGAAGAAAAAGATATTTTTTTGTTGTCAAAAGTACAGAAGAGGAGGGAGATATGTGTGAGGAAAGATCAGCATTAGAGAACGAGAATAAGAAATTAACAAGGAATGGCTGGAAGCTTAATTTTGTATCATTCTAATTTAACAATAACAGCTTCCATATTTTCTTATTTTGTGGTAATTATCTGCTCATCAATTAAAACCACTCATTTTACCATTTTCTTCCTTTAGAGTTTAGTCCTTTGATGCATTCCTCTAGCTAATTATAACATCTCAACCTAACGGTGTCCTTATATTGATAGGTTTGAAACTAACAAGAGAAATGTATGGATCAAATTCAATGCTATATTAAAGAACAGAGACATGAGAGAAATTCTCAACTGTGTTGTTGTGTTGTGTTGTGTTGGTATTGAGTGGTTACCGTCTCTATTTATATATAAAGTTAAGCTACCAAAAAAGGTATACAACTACACATTTCTAATAATAAGCTTCCCTAATACTACAAATACTTGGAGTGCAAGAGACAAGGTATTACCAATATGTTGGACAAATTACTTGGAAGTTAATGAGATTTGCCTAATACCCCCCACCCCCACTTCCCCTCAAGTTGGAGCATGAAGATCTTGGATGCCTAACTTGCGAAGAAGTGTCAAAAACTGTAATTTCCCAAGAGCCTTCGTAAAGATATCATCCAATTGATCATCTCTTCGTATGTAGGAAATAGCAATATTTTGATCCTTAAGCTCAGACAATCCATCTCAATGTGCTTCATACGTTCATGGAATACTGGATTGGCTGCAATATGTAAAGCCGCCTGACTATCACAATACAGACGCATAGGTTGATCATGTTGTACACCAAGGGAAGATAAAATAGACTTCAACCATTTCAACTCGCAAGTAATTGTAGCCATGGAACGACATTCTACTTCGATGGAAGAACGTGAAGCTATGGGTTGCTTCTTAGTCTTCCAAGATACTAGAGATGACCAAAAAGCACAAAATAACCAGTTAATGATCGTCGTGTAATAGGAAAATTATCCCAATCACTATCATAAAACCATAGATTTGCAAGTTGTATCGGAGATTTAGCACAAAACCTTGGCCAAGCACCCTTTAAGGTATGTGAGAACGCAAAGTGCTGACTCCCAATCAACGATCATAGGAGGAGACATAAATTTATCCAGCACATGAACCGAATAAGAGAGCTCAAACCGAGTAATAGTCAAGTAGAGAAACCTCCCTACCAGTGGCCTATATTTTTTAGGTGTCGAAAATAGCTCACCCTCAACACGAGTTAATTGATGATTTTGATCCATTGGTCTAGAACTAGGTTTGGACCGCAATAAGACAGTTTTCACTGATGATATCTAAGACATACTTTCTTTGACTAACAAATAAGCCACCAGGACCTCGAGTCACCTCAATTCAAAGAAAGTACTTAAGGACCCCAAGATCCTTCATATGAAAACAATCACCCATATAGGCGTTAAGTTTGAGCATCGCATCATGACCTGAACCTGCAATGAGTAGACCAGACACATAGTCAAGAACATATAAAGACACATATGACTTAGTATAGCAAACCAATGAGTAATCTGCACAAGAATGCTAAAAACATAACAACTTTAGAGTAGATGACAATTTGGAAAACCATTTCCGAGGTGCTTATCGAAGACCATCACTACTGTTGGATTAGTCTTGGGCAACAGATCTTATCCCTGGCCTACGTTTTGATATCCGTTGGAAAAGTACTTGGCCAACGGATGCATGCGTCGGGTAAGATATGTGCCCCAAGTTGCGTGGCCCAAGTACTTGGCTAACGAAAATAAGTATCTGTTGGGCAAGTTAAAACATTGGCCACAGATTCAATCAGTTGGCTTACTTTTCCACCTGGGCCACGAATTCAATCTGTTGGCTTGCTTTACCACTTAGGCCGCAAATTCAATCTGTTGGCTTGCTTTTCCACTTAGGTCACATATTCAATCTATTGCTCTGCTTTTCTACCTAGGCCACAAATTCAATCTGTTGGCCTTCTTTTTCACCTAGGCCACGGATTCAATCTGTTGCCCTGGTTTTTTACCTAGGCCACATGAGATTCAATCTGTTGGCCTGCTTTTTCACTTGGGCCACAGATTCAGTCTGTTGCTCTGTTTTTCTACTTGGACCACAGATTCAATCCGTTGGCATGCTTTTTCACCTGGTCCACGAGTATTATACGTGGCCTACCTTTTGTACCACAACCACGTATTGGATCTGTTGACCAAGTTACCTGTCAGATTCAAAAAATAATTGTTGCAAATCCTGCACCCAACCGTGCATTAAACCTGCAGATTCACTTGTGCTATACAATCATGTTGCCACACTCACAAACAATGCTAAAACTGTTGGTAACACAAACACAAACAACAACACATATATATACCACTATAAAGAAAACAATTGTCCATAGTTGTTGTTCAGCAAATAAGTTTACCAAATATAAGTTTAACAAATAAAAGCTCAAAAATTTACGACGGGGGGGGGGGGGGGGGGGTAGGAGGTGGGGTGGGCTCGACGATGAGGGGGTGGATTCAGGGGCAGTTGATGACAGGGAAGCGGTTGATTGGGAGCACATCATTGTTTCCAAGCATTGCTTCATCAGCTAAGCCTGACTGGCTTGTAAAGCAGCTTGTACTTGGGTGGCTATCTATGCCTCCATTTCCTTCTTCAAAGCTGCCTTCCTCTCTTTCATCTAGGTGATGCAAGCCCTTAACTCGTCTAGTTCTTCTGATGAACAGGACGAACTCGCGCATTTCTTTAGTGCCGACTGAGTCACCTGCTCCAGTGCGTCCTCCATCACCTTTTTGGCCTTCACCTGAAATACATCAACTATCAAATCAAGACATAACAAATAACTAAGGAAACGATAACATTTAAAAGAATATAAAAATCAAGGAACTAAACCTTCTTAATTCGAAAAGTATTCCTAATAACAATCAAAGTCAATAATGAACCCCAACAACCAGATAAATAACGTAATGAAATTAATTCAAAAAATCAAGCACCTAACCCAAAAAATGCTAAACAGAGGAAGGAAGGAGGTCCTGGTAAAGTCGGTGCTTCAATCTATACCGACATACACAATGAGTGTCATGCGACTTCTGCAAGGCACGTTAGACAAGATAAACGTAGCCTTAGTGAAGGTTGAAGTCATCAGGAAGAAGTGACAATCCGTTTATATGGAAATCCGGGTCCACAATGTCCCTACCTAAGGAAGTGAGAGGTTTGGGATTCAGAGGAGGAGTCTAGCCTGGTGGAAATGGTGCTAAAGGAATGATACTTTCGAGCTTCTTAGGCCATGGAAGCCAAAAGAGAACCCAATCAGAGCTTCATATCGCAAAGCCTCCTTTCAGCACAAGGTTTGGTCAAGCAAAGGGCACACAGATCCATTGGCCCCAGGACTTCGACCTCAATTCTTCGGCACCCATGGCTCATTTGGGTTGGAGCCTTGGATCAGATCAACAAACTCAGACCTGGAACATCTGAATGTGTCGAGGCTTATGGCACAAAACTCTATAAAGTGGAATGCGGTGAAAATACGAGAGCTTTTAGATGAGAGAGACAACATAGCCATCTTATCAGTTCCAACTAGCAATACTGCCCTATCGGACTTGTGGTACTGGTCAGGAGAACAATACTCAGTCAAGTTAGCATACAGAATGCTCAGTCAAGGGCAACCACCCTCAGGTGCCTTCCCAGACATCCAGACGTCCATTTGGGGCCATGACGTCCTACCGAAGGTCTGAAACTTCATATGGAGAACTTGTGCGGGGTGTCTCCAAGTTGCATCCAGACTTCGGTCCAGAAGGGTGGACATGGTGCTAACCTGCCATGTATGTCAAGTGGGGGAGGAGACGGAAATGCACCTTCTTGTTACATGCCCGATGGCGGCAGAATATTGACGACTGAGTGGCATGTCCCTTCCCAATGGAACAGTGATTTTGTAAAATTTCTGAGGACCATGCTAGTTATAAACCCTTTATGTAAAAGGGGGGAGGTATGTTTTCTACTATGGAAAATCTGGAAGGCCAGAAATAAGAAGGTGTGAGATGATATCAATCCGACAACAATATCCATCTATTACCTGACCTCTTATCTTAATCTAGGGTGGTTGGTGTTAGTCTTAGTGCCCGTAGTTCAATCCTAAATGTCCAAATGTATATATCATCGTTAGCAATAAAATTAAAGCGGCTTTATATTACTTATGTGTTGGAGTAATATATCGATGTGTGCTCTGATCTATGCCCACCATGCGAATAGAACCATAGATCGAGATAGATCACACTCGATGGGTCCCTAGTCAACAAAGCTTCACTAGAAGCGACTAGTATGAAAGATGGCTCTTTATGGCTTACGTTCTGTTAGTCATTGGAATGGGATTCCGGAGTCTGATCATAGATATCATGTGGGACATGATATTGGACGACCCGCCCTGAATATGTGCCATAGATTAAGTCATGAACATATTCAGTGTTGTAGCTTGTCATGTATCCTTAGACCAAGGAGTCTTTGTGATCGCTATGTAGTCAACAACTGAGTTTGACCTGAGCCTAACGTTGTCCGTAACAGGGCTTCCATAACGGCCAGGATTGGCTTGGGGACGGGCTACATGAGTGACACGAAAGACGGCTAAGGGATTTATCCCTCATACTAAGGTATGAGAAAGATATCGGTTCTCGGCCACTTGATCGAGAGTGACTGGAAGAATAGCATGGCCATGCACATGATACTGGGTATCATATCTTCAGTCATCTCACATATCAAGGAACGGTGATTGAGAATAATAAGGATGACGGCTCTATGCCTTATCTCAATCAGGATATCGGAGATAAAAGGATAATGACAGGGACGACGGAAAGGTTAGAATCGACAGGGTCGATTCGTTATGTAGTGTCAGGCAATACTAAAGTCTCGTTAGTTGCCACTTAAATAGGATCAAGTAAAATGGGATTTTACGTTGATCTATTGACATGCATAAACCTAAGGGTCACACCGGAGGATGAAACTCATTGACACATTTATGGAGAATGGGCAAAAGGGAGTTGTCTCGGGACATGACCAAAACTGGGTTTTGGGTCATGCGCCCGTAAGTGAATAGGACTTTATGGATCGAGACAAGGCTTGGAGTCTTGGGATTGATCGCGTCGGATAATGTTGGACATTTCCGGTATGGAAGGCATGGAGGCGATGAGCGAATCACGGGACCTCGTTGGAAATGGCCACGGGCCATGTTCCAAGAGGCCCATGCAACCAAGGCCCATGGAACTAATTAATCAAGTCTTGATTAATTAGTACTAAGTAAGCAAGACAAAGATTAAGGTGTTGGTGATTCACCACCTAACCCAATCTTGTCTTGCCATACTTTGTCCTATTTACACCTTACTTGACACCATACTTGTCCCATGCCTTTAGTTGGACAAGTATGGGTTTTGTTATGTTTAAGTCATCTTTTTTCAACATAACAAACACAAGACAAGAATAGGAAACACATTTTCTCTCCCTCTTCCATGACCTTTTCGGGTTTGGCTAGTTTCCACCTCCATTTTTGTGTTCTTGAGTCCTCAAAGAGAAGAACTACGTGGCTTTGATTCCCATGTGGATACGTAGGCGTCTTAGAGACTCAAGCCAATCATTCGTTAACCGGTGTTCTTGTTTTGGTAAGAGATAGTGCTGATTTTTTCTCTTGTGAATCCATTCTTTGTTAGTTGTTTCATGGTTTTAATCGTCTCTTGGTTTTTATTGATTTTCCGCTGCGAGTTGGTTCATCTCCAACCCTACCTCGAGACCCAACAGTTGGAAGCAAAAGCCGATCAGGGGATTGAAAGTTCTAATTCTACTCAATCAGGACATGGAGCAACAACCAGCTGGATTTACCCAGCCTTGGGGACCTGGGCTATTAACACGGACAAAGCTCTCTTCGCATCAATAGGACAACTGGGTATAAGTTGGGTCAGCAGGGATGATACATGTCAGATCATGGGGGCTAGGTCCTCCTCCATTACGGGTCCCCAGATTCCGGGATTGGTGGAAGCTTATGCTATCAAGGATGTATTGCAATGGCTAATTCAGAAGCCACATCGGAGAGCCACTATCCGAAATGATTGTAAGGTCATAATGGATATGATCAACAAAAAGAAAATATCCTATTCACCTACAAGGATACTCGTTAGTGATTGTATTTCCCTTATATCTAGACTCGAGGTTGTGCAACTCGATTTTGTAAAGCGGACAACAAACAAAACAGTTCATTGGCTTGCCAGGGCGACTTGTTCCTCCCCTGTTTGGGAATGACAATAAGAGTTTATACCGGAGTTATTTTATGTTGTTCTTATTGTCGAATTTTAAATAATATATCTCGTATTGCTAAAAAAAAATAGACTAAAGTAAAGGTAATATAACCAAATTAGGTGCCTAACCAAGATAAGTAGACAAAAGCTTGATGTTAAGTTATGTTCTACCACCAAATTGTCTTTTCTGGCGTGGAGGTCAAGGAAAGTAGGGAGATCACGGGGTTGACATGAGGTTCATTGAGTTTTTTTTATTTAATCTATGGAAAAATATA
Organism: Erodium maritimum; assembly: GCA_963921825.1. Lineage (NCBI taxonomy): Eukaryota > Viridiplantae > Streptophyta > Magnoliopsida > Geraniales > Geraniaceae > Erodium > Erodium maritimum. The sequence continues at coordinate 82,949,613 of OY997588.1, read as the reverse complement.
GAATTAATCAGTGTAAAATAACTATATTAAAGACTCGTATTAAGGGTATTATATATACCTACTGAGATTTGTCTCTCTCCTGCGCCGCTTGCGCCACCTGTATCGCCTATCACCATGCCTTCCCCTCTTTCTGTCTTGCTTACCGTGCCTCGCCTTTTCAATAGAGACTCACCATCATCTAGTGTTCTTGTCCCCCTTCCTCCTGTTATGACCCCACACCTAAAGGGTTTTGTGAACCCTACTCGGGAGAAGGTGAGAAGAAAGCCTCCCTAGCCTCTCTCTCCACTGCCTTCCTTCCGTACTCCGTTTATTGGCCCACCGCATCGTCCTTATCAAGCGGAACAATTGTACTTTCCGTTCAAACTTGGAGTCGTGGCACCTCGCCCGGCAAACCCTAGGCCACTGAGGGGTCGGTCGATCACGTTCCGACCTCCCTCGGTTCTGCCTCCATACTTGATCCCAACCCTAACCTCCCTACCGCTTCTGGGTATGGCGGCGGCTAGGGGTGAGTTTGTATTCTCGGACCACTCCACTACATCAATGTAGGGCACACAACTCTCTCCTCTATGGCCCTAGGGCTCTGCGACTGACGGTGATGCGTTCCATGGTGGGTCATTGTTGCCTTACGCCCAATTGGCCTCCTGTACCTTGCATGTTCGAGGTTATCCACGTTCTCCTTCCCCGATTTTGATGGGGTCTGCGTTGGGGAACAACCGGTAGGTCCCCTCTGCGGGCAGGAAGGAAGGAAGGAGCCCTACCGGTGCAGGGAAGGGGCTTGGACCGGAACCCACAAAGCCATCTTATGGAATACCGGAGAGGACTATTACGACATACTCCAGCAACAGGGCCTCGTCCCTACCCGAGTTGAAGGGTGATTTAGACACCCCTATCGGTTCGGATGGGGCTGTTGTATTCTGTGGCTTAAGGGGGGAGCACCCTAACAGGGGGAGGAGACTGGAGGAATGTGACCCTCTCCCGTTGACCATGGACCTGATACCTAAGGTCGGATTGTATCGAGGTATGAAGCCAGCGTGATCGTGGACCCGATACCTAACCTAGGCCTACGCTCTTCCACCTAGGGCACTGACCATTCGTGTACGATAGGCCCCCTTGGGTGTTCAGAGATAACTCCCTAGTCTCGGACACGGGGCGATACAATAGGGGCCGGGTGGCTGGAAAAGAATCGCGGTAGGGAAACCGCTGAAAGATCAGGAGAGGACTGGGAAACAGCCTCGCCAGGAGGAATGAAAGGAATTCATGGCTCCAGGGACCGGCTCCGAGAGGGGTCCCTGAGGAGAGCTATTCATCCTCGCCATATTGCCTGGTTCAAGTTCGATGGCTCAATCGACCGTTGGGTCGACGAGACGAGTCCTTGAAAAGCAGGGATCAAGCAACGTTTAGGCCCACCTTGAGCTGTTCCTGGCATTTGGCACCTTTGGTTTTATTTTTCTGTGTTACTTTTGACTTTTCTTTTTTGTTCTAGTTACTTTTCTTGTATTGTTATATATATATTTTTTTGATCAACAATGCATATTTAGATTAAAACCTCCTTTGAGGATAAAGAGGAGTACAACTTAATCTAGCTACAAACCAAGTATAAAAACCAACACATGACAACCAACAGAACAAAAGGGTAATGATTTGAAAACCCATGAAACAGATTCAACACTGAAAGAGCTAAAGAGGCAGTCCTAGAGCTAATAATGTACCATTTAACCTTGAAGATCCATCTTCTGAACCGAAACCACTGCAACAACTGAAGAGGATGAATGAACCCAGATGACTAACTACAGGTGAATGAAATGAAGGCCCCAATTGAAGATCCCTCCTCTTAACTGGGAATTTAGAGCCCAACTTGAACTGATATGGATTGTAGATGTAGAGCTTGCTTGACACGCCATAATGAGTAGCTCCAATGTCGGTATATGATATGAGTCCTTGCGAGCTTTCCTCTAGTCTTGAATGAAATCTGCTTGATTTAAGATGAATGTTGATAATAGATCCACATCAATGCACATGATGAATAGCCCCAAGCCTCGGAAGCTTGCTTGAAAGATTGGGATCTTGAGAAGAGCTTGAAGGAATGAAGCAGATGAAATGATCCAAAGCAGGGTGTTGAGATGAGGCCTTCAGGAACTTGATGAAGAAGAAACACCCAAAACGAAAGAACCAGGGCAGGACGAAGAAGAGAAGCATGTCTAAGAAACTAGAAGACTTGTAGAAAGCAGGCACTGAACTAGGAAGCTTTAGAGACAGAAGATAAAGGAAGCAAAAAGAAGGAAAAAAACCGAAAACACCAGCCGAGTCTGATGGAAACCTAGAAACCCTAACTAGAAGGATAAATATAAACAAACCCGAATTACCTTGTAACCCTAACTGGAAGCTTCTGAATGGGCAAACGTGCCCTGAATCTCGCCGACGGCCTACCCCTTGACCGGCGAGCTCGACCCTCAGAAGGACGAGATGAAGCGAAGCAAACCAGAGTAGCGAGAGAGAATGGGTGGGAGAAGACACATCAAACCAGAATAGAGAGACGAGCTTACCCAGGAACAGAACATCCTTCAGATCCTCAACAGCAGAACGCGAGCCCTGTCCTCCAAACGCTTCGGCCAACCCCAAAAACGCTCACCGGAGGACGGTATTTCTACCGAGGACTGACCTGCGCCAAGATCTGTCCGATCTGAAACCCACGTCGACGGCTGGAGAGGGAGAAACTGGAGGGAGAAGTGCCGCCCAGCTACCACCACGAACAGGTAGAGATCTTCAAAGATCCGCTTCAATCCTCCCCGAAACAGCATGGAAAAGAGTCCCACGGCCGGAAATTGAAGACCCCACTGTCAACGACGAACGACCGAGAACCACGACGACAAATCCGGGCCAAATCCACCACGATCCAAACCAGATGAGCTTGGAAACGCGTCCCACACATGGATTTCGCTTCGAACAGAGCCACCAGAAGTAAAACGGACGACCAAGCAACACCGAGAAGTAGGGGGCAGAGAAGGAGGGTAAAGTAAAATTGAACGGGGGAAAAGGAGAGGAGGGCCTGAGGAGAAGATATCCGCCAGCAGCGACCACAGTCGTGGCTGTGGCCGTCACCGGCGAGATCGAGAGGAGAAGCTAGGGTTGTGAACAGGGAGAAAGAAGGGAAAAAAAAGTTGGGGGGGGGGGGGGTTCCTGGAGCTGCATTTGTACTGTTATATTTGTTACAACTAAATACGTGTTGGATCAGTTCGTCCTCAAGACTTATTAGACTCTGACGTTCTTGAGGGACCTAACCACTGTAATGAATTTCCCCCTTTATTAATGAAACTACAATTTATTTTTAGAAAGAAAAAAAAATGACTCGTATTATGATTAGAGTTTTATCTGTCTATAACCTTTGGACAAGTTTGATGGTGAAGGGTAAACTTAACTGATGACATTCAACAAAAATCTTGGTGTATTAATTCGTAAACTAAAACAGTGGATTAGTTCAAGTTTATCCTGCTTTAAGTATATATATATTTGTTTGACCGTGGAAAACTAAGAGAATATAGTCATTTTCAAAGATTAAGTAACAGTCTAATTATGAATTGATCACATGGTAAACATTAGTAGACTAATTAAAGTAAAGGTAATAGAACCAAAGTAGGTGCCTAACCAAGATAAGAAGACGAGAAGCATGGTGTTAATTTATGTTCTACTCCCGAAGTGTCCCTATGTAGTGCATGTTGTTAGAATAATTTACATAAACTGTTGTAAAGAATTGCAGAACCATACAAGCGGAACACACAATAAAACAAGTAATCGATAAAAAGTAATCGATAAAAAAGGAACGACCAACCCGTTGAAAAGAAGATCAAAGAACACAGCTGAGACGTGGCACAGAGGTCCACTGACTTGAAATCAAATTTTCCGGTGTGACCGTGGTGGCGATCAGCAGCGGTTGCTCCCCAATGATCACTCAGCTTTACTCGCCAGCGCGCCCACTCGCTCTACCGGATGTGGAAGCAGCAGAACGATAACCAGAACAAGGGTGAAAAGCGTTTGGGAAAAGGGACAAAAATGTGTATACTCTGGCTCTGATATTTGATAAAATCGTCTCTCAACAAAATGACCAGAGCCATATATTTATAGGCTAGAAAACCAAAAAACGTTTCAGCAGAATAAATACAAAAAACATTTTAGCATTAAGAGCCTCAAAATGTAACATATTTCTGTTTGAAAATAATTAACCAATGGTTTAATTCAGAATCAAAACGGAAATACGTTACTACTCTTTCAAAAAGAGGCGACAAAAGCCGAAAAACGTAAAACAATTTAAAAGGAAGGAAAAAAACACCCAAATGTTCTGGTTATCGGAAGGTGCGGTACTTAAGCATCAATATATTTCGATTTGAATTGATGCATAGTGAGATGTGATAACAACTTACTTTAAGTAAGTGAATAAAATCTTGAACTTACTTAGCTTCGATTGATACGTCACACAACACATACCATACTTCACATTCCACTGAATCCGCAAGACTATCAAGACGCTATTAAAGGCCATGCGTATACCTTGGTTCTAATGAGTGCTCTAGGAAGACTTTGCCCCAAGTCTTTCATAGATGGCGGCCCACCATCACACTCACGTAGGTAGCTCATCAAGTGCTTCTCACAAGCGTTGTCCCAATCGGGTCCGGAGCTATTACGGACATGAAGTCCATCCTGTCAGCAGAATCCATCAAGTGTGTCTCAATAGCACCACCAAAACTGGTTATGGATTACAATCTATCAAGTGCGTCTCACAAGCACCACCAATACTGGTTATAGATTTAAATCAAGATCTATCAAGTGCATCTCAAAGCACCGCCAAACCTGGTTATAGATCATCAAGCACTACAAGTGTCATAGGAATGGGAGATGTAGTGCATCAAGACTAGTATGGATGCATATGACAACTAACACTTGTCATCCATACTTTCTTTACCTATGGACTTAAGCCCCATCCCTCTCGACATATCAAGGAGTATTCTCCTAGGTTGACCCTTGGTGAAAGGGTCAGCAAGATTTCTTTCGGATCTCACAAATTCCAAAGAAATCACTCAATTCCTCAGGAGATGTTTAATGACGCCATGCCTGATACTAATGCGTCTCTTCTTACCATTGTACACATCATTTTTTGCAACGTAAATGGCCGCTTGCGAATCGCAGTGTAATGACACAGGCACAACTTGCCTTCCCCACACAGGCACTTCTGCTAATAGGTTCCTCAACCAGTCTGCTTCTTGTCCAGCCAACTCAAGGGCAATGAACTCAGACTACATGGTAGAGCGGGCCTATACAGGTCTGTTTCACAGACTTCCACGATATAGCACCTCCACCCATGGTGAACACATAACCACTCATCGAGTTCGTCTCGTCATTACCTAAAACCCAGTTTGCATCACAATAACCTTCCAACGCATTAGGAAAAGTACTGTAGTGCAGGGACCAACTCATAGTTCTTTTTAGGTACTTCAACAGACGACCTAGAGCATTCCAATGCTCGTCACTCGGGTTATGAGTATATCGACTCAACCTGCTTATTGTGTAAGCAATGTCTGGTCGAGTATAGTTCATGAGGAACATCACACTTCCTATAATCTGAGCGTACTGAACTTGTGAAACACTATCACCCAAGTTCTTTATTAGTTGTACGTTTGGATCATAGGGAGTTCTAGCAGGAGTAACGTCGAAGTGATTGAATTTCTTCAACACTTTCTCAACGTAATGAGACTGACTTAAGGAGATGCCATTTGTGTTTCTAATAACCTTAACTCCCAAAATGACATATGCTTCTCCTAAGTCCTTCATCTCAAAATGTGACGACATGAATTCTTTGGTAAGGTTCACATCACCGATGTTATCACCAAGAATTAGCATGTCATCAACATAAAGACAGATAATCACACAACCTAATTCCGTGATCTTCGAGTACACACAGGAATCAGAGTTGTTCACCTTGTATCCGTCAGTCACCAGAGTTCGATTGAACTTCTCATACCATTGTTTAGGTGCTTGTTTCAGTCCATAAAGAGACTTCTTCAGTTTTTACACCTTTTTCTCTTGACCAGCGATCACAAACCCCTCGGGTCGAGACGTATAAATCTCTTCCTTTAGATCACCATTCAGGTTAGCGGTCTTGACATCCATCTGATGAATTATCAAGCCGTGAATGGCAGCTAAATCGACAAGAGACCTTATCGTTGAAATCTTGGTCACAGGAGAGTACGTGTTGAAGTAGTCGACGTCTTTCATTTGTGTAAAACCTTTAACCACAAGTCTCGCTTTGAACCTTTCTATTGTATCATCGGGTCTCAGCTTTTTCTTGAAGATCCACTTACTACTAATGACTTTGCAACCTTTAGGTAAGTCTACTAGATCCCAAGTCTAATTCTATACAATGGAATCAAGTTCAACCTTGATTGCTTCTTCCCCAAGATTAGCATCAACAGATCTCAAAGCCTCACCATAGGTCTTTGGATCTTCTTCTAACAGGAAGGTTGAAACAAACTCTTCTGAAACAACACTCTCAGGTCCAACTTCGGAGAGAAAGGAGGTGACAAAGTCTTCTCCAAAGTTCTTCTCGGTCCTGGCTCTCTTGCTTCTCCTTGGTCCCTCGGCTTGACCATGAAAAGTAGAGATTTTGGCAACCCACCTATCTCTGAGTGAAGGAAAGGGGATAATGGGTTCAACTAGATGAGCAACAACGTTCCTCTTCATTAGAAAGATGTGTTCGAAGAACTCAGCATCTCTAGCCTCAGAAATTGAACGGTCATCTAGAGATATGAAGCGATACGCCGCGCTGGTCTGTGCATAACCTATGAATACACAATCATAGGTTTTGGATCCGATAGTGGTTCTCTTAGGGTCAGTGAGGCCAACTTTCGCCAAACACCCCCACACTCTGAGAAACCTTATGTTAGGAGCGTAACCCTTCCATAACTTGTAGGGAGTCTTTTCAAGGTTCTTGTGCGGCACACAGTTAAGTATGTGACAAGCAGATAAGATGGCTTCCCCCCACATTTCATCAGGAAGGCCTGAACTAAGAAGCATTTCATTCATCATGTTCTTGAGCGTTCGGTTCTTACGTTCAGCTACTCCATTTTGTTGAGGCATGTATGGTGCACTAGTTTCATGGATGATACCATTTGATTCACAAACGTCTTTTAAGAAGTTTGAGCCATACTCTCCTCCTCTATCGGATCTCACTCTCTTGATCTTTCTTTCGAGTTGGTTTTCTACCTCATTCTTATACTTGATGAACATCTCTTCAGCTTCATCCTTTGTAGTAAGAAGATAAACTATCGCGAACCTAGAGCAATCGTCGATGAAGGTAACATAATAATGTTTGCCTACCTTGCTCCTAGAGTTCTTGAAATCCGCAAGATCCGTATGGATTAGTTCAAGAAGGTTCGTGTTTCTTAGTGTGACAGATTTGCAAGGTTTTTATAGAATATTTAGCCTCTACGCAAATTTCACACTTTGAGAGTTCAGAGGTAGATAAAGATGGTATAATAGACATGTTTCTGAGTTGTTTAATTGAAGCAACATTCACATGTACTAATCTACCATGCCACAGATCAAGAGACTCAGCAATATAAGCAGAAGCGGAAACTTTATTATTATTCAAGATAACATGATCGACATTGAAAAGAAAGAGTCCCCCACAATAATACCCCTTCCCTACAAAATCTTCATTCTTGGTGAAGACCACCGTGTCATTCTCTATAACGGTCTTCAAGCCAGCTTTCATCAGCAGAGGTCCAGAGACAAGGTTGCGTCGCGGAGTAAGGACACAAAGGGCATTACAGAGTACGAGCGTCTTCCCAGATGTCAGCTTCAGCATGATCTTCCCGCTTCCAGAAATCACTGAAGTAGAGTCGTTTCCCATATGAACAACTTCACCAGGTGCAGTTGGTACAAACTCGTAGAAGAGTTCCCTTGAGTTGCATAGATGACGGGTGGATGCGGAGTCCAACACCCAGTCAACGGTGTTGTGAACTAGCATAGCCTCAGCGACCACATCAGCTACTATGTCGTCATCTTCAGCAATGTAGGCCCTTGCATCATTCTTCTTGAAGCCTTGACGTTGAACACACTGATAGGCCTTGTGTCCAGCTTGTCCGCAAACATAGCACAACAGGTTCTGCTTTGGTTTCTGAACAGCATAGGAGGGCTTCACAAACTTGTTGCGGTTGTTGGTAGGTCCTCGCTTGAGAGCTTCCTTGGACTTGGGCTTCATCTTGAACTTGTTCTGTCGAGACGGGCCACCAGATTCCACGATGTTGACCTCTATCGGAAGCGACAAAGGTGGGTAGGCACCCAGAGCGTCCTTCAAGAGATTTGCTTCCTCAATCTTCATGTGGCGAATGAGGTCTTGAAGAGTCAAATCCTTCTCTATGTGCTTGAGGTGGTTGCGGTAGTCTTTCCACAACGGTGGAAACTTCTCTAGCAGCACATGAGCGAGGAACACCTCGTTCATGTCCATCCCTTCGTTGACAATGGCGGCGGACAGGTCCTCGTAAACGTGGACTTGATCCATGATCGACCGGTTGTCAACCATTTGGAATGCAAGCCACTTTCTTACGACATACTTCTTGTTCCTAGTGTCGTCAGCCCCGTACTTCTTCTCCAAGGTCTCCCAAATGAATTTGGAAGACTTATGACCAGCAAGAAGATCGAAGAGGTATTGGACACAGAGTCCAAAAGTTGGTAGCGGGCAATTTTATTATCCTTAGCATACTTCTTAAGTTTGGCCGCATTGTCCCTAACAATGGAGGCAACTAAGGGAGTTGTACTACCACTAGCAGTTATAGGCACAGGGGGATCTTCAAGCAACACATAATCAATTTCGTTTTTTTCAAAGGAAATCATAAGTTTTTGAGACCAACGACGGTAGTTGGTACCGTCGAGAGGTTCAACTCGAGGGAAATTACGAGCAACAACAATAGAAGCCGAATTTAGATTAGCATGCATATTCGTGTTCCCGTTGATCATGTTCATCATTAAAACAGTTTACGAAATATTAAATAAATAAAAGATTTGCTTTCAAATTGTTGGAATAATTTGCATAAACTGTTTTAAAGAATTGTAGAACCAAACAAGCAGAATACACAATAAAACAAGTAATCGATAAAAGAGAAACGACCAACCCGTTGAAGAGCAGATCAAAGAACACAGTTGAGACGTGGCACGGAGGTCCACTGACTTGAAAGCAAATTTTCCGGCGTGACCGTGGTGGCGATCAGCAGCGGTTGCTCCCCAAGGATCACTCAGCTCTACCGGATGTGGAAGCAGCAGAACGATAACCAGAACATGGGTGAAAAGCGTTTGGGAAAAGGGACGAAAACGTGTATACTCTGGCTCTGATATTTGATAAAATCGTCTCTCAACAAAATGACCAGAGCCATCTATTTATAGGCTAGAAAACCAAAAAACGTTTCAGCAGAATAAATACAAAAAACGTTTTAGCATTAAGAGCCTCAATGTAAGAACCACTCCCGGTCAACGCCAGTCAAATCGGCGAAAAACAAGAAAATTGAAAAAGTTTAGACAGACACTTAAATGAACCTAAATCTGACCCCGAGGGTCATACCGGACTTAAGTTGACCCCGGTGTCGACCAAAGTGAGTTCCGGGGGACTCAGGGCAACTTTCGGACCAATTTGGGAAAGGTTGACTTTTTGCTGGAAAAGTAAACCGAGCGACGTTTCACAGCGGTCTTAGTTGAGCCGTTTCCTTTTAGGCCGTGAAATTTCATAATTTCTTGGAAAAAGTGTCCGTTCTAGGCCCGAGACGGCCGAATTTCGCGAATCTGACTGAAAAATATCTAGAAGATATTTTCCAAAAGGTGTGGACCCACTTGCCACATGTCAATTATGTGGTGGTGTTAGGTAATTTTTTGAAACAAGCCAAAGATGAGAGGATAGGGGGTTCGGCCATAGTGTAAAAAATAGGGTTTTCATTGTAATTTGGAGAGGGGGCAAAAAGAACACGCTTGTTCTTAGAGAGAGAGGTGGCTTGTTCTGTACAGAAAGGAGAGACAACAGCCTTCCTTCGTGAATCAGATAGCAAGAACATGAACTTGGGAGTGGCCGGTTCAGTAATATCGGTTGGCAGCAGCAGCAATGGACTTGGTCTTGGCTTTATCATCATTCTTAGTTGGATCTACATGTAAATTGAGTTGTAGCAACATAATGGAGCATTAAATACCCCATTTTGGTGGGCTTTGTTTGAGCTACGGGGAAGATCAATTTGATTTTGTTGTGTGGTGACATATTAAAGTCAGGAAGCTCAAGTCTCATTGGTGGTTGGTCTTGGTAGCAACAATCGTGTGGTGTTCCAAGTATAGCTAGACCGGTCCAGTACCAGAGAAGAGCTACTTGTGGAAAATATACCCCCAAGACCTTGGCCGAATTCGACAAAGGAGGAGACCGTGGGGACGACGTGAGAAGACCGGATGGGAAGCTAGCCAGGACGTCAGCAACTAGGAGTATTAAGCTTTGAGATAATTCGAGATCCTGCCATCGAAAGAGGAAAGGGAAAGCTAGGCGAGTGATCGCGATTATGCCGGAGCTTGGTTGTGAGCGTTTGGAAAAGCATATGAGGTAGGGAAAAGTAGCCGGATCTCGGTCCTGATTAGGGAAAGTTAACAGTAGAAATGCATGTGACACCGGGGTGTCGTGGGTTAAGTAAGTTTATCGAATAATAGAAAGGCAGGCGACACCGGGTGGTGTCGTATGATACGTGAACGTATCGAACAATAGAAATGCATGTGACACCTAGTAGTGTCGTAGGAGCAGTGAACTTCCGATATTAGAATTACTGGAGGCATTTGGTTATGCCCGGAGGTTGATTGTTTAGTTTGTGTCTTGTTTGGCCATGAGAGCCCGTACTTTACTGTTTGTGTCTTGGGTGGCCATGAGAGCCCATACTTTACTGTTTGCGTCTTGGGTGGCCATGAGAGCCCGTATTTTACTGTTGGTGTCTTGGGTGGCCATGAGTGCCCGTGGGGTTGTTAAACCCATATTTTAATGTTGGTGTGTCTTGGGTGGCCATGAGTGTCTGTGGGGTTGTTAAACCAGTATTTTTACTGTTGGTGTGTCTTGGGTGGCCATGAGTGTCTGTGGGGTTGTTGAGCCCGTGTTTTACTGTTGGTGTCTTGGGTGGCGATGAGTTCTTGTGGAGTGTTGAACCTGTGTTGTTGTTGGTTGTTCAACTTTGGTTGTAATTGTGATTGCCTGAGGTTGGGGGCCCGACAGAGATCGGGGGAAGTTGCGTGGGGGTTGGATAGCTTTCCGACAGAGATCGGTAAAGTTGAACATTCTTTGGCTAGCCTTCTGATAGGAATCGGTAAGGTTGAGCATTCTTCGGCGATGGAGGGTTGCTCTCCTTCCGACTAGCTATCGGAAAAGTAGCTTGGTACATATCGCTAACAGGTCGACCGCCTGGCCTGACAGGGATCGGTAAAGTTGCGTGGGGCAGGCTCGAGCCCAGCCGGTTAGCAACCGACACTGAGCAGCTGGAGTGCGATCCTTTGTGATCTTGTTTGGTGTGCGATACTTTGTGATCTTGGGTGTTACGTGGTTGTCTTTTGTGTCTTTGGTGGAGGTCATAACCGCTGTGTCGGGTCTACTTTGAGTGTCCGGTTGTTGAGTTGGTTGGGGAAAGTAATAGTCCGTGCGTCAGTCGGGTTACTTGAGTTTGGGGATAGTGGTCCCCGGTGTTTGGGTTGTTGTTGTTTCCGGCATGTTCTGCTAAGTATGTCGTAGTCAGTCTGTTATCCGTGGTGGTGAGCGAACGCTCACCCCTAGCTGCTTTTCCTACAGGTACTGGTCGCGGGACGGACTAGGTGAGCTCTCGAAGCTTGCAGAGCTAGGAGCGGGAGTCCGGGTTTCCTTTTTGAGTCTAGCGACGTATGCCTTGTATTTTGTCCGCTTGTTGGGACGTACTTTTGAGTTGTAAATTATTATTTTGATTAACTAAATGGTGGTTTTAAAGTGATTTATTTAAAATGTTGGAAAATATTTTATTGTCTTAAACGTTCGCGTTCCGAGTTCGGTTCTACTGAATTTGGGGCGTGACACTCAAAATGTAACATATTTCCGTTTGAAAATAATTAACCAATGGTTTAATTCAGAATCAAAACAGAATCACGTTACTACTCTTTCAAAAAGATTTCAAAACAAATCAGATAAAAAATTTCCCCCAAAAATTAATGTTTGATCAGTTTTAGCCCGCCCCGCAGAGGCTCCACCCGAGCCCGGCCCGGCCCGGACGGACGGCGGCAGCGGTGCGCGCGAGGCCCAGACCGGCCCAACCTGCGTAGGGCCCATTAGAGCTTGTTGAACAGGAAAGGGAAGGGAGAGCTTAATAACACAAAGCCACTCCTCTCCCTTTCCGATGTGGGACTCTGAACAAAAAGGAAAAAGGCTTTTGAAGCCTATTTCTCCAACACACGTTATCCTTTGTGTCGTTTTACTGATAAAATAATTACAAATAAAGCATAAATCTAAGGTATATTCGCGCGTGACAGGTATTCTGATAAGAATATGGGGCACGAGTAAAAATCACATAAGCAGAAACTATTGTCCGGTATTATGAAATCAACTATATATTAGTTACGGAGAGAAGACACAAGATCATTATTTCGATCGATATGCAAACCACCAATCATCGAAAAGAGCAATAATATAAGGTGTAGTTTTATGATCTTGAGTAAAACTCGATCATTCCTCGAACGAGAGATAATAACAACGAATGTGTGTCAATCTCGCTTCCAACTACCATAGGTAGAGATAGCTACACCACTCGGCCAATTTACTTACATACACCTAGTTCACTTTCTAATTTCCGAATGCTAACAATAAAGATGAGCACCGAAAATCAAGGAGAACTAAATAGAGCAACGAATCACGAAGCTTTGGTAATACGCAAATCTAAGTAAACTCTAAAACACTCAACGAATCTACTTAGCTACGCCTAGTTCAATCAAGCTAATTACCGAACGCAACAATAAATATGGTTACCGATAATTAAGGAGAACTAAGTAGAACATCGAGTCACGATATTTGGTAATATATAAGTGTAAGTAAATTCTTTACAAGTGAATCTTGTCTCACACTAGATCGAATCATGGATCGCTCCGAACATCAATCTACATAGCGCACACAACAATTATGGAAATATTCCTAAATCGTTCGGCCGACTTGAAACACACAAGAGAATCAAGAAACACATCCTAGCATATTTCTATCTTGTCAATAGGAAATCAAGAAATGTTAATGTAGGAAATCTTGGATAAGTTCACTAAATGGCTAAAGTTTGTATTTTTACCAACTCTAACCTAAAACTTGATATACACCAAAGAGATGAAATATCTAGCACATGAAATCGGCTTCAAAAACATGACGATTCGAACACAAAGCACGAAAATCATGCATAAACATCGATAAGCTTAATAAACTCCAAAACCCAAAATCATGCATATAACATCAACGACATCAAATTAACCATAAAACCATGCATCAACTTAAAAAAAATCAACATTTAAACAATAACCATGACCAAGGATTTAAATCCTACTCAAACAATCCAAAAATCCTAGCTTTACTACAAAATTAGAAAATGGTAGAGATTAGAATTAGGATTGGGTACAAAAACCCAATTAAAATCTCCTCTAGCTAGCAACCCCCCCTTCTGCAACTCTCCAAAGCTTCAACCCATGAAAATGGAGAAGTTGGAGATTGTGGGAGGCTCATGAATGCTTGAAATCTCCTTCAATCTTCAAAACTATGACCTTGATGGTAGTAGTATTTGCTTTTAAAAATGAAGAACAAGCTAAGGAAACTAGAGAAAAGATAGAAATTTGGCTGAAATTATTTTTGTGTCTTCCAAAATCTGATGTTTAAAAAAAAATCTCCTTAAACAATCGTTTATATAAGCAAAAAAAAATTAGTTGTTGTTCATTCACGCGACTTCGAACAATGTCGGAGGAGACTGAGCTGACGGGAGAGATCTAGTGCGGACAAGATCAGACAAGCGAGCGTGCAACCAGAGATCACAGCCTCTGATCTCACGATCAACTGATCCACCGGCTGTAAGAGAAAGTCAGAGTACGCGAGTCGGACAGCTAGATCGGGTCTGCGCCATAGTTACCAGGTCCAACAGCTTCTAGAGCGCAGCGCACGGTACTATCGCGCGCTGAAGCACAGTGGAGTGAGACACAGACGATTTTCCCTATTTTTATACTTTACACATCTATCGCTCGTACTCGCTCCATATGTCCTTCGATCGACCTCGTTCTTAAGCCAATATTTTTCTTTTCTTGCGGCCTACAAAACAATATCAATAATGAAGATATTTGAAATATTTGAAAAATATCTACATTGAACAAGGTTTTACACAGTTATTAAATAATGCTAAATATATAAAAACAAGGCATAAACAAGGTAAAAATATAGGGGGAAATAGTCAAATTAAATAGGACACATTTACGCTCATCAGTTACCTAGTGAGTGAAATAAGGGTTGGAGCAACCACAACCCCTAGAGATACTACAATAAGGAGGTAGAGAGGATCACTATTAACTAGGAGAAACATGCGTTAATGTTGGGTTTGTGCCCTAAGACAATCTATATTGGCATATTACAGTATATTTGTGATTTAATTAAAATTGGCAAACATTTTGTTATCATTATGTTGTAATGTTGACTAAAATGGATAAACTACTTTATTCATTTGTCCCTAGCCTAAACTGATAATTGGAGCTAGTGTGACTGTTGATTTTAGGATCATGATTTACTGATCATTCATATAGAGATATGAGTCAATGTCACATATGTCAACGGATTTGGACAATGGATGACCCACCTTGAGAATTGTCCATAAAACTTGAGACATGACTAATTCTCAACTATGAAAGTAGATCTTAGTCCTCCAGCCATGACATCACCATATTATTTACATGTGTTGATTCATGACTTGACATAACAAAAAATACTCCTGACAAGATAGTTATTAGAGTTATGCTCAGATCTAGGTACAAATACATGAAGTATATGAGTGATGGTCATAGGGACTTGTCACTTGTGTTTGTACGAGCCAGATTTCATTAGCGCCCCTCTTGATAGGTGAAGTATTGTAAAAGAAGCATGACCATGCATGTGATTTACCACCTACAATTTAAACTCGAGATCAAGAAATATGTGTGGATTGAATAGGAAAATGATGATTCTTCTATGCCTTTTGTTCAGTCATGATATCGCCAAACGAAAAGGATGATGAGATTACTTATGTTAACAAGATCTAACAAAGACAAAGTCAAGACTTCATATGACTTGGGTAGTTATGGGCCTTGCTAGGAGATACCCAAAACTTGTAGATGAAATGATAATTTCGATCTCACTTCCAACATTGTATGAATCCTAAAGGGTCATACACAATAGAGTAAAGATCACGATGAAATGAATTTTTAAGATTTAACTTAATTAAATCGGTCAAGTTGTATTTGATATAACTAAGCCCACTTATTTCATTCACTACTAGTAGGATGAAGTCATTATTTGTATTGCTTCATTAGGATACAGAGTAAATCGTTTCAATTTCGTGCTTCACCTAATCACTTTACATGGTATGCAAGTGGGTCTTCACGACATGTACATGTATGACCTCCACAACTTGTATTTAAGTCTTCCACGGCGTGGAGGCAAGTCAGTGGACTTCACGGCGTGAAGTAGGTTGTACACAACATGGAGCAGGTGTCGCCCCAATCCCAACAAAACTCTAGAAGCAAGCACTGTCACAGACAATTACCCAGACAGTTAAGTACGTGGGCACAGCCCTTCAATCGTGGGGTTATCACCTGTACGGACACACGGTGAAGCATATCCATTGGTGCCAAAGGAGAATTGCATAATTAAATCATCGTACGGATACGCATGGGGTACATCGCAGGGAAGCAATAAAAATCCAGTATGAAAATGCATTGACTCGACATGAGTCTTTTTGGAGACAACGGGAAAAACACCAATTGAATGTTTTGGAGTCGTTTTCAGGTGGATGCTTCCTTCCAGCGCCAAGTTAATATGGTTCTCTCCTTGCAAAATGAACTTGGACACCTGGTGACATGAGACACATGTATGAGAGACTTAATTATCAACTACTTACACCAGTTGTTTATGTTAGTCTTAGTGCCTGTAGTTCAATCCTAAATGTCCAAATGTATATATCATCTTTAGCAATAAAATTAAAGCGGCTTTATATTACTTATGTGTTGGAGTAATATATCGATGTGTGCTCTGATATATGCCCAAAATGCGAATAGAACCATAGATCGAGATAGATCACACTCGATGGGTCCCTAGTCAACAAAGCTTCACTAGAAGCGACTAGTATGAAAGATGACTATTTATGGCTTACGTTCTATTAGTCATTGGAATTGGATTCCAGAGTCTAATCATAGATATCATGTGGGACATGATATTGGACGACCCACCCTGAATATGTGCCATAGATTAAGTCATGAACATATTCAGAGTCGTAGCTTGTCATGTATCCTTAGACCAAGGAGTCTTTGTGATCGATATGTAGTCAACAACTGAGTTTGACCTTAGCCTAACATTGTCCGTAACGGGGCTTCCATAACGGCTAGGATTGGCTTGGGGACGGGCTACATGAGTGACACGAAAGACGGCTAAGGGTTTATCCCTCATACTGAGGTATGGGAAAGATATCGGTTCTCGACCGCTTGATCGAGAGTGACTGAAAGAATAGCATGGCCATGCACATGATACTGGGTATCATATATTCAGTCATCTCACATATCAAGGGACAATGATTGAGAATAATAAGGATGACGGCTCTATGCCTTATCTCAATCAGGATATCGGAGACAAAAGGATAATGACATAGACGACGGAAAGGTTAGAATCGACAGGGTCGATTCGTTATGTAGTGTCAGGCAATACTAAAGTCTCGTTAGTTGCCACTTATATAGGATCAAGTAAAATGAGATTTTACGTTGACCTATTGACATGCATAAACCTAAGGGTCACATCGGAGGGTGAAACTCATTGACACATTTATGGAGAATGGCCAAAAGGGAGTTGTCTCGCGACATGAACAAAACTAGGTTTTGGGTCATGTGCCCGTAAGTGAATAGGACTTTACGGATCAAGACAAGTCTTGGAGTCTTGGGATTGATCGTGTCGGATACTGTTGAACATTTCCAGTATGGAAGGCTTGGTGGCGATGAGCGCGTCAAAGGACCTCGTTGGGAATGGCCACATGCCATGTTCCAAGAGGCTCATGCAATCAAGGCCCATGAAACTAATTAATCAAGTATTCATTAATTAGTACTAAGTAAGCAAGACAAGGATTAAGGTGTTGGTGATTCACCACCTAACCCCATCTTCAATTGGGCTTGAGTCAACTGGGCTTAATTCTATCTAGTCTGTTCATGGATCATATCCGGTTGAGGTTGTGATTGGTCCAACCCAACCAATTGGTAAGGTCCTAGTACACTCGGGGTCGGGTTCTAATGGGTCGGTTCAATCACCTGTTGTGCTATTTCGGGAGATGCAGTGTCTCACTAGGTGGAAAATGGAGATCCGGTTGGGGTTCCCCAAAGTAGTCCGTGGAAGGAGGTTCTCCTAAAACCTCCGAATCCTAAACCTTTGAACAAAGGAACTATTTCGAAACAGTCTAGAACTTCAAACCGTCTTAGTCAGCCTCCCAAGTACTTAGGGGATTATTATACCATTCACATCAAGATAACCAATTCTAGGAGCCGGGAGAGAGTTATAAATCCTGTGGACGTTGGGAAGCAGATCTTACAACAAACTCAAGCTGCTCAGTTGGCTCATGCAGCTAAAGCTTTTGATGATCCGACATTGACCTCGGAAGATGATGAGTGGGTCACTGATGGGTGAATTTGTGTCCCTTTTGTTTTGTTTCGGGTTTTGTTCCCGCATATCCTTCAGAGAGCTCTCATGTAATGGTTGCCTTTGGTTAAATCCTGCTTGGATCTAACTTTTTTTAATAAGATTTTTCGCGCTTATCCAAAAAAAAAACTCATCTTGTCTAGTCATACTTTGTCCTATTTACACCTTACTTGTCACTATGTTTGTCCCATGCCTTTAGTTGGACAAGTATGAGGTTTGTTATGTTTAATTCATCTTTTTTCAACATAACAAACACAAGACAAGAATAGGAAACACAACTTCTCCCTCCTCTGCATGGCAATTTCGGCCAAGGCAAGATCCCACCTCCATTTTTGTGTTCTTGAGTCCTCAAAGAGAAGAACTATGTGGCTTTGATTCCCATGTGGATACATAGGCGTCTTGAGACTCAAGCCAATCATTCGTTACCCGGTGGTCTTGTTTTGGTAAGAACTAGTGCTGAATTTTTCTCTTGTGAACCCATTCTTTGTTAGTTGTTTCATGGTTTTAATCGTCTCTTTGTTTTCATTGATTTTCCACTGCGAGTTGGTTCATCTCCAACCCTACCTCGAGACCCAACAGTTTACATCACTTCAAGATACGACTATACTGATCCCTATCCAGTTCACGACATCGATTCCTGAGCGGGACCGTGCCCTTCTACTTCGACCAGCTACTATGACGGAACTCAAACATGCAGTCTTCTAGATGGGACCGGATAAATCCCTAGGGCCGGATGGTTTGAACCCTCAGCTTTATCAACATTATTGGCCGGTGGTGGAAACAGAGGTGGTCCGGTTTATTCAGGGCACTATCACCATCCACTCTTTTGATTAGAATATTAATGACACATCTATAGTGCTTATCCATAAAAAGTCAAACCCCCAAATGGTCACAAATCTTAGACCCATCGCTCTATGCAACGTAATCTTTTGGATCTTGTCTAAGGTCCTCGCTAATAGGCTATGTCCCCTCCTTCAGTCGTAATCTCCGAAAATCAAGGAGCTTTTATACCGGGACGCTGTATACAGGACAACGTCATCATCTCTTTTGAGATCATTCATGCCCTTCGGAGGAAGTGTAATAGTACTGACTTTTGTATGGCGCTTGATGTGGACATAAAATACATCTATTTTAGATGTCATTAGCCCACATTTATGTTCTTTTTTAGGTTCGTGTCAGTATAAATTGATGCATTTTACTCTCATATTGTGTAATTGGTCTTGTTTCAGGGTTCGCCAAGTTTTCGAAGCAAAAAGGGGCAATACGGGAGTAAAACGGAGCGAAATTGGAAGTTATACAAAAGCGCGCCAGTTTGTTGCACGCCGTGCAACAAACTGGTGCACTCAGGACAGAGGAGTCAAGAAAATGCACCAGTTTCTTGCACGGCGTGCAAGAAACCGTGCAACTTAAGTGCACCAGAAACATGCACGGCGTGCAAGCGACCGTGTAAGCGTCAAAAAAGCGATTTCCAGCTGCGTTTCCTATTTTTTTTATCAGAGTTAACCCGTCATATAAAAGGGAATTTAGGTCAGATTGAGGGGTATCACGAATTGGAGGAGAAAAATACACTTTGGAGCTTGGAGAACTTGGAGAGAAGATCGAAGCAAGAAATTAGAACATTAAGGTTTTGTGTAATTGGATTGAAACTTGATATTGGTATTACTCTTAATGTTTAATATGAATCTCAGTGTTTTATTCATCTCTATGTGTTCTTGTTCTCGTGCTATGAACTAAACTCTCATGATCTAGGGCTAGGGGTGAAGATGTGATGAGTGGAATTAACTTGTTTGGGTTATGCATTTGTTAACTAGTATTAGGATTTTGTTTATTTAATTCCGTTCGTAATGCTACATTGCCTTGATCATGTATATGTATGATTTAATCTTGTTAACCAACAATTGAGAAATGAGGTTAGAAAGAGGAAAAAGGAATTAAATAGCTCGGGTTTTAATCTAAGCCAGAATATGGTTAGACTGACACGAGTGCAATAGCCATAGGAGTAAAACCCGAAAGTTAGAGGAATTCATAGACTATAATGCTATACACCGCTCTACACCTAGATTAGAGATAATTAGGTGGACCGAGTATGTTAGGGTCCTAATACGATCGAGAGATGGTTAGGACTATACTTAGAGAATTCCCGTTGCCCTTAGAATAATATTAGTTGCAAATGGATACCGAATCCCGTTAAATCATTCATCACATTCGAACCCCGTTAAAGTCCTAGATCGCCTTTTATCTCTGATTTACAATCATGTGGCTTTGTGCTTATTTTCGGATCATTCACATAATCTCGTTACTTGCATGAATCTACATTTTTTACAAAACCAAACCAATCACCAGTATAGGAATAGCTTGATTATCAGATTAATTAACTAAAGTGCTCGTTTAATTGCTCCCTTGGGTACGATATCTCGGACTTAAACACGAATACTACTTGACGACCGGTACGCTTGCCGTACCATTCTGAGGGTTAATTCTCAGAGTGTCAAGTTAATGGCGCCGTTGCCGGGGAGCAACTAAGGCAACTCTGATACGTTTATAATTCGTTTTAAGACTATTTCATTTTTCTCTTTTATTTAATTTAATTTTGTGTATGCAATTGCGGTCTCATCCCTCTCCAAGTTTGTTAACTACAGATATTTCAGAGGTCGAGAGGAACGCTAGGATTGCGAAGCGTCAAGGGAAGAAAGCTATGAGTCATCACTCTGAAACGAGTCATCACTCAGATAATGAGGATAATCAGGATGACATTCAAAGTGAAGCGATCTGGCCAAGGAATGAAAACCCAATTAGGGAGCAGAATCTGGTTCCTCCGGGCTTTAATCCATTGTTTGCTCCGGAAGAACCACCAAGGAAAAGGGCATTGATGGAGTATGGAACTCCATCACTCCGAGGCATTGAAGGAAGCATTGTCGCACCACCAGTCACGAACCCGACATTTGAGATCAAGACATCAGTTATTAACCTGGTGAGAGGTGACCCATTCCATGGGAATGCACACGAGGATCCGTTGGAACACTTAACAACTTTCCTCGAGCTGTGTGACACATTCAGGTATAATGGAGTGTCTAGTGATGCAGTGCGCCTTCGGCTTTTTCCCTTCTCATTGAAGGATAAAGCAAGTAAGTGGCTACGTGAGATGCCCACTGGGAGCATTAGAACTTGGGACCAGTTAGTGGATGCTTTCATGAATCAATTCTTGTCACGCCCCGAATTCGGCATGACCGAACCCAGAACGCGAACGGTGAAACAGTAAAACGATTTTCAAACATTTTAATAAACCTTTTTAAAATTGCCACTTACGTTAATCAAAAACAATATTTTTACAGCGGAAAAAACGTTCAAAACAATGAACAACACGAGCTACAAGGTACGTCACTAACTACCCAAAGACCCGGACTTCCGCTCCTAGCTCTTCAAGCTTCGAGGGTTCTCCTAGTCCGCCTCACGACCAGTACCTGCAGGAAAAGCAGCAGGGGGTGAGCACTTCGCTCACCGTCACGGATACCGGATTGACCACGGCATACCCACAGAAATGTCGGGAACACCGGCAACAACAACAACCCCGGGGACTACTACCCCAAAAATACAAATAGACTGACGGTGACGCAATACAACTGTTAAAAACTTCCCAACCATCTCAAACCCGGACACGTAATGTAGACCCCAAATCAGAGACCAAACAACAATTCCATTACGCACACCGACAAGGTAAAGCACAACCGTCACGCGACCCTATATGCATTTACTTGTAACTTTCCGCAACCAAACCAGTATTCGCTACTCGTCCCTACCTCAGAGGCATGCGGGAAAAGTAGTAAAGGGGATGAGCGTTCCGCTCACCTCCACGGATACCCGTTCGATTATGGCATACTAGTAAAGCATCAACAACTTACCAATTTAAACAGGCAAACAGCTACCTCAAGACCTGATACCAAACCGTCACAACTGCTCACGATATCAATACCTCAAATACTCGCTCACGTAAGGGAAACCTCGAATGGGGATCATATTCTCAACTAAGCAAAACACTATTGCTCACCATATCAACACCCCAATTACCCGATCACATAAGGGAAACCTCAAAACGGGGATCACGTTCTCAACTAAGCAAACACTATTGCTCACCATATCAACACCCCAATTACCCGATCACATAAGGGAAACCTCAAACGGGGATCATATTCTCAACTAAGTAAAACACTATTGCTCACCATAACATCAATACCCCAATTACCCGGTCACGTAGGGGAAGCCTCAAAACGGGGATCACGTTCTCAACTAAGCAAAACACTATTGCTCACCATAATATCAATACCCCAATTACCCGGTCACATAGGGGAAACCTCAACAACCCACTCACGTGAGGGAAACCTCAAACCACCCGTCCACGTGAGGGAAACCTCGAACAACCCGCTCGCGTAATGTAGACCCGATCCAGCAGTCACGACCTCAATAACACACGCAATAATAATCAAAATCACGCAGGGTCACACAAAACCAACCGATCACACAACACCCAAGATCACAAAGGATCGCACACCAGGTCAAGATCACAAAGGATCGCACACCAGCCAAGATCATAAAGGATCGCACACCATACTGCACAACCACAAGCCTCAGCACTTTACCGATCGCGCGCCGGAAGGTACGACACACCTCACGGGGACCACAACCCTCAACACTTTACCGATCGCACATCGGAAGGTACGACACACCTCACGGGCATAAATCAAGCCTCAGCACTTTACCAATCGTGCGCCGGAAGGTACGACGCACCTGACGGGAACCACAGCCCTCAGCACTTTACCGACCGCGCATTGGAAGGTACGACACACCTCTCGGGCACATCTCAAGCCTCAGCACTTTACCAATCACGCGCCGGAAGGTACGACGCACCTGACGGGAACCACAACCCTCAGCATTTTACCGACCGCGCATTGGAAGGTACGACACACCTCTCGGGCACAACTCAAACAAGTATCACCAGAAAAATCACAGTCACAACCAAATAACACACCATACTCCGCAAATAGCAAAATTGACAACACGACTAACTACCACTCAGCAAGTCATTCAACAACCATACAGGTTCAACACCCCACATGCACTCATGGCCATACCGTGGCACCCCTTATCGATGGCAAATCGATAGGCGGGCCAACCTCCACGCCAATCACACAAATCACACGAATACTCAACAACCAGCGAAAATAACATAATGAATAGCTACCACTTAGCAAGTCAGTCAACAACCATACAGGTTTAACGCCCCACAGGCACTCATGGCCACACACAACCACAATCAGTTCATTAACCCTACGACACCACCAAGTGCCACATGCATTTCTATTGTTCGACAGGTTCACTCAACCTACGACACTACCAAGCGTCACATGCAATTCTATTATTCGACAGGTTCATTCAACCTACGACACCACCAAGTGCTGCATGCACTTCTATTATTCGACAAGTTCACTTATCCTACGACACCAACAATGTCACATGCATTTCTATTGTTCGACAGGTTTACTTGTCCTACGACACCCACAGTGTCACATGCATTTCTACTGATAACTTTCCCTAGTCAAGGCCGATATTCGGCTACTTTTCCCTACCTCTTGAAGCGTGTCAAACCCGATACTCGCGCTCCGGAAATGCTCCAGATTACCCGCTTAGCCTCCTCTTTTCACGGTCGGTGACACGGTCTACAATTACCACAAATTTAAACACTTTTTAAGTTCGCAGCCAAAGCTGAAATTTAATGAATTTGACGCCCAAAAGAAACCCCGACAATGTTAATCACTCCCAAACCTCCCAATTACTCGACATTGTCAACCACGGCCCGGAAAGGCCCGATTCGCCCGGCTCGGCGAATCTGCCCGGGATCGGAAAACGCCCTTCCGGGGCTCTGAAAATTCCCGTTTTCGTTTCTACGATCCTAAAATACTTCAAGGGCTCCAACGCAATCGACCGAATCAATTTCGGACTTCCGAGCGATTTAATTCGCGTTTAAAGTTTCTAAACTCGCCATTTCCAATTTTCACAATTTAATTCCATAATTCGTTCTGGGTGTGAATTATCGACTTGGGGATCGTCCGACACCACCCGAACACGAAAAACCCGAGGCCCGAACACGTGGGCCCCACCCGGCCACCACTGGCCGTGGGTGGCTGGGCCGGTTTGGACCGGTTCACCACTGTGGTGGCCGGTCCTAGCTCCGGCCAGCCACCACCCACGGTGGCCGGAGCTCCCACGAGCCTCCGGTCACCGGAATTTGTCTATTTTCGCCCCAAAACGCCTCTAACGAACCCCAATCCTTAACCCAACCATATTTGAACCGTTTAAACTCAAACCCTAAATTTCAAACGTATCAAAATGGGAAAAAGTCGGGTTCTCACCGTAGGGAATGGCGAGGGGAGCTCGGATATGCAACCGTTGAGACGATCCGTCGGTCGGATTGTCGGAAAATGTCAAACCCTAACCTTCTCTTTTTTTCCTTTTCTTTTCCCTTTTCTTCTTCTTCTCTCTTCTTTCTCTCTCCTTCTTCTCTTTTTTTTCAAATGGCCGAGACCTCCCTCTTCCATTTCCTTTTGTTTTGTTCAAAATACCACCACCACTTTTGTGACATGTGTCAAGTGGGTCCAACCTTTTAGAAAAATATCTTCGTAGATATTTTTCAGTCAGATTCGCGAAATTCGGCCGTCTGGGGCCTCGAACGGGCCTATTTCCCAAGAAATTACGAAATTTCACGTGCTACAAGGAAACGGCCCAACTAAGACCACTGTAACGACGGATAAGCTTTTTGGATCCAGAACGGACCTCGAACGGACCAAAACGTCGCTCGGTTGACTTTTACTACAAAGAGTCAACTTTTCCCAACTTGGTCAAAAAGCTGCCCTGAGTCACCCAGAACTCACTTTGGTCGATATCGGGGTCAACTTAAGCCTGATATGACCCACGGGGTCAATTTTATGTTCATTTAGGTGTATGTCCAAAAAATTTAAATTTTTCCGTTTTTCTGCTGATTGACCGGCGTTGACCAGGAGCGGTCTTTACAATTCTTCCCACCTAAAAAGACAATAAAGCTGAGAGAATACATTAACAACTTTTCCCAACAAGGTGATGAGACATTGGTGGATGCATGGGAAAGGTTCTCCTATTTGCTGAGGTTGTGTCCACATCTTGGGCAACCACTATAGGTGCAGCTACAAACTTTCTATTCGAGTCTGAATGAAGTCAGTCAAGGTCAGTTAGATTCAGCATCTGGAGGTTCTTTTGTGCAGTTGACTCGAGAGAACAACGTAGCTCTCTTGAACCTGATGGCTTCTAATAGAGTCTGGCAGTCCAGTAGAAGAGGTGCAGGAACTAAGGGGACGGTTAATACAGTGGAGTCATCCTCAATGGACAAGGTGGTGGACCAGATTGTGCAGAGTGTGACAAGAAAGTTGGATGCCATACAGGTACCTTCATTTGTAGACCCCATTGATTATATTGAAGGTATTGGAGAACCTAAGGGAGAAACTGCAAATTTTGTGGGCAACCAGAGGAAGCCAAATTATGATCCGTTCTCCTCTACCTATAATGAAGGATGGAAAGACCACCCGAACATGGCCTGGAAACCCCAAGGGAAGAATCAGGGTTCTTCTGGGTATCAACAGAGACCTCAAGGACAGGGCTATCAACAAAGGCCCCAAAACCAGCAGTATCAGCAAAGGTCTCAGAATCAGCAGTATCAGAACCAGCAGCCCCAGAATGCACCGCCACAAGAGTCCTCCTCCAAACTAGAGCAGATGATGCTAAGTATGATGGCACAAATGAAGGAGGATAGTGAGTTGCACAAGGAAGCTGTGCAAGAGCAGAAGACAGTGAACCAGAACAATGATTTCCGGTTCCAAAAGTTTGAAACCCAGATGAGTCAACTGGCCAATGCAATGAATTCGAGGGCTCCTGGAAGCCTCCCGAGAAACACAGAAAGGAATCCTAGGGAGGATGTTCATGCAG
The DNA here is from genome assembly GCA_963921825.1 of Erodium maritimum. Classification (NCBI taxonomy): domain Eukaryota; kingdom Viridiplantae; phylum Streptophyta; class Magnoliopsida; order Geraniales; family Geraniaceae; genus Erodium; species Erodium maritimum. The sequence continues at coordinate 82,923,656 of OY997588.1, read as the reverse complement.
TCACGTTGAGGTCTGGGAAGTCCATGGAGGAGCTGGCGAAGGCCAAGGAGGAAGTAACTGAAAAGGTTGAAGGAACAGAGGAACAAAGGCTCGCCAAAGGTAAGAAGGTAATGGAGTCCATAGTTGAAGCAGAAACTAGGACTCTACCTCTTCCATTCCCTTCTGTTGCCAAGAAAAGTTAAGTTGATGCTCAATTCTCTAAATTTCTGAACATGTTTAGGAAGTTAGAGATTAATATTCCTTTTCTTGATGATATTCAAGGTATGCATGTCTATGCTAAGTTCTTTAAAGATATTATCACTAACAAGAGAAAGTTCGATGAATTTGAGACAGTGAACCTGAGTGAGGAATGTTCTGCAGTGTTGTTGAACAAATTACCCCCTAAGCTTAAAGACCCTGGGAGTTTCACCTTACCTTGTGAGATGGGTCATATTTCCTTTGCTAGAGCATTATGTGATCTTGGTGCAAGTATTAACTTAATGCCTTTAGCAGTGTTCAGGAGATTAGGCCTTGGGGACGAGCCAAAACCAACCTCCATATCTTTGCAATTAGCTGATAGGTCAATCAAATATCCTAGGGGTATTGTAGAGAATATCCTAGTGAAGGTCTATAAATTTATCTTCCCCTCTGATTTCCTTATTTTAGATATGGCAGAGGACTATGAAATCCCTCTTATTTTGGGGAGACCATTTTTAGCCACAGTTAGGGCTCTAATTGATGTGGAGGAAGGTAAATTGACCATTAGGTATGGTCAAGAGGAAGTCATTTTTAATGTCTTCCGAGCTATGAAACATGCTAGGGGAGATGATACATGCTTTTCTATTGATGCTTTTGATCATGGTTGTCAAGAAAATTTTAATATATCTAGGTTTAATGATCCCTTAGAAGCATCTTTAATTGAAAGCATGTCTAATGAAGTTTCATATCCACAAGAAGGTATAGATGAATCAGTGCACATGTTGGAGGCATGCAAGCCTATGAGGGCTCGTCAGAGAAAGTTTTAGACTTTGGAGACCCCTACGGGACCTAAGCTGAAGCTATCAATTGAACAGCCTCCTGAATTAGAATTGAAACCATTACCTGATAATTTGAAATATGTATTTTTAAATGATAATGGTACTTTACATGTGATAATTTCATCTGCTTTATCTGAATTGCAGGTAGAGAAGTTGTTGAGGGTATTGAGGGAGCACAAGAGGGCTTTTGGATGGACTATTGATGACATCAAAGGAATTAGTCCATCCATGTGCATGCACAAGATTCTGATGGAAGAAGACCACCGCCCGAGTGTGCAAAACCAAAGGTGGCTTAACCCGTTGATGCAGGAAGTGGTTAAGAAGGAGGTAATCAAACTCCTTGATGCAGGTATTATCTATCCAATTTCAGATAGTTATTGGGTAAGTCCTGTACAATGTGTACCTAAGAAAGGGGGGATGACTGTAGTACAAAATGATAAAAATGAATTAATCCCTACTAGGACGGTTACAGGTTGGCGGGTATGCATAGATTATAGAAAACTAAATGATGCAACTCGTAAAGATCATTTCCCCTTACCATTCATTGATCAGATGTTAGAGAGGTTTGCAGGGCATGAGTTTTATTTATTTCTAGATGGGTATAGTGGTTACAACCAAATTGTTATAGCGCCCGAGGATCAAGAAAAGACTACTTTTACTTGTCCTTATGGAACCTTCTCATATAGGCGAATGCCATTTGGGTTATGTAACGCCCCTGCCACCTTTCAGAGATGCATGCTATCTATTTTTCATGATATGGTAGGTGCATATCTGGAAGTTTTCATGGATGATTTTACCATGTTTGGCTCCTCATTTGATAATTGTTTAATTAATTTATCTGCTGTATTGACTCGATGTGAGGAGTCCAATCTTGTGCTCAACTGTTGAGGTAGATATGGCCAAGGTGGATGTGATTGGTAGATTGCCTCCACTTAATTCAGTGAAAGTCGTTATAAGTTTTCTTGGACATGTTGGGATTTATCGTAGATTCATTAAGGGATTTTCTGAAATTGCTAAACCATTGAGTAACTTGTTGGTTAAGGATATTCCTTTCGTTTTTGATGATGCATGTTTGAACTCTTTTAATGTGATTAAGGAGAAACTGGTAAGTGCACCAATGATGGTTAGTCCCGATTGGTCTCTACTTTTCGAGCTGATATGTGATGCAAGTGACCTAGCAGTTGGGGCTGTCCTGGAACAGAGGAAGGATAAGGTATTTCACACTATTTACTACGCTAGTAGGGTGCTTAATGAAGCTCGGGTAAATTATGCTACCACAGAAAAAGAACTATTAGCAGTAGTATTTGCTTGTGATAAATTTCACTCATACCTGGTGTTATCTAAAGTAATTGTTTATACTGACCACTCAGCATTGAAATATTTGTTGAGTAAAAAGGACGCCAAGCCCAGATTACTAAGATGGATCTTTTTGTTGTAGGAGTTTGACATGGAGATTAAGGACAAGAAGGGGGTGGAGAATGTGGTTGCTGACCATCTCTCACGGGTTGAGAATCCGTATGAGAACACACAGATGCCTATCAGGGAAGAATTTCCTGATGAACACTTGTTTCAGGTAGAGAACCAGAAGGCACCATGGTTTGCACATATTGCAAATTATTTGGCCTCTGGGGAGATGCCTGACGGTTTCAACTCACATCAGAAGAAGAAATTTTTGCATGATATTAAGAGTTATTTTTGGGATGATCCTCTTTTGCTTAAAATATGTGCAGATCAGATGATCAGGAGGTGTATCCCAGACTCGGACATACAGAGCATTCTCTACCATTGTCATGGAGGTGAAGTTGGAGGGCATTTCGACGACACAAGGACAGCGAGCAAGGTGTTGGAATCCGGTTTCTACTGGCCTACTCTTTTTCATGATGCACATTTTTATGCTGAAAACTGTGATAGGTGCCAGCGAACAGGTAATATTTCTAAAAAACACGAAATGCCCATGAACATTACCATGGAGGTGGAGGTGTTCGATCTGTGGGGGATTGATTTTATGGGACCCTTTCCAAAATCCCATAATAATGAGTATATTTTAGTAGTTGTGGACTATGTGTCTAAGTGGGCAGAGGCAGTGGCCTTGCCCACTAACGACCACAAACTGGTATGTGCATTTTTAAAGAAACATATTTATGCAACAAACACTTTTGGAAGCTGCTAGGTAGTTATGGTGTCCACCATAGACTCGCTACCCCTTATCACCCCCAAACCAGTGGTCAAGTAGAAGTGACCAATAGGGAGTTGAAGAGCATCTTAGAAAAGACAGTTGATTCATCTAGGAAAGACTGGTCTACCAAACTTGATAATGCTCTTTGGGCTTATAGAACTACATTTAAAACACATATTGGTTGTTCGCCCTATAGACTGGTTTTTGGTAAATCTTGTCACCTGCCTGTGGAATTAGAGTATAAAGCCTATTGGGCTATTAAGTTTCTTAACTTTGATGCCCGAGTTTGTGGTGAGAACAGGTTGTTGCAGCTGAATGCGCTGGACGAGTTTCGACATCAAGCATACCACAATTCGAAGCTCTATAAAGAGAGAGTAAAGTGGTATCATGACAGACGCATTGAGATGAGGGTGTTGAAAGAAGGAGATAAGGTCTTGCTTTACAACTCGAGATTGAAGCTCTACCCGGGCAAGCTTGTGTCAAAGTGGAGCGGTCCATATACGGTGACTCGAGTCCTTTCAAAAGGAGCAGTTGAGATCACCAATGGTGATCAGGACCCGTTCTTAGTGAATGGACATAGAGTCAAACATTACCATGGAGGATTGATAGGAGTAGAGGAAGTGTTCCTCTTGGATCAGCCGGGACCCGATATCTAGGGTCCCACAAGTCGAGCCAACGACTTAAAACAAAGGCGCTCTTGGGAGGCAACCCAAGTTTGTATATAGTCATTTATGGTTCATTATTATATGTTAGACATGTACACACTTTAAAATGGGGTTTTGTTTCTTGAAAAATGCAGGGCGGTGACTCAAAAATGGGCAAAAAGGTAGGAAAAAAGTACGCACCAATTTCGTGCACGGGGTGCAACAAATTGGTGCACCAAGGTCAAAGAGCAGGACAAAATGCACCAATTTCATGCACGGCGTGCAAGAAATCGGTGCACCAAGGCCAGAGAGCATACAACTTTACACCAATTTCATGCACCCCGTGCAGGAAATTGGTGCACACATGCTGAATTTTGGTATTCGAATCTGGTGGGACCCACATGACCCCTTTTTCACCCCAAACCCTAAATTCATCTTCCTCTATCCTAATTCACCTTTCATCTTCGTGACATAACCTCCACCTATCTTCATTGTTATCCAACTCCCTCAAGCTTCACCATCTCCACAAATCAAACTTCATCTTCTCCATCCGTCCACAAATCGAACTTCACCCTCCACCCATCACACCAAACCCGAAACCCATAGCCATCCACACCACCAAACAACCAAAAAAAGGGATTTAGCTAGCAAAAGTTTGGGTCGAGCGTGTATAAGGAACTAAGGGAGCTTGAGGAAGAAACCTGATCGGAGAAAGGAGGGTTGCAGACGCACGCCGTGCATTCTAGACGTGCGCTGCGCACCTGTGCAGACGCACGCCGTGCAGAGTGTTACGCACGCTGTGCAAGTTTGAAGGTGCACGCCGTGCAGATTCTGACGCACGCTGTGCAAAGGTATACTTGTGCTGTTTTTGGGCAGTTTTTGGTGTGCAGGTCGAAATGTCTACTCGGGGCAGTGGAGGACGCAAGACGGTTGGAAGCGGAGGACGTGCTTCATCATCCAGAGCAGGGCGTGGGCGTGGTTCTCGAGAGGAACCCACCAATAAGCGACAAAGAGCAGAGGAGCATCTGAGCCCCCTTGTAGAAGAATTGCCCGACTATGACTCCAGTGATGAGGAGCCAGAGAACACAGAGGCAGGTACTCCTAATCGAGCATGCATTTTCTTTTCTAATGATAGGAGGAAAAACATGGACCGAATCCGACTTAGATCCGTGTTGACAAATAGGCTCTTAGACCCCGAGATTTTAAAGGAATTTGGTATCGAAGCTTCGTTTTCCTGGAAGCTTAAGCACGTTGGGTGGCCCAAGTTGCTTACTTGGAGAGTTCCATATTACGAGAGGCTCACTCGAGAATTTCTCGCTTCATTTTCACTATCCTATAAGGATAATGAGATGGTTGTGAATTTTCGAGTGTGTGGGAGAGAGTTTACAGTGACTCCACTACAGTTTGGTGGACTTGTGGGTTTTGCACCTACATACAAGGTGCATACCCCCTGTGAAACTAATGAATTTATGTGGGAAGTCATTTGTGGCGATGGTAAGGGTTACTCCCGATCTCCAAAAGCATCCCGGCTCAGAGATCCAGAACTCTTCTATTTTCATAGGCTCCTTGACTATGCACTCTTTGGTCGGGATGAGAGCCAAGGGACTGTAATGTTGAGAGAAATGTGTATAGTACACGATTTTGCAAGGAATATAAGGGCCCCACTTGAGCTTTTCTTGTTGAAGTATTTAGAAGAACAAACTAAGAAGAGTCACCCTATCCATATCGTGTGTGGGGCGGTAGTGACTCAGGTGGCCATGTCTTTAGGCATGTGGGATCCTGAGCTGGTTCAGGAGGAACCTATTCCTGGATCGGGGACGCTATTGGTGGACAAGAAAGTCCTCCCAAGGTTTAAACCCGCGCTACCCGCACCTGAGATGCCTGAAGCAGGCCACCCTGAGGCCGGTGAGGGCACTTCCCAGCAGGAGAGGGGTGAGGGTAGTTCCCAGCAGGTGCCATTTTGGTACCCGGAGTTACAGGCCGGTATAGAGGCCAACAGTCTTGCCATTGCAGCCAATCGTCAGGTCCTTGATGAGTGGCGCAATGAGTACACCCGGGACCAGTTATGGCTGAAAAGCCAGATGTCTACCCTATTCGGGCACTTGGGCATTTCCAGGCCCGATGATCCACCTTAGTAGGGCTCTGTGGCCTAACCCCAGTTAGAGTTTGTACATAGTAATGGGTCGATTATGCTTGTCTTATCTTTTTGCATGTGGTGGGTATTATTGATATTATTGTCAAGACCCGCATGTCACAGTTATCATGTTGAGAAACATAATCAGTTATTGTGTTTGTTTAAGTTTATGTTTTAGTTGTTTGTGTTTGTGCATGAGCTCTGCCGCTGGCTTGATCGGGCGAGGAGTTCTCCATCCATCTATGCACCACAGGATCCTCACGTCAGTGGCATACCACACAGCGGTTCTTCGAGGGGCAGTTTCCTTACTCTCTTGCTTATTATTGTTTTCCTCGCTGTTTTACTCCTATATGTCATCTGGTGGGTACCGAGCACCCGAATTATTGTGCTGATAGTATAAAAATATAGGACTGTATGGTGGTTGAATCTATGCTAACTGACAAGTGTGGGGTGACATGTTCAAAATATTTGTTGTGGGATGCATGTGATCAATTGTGCTAGAGTCGCACTGGGGACAATGTTGTGTTTTAAAGTGTGGGGTGGGGTGCTTGCATTTCATTTCACACTTTTGGTCTGCATATTGTGCTGCATTAAAAAAAATCAAAAAAATATTTTCTGGTGATGTGATTGAGTAAGAGAGTGTAGGATCTTAGGACTTCAATGATTAAATTGTTACACATGCCAGTTTCTTACACTGTTCAAATAATACATAGATTGTCATGATTCAATTAAGTAGGGTAAACACATGCATTAAGATCTCTCTTTTGCTTGCACTTTGAGTGTTTACTTGATTAGTCGTTGCTTCCTTTGATTCCTATGCATTGTAAGCTGAGTCTAGAACTACTTGTGTATCCCATTCGAGGCGAAATAGAGTGAGGAACATGGTTAAATTGAGAAAATGATTTTACGCCATCCTTGGAACGTTTGAGCCAAATCTCTAACCCTACATTATTTTCTTAGTCACCCATTTTGAGCCTATGGCCTTTCGTTTCTAACCATTACATTACAAACCTATGTGCCCATCATTTCTTGTATATCCTCATGTTATTTTTGCACCCATATTTCGTGTCTTATGTGCTTCATGAGAGGGGGGTGTTGGGAATTTATTTGTGAGTTGAGTGATTACAAGGAAAAGGAAGTCTTGATGATAATATGCCATTTGGTTTGTGGAGAAAAAAAAGAGAGAAGAAAAAGAAAATAAGATAGAGACCTCTCTTGTACCCAAGGAATTAATGGGTATGAAAAAGAAAACAAAAATCGAGAGAGGAGAAACGAAAAGGTGAAATAAAATGGGCAAAAGAAAGAAAAAAAAAGATTAGCCCAACAAGTAGACTCAAAAAGAGTGTCTAAGAAATGGTTTGGTAGAGACTTGAGGTGAAAGTAAGCGGGATGTGTGAAAAGTGGTTAGGGGGTGAGATGAAGCATGTTTGACACGTTTTATTTTATGAGCTTCGTGTTTTAAATCCTTTCCATGCCCTTTGCCTAGCCATACATTACAAGCCGAATATAAGTCCTTTTTTATTCTTGATTGTCATGATTCCTCACGATTAGTGGAGATGGGATTAACTAGTAGCATATGAATCTCTAAGATCCGTGTAGTAGGGAAAAGAGGAAGCACAATAGTAAAGTGAACGAGGGGGCGCTCCTTAGAGGAGGCGGTCTTTAATGTGAGTAGCAGCTTGCTTATTTGCATTCATCGGTTTATGTATTTTATTGAACTTTGCTCGATTTTTTGGTGTGTAATTCTGAGAAAGCTCTTATGAACCACAAGCACACTTTAACTCAGTCATCACCAATTTTTCGTAACCTTTTTGCATGCTGCATCTTTATTTTACCATGTTTGAATAAAGGAGGCCCGGACTCCTCCTATCAGGGTGAACCTCGGGGTTTAACCGGGACATATCTTACTGTTTTGTTTGTGTAATTTTATCGGGACGAGAAAAGCTTAAGTGTGGGGTGTTGATGTGGACATAAAATACATCTATCTTAGATGTCATTAGCCCACATTTATGTTCTTTTTTAGTCTCGAGTCAGTATAAATTGATGCATTTTACTCTCATATTGTGTAATTGGTCTTGATTCAGGGTTCACCAAGTTTTCGGAGCAAAAAGGAGCAATTCGGGAGTGAAACGGAGCGAAATTGGAAGTTATACAAAAGCGCACCAGTTTGTTGCACGTCGTGCAACAAACTGGTGCACTCAGGACAGAGGAGTCAAGAAAATGCACCAGTTTCTTGCACGGCGTGCAAGCGACCGTGCAAGCGTCAAAAACGCGATTTCCAGCTGCGTTTCCTATTTTTTTTATCAGAGTTAACCCGTCATATAAAAGGGAAGTTAGGTCAGATTGAGGGGTATCACGAATTGGAGGAGAAAAACACACTTTGGAGCTTGGAGAACTTGGAGAGAAGGTCGAAGCAAGAAATTAGAACATCAAGGTTTTGTGTAATTGGATTGAAACTTGATATTGGTATTACTCTTAATGTTTAATATGAATCTCAGTGTTTTATTCATCTCTATGTGTTCTTATTCTCGTGCTATGAACTAAACTCTCATGATCTAGGGCTAGGGGTGAAGATGTGATGAGTGGAATTAACTTGTTTGGGTTATGCATTTGTTAACTAGTATTAGGATTTCGTTTATTTAATTCCGTTCGTAACGCTACATTGCCTTGATCACGTATATGTATGATATAATCTTGTTAACCAACAATTGAGAAATGAGGCTAGGAAGAGGAAAAAGGAATTAAATAGCTCGGGTTTTAATCTAAGCCAGAATATGGTTAGACTGACACGAGTGCAATAGCCATAGGAGTAAAACCCTAGAGTTAGAGGAATTCATAGAATATAATGCTATATACCGCTCTACACCTAGATTAGAGATAATTAGGTGGACCGAGTATGTTAGGGTCCTAAGACGATCGAGAGATGGTTAGGACTATAGTTAGAGAATTCTCGTTGCCCTTAGAATAATATTAGTTGCAAATGTATACCGAATCCCGTTAAATCATTCATCACATTCGAACCCCTTTAAAGTCCTAGATCGCCTTTTATCTCTGATTTACAATCCTGTGACTTTGTGCTTATTTTCGGATCATTCATATAATCTCGTTACTTGCATGAATTTACATTTTACAAAACCAAACCAATCACCAGTATATGAATAGCTTGATTATCGGATTAATTAACTAAAGTGCTTGTTTAATTGCTCCCTTGGGTACGATATCTCGGACTTAAACCCGAATACTACTTGATGACCGGTACGCTTGCCGTACCATTCTGAGGGTTAATTCTCAGAGTGTCAAGTTAATGCGCTGAAGCTGGATATGGGCAAAGCGTATGACAGAACAGAATGGTCCTATTCACTGGTGGTCATGCATAGCCTTGGTTTCTTGGAAGAATGGACCTCTCTTATTACTTGTTAAATGAGCACTGTCAGGTACTCGGTCTCGTCCAGGGGGAGAGACACTCCAACCTTCCTATCTAACCGAGGAATTCGGCAAGGGGACCCTCTATCCCCGTATCTGTTCCTATTTTTTATGGAGGGTCGATCCCAACTATTGAAGCAGGCACAAGATAGGAATGAGATCCAGGGCTTTCGGGTGGCTCGGGGAGCGCCTGAAATATCCCACATGTTATTTGCGGATGATTGTTATATTTTTTGCAGGGCAACCACAATAGAGGCACAACGCATTAAAGGCATCCTGGAGATATTTAACAGGATTTCGGATCAGGTATTGAACCTGGAAAAGTCGTCGATATTATTTAGTAATAATACCCTTGATCTGATCTATCATATGTGCTGCTCCATTCTTTCTATTTCGGAAATATCCTCATCTACCATGTACTTGGGGGTGCCAAACATGATGGGTAGGGATCGCAAGAGTGTTATGGCTTTTCTAGGGAATCGAGTTGTGGCTCGTATCAAATCATGGGATGGGAAACTCTTATCAACGGCGGGCCGAGAGGTAATGATCCATTCCATACTCACATCACTCCCTGTTTATATGATGTCCGTTTTTAAGATCCCAACTAGTATTTGTCACGCCCCAATTTCAGAGAACCGAACTCGGGACGCGAACCTTTAAAAACATGAATACTTAAAACCTGTTTTCAATAAAAGCTTTGACATTTCCATTTACTTCTAAAAAATAATAGTAGTATTTACAATACAAAAACGTCCCAACAAGTGGACAAGGTACACATCCGTCACTAGACTCAACAAAAGTAAAGACCAGACTCCGCTCCAAGCTCCATGAACTTCAAGAGCTAACCTAGTCCGTCCGGTGATCAGTACCTGTAGGAAAAGCAGCTAGGGGTGAGCGTTCGCTCACCTCCACGAATAACAGACTGACCATGGCATAATTAGTAGATAAAGCCAGTGACACTAAAACCAAACCCAACACCGGGACTACAGTCCCCAACTCAAGTACTCAACTGACCCACAACCCGTCACCTTCCTCAACAGACTCGACACTCGATAATACGGTGTAGGCCCGACACAACTATCGACAACCTCCTCAAGGACACGACAAAAGACTACACAACGCCAAACAAGATCACAAAGGATCGCACACCAGCTGCTCAGTAACCAGTCTCACTCAGGTCAGGGTTCGACCTATCGCAATTCCTCGACACGAAGTCGGATCAGGCTGTCGACCTTTCAAACTCGCAATTCATCGACACTAAGTCGGATCAGGCTGTCGACCTTTAGAACTCGCAATTCATCGACACTAAGTCGGATTAGGCTGTCGACCTTTAGAACTCGCAATTCATCGACACTAAGTCGGATCAGGCTGTCGACCTTTAGAACTCACCACCCCAGGTAACCACAATCACGATCACAGGCAAGTTCAATCACACAGGCACTCAAGACACCTCAACAGTCAAGACTCGGGTTCAACAACCCCACGGGCACTCACTGCCACTCAAGACACCTCAACAGTCAAGACTCGGGTTCAACAACCCCACGGGCACTCACTGCCACTCAAGACACACCAACGGTCAAGACTCGGGTTCAACAACCCCACGGCACTCACTGCCACTCAAGACACCAAATTAAAGACACGGGCTCTCATGGCCACCCAAACTCAACAATAAAAACACGGGCTCTCAAGGCCACCCAAACTCAACAATAAATAACACGGGCTCTCAAGGCCACCCAAACTCACAATAAATAACACGGGCTCTCAAGGCCACCCAAACTCAACAGTAAATAACACGGGCTCTCAAGGCCACTCAAACTCAACAATTAAATACGGGCTCTCAAGGCCACCCAAACTCAACAATAAATAACACGGGCTCTCAAGGCCACTCAAACTCAACAATTAAATACGGGCTCGCAAGGCCACCCAGACTCAACAATTAAATACACACAACAACCTCCGACATACACGATGCCTCCAATAGTCCTAAGATCACTAGTTTCACAAGCAACCTCCGGGCATGGTCATATGCCTCCAGTAATTCAATTATCGCTAAGTTCTTTGTTCCTACGACACTACTAAGTGTCACATGCTTTTCTCTTAAACGCTACAATCCCGTATCATGCTTTTCTAATAATTAAATAATTCTACTCAACCCACGACACCCCGGTGTCACATGCAATTCTACTATTAACTTTCCCTAATCAGGGCCGAGATCCGGCTACTTTTCCCTACCTCGTATATAAATCCAAAAGCGCTCCAACAACACCCGAAGTACACCCAGTCACTCGCCGAGCTTCCCTTTGCCTCGGTCCGTAGCACGATCTAAAAGAACACAAATTCAAAGTACTTTTAAACTAGTACGAATAAACCGAAAATTAATAGACTTAACGCCCCAACGTAACCCCGACAATGCCGATCACTCCCAAACTTCCCAATTACTCGATATTGTCGATAAAGGACCCGTAAAGGCCAGATTCGCCCGACATGGCGAATCTGCCCGGGTTTTGGTTAATTGCCTTCCGGGGCTCCAAAAGTCCCCGTTTTCGTTTCTACGGTCTTAGAATATTTCAAGGAACCCAACGCACTTGACGGAATCGAATTCCGACTTCTAAATCAAATTATTAACGTTTAAAGTTTCTAAACTCGTTAATTTCAACTTCTCCAATTTAATTCCAATTTTCGATTCGATTAAGGATAAAAGGTCTGGGGAACGTTTTAAACCACCCGAACACTAAAACCCGAGCAACCGAGCACGTGGGCCCCACCCAAGAGGCTTGGCCGTGCCCTAGGGTTTGAGGGAGGGGCTCGGCCACCAAGTGGTGGCTGCTGCCACCTCCGGCCAGCCACCACATGGCCGGCCGGCCAGCCACCACATGGCCGGAGCTCCTCCCGAGCCTCCGGTCACCGGAAAACTTGAAATTTCTCTCCCAAACACCTCTAAAACGTCTCCAACACCTCTCTAATCTCTACACAACCCTAAACCAAATTTTATAACCAAACCCTAGCTCTTGAAAATAATCGAAACGAGAATCGGTTCGGGTATTACCGTAGAGGAGAATGAGGGGAACGGGATTGCTCTTTGCTTCAAGACGATCCAAGGGCTTGATCACAAACCCTAGCTCCACCTTTCTTCTTCTCTCTTCTTCTTCTTCCCCTTCTCTCTCTAAAACCTCTCTTCCTCTTTCTAATTTTTTTAAAACAAATAACAACTAACTCCAACTTTCCCCCTTTAACCATGTGTTTCGGCCAACACACCACAACCATCCATTTTCCCCCCAAAACTAACTCCACCAAGTAGTTGACATGTGTCAAGGTGGGTCCCACACCTTTTGGAAAATATCTAGTTGATATTTTCCAATCAGATTCGCGAAAAACGGACGTTTCGGGCCCCGAACGGGCACTTTTCCCAAGAAATTTTTAAACTGGACGGGCTTCAAGGAAACGGCCCAACTAAGACCGCTACGATGACGGCTAAGCTTTTCGGGTCCAAAAAGGTCCTCGAATGGACCAAAACGTCGCTCGGGTGACTTTTCCAGCGAAAAATCAATCTTTCCCAAATTGATCAGAAAGTTGCCCTGAGTCCCCCGTAACTCATTTTAGTCGATAACGGGCTCAACTTAAGTCTGGCATGACCCTCGGGGTCAATTTAAGTTAAGTTAAGTGTCTGTCTTAAAAATTTTAAATTTTCCTGTTTTTCGCAGGTTTGATTGACGTTGACCAGAAGTGGTTATTACAGTATTATAAACCGAATTCATGTTGCGCTGGCACGTTTCTGGTGGGGGGGGGGGGGAAATATCGCTCTCTAGTATGGCTTGATTGGGATAAGTTGTGTATCCCTAAAGAGTTAGGAGGTATGGGTTTCTGGCACCTCCGAGATGTCAACACGGCACTTTTGGGTAAGCAAGCATGGGGCCTTCTTCACAGACCATGCTCAATGGTGGCGAGGGTACTCAAAGCTCGGTAATATCCAAAGACAGACTTCATGAAGGCGGTAATCAAACTAGTTTTATTTGGAGCAGCATTTTGCCTTCGCAAGATCTTTTCCGGGGAGGTCTCCGGGTAATGATTGGGGATGGCCGCGACACCCTTATTTTGGAGACACCATGGCTTCCAGGGCCAAACCCGTATGTCACCTCTCCTCCGACACCTCTGATTGGTTTCTCGGTGGTGGGGCTAATGTTGTCTGATACTCAAATTTGGGACGTCCCGCTTATTCGAAAACTATTTATTAAGCCGGGTCAAATAAGATTCTTCAACTTCCTCTATCTGAATATAGTTCTCGGGATGAATGGTATTTGGAACAGGATCCGAAGGGCTTCTATTCCACCAAATCAAGATACCGTGCTCTTGTAGATACCAGGCAAGCAGCCCACAAATATGGAGCACAAGTCACCTGGGTGTCCATCTGGAATATCCATATTAAACCTCGAATCCAAAACTTTCTTTGGTGATGCTTGTCTGACACCTTACATGTGGCTACTAATCTGTACAATCGGTTCGTCCCAGTTTCCCAAGGGTGCCCTATGTGTGATAGGGACCATGAGTTTGCGCTGTATTTGCTCGTCACGTGTGGGTTTGTAAAGGTCTGTTGGGAACAATTGGGGGTACTCTTCCAACAAGGACATTTGCGTCCTTTCTAGACTAGTGGCCTCATGTTGCACAAGGTCATATAGCTGCAAGGAAGGCGGAGATCCTGAGTGTTTTATGGGCTATCTGGAAGGCCAGGAATGCGAAGGTCTGGGAGAATACTACCCCTGTCGTGATTCGAGTCATATCAGATGTCGTCTCCATATTGTTATCGGCCTGGAAAGAGGCCATTGCTACCACGAGCCCTTCTCAGGTGCATGCGGCTCGTCTACCAAACCGATGGCAACCCCCCTTGACTGGAACAATCGCGGTAAATGTTAATGGGGCAATTTTCCAAGAGTCTGGCCAGGCAGGATGGGAGGTAATCGCTCGATCTAAAATAAGAGCACCTCTATTATTGGCAAACGGTGTCCTTCAAGGTGAGTGGTCACCTATTATGATTGACGCATATGCTATGGTTTGGTCGTTCGAAATGTTACATTTTTTGGTACTGGTCCTATAGAAGTCCGGTCTGATGCTCACATTTTGGTGAATATGATCCTCTTTGTCCCTATCCCGCTATCTCCAATAGTTACTACCATTCAGGATATTCGTCATCTCCTTCAAAATAAGAGACTAACTCTCACATTTGTGAAAATAAGTGCGAACAAAGCTCCTCATTAGCTTGTCAGAGATACTTGCCTGTGTCTGTTCTTCAGTGGTCAGGGGACATGCTCCCTGATGCACTTGCTTGTAACTTACAAACTGAAGTTTAATAAAAAAATCTATCCCTTATTTTCAAAAAACAAAAACTATATTAGAGGCTCGTATTATTTTTAGAGTTGGACCTGCATATAATCTTTAGATGAGCTTGATGTGGAAGGGTAAATTTAGTTGATGACATTGAAGAAGAATCTTGATGTGCTTATTCTTAAACTAAGTGGATTAGTTCAAGTTTATCCTGCTGTAAATATATATATATATTTGTTTGAGCCGAGGAAAACTAAGCGAATGTAGTCGTTTTCAAAGATTAAGTAATAGTCCAATTATCAATTGATCACATGGTAAACATTAGTCGACTAATTAAAGTAAAGGTAGTAGAACCAAAGTAGGTGCCTAACCAAGATAAGAAGACGAGAAGCATGGTGTTAATTTATATTCTACTCCCGAAGTGTCCCTATGTAGTGCACGTTATCCTTTGTGTCGTTTTACGGGATAAACTAATTAAAAATAAAGCATACATCTAAGGTATACTCGGGGCATGACGGGTATTCCGATAAAAAAAAATAAAACTCACATAAACATAACATGAACGTGGTACCAAATAAACATAAAATAGTAGTATTTAGTCCCTATATATACCTCAACAATTGGAGCTAAGGAAAGCACAAAGCAAAAGAGAGAAAAAAAAATAGTTGAGTGAATCAAGAATGGCTGCAGCAACATTACCCGAATACGTGGTTCTCCAATCCAAGTACAACAACAAGTACTTGCAATTCGTGCATGAGGAAGGAGATTTGCACGGCTTTCTCCAATTTTCAGGAGACGATGTGGTGAGTCCCTACACAAAGTTTCAAGTCCAAGTGTCCGAAATCGACCAGACCCTCGTCCACCTCAGGAGCTGCTACAACAACAAATACTTGGTCCCTTCAATCGAGCTCGAAAACTGGGTTCTAGCCGCTGCCGACGAACCGGAGGAGGACCAAACCAAGTTGGCCTGCACTTTGTTCGAACCAACGTTTGTGGGCGGCGACCCCAAAGCTGTACGGTTCATGCACGTGAATGTCAAGAAATATGTGGCCTTCTTGAACAATCCCGACACACACACGGATGCATGCATGTATCTTTCCTCGGAGTCTCCCAATCAAGATTCGCATGATGTGTGCACAATCATTGATTGGAGCTCGCTCGTGATTTTCCCCCAGAATGTCGCTTTTAAGGGTGGTATAGAAGGTAAATACCTTTGTGCTCGTCCGGTGACCGGAACCAACTATCTGCAGTTCGTAGCTGACGATCTTGCTGACCCGACCGTGGGACATCAGGTCTTCACTTCTGGAGCCGACAACATCTCCGTCAGGTCCGACTACTACGGCAAGTTCTGGACCCGGACTACCTCCAGCTATGTCATAGCTGACACAAAAGACAACGACGCCACCAACCGAAACACCTTGTTTTCGCCTGCTCCGATCGGAGGAAAAGAAAATGTCTTCGCTTTCAAGAGTTTGGGGAACAACGATTACTGCAAAAGCATCGATACCTTCACCCCCGACGGTGAAATTATTGCTCTTAGCGCCGCGGACGCTACAATTACTACCTTGTCCCACCTTGAAGTCGTCAGTCGTGCCACGTCACTCAGCGTCAGTCTGACAGATTCCGACATTCGTGCCTCCGACATCAGGGTTACAGTTCCAACCCCCATTGTTTTGGGTGCGGCAGAGTTTTTCAACGATACTGAGACGAGTATGACTGCGATAGTCAAACTATCTTACGTTGCAGATTCTCTTACTCGTACCTGGAGCTCCACTATGAATGGATCGTTAAAGACTGGGTTTAACGTTTACATTTCGAGTCCGGTACCAGATGAGGTCAACGGACAAATAGAAATCACAGGGTCTACCGCGGGGAACTTCCCTTGGGGAATAGGAGAGGCAAGATCAAATGCTCCGATTGATGCAGCATACGAGATGTTAGTGCCACCGATGACTAAAGCCACGGTCCAAGCGATGGCGCAGAAAAGGCTATGGGATGTTCCATTCTCGTACACCCAATACATTTCTCTGGGTGATGGGACCGCAATGATTTCCACAATGGACGATGGGATTTACACGGGGACTCATACTCTTTTCCACGATTATATAGTGGATTTTGTTCCCATTGCTTAGATCCATGTGTCACGAGCACGGTTGTGGGTGACTAATCCGAAAAACCTTCACGAGACTTCACTCGTCCTTTAAGCGACAACTTAAGGGTTCAAAAGGCTAATTACATGCGCTAAATGTAATCGTGTTCTCTACGAAAATGGCCTTCAATTATCGAATGAATAAAATGTATTTTCTTCTTATATTGAAGCTGTATTATTTTCATTTGAACATTGTGAAATGGGTTGTAAAACATATGGCCACCATTCTCACAACATTCCTAGCCCTTAATAAAAGCTTTTTAATACTTGAGACCAATATATAAGACTTTACCGTTTCATATACCGAGAGATAAGAGATACAGAGGATATTGCTTGTTTATCAGTCTTCGTTACCTATCAGTACTCGTGGTCCAACATTCTTATTCTCATTCTCAAACTTGAATAAGGGATCAGGTCGTACACGGCATAGAGCAGGTGTCGCCCCAATCTCAACAAAACCCTAGCTGCGCCCTTGTCTGGATGCTGCCACTTTCCCTACTAACATTAAGTAAACAACCACCAACGTTGCAATATACTGCAAACTTGGAATTTTTCCTCTCTAGAAAGAAACCCTAGCGCCTCGCCTCTTCTCTACCCTCTCGTCCTCGCCGCTTCGATTCTCTCTGCCGGAGATCTCCGTCTATGGAGGTCGCTGGCAGATTCTTCTCCTTCTTCTACCTCTCCGTCCCCTCGCCCACCTTTTCCCCTCATCTTCCCTACCTCTTTGGTTTCGCGGCATCTCGCCGCCGGTGAAACTTTCCTTCCTCCTTCGAGTAGCTTCAGTTCCGGTGTGGGAGCTCTTTCCCTCCAGATTGGTGCAAATCTAAGCTCTCTCTCGCCTCACCACCACCTTCTCTTCAATCTGCTCTGGCCCCCTTTGGCCCCCCTCTCTCCAGTGCACTCATCTTTGTCAGAGGCCTCTTTCTCCTCAGATCTGGAAGTGGGAGTCCCTTCTCCTCTGTCAACGGTGGAGATCGACACAGATCGTGGTCGAAGGCCTCTCTCCTGGGTGTAGCAACTGTTGGTTCGAGCTTTGGAGGCCAGGTAGATTTGGTTCTTGGCTGTTCTGTACTCAGCAGAAATGTTGGCCTTTCCCCTCTTAGGGCCCTGTCTTGGTCCTGGCCGGATAGGGGTTACCATCATGGTGATGAAGATCCGAGTACGAGCAGCTGAAGATTGGATCTACTTTCCCCTTCATAATCCTAGGAAATGCTGGATCTACTCGATTCTCGTCCTTGTGATTGTGTGGGGTACCCTTCAGTTTTTGGGCGTTGAAGATTCGATGCTCTGCTATGGGTTTTGTCTGCTGGTACTGGTAGTGAGATTTCCTTCCTTGCAAAGGATCGTTGCAATGCTACCAGATTTTGCCCCAGTGAAGTTTGGTCTCTTCTTTGATCCTTCTCTGGCCTTTGTTGGCGCATGTGGTTAGCTTCCCTTCTCTTCTCCTTTTTTCTGAGTTCTTATCTTTCCTCCCCTCTCTTCAGCCTTTACTTTGGTTTTCCTTCAACCCGACCAATTGTGGTTCGGGCTCGCCGAATTTGGATCCGCCGGCGAGTTCATTGGACACTCGTCCATTGAAAACCATGGTTTTAGTTGTTGAGTTAGTGGGGTCCGATTCTACTGGATATGCTCCGCCGATAGCGGTCTTGGCCGCCGGCATCTGAAAGTCCACACTACTCTGGTAGTAGTGTGGTGCTTTTGAGCTTGGGTTAGGGAATTTCTCAGACTGATTGGTTTAGAGTTGGGGACATTCGGTTTTTGGGTGGACTCTTACAGCTTTCTTCGTTTGGTGGATAATTCTGACTTCTTTCAAGCTTCTTCTTTACTCTGTCATTGCTCAAGTTACTTTCAAGATTTCAGACATTCAAGCAATTTTCAAGATGGTCATCAACACTGCTCATTACATTCTTCTTTGGTTATGCTTATCTTCAACCAAATTCAAGCAGTCTCTAGTGTTGTTGTGGTGTTCAATTTTTCATTGGGCTGCGGTGTGCTCTGTTTCCTGGAAGAGCTTTCATGGGGGACCTTCATTTCACTCCCCTGTCATTTGGTTGCAGTTCATCCTTCATCTGCTGCAGATCCTCAATTCACATAAAGGCTAATCAAGTTTAAATGTTGTTTTAATTTGTTGTTTTAGGCCTACCTCTCATATTGGTGTGGTGTTTGTCAAGTTCATTGGATTGTTGTATTAGGGTTTTCATTTTCATACCTTGTAGTTTCATCGTTTGGTGTTGTTTTTTGTTGCTTGGTCTGTAGCTGGATCTTAAGCCTTTGTACTCCTTTTTATCCTCTAAGGAGGTTTTAATTTAAATCTGTCTTGCTGATCAAAAAAAAATGTAAACAACCACCTCCACTACCATGTAGTCTTTTCTATATGAATTCTGGCTCCCTATAATAATATTGTGGCTTTGATGGTTGAAGTGTTCCAAAAACACTTGAGTCCACCGTTGATTTTATCTTATTCCTCAGCTTTTCCCTTACTTATTGGAGATCTAATATGAGATTTCGTGTTCTTCATTGAGGCAGAATATAGATGAATGGAAACCACAAGCCATAGTTCAAAGGTACCTGTTTTGTTACGTGATTTACAAGCTCCACAATCGAAGACTATTCAACGCATGAGTCGGTCGGATTAATTGTCAGTAAGGTCTTTATCACCTAAGTCGATCATAGTAATTTTCGGAGGAGAAATCTAATAGAAACTCCTATTATCCTAAAAACTGTGTGAACCAATCCTAGCCACACACCCTTTAGATCCAACATTCAGCATAATGCAACATCATCACCCCAATTCCACCAACACTCACGCCACTTTCATCCTCTCTCACACAAGCCAGGGTATAATTGTAATAGCATGGTGCCATGTGGACAAGTATCCATTTTTTTCTTAACCAATTCACTACTTTAATATTTCCCGATTCGTTTGAACTCCGATTAGCTTCAAACTTGCGCCAATATTTTTCTTTTTCCAAGGGCTTTAAATCAAGATCAGTCTTGAATATATTTTGAAGCACGAAAATAAAAAGTTATATTTGGTGATAAAAACAGTGTTGAGTGTTGGTAAATCTTCACTAATAAATTTTTTATATCGGGGTATCAAACTAGTGCTAAATGTTGATAAAAAACATGTACTAGGGTGATAAAAACAGATAATGAGGTAATAAAAATCGTGTTCAATTAAAAATAAGGGTGATAAATCAGAGTTTAGTGTCGATAAAAAAAACATGTGATGAGATGATAAAAACACATGTAATTTAATGAAAAACATGGAGTTTAGTGTTGATAAAACTAGTGCTTAGTGTTCATAAAAAAACATGTGATGGAGTTTAGAGTCGATAAAAAAACATGTGATGGGATGATAAAAACACATGTAATTTAATGATAAACATAGTGTTCAGTGTTGATAAACTCAGTGTATAGTGTTGATAAACTCAGTATATAGTGTTGATAAAAATTACCCAAACTTAACTTTTTTTTAAAATCAGCCCCGAAATAAGGGTGATAAACTAGAGTTTAGTGTTGATAAAAAAAACATGTGATGGGATGATAAAAACACATGTAATTTAATGATAAACATAGTGTTTAGTGTTGATAAAACTAGTGCTTAGTGTTCATAAAAAAACATGTGATGATGTGATAAAAATCATGTTCGATTTTGGAAAATGAGGTGATAAACCCAGTGTTCAGTGTTGATAAACCCAGTGTATAGTGTTGATAAAAATTACCCAGACCTAACCTTTTTTTTAAATCAGCCCCGAAATAAGGGTAATTACCTAGAGTTTAGTGTTGATAAAAAAACATGTAATGGGATGATAAAAACACATGTAATTTAATGATAAACATAGCGTTTAATGTTGATAAAACTAGTGCTTAGTTTTCATACAAAAACATGTGATGATGTGATAAAAATCATGTTCGATTTTGGAAAGTGCGGTGATAAAACTAGTGTTCATTGTTGATAAACCCAGTGTATAGTGTTGATAAAAATAACTCAGACTTAAACTTTTTTTTAAAAATCAGTCCCGAAATAATTTTTTTTCGTGCTTTAAAATATAATCATGACTGATCTTGATAGAAAGCCCTTGAAAAAACAAAAATAATGGCGCAAGTTTGAAGCCAATCGGAGTTCAAACGAAGCGGGAAAAATTAAATTAGTGAATTGGTAAAAATAATATGGTGGTTTTACTAAAAAGCTCTTACCACTTACTAAAAAGTGCTGTTTTTTTTTTTGCAGTCAACAAATCAATTGCATCTCATTCATCCATTCTTAAAATGAATGGCTTGGATCGGTTCACACAGTTTTTACGTTAAGGAATGGTTTCTATTTGATTTTTCCTCGTAATTTTCGTATCATTTTTTTTTACCGGAGAACACTTTGTTTTATGAGTTCCAAATAACAATCAAGGAAGTAGGATACAACAAAATCCGGAATCGTTGATAACTTGACTATTCCCAATATTTTAAGAGTCATTTGAAGAAAAATATTAAGCATTCAAACCTAAACTAGTCGACTTAATATAGCTTACGAGCATATGATATAGTATGCTTTTTTGGTCTACATGAGATTGGTTAGGTGCTTTTTTTATAGGAAAGATTGGTTAAGTTTTTGTTAAGTTTTTGTTTTATTGAAAAATAAAGATTTAATCATCATATAATAACTATATTAGAGGCAAAAACGTTCTTAACTTTTTTCTGCTAGGCACTGCCATGCCTCGACGGCGCACCTCACCGCAGATCTCCCCTGCCGCTGCTATATCTTCGATGGCTCCTCCTCCCTCTTTGGCTCCGTTATCCTTTGTTCCTCCGATAGCGACATCCCCACACTCAACTCCCCCCACACCTCAATTGGGCTTTCCCCGATTTCGCTGCCCCCGCTTACGCCGCTAGCTGGTGGTCTCTCTCAGGCCACTTTGATGCCTCAATGCTAGTGTCGTCTGGACCCTGGTTTCGGTAACATCCCAAACCCCAATCATATCCCGAATACGTCGGACCTCCGTATACTGGAATGGAATTGTCAAGGGATGGACCGGGGAACCCACAAGAAGCAGCTTCGCCTTCTTGTGCAGGAACGAAGGCCCCATATTGTTTTCCTATCGGAGACTCTACTAGCTACAAAAAGTTGTCTCCTCCTTGCCCGATCTCTAGTCTTTTCTGGTCATATTTTTGTCCCCAAAACAAATCACCAACGAGGTATAGCCATGTTTTGGGTGGTGGGCGTTGACATTACTCAAAGGTCTGTTGGAAAGCGTTTTATCGATGTGGAATTTACGACACCTAGATATATGGGAGTTCGGCTTACAGGTATCTATTGGGAACAACGCCGAGATCGACGTCATCTAACATGGGAGTTACTTTGCCGACTTCATCAGTCTGCTAAAGCAAATTTGATTGTTATGGGGAATCTGAATGGTATACTAGACGATGAGGAAACAAACGGGGGAGGAAGTTATCATGGTTCCCTCATAAACGGATTTAGAGAAGTAGTTGACGATCTCGACTTGGTTGATGTGCCCATGACAGGTAACCAATACACATGGCATAGAGGTAAGCGGCATGACAAACGTACTCAGGCTCGCTTGGACCGGGCCTTGATTTCTCGCCAATTTTTTGACTCCCTGCCCAATTTGGCATTTTGTAACACGGGCAACACGACCTCTGACCACTGGTCTATATTACTCTCTTTTTTGGATAAGCTCATAAAAATTTTACTAGGAAAAAAGAAAGATCCAAGGAGGATCGATCCAGAACACAACCATAACAAAGGAGCTCAGCTGGAGCTGCGAGAACAATTCCCGAAAAAGAGCAAACCAAAACCAAACTAGAAAAAATAAACCTGAAAACATAAAACGGGCCGGTGAACAGTGACCAGAAACTAGGTGTCCCACCCAAACCAGTGAACGATACCTCAGGGTAGACAGGGTGAATCCTCTGGTCACAAAGGGACTAAGCAATTCACGCCCCTCCGCTATCCAAGCAGATCGGCCCCAAGAGTCCCCCCGGATAGTACTTACCGGACTCTGATGGGAACAGGCGTAACCTAGACTGACTTCTGAACGGGCACTCACCGGACCCAATAAGTCCTCAACAGGACAAAATCACCCTCTATCCACCACACACCTCCCACGCTTCCTAGGCCGGATGCACCACCCAGGACGACGCTGCCAATCACAGAAGGAGATGGAAGCTCTCAGAGACCCTGCTTGCTACAGAACGTAGAAGGAATGATTCTGGATCTTCCCAAACACCACATCACAACAATCCATCACCGCATTAAAAACAACGCCATTACGAAGAAGCCATAGCTGCCAAACAACAATGTAACATACTCTAATCCACGACTTCCACCAATGACCAGAGCCTAGACCTCTCCATAGACATAAAGCATCACCAAAGGATCTAGGAATAACCCACTGAACACCCCACCAGGAATTGACACGGCCCCAAATCCACCAAGACACCGAACAATGAAGCAAAAGATGATCAGAGGTCTCCATACCTGCTTTGCATAAAGAGCAAAACATCTGATTAATAGTCAAGGGAAGACCCCTAGCTTTCAAAAAGACTACAGTAGGAAGTGCCCTCTGGGACGCCAACCACACCAACACACAGTGTTTCGGCGGGATACCACTAATCCATAACAAAGAAGCCTACGCAGGAGGGGAGATAGACTCCTCACCAATAAGAAGAGAATAAGCAGTAGAGACAGAAAAGCCCGATCTATTCTTCTTCCAAATCACGCAATCATCCAGGTCAGAAGAAATCACATACTAGGAAATAGTCTCCTCAAAAGCCTCAATTTCAACCCTATCCCAATCCCAACCGGTCAATTTCAACTCCACAGACCACCCCGATCCCATCAAGAAATCGGCCATTTTCCCTTGCGTATTCACAGCCAAAGAAAATGTTGTTGGGAATCTTTCTCGTAGAGAAGCCTCGCCTACCCACATATCTTCCCAAAAAGAAACACGATCACCCCCTACCCAGATTCCACCTAGCTCCCTGATTACCAAACATACTGCAAAAAACTGGATCAGAAGCCAGATTAAGAATATGATTAAATAGGAAACAATTACCAGTCCTATCCAACCGAGGTAGATCCCAATCCTCAATGGAGCATCTCATACGGATGCAAATCAACTCCTTCCATAAGGAACTAGGGGACGTGGAGAAACACCACCACCATTTGGCTAAAAGTGCCACATTCATCTCCTCCATTCTTCTCAAACCAAGGCCACCCAATTTCTTAGGAGTACAAACAGTAGACCACTTAACTTTGTTCAGCACCTTTCCGTCCCCTCCATTACGCCATAAAAAATTTCGTTGCATTGCTTCCAAAGCCTTGATCACACCTTTAGGCGCCTGTAATAAAGACATATAAAACAAAGGCAGACCTGACAGAGTAGACTGTATAAGAATAATTCTCCCCGCCATTGAGAGATACTTATCATTCCATAAAGCCAACGAGGATTTATATTTACTCAAGACCGGATCCCAACTGGATAAACGTTTCGGAGAAGCCCCGAGAAAGAAACCCAAATAGGTCATTGGCAAGTCAATGACATCACACCCTAAAGCCAATTCCACATCCTCAACTGAAAAGGATTTCACATTCGGTAACCCAGCTTTTGATTTGTTGAAATTCACCTTAATCCCTGAGGTGGATTGAAACTCCAACAAAGTCCTTTTAACATTAGCCAAATCAACCAAAGAACCACGTAAGAAAAGCAAAGTGTCATCAGCAAACTGCAAATGGGAAATAGAAAAACCTGAATGAAGGATACCAATGCCTTGATATAGACCCGCCGCTTTGCCTGCTTCAATAAACAGATGAAGTCCCTCTGCCGCAATAAGGAACAAAAAAGGAGACATAGGACACCCATGACGGATTCCATTAGTGATAGCAAAGTCTCTAGAGGGTACACCATTAACCAAAACCGATAAGAGAGCATGAAAACAACTTCTCATCCACTTCCTCCACCGATCTCCAAAATTCATCTGTATGAAAACTTCATCTAAATAGTCCCACTGCATCATATCATAAGCTTTCTCAAAATCAAGCTTTAATAACACAGATTCAACATTAGCCCGTTTAACATAATGAATCACCTCTGAGGTAATTAACAAACCATCAACTAACTGTCTACCTGCAACAAAGCCACTATGATTGTCACTAACCAGATCACTAATAACCTCTTTAAGACGGTTAGCAAGGACTTTTGCCAAGATCTTATAAGGGATAGAAATAAGGCTAATCGGCCTATAATCATTCAAACATTGAGCTTGTGTATGCTTCAGGATTAACGTTAAAAAAGTGGAATTAAGACCTCTTCCCAGCAGACAAGAATCATAACTTTAAAGTAAAGCCATCCGGACCTGGAGATTTCTCACCCCCACAAGCAGCTATGGCAGATTCAATCGCAACCAAAGAAAAACGTTTTTCAAGATCTAACCTCTGGTCTATCGACAAAGTTTTAAAAGGTAGGATAGGAATGTGCACCCGAGCTCCAAACTGATGGCGGAACCTTTTCTCAAAGTGAGAAGCTGCTTCCTCCTTAATACCAGCCGGATCAGAAATAATGCCCCGACTCGAACGTAAGTAAGAAATCCTATTACGCATAGCCCGAAAATTCGCGATCTTGTGGAAATAACAAGTACACCTATCCCCATTTCGGAACCAGTATAACCGTGACTTCTGCCTCCAAATTTTAGCCACAATCTTCTGTTGGAGAATGAGAACAACATTCAACCAGGACCAGTGAGCAATCTCGACTCCGACAGATTCTTAGTTTCCTGCAACAAATCAAGCGAATTAATCTCATTAACCAACAGACGGACCTTATCCTCCGCATTACCGAAGACCTCAACATTCCAAGTCTGCAGATCATGACACAGGGACTTAAACTTGCTCCATAATGAGTAACTAGCAGAGGTACAAGAAGGATATGAGTCCCATAACCTACGCACAGTAGGCAAAAAATTATCATGCTGAAGCCAAGCATTCAAAAATTTTACCGGATGGGGACCCCAATTTACTTCCTCCACAAATACTGCGATAGGTCGATGATCTGACAATAATCTGGGATTACTAGACTGTATCAAAGGCCCAAAGTTGCGGAGAATGGAATCAGTAATCAAACAACGGTCAATTTGAGAAGCTTTGGAGCCACAATACCAAGTGAACAAAGAACCTGCCAGTGGCATATCTAGCAGACCCAAGTTCGAAATAAAGGATTGGAAGTATCGGCCATCCGAACTATAAAAGATAGTATTACGACGCTCAGAAGCAGAAAGCACAGTGTTAAAATCTCCGGCCCACAAAGTAGAATCAGCCAGCCGATGGGCAATAAGAGCCAGACCTTCCCATAATGATCTTCTTCTCGCAACCGACCCAGGAACATAAACATTACTTAGTGCCCGTAGTTCAATCCTAAATGTCCAAATGTATATATCATCGTTAGCAATAAAATTAAAGCGGCTTTATATTACTTATGTGTTGGAGTAATATATCGATGTGTGCTCTGATCTATGCCCACCATGCGAATAGAACCATAGATCGAGATAGATCACACTCGATGGGTCCCTAGTCAACAAAGCTTCACTAGAAGCGACTAGTATGAAAGATGGCTCTTTATGGCTTACGTTCTGTTAGACATTGGAATGGGATTCCGGAGTCTGATCATAGATATCATGTGGGACATGATATTGGACGACCCGCCCTGAATATGTGCCATAGATTAAGTCATGAACATATTCAGTGTTGTAGCTTGTCATGTATCCTTAGACCAAGGAGTCTTTGTGATCGCTATGTAGTCAACAACTGAGTTTGACCTGAGCCTAACGTTGTCCGTAACAGGGCTTCCATAACGGCCAGGATTGGCTTGGGGACGGGCTACATGAGTGACACGAAAGACGGCTAAGGGATTTATCCCTCATACTAAGGTATGGGAAAGATATCGGTTCTCGGCCACTTGATCGAGAGTGACTGGAAGAATAGCATGGCCATGCACATGATACTGGGTATCATATCTTCAGTCATCTCACATATCAAGGAACGGTGATTGAGAATAATAAGGATGACGGCTCTATGCCTTATCTCAATCAGGATATCGGAGATAAAAGGATAATGACAGGGACGACGGAAAGGTTAGAATCGACAGGGTCGATTCGTTATGTAGTGTCAGGCAATACTAAAGTCTCGTTAGTTGCCACTTAAATAGGATCAAGTAAAATGGGATTTTATGTTGATCTATTGACATGCATAAACCTAAGGGTCACACCGGAGGATGAAACTCATTGACACATTTATGGAGAATGGCCAAAAGGGAGTTGTCTCGGGACATGACCAAAACTGGGTTTTGGGTCATGTGCCCGTAAGTGAATAGGACTTCACAGATCGAGACAAGGCTTGGAGTCTTGGGATTGATCGCGTCGGATAATGTTGGATATTTCCGGTATGGAAGGCATGGAGGCGATGAGCGAATCACGGGACCTCGTTGGAAATGGCCACGGGCCATGTTCCAAGAGGCCCATGCAACCAAGGCCCATGGAACTAATTAATCAAGTCTTGATTAATTAGTACTAAGTAAGCAAGACAAAGATTAAGGTGTTGGTGATTCACCACCTAACCCAATCTTGTCTTGCCATACTTTGTCCTATTTACACCTTACTTGACACCATACTTGTCACATGCCTTTAGTTGGACAAGTATGGGTTTTGTTATGTTTAAGTCATCTTTTTTCAACATAACAAACACAAGACAAGAATAGGAAACACATTTTCTCTCCCTCTTCCATGGCCATTTCGGGTTTGGCTAGTTTCCACCTCCATGTTTGTGTTCTTGAGTCCTCAAAGAGAAGAACTACGTGGCTTTGATTCCCATGTGGATACGTAGGCGTCTTGGAGACTCAAGCCAATCATTCGTTAACCGGTGTTCTTGTTTTGGTAAGAACTAGTGCTGAATTTTTCTCTTGTTAATCCATTCTTTGTTAGTTGTTTCATGGTTTTAATTGTCTCTTGGTTTTCATTGATTTTCCGCTGCGAGTTGGTTCATCTCCAACCCTACCTCGAGACCCAACACGTTACTTATAGAAAAAGAAATATCCTGCCACAGACTCATAACCCCTCTGGCGCTCCCAATTGCAGGAATCAAATGATAGCTCCAACCTCCATGCAGACCAATTGAACGTAGGAAATCATAATCGATCGATACAACTTTCACTTCCTGCAATATAATAAACAAGGTTTTGACTTTTACAATAACGTCTCTCAGACAGCGTTGCTTTTGGGAAGAATTAAGTCCTCTCACATTCCATGAGAGGACTCTCATGATTCAACTCCGATTAAAACCAGCCCCTTCATCCGAGCTGCCACCATCCCTTGAGTACTCGACCCAATCCTCCCCTTCAGAAGTTAATAGAGGATCGTCAAATAACTTCTTGTTAGGTACTTGCACATCCAAATTCTTTAGCTGTTCAAGTACATCCGTGCTGTTCTTTATAGCCTTTGAACTAAGCTTCTTAACAGAATTGTATTTCGCACCTGCAGGTTTCACCAAAGCTTGAAAATAAGAAGGTGCCGCTTCTCTAGCACGCTCTCTGTCCAAAGAAGGAGTATGTGATCTAGTTTGAATTATGCGCGAAGTGTACGTATCGCAGGTGTGCTGGACTTGGATAGAATCGCGAGCAAACTTGGGTCCTTAACTGTTTGAATCGCAGAAATATGGGTAATGTCTGAAACATGGGTAGAGTGGAGTCCATCTCAAGATCAATCACTTGAACATTTGAATCTCTTTTCCCTGACTTAGAGCCAGAGTCGCGTCAATATCGCTTGCAAAAATTACAACAGATCGATCCTCATTATCTGATTTTGAACACCACCGTCCCCTGCCGGAAGAGCATTCTGCGAACGGCCTACGATCAACAATTTCCAACACATTAAGCACATCTGCATCCAAAACAGGACACAGCATAACATCAAAACAACCCAAACCCAAATTAATATTAACCAATGTTTCATTGTGTATGGCTTGAAACAACAAACCAAAGTCCAAACATCACCATAAAACTCGTTCGCATAGTTCTGAAAAATTGGCACACCACGTTTCAATGCAACTTTGATCCAAGACCAAATACCACCTTTTATTTCCATCTTGTCTCCGGAGCATGGAAGCAAAAACTGAGTCATCGCAAGTGATCAAAAACACATTGCCAGAAATTCTTCCAACCTCCAAACCTCTAACACCATGAAAATACATCTCCAAGAGAACCTCACACAGCTTAAGATCCTTCCGCAATGCTCCGGACTGAATCTATCGGAGCACCCCGAATCACACAAACCTTCAGCTGGTTCAACACTTTTAGCATCAAATGCAGGGGTCTGAACCTGATTTTCTTTTGCTCTCCATACCGACTTCTTCATTGGGAATTGTTTCTAGTTAGTCTCCGACTAATCCAAAGCTACAAGCAAAACAAAGCCCTTAACTTTACATCCATTTTGACTCAAAATTAACTTCTCAGCCTCAGAAAAAGAAACCGAAATACTTTCCTCTTAAGTTTGGACGCTTGATGAACTCAGCTTTAATAATTGGCACCACACTACCAAAATATGAACTCATCCAATCATCTGTGGTGTTACAAAAACTTTGACAAGATTTGCAGTTGTTTCGTTTGACTTCCCTGCCGCCAGTGAATGAGCTCGGGACTGCTCCTAAGCGATCGTCTTGCTGAAAACTCGATCACTTTTCAGCCTCAAAGGCTCTCCAAACAACGAACCCCGACTACCATTTGCTGACCTGAACTGCCCCAAAGCACGACCTTGATGATGCTTGCTAGCCACGCGATCATTCTCCAACAACAAAGGATCTCCGGCTGACGAAGAACCCCGGATAACTATTGAAACAGGTTGCTGATAGAATCTCAATATTATTTTTATTTGAAATCTATCATCTGAAAATGATGCTCTGATTTGGACCTGGGATTCATCTATATTACTCTCTTTGGACAATAAAGTGGAAAGATGAGATCCTAAGAAGTTCACATTTCAGTCTCAATGGGTACATGGTCCTATATGTGGAGTTACCATCCAAAAACACTAGAAGCAAGCACTGTCACAGACAATTACCCAGACAATTAAGGATGTGGGCACAGCCCTTCAATCGTGGGATTATCACCAGTACGGACACACGGTGAAGCATATCCGTTGGTGTCAAAGGAGAATTGCATAATTAAATCATTGTACGGATAGGTCTGGGGTACATCGCAGGGAAGCAATACAAATCCAGTATGCAAATGCATTGACTCGACATGAGTCGTTTTGGAGACAACGGGAAAAACACCAATTGAATGTTTTGGAGTCGTTTCCAGGCAAATGCTTCCTTCCAGCGCCAAGTTAATATGGTTCTCTCCTTGCAAAATGAACTTGGACACCTGGTGACATGAGACACATGTATGAGAGACTTAATTATCAATTACTTGCACCAGTTGTTTATGTTAGTCTTAGTGCCTATAGTTCAATCCTAAATGTCCAAATGTATATATCATCTTTAGCAATAAAATTAAAGCGGCTTTATATTACTTATGTGTTGGAGTAATATATCGATGTGTGTTCTGATCTATGCCCACAATGCGAATAGAACTATAGATTGAGATAGATCACACTCGATGGGTCCCTAGTCAACAAAGCTTCCCTAGAAGCGACTAGTATGAAAGATGACTCTTTATGGCTTACGTTTTGTTAGTCATTGGAATGGGATTCTAGAGTCTGATCATAGATATCATGTGGACATGATATTGGACGACCCGCCCTGAATATGTGTCATAGATTAAGTCATGAACATATTCAGTGTCGTAGCTTGTCATGTATCCTTAGACCAAGGAGTCTTTGTGATCGCTATATAGTCAACAACTGAGTTTGACCTGAGCCTAACGTTGTCTGTAACATGGATTCCATAACGGCTAGGATTGGCTTTGGGACGGGCTATATGACTGACACGAAAGACGGCTAAGGGATTTATCCCTCATACTGAGGTATGGGAAAGATATCGGTTCTCGGCCGCTTGATCGAGAGTGACTGAAAGAATAGCATGGTCATGCACATGATACTGGGTATCATATATTCAATCATCTCACATATCAAGGAACAATGATTGAGAATTATAAGGATGACGGCTCTATGCCTTATCTCAATCAGGATATCGGAGACAAAAGGATAATGACATAGACGACGGAAAGGTTAGAATCGATAGGGTCGATTCGTTATGCAGTGTCACGCAATACTAAAGTCTCGTTAGTTGCCACTTATATAGGATCAAGTAAAATGGTATTTTACGTTGACCTATTGACATGCATAAACCTAAGGGTCACATCGGAGGGTGAAACTCATTGACACATTTATGGAGAATGGCCAAAAGGGAGTTGTCTCGCGACATGAACAAAACTAGGTTTTGGGTCATGTGCACGTAAGTGAATAGGACTTTACGGATCAAGACAAGTCTTGAAATCTTGGGATTGATCGTGTCGGATAATGTTGAACATTTCCGGTATGGAAGGCTTGGTGGCGATGAGCGCGTCAAAGGACCTCATTGGGAATGGCTACGGGCCATGTTCCAAGAGGCCCATGCAATCAAGGCCCATGAAACTAATTAATCAGCTCTTGATTAATTAGTACTAAGTAAGCAAGACAAGGATTAAGGTGTTGGTGATTCACCACCTAACCCCATCTTCAATTGGGCTTAATTATATCCAGTTTGTTCATGGATCAGATCCGATTGAGGTTGTGATTGGTCCAACCCAACCAATTGGTAAGGTCCTAGTAGACTCGGGGTCGGGTTCTAATGGGTCGGTTCAATCACCCATCGTGGTTATTTCGGGAGATGCAGTGTCTCACTAGGTGGAAAATGGAGATCCGGTTGGGGTTCCCTAAAGTAGTCCGTGGAAGGAGGTTCTCCTACAACCTCCAAATCCTAAACCTTTGAACAAGGGCACTATTTCGAAGCAGTCTAGAACTTCAAAACGTCTTAGTCAGCCTCCCAAGTTCTTAGGGGATTATTATACCGTTCACATCAAGCCAACCAATTCTAGGAGCCGGGAGAGAGTTGTAAATCCTGTGGACGTTCGGAAGCAGATCTTACAAAAAACTCAAGCTGCTCAGTTGGCTCATGCAGCTAAAGCTTTTGATGATCCGACATTGACCTCGGAAGATGATGAGTGGGTCACTGATGGGTGATTTTGTGTCCCGTTTGTTTTGTTTCGGGTTTTGTTCCCGCAACTCCTTCTGAGAGCTCTCCTGTAATGGTTGCCTTTGGTTAAATCCTGCTTGGATCTAACTTTTTTTTTATAAAAAATTTCGCGCTTATCAAAAAAAAAACCCCATCTTGTCTAGCCATACTTTGTCCTATTTACACCTTACTTGCCACCATGTTTGTCCCATGCCTTTAGTTGGAAAAGTATGGGGTTTGTTATGTTTAATTCATCTTTTTTCAACATAACAAACACAAGACAAGAATAGGAAACACAACTTCTCCCTCCTCTCCATGGCAATTTCGGCCAAGGCAAGCTCCCACCTCCATTTTTGTGTTCTTGAGTCCTCAAAGAGAAGAACTATGTGTCTTTGATTCCCATGTGGATAGGTAGGCGTCTTGGAGACTCAAGCCAATCATTCGTGACCCGGTGTTCTTGTGTTGGTAAGAACTAGTGCTGAATTTTTCTCTTGTGAACCCATTCTTTGTTAGTTGTTTCATGGTTTTAATCGTCTCTTGGTTTTCATTGATTTTCCACTGCGAGTTGGTACATCTCCAATCCTACCTCGAGACCCAACAGTTTACATCACTTCAAGCTACGACTATATCGATCCCTATCCAGTTCACGACATTGATTCCCGAGCGGGACCGTGCCCTTCTACTTCGACCAGCTACTGTGACGGAAATCAAACATGCAGTCTTCTAGATGGGACCGGATAAATCGCTAGGGCCGGATGGTCTGAACCCTCGATTTTATCAACATTACTGGCCGATGGTGGCAACGGAGGTGGTCCGGTTTATTCAGAGCACTATCAGCACCCACTCTTTTGATTAGAATATTAATGACACATATATAGTGCTTATCCATAAAAAGCCGAACCCCCAAATGGTCACAAATCTTAGACCCATCTCTTTGTGCAATGTAATCTTTTGGATCTTGTCTAAGGTCCTCGCTAATAGGCTATGTCCCCTCCTTCAGTTCGTCATCTCCAAAAATCAATGGGCTTTTATACCGGGAAGTTGTATACAGCACAACATCATCATCTCTTTTGAGATCATTCATGCCCTTCGGAGGAAGCGTAACGATACTGATTATTGTATGGCGTTGAAGCTGGATATGGGCAAAGCGTATGACAAAACAGAATGGTCCTATCTACTGGTGGTCATGCATAGCCTTGGTTTCTTGGAAGAATGAACCTCTCTTATTACTTGTGATATGAGCACTGTCAGGTACTCGGTCTCGTCCAGGGGAGAGACACTCCAACCTTCCCATATACCCGAGGAATTCGGCAAGGAGACCCTCTATCCCCGGATATGTTCCTATTTTTTATGGAGGGTCGTTCCCAACTATTGAAGCAGGCACAAGATAGGAATGAGATCCAGGGCTTTCGGGTGGCTCGGGGAGCGCCTGAAATATCCCACATGTTCTTTGTGGATGATTGTTATATTTTTTGCAGGGCAACCGCAATAGAGGAACAACGCATTAAAGACGTCCTGGATATATTTAATAGGATTTCGGATCAGGTATTGAACCTGGAAAAGTCGTCGATATTCTTTAGTAATAATACCCTTGATCCGATCTATCATATATGCTGCTCCATTCTTTCCATTTCGGAAATATCCTCGTCTACCATGTACTTGGGGGTGCCAAACATGATGGGTAGGGATCGCAAGAGTGTTATGGCTTTTCTAGGGAATCGAGTTGTGGCTCGTATCAGATCATGGGATGGGAAACTCTTATCAACGGCGGGCCGAGAGGTAATGATCCATTCCATACTCACATCACTCCCTGTTTATATGATGTCCGTTTTTAAGATCCCAACTAGTATTATAAACCGAATTCATGTTGCGCTGGCACGTTTCTGGTGGGGGGGGGGGGGAATATCGCTCTCTAGTATGGCTTGATTGGGATAAGTTGTGTATCCCTAAAGAGTTAGGAGGTATGGGTTTCTGGCACCTCCGAGATGTCAACACGGCACTTTTGGGTAAGCAAGCATGGGGCCTTCTTCACAGACCATGCTCAATGGTGGCGAGGGTACTCAAAGCTCGGTACTATCCAAAGACAGACTTCATGAAGGCAGTAATCAAACTAGTTTTATCTGAGCAGTATTTTGTCTTCGCAGGATCTTTTTCGGGGAGGTCTTCGGGTAATGATTGGTGATGGCCGCGAAACCCTTATTTTGGAGACACCATGGCTTCCAGGGCCAAACCCGTATGTCACCTCTCCTCCGACACCTCTGATTGGTTTCTCGGTGGTGGGGTTAATGCTGCATGATACTCGAATTTGGGACGTCCCGCTTATTCGACAACTATTTATTTAGCCGGGTCAAATAAAGATTCTTCAACTTCCTCTATCAGAATATAGTTCTCGGGATGAATGGTATTGGGAACAGGATCCGAAGGGCTTCTACTCCACCAAATCAAGATACCGTGCTCTTGCAGATACCAGGCAAGCAGCCCACAAATATGGAGCACAAGTCGCATGGGCGTCCATCTGGAATAACCATATTAAACCTCGAATCCAAAACTTTCTTTGGTGATGCTTGTCTGACACCTTACATGTGGCTACTAATATGTACAATCGGTTCGTCCTAGTTTCCCAAGGGTGTCCTATGTGTGATAGGGACCATGAGTTTGTGTTGTATTTGCTCGTCACGTGCGGGTTTGTAAAGGTCTGTTGGGAACAATTGGGGGTACTCTTCCAACAAGGACATTTGCGTCCTTTCTAGACTAGTGGCCTCATGTTGCACAAGGTCAGACAGCTACAAGGAAGGCGGAGATCCTGAGTGTTTTATGGGGTATTTGGAAGGCCAGGAAGGCGAAGGTTTGGGAGAATACTACCCCTGCCGTGATTTGAGTCATATTTGATGTCGTCTCTATATTGTTATCGGCCTGGAAAGAGGCCATTGCTACCATGGGCCCTTCTCAGGTGCATGGGGCTCGTCTACCAAACCGATGGCAGCCCCCTGTGACTGGAACAATCGCGGTAAATGTTAATGGGGCAATTTTCCAAGAGTCTGGCCAGGCAGGATGGGCGGTAATCGCTCGATCTAAAACAAGAGCACCTCTATTAGTGGCAAACGGTGTCCTTCAAGATGAGTGGTCACCTATTATGATTGACGCATATGCTATAGTTTCGGTCGTTCGAAATGTAACATCTTTGGGTACTAGTCCTATAGAAGCCCGGTCTGATGCTCAGATTTTGGTGAATATGATCCTCTTTGTCCCTATCCCGCTATCTCCAGTAAGTACTATCATTCAGGATATTCGTCATATCCTTCAAAATGAGAGACTAACTCTCACATTTGTGAAAATAACTGCGAACAAAGCTCCTCATTGACTTGTCAGAGATACTCGGTCTGTGTCTGTTCTTTAGTGCTCAGGGGACATGCTCCCTGATGCACTTGCTTGTAACTTACAAACTGAAGTTTAATAAAAAAATCTATCCCTTATTTTCAAAAAACAAAAACTATATTAGAGGCTCGTATTATTTTTAGAGTTGGACCTGCATATAATCTTTAGATGAGCTTGATGTGGAAGGGTAAATTTAGTTGATGACATTGAAGAAGAATCTTGATGTGCTTATTCTTAAACTAAGTGGATTAGTTCAAGTTTATCCTGCTGTAAATATATATATATATATATATTTGTTTGAGCCTAGGAAAACTAAGCGACTATATATATATATATATATATATATATATATATATATATATATATATATATATATATATATATATATATATATATATATATTTGTTTGAGCCTAGGAAAACTAAGCGAATATAGTCGTTTTCAAAGATTAAGTAATAGTCCAATTATCAATTGATCACATGGTAAACATTAGTCGACTAATTAAAGTAAAGGTAGTAGAACCAAAGTAGGTGCCTAACCAAGATAAGAAGACGAGAAACATGGTGTTAATTAATGTTCTACTCCCGAAGTGTCCCTATGTAGTGCACGTCATCCCTTTCTTTTTGAAAATAAACATCAAGAGAACGCTCCCACGCGCGGCGATTTAGGTTTCTTTCTCCTAAACCGCGCAGCCGCCGTGGACTGTGGCGACGTCCCGTTCTCGGAGGAGTTCTACTGTAACGGTGGAGATCGTCATCTATCTATTCTCTCGTTCCCTGTTCTCCCGTTCGGTGAGGATCGCCGCCGTCACGTTTTTGTTTCTCTCGGAGATTAAATCCAGCATTGGAGGAGGTCAGTTTCTCGCAAGGACCAGGAGCGCTCTCGCCGGCCACACAATCGTCGGTAGTTGTCGGTGCCGTCCTCTTCGAGCTCGCCGGTAGTAGCGAGTGGAGAAACGTTGGCTGGTGCTTTCTCACCGCAGTGGTTTTCGCCGGCGATTCCTAACTTGTTCCCCCCTTTTTTGTATGATTCTAAAAGAATCTCTTCTGTGGATTCATAGAACTGAGGAAAGGAAAGTTATGCTTAGAGATGAGATTAAAGGGAAGGCGCTGGCAGTGGAAGTTAGCTCAGGGCCGGTGAAAAGAGGTAAATTGAGGCCTCGTTCTGCGATTGTGGTACCCAGCGGGAGCTCTCACTCAGCAGGTATGGATAAAGGTTGTGAAATTGAGCAGGTTTCATCGGAAAGATGGCCTTCGTCAGGTAGGGTTTCCTCGATGGTCCATCGAATCGAAGGTACAAATTTGGTTGCGCCCTTGACTGTCCCGGAGGATGATGTTGTCTTGACCAAATCCTACATTCAATCTGATTCTCAATCCTTACGTCCTCTGAAGAAATTGTTTATCTGTAACATTCCCCCGGGGAGGAATGAGTCTTGGTTAAGATCTCTGTTGGGTTTAGAAGAAGCTAAAACTTGTTTTATTTGTAAGAGATCGAATCGCTCAGGAAAGATTTTTGGGTTCGTGAGATTGTTCTCAGGGAAAGCTTTGGAGGCTATCAACTCCTTTCATGGAACGCTTTAGGATGGGTACAAATTGCTGGTGGACTGGGCAAGACCAGCAAATCGAAAATCAAAGATTCATTCTCGCCCTGCAAAAGTTGAACAGAGATGGGTTCCTAAGGTGAATTTATATCAGGCAGAGTCGAGTTTTGAGGCCATTGGTTCATCAGATTTTGGCTCTAGAGAGATGGCTTTAGCATGCGTTATGGTTTTGGCACACAACAATTGGAGTGTTTCTAAGTATCAATCCATGTTGAATTCTATGGGTCTGTCAGATTTACTTTTGAGGTCGTTTGGTCACCGGTTGTTTCTGCTTACAAATTTAAATCCAACTCTCAGAGATGAACTTGAAAAGGACAATTGGGCTCGAATTAAGCCTTGGTTCAGTCTTGTGAGCAATTCTGGCATACTAGTTACCCTTGGAGGTTTTTTTCAATGGTTGAGTGTAGAGGGTATCCCATTCTATGGGCGTTCAGATGAAACAGTACTATCTGTTGGGAAGAAAATTGGAACGGTTCTTCATCACTTATGTGATAGTAATCCAGAATCTACTTCATTTGACAAAGCGTTCGTTTTGGTTCATAGAAACTCCATTGTGACCACGATGAGCTGCAATTTAAAATTGGGTGCTTCCATTTTTCCTATTCATATCTCTGCTGCACAGTTAGTGGACGTCCCGGAATTTTTCTTCCCGATCATATCCTCGCCGGAGCCGTCTACGGATAAAGATTGGGCCAACATTGATGAGTAGTTAGAGCCGTTTCTTCATGAAGACTCAGAGCATATATCCAAATCAAAAGTTTCAGTTTCGAACTCTTCTTCATCTCGATTAGATCAGATAGCAGCAACTGGCATTTAAAATTGACTAATTCAGCACATGAGGGGCTCGTGAGCATTGCTAAGCCAGTTTCGGCTCACCCCAATTCTTATTTGCGTGCAGCTCAAGTCAATACTGTTTCGAATCTGAAAAAGAATTCTCAGGTTGTAAAATCTGGTTCAGTATATCAAATCCCAGTTCTCTTGCAACCAAGCCCCAGTAGCCGAGAAAGAAAGCTACGTCAAGGAGAGTGGGACTACGTGAAGCAAGTAGGTATCAAAGCTTTAAAATCTAATATTCTTGCTATTGATCAATTTGACAACTTGGATTTAGAAGTTAATGAACACCTTGAGTTGGAAGATGACGAAGAAGATACTTATGAGGATGTTTGTGATGACGAGGATTTGGATGCCTTGAGATCCAATCCTCATTATTTGTCTTTAACTTAGAAGGCTGAAGTTCCTCACATGGTTTGTGAGAGGAACAAACTTCGCTCATAAGAGGCGGTGTTTCAGTGGTGTTATCAGGTGTGCGCGACCTGAATCTGCCTTCTTTCAAGAAACCAAGGTGTCTTTTTCTCCCTCACTTATTCGCTGCTATGGTTTTATGGGTGATTGGCAGTCTGTGTGTTATTCGCTTGCTAGACTTTATCCTTTCCCTTGGTTAAACTGTTCTGTTTTGGAAAGTGGGAAGTATACCTGAGAACTCCCGACTGTGGTTTAAATGTATTGTCTGAGGGAAGTTTTGAAGCTGTGGAACAACTCGTAGACTGGCAGAATTTTCTCTCTGGTTGCTGGTGCTGATCTGTTACTTAGTTTGTTTTGGTTTGCCTGTGTGATGTTTCAGGCAATTGTGGTGTTTTATTTTGTGTTTTTACTGTTTCGTTTTTCAGAACAAACCACCTTGGTTCTGGTTCTGTTTCATTGTACCTTTCTCAAGTATAATGAAAATTTCAAATCGCTTATCAAAAAAACAAAGCATATATTTAAAATGAAACTTCCTTTGAGGTAAAAGGAGGAGTTACAACGGATTGCTCTAAGAATTCCAAAAGCTCAAAGATAGGCGCAGTTATCTGATAAGAGCCAACAACTAAACGAAACTTAAAAAAAAACCACAAAATAAAACTTAAGGTCACCAAAAGACTCATGTGACACAAGTCTAGACCAGTGAAAGCAAGTACACAAGGAGCCGGAATTACATACAGGAAACTAAAGGGTAATAAACTGCCAAAATTCAAAACCAGTAAGGGTAACTTGGGGCTCAAGTTTTTCAAAGGAAACGTGACTTCCTTGCAATCCTTTTGTGTCGTTTTACGGGATAAACTAATTAAAAATAAAGCATACATCTAAGGTATATTCGGGGCATGACGGGTATTCTGATAAAAAGAAAAACTCACATAAACATAACATGAACGTGGTACCAAATAAACTTAAAATAGTAGTATTTAGTCCCTATATATACCTCAACAATTGGAGCTAAGGAAAGCACAAAGCAAACAGAAGAAGAAAAATAGTTGAGCGGATCAAGAATGGCTTCAACATTACCCGAATACGTGGTTCTCCAATCTAAGTACAACAACAAGTACTTGCAATTGTACTTGCAATTCGTGCATGAGGAAGGAGATTTGCACGGCTTTCTCCAATTTTCAGGAGACGATGTGGTGAGTCCCTACCCAAAGTTTCAAGTCCAAGTGTCCGAAACCGACCAGGCCCTCGTCCACCTCAGGAGCTGCTACAACAACAAGTACTTGGTCCCTTCAATCGAGGGTTCTAGCCGCTGCCGACGAACCGGAGGAGGACCAAACCAAGTTGGCCTGCACTTTGTTCGAACCAACGTTTGTGGGCGGCAACCCCAAAGTTGTACGGTTCATGCACGTGAATGTTAAGAAATATGTGGCCCTCGTGAACAATCCTGACACACACACGGATGCATGCATGTATATTTCC
Source organism: Erodium maritimum (assembly GCA_963921825.1). Taxonomy (NCBI): domain Eukaryota; kingdom Viridiplantae; phylum Streptophyta; class Magnoliopsida; order Geraniales; family Geraniaceae; genus Erodium; species Erodium maritimum. The sequence continues at coordinate 82,883,888 of OY997588.1, read as the reverse complement.
TCGGAGTCTCCCAATCAAGATTCGCATGATGTGTGCACAATCATTGATTGGAGCTCGCTCGTGATTTTCCCCCAGAATGTCGCTTTTAAGGGTGGTATGGAAGGTAAATACCTTTGTGCTCGTCCGGTGACCGGAACCAACTATCTGCAGTTCGTAGCTGACGATCTTGTTGACCCGACCGTGGGACATCAGGTCTTCACTTCTGGAGCCGGCAACATCTCCGTCAGGTCCGACTACTACGACAAGTTCTGGACCCGGACTACTTCCAGCTACGTCCTAGCTGACACAAAAGACAACGACGTCACCAACCGAAACACCTTGGTTTCTCCTAGTCCGATCGGAGGAAAAGAAAATGCCTTCGCTTTCAAGAGTTTGGGGAACAACGATTACTGCAAAAGCATCGATACCTTCACCCCCGACGGCGAAATTATCGCTCTTAGCGCCGCAGACGCTACAATTACTACCATGTCCCACCTTGAAGTCGTCAATCGTGCCACATCACTCAGCGTGAAACTGACAGATTCCGATATTCGTGCCTCCGACATCAGGGTTACAGTTCCAACCCTCATTGTCATACCCCAAATCCGGTTTGGACCGGACTCAAGACGTGAACTAAAACAATAATAATTTTAAACGAAAATAAAGCCAATAAGTCTTAATCTCATAATTTTAAAAACTTTAAACACCACACGAGTCACAGCTCGGTAAAAACCAACGGTAAAACAGTTGAAATAAAACGGTACGTCTCTTGACTATCTAGCCTAGGACCCTCGTAGCTCCCAAGCGTCGAGCATCCGGCTAGTACACTTCCCGCTTAGAACCTGAAAAACAACAAGGTAAGGGGTGAGCTTTCGCTCAGTAGGAAAAGTAGTTAAGGTTATAAGCAAGCACTCACCACCACGGGTAACCGTCCAATTAGGGCATACTAGTACAACACACAACTAATTTCCAACGGAACTCGTAACCACAATCCTCTACCCAAGACCAACCCGCGCTCACAACCAAAAACGACAAACAGCACAGTCAACAACCAGCACACCAAATAAAACGACATCAAACATAAAGTAAACTGTAAAAGCATAACACGTCCCGTACTGCAGTCCCCTACTCGGTCGGCTGTCCACAGCCCGACACCCTCATATCGTACCGGAACACTCAGCAGAACAAACCCATAACCCGAACGGTAGTTCCCAACACCACTGAATGCACCCAGCCATTTATGTCGTACCGTAACACGAAACCTCGGTCTCGACACCTACCCGTCACGTAGACTCGGGGTAACGTCCTAGACCGACAATCCCTCAGTCGGACGTCTTCCTGTCACGTAGACTCAGGGCCATAATCTTCCCGTCACAGAGACTCGGGTATCAAACATGCCATCCTTGGCCTCGCGACACACTACCCCGGAACTATCCCACGGTGCAAGTATCACTCTAGTTACGTCTTTTCTCGGAACACACAACAAGATAAATATTACAAGTGTCATAATTAAACACGGCTTACCGAACCCAACAATCTTACCACAACCAGTCACGTCGGTCTATCACTCACCCGACCATCACACAACCAAGGGTTCAGATCAACACAACCACGGCACACTCGCCCATACATAACAACAACATGCTCAACGGATATACTAATCTTGTCTATTAACCCTAACGACACCGACTCACACGGCAAGCATCTCAACCAATAACAGGCAATTCCAAAACAACACACAACCTACGGCTCGACAAGGCCGATCTACCAGCACAACAATTCCCAAGACAGAAACGTAAAGGTTCACAGTTCAATCGACTACTCTAGTTGTTCGCATCCTACATGTTAACGACTCGTCCGGTTATTATCTGATATAAACGTCTTTCCAGTTTTATTAATCCTAGCATGCATACTAGTAACTTTCCGCAATTAAACCGGTATCCGCTACTTCCCTACCTCAAGACGATACCATAGCAGCGTCTCCTAGCTGCTGACGACCGGGCCAACACCGTCTTCTAAGGCGAAGTCCGCGTCTGGGTTTAACTCCGGTCTCCTCTTCGATCGAAGCCGGAACTCTAATTTAAAACGAAAGCCACAATTAAAACAGGTTTTGCAATTTAATTAAAAAGGCTACGACGGTTTCGATTTAAGTTCAAAAGTTGTCTTTTAGACTCGAGCGGGCTAAAAGCGGGATTACGACGAATCGGGTTCGGGCACCAGCGCACTGAACTCAGAACCCGGTGCACGTTTTCCGAGGCACGGATCCCGATGCATAGATTCCCGAGGTACATGTTTTGGCACGGTTCCGGGGGTCCGATTCACGTTCCGTTTTTGTCCCGTTCTAGTCTGATTTACCGTTTTGTTTACAGTCCTCCGTTCAACAAAATCGATCCCAGTCCAAAACGTTTCAAAAACAAACCTTTTAATTAAAAAAGTACTAGCTTGATATTATTTTCCTTTTTCTGTTTTTATCTCGAATCTGGTTTCTTTTCCCCCTTTTTTTTCTTTTTTTTTTCAATTGATTTCTTTTGATTTCGGACTCAACAAACCAGATCCAAGAGCAGCTCGGGGGAAAAAAAAAGGAAATAAGAGGAGAAGGAACTTGGTTTGGACTCCGTCCGACCATCGGCGATGCCGTTGCCGGCCGGAGTTCCAAGGGTGAGAATCTCACCGAAAGTAAACCGAGGACGACGGTAGGAAGGGCTGAGCACGACGGTTCCTCACTCGTCTCAGATCCGGACGAGTTCGAAAGTTCCGTCCCAGATCTGATGAGCGTGCCGGCGAGAGGTTTGGCGACGCTCGGGTGACGAACACGCGACGGGGAAGAGGTAGAAGAAGACGCGCGAGGGAGCGACGGCGGTCGAGAGCTGAACGTTGAGGAGGTCGGCGCGAACTCGGGAGAGAGAACCGAAGAAGGTGGAGAGACGGAGGGGAGAGGGAGAGGACCGGTGAGTGGGGCTAGAGGTCGGAATCGAAGGGAGGGAGAGAGGGTGTCGAGTTTCAGAGGGGAGGAAGAGGATCGGCGAGGGTTTGGCGAGGGTTCGGTTGAGAGGGAATCGAAGAAGACGAAGCAGAGAGTGTGAAGTAAACCCTAAGAGAGGGGGGGCTTATCCTCGGGCCAGAGACGATTTGGGCCTCACACATGGGACGGGCCTCAAGGCTCACACGAGGGGAAACCGGGTCGGCCTGGCCCGACTGGGCCTACGGGTCTGGTCGGGTCTGACCGGCCCAACCTCTTTTTTTTTTTTAAAAAACTTTTTGTTTAATTAATTAAAAATGATTCAAAAAGAGATCAAACCCAAAATTCACCCTCGACGTTCCGATCGAACAAAAACTTAAAACTTAAACCGTTTAAAGCCGGAGCGGTCTTCACAATCTACCCCCCTTAAAAGAATTTCGTCCTCGAAATTCAAACAGACGCGCTATACTTAAACCTAGTCTCAGGGAACGTCCGATTAAAACTCCCAGTTCAATCCTCCCTCGAGCACACGTAAAGCACTTAAACCAGTTAGTCGATACCGTAAACCTCCGTCGGTAGAGACGTCACACCGCCACACGCAACTTGATCGAGATATCCTATACCGGAACCGTCCGTCGGGATAGGTATCGTACCAGAACAAAACTCACATCGCACTTAAAACGGATCCAACACACCGAAACTTCTCCTCAACACTCTCTTCACTTAAACCAGTATCACGTGCACAACAAGCAAAAGGAGTCCACGTCCCGTTACTCGGACAATCGTCATCGAACTCCAAACGTAGTCACGCCCTGACCAACTACCCACGGTAACACAAGTAAACAACACGCAAACTCAACCAGTTTACAGGTCGATTCACCTACAGTACCACGAAACTGAAGACACTACACGGACTAGTCCCTCAGGCTCCGAACGGCTTGGATACCTCATGTGTACCTCATCCTCGCGCCCCCGTGTCAACTCTGTGCGGTTATTAATCGTTCATGATCACGCGACCCTTCACTCGCTTCTCGAGCAACTCGGGACCACACTGGTTACTATTAAACCTCAAGCGTGCCCTGCTTGGGCAAATGCCCGACCTACCATCCAACGCTTCGTGCGGTGCCATAATGTTACTGGCCTGAAAGCGTTGTGGTAGTCGTACTCGGCGATTTGTTTCCGGATACCTCGTGAGGCACTCCTACTTCTATCATACACTGCACACACTCGTCAAACCACACGTACATTAATCGGGGTGTCAAGACGCCAGAACCGCATCAAGATGCTACTCTTAGACCCCCACGTCTCCTTATGTATAAAGAAAACCAAAAGATGCGATGCTTGTGGGTTATGAGCCCACCACGCTTCCGCTGCGCCACGCTGATCTCAATGTCACACGGCTCCTAACCAGGCTGACGGTTTACTAGTGTTGTTACGGCCCTCCGCCGCTCGGACACTCGTCTCCAATGTCCCGGTTGTCGACCGTGTGAACACATTGGCTCCCGTTCTAACGCGACGGTACCTACCGATGTTCCTGATCATGTCTGCTTCACCGTTAGACGGTAGTCTGCGGCTGGGAGAATCCTGCGGTTCTCCTCCCTCTCGTTTCTCGAGTCTCGTACTGTCCCACGATACTGCTCAGTCGCTGCCGAGTCTTACGGACTCTCACGGTCTCTCTGCGACCTCGTTCCACTGTTGTCGTTGTATCCTCCATCTCAAACTATACCTGATTCATCAAGGTGAGAACTCGATCCCAACTCCGGGCTCGGGGCCCTCTCTCAAACTTATTGCATCCATTCGCCTCGACGGCCACCAAAGCTTTGTGCAACTGGTCCACACCGTAACTCTGGCCTCGTACCTCATCTCTGATACTCCGTCCCGTTACAGGCCGGGACTTGCTGTTGTTGCTCCTCCTAATCTCCCCAGTGGGAATAACCCGGGCACTTCTGCCCCTAACGATTTACCTCCCCTACCTCGAGGTGCCACGACGCAAGTAACCTCCACACGGGTAACGCCCACGGTAGTATAAACATACAATAGCACACAACAGAAAAGTTCGCATACTAGTGCGTTACACATATCATATATACAAACAGCGGAATACACACAAATTCACTTTCACAGCAAGATCAGACTCAAGTCACATAGACTACCACTTATGCTTCAAGGCAACCTCAAGATTTACAACCAACACTTAGTTTCAATTCCTTAACACGTCCTCTTTCTAACTTAACATTAGTGTTGATCTCTCGTCGTTACAACCCGATTTACACGGAAATCGACCAGGCCCTCGTCCACCTCAGGAGCTGCTACAACAACAAGTACTTGGTCCCTTCAATCGAGGGTTCTAGCCGCTGCCGACGAACCGGAGGAGGACCAAACCAAGTTGGCCCGCACTTTGTTCGAACCAACGTTTGTGGGCGGCGACCCCAAAGTTGTACGGTTCATGCACGTGAATGTCAAGAAATATGTGGCCCTCGTAAACAATCCCGACACACACACGGATGCATGCATGTATCTTTCCTCGGAGTCTCCCAATCAAGATTCGCATGATGTGTGCACAATCATTGATTGGAGCTCGCTCGTGATTTTCCCCCAGAATGTCGCTTTTAAGGGTGGTATGGAAGGTAAATACCTTTGTGCTCGTCCGGTGACCGGAACCAACTATCTGCAGTTCGTAGCTGACGATCTTGTTGATCCGACCGTGGGACATCAGGTCTTCACTTCTGGAGCCGGCAACATCTCCGTCAGGTCCGACTACTACGACAAGTTCTGGACCCGGACTACTTCCAGCTACGTCCTAGCTGACACAAAAGACAACGACGTCACCAACCGAAACACCTTGTTTTCTCCTAGTCCGATCGGAGGAAAAGAAAATGTCTTCGCTTTCAAGAGTTTGGGGAACAACGATTACTGCAAAAGCATCGATACCTTCACCCCCGACGGCGAAATTATCGCTCTTAGCGCCGCAGACGCTACAATTACTACCATGTCCCACCTTGAAGTCGTCAATCGTGCCACGTCACTCAGCGTGAAACTAACAGATTCCGATATTCGTGCCTCCGACATCAGGGTTACAGTTCCAACCCTCATTGTTTTGGGTGCTGCAGAGTTTTTCAACGGTACTGAGACGAATATGACTGCGATAGTCAAACTATCTTACGTTGCAGATTCTCTGACTCGTACCTGGAGTTCCACTATGAATGGATCGTTAAAGACTGGGTTTAACGTTTACATTTCAAGTCCGTACCAGATGAGGTCAACGGACAGATAGAAATCACAGGGTCTACCGCGGGGAACTTCCCTTGGGGAATAAGAGAGGCGAAATCAGATGCTCTGATTCATGCAGCATACGAGATGTTAGTGCCACCGATGACTAAAGCCACGGTCCAAGCGATGGCGCAGAAAAGGCTATGGGATGTTCCATTCTCGTACACCCAATACATTTCTCTGGGTGATGGGACCGCAATGATTTCCACAATGGACGATGGGATTAACACGGGGACTCATACTCTTTTCCACGATTATATAGTGGATTTTGTTCCCATTGCTTAGATCCATGTGTCATGAGCACGGTTGTGGGTGACTAATCCGAAAAACCTTCACGAGACTTCACGCGTCCTTTAAGCGACAACTTAAGGGTTCAAAAGGCTAATTACATGCGCTAAATGTAATCGTGTTCCCTACGAAAATGGCCTTCAATTATCGAATGAATAAAATGTATTTTCTTCTTATATTGAAGCGGTATCATTTTCATTTGAACATTGTGAATTGGGTTGTAAAACATATGGCCAGCATTCTCACAACATTCCAAGCCCTTAATTAAAGATTTTTAATACTGGAGACCAATAAATAAGACTTCACCGTTCCATATATTGAGAGATAAGAAATACAGAGGATATTTTGTCAGGATTGCGATTATACTTGGACCGGATCCAGTAGGAAGTCGAGGCTCATCTGTTGAAGACCCAAGCCCAACTGAAGAAGAAGGCCCAGGACAAGATGTTTCAACGAGAGTCAAAGCCTCTTATGCAGAGGTGTTATCCATGACCCCATTGCTCACCGTCTCAGGGAAGAAGACGAGCCAAGGATGACGGAAGGACAAGGTGGCTCACAGGTTTGACAAGAAGAGTAGCAGGTATCTCTTTTGGTGAAGGAGTAATATATGTAAGGGTAAAGTAGTTCTGTATTGGTAGAGAATTAAGGAGCCTTGTAGTAAGGAAAGACACAAGGCTTGAAGCAAGCCTTGGTGTCTCCTCTGTAATTCCTATTGCTTTCAATTTCAATCAAATAGCATTTCCATTGTCTCCCCATTTTGAATACTTGACACTGGTATCAGAGCATAGCGTTCCAGCAACATGACATCCTCTGAAGACTCGTCCGAACAGAGCAACGCCTCTATGTCGGATCGGATCGAAGGGGTCCAGAACCAACTCAAAACCAACCTTCAGGGCGTTAATGCCAGGATCGGTGCCCTCCACCAAAGTCAATCAGATCTCCGGACGTCCGTCGAAGCAGTCCTGGCCGAGCTCCGAGGCCACCCTCAATCTCCTCCACAAGACACCGCCGCAAACCACCTGGGCGACACCAGAGACCGTCTTAAGGGGCCCCTCCACAATCTGCCTCACATTATCGGTCCATCTGCACCAGAGTCGGTTTCCCCGTGGCAACAAACCACCTTTCCGGTACGACACTACCCGTCTTATGTTCCACAGAGACAACCTTCCCACGAACATCCCATACCCACAGAAACAACCACCGCTCATATCAACCAACACCATCCACAACCACATATTCCCACCTTACCTTTCCCCCATTCGACGGATCGCACCTGAGATCGTGGATCCAAAAGGCAGTGGGACACTTTGCCTTCTATCATATACCCGATGATTTTAAGGTGCAACTGGCATCTCTGCACTTCTCTGGGAAAGCTGAAACTTGGTTCATGATGTACCAAATCGGGAGGCAGAACATACTCTGGGAGGACCTCTGTCGAGACATAGCATGGAAATTCGAAACGTTGGGGTACGATGATTCAATAGAAGAGTTCAAACACTTGGTCCAAGTCGGATCTGTTGCAGAATATGAGGACAAGTTCGATGAACTGAGGGCCATGGTCCTCACAGATTATCCTTATTTCACTGAAGCTTACTTCATCTCCTGTTTTATTGCTGGCCTGAAACGCCACCTCCATGCCGGAGTTCGCATGTTGTCGCCGACATCCATCCACCATGCAATGCGTTTGGCCCGTCTGGAAGAACAGAGACAAGGACGTGGGCCTGCTCCAACAATCTCTCAATCATGGGCCATTGTGCCCTATGTGGGTGTGGGCCGAGCTAGGAATCCCAACAACCAAGGCCCAGTTCTGCTCGGTCCCGGCCCAGGTCAGAGAGGTGGAGGCCCAATAGGTGGAAGCCCAAGATAGACTCAAGAGACAGCCTGGCCCAAAGCTAACCCAGCCTACTTAAGAGACAGACGTCGATGGGGTCTCTGCTTCAATTGTCCGGCGAGGTATACTGAAGAACACCGACTCGTCTGTCCGAATCGAGGCCAGTTGTACATGTTAAGCCAATCGGATGATGAGGATGAAGGGGAAGTCTCCATGGAACAAGGACCCCCAATAAAAACCGATATGATTGATCCAAATGATGAGGACGACGGAGTCGAGGAGAGGGTTTGCGCCATCGGAGATTTGATGGGTCCCCCAATCGGAGCCAAGACGATGCGAATTGAGGGGGTCATTTGCTCACAACTGATGTCAATACTGGTTGATACGGGAGCCACGTCGTCATTCATCGATACCCACACGGCGAAAACTCTCCAACTGAAATTCGAAACCATCCAAACCAAGAGGGTTCGACTTGCAAATGGTAAGAAATTCCATTGTAATTTTCATACACGTGTGACTTGTGTTGTTGTTGGTTTCATCTTCGAGGGTACATTTCCGGTCATGCCCCTCGGAGATTGCAATGTGATTTTGGGTGCAGATTGGCTCGAATGTGTTACCCCGTGACCTTCGACTACATCTGGCGTACAATCACGGTGAGGGTACATGGGGTAGACATAGTGATCCAAGAGACTGGGGCAGTGCAACGACCCAGATTAGTCAACTTCACTATCCTTCAGAGGAGGCAAAACAAGGAGATGATCTACTCCTAGGTCAGTTTTTTCGAATTGAAGAAATACAGGGGGAAGAACCACAGACCCAACAACCCAGCACCAGGCCGGACTTACAACAGCTTCTCGAGGACTTTGAGGAGGTGTTCCAGGAACCAAAGTCCCTTCCACCCAGGAGACGTTTGGACCATTCTATTTCTCTCGTACAGGGTGCGAATCCTCCATCAATTCATCCCTACAAGCTCAGTCATACTCAAAAAGGGGTGGTGGAGAAGATGGTTAAAGAGATGCTGGATTTGGGCATTATCAGAGATAGCACGAGCCCTTTCTCTTTCCCTGTCATTTTGGTGAAGAAGAAGGATGATGGCTGGCGGTTTTGCGTGGATTATCGCAAACTCAATGATATCACCATTAAGGATAAATTTCGTATACCAGCTATTGATGAACTGCTTGATGAATTGAGTGGGAGCAAATTCTTTTCTAAAATCGATCTGAGATCAGGGTATCATCAGATTTGTCTCAAGGAAGGAGAGGAAGAAAAGACTGCATTCAGGACTCACAGTGGCCATTACGAATGGAGAGTGATGCCATTCGGGCTCACTAATGCTCCGACGATGTTTCAAGCCTTGATGAATGAGGTGTTTAAAGAAGTCACTAGGAAATTTGTGCTAGTGTTCTTCGGTGAGATACTCATATACAACAACAGTTGGGAAGAACACTTGCAACACCTTCGGATCGTGCTCCAAAAGATGAAAAATGAGTCATTGTTTGCCAAGAAGTCGAAGTGTGCGTTTGGGAGAGACTCAGTAGAATACATGGGTCATATAATTTTGGCTGCAGGGGTAGCTACAGACCCGAAGAAGATAGAGGCGATGCAGGATTGGCCTCAACCGATTAACCTCAAGAGTCTGGGAGGGTTTTTGGGCTTAACGGGGTATTACAGAAAGTTCATCAGAGGGTATGGAAATATAGCTCGGCCTCTTACCAACCTCTTAAAGAAGGATGCCTTTTTATGAACTACGCCAGTTCTCCAATTACCCAATTTCCAACTTCCCTTCACAATAGAAACAGACGCATGTGAAACAGGGATCAGAGCGGTCTTGATGCAGAACAAACGTCCTTTGGCTTACCTTAGTAAAGCCTTGGGCCCCAAGAACTGTAAGTTGTCGACTTATGAGAAGGAGCTTCTCGCGGTAGTGATAGCTACCAAACACTGGAGACATTACCTGCAAGGCACCAGTTTCACGATCAAGACAAATCACCAGCCACTGGAATTTCTATTGGAGTAGAAACTTACCACGTCCTTCCAACAAAAGTGGTTAGCCAAGCTTCTCGGATTGAACTACACAATCGAGTACAAGAAGGGTGCAAGTAACAGGGCAACAGACGCTTTGTCTCGTCGTGACAACCAAAGGTGTGGTGCGATTTCTATAGCAATTCCGACTTGGATGAATGAGATAGCAGACAATTATGTTGGGGACTTGGAAGCAGAAGGCGTGATTCTACAGTTATCCATTACCCAGAAAATATACCTCATCACAGCTTGAAGAATGGTGTCATCTACATGGAGGGGAAGGTTTATGTGGGGAGGAGCACGGAAGCTAAGGAAAATATCATTAAGGCCTTACACTCGTTGGCCTTGGGAAGTCATTCAGGGGTACGGGCTACTCTGAAAAGGATCCAATTACAGTTCTGGTGGCCGGATATGATTAGAGAGGTCAAGGAGTTTGTGAAAGGCTCCGAGACGTGCCAAAGATGCAAAATCAAGAATGTGGCTTACCCAGGACTTCTACAGCCCCTACAAATTCCAGCGGGTCCATGGAAAGATATAGCAATGGATTTTATTGAAGGGTTACCTAAATCTTCAGGGTATGAATGCATTATGGTGATTGTTGATAGATATTCGAAGTACGGTCATTTTATTCCACTTCACCACCCATTCTCGGCTTCTTCCATAGCAGAGGTGTTCATCAACCAAATTTACAAACCCCATGGTCTTCCCGACTCCATCGTCTCGGATAGAGACAAGGTGTTTACAAGCTGTTTTTGGAAGGAATTGTTTCAAACCATTGGGACTCAACTGAAGATGTCCTCGGCTTACCATCCACACACAGATGGGCAAACCGAGAGACTAAACCAATGCCTTGAGAACTACTTGAGGGCGATGGTACATCAGAAGCCTAAAGTGTGGAGTAAATGGGTTAGTCTTGCGGAATTCTGGTACAATACAAGTTTCCACACCTCACTCGGTCTCACTCCCTTTGAAGTTGTATATGGGTATGCTCCTCGATCCCTTAATTTGGTTGATATGGATTCACAAGTGGCTGCTGTAGAAGAATTTGTTAGAAACAAGACAGCCATATCCAAGCTACTCAAGAGAAATTTGAGTTTGGCTCAAGAAAGGATGAAAAAGCAAGATGATAAAAACCGTTCGGAAAGAGAGTTCCAAACTGGAGATTGGGTTTATTTACGACTTGAACCGTATAGACAAGCATCCATAGCCCCAAGGAAGAACATGAAATTGGCGGCTAGGTACTATGGTCCTTATGAAATCCTCTCAAAGGTCGGGAAAGTGGCTTATAAACTTAAACTCCCTGAATCCTCAAAGATCCACAATGTGTTCCATGTCTCACTCTTGAAGAAGAAATTGGGAAAGAAACACCAGTTCGTATCGCAGCTACCGAAAACCGGCAAGGATGGGCAACTCTTGACCGAACCAGTCAAGATTCTGAAGCTCAGGTTTATTGAGAAGAACAAACAAGCAGTTGCTGAGTATTTGGTTCAATGGGATCCCGACTCTATAGAAGATGCACGCTGGGAAGAGGCTCGTTCCTTCAGGAACAAGTTTCCTGAATTTCAAATCCCAGACTTGAGGTCAAGTCCAGTTGAAGAAGAAGGCAATGTCAGGACTGCGATTATACTTGGACCGGATCCAGTAGGAAGTCGAGGCCCATTTGTTGAAGATCCAACCCCAACTGAAGAAGAAGGCCCAGGACAAGCTGTTTCAACGAGAGTCAAAGCCTCTTATGCAGAGGTCATTATCCATGGCCGTAAGGCTCACCGTCTCAGGGAAGAAGACAAGCCAAAAATGACCGAAGGACAGGGTGGCTCACAGGTTTGACAAGTAGAGTAGCAGGTATCTCTTTTGGTGAAGGAGTAATATATGTAAAGGTAAAGTAGTTCTGTATTGGTAGAGAATTAAGGAGCTTTGTAGCAAGGAAAGACACAAAGCTTGAAGCAAGCCTTGGTGTCCCCTCTATAATTCCTATTGCTTTCAATTTCAATCAAATAGCATTTACATTGTCTCCTCATTTTGAATCCTTGACATATTGCTTGTTCATCAGTCTTTGTTACCTCAGTACTCATGTTCTTACATTCTCATTTTCATTTTCAAGCTTGAATGAAAGGTCAGGTCAATACATATTTTTTGGTATCATTATTAGTATGAATTGTTCGGCACCTCAATTCAGATACTCAAGTTTTATCTTGTCGCGTGTTCATCATGTTAATTTATCTTCTAAACGATATTCTGAACGTGTCATTCAAGTAAAAATCATAATTTAAATCATTCAGTGACTATAAGTATAAGATATTTATATTAGATATGATAAGTTTTTATACCAGAAGCTCCAAAAGACAAATCAGAACCTAAAGCCTTGAATTTGTATTTAAAGTTTGAAGTATAAATCTTGTAACATCTGTTTAAAACCAAAAGACAAACCACATGACGAAGCATGTAACATATCTTTAAGGTCACGGAATAAACCACGAGTAGGAAGCTTCTAATTTGTGTCGAATACCTTGGCTTTGAAATTGTCTATTTAGTTCTTGTATTTACATGGTTATTCCATGAGTTAGCCGCTTGTTTTTCATATCAACGATGCATGTATTAAGAAATTTGTTCTTTGAAATGAAAAAAGCCAGACCAGTGACCGAGATTACCAACTACAGGAGATGGTGAAACACCATTACAATAGCAAGCACAAATAGAAGTACAAGAGAAGAAAGTGTCAATAGGACTTGACTTGGGATACAAGTAACCAAAAAACACAACTCAAAGACAATCCCCACAAAGAAGCAACCTATGATAAGCTGCTAAGAGATAAAATGTTACAGCAGAACCAGAAATCAAAGAATTGAAGAGAAAGGATCAAGCAATTGCATGCCCTAACTTTTTTTTTTGATCAGCAAAAATAACAATTTTATTCCACTCAATCATGAACTCGTACAGAATTACACTATGAGCAGAAGAGAGAGACACAACAGCACAAAGGCTGGGAAGAAGAACTACAAAGAGATCAGGCCAAGAGACAGGGCCGGCCCAAAGGGCCAAAGGACAGAACCGGCTCAAAGGCCCAAGAACCAGAACCGACTCACAGAAATTAAAATCCATTGGCCTTGGGACCACGCGACCACACGCATGCGTCTCGGGACAGCGCGTACAGCAGACCCACGGGCCGCCTAGAAACGCACGCCCGCACTCAAGCAGCGCCATCATCGGGAAACTCGTCGGAGCAGCGAGAAGCAGGAACCGCAACGCCGGAGGAACCAGGGGAAGCCAAAAAAGGCAGGAGAAGTCGGGGGCCAACACCCAAGATGACCGACAAGAGGTGGTTCCAAGGGGAGAAGATTCTGGCGAGCTGCTACAAACGAGGCGATAGCGGTGGAGGAGCGGTGACCCGAGGCGAAAAGAAGGGCATTAGAGAGATACCGGCGATGAGAGAGAACTGGGTCAAAGTGGGACGTGGAGGGGCCAGAAACGGCTCCGACTGGCACCAACTGCCCGTGTAATATTTGGTCAAAAAAAAGAAAAAAAAGAAGGGCCTAATATTTTGGTCCATAAGCTAGGCCCTTTCAACCTCACTTAAGCTCTTTTAGTGTGTCTTGTTTTGGGTACAAATAGATGGAATAGTAGGGAACCCTTACTGTTAAGCCGCAGCAGCTTGCCCTGTACAGAAGGAAGAGGCTACATCTCTGGGAAAGTGAGCCTTCTTCTCCCTTTTTTTTATTTATTTATTTTAGTGATTGATCGCAACATGATCAATTGATCACAACAGTAAATGGATCTTTCTCTCTCTTATTTTGCTGTGCGTTTAATGCTGGAAAAAATCAAAGCTTGCTTGATCCTTTTGATTTGATCTTGTGTGGCGCTGGGTTGTGGGGTCAAGAACTTTTAGTAGTGCAACTAGAGAAACAGAGAAAAATATCAATTTTTGAGTAATTATAGTGTTAGGAACAAAGGCATGTGTATTTATGAAGGTTGCTTAATGTTCTCAGGTTAGATTAGGAAACTTAATCAAATTTTACTATTAAGTTTATTTTTTTACTTGGTGGCAGTAGTTCGAAATGCCAGCCAAAGTAGAAAATTAGAAGCACTTGTGTTCTCGGGAGCTTTTACCAACAAAGATGTTTTTTTATTATTATTATTTATTTATTTTGGGGTGTATTGAGAAATAGGGAGTTAGGGTTTGTAATTCGTGAGAATTCGGAAATTGATTCCGTCAAGTGCGTTGGAACGCGTGAATTAATTGGGAATGCTAGAAATGAAAATGGAAATTTTCGGTGTCCCGAGGGACGTTTTCCCGATTCCGGGCCCATTTTGACCATTTGAGCAATTGGGGGTTAGTTTCGGTTATTTTCTCGTTAAACCGCTTTTGAATTAGCATTAATTCACGGATTGCTTTGTGATATTAGACATTGATTCCGAGCTCGGCGGAGGAGGCTACTAGGCGACTCGAGTTGACTAAGCGTTTGGATAGCGATCGAGGTAGGGAAAGTCCTAACTACTCGAGTATTTCTATACTAGTATGCCTATTAGGTTAATAAAATCGGAAAGGTCCTAGAATTGCATATAGGATGCGAATAACTAGAATAAATGTCTTTCAATTACTAATAACCGGACGTGTCTAGTATGCATGCTTAGGATGTGAACAACTAGTTAACTCGCTTTCAATACTTGAGAAATTGCTTTACTGGTAGAGAGGCCGTGATGAGCCCTCGGATTAGTTGTGTTTGCTTCACATGCATTGTTTGCTTAGTTTAAGATAAATCAATGGTCTAACGAAACCAGATAAATTGCATGCTCGACTGATAGAATGGGTGCTTAAACGATTGTATGATTGATTGCATGCTTGATTGATAGAGCTAATGCTTGAATGATTGAATGGATGATCGAGTATGACTGGTTGTGCCAAAGGGGTACGATCAGGTGATCGATGGACCAATGGAACGTGGTTGGTAAGTATGATGGTAAGTGTGATTGTGCAATGTGTTGACCCGTTAGTCTCTTAAGTGTGTTTTGCATTGTTTGATAGATCCTACGGGATACCGGTTAGGGTACCCACACTGTTGAGGATTCCGGTGTGGGGATGGTTTATGGGAATGATTATTGGTGATCCGATATGGTACCCACATCGTTGAGGATTCCGATGTGGGGTAGTATCATAGCCGACGATTATTGGTGATTTGGTATGGTACCCACATCGTTTAGGGTTCCGATGTGGGGTAGTATCATAGCCGACGGTTATTGGTGATCCGGTATGGTACCCACATCGTTGAGCATTCCGATGTGGGGTAGTATCATAGCCGACGATTATTGGTGATCTGGTATGGTACCCACATCGTTGAGGATTCCGACGTGGGGTAGTATCATAGCCGACGATTATTGGTGATCCGGTATGGTACCCACATCGTTGAGGATTCCGATGTGGGGTAGTATCATAGCCGATGTTATTGGTGATCCGGTATGGTACCCACATCGTTGAGGATTCCGATGTGGGGTAGTATCATAGCCGATGGTTATTGGTGATCCGGTCTGGTACCCACATCGTTGAGGATTCCGATGTGGGGTAGTATCATAGCCGATGGTTATTGGTGATCCGGTATGGTACCCACATCGTTGAGGATTCCGAGGTGGGGTAGTATCATAGCCGACGGTTATTGGTGATCCGGTATGGTACCCACATCGTTGAGGGTTCCAATGTGGGGTAGTATCATAGCCGACGGTTATTGGTGATCCGGTATGGTACCCACATCGTTGAGGATTCCGATGTGGGGTAGTATCATAGCCGATAGTTATTGGTGATCCGGTATGGTACCCACATCGTTGAGGATTCCGATGTGGGGTAGTATCATAGCCGATGGCTATTGGTGATTCGGTATGGTACCCACGCCGTAGAGGATTCCGGGTGGGGTAGTATCATTGTCGGTATCCGGTATGGTACCTACACCGAAGGAAGTGCCGGTGTGGAGTAGTATCATAGCCGGTGGATTGGACCCTGCGGGGCATTGATTGTTGGACCCTACAGGGCATTGATTATTGTGCCTGCGGGCAATGGTTACGGACCTTGCGGGGCATTGATTACTGGACCCTGCGGGGCATTGGTTATTGGACCCTGCGGAGCAATTGGATGGTTTACCCTGCGGGGATTGATTATTTGTTGATTCACCCAAGTGTATGCATCCTGCGGGAGCAATACCCTGGTTCCCTATGACGTATGGTCCTTTGGAGACGTTTCCGAGAATCCCGACGATAAGCGCCCTCAGGGGTTGTTACCGGTAGCCTCGACGTTAAACGTCTTTGTGATGTCATGCGTCTCCTCTAGACCGAGGGAGAATCCGACATGACACAACGAGTATTGTGGATCGGAGGGTGGCGACTTCAGGTCCCACGGCATTTATTGAACGCTCTATCCTTTATTGATTATTTAAGAAGTGCTTTCACTAGTGCAAATAAGTACTTGGGAGACGGATTGGATCCGTCACCTAAGAGGACGTATCCGTCACCCAAGTTCTTAGGTGACGGATGCATCCGTCGGCCAAGATCCGTCGGCCAAGTCTCGTCGGCAAAGTATTTGGCTGACGGATGCGTACATCCGTCGGTAGGGTAAAAACTTAGGTGACAGATCCAATCCGTCAGCCAAGTGTATCCGTCACCCAAGGTTTTCACTCTAGCTACGGATCCAATCCGCCAGCCAAGTGTATCCGTTATCCAAGTGCAATAATAGATTAATTAAAAAAAATATTGAACCCGACCCACCACACGCGCGTCCGCCACGTCACAGCCCGACCCACCACACCGCTACGCCAGCCCGCGTGCATGCCATGGGGTTCGAACCTGTGACCTCATGGCTCACAATGCTGTGCCTTTTACCAATTCAACTAGGTTGTTTTTGTGTCATATGTATGTTTAGAATATATATATATACACTATTTAACTGATTATTTATAACTTTATATAATTAAATTAAATAGTTTTTGTTATCAACGTACCTAGTACCTATTGTCAACTAATTATTTATAGCAAGTTAATTTTTTCATTTGCGCTACATTGTTTATATTTATAGAAGGATAAAATATCTACCTTTAACTTATCACGTTTATCTGATACCTATCCATAACTTTTTTTTAACTGATACCTACCCAGATGTTTAGTTATTTGACAAATAGACCCTTTTTCTCTGTTAACTTTTTTCTAAAATGACGAAAACGCCCTTAGTGATTTTTTAAATATTTTTTATAAATAAAACTAAAGTGGATAAGTAAGTATATATATATATATATAAATATATATATAACAAAAGTGATTTTTTAAATAATTTTTTAAAAACAATTATTGAAGTGTGGACGAGGGTATTTTCGTCATTTTAGAAAAAAGTTAACAGAAAAATGGGCTATTTGTCATATGATTACACATCGGGATAGGTATCAGTTAAAAAAAGTTAGGGGTAGGTAATTTACCCTTTATATAATACTAAGACAAGGATAACACAAATTTTCTTGATCGTTTTCTCGATTCGAAGTACAAAATATTGTTTTTTTTGTGATCAAATACATTATATAACTTTTTTTACAACAATATCAATCTAATGATTATAAACTTGTGAATTATGGACACCGGTCGCTCAATGTCGGGTTTCAATTTGATGCCCAAGTTCAAAGATAAAATTAAAATAGTGGAAATAATTAAATATATATATATATTGAACGATGGATATATGCATCCGTCGATGAAAAAGCTGGCCGATGGATATATGCATCCGTCGGCCAGCAGAAGTTGACTTACATTGACCAAACCCCAAAACCCGTCATTTTTCCCGACTATCGTAGTACTGATAATTGAACGATATAAGTACTTAGCGTGCCTCATATACAACATAAGATCGTATAGTACTCATACATATCACATACAAAAAATGAACGAGACAACGTCATACGTTATACTACCGTAAGGCTAAATATGTTCATGCACATAGTGGAATTGACGATTTCAATCAATACGTGTCGGTCTCTCGCGTACTATATAATCAAGACCGCTCATCTCGTATGTACTATCCAAACTAGTATACGTATGTAAAAAAAACTATCATCGAACGGTTAATTCATCTTGAATATTGTGGTCAATTTTTTTTTGTAAAATAGTCAACCCACTTGGGTGACGGATAGAGCCCACTTGGGTAACGGATAGAGCATGTGTGGCTAAAGTTTTCTCACTTGTCTGACGAATCCAGCATGCGTGGCTAAACTTTTCTCACTTGGGTGACGGATCCAGCATGCGTGGCTAAAGTTTTCTCACTTGGGTGACGGATAGTAGTTACCTTATCTCACTTGGGTGACGCATCCAGCTATGCATCGGCCAGGTTTGTCACTTGGCTGACGGATACAGGATCCGTGACCTAAGTTGTTCCACTTGGCTGACGGATTGTTGTATCCGTGGCTAGAGTGCGAAAACTTAGGTGACGGATCCATTTTATCCGTCACCCAAGTGGATTTCTGCAGTAGTGTTTGATTCCCTTATTTTCCTACGATCATTATTGACTCTTGAAATTGTTAAACATTCGGTTTGCCTCCGCATTTCATCATCGGTTTGGGTTCTCGTTTTATTAAGATTTGAATGAACTTGTGAACTTCTGTTTACTAAACAAAAAGGGTGATCTGGTTATGCATTTTTCCCTACTGAGCGTAAGCTCACCCCTCCTGTCTTTGTGGTGTTTCAGGTGTTGAGCGGGAGCAGTATTAGCCGGACTCTCGGAGCTCGGGAGCTTGAGGGTTTAGCTAGTTTTAGAGACGTGTACTCCTTTATGTTAGATATTGTGTTTTACCGTTGGACTGTGACTCTTTACATTTTGGAGGATTTATATCATTTGGAAACTTTATTTTATTTTATTATTCTTGTTTTACTGTAAATCTTTAGTAACGTCTCGAGTCCGGGCAAAACCGGATTTGGGCTTTACAGCCCGTAAACACCAAAGCAAGCTTACGCCGGAGACAACTCACCCACCAGAAATCAAACCGCAGCAAAGGGAATCCAGGAGGAAGCGCAGAGGCTGAAACTTGCCGGAGTCAGAACTTGAGTCTACGGCGAGCCTCGTCGACACTCCACCAGAACTGAGGGGAGGGGCGAGGGGAGGTAGATTTCCAGAGCCAGGAGTAAGAGGCGGCGGAGTGAGAGGGATGGCGGAGGGGGACACTAAGGGCCAACACCCAAAAGACCAACGAACCACGAGCAATAGCGGCGTGGAGAGAGGGCCATCAGAACACTGGTGGCCGGAACCACTAGAGCGACGGCAGAGGAGGAACCTCCTAGGCCCAGAGCGACCCAGAGAGCCGGCGAGACCGAGAGGCGCGAGGGGACGGTGTAGCACGGGCAAGAAACAGGCCGGAAAGAAGGAGCAACGCGGAGGATGCCAAGACTTTAGAACAAACCAGATCTGAGGCCAGGAGAAGAAGGGGCGATGAGGCCAGCATTTGCAAGCAAAGGAGGGCAGGAGCTTCAACGGAGAAGGGAGACAAACAAAGGAGGCGAGAGGCCCCGACCAACACTGCAGATCTGAGAGCAGATCGGGGACGCGAAGGCGGAGGAAGCCGGAAAGGGAGGTGCTTGAAGAAGAAGCCACGAAGGGCGAGGCTGGGAGCACATAAGGCCAGCGGCTCTCATGGTCCAAGGAGGACCACAAGAGCCGCCGGAGGCGGCAAGCAAGGCTTAGGGTTTTTAGGCGAGAGGGAGTAGCGAGAGAAGGTTCTTGCTTTCAACTTCTTTCATGGAGCCTTCGTTTGAAGGTTATGCCCTAACTTTCTGAGACAGGAACCAGGGTTCAGGATCCATAATTCATATGAGAAAGATTGATACTTTTAAAAGAGAGATCATTCTAGATTGGAAGAAGCACTTTGAATAATTGCCACTTGAGTCTAGATTTCTGTCTCCAAAGCCTAGTATATAGTTTATACTTCTGAGGTAATAAAGCCATTAGAAAAGATCTCTGATTGTCTTTGCATCTTATAAAAGTCTGCTCTCCTTAATAGTATCCAAGGATCTATTAATGGTGTATCCTCTAAGGATATTAAATCACCAATAATGCTGGAATAGGAATCTGATATGGTCGAGCTTGTGGACTGTGAACAAGTACAATCGACCCCAGAAGAATAATCAAGCATAGGGATGGAATTTTGAGTAATGGAAGAGACCAAAACAGAGAATTTTTTCTTCTTTGTTAATGCTAGTGAGAATGTTGGTGTGTAATAAATGCTGAAGTGTGAGTCCCACATCGAAAATGTGTGGATAAGTTGACCCATTAATATACATCTTGATGCCTCCACCCATCAGTTCGAGCTTTTGGGTTAGATTGGGCTTTAACATGGTATTAGAGCTGTTTCGGCCCACGACCAGTTTGTCGCCTCCACCCTTTGGTCTCCGGCCCATATGCAGATGTCCAGTCCTGCTATGGCCCACGTGTAGATGTCCAGTCCTACACGTGAGGGGGAGTGCTGAAGTGTGAGTCCCACATCGAAAATGTGTGGATAAGTTGACCCATTAATATACATCTTGATGCCTCCACCCATCAGTTCAAGCTTTTGAGTTAGATTGGGATTTAACAATAAATAGAGAGCGGCTTCAAGATTGTCTCCCCTAAGAGTAGTTGGATGACAATAAAGTGAAGCCTCAAACGATTCTTGGCACCAACTCTGGAACTCAAGTCATGTAATTGCAACCCAAGTGAATCTTCTTCTGCATAGAATTTCTTTGTTGGTGATGGTCGGAGGACAAAGACTAGAATTTCTTTGTTCTTGAACTTCTTGAACCACTACAAATCTTAGAGGATGCCAATTGTCATCTCTGTCTTTCCTCAAGTCTTGTCTTCCTACTTTTAGGTCATGAGTAACTTTCAGAGAGTTGTTTGTGAGTAGAAGCAGATTGAGAAGGAGAGAGTGCTCCCGTTGAGATTATGGACTGATGATGATGGAGGAAGAATATGGAGCCATTATCCCACTTTGCCTCAAAATATGCTTAATACCCAGTAACAACAATTAGTACCAAAAGGAGCATATACAAGTGTTGAGGATGACTGCAAAACAATTATCGATGAGTTGCTTGATTGTTTAGTTATATTGACATTTATTTCCTGAGTTACTCAAATATGGTATATTTATGTTTGATATTTAGTATGTCATTATTGATTGTGAAACATTTTGGCTAATGGATCATTCTTAGTTTCGAATTTACTGTTACACTCTAAGCCACAATAGTCTGTCATGATTAGTGTCAAGAAGTCATGGTAGGAGGTGCTTTTTGGCTTTCTCTCCTCCCTACCATGGCTTCCTGTCATGGCATCTCCAATGGGCTGTTATAACTAGTGGTAGGAGTCATGGTAGCACACTTATAATATTTCAAAAAGCACTCCAAATATAAATACTAATTTTATTTGAAGTCACATTCACAACATACATATTACTTAACCTAGTTAATATTCGATAATTAAAAATAAAATAATTAAAAAAAGATAAATAACCTAATTTTTAACACAATGCGCTACAGTAATCTCTTGAGTTTGCTACAGTGTGTTCATCATTCTTCATCGAAGCTTATGGATTTTCATCAATCATCATCGAAGCTTCTGGGTTTTCCGGTGTAGTGTCCATGTTCATGCAGTGCTAGATCAATGGACCACCGTGGAATCTTTCTCGCAATACTGCAGCATTCACTACAAGGTTCATTTGTTCTTCATCTCCAACTTCTTCAACTTCATCCTTCCCAAACGCCACTATTGGTTTCGGAGCAACAAGCGGTGTAGTGTTCTAGTTGGCAAGACATTGGCCTTCGAACCACCGTGGACTTCGATCTTACAACACCCACCCTTCTCCTCTGTTGTACCATGCTTTCGGAGGAAGAACTCAGCGGTGGAAGAATAACCAGTCTCAGACAAAGCAAAAAGCTGGAACAGATCAAAGAGGGAGCTTCATTGGTGGATGTCACCTCCTCTTCAATAGGGCCTCCTCCTGGTTTTGAATCAAGAGTTAAGAAGAGCTTTAAAAAGAAATTGAACAGAGCAAGGGCTCTCTCCTCTGACTCTTCGGATCATACGCAGGAATATTCATCGGGGGGTCACACTAAATTGGTTGATGGACAAAAGAAATTTTACGACAAATTCTTTAATCCAGTTACTTCTAATACAGACTCAACTACGGTGGTTTCAGAAGGAGAAGGGGGGAAGAAGGACTGGAGAAGAAGTAATGTTGTCAAGTGGAAGGACAGGGATGCAATTTTGGGCAGAACTTCTCTGGAAGCCAGGAAAAGTGGGAGTGGGAGAGAAGCAACCTATTCTTCTTGGAGAAGCAGTCTGGGGTCGAAGACAGAGGAAATGTAAGACAAAACTTGGGAAACCAGAGAACAACGCATCGGCGTCAAGAGTTTAAAAAAAATAGAGAAAGCTCATCATTCTAATACTCAAAATCTAGTGAACAAGATCATAATCCGTAATCTCCCACCTAAACCTGAGCCGAGTTGGTTAGAGGGCCTATTCTGGCATTGTGGAGTGATTCTAAAGGTTGAGACTCCTACCAAGCCTAATGCAAGAGGCATCTGGTTAGCTTTCATTCAGTTTGACTCTGAGATAGCAGTGAGGAAAGCAATTCAAGAGTTCAACGGTTATTATTGCTCTGGTTACAAAGTATTTGTTGCAAAAGCGTGGGAGAGATTCGGGAGGTCACTACATAAACCTAGAGTTAACAGGGTCTGGAGACCAATTCAAAGCATAGAAATGGAAGAGGAGAAGGGGCAGAACATTGGTTGTGTCTGCAATGACCTTCAGAAGCTTGGAAACTCTTCTCATCTGGTCATCAGTCACAGAAATCTTTCTTGTGAGGCAGTCATGAGAGAGTTTGCACTAGAAGGGGTGTATGATTTAAAGTTGTATCCACTTGCAACCAGGGTGGCTCTTTTGCAATGTAAATATTCCAAATTTGAGACAGAAATTCTCAAAGAATCAGAGAACTGGCTAAAACAATGGCTTACTGTTATTCCTAAAGCTAATCAACTAGCATTGAAAGGAGGGTGCTTTCACTGGATTTCAATCAAAGGACTGCCAATACAATGGTGGAATGAAGAAACCTTTAAGGCTTGTGTTGTTGATATTGGCACAATTTTTTATACTCATCCTTTATCAAGTGCAAGAGATAATTTTCAGGAAGCTTTTGTACTCATTCAAGCTGAGAGGCATTGATAAGGAATCTAAGGTATTATTTGGAGAAGAAGAGGTAACAACTTGGGTCTCTGAAGCTAATCACCTTCTTCTACCTGTGATCCCAAATCTCAGGGAACCCTCAACCGAAGAAGAGACTCCAAAAATGGAAAAGCACAGTGTTGTTCAGGAAGATGACATGTAAAGAGATTTTAGTTTATCAGAAGAGTCAACCCCAATAATTAATCAATCAGAAGATCTTGTTCTTGCAGAGAATGTTCTAAAAACCCAACAACTATATTTATTGGAGCAGTGATTAATTGTAGAAGGGGAAGGAGTTATTGCTATCATAGATCAACAACATTCAGGTTGGGGTGCAGACACAGGCATTGACTCCGATTAGTGAAGAAAACACTAGTCCAACCAGCAACAATGAAGTTAACAAAACTCAGTTACAAGCACACCCCCAGTTACTTGCAGAAGTGATGGTAGAGGCTGGGTCAGTCTTGGGGAAGGAGGCAACTCAGTCCCTAGAAGCTTTGGCATTGCAAAACATTAATGAGAATGTGATTGTTGCAGATACTTTTTTCTCTGGCAGTTCTAATTTCACAGCTCAACTAGAAGGACCACCAACCAAGCTTGTTTTGAAGGGAACTTTAAAAGAGCATCTTTTGGCCCAAAGCACTTCCAATAATTTTCAAAGCCCAGTGTTGTTACTTAGGAGTGGAAAAGATAGAAGAAAACAGAATAAACACCTCTCCACCTTCATTTATGCTACTAGATCAAAGGTTTGGAAGCTTAAGGCCTCTACTAAAATTATATCTCCATCCTCAACTGGTATAGATTCAACTGAGAAGAGGAACAGAATCTTTGAAGCTTCTGGGAAGGGCACTTGGGACTACTGCAAAGCTATAGGCTTAAAGGCTTTTGTAATAGACATTGAGGTGGCTGAACAATTTGAAAATCTCATTGAAGAATTACAAGGGAGTGTTGCATTAGAAGCAGATTTTGAAGATGGTCTGGATGATCCTAGGAAGGACAGGTAAAGGGATTGGAGGAATTAATCTCCAATCAAGGTCTACTTCATTGATCTTTGATGAAACTCCTCTCATGGAATGTGAGAGGAGCATCCTCTAGTAAAAAAAAGAGGACGATCAACAATGTCTTAGTCAATGAATGGTTAAATGTCTTATTGCTACAAGAAACAAAGCTAGAACATCTCCCTTACTTGTTTTTGAAAGCTTGTGGAGGTTCTTCTAATTGGGATTGTGACTTCATCCCATCTATTGAATTGTTTGGGGGTCTTCTCACTGCTTGGGAAACTAAAGAATTATTGATGGAGAGAGTCATGAAGAAGGAGAGTGTCATTTACTGGTTTGGAAAACTCATATCTGTTGGTCTGAATATCTGCATTATTAACATCTATGCATTCAACAAGGCAGCTGACAGGAGAAGGTTATGGCTTCAAATAATTCGGGATTGTCTTAGCATACAATATCCTATAATCTGTGTTGGAGACTTCAATGCAACACTACTGGCCACAGATAGATCACTAAATAGCACTTCATCCAGAATTAGTGCAAATTTTGTATCATTTGTGTCACACATGAAGTTAATTGATATACCACTAGAGGGGGGGGGGGGGGGGGGGGGATTTTACCTGGTTTGGCTCTTCAACCAAAGCATCTAGGATTGATAGGATCCTTGTAAGTCTGGAAATATTACTGAAGCTGCCAATTGTTTCACAAAAATGTCTCCACAAAGTTTATCAGATCACAGACCTCTTTTGCTTTCGTCTCCTTCTATTAACTAGGGTCTTAATCCTTTCAAGTTCTGCAGTGCCTGGATGGATCATAAGAGCTTCTGGAAAGATATCTCACAGTTTTGGGGCTCCATCAAAGTCACTGGGGATCCACATTACAAGTTATGGTTTAAATTAAAGACTCTAAAGACTTTTCTTATCAATTGGAGGAAGAACACTTACGGAAATATTGAGAGGGAAGTTGCTAAACTCAATGACACTCTACAGTTTTTAGATCAAGTACCGGAGTCCAGACCCTTGACCAATTTGGAAACATGCCACAGAGCCCTTACTTCAGCACTACTCATTCAAAAACTCAAGTCTCAATCAAAGTTTTGGAGACAAAAGACCAAACTTAAAATCTCCTAGGAATGGGATAGGTGTTCCAGGTACTTTCATTTGTTAGCAAATTTGAGGCAGAAAAGAAATAAAATTTCTTGCATCAATGAAGAAGAGGTTTTGTATGATTCTCCCATTGAGATCAAAGTTTGTGCTACAAACCACTTCAAAAAGAGGTTTCAAAAGGGTGCCAGATCATTGGTGGATCTTTCTGGTTTACCATTTAACAAGATCAACACCATACAAGCTGATGTTTTGGAGAGAGGATTTACTGAAGAAGAAGTGAAAGCTGTAGTTATGGACTGCAAGGGTTATAAATCTCCTGGTCCTGATGGGTATTCTATGGCATTTTTCCAAAAGGGTTGGCCTCTACTTAAATCTGACATCATGGGATTTTGTGATCATTTCTATCTCTATGGTGCTTTGGGGAAAGGTATAAATTACTCCTTCATCACACTTATTCCAAAGAAACCCTCTCCTCTGGAATTCAATGAATTCAGGCATATCAGTCTTGTGGGGGCAGCTTACAAAATCATTTCAAAAATACTGGCTGCTCGGCTTAAACCATTAATGGAAGAACTGGTCAGTGATGTTCAAACAGGCTTTATTGCTGGGAGGCAAGTTTTAGATGACATTCTTATTGCTTCTGAATTGTTGGATACCATCAAAAGATCCAAGGAGGAGGTTATACTAGTCAAGGTGGATTTTGAAAAGGCTTATGACCATGTTGATTGGGATTTCTTGATAAATTTATTAACAACTATGGGCTTCGGTAGAAGATGGCTGCTCTAGATCAATAGTTGCATCAGAGCTTGGGTTTCAGTACTCATCAATGGCTCTCCTTCAGAGGATTTTTTGATCACTAAAGAGCTCAGACAAGGGTGCTCCCTCTTTCCTTTACTATTTACACTAGTGGTAGAGGGTTTACATCAAATACTTAATCAAGGACAGGCTCATGGGATGTTTCATGGCATAGCTATTGGACTGAAAGGGCAATTCATCAGTTATCTACAATTTGCAGATGACACCCTACTTTGCATTAAAGCTGGGAGTCATAATCTGATCAATCTCAAACATTCTCTATTAGCCTTTCAAAGTGCTACAGCGTTGAAAATTAATTTTGCTAAGTCAAAAGCTGTTTTATTGAATGCATTAGCAATGGATGAGGTTTCAGTGGCAAATATTTTGGCTTGTGAGATGACAGCTCTTCCTTTTGAATATTTGGGATTTCAATTAGGAGCCAATCCTAAGAGGTTAAAAACTTGGAAGTCAATTATCAACAAGTTCAAAAGCAAGCTCACACTCTGGCAATCAAGTATGCTTTGTTTGGGGGGGGGGGGGATAACATTGATCAAGTCTACTCTCAGTGCAATTCCCCTCTACCATTTATCATTATTCAAAGCACCTGTGGGAGTCATCAAGGAAATGGAAAAATGGATGAGGAGATTCCTTTGGAATGGAAATGTGACAAGGAAAGCACTGCACAAGATCAATTGGGACTTGATTCGTAGACCAAAAGAACAAGGAAGGTTGGGAATCAGAAGATTAAAAGTGATGAATGCAGCACTTTTGGATAAGTGGTGGTGGATATTTGCTTTTGAATTTGACTCTTTATGGAAGAGAGTTGTTTGTGACAAACTTGGGTGGGATATTGCTGATTGGGACCTCACCAACATTTATATCTCAGAAGATCACAGTTTTTTCACACAATTCAGTTGTTTATTAGCAGAGGAGAGGTTCAGTACATCCTTTGGAAGCACTGGTCTGGAGTGGACTTTAGGAGATGGGGCTAGGATTGATTTTTGGAAGGACATATGGCTAGCTGAGATCCCTCTGAAACACAAATTTCCCAGGTTATATTTGCTCAACACTCAGCATTCATTCAAAGTCCAACAATTCTGGTTTGAGGAGGATTGGTACTTGCACTTCAGAAGAGATATTAGAGGCTGGGAATGGGACGAGCTTTCTGAATTGGGAGATCTACTGAACAAGCAATCAATCTCTACTTTGAACACTGACAAACTAGTATGGAAGGTGTCACAAAAAGGCTTCTCTGTTCAATCTATGTATACTCATATATCCCCAGTAAGAGAGGAGCAGTTGTGGAGCAATCTATTATGGAAACCTTCTATCCCTCCCAAAATTTCTGCTTTTGTTTGGCTAGCCTGTTTGGGAGCTGTCCCAACAAAATTGTACCTTGAAGCCAGGTGTGTCCCAATTGCATTGTCCGATTCCTTCTGTCCTTTCTGCACAAATTTGTTTGAAGACATCCAACACCTATGCACTGAATGTCATAGATCATGGAGGATTTGGGGGCTGTTATGAGTTGGTGGAAGGTTCAAGGGTGCATAAAAAGAAAGGTAACTGAAAATTTGAGTTCCTGGAATTTTTTACACAGAAGAAATAAGGCTTGGAGGAACATCTTCTCTATTTATCTATGAGAGACTTGGATGGAAAGGAACAAAATGGTTTTTCAGGAGTGTTTTCTCACAACTTCAGAGGTGCTACTTGCAATTCAACACTCTTCTTACACCATAGAATGGTCTCACTTCAACAAGAATTATTCATTCTCCTTCAACCAGTGGGTTCAGGCTCCTTTCCAATGTTTGAGAGTTAAAAGATTGCCACACACACCTGCCTAGTTTAGCTCTCTGATGGAGAATTTGAGATGGAGCTAGTTTGAATCTTGGGAGGGAGGGTAGGGGGTTGGTTTTGGGTTTAAGTGGGTAAGATGTGAGTTTACTCTTGGGTGCTTTAGTTTCTGAGCTACTTGCTCTTTTTGTGCTGTTGCTGAGAGTGGTTAGTATAGGTTTTCACTCTTGTTTTGTTTGCTCTTTTTGTGTTTGGGTAGATCCTGTTTTAGGTTGAGGGTTTCTTGTTTCTTATTCTTGTCCCTTCTAGCAGGCATCTTGGTGTTCTATGTGGAGCACAAGCCTGGTTTTTGGGAAGCTCAGATAGCTTGGGAAGTTCCTCACATTATTGGTTTTAATGTCACAAACAATACATTGTTGTGACATCATTTCCTGGTTAGGGAGTACTGGTGCAGCATGACTACACCTGGGGCATAGTTTTCACTTGAAGGTGTTGAGTAACAATCACACATCCAGTTTGCAGAGGATCAGTTGGAAATTCTGGGTTACTGGCCTCGTAATAGGCATGAGTTTTGTGGTTTTGTGGTTTGCTGGTTTGATTTTACTAGTGTCACTAAGGTTTCAGTAGATGAAAGTTGGTGGTTATGGGTTAATGAACTTGTTTGTTGGTTGTAATTTGGGGGTATTCTCCTTCTCTCTCTTGATTCTTCCTCAGAATGTAGAGAGCTTCAATAAATCATTGCTTCTTCAAAAAAAAAACTAATTTCTAATGACTCCAATGTGTAAACGACAATTCCCATCGTCTTTGAGCATCTCCCACACCGCACGTTTTGTCCATAGCCCGTGTTGGCTTTCATAATCACTCACGGTCGCAGCATAGATGTCCTCCTCGATTGCGCTTTTCCTAGGGTCGTTGAGACGTCCCCGGTAAATATTATCGAAAGTCTTGCACTTTTTGCTCATCTTTTGGAAATGATCCTTAACTTGCTTCTCCATCCGCTTTGGCCACGCTTCATCTTTTGTTTGAACGAAATCAAGGTACAGCTCATGCCAGTACTTGCCCCCGATCTCGACATAGGTGAGCCAATTCAACACCAAATGCATATCCTCCTCCGGAGACCATAGACGACCGTTTGCCCAATAAGACGATGCACCCGACATTGCAAATATGAAAAATGAATTGAGAGATATGGAGAAAGGTGTGAGATTTTGAGGGAGGAGTGAGTGGTATTTATAGGAAGGGAGGGAGAGGGGGTCGGTGTAGCAGCCACAACCCACACGTTACTATTCCAAATAGTAACCATGCACGAAGATCGAGGCACCGAGAATCCGATAAAAAACAATTTTTTTTATTAACTAAAGTACAACAACAGCAACTAGATTAATTTTTTTATTACATAGATTAAAAACCAAACTAAAGAGACTCCAAACGTTTCCTTAGGCTTTCAATGAGAACGCGACGAGTCTTCTTATCCTCCTCGAACATGTTGGTGGTGTCTTGGCTAACAGCTCGGTCCAACATCTCCATGGCTCGCTCCTGCATCTTGAATCTGGTATCTTCGAGGTTCTGGTTTTTCGTAACAACCATCGCTTCCCGCTCAACATACTCGTTCAGAAACTGCATTTGCTTGTGTGCTACCGTTGCCGGCTGGGGTGGGGGTCCATTTGTTTACCTTTGCCTCGAGCCTTGGCCTTGGCTCTTTTCTGGTCGATCGGTCGCTCCTCCCTTGCAAGCGAGTTCAACTCGTGGTCGCATCCGTCACCCGATGTGTAGTTGCGAGACTCGTCCAATCTTGTCCGCTTGCTTGCTTGCTTCACTTTCGGCGTCAAGGTCAATGTCAATGGCACATTGTGGAACCTTCTTATGCTGCCACTTCGGTTGCGTCCTCACGATCTTCCAAACATGCTTGAGGATAAACTCGTGGTTTTCCTCCTCCTTGTACGCCTTTTCAGCTGCTCCAATGACGTCAGCCTCACTCCTCCCGCTTGTGAGAGCGTTCTCAAAGCTTGTATACTTCTCTTGGAATTTTATGACTCTTCTGTTGCACTGATGCCAATGGTCCTTGCAAGCAGTCCACTCCCGAGGTGGGTCGTCTGCCTTGCTCGTTGACAAGAACTCGGCATGTACTTTTTTCCAGTACATATCATTCCTCTGGCTCTTCTCGGTGATGGGGTCCAGCGAATTGTTGATCCACGAACTCGCCAATCTTTCCTCCTCCACGATGGACCACTTCAGCCGCGGAGGTGCTTTAGTCGATGAAGATGCAGCCTTCTTCCCCTTCCCCTTCCCATTCCTCCTCGATTGCGTGGCCGGAACGGATTTAGAAGGTTGTGTGGCCAGAACAGATTGGGAAGGTTGTGAAGGTTGCACGTTGGGGAATTACGACTCTGGCCATTGGGGGTAGTGAAGAGGGTTGTATGGGGGAAGCGGCGATGATTGTCTCGAGTTGAAGAGGTTGGTGTATGACGCGATATTGGCCATGACGTCTTCTTCAATGTGTTGAGAATCGGCGTCGTCGTTGTTCAATGAGTCGGAAACGAATTGGAGGCATCGATTCTCGTCCATTGGGAATCGAAGGGAAAAAATGAGAGAATTTGGAGAAGAATAGAAGGAGAAAGGGAGCTTGTGAACAAGTGAAGGAGTGATTTTTTGGGTTGGGTGAATCTATATATATAGAAAATTTTAGGTTTTTTTAAATCGGCGCCGACACGTGTCGGCTTCTCACTGGCTCACCGACTAGCCGTTGGGGCTGCCACGACGTGTCGCGTCATTGAAGGAACCTGCAACGACCCACTAACACGCCACCCCTGACACTACTCCCTGCAACGACGAGTCGTGGCAACGCCTACAACGACACGCTTGCCACGACTGTTGCAGGTGCTCTAATATACTAGACTTCGCCATTTATGATGCATGATGTACGACAAGAAAGACTCGATGTTAATCCATGATGATACTTGAGGCTTTTATCATACCCTACATTTATTTGGATGTACTTTTTTATTCTCGGGTGTCGGTAATTATAACATGGACACATGTAATTTTTGTTTAAAACGAGACATTTATATTGAGTCGGGCTTGCACAACTAAAAGATCAACCTTATTAGTCGGGTATGGCCCTAATCTTTATAAGTAATTCATAATTCTTACATTTTCCGAAGGTAGGTTTACACTTCAACATTCCTCCTCACGTGTAGGACTAGACATCTACACACGGCTCATATCAAGATTTTTTTTAGATAAGCTCGAAAAAATTTATTAGAAAAAAAAAATAGATCCAAGCAGGATCTAACCTAAGGAAACCATTACATGGGAGCTCTCAAAAGGAGCTGCGGGAACATAACCCGAAACAAAAACAAAAAAAAAGAGCACAAATCACCCATTAGTGACCTAGTCTTCGTCTTACAAAGTCAAGGTCGGATCCTCAAAGGCTTTAGATGCATGTACCCGCTGAGCAGCTTGAGTTTGTTGTAAGATCTGCTTCCCAATGTCCACAGGATTTACAACTCTCTCCCGACTCCTAGAGTGGGCTGGTTAGATATGAACGGTGTAGTAATCCCCTAAGAACTTGGGAGGCTGACTTTGTCGGTTCGAAGTTCTGAGAGGATGACGGCCCTTGTTCAACGGTTTAGGATTTGGAGTTTGGAGGAGAACCTCCTTCCACGGACTGCTTTGAAGAACCTCGATCAAACCCGCGGTAGCTCCCGAAATATCCACAACGGATGGTTGAATTTGGGTCCCTAAGCCCGAACCTGACCCATTAGAACCTGGCCCCGAAACTTGGGCTTTACCTAATGGATGGATTGGGCTCAAAATAGACCCAATCATAGACCCATTAGATACTGGTCCCGTTGGAATAGATTCAAGCCCACTTGGGCTCAAAGCATTAAACCCAACCTCGGGCCTAGTAGGATCCAACGCGTTTGCAACTTCATCTCCACACGAATCCGTAGATCCTGAAGATCCTAAAGCGAAGAACCCGGAGCTACGATCACGGTCTCCTCGAATCTCCATAACACCCGTAGTAGTTGAAATCTCTAGACTCACGGGATCGGGATAATGAATTGTGGGTTGACCAACAACTACCCGAACTTGCGATGAGTCGCTGCCGTCCGACGATGGAGAAGACGTCGGCCCATATCAGGATTAACATTTGTATATGGACCGGAGACCACAGGGTGGAGGTGAAAACCCAAAACCTTATGGGTTGAGGCTCCAATATGATTATCAATCAGTTAATTCATTCATACACTTTTAATGTGGGACACATGTTAGAATAGGAACATGTACGGAGTTGGGGTAAGGTGTTGGACTATACTTTCCGTAAGGATTTTATGCCCCCACTATATTGGACAAATCCTTCAGGATACAATACTATTATATTAACCTGATATGGATTTACAAAGATGGGTATGTTTGTTGTTAACAAAATGCATGCAATATATATATATATATATATATATATATATATATATATATATATATATATATATATATGGAATTTGTGGCCCTTCATGACAGGCATGTCTCTTCATATTGTAACTTTTAACAAGTGTTTCAGAGTGATCCAAAAATGAAAGGGAAAACGTTGAATCCTAACTATCTCAGAAAGGTCATTCGCATGTCCTGACTACCCTCCACCTTTTGTCACAGATCCTAACACAAAGGTGGTATTTTGTTACAAAAAGTAACATGAAGGTGGCATTCTGTTACAAGGAACATCATTTTGTTCATAATTATTTTACACGTGGTTGTTACTATTTGTAAACGTGTACCACCTTTTTGTTAGGATATGTGAAAAAAGGTGCAACGTAGTTAGGACCTGCAAATGACCTTACTGAGACCATTAGGACTCGGTGTCGTCCCAAAATGAAATGAATCGAACAAGACTCACACGTCCACGTGCCCGAAGGGCCCAAGTGCCATATTCTTGATTAATAACAATTATACAAGACCCAATACTAATTCTACACCCGACACTACACTTAATTCCATACTTTAAGTAATAAGATTATAATTATGTTTCCATATATACACATTTTTTATATAGTTTATCTATGTGGGACAAATCACATTTATACAAACTTTATGTTCCAACATAATACACTCCGTTTCACGTGTGAGGCGTGATGCACAATAGGGAATCGAGGGGAGGATCATGAACACCATGGCAGACTCACAGGCTCAAACCAACTTTGATACCAAGTAATTTTTGTCTATGGTTCTACTTCGCATGGTAGACATAGATCAGAACACACTTCGATATATTACTCCAACAAATAAGTAATATAAAGCCGCTTTACTTTTATTTCCAACGATGATATATACATTTGGACATTTATGATTGAACTATGGGCTCTAATACTAACAGAATTGCCCAATCGCGTTGCAAGGAACCTATGGACGGGGAGATCATAATGGTCGTCCAACGACAATGCATATGTAGCGTCCCGTGATTTATGGATTTGGCATGTGTATTTCGATGCGACCAGAATAAACAACGACATCAACGTGCTCAACGACAGACACTTAATCGATGAAACTCTTTATGACTGTCATTGTGTCGTGGACTGTAAGTTCAACGGGAATCGATGCAACCGAACTTATTATTTGGTTGAATTTTTTTACCTAAATTGGATTCGGTTTTTGAAAAGGATTCGACATCCTGTGCAAAACAAACACAAAATGTTTTTAAAGTCCAGGTCGGTGCTCGGATGGATGTTGAACAATCTTTTGGAGTTCTCCAAGCACAATGACACATAATATTTCGGGTTACTCATGTTTGGAGCAGGTATACGGTATCCGATATCATGCACACTTGTGTCATTCTACACAATATGATTGTAGACGAGGAGCGCGACAGGCACGAAAGAAGAGCTTAAGACTTTTTGGACGAGGACCCTCCGGACATACCTGATTAAAGACCACCAGAACGATGGCACCCCAGAGGCTCTTTCTCCTACCAACAACACATTTCCGTTTGAGCACACCTGAAAAGAGATAACATATAGCGAAAACTCCAAGTTGATCTTGTTGAGCACATATGGGATCACTTTAGAGGGGACTACAAATCAGAATATGGATTTAATTTGGAATAAATTTGTTTTAATTTCTATTGTATGTGTTGTATCTTCGTATTTAATTTCCATTTCATTCATTATTATAGTTCTGTTCGTGCAAATATGTTTCATTTCAATATTTACTAAAACCATAAATGAAAATTATTGTCAAGTTTGTACACAAGAATCTGTACAATATCCCTATATGATCATGACATTGTGAAAAACACCAGATTCCAATATACAAAATAACATTCAGAACCTCTGATAAGATCTTGCACGTCGTGGATGCTTTTAGACAATATTGGTTTCACTGGATGCAAACTTTCCCACTCACCGAGTAGTACCCACTCTTAGCGGATGCCGGCCCCCTTTGTCAAGATAATGGTCAATATCGTCTCTTGGTAGAACATTTGTTGTATCTGACTATCACTCGATCTGACATTAATTATGCCACAATTTTCCCACTTGTACAATGGAGACTCCATTAGGGTAATATATATTTAGTAGTTTGGAGAGTATGAGATTCAGATTCAAATCTCAAATTTTGAACTGATAATTAAAGATTCAATTACATATACCATCAGTTTTTGTTGGATGTTTTTTTTTTCTTATGGTATTGTAAGGTACTTCCGGTCCCTCGAGGTTTTAGACTTACAAGTGCCCTGAAGCGGTTTCCCTTGGTTTATACACGGTTAGTGTCGTGTTTTATTAAATCGAAACGGTTTTTTTATAAGTAAAGCAAATTAAAATTAAACCTCTTTTGAGGTAAAAGATGAGTTATTAATATTCAAGGTTACACAATTACTTCCCAAACAGAAACAATTGAACCCTGTAGAAGAACACAAAAGACCCTAAACCACTATCTTGCAACTCAAGCAAAGGAAAGATAATATCAATCAAGAAGATCAGCATCTGGAGAAAGCCAAAACTGATAAACTGATGGTCTAAAATTAGCACCAATCAACACAGCACATCAATGAGGATGCCACTAATAAGAAGAACGGCCAACATAGGCAACAATGGAGAGATGCAACAACACTTTAAAGGCCAGAAGCACCAAGAGCCAAAACCCCATCGACATTATGAGGTGATCTGGCAAAGAGATACCAGAATAGCAGGAGAAAACAGCATGAAGTACTCCACACGATTCAAACAAAAACACTCACCACACACCTAACAGTGAAACTACCCACCCTCCACAAAGATAACCCCTACTCAAGTAGTCATCAAAAAGGAGCAATGAAGCCCTAGAAGATGGGCCAACCAGAACCCCATGATCTCACCAAACGGGTATTAAGGAGACATATTGGAACACAAACCTCACCTAAACTTTCCAAACCAACCCACTACCCAGCCCCAACCCAATCCCTAGAACCAAAAAGTGCCAAATTGCACGAATTTAAAATCTTCTAATATGAGAGAAAAGGGAGACTTGTGAAGAAATAAGAAATCGTTCTTATTCCACTTGATTTGAATATACACAAGGACTAGATATATATACACATTTACAAGACTTCTCAACTACCCCATTAATGGTAGGGTCATTAATGGGTGACTCTTAGACTACTAGGATTAGTAATGGGTGACTCTTAGTCTACCACATTTATTACACTCCCCCTCAAGTTGAGGCATAGATATTAATCATGTCCAGCTTGTTACAAAAATAATCAACTCGAGTACCCGGAAGTGCTTTGGTGAACATATCTCCTAATTGTTCTTCGGTCTTTACATACGCAGTAGCAATCAAATTTTGTTGAAGCTTTTCACGAACGAAATGACAGTCAATCTCAATATGCTTGGTTCGTTCATGAAATACGATATTTGAGGCAATATGAATAGCAGCTTGGTTATCACGCCATAATTTTGCTGGCATGGAGACTTTGAGACAGAGTTCTGAAAGTAGTTGATAGATCCACATTATCTTAGCAATAGATTGAGTCATTTCTCTATACTCTGATTCTGCACTAGAACATGAGACAACATTTTGTTTCTTACTTTTCCACGGGACTAAATTTCCTCCCACAAATACATAATATCCTGACGTGGATCATCGATCAATCTTGGATCCTGCCGAATCTGCATTTGTGAAACATTCTATATGAGTATGATTGTGGTTCTGGTAGAGTATACCACGTCCTGGTGCTCCTTTTAAATATGCTAGAATATGTTCAAGAGCATTCCAATGTTCAACAGTAGGGGAGGACATAAACTGACTTACAATGCTCACTGAGTATGCAATATCAGGCCGAGTTACCGTAAGGTAGTTCAGTTTCCCCACAATTCTTCTGTACCTCTCTGGATTCTAAAATAGTTCACCTTCTTTCACGAGTTGCATATTTTGAGGTAATGGGGCAGAATGTGGTTTGACTCTTAGCTTCCCAGTTTCTGATAACAGATCCATCACATATTTTCTCTGAGACAAGAATATTCCCTTCTTTCTTCTTGATACTTCTACTCGCAAAATGTATTTCAAGACTCTCGGTTCTTTGGTATTAAACTGATTGTGGAGAAAAGACTTCAGAGAAGAAATGCCCAAGTTATCGTTGCCAGTGATAACAATGTCATCCACATATACAACTAGAATAATAACACTTGCTGGAGATTTCCTGTAAAACACAAAATGATCGGACTTGCTCTTGTTCATTCCAAACTTTTCAACTATTTGGCTAAACTTTCCAAACAAAGCTCGAGGACTTTGTTTGAGACCATATAATGATTTCCGAAGGTGACATACCAGTCCACACCCCCCCCCCCCTGAGCAACAAAATCAGGAGGTTGCTCCATATAGACTTCCTCATGCAAGTCCCCGTGCAAGAAAGCATTTTTGTTATCCAGTTGGTATAAAGGACAATCATAAGTGGCTGCCAAAGAGATAAACAATCGCACAGAAGTCAGCTTAGCCACAGGGGAGAAAGTATTAGAGTAATTCACTCCATAAGTTTGGGCAAATCCTTTGGCCATGAGTCGAGCTTTACGACGGGCTACAGATCCATCAGAGTTGAATTTTATAGCAAACACCCACTTATAACCAATAGCCTTTTTTCGGGAGGCAACGAAATCAACTGCCAAGTACCATTCGCATCCAGTGTACTTATTTCTTCTGTCATCGATGAAAGCCAGCCAGGATGGGATAGTGCCTCATGAACACTTTTAGGAATCGAGACAGAATCAATAGTGGCTATGAAGGAACATGATGAAGGAGACAATTGATCATATGACACAAAAGAAGAGATAGGATATGTACATTGTCGTTTACCTTTGCGGAGGGCAATTGGGAGGTCGTCAGGATCTAGTGGCGAAGAGGAACTTGGCTCCGAACATGTAGCGGGAGGTGCTTGTCGACGAGAATAAATGTAATGGATAGGCAATGGTGGTGGTGGTGGTGGTGGTGGGTCCGAAATAACCGATGGTGTCAGCGTGGTGGTGGGCAATAAAATAGGAGGTGCAGGTGCAATCAGTTCTTGATGAGAGATGTGATAGATTAACAAGTCATGGCCTCTCCCTGTTGTGGAGTGTGAGGAATTGCCGAATAAAAGAAAGGACAATGTTCCATAAAAGTGACATCAATGGAGACAAGGTATCGATGAAGATCAGGACAATAACAATGATATCCTTTTTGTAACTGAGAATACCCCAGGAAAACATGTTTAATAAACTTAGGATAGAGTATCGTACGATTAGGACGAACATCGCGAACAAAACATGTACTCCCAAAGATACAAGGAGTAATAGGAAAAAGAGGTTTGGTGGGAAATAGGACCCGATACGGAATGTCACCTTGAAGGACAAACGAAGGCATACGATTAATGAGAAAACATATAGTTGAGACAGCGTCAGCCCTAAAAAAATTTGGTACATGAGTCTGAAATAAAAGGGCTCTTGCAGTTTCAAGAAGATGTCTATTCTTTCTTTCAGCAACCCCATTTTGAGACGGGGTATCTACACAAGATGATTCATGAAGGATACCATTTTGGGCCATGTAAGTAGTGAATGGCTCATAAAAGTATTCTTTGGCATTATCACTTCTCAAAATACGAACATTAGTACCAAACTGAGTTTGTATTTCAGCACAAAAAGCAGTAAAATGAGAAAACAACTCAGAACGATTTTTCATGAAATAACGCCATGTAGTTCGAGAAAAATCATCCACAAAAGAGACAAAATACCAAACCCCAGTTCTAGACACTATAGGGGACGGACCCCAAACATCATAATGAACTAATTCAAAATGAGAGTTGACTCTTTTCTTGACTCGAGGAGTAGAGGGGAGACAATGATGTTTAGAGAACCGGCATGCTTCACAATCAAAAGATTGTACCTTCTCAAACTGGGGATAAAGCTTCTTCAAAGTTGGAAGAGATGGATGGCCAGAACGACAATGGGCTTCAAGTAGGTTAAGGAGGCTGAACAAGCGACTGGTGGTGCGGGTTTCTCGGTATTCATGATGTAAAGCCCCCTGACTCAAGTCCTTTACCAATAATCCGCTTTGTCAAAAGATCTTGAAACAGACAATGATCAGGAAAAAATGAGACACAACAATTTAGGGCACGGGTAACTTTACTAATGGACATCAAATTAAAAGAAAATCCATGTAAACTTAAGACTGAAGGTAAGGAAATGGATGGTGTGAGGTGGACCGTCCCAGACCCGAGTACAGGGCACTGAGAACCATCAGCTAAGCTTACAGAACAACATGAAGTACGAGGCTAAAAAGTGTCAAGTATTTTAGGGTTACCTGTCATGTGATCTGTGGCACCAGAATCAAGGACCCATTGAGAAAGGGATTGGGATGAAACGAGGCACTTAGGTAGGTTACCTGACTCAGCGGCAGAGGTGACAGAGTGAGATGAGTGCGCAGATGTGTCCTGGTACTGGCGGAGACGATCATACTCGGCTGCAGATTTAGTGATGGTTTGATCAGAAGAAGTAGCAGCAACATTGGCAGATGATCGTGAGATCAACTTTAGACACGATCTTTTGGTATGTCCCGGTTCATTACAATAGAAGCAGATAACTCCTCATGTCTCCTGATTTCGACTGGGACCAGGATTACTTGCTCGTCCACTTCCCCAGTAAGTGCCTCTCCCATAAGGGAAAGAATTGAGAGGACCCCGACCAATAAGAGCATTGTGAATTTGGGGGTAGATGACACTTCTCCTTTCTGGGTATCTGTACGAAGAACTCTGCTAAACACCTCGACCAGCGAGGTTAGCTCTGTGCGCGAAAGGATTTGAGATATGACAGACTCAAACTGAGAGCCAAGTCCTGCAAGAAAGCTCATTATCTCCATTTCTTCCCGTTGTGCTTGTTGAAACATAACATATGTCCTGAAAGGCATTACTGCATTTAGTTCCTCATAAGTCTTCTTGAAGTTCATGAAATAGGTTTGTAGGGATTTCTCTCCTTGCTCAGCACGATAAAAGAAATGACAAACATCATAAATACGAGCAACATTCCCTTTCCCAGAATAAACAAAGTCTAAATACTCCATCAACTCTTTAACATACTCACAATGGTTAACCAAACTAACCACTTTGGGATCAATAGAGTTCCTGATTTGAAGGAACAAGCGTGCATCATCACGCACCCATTCTTTCTTAGCTTCGTCATTAACAGGGGGTCATCAGAAAGGTGATCATTCTTTGAAATTCTTCCTAAATATATACGAACACTCTTTGACCAACCCGAATAATTGGGTCTAGTCAATTTGTGATCGGTTATTCTGGACATTATGGGGATACTTTCCATTAAAATATTATTTTTAGTCTCTTCGGCTATTCAAAGAGGTAAAGAGTATAATCAAATAACAATAGATGAAAAATACCCGAACCATGCTGCCAGAAGCAAGGGAACAGTGCCACTGTTTTTCACTGGGCGCGTGGCGGCAGCGGACGGCGGCGCGTGGGGCCCACGCGCGACTGTGGGCGGCGACAAAAATTTCCAGAAACTACCGGTCGGCCGGTTTTGCCCTGTTGAAGCTTCACTTGTCGAAGGAGAGATAAAAATACCACTAGAGCCTTGTAAAAAGGTACGAACATATTCAAAAACCCCTTAACTTCTCCAGACAAGTGAGATTCTGGTGGTGGTCGGATGGGTCTCAAATTTTAGATATAGACAACCTAGAAGATCCTCTATCTTACAGGATATGAGGTGAGGAAAGAATATCAACGAAAAAACATACTTACACACTTGGGCAGTGGAAGTGCATACCCGAGCACCAATGGAGGCTCACTCTTAAATTCCCTAATCCCTCAGAGCTGATAACCACAACTCTGATACCATGAAGAAATAAGAAATCGTTCTTATTCCACTTGATTTGAATATACACAAGGACTAGATATATATACACATTTACAAGACTTCTCAAGTACCCCATTAATGGTAGGATCATTAATGGGTGACTCTTAAACTACTAGGATTAGTAATGAGTGACTCTTAGTCTACCACATTTATTACATAGTGCAAGGCACCAGTAGGAGATGAAACTAAAAGATACAATCCGCTCTCCTAACAATCATACATCATATGAAGATCATAGGTACATCGGCAAACCCACCACAACGTCAACCCAATATTACAGAGACTTTCAACCAACCAACATTAGTAGAAAGCAACCAAAAACTTCACATAGCCTAGGAATGCCTACCCTTTCAATGTCTAGTAGAAATTCATGAATTGAGATTACTCATCATTTGAGGAAGAGAGGTCCTCAAATGAGAAGATTTCCATGAGCGACATGATTTTGGAGAGACTAACCAAGAATTACAGGAGAAGTGGCATCCATAAGCTTTGAAATTGGCTCATTCTCAATTATAGGATTGCTTAATAATCTTCTGACATATGTCCTATGTTGAAGCATTAAGATTGTTAAAAACAACATTATTTTTAGTCATCCATATTTACCAGCAAGCAATATGAACCAATCTCCTCCAACTCTTCTTGTAATTGTAATTCATAAGAGTTATCCAAGATGAAAATAATTGCTTTGAAGAACCAGGAACAACCTAAGAGAACCCCCACCAAGCCATAATAAAGCACCACACAAACTAAGCTCTTGAACAATGGAAAATGACATGAGGACCATCTTCCAAATCCTTATTGCAGATAAAACAGCTAATTGCTTGAAGGGTAAAGGACAACCTTTTAGAGTCTAGAAAGCATTTAGATGCGATAGCTTTTAAACACGATAACCAATAGAAAGTTGATATCTTGGGAGGAATGTCTAAGATCCAAATGACATTTGTCCAATCTACATTAATTACATTTGCAAAAGTTTAATTATCTATGAGACTATAAATTTTTTTGACTGAGAAACCTTTAACATCCCACACCCAAATAAAGAAACAATGTTAAAAGGTGAGGTGGTTAAAATGCTCCCACGAATGAGCTCTACTAGGGTTTCAGAACCTCTAGCCCAGGTGGCGGCTTGTCTCTAGGACCCTCGTCGCTTCTCCCGGCCTCAATATGGTACTGCTGCTCCGTCGATATGGCGTTCCTCCTCCTCACCCTCTCATGCTCCTCTGTTGGCCCCGAGGGGGTTTGCGCCTCCAATGGAAGACAAACCTAGGGTTTTAGCCCCTCCCTATCGCGTCTCACCCTGGCGCTGCCTCCACCTCTCTCGACGTAGGCTAAGTCTCTCCTCTCCGTTTCCATGGCGTTCCTGGCCATGGGTTACTTCCAACCCAAGGAAAGGCCCTGTCCCTCTCTTTTCGAACCCTAGATCGCAGAATTCCCAGGCTTACCATGACCTTGCTCTGGTTCCTGTTTCGGGCGGCGTGTTGCCTAGGGTTGCGTCTTCACCTAGGCCTCTGAGGTATTGGGTTATCTCTCCCGATCATCCCCCGTTGTCGCTGCAGCCACCGGCGCGTCCGTCTCCCTGGCCCCCACCGCCGTCGCCGCCTCTAAAGGTGTCATTGTCGTCCCTGAAACCGCCTCCTCCCTGTCCTCCACCCCCGATTCTTCCTCGACCCCTCTCTCGATTATGGATCTGGCTAATCGGGTGGGTCTTTGTTATTTTTTCCGACTTCATCTTTGCAGGGTCAATGACGACAGGAATCCAATGCTCTAGGGACTGGCTCTGGGAGGGGTC
Organism: Erodium maritimum; assembly: GCA_963921825.1. Classification (NCBI taxonomy): domain Eukaryota; kingdom Viridiplantae; phylum Streptophyta; class Magnoliopsida; order Geraniales; family Geraniaceae; genus Erodium; species Erodium maritimum. The sequence continues at coordinate 82,841,497 of OY997588.1, read as the reverse complement.
CGTAGGAGATGCTTTGCCTCCCACCATCACCATTACTGTTGAGGTCCATCAGGATCTCTGGTACCCTGCTCCTCCTCACCGTCTTCTCTTTTTGACCAAGAGGCATCACATTACCGTCGAGGTCCCGTAGGATCTCCGGTACCGTCTTCTTCAGTGCCCAAGGGGTGTCAACATATCGTCTGTGACGGTTATGATATTCAAATGATCTTATTGCCCAAGGGACGTCAAAATACCGTCTGTAACGGTTATGATATTCGAAGGATCGGTGAACCATTGTTCGCTAGTACTGACTTTCGGGTGGTCGGAAAGTCTATTCCCCGAGGCCCGATAATGTAATCGATTTTAAGTAATACAATTACATCTTTTCGTTCAAAGAAAAGAAACAATGTCATGTTCTATCAAGTGACGACATACGTATCTGATAAACGGTTGATTTTTGAACCCTCGAGATTATATAGCAGGGGCGATGAACAAGGTGGAGGAACCTTGAAGTTAGGCAGCTAGCAGGGAGATCTAATGAAATCATGTGTCTTAATCTATGGTTAGTGCGACAGAGAAGAGGCACAAAACAAGGTGTAGGAGTGTCCTAAAAGCCTGTCCATTCAAATTTTAGTTGCATCAGTGCTATTGTTCTGGGCATGGCAGACAGAATCTAACCATTTCATTTTCAATACTTGTGAAATATTTTTATAAAATTCTATTACACCCCTCTCTATCTCTTCCCATTTCTTTTTATGAAACAAGAGAAGAAAAAAACAGTATTTTTATATTTATAATTAGCTGCATTTTGTTACTTTATGTAACCAGTGTGTGATTTATTTGTATTTTTTTTAGTAAACAAGTTGCACTTTTCGTTAATTATCTTATTGTTAATAGGTAACAGTAAATGTAATTATATGCATGTCCCTTCTGTTCATAGAATTTGTAAATCACAATTAAAATCTTATTTAATTTGGTTTGGTTTGGACAATCAAATCAAGATCATGGCTGACAAACTGTTATCATATCTTGTCTTTATCCAGACAAGCATTATTTGTATTACAATATTTACTTGTACTAAATCAATTAAATACAGGACAAAGAAAAAACAAAAATATAAATGCAGACAGTTTATTTGTTTTTTATAATTGAAATTGTAAAACAATAAAAATAAATTCTGTCTTTGAAATCTCGTGAAATAAAAATAAAGGGCATCGAAAATCTCAAAAAAAATAAAAAATAATAAAGTTTATTGAAAATCCCAACTATTAAGACAATGCCAGCAAGCAATGCCTCTGTACAACCCAACAACAACACACACCTCCCATCACATAACGGCTTCCGTTTGACAGCTCTACGCCGTTCCGTTATATTCTGCCACGTCACAGATGACGACAAATTAACAGTGACAGTGTCACTTTCTGTTATGGGCACCCACCCAAATATTCTCAACCCCGTTCACACCCACCCACACTCCATTTCTCACGGACAAAATTTAAAGTTTCGATTTTTCTCTCTACAAATATCTCTATCTCCGATTCGTTTTGGTGGCACTCAAATCACTCTCTTCCCAGAAAATAAGGGTTGCTAAATCTTTTGCCCTTCTCAATTCATGTCGGTACGTTGTCGTTTCGTCTCTCTGAACACCCTGGTTTTTGTTTCTTCTTCTTCACCTCGATTCAGTGTAGCTTCGGGTTGATTTGAGCTCCAGTTTTTGTGGGTTAGCTTTTAATTATTTGATTATTGTACTCTCTTTTTTTATTATTGAATTCTGCATATTTGTATTCTCTTCTTACTATAAACCCAGCTGGATTTGGTCTTCTAGTTACCGGGTTGCTGCTTTTGATGGTTTTAGTTTGTATTGCTAGATACTGATTTTTTTGTGTGTTTTTATATATTCTGTATGTTATTTTCAAACATTTTTGGAGGATAATTTTTTTTCATCCAGATAAATTTTATTAGATGTTTATTTAAGTGGGTTTGGCTGGTTGTCCACATTTTTGGGATGTATTTGTATACTTGTGTTGTTGGAGAAACTTACACATCATCAGATTGTTTTCTTTTGTGTCCAAATTCATAAGGCCAAAGACCAGATATTTATTGGTATGGGTATCTCTAGAATCCAGATCTTGCCTATAGTAGAATTCAAAAGCATTGTTGGAACTTCAGCTTTATAGAAAGATTTCTATATTGTAGGCTGCTGAGGAAAGAAATTAGAAGCAGGTACAGCTGTTTAATGAAGAGTAGGAAGCTGAAACCACCAGCAAAGCCTTGTAAGGAAGATGCCCTTAGAATTACAAGACCGATATGCTAGGTCTTCTGTGACCCAAATCTTTGTTTTGATCTCTGAAGGTTATGATGCACTACTTGGGAAGTTTATCAGGATCCTTTTAGTCAACCTAGATTAGTGAACCTTGTTTGAAGAAATAAAGAAGTTAGCTGGCGCCAACATCTGTTAGGTTAAAAGTTTGATTTCCTTAAGCAATATCCCAGCCCACAAGTGATGGTAATTGCTATATATATTATCCCATGATGGGCTTACAGATTAGAACATGGGGTTTTATTCTGTTAATAACCTAACACTATTGTATTTTGTATCAATGTTCAGAGAATAATTCTGTGGGAAAAAAAGTTAAAACTACAAACCTGGTCAGATGTGTTTTGTGTTTCTTCTATTAAATTGGTTTTTATTCAGTGCAATTCTAGATTTTAAATAAAAATTGGCTTCAACCTTCCATAAAGTAATCAACTCTGTCCTTTCCTTCTTAGGGGTCTTGTAGAGGCTGAGGCCTACAGATGCAGCTTGGTTCTTCTTGGGGAGTTAGAAATTGTAATGATATATTAGTCTTACTATTGCTAGACTTCAATTGAAATTAGCTGGTTCGAGATTTTTCCAGTGAATACAACAAGCTTCAGGCTGATACTTACACGTTAACTGTTGAGGATCATGTTTTCTTTCCTTCTGGATGTAAGATCAAATAGAAAATCAGGGAATCTGCATTAAGGTTTTTAGTTAAAGAAGGATACGATTATGCACATCTGCCATTAAAAAAAACCTTTAATATCATACCAGTTAGCTTGAAAAGTATAGGGATGATTAATCTAATTTGTAGATACCTTTTATAATTATCGTCCAATTTATTTTCTAGTAGCAACTGCAATTATATGGTAACCCCTACTTTTGTTGCTGCCTTGCATTCACCCTTTCAAGAACATTACAGCTCAGCCAATGTGTGTGGAATTGAGCAAAAATGATCAAGTTTAGGGTATGTCAATCATTTTTTTGTTGGCTTTGTACTTTTGAATTCTAGTGGTGGTTAGACAGATAATCAAAAGAAGTTTTGTTATTATTATTATTAAAACCAAACTTAGACCTCTAGTGGTGGTTAGATAGATAATCAAAAGAAGGCTTCTTTTTTTTATTAAAACCAAACTTAGGGTTGCAAAGAACCAAAGTTTGACCTCTAGTAGTGGCTAGATAATAAATATGAAGGCTGTTTGTTAAATCAAATACGGTTCTCATGATGGATATTGCTCAATTCTAAATATGTGCATTACGACTGATGATCCCTTTATATAGGGAACATTCCTACCCTAAGTATGAAACAAGCTACGAAAGGGAAATAGAATACTAATATAGTATCAAACAAGTAATATGAAATAAATTCTAACAAGAAATAAACTCTTAACCGATACCTTTCCAATTTAAACGCCGTATGTGTTTACCTAAGACTAACATAGTAGTCTTCTAGATGTTGAAATAGGTGTGCATATAGTTAGCATACTTTACAAGACTCTTCCTGGTAGGTTTATTCCTTAAGCTCCTACATTTTGAGAGTGGAAGTAAGGGTGTATGAATTGATTTGGCTAAATGTGTCAAGGCATATGACAAAATGGATAGATGTTTTTTTTGGAATCACTTGGATATATATAAACTGATTATTTACTGTAAGGGCCTTGGGATTCTCTTGTAATCAAAAATGAGTATTAGTGAGTACACATATGGGATTTTGAACTCTCTTTTCTCTATTTTATATTTTTATTCTTGTGATTTTGAGGCTTCAACTCCTCGTGTGTTGACGTACTATTTAAATATTATTGTTTCTAATGATACCTGAATTTCTTTTATTCCCTCCAAAAGCTCATCAACAAGTTAGGCATTAGATTTCCACTTGGCATATATATTGAATATATTACATATTATGTCTTTAATGTTGATTTGTGAACATCATTTGACTCCAATTTCTCTACTCTAATAGGACAAGGGCCAGCCGTTGCCAAAGTTTGGTGAATGGGATGTTAATGACCCAGCTTCAGCTGAGGGTTTTACTGTGATCTTTAACAAGGCTAGGGATGAAAAGAAAACTGGTGCCAATCCTGATTCACCAGGAAAGACTGATCCACAGGTTAAGCATAGAGTTGATACTGCCAAACCTCCCTCTGTAAGTTGCCCTTTTCACTATTCACAATCTTTGCCAATATGTGTGTATTTTGTAGCTTCGAATAGTTCTTGCTGATACATGAAAAGTAGAGTTCTGGTTCAGTACAAGTGAGAACAAATAGTCATGTTTGGAAAATTATCTGAAATAAACTCATCTGGATGGGAAGTTCATAAGCAGTTTGTTACTTCCTTTTAGGGGTAACTCCAAATACTCACCCTCGGACGACCTTTTTTAGCAGAAATGTGTTGTCTCACCTTTTCCTTTCAAAACCGCACCTAACTGTCTCCTTTTTTTTAGCAGAAACGACTTCCGTTAAATATGATTCATGCCGTCAGTTTTTAGCAAAAACCGTCACCTTTACTTCCAAAGGGGTGTTTTTGCAAAAGGTGATAGTTATTTTTGACATTAAATGAAAGGTGACAGTAAGTTTTTGCTAAAAACTGACGCCATATGCACTATTTAATGGAAGTCGTTTTTTGCCATAAAAAAAGTGACAGTTAGGTGCGTTTTTGAAAGGAAAAAAAAATTAAGGCAACATGTTTCTACTAAAAAAAGAGCGTTCAAAGGTGAGGCAATTCATTTTATATCGGTGATTGCAAAAATACTCACTTCCAAGTACCTGGACTGAATAATGGCTGCAAATCTCATAGATGATACTATCATTTGTAGGACCTGCCCTTGTTTTTGTGCCACACCCTCTGTATGCTTTGTAATTCATACATTGTGTTCGTTTTTCTAATTTTTCAGAAGAAATGGTTTTGCTGCGTTTCACACCCCCCTGTGGAATCTTGATGAAGCAGTTGCAGCAATGGCGTGCAAAAGGATGAACAGGAGAGCATCTTCATTTGTTACATGCCCTGCTATATATTCATAAAGAGAGGTCGTAGAGCTGAGATGGGTCTTGCTTGAATCCATTTTATGCTCTGTAAAATTACATCACTGTGGGTGTGGGTGTGGGGGAGGTTCAAAGAAGTGAAAAAACAAAAGAAACAGGGTTTGTTTATTCTTATGGTATGGATTGTGTAGAGCTTTTGTATGTGACTCTTGTATTCTTCAACTTATCTTTTGATTTTGCATAAGTGTTCTTTGCAAGGTATTGATGTTGGTGACTTGTCGTGCGTTGACTTTATTATTCATTTTTTTTTATCAACGAAAGCATAATATAAATTACCCTCTTCTGAGGTAGAAAAAAGGTTAGAAATGGCAATCTTGCTACAGATTGAGAGAGGAAGCTTGAGCAGAAGCTCCAAAAAAACAAGTCCCGAAATATTGAAGAAATTACAAGCAAATATCAACCAAAGATCATGTGAATTTTCAGAGAAATCTCTTCCTGAAAGTTGATTTGCAGTCTTTCCCTTGAAAGTCTAAATGGACTAATAATGCTGTGATGAGAGCTCCATGGTAATAAGAGTATGAAGGTTGCAGGCTCAAAAGTTCTTTTGTCTTTGTATACGGGGATGGAATTGAGTTGATCTGGTGAATGATCTGTAAGCTTTAAACCTTGATACAGAGTAGCTATGAAACTGGGATGATGTCATTGAATAATGTAGCTTTGTCCACGGATCATTGAGAACTAAGCAAAATGTGAAATTTTCTCAGATCCTTGAGCTCCAAGTAAAGCAGATGAAATGTGGTCCATGATGATGAGTTCCATTTTGAGTAAAACTGATCCTGAAAGAAGGATAGAAGGACCTGCAAGAAGGAACACAGAAGAAGAAGAGCACTCAAAACCTAAAAACCAACTACCCTCACTCAGAAATGAAGGAGAAGAGTAACAGAACCCACACACTAAAAGATGAAACCAACCCAAAGGCACTCCTAAACCTCACAAAGAACTACAAGTCTCACCACCCACCACCCAAGCCCATCCCAAAAACTCAAGCCCCAACCAAAAAAAACAGGAAACTAGAGGAACTTTGCTCTTAACCAGTTGAAGATGAGCACAGAAAAGTCAACCAACCATAATAGAAATTAGGAGCACTAGAGTGTCAAGCTACCAATTATTTTTTGATAAAAGCTCTTGATGATGAGATCCAATCTTGTATGCCGAAGTGATAGTTGTGATTGAAAGAGGTCATTCCCAACCATAGGTCATGTTGATTACTCTATTGAAAATAGTATCTGAAGATTTATCAACCCCATTGAAAATAAGTGAATTTCTTGTAAGCCATAACTGCCAAATTGTGACCGATAAGATTCTTCTTCGGCATCTTCTCAATTTTAAAGAAACTAGAGTGAACCATGAGCTGAATAGATAGTTTATATTAGTAGGACAAACCCATAGAATTCCCCAACATCTGCAAATTCAAATCCAAGTTTCCTAAGCATTTTTACAGTGCAAGAGAATATGTGCACCATCTTCAAAGTCTCATAACCAGTGAGGACATAATAATTGTTGGAATAAAAATTCCATACCCCTTCCTTCAAGAAAGCATTTGGAAGGTATTGCTTTAAGACAAGCAAGTCATGAAAATGCAGAAACCTTTGGAGGGACCCTAGGAGAGAATTGCTTAAAACTGTCCAAATGAACTGGACTGCGAACCCTTTGTTTTGTGTCTGTTCTTTCCCAGTGATCAGGGAGCATATTCCCTAACGTACATCAGTGTAATGAATTTCTAATTTAATAAAAGAACACCTCGTAGTAAAAAAAAACTAGAAGGGATGAAAAACTATCCCATATTTAAAATCATGTAACGAGTTATCTTATTAAATGGATGCGGTTCAAAACATTTACTTTATGCTATAATGAATGGAAGATAGCTACACATTCCATTAAAATAGATGGAATGTTTTAACGAAATGTGTTCAACGGAATGTTCTCTTAGTATCATGTGTCTGACACACAAGACTTATAATTTTGAAAACCCTAAACGAACACTTTTGCTTTGTGGAAAATTTTAGGGAAAACTTTGGTTCCAAACCTTTCTCAACGTTTCGTTTTCACATCCTAACCCAGACCAACGTTTCGTTCCAATTCCACACTTAAAACGTTTGGGTTTTTGCAGAAAGTGTAAAACTTCGTCCAAATAAACGATTTCGTTAACTTCAGCTTCTCACTTTCCCAAATCTCACTCAACAGCCTCACTCCCAAACACTCTTAGAACTCTCACCACTCTTCATCGTTCAACACTCTCACCACTGTTCTCCTTCACCTCCCTCTTCTCTCGGTGCAGAAGCAGAACTCGGCTTGAGGAAGGACGAAGCTTGAGGAAGGATGAAGCTTGAAGGAAGGACGAAGCTTCGTTTAAGGTAAATCCTGGTCTCTCTCTTCATGTACAAGAACAATATTTCATATTTGAGCTTGACTGAGTTTCTAGGGTTAGGGTTTCGGTCAGTTCTTCAATTTGGGGTTTTAGGGTTTTGAGTTTCTGGGTTTGAAGGGAACTCAGGTTTAGGGTTAGGATTGAACAAAGAACTCTCTGCATGTAAGATTGTTGAAGGAACTGAACGAGGAAGTTAGCTTCTATTGAACTTGAATGTTGTCAGTTTTTCCTTTGCCATTATCGGCCTCAATATAGAGGATCTTGTAGTGATAATTACATTATCTGTTGATGATTTTTGCCCCTATTTACATAACTGGAAAATGATTAAGTTGTAGATCAATCATTTTCCAGTACTCTGGTTGAAATGATTACTTGAAATGGACTTTCTCTGGGATGCACTTTGGCTCAAAAGTTAAATAACCTCCCTGCTTTGCATTTTTTAGTAACACAATTCCATGCTCAAAACTATAGAATTTTCATATCACTTTGGTGAAAATGTCTTTTTGTCTTTCTGTCCTTAGATTGTTGACAATATCATCACTTTAGTCTCTGAACTTTGAATAAGCCAATATAGCTCTCAACCTATCAATATTCAAGTCAATTCAGATTTTGTCATTATCAACATCTAGTCAACAATTTTTAAAAGTCAATATATATATATATATATATATATATATATATATGTAAGCTCAATTAGAAATAATTTCTTCACCATATAAACCTGTACTAGAAAAAAAGTGTATTTATTTTAAAAAAATCACTTCAGATACCTAACACAAATTTGACATAAGAGATTAGATAAATTGTCCCGAATGTGAACAATTCATGATTATATTCTTCAAAGTTAAGGGACCGAATTGGTGACATTATTACTGTTTTAGAGAAAAGAAATTAGATGGAACTATGATTTGTTTGTTCTAATCTTGTAATTTTGGTTGATGTTGAACATATCAAGTTTGGGTTAATGTTTCATTTTTAATCCTTATTGCATACTGCAGAAGGTGAAGCATGAGAAATTGAAACCTATTCAGGCTAAGAAAGTGAAACCTCAACGGAGATTAGTAGATGAATCCTCAGATGATGAGGACATTAGGGAGGCAGAGATGTTTCAAGAGGAATTGATCGATTATGATTTGATCCATGAGAAGGTTGATGGTGTAGCCCTTCCAAGGAGAGGTGGAAATGATGTAGCGGACGATGAAGACGAGAATGAAGAGAACCAAAGTCAGGATGCAGATAGCTCTAGTGAAGATGAACAGAACAATAATGAAGAAGAAGAGGATAATAGTAGTGATGTGGATGAGGAATACAGCGAGGAAGAGGACACATCTGAAGAGGATTCAGATGAGGATGAATATGTGGAGGACATGGAGTGTGAGGCTGAAATGGCTGAAGAGTGGAAGGCAGGATTTGCAGCTAGTTCAGGGAGGGAACCTCGGATGTAGGATAAAAAATCAGCTCTGAAGAAGATTGAACTGACTCTGGGAGACAGGTTCAAGACTACATATTGGTTTCGCATCGTACTCTGCATTTACTCTGTTCAGAAGGGCTTCAACTTCACCTACACAAGAAATCAGAAGAAAGCCGGAATTGGGGCGGTATGCAAAGAGAAAGGGTGTCCACTCTACATATGGTGTGGCGTCAATAAGCAAGTTGAGTGCCTACAAATTACAAACCTACGAGCTCAACATTGGTGTACACCGGCTAAACTAGGTCTGAATGTGACATCAACCGCAATTGCATGAAGGTTGCGTAATTGGTTACAAAAAAGGTTGAAGCCTACTGTTGCATCCGTGTGTGACCGTGTTTTATGGAAATTGAAGGCGTACCGTGTAATCAGCAAGGCAAAAGACTTTGTGCATGAACAAGTGGGAGAACAATATGGAATGCTGAAAAGGTATGTCCATATTTTAATGCAGTCGTTTGAAATTCAGTGTTGAAAACAATGTAGGATATGTTTGCTAACTATTGTAATTGCATGTTCAACAGGTACGGGGATATGGTGATGAACACGAACCCGAACTCGAGGTTCGTACTCGTTGAGGATGGTAGTATCCCACCCCGATTTAAGTGATTATGTATTAGGCATGAAGCACAGAAACTTGGTTTCAAGGAAGGATGTCGCCCTTTCATAGGGGTAGACGACTGCCACCTCAAAGGCTACCACGGTGGCATCGTCCTATCTGTAGTAGCTATGGACGCGAACAACGGGATGTTTCCCTTAGCATTGGCAGTGGTGGAGGCTGAGAATAAGGATTCATGGACTTGGTTTGTCGAACAACTCTTCTCTGACTTTGAACTTGGTGAACTAACCGGTTTAGTTGTCATGTCTGACAAACAGAAGGTATGTCCCTATTTTAATGCAAAATGTTTGAAATTTATTTTTGATAACAATGTAGGATATGTATGCTAAGTGTTATAATTTCATGTTGCAGGGATTAATAGAGGTCTTGAGCTCATATCCTCAAGTGGAGCATAGACATTGCATGCAACATTTGTTCGAAAACTGGTACAAAAGCTTCAAGTTGTACGAGCTGAAAAGGTTGTTGTGGAAGTGCTCCCGGTCTACAAGCGTAGAATTGTTGGAAGAGTACATGGATGACATGAAGGATTTAAATGACAAGCCTTACAGTTGGTTGCAAGAGATGCCTCCTCAAAACTGGTGCAAGGCCTTCTTCAAGCCAGATGCAAAGGTAGCTGCCCAAACCAACAATATATCTGAGAGTTTTAATGCCTGGATTGGCAAAGGGAGAGAGCTACCTATTATGAGTTTCTTGGAGTTCTATAGGAAGAAGCTTATGAGTTGTTTTTGTGCTAAAGGCACCTTGATAGAGAAAAGTGGGAACGATCTTTGTTCAAGAATAGATGCTAGGTTTGACATCATCATCAACCAAGGCCTATCACTTGTTGTTCAGCGGAGTGACGAAACTTTGTACGAGGTCGAAGATAAGAATGACACGTGTATCGTGGACGTCTCCTCTTCAACTTGCAACTGCTTAGAATGGCAACTTAGTGGCATCATATGCAAGCATGCAGTGGCGTCGATTCTTCATGCAAGAGGCAATCCTAAAGAGTATGTGCATGAGTATTATTCTGTGAGGACAATGAAGAAAAGCTACCAAGGACATATTTTCCCAATTGCATGGCTTAAGAAATGTCGAAAAGTATGAGTTCGGGAAGTAGTGTTACTGTCTCCTATAGTCCGTAAACAACCCGATAGACCTAGAGTTAGGCGAATAAAGGGGATAATGGAGAGGCAAGGTCAGAGTGTAGGCAAGCACGGGCTTGGACATGCAACTTTTGAGGTTGAGGCTAAAAACACTACTGATGGGGACAATGTGGCGAAGCCTAATAACTCAAGGAAAGGTATGATAATGACATGTGAAAAGTGTGGAAAAGTCGGGCATAACAGGAGAAAATGCTCAACATAGGACTACGGAGTTACCAATGCAAAGTCGAAGAGTAAAGCTGCACCAGCGAAACCCTCTTCCCGTGTCGTAGGTGATGCACACATAATTGCACCTTTGATGGACAATAAGAGAGCTTCGAGTGAAGCTAAATTGGAGAAGGATAACAGCTACTGGTTTTGACTTATATTCTTGGGATAACAGCTGCTGGTTTTGACTTATGTAAATTTCTTTCATAGTTTTCACCTCTCTTAATTTTCTTCTCCTTTGTACATCCAAAGAGCAAGAAAATTAAGACAGTTTTCACATATTTGTTGGATCTTTCGATTGCTTATTATTTTTTGGATATATGTTGTAGGAAGAAATATAAATTGTGGATATATGTTGTAGGAACAAATATGTGTTTACCTGATACTGGTTTTGGCACTTTCAATTGTAGGCTGCATCTGGTTTTGCTGAGTGGCTAAAGAAGATGCGAATGGAGAAAGTGCCTACTACAAAGCCTCGGAAGAGAGCCATGAGAAAAATAAAGCATCCAGCTCACAACCATAGGGCAAATGCTATTGTGTTGTGTGGGTAGTAGGTATAGGTTTAATTTTGGTGGTTGTAGTCCTTAATGGACATAATGACATGGATGACTGTTTTTTGTGATGTTTCATAGAGGGATGGCAGACAAAAGCATGGGTCTCCATCCCCTTTTTGTGGTCCGCAAGGGAATATATTCCCATAACAATGACAAACACATGTGAATGTATGGGAAAGTGGTGAAAGTTTAATTCCCACCCGTGAATGGATGAAAGTATCTCCTTCCTTCACTTATTGTCCTTATTTTTTTATTTCATTTTACTACCTCATTTTCAGCCTATAAATTAGCCTCTAACATGCTCATTTCATGCACAACCAATATTGCACACCAACTATGTCCAACAACTACAATGACCCACCACCAGAGTTTTATGATGATACATGGGAAAATATGACTCTTCGTCGGGTGGGAGTGATACATGGGAAAAATATGAGCACCAACCATTCCCGACTCTCCACCCCGTGATCCATTTGGTGGTTACCCGTCTCCAACAACCGAATCTCCATTGCATACACCACCTGCAACTCCAGTGCATAAACCACCTCCAACTCAAGCTCACCTTCCTAAGGCAGAAACACAACCTCCACCACAATAAACTCCGCCTAAGAAGGAGGACAGCTCGTAACATGGTTACGCTGGGGACGACGATGAAGAAGGCAGCGGGGAAGAGTCAGGTTTTGCTCCAGATACTGAAGACGATGAAGCCACTGATCAAGAAGACAACGAGTAATTTATTCTAAGCACTTATCCATAGCATGGACCAAACATGTCCTTAATATTCCTGCTTTAACCATGTCATGTCTACTATTCGGAAAATAAAGTACTTATCCTGTTTGGTGTTGCTATAAGAACAAATAAACACAAAAAATACAACTACAAACCCATAAAACTATTACATTACCATAACGATATAAATTTAAGTCTTGTTACATTAGAACACACATATATTACACACCGACATTAATTCAAGTCTCGTTACATTAGGACACACTATAAATTATTATAGTAGGGTTCTTATTTATAGTAGGGTTGTTCAAGTCTTGTTACATTAGGACACACGCTAATTGAAGATCCGGGTTTATGGATAAGCTTCCCTCTTAGTCTTTTTTCCTATATGGGGGCCAGAAGCTGATTGTTTTCTCGCCCTGTTTCCTCTTGGCCGTTTGGGCTTCTGTATCTCTTCATTTTGCATAAATAAAATCGTTTTTTTTTTGCTGATTAAAAAAATCATAGTAGAATCATGTAGGCCTTCTTGCTAGGTACATTACTATCCTTAAGAATCCAAGACAAGAACAACCCTACTATAATAACTAAAACCACTAGCGTACATTTCGAACTCTTCCTCATCAATGCATTGTTGTTGTTTTTCCTCAGTCCACATAGCCTCTTCCAGTGCCTTAATTCTGTCATTCAATTGAGCCACTTCCAAACCAGGAACATGGTCATCAACCCTACAAAAAGAATTACATTTTTTCTTCCAGTCCTAACACATACATAAATAAGAGTGACAATGTGAAGGAATTTATTTTCAACATCATACATTTGGTTATATCCACATTGTAGTTAAGGAAGAAGCTTACATTGAATTTACCACAACCATAAAACCTCCTCCCGGGATTTTTCTTTGACAATGATGTACGTATTGGAGCTTTCACTCCATAGTAACAGTATATTATTCCCGGATATCGTATCATATTCTCCTGTTCAAAATAGATGACTACAATTTCAAAGTTGCCATTCACCATTTCTATAAATTTCAGCTTCAAAACTAAATTCCACACATTTTTCTATACTTTGGATGAACAAATTATATACTTTGAATGACCAAACCCTACATTTTTCAACCAATTTCTTGAAAAAAAAACCCTATATGTAACAATTTCTATAAATTGGATGAACAAATTCTATACATTGGATGACCAAACCCTACATTTTTCAACCAATTTCTTGAACAAACCCTAGATGTAATAGATTGTATAATTTAGATAAACAAACCCTAGATTTTTCAACATCCCCTACGATTCTCCCTTCTATTCAAATATGTCACGCCCCAAATCCAGTATTGACCAGATCCGAGACGTGACTTAGTGAAATTAAATAAAAACGAATCTAGAAGGGATTTAAGTCTGAAAAAGAGAGAATAATATAAATCAACAGAGTTCAAATCTTGAGTCACGAGCTCAGTCAATATAAAATGAAAAACACAATACGTCTCTAATAACAAGTAAACCTCGGGCATCCGCCAGCTCCCCAACTCTGCGTGACCCTCTAGTCCAAGGCATAGCTATCACCTGTAGAAAACACAGTAAAGGGGTGAGCTTGACGCTCAGTAGGGAAAACCACAAAAACCTCCTCAATTCGGATTTACCATAACATCTTTCCACAATTTGAAATATTTTAAGAGAACCGATATGACAATACAACACTTAAGCCATTTAATAGTCGACACTCCCTTGATATGACACTCCTAAGCCAACCATACCAACTTAACTCAACACCAACCATTTGACTAAGGCACACACCGAAGGGAACAATCCAAATAAGACACCCAATTACAATTCCAAACTAACTTTGACAATTAAAAGGAGAGGGAGACAACGAGAACATATAACTCAAATTAAACAACTTTCACTTTACTCGACCACAAACTATCCCGAAAATCCTCGTCCAAAGCCCCTTCACGACCGACTCACGGATAATCACAAAGACGACGCTTTAACTTACACGGAAGCCACACACATGAACTGTTAGTCTTAGTGCCCGTAGTTCAATCCTAAATGTCCAAATGTATATATCATCGTTAGCAATAAAATTAAAGCGGCTTTATATTACTTATGTGTTGGAGTAATATATCGATGTTTGCTCTGATCTATGCCCACCATGCGAATAGAACCATAGATCGAGATAGATCACACTCGATGGGTCCCTAGTCAACAAAGCTTCACTAGAAGCGACTAGTATGAAAGATGGCTCTTTATGGCTTACGTTCTGTTAGTCATTGGAATGGGATTCCGGAGTCTGATCATAGATATCATGTGGGACATGATATTGGACGACCCGCCCTGAATATGTGCCATAGATTAAGTCATGAACATATTCAGTGTTGTAGCTTGTCATGTATCCTTAGACCAAGGAGTCTTTGTGATCGCTATGTAGTCAACAACTGAGTTTGACCTGAGCCTAACGTTGTCCGTAACAGGGCTTCCATAACGGCCAGGATTGGCTTGGGGACGGGCTACATGAGTGACACGAAAGACGGCTAAGGGATTTATCCCTCATACTAAGGTATGGGAAAGATATCGGTTCTCGGCCACTTGATCGAGAGTGACTGGAAGAATAGCATGGCCATGCACATGATACTGGGTATCATATCTTCAGTCATCTCACATATCAAGGAACGGTGATTGAGAATAATAAGGATGACGGCTCTATGCCTTATCTCAATCAGGATATCGGAGATAAAAGGATAATGACAGGGACGACGGAAAGGTTAGAATCGACAGGGTCGATTCGTTATGTAGTGTCAGGCAATACTAAAGTCTCGTTAGTTGCCACTTAAATAGGATCAAGTAAAATGGGATTTTACGTTGATCTATTGACATGCATAAACCTAAGGGTCACACCGGAGGATGAAACTCATTGACACATTTATGGAGAATGGCCAAAAGGGAGTTGTCTCGGGACATGACCAAAACTGGGTTTTGGGTCATGTGCCCGTAAGTGAATAGGACTTCACAGATCGAGACAAGGCTTGGAGTCTTGGGATTGATCGCGTCGGATAATGTTGGACATTTCCGGTATGGAAGGCATGGAGGCGATGAGCGAATCACGGGACCTCGTTGGAAATGGCCACGGGCCATGTTCCAAGAGGCCCATGAAAGGCCCATATAACCAAGGCCCATGGAACTAATTAATCAAGTCTTGATTAATTAGTACTAAGTAAGCAAGACAAGGATTAAGGTGTTGGTGATTCACCACCTAACCCAATCTTGTCTTGCCATACTTTGTCCTATTTACACCTTACTTGACACCATACTTGTCCCATGCCTTTAGTTGGACAAGTATGGGTTTTTTTATGTTTAAGTCATCTTTTTTCAACATAACAAGCACAAGACAAGAATAGGAAACACAACTTCTCTCCCCCTTCCCTTGCAATTTCGGGTTTGGCAAGCTCCCACCTCCATTTTTGTGTTCTTTAGTCCTCAAAGAGAAGAACTACGTGGCTTTGATTCCCATGTGGATACGTAGGCGTCTTGGAGACTCAAGTCAATCATTCGTTACCCGGTGTTCTTGTTTTGGTAAGAACTAGTGCTGAATTTTTCTCTTGTGAATCCATTCTTTGTTAGTTGTTTCATGGTTTTAATCGTCTCTTGGTTTTCCTTGATTTTCCGCTGCGAGTTGGTTCATCTCCAACCCTACCTCGAGACCCAACAGAACTTCATCATCAAACAATCAAAATCAAGTCATACACGGTCACCCACAACTCATAACAAGGAAAACACTCATAGCCACAACACAACAATACTCAATCAATTCAAAGCAATCTCAAACACACAACTCGTAACCATCGCACGGTCTCGGGAGCAACCCGCTCGGCTCGGCGCAGCCGCACGCAACTTCCCCAACACAAAGTCGGGATAGGCGGTCGACCTCATCGCGGAACACAGATTTTACCGATCTACGGAAGGCAGGGAAATCGCCTCTTCGCGGCCTCATCTCTCGCGGTGCTCAACACAGCGTTTTACCGAGTGCTAATCGGAAGGTAGGGAAATCACCTCTTTGTGGGACACAATGTTTTACCGACTCACGGTCGGAAGGTAGGGAAACCACCTTTCTCATGTAACCAAAGTACCATAAACGCAACACTTTACCGATTACGCGCCGGAAGGTACGATACACCTGACGGAAGTACATCTCTCTCACCGATTACCGAGTGCTGAATTTTTCTCTTGTGAATCCATTCTTTGTTAGTTGTTTCATGGTTTTAATCGTCTCTTGGTTTTCCTTGATTTTCCGCTGCGAGTTGGTTCATCTCCAACCCTACCTCGAGACCCAACAGAACTTCATCATCAAACAATCAAAATCAAGTCATACACGGTCACCCACAACTCATAACAAGGAAAACACCCATAGCCACAACACAACAATACTCAATCAATTCAAAGCAATCTCAAACACACAACTCGTAACCATCGCACGGTCTCGGGAGCAACCCGCTCGGCTCGGCGCAGCCGCACGCAACTTCCCCAACACAAAGTCGGGATAGGCGGTCGACCTCATCGCGGAACACAGATTTTACCGATCTACGGAAGGCAGGGAAATCGCCTCTTCGCGGCCTCATCTCTCGCGGTGCTCAACACAGCGTTTTACCGAGTGCTAATCGGAAGGTAGGGAAATCACCTCTTTGTGGGACACAATGTTTTACCGACTCACGGTCGGAAGGTAGGGAAACCACCTTTCTCATGTAACCAAAGTACCATAAACGCAACACTTTACCGATTACGCGCCGGAAGGTACGATACACCTGACGGAAGTACATCTCTCTCACCGATTACCGAGTGCTGAATTTTTCTCTTGTGAATCCATTCTTTGTTAGTTGTTTCATGGTTTTAATCGTCTCTTGGTTTTCCTTGATTTTCCGCTGCGAGTTGGTTCATCTCCAACCCTACCTCGAGACCCAACAGAACTTCATCATCAAACAATCAAAATCAAGTCATACACGGTCACCTACAACTCATAACAAGGAAAACACCCATAGCCACAACACAACAATACTCAATCAATTCAAAGCAATCTCAAACACACAACTCGTAACCATCGCACGGTCTCGGGAGCAACCCGCTCGGCTCGGCGCAGCCGCACGCAACTTCCCCAACACAAAGTCGGGATAGGCGGTCGACCTCATCGCGGAACACAGATTTTACCGATCTACGGAAGGCAGGGAAATCGCCTCTTCGCGGCCTCATCTCTCGCGGTGCTCAACACAGCGTTTTACCGAGTGCTAATCGGAAGGTAGGGAAATCACCTCTTTGTGGGACACAATGTTTTACCGACTCACGGTCGGAAGGTAGGGAAACCACCTTTCTCATGTAACCAAAGTACCATAAACGCAACACTTTACCGATTACGCGCCGGAAGGTACGATACACCTGACGGAAGTACATCTCTCTCACCGATTACCGAGTGCTGAATTTTTCTCTTGTGAATCCATTCTTTGTTAGTTGTTTCATGGTTTTAATCGTCTCTTGGTTTTCCTTGATTTTCCGCTGCGAGTTGGTTCATCTCCAACCCTACCTCGAGACCCAACAGAACTTCATCATCAAACAATCAAAATCAAGTCATACACGGTCACCCACAACTCATAACAAGGAAAACACCCATAGCCACAACACAACAATACTCAATCAATTCAAAGCAATCTCAAACACACAACTCGTAACCATCGCACGGTCTCGGGAGCAACCCGCTCGGCTCGGCGCAGCCGCACGCAACTTCCCCAACACAAAGTCGGGATAGGCGGTCGACCTCATCGCGGAACACAGATTTTACCGATCTACGGAAGGCAGGGAAATCGCCTCTTCGCGGCCTCATCTCTCGCGGTGCTCAACACAGCGTTTTACCGAGTGCTAATCGGAAGGTAGGGAAATCACCTCTTTGCGGGACACAATGTTTTACCGACTCACGGTCGGAAGGTAGGGAAACCACTTTTCTCATGTAACCAAAGTACCATAAACGCAACACTTTACCGATTACGCGCCGGAAGGTACGATACACCTGACGGAAGTACATCTCTCTCACCGATTACCGGGTGCTGAATTTTTCTCTTGTGAATCCATTCTTTGTTAGTTGTTTCATGGTTTTAATCGTCTCTTGGTTTTCCTTGATTTTCCGCTGCGAGTTGGTTCATCTCCAACCCTACCTCGAGACCCAACAGAACTTCATCATCAAACAATCAAAATCAAGTCATACACGGTCACCCACAACTCATAACAAGGAAAACACCCATAGCCACAACACAACAATACTCAATCAATTCAAAGCAATCTCAAACACACAACTCGTAACCATCGCACGGTCTCGGGAGCAACCCGCTCGGCTCGGCGCAGCCGCATGCAACTTCCCCAACACAAAGTCGGGATAGGCGGTCGACCTCATCGCGGAACACAGATTTTACCGATCTACGGAAGGCAGGGAAATCGCCTCTTCGCGGCCTCATCTCTCGCGGTGCTCAACACAGCGTTTTACCGAGTGCTAATCGGAAGGTAGGGAAATCACCTCTTTGTGGGACACAATGTTTTACCGACTCACGGTCGGAAGGTAGGGAAACCACCTTTCTCATGTAACCAAAGTACCATAAACGCAACACTTTACCGATTACGCGCCGGAAGGTACGATACACCTGACGGAAGTACATCTCTCACACTTTACCGGTCGCGCATCAAACAAACACAATCACACTCACAACTAGGATCACAACCACATTCTCAAATAGGATAACACTCACATTCTCAATTTACTCCCGTAACCATCACGTACTTACCATCACTTACCGACACCACACTCGACGTGGTAACCCCACCGGCTTAACCGATATCCAGTCCCCAACATCCCCACTTTTCAACATATCCGCTAAACAGGGAATAACCACTCAAGTCACTAATATGCATCACCAAGTTCAACTCTACTAGTTTTCATGTTCGTTATTTATTAACCGTTCAAACAGCACAGAGTATACAATCCACACAATCAGCAACAATCCTACAGGCACGACATGGCTTGATTCTACCAGCACATCATACCAACACCTACGGCACGACATGGCTCGTAGGTCATTCGCATGTTATAAGACTACCCTAGTCAATACCGTCCTATATGCATACTAGTTATTTATCCGGTTATTAGGTTTCCCTATATATATGCATTCTAGTATAACCGTAATAAAGCGGGTTTCGAGGTAATCCCTACCTCTTAAATATCTATCTGGGTCGCATAGCTGCTGACGTCCTGGCCAACTCCGGTCTTCTCCGTGCTCGGGGTAAAGGCCTGGTTTTAACACAAAAGGGACGGTCATCAGTCTCGGTCCAGTCTGTAACGGTTCTCAAATTATTATATTAGTCCAATAGTTTGTTTGTCCAAACGTCCTTTAAAAGTCCGATAAGTCCTTGTATTTATCCGATTTTAAACCCAATATTTAATTAATTAATTTAATTTAATAGCCTGACCCGGATCCGACCCGAGTCCGAAAACTGGACCCGAATCCAACCCGGATCCGACCCAATCCAGCCTCAGACCCGGACCTGACCCGAGCCCGACCCAGACCCGGATCCAGACCTGAGTTAGGACACGGACCTCAAATCCAGTCCAGGCCCGAGGCCCGAACCAGGTTCAGGCCCGAGGCCCAGATCATAGTTGAAGCCTAAGGCCCGAGTCCGTTCCTGGCCCGAGCCCAAGCTCGCTCAGGTCTGAGCTGAGACGGCGATGAGGCGGCTAAGGTTCCGGCTTCTGGCGATGGCGGCGGCGAGGCCGGGGTTCTCGACGGCGGTGAAGGCGTCAGGAGGCTCGGGAGAGGCGGGGGAAGGTTTCTGGTGCGAGTTCCAGGCCCTCCGTCCAGATTTGACGCCGTGGGGAGCTCGCCGGCGAGGGAAACGTCAGATCTGAAGCGTGCGAGCTCCGGCGACCCTCTACACCCGAACCCGACCACCAAAAGCTCGCGAGGGAGCAATTTTCAGGGGAAAAGAAGGTCGGGGAAGACGAATCGAGGTCGGGTAACAGCTTACTGTCTCTAATTCGTTCGATTCCGGCGAGGCGAAGCTCGAGACGTGTGCGGCGACGCTGGTTCGTGACGAGTCGAGGAGGAAGAAGACGAAGAAGGCGAGAGGGTTTCTGGGTTTTGATGTTTGGAGATGAGGGAAGGTCGGGGTGGAGGTAGAGAAGAAGAAGAAGAAGATGGAGGAGGAGGAGAACGAGCTCCGGCGAGGCTCAGCGAAGACGAGAGGACGAGGGAGACGAAGATGAGGGAGGAGCTGCTCTGACTTGGGAAGCGTGCACGAATGAGGGGAGAGGGAGGGTCGCGCTAGGGTTAGGGTAGTGTTGGTCTTGGGCCGGCCTGGGCGAGTGCGTGAGCTGGGACTGGTCTACTGACCGGCCCAAGTCCGAGTCTGGCTGGCCTAGATCCAAACCTTCCATTTTTTTTTCTTCTTTTTTTTTTTTATTTTGAAAACGATCCAAAATCAAACCCGCGACGATTCAACGAAAAAATACATATCTTAAATTCTCAGGTCTTCAAAAAATAAGTCAGGGTTGATGAAGGTATTTACTTGAGATTCTCCCTTCATCGTTCACCGCGTCTGCGTCTCCTCTTCTTCGTTTTTCTTCACTCGCGATTCTCGGTCTCCTTCTGCAGAAATCGATGGCTCCTTTTCAACTCTACGTCTCCTCTTCTTCGTTTTTCTTCAATCGCGTTCACGACTTCACGTTTTCAACCCTCAGAAGTCGGGGAAATCTTGGCATTTATTTTTTTCACACCCAACACGTGCCCCTCACGTGGTCGCGAAGTTAACGAAATCGTTTATTTGGACGGAGTTTTACACTTTCTGCAAAAAACCCAAACGTTTTTAAGTGTGGAATTGGAACGAAACGTTGGTCTGAGTTAGGACGTGAAAACGAAACGTTGAGAAAGGTTTGGAACCAGAGTTTTTCCAAAATTTTAAAACTTTGGAAGAGTATTATGGTCTTTTAGAACTATGAAGGGAAATTCTTCCTTTTGTGTAAGAAACCTAATAGATTTTAAAAGGTGGTTGTGCATTAATGGGAAACTCGTAACATGTTTTTAAACATTAGACCGCTTATCATTGATGTCCAATTCATTTGGACAGTTTCTAGTAATTCCCTGCGACAAAAACGATAGGAAACGTAAATATTATTTTGTGCTCTAATAATCAATTAATGATTGATATTGGATAGCATTGTAAAACATATGCTAGAGAATTGAGTGTAAGAGACTAATTGGTCCTAGTTTTTTTTATTTATGTGTGATCTTCCAACCTATTTGTTTTAAATTTGTTTTCTATGCTAGTATATAAATTTGTTTTCTATGTTAGTATAGTTCAAAAATTATGCCTCATAATGATATAAATTTATTTCTATGCTAGTATAGTTCATAATTTGAAAAATATGCTTTCCAATTGTTTTAGGACAACAATACCCTCATTTTATTTTAAACAAGATAATTCCTAGTTTATTAATTCATTTAAACCTATTTTCAAAATAAATATTCACATTCTAAATAAAATATTTTTAAATTTTTTTCAAATTTTTAAAATTATATTTTATTTTCATAAATATCAAATTATTTTGACAAATATTTTAAAAAATATATAATTCAACGATAATTTTTTAAAATAATATATTATACTTCATTATTTTTTTAGTTTTATTAATTATTAAATTCCTATTTTAATTTATATTTTTTAAATAGCATTATTTTGACAAATATAATTTGAAAGATAATTCAATTTTATAAAAATAAAATTTATTAGTTACTACTTCATATTTTACTTTTAATATAATTTAAAAAATAAATTAAAATCTTATTTTCATAATTAATAAAATATGAATGTAGTAACTAATAAAATTGAACAAAATATCATTTTTATAAAAATAAATTTTATTAGTTACTACATTCATATTTTACTTTTAATATAATTTTAAAAATAAATTAAAATATAATTTTCATAATTAATAAAATATATTATAAATTTAATTATCTTTCATAAATTATTATTAGAGTATTATGTTTTTTTAAATAAATTCAAATATGATTTTTATAATTACTAATATTAACAAAATATTTTTTCTAATATATAAAGGTAAAGAATATTTTTATAAAAAAATATTTTATTCTATATTATTAATTATTAAAATCAGATCTGAATTTATTTTTATATAAAAAACAGATTACTTTGAAAAATAATTTTTAAAGATAAATAAATTTATAATATATTTTACTAATTATGAAAATAATAATTTAATATTTAATTTATTTTTAAAATTATACTTTAAAAAATAAAATATGAATTTTGTTACTAATAAAATTATATAAAATATATTTTATTATAAAATTGAAATTATTTTTCAAAAGTTACCATTATAAAAGTGAATTATCTTTGAAAATATATTTATCAAAATAATCCGATTTTAAAAAATAGAAATTAAAATAATAATTTAATAATTAATAAAACTGAAAAAATAATGAAGTATAATATTTTTGTTTGAAATATTGTCGTTGAATTATCTTTTTTTAAATATTTATCAAAATAATTTGATTTTTCAGAAAATAATATATAATTTTAATAATTTATAAAATTTAAAAAAATTAAAAATATTTTATTTAAAAACTGAAAAATTATTTTGAAAATATATTTAAATGAATTAATAACTATGAATTATCTTGTTTAAAATAAAATGAGGGTATTATTGTCCTAAAACAATTGAAAAGCATACTTTTCAAATTTTGAACTATACTAGCATAAAAAACAAATTTATATCATTATGAGGCATATTTTGTAAAATTTCCCTTGTAAAACATATGCTAGAGAATTGAGTGTAAGAGACTAATCGGTCCTAGTTTTTTTTATTTATGTGTGATCTTCCAACCCTCCGACGTCTTTAAATACATATTCGTCATGGCTAAAGCCATAAGCAACCGTCGAGGACTAGGTTTTTGATGTTGTCTCTCGGATGAACGTAAGGTACAAGTCTCGTCTTTCTTCTTCATCGTTGTCTTCCACGCGGCGGCCACTAGATGACAACGGTTGTAGAAGACATCGGAACTATCCAGCTAGTGGATTTGGGACCCAGGGGTGGGACGGTAAGATGGTGTATTGTTCAACAACACCCCAAGTCGGGTTATCTCAATGAATCAAGACGACGGGCCGATCAGTCCCTTTCGAGCGGAGCATCCCATTCGGTTCCGAAAAACAGATTCTACCAAGAGGCGATCGTACAATCACATATGCAGCTCTTCTCAAGGTTTCTTAAGCAATTTCGATTTTGGGACAATTTTTTGTTTTCTTTGTTTTATGTTTTCATTTCTTAGTTCTTAGTACGTTGGTATTGCCCTATGTTGTCTGCGATGCAAACTAGACTTTTTTACGGGTCCAAAAATGTCGTAAAATATACGAAGTCCACGAACATATTCTGGAGCCTATGGTTTTTAACCCAATTTTTGTTACTATCGGTTGACATTATTAATAAAACACATTTGTCGTTTGTTTCAAAAAAAGAATTTTATATTGACTAGATGATTAGCCAAATCATACGGACTACCTGGTAAAGTGTATTGGATGACCCACAATAAGAATATCAGATAGATTTAAAAAACGATTTCAGAGAAATACACTGACTTTCAATCATTTCTTCCTGAACTACAAGAACATTTAATTTTTCTCACTTAGCTATATTGAATTTTCAAAAAAGATCACTTAACTTTATTTTGATTTTTTTTTAGAGAAACGATGATATTATTAATATAAAAGCATTATGGTGCCTTCGAGAGCCGGAGACACCTTACATAGGAACCAAACTAACAAAACTTGAA
Source organism: Erodium maritimum (assembly GCA_963921825.1). Lineage (NCBI taxonomy): Eukaryota > Viridiplantae > Streptophyta > Magnoliopsida > Geraniales > Geraniaceae > Erodium > Erodium maritimum. The sequence continues at coordinate 82,817,222 of OY997588.1, read as the reverse complement.
AGACAAATGCAGAAAAGTAAATTTTGCCCTTAGGGGGTGGGCCTGCGGTAGCATCCATGTACACCGATACAGTATACTCCAACCATAAAATACTGATCGAGCAGATCAGAGGATAATCAAGCAGTGGTGGACCAATTACTCCCCCGGTAAGTCAGTGTGCGTCGTCCTCCCTTGACTGATAATGGTAGGGCTCCTGAACGCGGGATTGCTGACTCCGAAGTGGTAGAGAAGTAACTCATCAACTGTTGGTGGTACCCTTCCACCTATACACCAGGGAGAAGGTACAGTCGACCAAACTCTCCCTGGCCTTCCCAGCACTCATTCTTGGAGGCGAGGGTGCTTGAAGCCCCCCACCGCTGCTGAAGACGCCCTGTTCGACGCTGCTGATTCTTCATCCTCCGTTGAGTCCTCCTCTCTCTCAGCCCTCTTGTTTCCCGACAATGAAGGCGTCGGATCACATGGTAACCATCCTACTAGTATATCAACATCCTCTGCTTCCCGCTGACCCCATCGCCCCATTCCTTCCCGCCTCGGAGGTGTCCGTGATGTCCCCTTGGTCTGGCCGCCCTTCCCTGATCCACTCAAATATGTCCAGTTCGTCCATGGGACGGCCTTCCCATGTTTTTCCTTTTCAAGCGCCGATCTTGGATCCCCTGGTGCCTTCAGCGAGGATCCTCGTACACCCCCCTCGACCGGACAGACCGGGAAGAGATGCCCCGCGCAACAACACCCAAAACAGTGCTCAGGTAAGTATTCATACGAGATATGCAGATGGGTTCTTACCTGAGAAATAGACAAGCGGAACCAGAGTTGACTTTTTAAGGGGACCCGAATATCTGCCATGATTCTGATCTTCATGAAGTCTCCCCAGCAGAGACCCTCCTTGTCCACATCTACCCCTTGGCAGACTCCCAACGTGTTTCCTATCCTGGAACCCACATCTCTCGTCCAAGCCCCCACTGGCAGATTCGAGACCCGCGCCCAGACCGAGAAATGATGGAATTACAGATCCGAGATATGCATGTGAGCCCTTAGGTCCGTAAACAAGACCAGAGAGTCCCAAAAGGACCAGGTTTCGCCCAACAAGACTCGTTCCCTCTCCTTTGCAGATCGAAAGAAGAAAGCGACAAGGCCGCCCTCCAGAGGTTTGGCCTCGACTTTCATTCCCCAGACATCCTCCATTCGCGCCACAACTGACTTCCAATAGATTTTCTTGGTAGTCAGGACTTTTGCTGCCAACACAAATCGATACAGATTCCCGCGTCCAGTGACCTCTTGCACTGGCACAACGACCTCCTTGATCCTCATAGCGCCCATCTGGGAGTCCAAAACCCCAATCTGCTCCCCCGAGGGTCGACTCTGTCCTAGATAGGGGTCCCCCGGTTGGACCCTAGAAGTCGGGTAGTTATTACCCGCATGGGTCGGACTCGGGCCCATCCTACGGTGCTGACCCGGCACGGGGTCATTGCCGCCCCACTCGCCCAATCCACCCGGCCCCTCAGCAGTGTTCCGGCCCGCTCCAAACCTCGCAGCCCATCGGGCTACATCACCTCCACCACCCTGGGCCCAGATCGACTTCTGACCCAAAGTAGCAGCCCAACGGGCATCGCCCATGAACCCACGACCCAGGCCCGCCTCCCGCTCAACCCTAACCAGTTCCACAACCGCCACTCCCTTCCCCTTTCTTCGACGCCAAGCAATTGCCTCCGGTGTCTCCTCCGGCGCCTCCTCCGGCGTGAATGTCGAGTCCGAGGAGACCGGAATAGGCGTGTGCTCCTCCCCCATTAACGCCGGCAGTAGAGGATCAACTCCCCCACCGCCGTCGACACGAGCAGCTCCTGCCCTCACGGTTCTCCCAGCCCGCTGCCTAGCCTCATTGGCTGAGGCCCCTTCGTCGGCGTGCGACGGAGACAGGCCGGTCCCGACCGAGCCCGGCCACCAGGAACCCAGCCCGCCTCCTTCATGGCCGAGAATTGCAGCGTCGGCGTCGTCCTAGTCCTGACCGTCCAAGTTCCCTCCGACAGCACGGGGTCGTCCCCCGTGATCGCCACCACCGGGGTCTCCGACTCCGATCCCACCCTCGTCATCGCCCTTAGGGCCTCCTCCCTCACCGTCTCTGTCGCCGGCATCGTCTCCTCCACCGGTTCCTCCTCCGGTATCTCCGAACCTGACTCGTACATCAAGCCCTGATCGTCCAACTCCGGCAACCGTGGCCCCCAATGGACCCCCTCATCGCCGCCCTGCTCACCGCCCTCCATACCGCTCGATAACGCCATGAAAACCGAAGCAAATCGCAAAGCACCCTAAACCCTAGCAGAGAGGCGCTGCGTCTTTTTTCTTTTACTTTATTTTGATAATAAATGACACAAATATTTTTATTTTTAAAGTCTTCTAAAAAAATATGATAATAACATGATCGATTTCATTTATAACCCAAATTTGATGTAATTGATCTCGTGGGTTTGTTTCGTTTTCGAATATATATAGAACTCATGTTTCAAAAAAATTATTTTATAATTATGGTAGTCTAGGTTCCTTTTATCTGCAACTTTTACTGGACGATCAAGAGAATAAAAAATATTGATAAAAACTTGATGAGTTGGTTATTGAGAAAACAGGGGCGCAAGATCTGGGTGGATTGGGGAAGCTATCCAAGAGACCTACTGTTGTGATCGTTGGGAATCATGCCTCTATTACTGTGACATCGTCCTCTATTCGAGCCCCATGCACATCGGCTCCGAATGTACCCTCTTCTTGGCTCCTCGCTTTGAGACGGACATCAGTTAGCACAGTCCTGAATGAGCGGGGATTTCGGGGGTATTTCCTTTCGATTTGGGATCAAGGACTTTTTTGTTATCATATTCGGATCAAGATGCTTGGGCGTCTCTAACGGATGACGATTGGAAAGCATCGTGTCCTTGGTTATTTTCTTTTACTAATTGTGTTGATCGAGTTCTGTTTGTAGGGTATCTTCTTTGAGTTGACATTATCGGTCTTCCTGTTGTGTCCTGGAGCAGTGTCTCCCTATCTAAGGTTGTTTGGTCATTCGGTATGTTCTTTGCCATCCACCCGTACTCTCTAGTGTCGGCCCAATCGTCGAGGGGCCCAATCGTCGAGGGTCTTAGCTCTAGTTCAGGTTATGGACGTCTCGCCTGCAAGCGGGTGTTACAACTGAGTTGTAATTGAATTCCATTCAAATAATAAAACGGGAGAAGAAAGCTTTATTGAATGGTTCCAGGAATTCAACACTGCCTTAATGGCCCTCTCTCTCTACAGAATTTGCTATAAAATGGAAAAAAGCAACAATAAGCTAAGCTATGAAAACGAGAACAAAACCCATATGATCTTTGATGCCCTTCACTGTTGTTGCCTTTCCCTTTTGATGCGCGAGGGTTGGAGACGACGCACGGAACGGTGCCGTTTCTTCTCTTTTGGGCTTGTCTGCCAAACGGCCCAAAAGGCCCAATGGCCCAATCGTGATGTTGAACGGTGTCTTATCCTTCAACCAACCCACACATATTGCTCTGCTCCTCTGAGTCTTGATCCGATCATGACAAATACACCATCCATAAAATAAGCTTGTCCTCAAGCTTAATTGTTGAGTTTGAACGCCAACAAATGAATCCCTGCCCGTGTAATCATAAATGAGCAACCATCTTCCATCATCAACACCATAACTTGAAATGAGCTTCGTCACAGCAGTTCCATTGATTTCATCACTGTAGAATGTAAGTAACAACAACACCACATACTCGTTATTTTCTTCTGAGCTCCCCAAAATATATGGACCCCTCTTCAGCTCGAAGAACGACCGGAAGAGCCATAATAATTTTTCCCAAAATATACCTCTACCGTCCCAATTCTCTTGAAAATCACCATAGCTAAATTTGATACTGAAATATGCTCCCCATCTCCTGTCATAGTGGCCAAAAGGGACAATGCCTCTAACTGGTATAATGTTTTTACCATACAGTAACAACCTTGCAGCACCCTTTGTTTCTTTCTTTGACCTCCTAATATGGTTATGTAGGACTACTCTTGTAATGATCCAAGAAACACACCCCCTGATTAATTCTAACATTGTGCAACAAGTTTGTAAACCAAAAGTACTGTACACAATGCCATACCAAGCTCCCATCATCCTATGAATTCAGTGCACCCTCATTGAATTATAAATCCAACACTTCATAGTGCTATTATAACTACAAAAAATCCATAAACCCCTAGTTGGATGCCACAGGACCATTTTCCCATTTCGCGTATGAACTTGCAAAATTGAAACACTCGGAAAATAATCCCCCATATTTGTCAAGTTCTCAGTGTTGGTGTCTACTGCTCCATCATCGAGTTGCTGCCAAACAAAGTGTGACAGCTTCATCTCTGGATCATAAACAACTTTAAACCCCTCTATCTTCATCTTAGAATAGAGTGTAACAATAATAGGTTCAGTAATGATTCTTCCAACAACCAACGATGCTTCAAGCTTCATATTCACGGCACACATCCTATAGCACAACTCCATACTACACTTCCGTCTATCCCCATGGTACAATATGCCTTCTCTATGATCAGTGGTGTACTTACTGAGAAATAAATTCAATTCCCAAAACCTTCGTGGTGATGAATGAGCATAGATGTCAACTAGAAACGTGATACAATTTCCCTCATGGTTCGTATATATCCCCAAAGATTTCAAACAAAAAGACAAAGCTTGTTTAAAATTCTCCCCTGTAGCATAATCTTCAGTTAAACTGGCTGTCTGAGAAAGTAATGCAACACTCCTCCCTATATTCTTATGACCAAAACCATCCCAACAAGGCTTAAAATCTACTCCCCTCATTTCAACAAAAGCATCTCCAGTTTCCAAAATGATTTTGGCTCCATTAAACCTCAAAATTATGATAAAGCTCAACTTCCAAACTACAACTACAACATCCAAAATTACTTTAGGAATTACACCATTCATTGTCTCAGGGGTAAGATCAACAATATATTTAAATACTTTTTTCAATAACCATACCCCAATGCCCTCCTTGTGTCTACCAAAAACACCATTGATACCATTAAGGAAAGGTTTGGTCCGAAAAAATTCAAACACTCCCAAAAAATCTTCCACAATGTACCCAAACTCATATAAAGCATTAAGATCAGAGGTACTCCATCCTCTAAACATAATATCTATGACATCAACTTTATCAGTTATCTCGTTTAGACACTCAAACCCCACATCAACCATTGCACCATCTGACATAAAATTTTCCATAATTCTATCATGTGAACAACGTAAATTTCTCTTATACAATAAAGTGCCAAATATGAACTTTCTGAACCCCAAGAATGCCACACTCACCCATAATTCATCATCAAGTATTAAAACGTCTAACCACTTCATATCTACCCAATAACTCCTTACTGTCCCATCATTCACTTCTAGCCTCTCCATCAAAAAATTATTGACCCTCGTATAAGATTTACTCATGGAAACACCAAACCCAGTAGCTTTCTCAATACTCCCATAATTATTAAACCACTTCTTCACAACTCTAAACCCATTATCATCCTTTTTCAACAGATTTAGGTACCAGATATCATCTCTATAACCCCATGCTACCTGATCAATATTGTAATTCATATTGGTAATTCCTCTGTTCCTCAACTCCCTATCATCACACATGTTTGTTTTATAGTTCCGAGCAAAATTATCATTTTCACCATTATCCATAACAATAGGCAATTCATGGCACCCCATTTCCCTAGTCAAGTTGATACCTCTAATCCCCCAAAGCACTTTATAAAAATTCATAACTGTTCCAATACCGGTTGGCCATTCAATCTGCTCATAAGCTTGACTAGTTAACTGTTTAGAACATAAAGTAGTAGGAATTGAGATTACCTCCCTGTCAAGTTTTGTCTGACCTTGGCTCATTGCTTTGAGCATAGATAAGTGATTAGCCCTGACATCAATTCCATTTGCCAAAATCGCTTCCTGACCCATGACAGCAGCTCTACAATTCCAGACACGAACCACCCCAATTTTTTCTCGGTTTTCAACATCTAGCTGCTCCTTCTCCTTTCACTCTATTTCAACTTGTTGTTCCTCCAATTCTCTGTCAATGGTTGCTTGTTGATGCAGCCAAGCCTTTTTGTTCAGCCAAGTATCTCTCCTTAAGCCTTTCTGCAACTCGCATTTTTTTGTACTGTAACTGTATCGCACTCTTATCGGAATCATCTGTTTGATAGAGTGGGCTTGGAGAGGGTTGAGCTTGCATTAGAGGTTGCTGTATTTCCTCTTGAGGAGGATGAGTTTGCAATTGTTGTTGTTGATACTGTGGAGCTGTCGGTTGTTGATATGAGAAATACATCTGCTGGTAATACTGTTGATATTGTTGTTGCTCAGGAGCATACGCATTCCGGTTGTCCATCATCGGCACATAACCGAACGTGGGATGAAAAAACAAAGGTGAATAGAGCTCTTGTTTACCTCGATCTACTGGTTCTCGGAGCGGATTGCCATAAAAATTGAAGCCCTGGGAAGGAATAAATGGATTTGCAAGAGCCCAAGTGCTCTGAAACATCCCGTTCCGGCTGTCCAGTATCGTCGGTTGGCCAGAAAACAAATTTGCTGCTGCACTTCCATCCATAGTAACAGGTGCCTACATCATGACTTTACTGTCTCTACAGGTCGCAGGAGCAAAGGCTCTGATACCACTTGTTACAACTGAGTTGTAATTGAATTCCATTCAAATAATAAAATGGGAGAAGAAAGCTTTACTGAATGGTTGCAGGAATTCAACACTGTCTTAATGGCCCTCTCTCTCTACAAAATTTGCTATAAAATGGAAAAAAGCAACAATAAGCTAAGCTATGAAAACGAGAACAAAACCCATATGATCTTTGATGCCCTTCACTGCTGCTGCCTTTCCCTTTTGATGCGCGAGGGTTGGAGACGACGCACGGAACGGTGCCGTTTCTTCTCTTTTGGGCTTGTCTGCCAAACAGCCCAATGGCCCAATCGTGATGTTGAACGGTGTCTTATCCTTCAACCAACCCACACATATTGCTCTGCTCCTCTGAGTCTTGGTCCGATCATGACAGCGGGTGGTCGAGACTCGATGCCCTAGCTTCTACGTGAATGTGCTTCTCAAGACAGTAAATGCAAGTTTACTCATTTTCTCCTCCAGATTGGGGTAGAACCGAGAGTCTCCTCGACTGCCAAGAGGGGTAGTCTTCTTGACCGTGTTCCTCTTCCGAGTTCACACACACTCATCCTTGCTAGAAGAGAAGCCCTCCCCCTCACTCCCATCGGTCAGTCTACTCCTCAGCTTGTTGAGGCTTTATCGGGCGTGACAAGGGCAACGACGACTATTTTTAGGTCCTCTAGTTCGACATGTACTAATTTGAAGAGGTGGGAGGACTTAGTCAAGAACGATTCTGACATGGCCTCCGCTACAAACCTATATGTTGGTCTGGATAAATCTCTCGCCCCGCTTGTTGATTGATCAGCGCAGCCTCTCCAGGCTATTCTTCCGGATGCCTTCCCCTTCTTGGGTGTTCTCTCGGGGTGTTCATCTCATTGATTGATAGGAGTATCAGGGTATTGATCATCCCCATTATCGTAAAGTTTGCTTCCAGCATTGTGGTCCGCTATGAAGCCTAGCTAATGAGGGCTTTCGGAAGATTGATGCGATCTTGAGTCACTATTATAGCAGCAGAACCCCGCGCTCCATTAATGTCATTTGATAGTATATTTAGCAGATAACACCAAGAACTAACTATCATCAAGTTGTGTCGTTCAAAAACTGATTGTTGACTTATTAGTCTATCAATTTGACACTGTAGACTTAAGGTAATCACGCAAACAAACATTTTCCGTTAGAAATAACAGACAATGTTAGGAAAAACTCAAAAAATTATCAAGTCTACAGTTAGTTTTTGAGTTTTATATGACAGTTAGTTCTTAGAGTTTTTCCTAACGTTTTTTGTCATTTCTAACGGAAAATATTAATTTACGTAATTACCTATTGTGTCAAATTGATCGATTAATAAGTCTACGTACAGTTTTTGAGTTTATTGCTTTGCTTTCGTTAATATACTTTTTTCTCCCCGATGAAAAACAAAATGAAATAAGTGTAAACAATGATACCCACAGAGAGTTTGATAGGTTCCGGGACCTTACTATCGATAGTGTACATGGAAATTCAAAGCCGTTTTGTTTCAATCCTTGCTTGGTGTGTTTCATATATTTATCGTCTTAAACAATGAAGTTCTGGCTTTTACACTATACACAACTCCTCATAATCTTCACTTCCTACATACATTATGAGAGATGCATTTGGTATAATCGAATCAAGAAATATAATTCAAGCGGAAAAAAGACTACTCTTGCGTGTGTATAAGTTAATCATAGGGAGGGGTAACAGTAACAGTCCCCAATTGATAAAAGTGGTATCCATCCCAAGTGAGAGTATACAAAAGTCTCAAATTAATATTAAGAGAAAAATAGTTGCCCCTTAAACTCTGGATGTCCCGAGCTTTCGTTCAAAGAGGTGCCTCAGAAGGTAAACTTGGGCAACGCTGATGCCAACCAATGCTGCTGATTCCCAGAATGCCTTATAAACTGCCCTGCTACTCATCGCTTCATTTACTGCACAATCAAAATACTTATCCTTTTAAATCTATGTAATTTCCCAAGGCTACAAGTTGCAAAAAGTGAATGCCTCATACTACTTTGTTGTTGTTGTTGTTGTTGTTAAAGTTAGAGTTCTGTATTGACACAACCTTGTGCAGATCAGTCTCCAAATTATATGATACAGATAATTACATTGAGTTTCTATTGTTAATATAATTAATAACTTGGTAAGAGGATATTATTCACTACTTAAGTAAGGAATGATCAAAGCAGAGATCATTGGATTTGGTTAAACAACGTGCGGTTGGTAACCAAGGATCTTTTTTTTAGCAAGAGATGGGACTAAAGAAGCAATAAATTGGATATAGTTCCAATGCAAAAGTTATAATGGAAAGATACCGATTGCCTGGCGCTCAGTCTCGGCCTCCAACCAATGTTGTTCAAATTGAATATTGTAAAGAGCTTCCTCTAACTTCTCTATCTGCTCTAACAAAGGGTTGATATGCTCTGCAGACATGAAAGCTATTGTTAATTGATTCACCATTTCATTCAGAAGAACAAAGGTATGGGTAATAACAAGACAAGTCACCATCTTTTGCATGTTCATCATGATATGAAAAATGGCCAACATGAATATCGAAGTCTATTGTTTCATGGTAAGGAGACTTGTTTGAGAAGCAGAAACGGTGGACTCCTTTCTCATGAGCCACAAACTCAAATTTCTCACTTGGCTTCCCACGGATATCCTGAATTTGGTTACCAGACGGTCCCTTCACCTGATTCAACAACTCACAACATCAATGGAGATACATACGTGTACAATCTAGTAGTTTATTTCCTAATTCTTGTAGGTTTCTCCCATACATAAAGGGATAACCGTAAGTTAATCAATAAGAATCAATAATACTTCAATATTTTAGAATTGAACATGGAATCAGAGCTTGGTTCAATCCAGGGACCTGATGATTATGGGCCCACCCCACTTACGTGGCGCCACACTGATGGGTGAAACAACTACTTCAAGAACTCAAGCTTACGAAGGATACTCCAATGAAATTAATAGGTGACAATCAGGCAGCATTGCACATTGCATCCAATCTTGTGTTTCACGAAAAAACCAAACATATAGAAATCGATTGTCACTTTAGCAGGGAGAAGATTATGTTAAGTTGCACCACAACCAATTTCGTAAATTCTAATGACCACTGGCAAATATCTTCACGAAATGAGGAAGCAATTTCCAGGTCAGTTACATAAATCCTTCAGTAAAATTCCTTGTGATTTTTACCTATGTTGCACATGCCCAAACCATATCTCAGACAAATCCATAGGGTCACAGTTATGAATTATGGGTTAGAAATCAAAATACATTTGGCCATCCATTAACCTCCTTTAGTAAAAAATCTTAGGACCCGAGTGGAGTACGAATCGACATCATCACATTATTTGGCAAGAGCAAGGAAAAATCACAACATAGGATAGAAAAAACCCAATCAATTAACAACACAAATCACATCTCAAAAACAACTAGTGGTTGAGTGAACATACCACAAGATCAACACCATCCTCGGCAACGTGCCAGGCTCCCTCGACCTTAACTACAACAAACGACACATGGACAGTGTCGCCGTCGTACTTAACCTCATGTGAGAAGCATTCTTCTCTGTCTATCACAAATCTAATTCCACGAGCTGTTTGTAGAGTCAATAAGAGTGCCACCAATACAACCACTGCACCTCCTTTCATCTGGGTATTACAAAATCAACAATTACAAAACTTAATTCAGCACTAAGTCCATAGCGAAAATTCTCAACACAGGCAAATTCTCCCAAAAATTAGACATAATATCCCATCAAATGATTAAATCATCCCAAATTACGAATCAGATAACTTTGAAGTAATCCTGAAAGAAACGCAAGCATAAAAATCAAACGAAGTAAAGATAGACCCACAAATCAGGTACATAATGTTCAGTTCTGTAGATCAGGTACATATTGAAGCGATCTCAAAAATTCAAATTTGGACTTCTTTTTTCTTCTAGGTTTCTCGGGAACCAAACGGAATGGAAAAAATTGGCGACAGTTATCGAATACGAAAATGGGAATGGGAAAAAATTGAGGGGTCGAAAGAAATATTTCACCTTGAAGAATCTGACAAGCTATGGGAGCTCCTGCTTGGTGTGATTCAGGAAATCTAGGTTTAGTACTTCACTTTTATCGGAAGACTCGAACAGAAGAACTTTGAAACTCTAGTCACGCGACGCCTGGTCTGTCTCAAGAGATCCTGATAGTATGTGTTCAAGTGCACTGTATGGTTCTGTGATCCGCTCGGTTTCTATATTGAAATTGAATTTACTAAATCAAAACATTGTTTTTGTAACGTACTAGATAATAGATATAGTGGAAAAAATATATTTATGTATCATGAACCTGTTACAAGTAGGGGTGTCTAAATATTTGGTCATCATCGAAAATCGGCTTTTACCGATCGTCATTGTTATCGAAATCATCCGAATCGGTGTCATCGACGACGGTTACGGTTAAAAAATATCAATCCGACGGCATTTTAGTTAGGTACAATTTTGTATCTTTCAAACCGATAAAAAAAACCATTCGATCGGCTTTTATTTCATAAACCTATTACTTTTCCGTTTATATTGGGTTGCCCAGACTTAAGCTCAAATTGATTTAATTTAAATTGGGTTGTTTTAAGTCCTGCTTTGGCTCAACATCTTTTACCGAAATTATATAAGTTTATGAGCTAAGCCCATTTTACTTTTAGTCCATTTAATTTTCAATAACCAACCTATTTGCATTCAAGTCCATTTATTTTTCATTCACCAATTAACCTTAACCCTAATAATGGAGTGGGTAAAAGACCGATCGTCACCGAGAACTTTGTTAACTAAATTGAAAAATATTCAAAATGATGTAAACATATAGAAATGAAGTATAAATTTCTCTAAAGAACTTAAATCATGGTTCAAATTTGAAGCTTAAAATGAAGGCCCAAAAAAGCACAAAGGGCTTGGTGAACCGGATATAAATCGTAATCGACCGACTCTGTAAGCTGTCGGATTCTTAGATAACCGTCGATTATGGGGACAATGACGGTTATTGATCTTAGTAAATCGATAGTTACGGTCCGGTTACCGGTTTAGGGTTAAAAGGGTGGTCACCGTCTGACGCCCACCCCTAGTTACAAGTTGATATTTTATTTTTTAAATTATTACGGATCATGATCTTTTTTTTTTACAGAATTAATGTTAAACTTTATATATCAATGAGGATATGTACATACATCTGAAAAACGCATATGGTAAAGAGAAATACGACACGTCACAGTCTCGAGAGCAAAACGAAAAAAATGCAACACAGTGCGCACAAACAGTACAACAAGTGCACACCTACATTTATTATGTGTGATCGAACAAATGACCTCTTATATCAAAGGTTGAGCATTGATCACCGGGGAGTCGCTTTACAGATTCAAATTATGATCTTCAATTGACGTCAAATTATGTACAAGCTTTGTCTATTATGCAAGACAATAATTAAATGTAAATAATAGTTTTATCCTATGAGCAATAAATTAAACGAATAAGCTTTGTTATATAAAATATAACTTCATCGATTAATTTAATCGAACCTTTAAGGTTCATTTCGTTGTGATCTTCACTTTATTGAGTGTGGCCCTTTATGATTCATATGGCGTTGGCAGTAAGACGGAAATCGACATTTCATCCACAAGTTATGGGAAACTCTTAGCAAGGCTCATAATTACCCAAGTCACACGAACTCTTGACTTTGTATTTGTCAAATCATGTTACCATAAATGATCTCATCCTTTGTCATTTTGGCGATGTCATAACCGAACAAAAAGGCATAGAAACATCATCCATTTTCCTATTCAGTCCATTGTTCTCTTGATCTTGAGTTCGGATTATAGTTGACAAATCTCACGCATGGTCATACTTCTTCTCATGAGCTCTGTTATGGCTTCTTTTTCTATTGGAGCTCCCTTCGCATCGTCGCTATCCAATGCGTCGTTGGCTCCCTCGCGCCACCAACGATGTGTCCCCGATCTTGTTCGGGTCCCCCTCTACAACTCTGATGGTTTTCGCCAGGCTCACCTCTGCATCAGTCGACCTCCCCGTCACGGAGCCCCTCGATCTCTTCGTGTCAGATCATCTCCCCTGATCAGCCCTCGTCGTCTATGAAGCCTCCATCGATGTATCCACCCCCTGGCCTCCACTGATGCCTCCTCCCTAGTCTCTCGATGCCGAATCAACATGATCGTTTGGTTCTTCTTTACTGTCTCTGTTTTTCCCTTTTTGTAAGATTCAGTTAAGGTAAATTCGCCAGTCTAGGTTCACTAGTACTCCTCACGACGCAAATATTTCCCTACTTACTATCAAGTTCATTTTCATTGTACTCTTCACGGCGAAAAGAGACCTCCCTATGAGATCAAGCAACGTTTAGGCATCATCTTGAGCGGTTCTCCACAGTTTAGTTTTACTTATCAGCTTCCGTGTCGGTTATCTATAAACCATTTTTTTTATAAGAAATGGATTTATTAACTTTGAATATGAAGAACATACATACAGAGGGGTCGATCAACCGAAGGATCAGGCTCACAACTGGAAAAAAAAAGGTAAAAACATACACAAGAACTCACGTACCGCTGAGTGCGGATGGGTCCCTAAGACCGACTACCCACTCGATTACTGCTTCCTAGCAAACATTCTCCTGGTGCTTTAAGCCACAACTCTCATTCAACTTTTGCCTTCAATAAACTTGCATCCAGCAACATGCCAAAACAGTGTATTTACAAGCCCAGAAGCACCTTGTCTGTCGACTCCAACTTAGCATTAAAATCTATATGGTTCTTGCAAATCCAAATGCTCCAAATTGTAGCATAACCCACCAACAGCCAAGCTTCCCTCCAAGATCGAGATCAAAAGTCTTCTCAACTCAAAATACAAGCTACAATATCCTTCGACATTGTCCACTAAAACCTTACCATGAATAAACTTTTCCCCGAAAAAATCACACAAATTCACAATGCAGGAATAAATGATCCTGATCCTCAAAGCAATTCTTTTAGAAATAGCATCTCATTGTCATTAAAGATATTTTACACCCTTTTGCCTCCAGAAAACACATACTAGGAGCTGCCCCATGAGTTAATAACCACACAAACGAGCATATTTTCGACGAAACATTCTTAACCCAAATAAGCCGAGCCCAAGGTGACGTGTTCCCAAGCTCCCTAATCAACAATTTATAAGTGGAAGCTGGCGAAAGACTCTTGGGAAATTTAGACCAAACCAATTTGTCACTCGATTTCGATCGAATATGAACCTAACAAAACATTGTCAACCGCTCTCGTGCCTTGTCATCCTCCCAAAATCATAAATCTTTTTTGTGCTTTACCTTCCAAACTCCATTAACCCAAAAAGCAATGACCTATGTCCACTCTTTAATTTTAATTTTTGTCTTTATCTTTGAAACCGTTTGTGACCCTAGTAAAATTTCAATATAATACCCTGCCAAACATTTAATTTCAGTATAATACCCTCGCAAAAAATTTGCACTTTGATACCTAAACCAAACATTTAATAACAGTTTCATACCCAGCTGTTAACTTTATGTTGGTTTTGGATGGAAAATAGGTAAAAAAAAATCCATAATACACCCAAATAACATTCAAATTTTTAGAACAATGCCACTCAAGCGATGAAATGTCAATAATACCAACTTTTTTTTTGTTTAATCTTTTTTATTTTAAAAAATCATACTTAAAAAATCATATTTTAATTTTTAAAAATCAGTTTAATTTTTAAAAATTCAGTTTTTGTACAAAGATCAATTTTTATTTTTATAAAAATCAGTTTTTATTTAAAAATCAATTTTTTTTTATAAAAATCAATTTTGTTTTTTTAAAAAACATTTTATTTTAAAAAATCATAATCAATTATTTAATCATTCATAATTAATATTTTTTACATCATACACCATACATCTCTGTCAACATCATACATCACACATCATACATCTAAGACCCTCAACGTCTACATCTCCTTCACCCCAAATCAAGAAAAGCAAGTTTAAATTTTTTCTTCTATTTCTCTCACCAAATCCAAGCTACAAGAGGACCCATACCCAAGCCCCAATTTATTCTCCTCTCGACCTCACCGTCTTCAATCTTCATCTCACCGTAGCGCATGGTGGTATGGAAGTAGATCGCGCAGTCCGGTCTCGATTCTAGATCTCTGGTACCCCTGTCCTAGAGCTTATTCTCCATCGTCTCCGTGAACGGGCCGGAAAAGGCGGCGAGACCACATCGTGAGGAACGATAAAAGACAACTGTAAGCAATTGTAAGAACCGCCCCCGGTCGTTTCCGTTCGAACCGGAGGTTTTCGGCGAAAGTTGACTTTTTATCGGAAAAGTCAACCGATGATTCCGGGAGTCATTCGGGACCTTTCCGGAGCCCAAAAAGCTTAGCCATCGTTACGGTTAGCTTAATTGAGCTGTTTCCTTTCTAATGACTGTAATATTGGGAAAAGTCAACCCGGACCTTTTATCGGTCAAACGCGATCCGATTAGGAACTAAATCCATTTAATTAATTGAGCTGGAATTATTTAAGCTTGAAGTGGTCCCCACATGGACATGTGTCCATGTTTTCTTGGAAGGGAAGAAATGAATGTGTTTTGACCCTTATGCCTTAATAGTTGAACTTGGGAAGAGATAAGGCAAGGGGGTATTTTGGACATCTTGCTATCTAGGTCTAATACACCATTTTGGACCAATTTCAGCATATTTTCACAAGGTGTCCAAATTATAGAGAGAGGGGGAGAGAGAGAGAAGAACTAAGGAAGCTTAAGGAAGAAGAAAGAAGGAAAAGGAAGGAACTTTAGCTTGTTTCTTCACCAAAACTCCTCTAAAATCCCATTTTCTTCATCTACTCTTCACTACCAAGGTAATCCTCAAATCCATTTTCGTTTTGGTTGAGTTTGATTCATTAGTTTTGATAGAGAAATGCTAATAACGGTTGGGTTAAGGTTTGATGATGTTAGTTGTTTTTTTTTGTGGATGGAAGTGAAGTTGTTGATGGAAATCTATTGTTTTGAGTAGTTTTGATGAAACTCATTGAGGGAATTGAAGTATTGGAGGTGATTGAATCTATTTTGGAGGTTTATGAGTTCATCAATGGAGTTTTGATGTTGAAATTCGTGGAAAACGAAGGTGGGGAAGAAGAAGGGGGTCTGCCCAAATCTGTTACGGAATGGGACACGGAGAGGGCCAGGTTCCGGCACGGAAACACCGCACGGACCGGGCCAGGTTCCGGCACGGAGTGCCGCACGGACCGGGCCAGGGTCCGGCACGGTGTGCCGCACGGGCCGTGCCTGATTCCGGGCCGGTCTGTGGCGCGGGCCGGGTCGGTTGCTGGGCTGGTGTGCTGCACGGGCCGGGTCGAGTTCCGGGTCTTTGGGCCTCATTCTGGCCCAATTCCCCTTTTTCCTATGTTGTACTTTCGGGCTTAATTTAGTTGTTATCGTTAAAAACGCAACTGAATTGGTTTTGATTCGAGTATTGTTTTGTATTCCAAGACTTTGGACCCGAGCTTGACGGAGGAGGAGACGGTTGGATCTCGTGAAGTGGAGGAGGAAGGTAGCCAGGTCGTCACCAGCTAAGAGTGAAGTACTTTTGAGTTTGAGGTAGGGAAAGTAGCGAATACCGATTTAATTACGGAAAGTTACTCGTATGCCTTTTTGATAATAATAATAACCGGAAAGGTCTTAGTTTGCATATAAGATGTGATTCACTAGAATAATCGCTTTCATTTCTTGGGAACTTGGCGTGCTGGTAGAATGGTCATGTCAAGCCTTGGGGTTGCGTGTTGATTGTGATGCCTTGATCTATGATTGAGATGCATGATACTTGTTGTAGCCGTTGATTGAGAGTCATAATAAGATATACTCGGTGTAGCATGTTGTTGCTATGTTTGGGCAAGTGTGTCATGCGTGATGTGATGTGAACCATTGATTGTGATTTGATCGGGCGAGTGATAGATTGATATGTGTGTTATGGTGAATTGGCTCGGTTGGTATACCGTGGTCGAGCTATGGCGTTGTGATGCATGTTACTCTCTTGATGCGTGTTCCGAGAGGAGGTGTGTCCGGTATGATACCTACATTGAGATAGTATGTCGGTGTAGGGTATCGAGGACGAGGATGGTGTGATCATTACCCCGATGCTCTGTGGTCCGGGAAGGCGTACGACCGAGGTATGTGTCGGTCGGTATGCATGAGGCCCCGAGTCTACGTGACGGGAAGACGTCCAACTGAGGGATTGCCGGTCCGGGATGTTACCCCGAGTCTACGTGACGAGAAGATATCGGGACCGATGTTGTGTGTTACGGTACGATATAATTGGGACGGCTGTGATAGCCGATGATGTCGGGAATGCAGTGTTAGTTATGTGTTTGTTCTGCTATGTGTTGTATGCTTGACGTTTGATTGTGTGCGTTGTTTAATGTCGTATTGGTCTTGCGAAAGTGTTTAGTGTTTGGTAAACTTATGTGGATGTCTTTCGGGTTGTGCTTTGCTAATATGCCTTAATTGGACGGTTACTCGTGGTGGTGAACGGATGTTCATAACCTTAACTACTTTTCCTACTGAGCGAAAGCTCACCCCTTTACCTTGTTGTTTTTCAGGTCTTGAGCGGGACTTGTGCTAGCGGGATTCTCGGCGCTTGGGAGCCAGAGAGGGTCTTGTCTAGTGGTCTAGAGATATACTGTTATTTGAACTAAACTCTTATTTTGATGGTTTTTATGAGTTGCGGATTTTTTTTATCGGATTTATGGATTTCAGAACTTCATGTTTAAACTTATCTCATTTAAATTGCCTTATTTAATTATTTTTTTAAGCTCACGTCTCGAGTCTGGTCAAAACCGGATTTGGGGCGTGACAGCAATAGCCGTCACGTGCTCACCGGAGAAGCCGAGTTCAGATTTGAACTCGAGTTCTTCTGCCGCAACCTTGGTCGTCTCGTGCTTACTGGAGAAGACGAGTTCAGATCTGAATTCAATTTCTGATGCGGCAACCTCTATCTCCTTTTCTTCTTCTTCAGATCTCCCTCTCCGTAAAAATGATGCATGAACCGAGTTCAGATATGGTGGGATTCTTTTGGAGGGGAAATAAGTCATCTCTCTGAAATCTTAAGAACACACTCATCTCTGTGAAACTAAAGAACACATAGATTTGGCTTTGGAATGTTGAAGATTTGACAAAATATTCTTTAATTTTGGTCTTTTTAATAAATCAGGATTTTAATTAAGAAAATAAAGAAATTTTTAAGGAAATAGACTAAGAATAAAAAAATAGTTTATTTAATTTTGATTTTGATTTGATTTATTATAAAATCTAATATTGTTGTTTGTTTGAATAGTAAGGGGTTGTTTTGGGGTAGTATGGATTTTTTTTATTTATTTTCCATCCAAAACTAACCGAAAATTGACGACTACGTATGAAATCGTTATTAAATGGTTGGTTTAAGTATGAAAATATAAATAAATTCTATCAGGATATTATTCTGAAATTAAATATTTAACTGGATATTATATTAAAATTTTCCAAGAGATTTGTAAAACATGAATTTTCGAGGATTCTATCTCTTGTTCTGATTTTTTTAATTAATAATAAATGATGTACTTTTCGTTCAAAAAAAAAAAACTAACGTCAGATCAGTAATCAAAATTAAAAGAAATGTTGGGCTGCGATAACAGCAGTGTTGGTATGGTCGGACACTATCACAGTGTAGCTGCTCAAGGGTTTCATCTGCTTTTCCCCACGGTGGATAGTTATCTTCCCTATCTCGTTCACAGATTCTCTCTACTGACTTGTTTGGAGCAACAGCATTTTAATATTTTGACTTCTCCCCCTCTACAACTCTCAACCGGGAGCTCTTCCAAATTGCAATAGGGTCTTTTTTTGTGTGAATTTTCTGGGAAAATCTTCTTTCTCGGGAAAGTTAATCAACAAGGTGGAGATTCTTTGTATAATCTCGGTGGGTTTTGCTTTTGGTGGTCGATAAGCTTGATGGGTTTATGAATTTGGAGGTGAAGCATGAGCGTCGGTAAGACGATCGTGGACGTTGTGCTTCGTTCGGGGAGTGTTTGGAGACATAGACTCTTTGGCTCCTCCTCCTGCTGTTTTATTAGGTATTACTATTTACTCTATTCCCAATCAACCAATTTAAAGAGGGCAAAACTTTGACAATTTCGTTGTTAGAATTAAATAATCAACCAATGCCAAATTTTAAATTACAGTCAATTATATTCTGATATCGACCCAACTCATGATTCCAATTTCCAGACTTAACAGCTTAATCATATATGTAATTAATTGAATGGTCATATTACAACATGCTTGATTATCTCTTTCTTCACCAAACTTGTTTTTTTGTTAGACTTTTTCCTTATGGAAGGGAGATCCAATTGGCTATCATTTGACTGGAAACTAGTGGCCTGGCTTGATTTCCAAGTCAACCACTGAATGTTGTGTAACTCTGAATGGGGCAAATGAAACCAGATCCAGTGGTAGAGAAAGAAATCAAGAGAATGAGACAAGTATGGCCGAGACAGTGGTATGGCTGGTGATTGAAAAGTTGATCGGGTTTCTAGCAGAAGAAGTGAAATTTCCGGGCGCAGGAAGCCTCTGCAGACAAGTTCAGTACATCAAAGATGAACTGGAGACCATACATTCCTTCCTCAGGGAGGCAGATGCTAGAGCAGACAAGGAAGGACCCAACCAACAAGGCGGCGTGCAAGTTTGGGTCAAACAAGTGAGAGAGGTTGCGTTCCAGATGGAAGATCTCATGGACAAGTATATGCTTCACATGGCACAACATGGACTTGGGAATGGATTCACCGGCCACATCAAAAAGATGGCCTTCTTTCTCGAGAACCCACGATGGCGCTGTAGGGTTGCTGGTGAGGTCCAACAGATCAAGACACAGCTTGCTGAAATCAAGGAGAGAAGTGACAGATACAAATTCAGCAGTGTTGTTAGTGTTAGTGATAGTCTCGACGCGTGGAGTGATCCTCGAGTGGCTTCTCGTTTTGTCTCAGCAGCTGACGTTGTTGGGTTTGAGGATGCAAAGCTTGAACTGATAGGTTTGTTGCTGGAAGGCCCACCCGAACGCAAGGTGGTCTCTGTGGTAGGCATGGGAGGACTCGGCAAGACCACTCTTGTTAAGATCGTCTCAGATAGCAATACAGTGAAACACCACTTTGAGTGCTCTGCTTGGGTGACTGTGTCTCAGTCATATAAAAAAGAAGAGCTACTAAGGAGCTTGATAATGCAATTTTCACAATCAAAACAATCTGCTCTCGCTGGGGAGGCAATTGGCAGCATGGAAGAACATGTACGCCTGGTCAATAAACTAAGGCAAGACTTGCAAGGAAAGAGGTACGTTGTTGTGTTTGACGATGTATGGAATGTGAACTTCTGGGCTGATATAGAGTATGCTTTGCCCGACGATAACACTGGTAATAGAATAATAATCACAACACGGAACATAGAGGTTGCAACCTTTTGTAAGAGATCATCGAGTGTTCATATCCATCAGTTGCAGCCTTTGTCTCTAGATCTGGCTTGGGAGCTCTTTTGCATTAAAGCATTCAAATTTGAGTTTGGAGGGTGTTGCCCTGAAACGTTAAGGAATTTATCTCTGGACATTGTTCGGAAATGTGGAGGATTGCCCCTTGCAATTGAGGCTGTTGGGGGACTATTATGTACCAAAAATAAGACCATGTCAGAGTGGCAAAAACTACATGGAAGGCTTCAATCCGAGTTGGAGTGCAATCCTCATCTTACAAACATCACGAAAATTCTCTCTCTCAGTTATCATGATTTGCCTCCCCACCTCAAATCTTGCTTCTTGTACTTTGGTGTCTTTCCAGAAGACTATAATATTGCTGGTTCAAGACTGATTCAGCAATGGATTGCTGAGGGTTTTGTAGAAGCAAGGAAGGACTCAACACCAGAACAGGTTGGATATGAATATTTGATAGAGCTCATCCAGAGAAACATGATCCAGATATCTCGGGATTATGGTGGAGGTGACAAACTCTGCAGAGTTCATGATCTTATGCGCGAAACAATCCTTTCATTATCTGGAAAGTTAAATTTCTGTCGAGTTTCGGAGGATTTAGATAAAGAAACCCGACGCCTATCAGTCTCCAGCAACTTTGCAGGTAATAATGTGTTTCATTCAGAAAGAAGCCTTCCAGTTCGTTCCCTTTTCATTTTTGGTGGTGATAAACTGCACAACTCCTTTATGGATAAACTATTTGAATGCTTCAAGCTTCTAAAAGTTTTGGACTTGGAAGATGCTCCTCTTGATCACCTCCCTCAGAATGTGGGAAGTCTACTACATTTGAGATACTTAAGCGTGCGCAACACGAAAATAAACAGTCTTCCTAAGTCAATTGGGAGGTTACTCAATCTTCAGACTTTGAATGTGCAACAGACACTATTGCAAGAGCTACCGGTTGAGGGTTATCGCCTCCATAAGCTGAGACATCTCTTATGTGGCTACGACAACTCTGCAAACGAGTACAGTTTGCAATCAAGAAGGGGCCTGAGGATAGGAGACCGAATTGGGAACTTGCAAGATTTGCAGATATTAGATGCTGTGGATGTAACGGATGGAGTTGGCATCATTGAAGGGTTAATGAAGTTGAAGGAGTTGAGAGAGTTGCGCATTACTAATGTCACGGCGAAAAATGCAAGTTCTTTATGTGCCGCCTTGGAGAAGATGATCCACCTTGAAGTATTTGATCTGAGGTCAGCGAACGAATCAGAGATTCTAGATCTTGCAGCTCTTTCAAGTCCCCCTCCATTTCTATGGAACCTCTCTTTAAGGGGTCGTTTGCTGAGACTGCCTCCCTGGTTTTCTCAACTTCACAATGTGGCCACTCTACGCATGTTTTTCTCAAGACTAATGGATGATCCGTTGAAGTCCCTACATGCTTTGCCTAGTTTGACGAGCCTCGTGCTCTATGATGCGTATAGCGGAGAGCAATTGCACGTTAGGGAAGGTGAGTTTCCAAAACTCAAGATGTTGGAACTCAAAAGCATTAACAGACTAAACACGCTGACGATCGAAAAGGGAGCAATGCCTGTTCTTGAAGCTCTAACGATTGGTCCGAGCCCAGATATGAAGGAAGTGCCTGCTGGGATATTCCATCTCAAAAGCCTCAAGAGACTCCGAATCAGAGATATGGGACGGCCATTCGTGCTGAGAGTGATGCCGGAACATGGAGAAGATTATTGGAAAGTTGAACATGTCCGAGATGTTGTTTGCAGTTATAGAATCAAAGGGATTCGCTACGAAACCTATAAGCTTGGAAGTTCCGACTTGGTGGAACGCTTGCAGAGTTCATGAAACTAAAAGGTACAAAATCTTTCTATTGTTTTATGGTCATGGACAAAAAATGATCTTGTTTGTACTTGTACCATTATGATGCCTAGAATTGAGAACACTGATGCATACGTATCTTGACACTTAATTTACATATTTTATCTTACTTTTAAGCGGTTTATTTCCATTTTATTTTAAAGTTTGATTGGACAACTCCTTATCACTAGCATCTTCAAAGTCATATGGATATAATTTGGCCGACTTTACAAGTGATTTAATGTTGAAGAGCAAGAACTCGAGAATGCAATGCAATGCAACATCTCAATATTATGGGGAGTAAACCGACTATTCAACTGTAGTTAATATCAAATCTATAACATGGAAGAAGTAGTCATTCTTGAAATAATACAAATTTATCGTAAAGAAAGGAAGTTTTTCGGATGGCGTCGAGGCCTGCCTGAAGAGCGGCGGGATCAACGTATTAGAGAACCAACTCAACTAAAAGCTCAAGTTGATAGTTGAAGGCCCAATTATAGTTATATATTCTAACACGCGCCCTCACGGACAAGTCCGTTTACGGGTTTGGAGGTGAATTATTTAGAAGAGGAGACGAGCCCATTGAGAAGAGTGATAAGGGCTGGCCCATTTTTGGGCAAATTTGATAAATAGAGAAGAAATAGAATTTTTGTAGAGAGTGGGGTTTGAACCCGGGGCCGTGAGGTGCCAAGCTCTGATACCATATTAGAGAACCAACTCAACTAAAAGCTCAAGCTGATAGTTGAATGCTCAATTATAGTTATATTCTAACACGCGCTCTCACGGACAAGCCCGTTTACGGGTTTGGAGGTGAATTATTTAGAAGAGGAGATGAGCTCATTAAGAAGAATGATAAGGGCTGGCCCATTTTGGGCAAATTTGATAAATAGAGAAGAATTAGAATTTTTGTAGAGAGTGGGGTTTGAACTCGGGTCCGTGAGGTAGCAAGTCAGAGCAGGAAGAGACTAAATGCTCGGACTAAAGCAAATATAATTGTAGAACTAAATGGTGATAAAAATGACCAAAAGAAGAGTGATGTTGCTTGTTGGGCCCTTGAAAACAGATGGACCACTGATGAGCTTGGGCTTGATGTGAATGGCCCAAGGAAAGCTAACACATATCACCATGAATGGGCTGTTGAAGTGAGCCCGTGTTGTGTTCAGAGAAGGCCCGGTAAGGATTGCTGAAGTGTTGAAAGCGCTTGGTGAGTAGGGGCTACGGTTGGGTCAGCGTACGGGCTAGAGCACTAAAGTGGACCGAGCAAGAACATGGCCTGCGGAGAGGCTAGAGGCAGATGTTGAGTGGGCCAAGCTGGAGAAAGGCCAAGTATTTTAGAATTGGAAAGACCAGTAACAAAAGGACAGAAAATTATTTGGAATCACGATGATTTTTTTTTATCACATAAGTACTAAAAGGAGTTGTTGATGGTCTTGTTCGACAAATGAAGTATTAAATATATAAAACAATAAGTTTGAATATTTGGCTAACTGGATAAAGATTAACAAGAAGCTTTTAAGCTTAATCACATCAACAATAAAATGAAGCAGATGAAAACCAAGTACCTTGCGTTAGGGGTGTGCATGGGCGGATATCCGGCCCGACCCGCACTATATTTGATCCGCCCGCTCGTTTGCGGATCGGATATACTCAGCTATAAATCCGCCCAACAGATCCGATTTTAGACACGGATCCGCCCGAACGGATTTGCGGTCGGATCGGGTTGAACCCGAAAAATCCGAAAGAGAACAGATTTGAAAGCGCAAGAGGCTAAAACTTCAAGAACCCTAGAGATAGATAATTTAGAGAAAATGAAAGCAACGTGGTTTTTACGGTGCTCAGGCGACAATAACGAGTAGATCTGGCGGTGAAGTGGCACACAACGATTAAAAGGGACATGGTGGAGGTGAGGAAATTCGGCTGCGACGACAAGTTATGGACAAATGAGATGGGTGTGTTGGAGGGGTCTTAAAGCAGTCGGAGATGGAAGGATATTGAGGTTATCGGAGATGAAGGGCCTGTGGTTAGACAAAAAAGGAAGAATAGAAGGCCATGGCAGTGAAGGTTTCAGTAGGCAGTGGGGAGATGTGGACAAAATGGAGGCATGAGTAAAGTTAAAGTAGGGTTTCAGGTAGTAAATTGCTTTTATATATGTTAGATTGAGATGGTGGGCTGTTTTTTAATTGTGCTGAATTGAAATAATGGGCTTAAGTAATGAAAACATAAATGGGCTGCACATAATAGATTGGGCTTCGGGCGGATCGGTTTATCCACGGATGAACCTTTTTGGATCCGATATCCGCCCGATGATGAGTGGATGTGAGGAAAGTTGATCCGATGGTTGATCCGCATCCGACGGATCAGTCACTTTCGAGCCGCGGATCGGATGGTTTTGCGGGTGGGTTGCGAGTCACGGTTATTTTGCACAGCCCTACCTTGCTTAGATGCGGTACAAGTTGATGGTGTTTATAGTCAAATAGATTATTAGTGCAATAATTAAGAAAAGGAGTTGAAAGAGATAGGACAAGGATGATAGAGATAGGTGACATTGATGGGTTGTAGAACAAAGAAAACAAATTGGTACAGAGGAGAGCAGGAACGTGGAGACAACTGAAGCAACAAGAAAAGCACAGAATTGTATTAAGAAAATGAAATAAAAAAATGATTTGGGTGTGATGGCAGGGAAGCATAAAAAAAAGAAGATATATCTCGATTGTCTTGCCCACCCATTAGAACCATAAGCTAATGAGTGGGAAAAACTATAGATTCACGAAAACTAGACCAAGGATCGAAACCAATAGCTCTGATACCATTTTAGAGAACCAACTCAACTAAAAACTCAAGTTGATAGTTGAAGGCCCAATTATAGTTGTATTCTAACACAACGGTCCCATGCTACAGCATCGTCATTGCAAGAGAGAGATGAGGGGGGGTCCGACATAGCATATTGATTCGGAGGCACGAGCTGGAGAGCCTTGAGAACAATCACCATGGACGGGGCAGTCGAGGAAAGGGGGTGAGTAAGGAGGTGGCCAACTCCATTGCAGGTCATATTATGTAAGGATGCAGAAGTCCTTGACACCTACAAAAAGGTCGGGTATTTTCTGCTGTGATTAGTTCTTAATTTTTTAATACGAGTAGGGACTTTTAATTTACACTATATTTATGGAGGCATTGTATCAAATAGAATGTGTGATTGAAAATATAGTATAACCTTACACATACATACAACACACAGCATTTGAATTGAGAAGAAAGTAAAATTATTAATTATGTGCGAGTGAAATCTAAACTATAAATTTATATTTCTTATTTCAAATTAAAACAATCAAAGAAGACAAAACTTTTAAATAAGGCGTGGACGGCAGGATTCGAACGTGCGCGGGTAAATCCCACATGATTTCTAGTCACGCCCGATAACCACTCCGGCATGTCCACATGATATGCAAATTATTATTTTTTTGACCGACAAATTGCAATTTTATAACTGATTAAGAACGATTACATTGAAATGGCTCGAGGAACATGCTCCTCGATCATAAAAGGCCAGTATGAACGAACACTAGTTCACTAGAACTTGAAATACTAGAACCGTCATAGACGGTATTGTGATGTCTCATGGGCAAGGACAGAATACGGAGAGGGAGAAGAGGGTACTGGAGATCCTGATGGACCTCAACAGTAAAGGTGATAGTGGGAGACAAAGCATCGTCTTGGTCGGGCCAGTCCCTAATGCTCCTGTCCCTGGAGAAATCCTTGATTCTCCGATTGATAGGCAGTGATCCTGCAAAGACAAATTCCAGCAAAATAAACGAGACCCCTTCGATTAGTCAGAGCCATAATCGTGAAAGGGGACGAGGCAGTTGCGGTAGTGGAGGCCAGGGAGAAGGATGCGCTAACTGCGGCAGAGCCGGCTGCTGCAACTTCGGGGACGTCTCTAGGGATGGCGGCGGCATTAGAGGCAACGGCATCAGCAGGGGCGGCGGCGGCTTCAAGGATGGCGGCGGCAGCGTCAGGGACGACAGTTGTAGAGACGGAAACCCCCGGGGCAGAGGAGAGACCGAATCAGAGCGGGAGATGCTCCGTTGGTGGCAAGAGACGACTAACGTTGTGGTGGCTAGAGACGGCGTGAAGGAAACCCTAGCAGAGAAAAGCTTCGAAGGATCCAAAAAAGAGATGCGAATGGGAAGGTGGGAAGAGGATAGAAGAAGAACCATGGCATAGGCTATGACAATTGTCATAGCCATAGCCATGGAGATGCAGGCGGCGACAATGCTCTCAAAACCTAACGAAGAGAAAAAAATTCTGATTTATTGATATGCAAATTATTTGTTAGGACTGAACATATTAGTTTTATTAATTTCATAATCTCAATATATTTAGTTAGTTTTAATAATCTAGATGGTAATCTTCGTGATGGATGTTTAACCATACACAATACAATTAAAACGCCTGTCGATTTCATTTAGTCATATTATGACTTGGGTAGATGTCTACTTGTATATATCAGAATAGATTTATTTCCATAAAGCACATCAGTTTTGATTTTTGGGTAAACTGCAATGATATTGTTAAATACAAATGTAAGAAGTAGTTACAACATTCTGTATGTTGTACTACAAATATCAATACAGATACAACTTACAAGGGTTATTGTTATCAAGTGTCAGAGCTTCGGTTCGAGTATTGCAAGTTCGAGAAAGAGTCCAACCTCTCTCTAGAAGTTCCCCCTTTTTTCTAACCCTAAGTTTTTACTTGTTTTTTTGTCGTCGTCGGTGGTTCACTTGGCTTCGGTCATGTGGCGTCCATAGGGCCAGTCGCGACACAGAGGGTGCCGACATGCTATCTCTGCAGGGAGCCAGGCCACTTGCAGCAAGGGTGCCGGACAGGACAGGGCTCGGGGTCGAGAGCCGATGAGACCAGCTGTCTCCGGTGCGGCCGGGTGGGACACACAATGACATGGTGCCGTGAGCCGTTGGGAGCGACATCGGCGCAGCGACGCAGCAGTCGCAGACAATACAGTCACGCAGGGGTCGCTCTCGTCAGAGTCAGCAGTCGAGGTTTTCGCAGCCATCGACGAGCGCGCCAGCTACGAGACAGCAGCAGAGCTATGGGTATCCAGCCGTCAGTGCGCCGGGCAAGGTTGTAAATGGCGCTAGGCGCTAGTCGGGCGGCGAGGACCCCTAGGCATTAGGCGGGTACTAGTCGGGGCCTAAGCGGAGTTGATTATTTTATTATTTTTAATTATTAATAAATATTCATAATGAAATATGACAATAATAAACTATATTATTTCACATTTTGAAATACATATAAGTCTATATTATTTTTTAAATCAAATGACTTCTTCAATTCCCCACTTAAAATTATTTAAAATTTACTTTTTTATAATATTTAAATTTTATTTTTAATGACTCATTCGAATAAAATTTTGCATAATGAAAGGATAAGAATCTGTTTTTTATAGGAATTTTAATTAATTATTATACTGATATTGTTTTTTATTCATTTATTATTACTTTCAAAACAACCTCCTTTTCACTTACTCATCTGACCTATTCTCTCTTTCTCACTTCTCAATGTCTTTTTCTCTCTCTTTACGCTCAACATCTTTATGTCTCTCTCACTTCCCAATACAACACCCTTTCATTTCAACCATTCTTCTTCACTCTCAGCTTCCTCATCTCTCTCTTCCAATTTCACAGTCGCATGCATCGTAAGCTTATTTCATCTTCATTCTCATTTCTTCAATCTCGACCAATTTCGTTGACTGTTTCTATTTAATGAGCTTGGATTTTGGTTATAATCGGTTCCCCCATTTGAAATATGGCTATCTCGTGCTCGTCTGAGTTCAACACAGGTGAAATTAAGTCGCCGCCTGGTCCGCCTGACCGTCGCCCAGCCCGCCTGACCTCCGCCTGACCCGTATTCCGCCTAACCCCGCCCGACCTGCTTGAGTCGTGGCGTTTTCTCTGGTTTGGGCGCCTAGGCGCCGCCTAAGCGGGCGCCTAGCCTGCCTTTTACAACCATGGCGTCGGGTCAGGGGCAACAGGAGTCGGGGGGAGAATGTACGCAGTTACCGACTCCCTGACCCCAGGATCACCCACCTACCACGAGACCTATCAGGGTACGTATTTATTGTATCTTATATGGCGTTGTTCTAAATTTCGCGGACGAAATTCCTTTAAGGGGGATAGATTGTAATAACCACTCCCGGTCAACGCCAGTCAAACCTGCGAAAAACAGGAAAATTAAATTATTATTTTTAAGACTAACAGTTAAGTGAACCTAAAATGACCCCGAGTGTCATACCGGACTTAAGTTGACCCCCTTATTGACCAAAGTGAGCTCCGGGGGACTCATGGCAACTTTCTGATCAATTTGGGAAAAGTTGACTTTTCGTTGGAAAAGTCAACCGAGCGACGTTTTGGTCCATTCGAGGACCGTTTTGGATCCAAAAAGCTTAGCCGTCGTCGCAGCGGTCTTAGTTGAGCCATTTCCTTGTACCCCGCCAAGTTTCGTACTTTCTTGGGAAAAGTGCCCGTTCGGGGCCCGAAACGTCCGATTTTCGCGAATCTGATTGGAAAATATCAAGTAGATATTTTTCAAAAGGTGTGGGACCCACCTTGACACTTGTCCATTATGTGGTGGTGTTAGTTTTGGGGGGAAACTAAGAGGGGACATAAGGTGGCCGACCACATGTGTTAAAAAGGAAAAAAAATAGAAATTGTGTTAGTTGTTTGAAATAGAAAAAGGAAGAGAGTGTTTAGAGAGAGAAGGAGAAGGAGAAGAAGAGAGAAGGAGGAAGAATTAGGGTTTGGATAATATCCAACCCTTGGATCGTCTCAAGGCAAGGAGCAACCTCGTTCCCCTCGTTCTCCTCTTGGGTAAGCACCGAACCGATCGTCGATTTGATAGTTTTCAAATGTTAGGGTTTGGGTGAAACTATTAGTTTAAGGTGGTTTTGATGTTGGGATAATTGTTGGAGACGTTTTGAAGGTGTTGGAGGGGAAAGATGACGTTTTCCGGTGACCAGAGGCTCGGGAGGAGCTCCGGCCACCGTGGGTGATGGCCGGCCGGCCATGGGTGGCTGGCCGGAGCTTGGACCAGCCACTACCATGGTGGCCGAGCCCCACTTTGAGCCCTAGGGCCCACGGCCAAGTGGGGCCCACGTGAACGGGTGCTCGGGTTTAGTGTTCGGGTGGTTTAAAATGTTCCCCGGACCATTTATCCTTAACCGAATCGAAAATTGGAATTAAATTGGAGAAGTTGTAATTAACAGGTTTTAGAAACTTTAAACGTTAACTAATCGACTCGGAATCAGAATTCGATCCCGTCAGGTGCATTGATATCCTTGAATTATTCTAAGACCGTAGAAACGAAAACGGGGACTTTTGGAGCCCCGGAAGGCCTTTTACAAAACCCGGGCAGATTCGCCATGTCGGGCGAATCGGGTCTTTACGAGTCCTTTATCGACAATGTCGAGTAATTGGGAAGTTCGGGAGTGATCGACATTGTCGGGGTTACGTTTGGGCGTTAAGTTTATTAAATTTCAGCTTATTTCCTGCGAGTTAAAGTGCATTAAAATTTGTGTTCTTTTAGATCGTGCCACGGACCGAGGCACGGGAAAGCTGGGTGAGTGACTGAGATCATCACCGGAGCTCGTTGGTTGGCTTTTGGAAAACACGCACGAGGTAGGGAAAAGTAGCCGGATCTCGGCCCTGACTAGGGAAAGTTAACAGTAGAATTGCATGTGACACCGGGGTGTCGTGGGTTAATTAGGTTTATCGAATATTAGAAAGGCATTGTACGGGAATGTAGCGTTTATGAGAAAAGCATGTGACACTTAGCAGTGTCGTAGGAGCAGAGAACTTAGCGATATTAGGATCACTGGAGGCATATGACCATGCCCGGAGGTTGACTGTTTAATTTATGTCTTGGGTGGCCATGAGAGCCCGTGTATTATTGTTGGTGTCTTGGGTGGCCATGAGAGCCCGTGTATTATTGTTGGTGTCTTGGGTGGCCATGAGAGTCGTGTTATTATTGTTGAGTTTGGGGTGGCCATGAGAGCCTGTGTTGTTATTATTGAGTTTGGGTGGCCATGAGAGCCCGTGTTATTATTGTCGAGTCTTGGGTGGCCATGAGAGCCCGTGGTATTATTATTGGTGTTTTGGGTGGCCGTGAGTGCCCGTGGGGTTGTGAAACCGTACTTTACCGTTGGTGTCTAGGGTGGCCATGAGGGCCCGTGGGGTTGTTGAACCCGTGTTACTTTATTATTGGCGTCTTGGGTGGGCGTGAGTGTCGTTGGGTTGTTGAACCCGTGTTGCTTCGTTGTTGGTGTCTTGAGTGGCCGTGAGTGCCGTGGGGTTGTTGAGCCCGTGAGTTACTGGTGGTGTGTCTTGGGTGGCCGTGAGTGTCGTGGGGTTTTTGAGCCCGTGAGTTACTATTGGTGTGTCTTGGGAGCCCGTGAGTGCCCGTGAATGGTTTGGGTTGTTGAGTCCGTGTTTTATTGTTGGTGTCTTATGTGGCCATGAGTGCCTGTGGAGTGTTGAACTGGCCTTGTTACTGTTGGTTGAACCTTGCTTGTGATTGTGATTGCGAATCCCGGTAGGTTGCAAGCATTCTTTGGCTGGCCTGACCAAGTTTGAGTATCAACAGGTTGCAAGCATTCTTTGGCTGGCCTGACACAATTTGAGTATCAACAGGTTGCAAGCATTCTTTGGCTGGCCTGATACAGTTTGAGTATCAACAGGTTGTAAGCATTCTTGGGCTAGCCTGATCCGAGTTTGAGTAACACAGGTTGTAAGCATTCTTTGGCTAGCCTGATCCGTGTTCGTATGAGTGGGAGATGGGTTACTGAGCAGCTGGTATGCGATCCTTTGTGATCTTGTTTGGTGTGCGATCCTTTGTGATCTTGGGTGTTGCGTGGTGGTCTTTTGAGTCTTGGGAAGAGGTTGTTAATCGTTGTGTCGGGTCCACTTACGTGTTTGAGTGTTGAGTCGTTCGAGGAAGGTCACCGTGGTTTTTTGTCAGTCGGAGTACTTGAGTTGGGGACAGTGATCCCCGGAGTTGAGTTTGTTGTGGGTGTTACCGGCTTTGTCTGCTAATTATGTCGTAGTCAGTCTGTTATCTGTGGTGGTGAGCGAACGCTCACCCCTAGTTGCTTTTCCTACAGGTACTGATCACAGGACGGGCTAGGTGAGCTCTCGAAGCTTGTGGAGCTAGGAGCGGAGTCCGGGTTTTTGTCTTTTGAGTCTAGTGACGGATACCTTGTACTTTTGTCCACGTGTTGGGACGCTTTTTAAGTTGTAAATATTATTTTGTTGAACAATTGGTGTTTTTAAAGTGGTTTAATGTAAAAGGTTTCAAAATGTTTTATTATTTTAAATGTTCGCGTCCCGAGTTCGGTTTACTGAAATTGGGGCGTGACAGGACGCCCGGCCGGGCCCTAATCATAGGTACTGGCCGGTAGTCTACGCCAATTTTGTCCACGGTGCTCCGGCCAATTCCCCACCGAGAACCCAAAAGCAGTGTCGAGACCACTGGCAGGATCTCGCCAGGAAAATCCACCGTTATGAACTGTGCTACCGTGTAGCAGTTCATAACGTCCCGCCGGGAAGTACCGAGAATTACCATCGTTCTCAAGCAGCCACTGAGCACCACAGGGCCCATGGCAACCTTTTCACGAAGTTGTTTCTGTGGGAGATCATTCGAGACCATCCCAAATTCCTGCAGTACGTTCATGAGCTGTAGATCGTGATCATGTAATAAAATTAGATATCGTCTAATTATGTTTTAAATTACCATTTGCGTGCTAAATTATGTTTTAATTATCGTCTGTGTGCTATATGTATAATTATAATAAAGTTTATGGTTTGAGTAACAATTGTTTTGTTTGTTTTATAATTGCTTTTTCCCCATCTCGTCGGCGGCTCCTCGCCAGCAACAGAACTCCACTGCAGACCTCGCTGGTGGTGAGCTGGTGAGATGATTTAAAACACATATTTTAAACCATCTCGCCGGCACCATCTCACCGGCAGCCGACGAAATGGTTGTGGATGCTATAAGAATACTCAAGAACACTAAAAAACACTAAGGGGAAAAGAGAGAGAGAAAAAAGACTTGAAATTAATTTGATTCACAAAAAAATCTCCTCTACATATTAACTATGCTCCCCCATATACAGACACGGACACAAATAAATGCTGGGGGGAAAATGTGCTTTTTTTCACGCGAACCACAGATGGAGAAATAAGTGGGGCGTGCGAACTATGCGAGGTAATCCAGTGCGGGCAGCTTCAGAGAAGATGGCGTGCAACCGACCACAACAGCCGCAGATATGGTCAACAGGTGAGGTAACAAGATCTTACAGCTAGAAATGGAAGTCAACCGACGGCTGGATCAAGCTCAGACCAGGTCAGCAGATCGTGTTGCTGTGGACACGCGCGCGCATGGAACACTGTGGACTGCGATGCACCTAATCCCTCTGGCTCAGCTTTTGTAATTTTTCAATTCAACGCTTCAATCGCTCTTTCCCGTTTCATTAGACCTCCGATCGACCTCGAACTTACGCCAATGTTTTTATTTTTTCGTGGCCTATATAACAAGACCGATGATATATATATTTTGAAAACTTGAAAATATCAAGTAAGAACGAGGTTTTGCGTGATTATTAGAAAACACTAAAAATATAAAATCGAGGCACAAACAAAATAAAAACATAGGGAAAATGGTCTAATTAACTATGAAACATTTACACTCATCAGTCATGTATGCCTAAAATGGGTCAAATCTAGGTACAGGTTACGTCAGATCCTTCCTCTAATTACCTTCTTCAGAATTCTAACTACTTTGGCTCGAATTGCTTAACTTCTGTAACTTAGGGATCATACCGTCATTCTCGCCCTATTAATTCAGGCTTGATCTTTGAATATGTTTGTTGATAAAATAAAAGTGTTAGAGCTTATTAGGGATGACAAATGGATGGGTATGGGCGGATATGGATATTGAGCATGACCTCCATTTCCATCCGTTTCTTTTTAGTCTACTTCTTTAATAGTTGCAAAAACATACCCTAAACTTTTTTTAGTCATTTTCTATTAATAGTTGCAAAAACATACCCCTAAACTTTTCTTTTTAGTCTACTTCTTTAACAGTTGCAAAAACATACCCTAAACTTTTTTTTAGTCCCCTTCTATTAATAGTTGCAAAAACATACCCTAAACTTTTCTTTTAGTCCTCTTCTTTTAATAGTTGCAAAAACATACCCTAAACTTTTCTTTTAGTCCTCTTCTTTTAATAGTTGCAAAAACATACCCTAAACTTTTCTTTTAGTCCTCTTATATTAATAGTTGCAAAAACATACCCTAAACTTTTCTTTTTAGTCTATTTCTTTAGTAGTTGCAAAAACATACCCTAAACTTTTTTTTAGTCCCCTTCTATTAATAGTTGCAAAAACATACCCTAAACTTTTCTTTTAGTCCTCTTCTTTTAATAGTTGCAAAAACATACCCTAAAATTTTCTTTTAGTCCTCTTCTTTTAATAGTTGCAAAAACATACCCTAAACTTTTCTTTTAGTCCTCTTATATTAATAGTTGCAAAAACATACCCTAAACTTTTTTTTAGTCCCCTTCTTTTAATAGTTGCAAAAACATACCCTAAACTTTTCTTTTAGTCCTCTTATATTAATAGTTGCAAAAACATACCCTAAACTTTTCTTTTTAGTCTACTTCTTTAATAGTTGCAAAAACATACCCTCAACTTTTTTGCTTAGGTTATACAGTGTGGAAGCAGCAAGTGGTGGAAATAGGATGTTAATTTGGATTGAAAATATGTTAAGTTAGTCTATTATGATAAGGTCATGTCGCGGGCAAACGCTAATTAACATTTCGTTTAGTTTTCAGATTCTATTAATTCTATTATGTGTCTAAATTATGTTTCTTATTTGATTTTTATCGATATACTCGATATTTCCCCTCTTTAAAAAAAATGCAACAATACCAAATTCTATACACATAAACATAATTATGTTAAAACGTAATAATAACTATAATTATTATAATAATTACTATTATAAAAACATAAATATAATACAACATACATAAACCTAATAAAACATAAATAAAAATAATTTTAAAACCACCCGTTACTCGTCTGCAACTATGTAGCGACGCCACTTCGGTGCGTGTCAGAGGACGCCTCACCAGTATCCTTTGGTGAACTTCTCACCCAAGACGAGTTCATAGTCGTCCAGGCAACCAATATGAGACGTTCCTCCGGATACCCAAACTGATTAGTTGTTACATGCTCTTGATAATACTCGTTGAACTTGGCACACTTCTTACTATTCACCCAAAATGATCCTCGATTTGCATTTGATTTCTTCATGTGGCATTTGGCAGTGCAAAAACAATGAATTGGAGGTAAACATTGGCCAGTAATCAATCCCGAGTTTTGCATGCTCAATCCTGGTGTGCATCAATCGATATTCTTCCTTGGCTTTTTATCCGATCCTTGGAGAAGCCATGCTTTTGGTAGAAGAGAAACGATGGTGATGCATACAAATGAAGAACAAAGGGATTGAGAGAGGAAATAGGGAGCAATGAGGGCTCGAGGTAGATAGAATACTTCCTAAATAGATCAGAAATATATTCGGTAAGTATCTTTAAGTTTGGAAAACATATCTTCCTTCCTAAAAAAGAATAAAACTCCATCACATGAATATTTTTTCGTTTAGGGAACAAATATGCAGCACCAGAAATGCAGACATCTGGATTGACATCTTTTCTATCTTTGCTGTTAGGCACGCACACTACTGCAGAAATCCACTTGGCTGATGGATAAAATGGATCTGTGGCTTAAATTTTACCACTTTAGCCACGGATGTGGACATCCGTCAGCCAAGTGACAATACTTTAGCCACGGATGTAGCT
Source organism: Erodium maritimum (assembly GCA_963921825.1). Classification (NCBI taxonomy): domain Eukaryota; kingdom Viridiplantae; phylum Streptophyta; class Magnoliopsida; order Geraniales; family Geraniaceae; genus Erodium; species Erodium maritimum. Next base: position 82,782,195 of record OY997588.1, on the reverse strand, counting down.
TCTGTCAACCAACTGCTCACTTGACTAACGGATACATTATCCGTGGATAAAGTGACGAGTATCCGTCGGCCAGGTTGAAGAACTTTAGCCACACATGTTGTATCCGTCAGCCAAGTGAGATTACTTTAGCCACACATGTTGTATGCGTCAACCAAGTGTGATTACTTTAACCACACGTGTTGCATCGGTGGGTAAAGTGACGACTTGGGTAACGGATGCTATATGTGTGGCTCAAGTAACTTGTATCCGTTGGTAAAGTGAACCAGCGTACTAACTATATACAAATTCGTTTCGATTAATCCCGATGAACATATATACACAACACATGAACCTGTATAAAACAATTCATATATAGGTACAAAAATAGTTCATAGATAATAGTTTCGAAAGAATACATTGTTTTAACATATCAATAATCATTCTGATACTTCTAATTAAAACAAAATACAATAACAGGCCATAATAGATTTAAGCAACCAACGAAGGGTTGGTTTCGAGGCTCTGATTGACGGTATTTATTTTATGGTTTGAGGTAGGTGATGAGAATGAAGATAGTAGGTGAGAACGAAGGTGTCGTCGTTAATGTAATGGAGTCAAATTATAATAGATGATCTAGTTGCCTAAGTCAGTTGTATTTGGTACTTTTCAATCTGTGGTAAAGATTCTCATTACACCTTTTCATTTAAAAACTGAAGATAATATTAATATATATATATATATATATATATATATATATATATATTTACATTACAGTATGTGTGAGTTAAGGATGAATTTAATGTTGATGAATCCTAGAATAAATACTACCCCTGATGTTGAATTTAAGTGTCCGATTTTTATAATTGAAACATGTTTATACTTAAAGATTTGGGTTACTTGATGTCCGCACTCTCACCGTTTGTTTATTACTAAATCTTAATGCAATATCTCTGTATAACATATCTCACAATATTTCACCGTAGTATGAAAAGAAGGGAGGAGGTTGGTTTCGAGGATCTGATTGACGACATTTATTTAATGGTCCGAGGTAGGTGATGGTAATGAAGATGGTAGGTGAGAACGAAGGTGTCGTCGTTAATGTAATGGAATCAAATTATAATAGATTGTTAGAATATAACTATAGTTGAGCCTTCAACTAAAAGCTTAAGCTGATAGTTGGAGACCAAATTATAGTTATTAGTTATATTCTAACATAGATGATCTAGTTGCCTTACTCAATTGTATTTGATACTTTTCAATATGTGGTAAAGATTCTTATTATACCTTTTCTTTTAAAAACTGAAGATAATAATAATAATATCAAAAAAATAATTACATTACAGTATGTGTGAGTTATAAGGATGAATTTAATGCTGATGAATCCTAGAATAAATACTAGCCCTGATGTCGAATTTAAGTGTCTGATTTTTATAATTGGAACCTGTTTATACTTAAATATTTGGGTTACTCGATGTCTGCACTCTCACCATTTGTTTATTACTAAATCTTAATGCAATATCTCTATATAACATATCTCACAATATTTCACCGTAGTATGAAAAGAAGGGAGGAGGTTGGTTTCGGGGATCTGATTGACAACATTTATTTAATGGTCTAAGGTAGGTGATGGTAATGAAGATGGTAGGTGAGAACGAAGGTGTCGTCGTTAATGTAATGGAATCAAATTATAATAGATGATCTAGTTGCCTTACTCAGTTGTATTTGGTACTTTTCAATCTGTGGTAGAGATTCTTATTGTACCATTTTTTTTAAAACGGAAGATAATATTAAAAATATTAAAAAAATTATATACATTACATTACGTGTGAGCTAAAGATGAATTCAATGTTGATGAATCCTAGAATAAATACTAGCCCTCCAATTGAATTGAAGTGTCTGACTTATAGTAATTGAAACATGTTTATACTTAAAGATTTGGGTTACTCGATGTCCGCACTCTCACCATTCGTTTATTACTAAATCTTAATGCAATATCTTTGTACAACATATCTCACAGTATTTGACTGCAGTATGAAAAGCAGGGATGGGGTTGATTTCGAGGCAGTGATTGGCGGTATTTATTTTATGGTATGAGGTAGGTGATGAGAATCAAGATGGTATGTGAGAACGAAGGTGTCGTCGTTAATGCAAAGGAGTCAAATTATAATAGATGATCTAGTTGTCTTACTTAGTTGTATTTGGTACTTTTCATTCTGTGGTAGATATTCTTATTGCACCTTTTCTTTTAAAAACTAAAGATAATATTAACAACATTAAAAAATATATTTACATTACTTTATGTGTGAGCTAAGGATGAATATAATGCTGATGAATCCTGAATTTAAGTGTCTGAATTATCATAATTCAAACCTGTTTATACTTAAAGATTCGGGCCACTCGATGTCCGCACTTTCACCGTTCGTTTATTATTAAATCTTAATGCAATATCTTTGTATAACATATCTCATAGTATTTGACCGCAACATGAAAAACATGGAGGAGGTTGGTTTCGAGGCTCTTATTGGCGGTGTAAGAACCACTCCCGGTCAACGTCAGTCAAATCTGCGAAAAACAGGAAAATTTAATTTTTTTTTTAGCAGACACTTAAATGAACCCAATTATGACCCCGAGGGTCATACCGGACATAAGTTGACCCCGATATCGACCAAAGTGAGTTCCGAGGGACTTAGGGCAACTTTCTGACCAGTTTGGGAAATGTTGACTTTTCGCTGGAAAAGTCAACCGAGCGACATTTTGGTCCATTCGAGGACCGTTTTGGATCCAAAAAGCTTAGTCGTCGTCGCAGCGGTCTTAGTTGAGCCGTTTCCTTGTAGCCCGTCAAGTTTCGTAATTTCTTGGGGAAAGTGCCCGTTCGGGGCCCGAAACGTCCGAATTTCGCGAATCTGATTGGAAAATATCTAGTAGATATTTTCCCAAAAAGGTGTGGGACCCACTTGCCACATGTCACCAATGTGGTGGTGTTAGGTTTATTGGACAAAACAAGACAAGACTACTTGATGGTTAGTTTGCTTTTTAAAGTGTTAGTTGTTTTTTTTCAAATAAAACAAAAGGGAAAGAAGATGACATACACGTCCATTTCAAAAAACAGAGAAGAAAAGGAGTTCGTTTTAGAAAAGAAGAGAGTTTTAGAGAGAGAAGGAGAAGAGAGAAAAAGAGAGGTGTTCTTGAGGATTTGTGACGTTTCCCTTCCATCCAACCCTTGGATCGTCTCAAAGTTAGGAGAATCAAACTCACATCGTCTTCCTCTACAGTAAGCACCAAACCGATCTTCGTTTTGTCAAGTTCTAAAATTAGGTTTTGGTTTAAAACTATTAGTTTAGGGTTGTATTGAGGTTGGGGATTGTTGGAGACGTTTTGGAGGGAAGAGGCACGTTTTCCGGTGACCGGGAGCTCGGGGGGAGCTCCGGCCACCATGTGGGGTGGCTGGCCGGAGCTAGGGCCGGCCACCACCATGGTGGGCCGGGCCCACTTTTGGCCCTAGCCACCCACGGCCAAGGTTGCCCGGGTGGGGCCCACGTGCTCGGGTTTTAGGGTTTCGTGTTCGGGTGGTTTAGAACGTTCCCCGGGTCATTAATCCAAAACCGGGTCGAAATTTGGAAGTAAATTGTGAAAGTTGTAATTGACGGGTTTAGAAACTTTAAACGTTAATTAAATGACTCGGAAGTCGGAATTCGATTCCGTCGAGTGCCTAGGAACCCTTGAATTATTCTAAGACTGTAGAAACGAAAACGGGAATTTTCGGAGCCCCGAAAAGGCGTTTTCAAAACCCGGGCAGATTCATCATGTCGGGCGAATCGGGCCTTTCCGGGTCCAATATCGACAATGTTGAGTAATTGGGGAGTTTGGGAGTGATCGACATTGTCGGGGTTACTTTTGGGCGTCAAGTTTGTTGAATTTCAGTTTATTCCTGCAAGTTTAAAAGTGCCTTAAAACTGTGTCTTATTAGATCGTGCTGCAGACCGAGGGAAAGGGAAGTTAGGCGAGTGACTGAGATCACGCCGGAGCTTGTTGGTTAGCTTTTGGAGAAAACATAAGAGGTAGGGAAAAGTAGCCGGATCTCGGCCTTGACTAGGGAAAGTTAACAGTAGAATTGCATGTGACACCGGGGTGTCGTGGGTTAAGTAGGTTTATCGAATATTAGAAAGGCACGATACGGGATTGTAGCGAACATTAGAATTGCATGTGACACTTAGTAGTGTCGTAGGAGCAGAGAACTTATCGATATTAGAATTACTGGAGGCATATGACCATGCCCGGAGGTTGATTGTGAATTGGTTGATATTAGAATTGCTGGAGGCATTGGTTATGCCCAGAGGTTGATTGTGTAGTTGTGTCTTGGGTGGCCATGAGAGCCCGTATTACTGTTGTGTCTTGGGTGGCCATGAGAGCCCGTGTTTTACTGTTGTGTCTTGGGTGGCCATGAGAGCCCGTGTTTTACTGTTGGTGTCTTGGGTGACCATGAGTGCCCGTGGGGTTGTTGAGCCCGTGAGTTACTGTTGGTGTGTCTTGGGAGGCCATGAGTGCCCGTGGGGTGTTGAGCCCGTGAGTTACTGTTGGTGTGTCTTGGGAGGCCGTGAGTGCCCGTGGGGTTGTTGAGCCCGTGAGTTACTGTTGGTGTGTCTTGGGAGGCCGTGAGTGCCTGTGGGGCTGTTGAGCCCGTGTTTTACTGTTGGTGTTTTGGGTGGCCATGAGTGCATGTGGAGTGCTGAACCTGTGTTGTTGCTGTTTGTTGAACTTTGTTTGTGATTGTGATTGTGGTTACCTGAGGTTGGGGGCCCGCTTCATTAAACGGGGGTCCCGTGATCGCACGCGTCTGCATGTTCAGACGGGGTAAGGGGCCCGCCCGTGAGTAAAGGGGTCCTGGCCGCGCGTGCGTGGTGAGACAGGTTGACCGCCTGATCCGACTTTGTGTCGGGAAAAGTGCGGCAGGTCGACCGCCTGGCATAACAGGGATCGGCAAAAGTGGCGACAAGTCGACCGCCTGGCCTGATAGTGATCGGTAAAAGGCGTGAGGGAGGTTACTGAGAGGTTACTGAGAGGTTGGAGTGCGATCCTTTGTGATCTTGTTTGGTGTGCGATCTTTCGTGATCTTTGGTGTTGTGTGGTTGTCTGTCGTGTCTTTGGTGGAGGTCGTGATCGTTGTGTCAGGTCTACATTACGAGTCCGAGTGTCGAGTCTGTTGAGGAAGGTAACGGGTTGTGTGTCAGTTGGGTTATTGAGTTTGGGGAGCGTATTCCCGGTGTTTGGGTTGTTGTTGGTGTTACCGGCATTGTCTGCTAAGTATGCCGTAGTTAGTCGGTTATCCGTGGTGGTGAGCGAACGCTCACCCCTAGCTGCTTTTCCTACAGGTACTGATCACAGGACGGACTAGGTGAGCTCTCGAAGCTTGAGGAGCTTGGAGCGGAGTCCGAGTTTTTATCTTTTGAGTCTAGTGACGGATACCATGTACTTTGTCCAATTGTTGGGACGTGTTTGAGTTGTAAATATTATTTTGATTAACTAAGTGGTAATTTCAAAGTGTTTATTCAAAACAGGTTTCAAATGTTTTATGATTTTAAATGTTCGCGTCCCGAGTTCGGTTTACTGAAACTGGGGCGTGACAGGCGGTATTCATTTCATGGTCTGAGGTAGTTAATGAGAATGAAGATGGTAGGTGAGAACTAAGGTGTCGTCGTTAATGTAATGGAGTCAAATTATAATAGATGATCTAGTTGCCTTAGTCGATTGTATTTGGTACTTTTCAATATGTGGTAGATATTATTATTGCTCCTTTTCTTTTAAAAACTGAATATAATATTAATAATATTAGAAAAAATATTTACATTACATTACATGTGAGCTAAGGATGAATATAATGCTGATGAATCCCAGAATAAATACTAGCTCTTATGTTGAATTGAAGTGTCTGAATTATCATAATTGAAACTAGTTTATACTTAAAGATTTGGGTTATTCGATGTTACCACTCTCATCGTTCGTTTTTTTACTAAACTTAATGCAATATCTTTGTATAAAATATCTCACAGTATTTGACCGCAACATGAAAAACAAGGAGGAGGTTGGTTTCGAGGCTCTAATTGGCGGTATTTATTTATGGTATGACGTAGGTAATGAGAATGAAGATGGTAGATAAGAACAAAGTTGTTATCGTTAATATAATAGAGTCAAATTATAATAGATGATCTAGTTGCTTTACTCGGTTGTATTAGGTACTTTTCAATCTGTGGTGAAGATTTTTATTGCACCTTTTCTTTTAAAAACTTAATATTATATTAATAATATTAAAAAAAAAATTACATTACATTGCGTGTGAGCTAAGGATGAATTTAATGTGGATGAATCCCAAAATATATACTAGCCCTGATGTTGAATTAAAGTGTTTGAATTATCATAATTAAAACTTGTTTATACTTAAAGATTTGGGTTACTCGATGTCCACACTCTCACCATTCGTTTATTACTAAATTTAATGCAATACCTTTGTATAACATATCTCACAGTATTTGACCGCATCATGAAAAGCAGGGAGAAGGTTCATTTCGAGGCTCTGATTGACGGTATTTATTTTATGGTCATATGTAGGTGATGAGAATGAAGATGGTAGATAAAAACGAAGGTGCCATCGTTAATATAATGGAGTCAAATTATAATAGATGTCTAGTTTCCTTACTCGGTTGTATTTTGTACTTTTCAGTCTGTGGTAGAGATTCTTATTGTGCCTTTTATTCTAAAAACTGGATATAATATTAATAATATTGAAAAAAATATGTACATTACATTACGTGTGAGTTAAGGATGAATTTAATGCGGATGAATCCCAGAATAAATACTAGCCCTGATATTGAATTGAAGTGTCTGAATGATCATAATTGAAACCTGTTTATAATTAAAGATTTGGGTTACTCGATGTCCGTATTCTCACCGTTCGTTTATTACTAAATCTCAATGCAATATCTTTGTATAACATATCACACAGTATTTGACCGCAGCATGAAAAGCATGGAGGAGGTTGGTTTCGAGGCTATGATTTGCGGTATTTATTTCATGGTCTGAGGTTGTTAATGAGAATGAAGATGGTAGGTAAGAACGAAGGTGTCGTCGTTAATGTAATGGAGTCAAATTATAATAGATGATCTAGTTGCCTTATTCAGTTGTATTTGGTACTTTTCAATATGTGATAGAGATTATTATTGCACCTTTTCTTTTAAAAACTGAATATAATATTAATAATATTGAAAAAAATATGTACATTACATTACGTGTGAGTTAAGGATGAATTTAATGCAGATGAATCCCAGAATAAATACTAGCCCTGATGTTGAATTGAAGTGTCTGAATTATCATAATTGAAACCTGTTTATACTTAAAGATTTGGGTTACTCGATGTCCGCACTTTCACCGTTAATTTATTACTAAATCTTAATGCAATATCTTTGTATAACATATCTCACAGTATGTGTGTAATAACCACTCCCGGTCAACGCCATTCAAATCTGCGAAAAACAAGAAAATTTAAAAAAATTCAGCAGACACTTGATTGAACCTAAACTTGACCCCGAGGGTCATACCGGGCTTAAGTTGACCCCGATATTGACCAAAGTGAGTTCCAGAGGACTCAGGGCAACTTTCTGATCAATTTGGGAAATGTTGACTTTTCGCTGGAAAAGTCAACCGAGCGACGTTTTGGTCCATTCGAGGACCGTTTTGGGTCCAAAAAGCTTAGCCGTCGTCGCAGCGGTCTTAGTTGAGCCGTTTCCTTGTGGCCCGCCAAGTTTCGCAGTTTCTTGGAAAAAATGCCCGTTCGGGGCCCGAAACGTCCGAATTTCGCGAATCTAATTGGAAAATATCTAGAAGATATTTCCCAAAAAGGTGTGGGACCCACCTTGCCACTTGTCAAGTAAGTGGTGGTGTTAGGTGTGGGACAAGACAAGGCAGACTACTTTAGGTGTTAGTTTGATATTTTTTAAATTAAAACAAAAGGGAAATATATGACTTGCACGTTCATTTCAAAAAGGAGAAGAGAAAAATTGGTTTTTAGAGAGAGAAAGGGAGATAGAAGAAGGAGAGAAAACAGATGGAGGTGTCGGAAGTTTAGTGATTTCCCGTCAATCAAACCGTTGGATCATCTCAAAGATAGAAGAATCGAGTTCACACCGTCATTCTCTACGGTGAGCACCTAACCGATTTTCGTTTTGTTAAGTTCGAATTTTAGGGTTTGAGTTTAAACGATTCAAATATGGTTGGGTTTGGTTAGATTTGGTTTAAAGATGAATGGTTGAGGTTTGGGGTTCGTTAGGAACGTTTTGGGGCAAAAAGGGAATTTTGCCATTGTGGCCGTGTTGGGCCCACATGCCCGGGTATCGGGTTTTCGTGTTCGGGTGGTTTAGGACGTTCTCCAAGTCGTTAATCCACATCCGGATCGAAATTTGGAATTAAATTGCGAAAGTTGTAATTATCGGGTTTAGAAACTTTAAACGCGAATTAAATCGCTCGGAAGTCGGAAATTGATTCCGTCGATTGCATTGGAACCCTTGAATTATTCTAACACCGTAGAAACGAAAACGGGAATTTTCGGAGCCCCGGAAGGGCGTTTTCAAAACCCGGGCAGATTCGCCATGTAGGGCGAATCGGGCTTTTCCGGGTCCAATATCGACAATGTCGAGTAATTGGGGAGTTAGGGAGTGATCGATATTGTCGGGGTTACTTTTGGGCGTCAAGTTTATTAAAATTCAGCTTATGCCTGCAAGCTTAAAAGCGTTTAAAATTGTGTTCTTATTAGATCGTGCTGCAGACCGAGGGAAAGGAGTGCTGCAGACCGAGGGAAAGGAATGCTAGGCGAGTGACTGAGATCACGCCGGAGCTTGTTGGTTAGCTTTTGGAGAACACGCACGAGGTAGGGAAAAGTAGCCGGATCTCGGCCCTGACTAGGGAAAGTTAACAGTAGAAATGCATGTGACACCGGGGTGTCGTGGGTTAAGTAGGTTTATCGAATATTAGAAAGGCATGATACGGGAACGTAGCGAATATTAGAAAAGCATGTGACACTTAGTTGTGTCGTAGGAGCAGAGAACTTATCGATGTTAGAATTACTGGAGGCATATGACCATGCCCGGAGGTTGATTGTGAAACTGTTGACATTAGAACTGTTGGAGGCATTGGTTATGCCGGAGGTTGTTGTGCTTTACTTTTGGTGTTTTGGGTGGCCATGAGTGCCCGTGGGGGTTGTTGAACCCGTGTCTTTACTTTTGGTGTTTTGGGTGGCCATGAGTGTTGTGGGGTTGTTGAGCCCGTGAGTTACTGTTGGTGTGTTTTGGGTGGCCATGAGTGCCGTGGGGTTGTTGAGCCCGTGAGTTACTGTTGGTGTGTTTTGGGTGGCCGTGAGTGCCGTGGGTTTGTTGAGCCCGTGAGTTACTGTTGGTGTGTTTTGGGTGGTCATGAGTGTCGTGGGGTTGTTGAGCCCGTGAGTTACTGTTGGTGTGTTTTGGGTGGCCTTGAGTGCCGTGGGGTTGTTGAGCCCGTGAGTTACTGTTGGTGTGTCGTGGGAGGCCGTGAGTGCCCGTGGGGCTATTGAGTGCGTGTTTTACTGTTGGTGTCTTGGGTGGCCACGAGTGCCTGTGAGTGTTGAACCTGTGTTGCTACTGGTTGTTGAACTTGCTTGTGATTGTGATTGTGGTTACCTGAGGTTGGGGGCCCGCTTCATGAAACGGGGGTCCACGAGCACACGCGTCTGCATGTTCAGACGGGGTAGGGGGCCCGCTCGACAAGAAAGGGGTCCTGGCCGCGCATGTGTGGTTTGGGGTTGTGAGCATTCTTTGGCTGGCCTGACCGAGTTAGAGTCTCGGGAGGTTGCGAGCGTTCTTTGGCTGGCCTGACCGAGTTAGAGTCTCGGGAGGTTGCGAGCGTTCTTTGGCTGGCTTGACCGAGTTCGAGTCTCGGGAAGTTGCGAGCGTTCTTTGGCTAGCCTGACCGAGTTCGAGTCTCGGGAGGTTGTGAGCGTTTTAGGCGATGGAAAGGGCAGCTCCCCTTCCGACTAGCTATCGGAAAAGTAGTTCGGTTTATCGCCAACAGGTCGACCGCCTGGAGCCTGACAGGGATCGGCAAAGCGCGTGGGGCAGGCTCGAGCCCAGCCGGTTAGCAACCGGCACTGAGCAGCTGACAGGAGTGCGATCCTTTGTGATCTTGTTTGGTGTGCGATCCTTTGTGATCTTGGGTGTTGCGTGGTGGTCTGTCGTGTCTTTGGAGGAGGTCGTCGATCGTTGTGTCGGGTCTACCTTACGTGTCCGAGTGTTGAGTCGGCTGAGGAAAGTATCAGTGTGTGGGTGTCGGTCGGGTTACTTGAGTTTGGGGATAGTGATCCCCGGGGTTGAGTTTGTTGTTGGTGTTACCGGCATTGTCTGCTAATTATGCCGTAGTCAGTCTATTATCCGTGGTGGTGAGCGAACGCTCACCCCTAGTTGCTTTTCTTGCAGGTACCGGTTGTAGGTTGGACTAGGTGAGCTTCTGAAGCTTGAAGAGCTTGGAGCGGGATTCTGGGTTTATTTTGAGTCTAGCGACGGATACCATACTTTTGTCCACTTGTTGGGACGTATTTTAAGTTGTAAATATTATTTGTTGAACAAATGGTGTTTTTAAAGTGATTTAATGTGAAAGGTTTCAAAATGTTTTATTGTTTTAAAAGTTCACGTCCTGAGTTCGGTTTACTGAAATTGGGGCGTGACAGCTTGGTATCAGAGCTCGAGGTTTCACACCTCGGACTGTACGTCAATTAGGTGGGGAGAGTCGAGTCGGTAAAGTCCCGTCGTACGTTGGGTACGCAGGTCGGGAACCGTGTGTAGACCCGTTGTGTTGTGAGTCCTGCTTGTGTTTGTGTGTATGTGCAGTACGGGTTTACTGGCATACTGTTTGTGTGTTGCTGCGTGAAAAGTTTTTTAAGCTGTCGCGACTCGACTCAGGGGCGCCCCTATGGTCGAGCGTGACGGTGTTAACGTCAAGTGGGTACAATGTAGTTCGGGGACGCCTGAACCGGGTTGTAACTACCTGATGTTAAGAAATAGGGTTTGTAATGAAAAGGCGAAAGTTTCTTGAATTGTTTGGCCCGGTGGGCGTGTTGTGGAGTTTTGGTTGGCCCTGTGGGCGTGCTTTGTTTATGTTGGCCCGGTGGGCGTGTTGTGGAGCTTTGGTTGGCCCGGTGGGCGTGTGTGTGAGTTGGTTGGTCCGGTGGGTATGTTCGACTTTGGTTGGCCCGGTGGGTGGGTGTCTTTGTTGTTGTTGTTATGGTTGTTTGGCCGGGTTGGCTTGTGATTGAGGTTGAGTGACTCGTGTTTTGGTTGTTGTTTTGGTACTTGTGTTATATGGTTAGTGGTCGAGTGTCTGCGACGCACAAGCGTGCAGGACGCTAGGAGAAGGGTAGGATGTGAGTGTCCTAGGATCGACGTGACAGTGTGTTGGGTGCGAAATCATCACCGCTACGGGACGGGTCTTGGACCGGCCCGATAGAAAACGTGGTTGGAGCCTCTGTTTTGGCCCAGAATGGGGCACGGCCCATGTGGCGTGCCGGCCCAGTAGGCGGCACGGCCCATTTGGCGTGCCGGCCCGGTAGGTGGCACGGCCCATTTGGCGTGCCGGCCCGGTAGGTGGCACGGCACGACTTGGGTGCCGGCCCGGAAGGTGGTACGGCCCGGGTCAGTTACCGGCCTGGTCCAGTAAGCCGGTTTCAATTGTTTTGTGGTTGTTTCGTTGTACGGTTAGGTTTGTCGTTGCGTGGCTTAGTGTGCGTTTCTGCGGCTTATTTGAGGGTTCGCTTACGTACTATTATAATTGAAATATTAATAGTGTGAGCAATGGTGTGTGCTCAGTTGAGAGCGTGATCCCCGTCTTGAGGTTTCCCTACGTGATCGGGTATTTGGGTGATTGAGGTTGTGAACAATAGTGATTACTGAATTGAGGACGTTTTTCCCGTGTCGAGGTTTATCTTACGTAAGCGAGTACTTGAGGTGTTGATGGTGTGAGCAGTGTGACGTTTGGCATCCGGTTTTGAGGTAGTGGTTTGCCTTGGTTGGATCGGTAAGTCTTTAGTGCGTTACTAGTATGCCATAATCGAACGGGTGTCCGTGGAGGTGAGCATAACGCTCATCCCCTTTACTACTTTTCCCGCAAGGGACGAGTAGCGAACACTGGTTTGGTTGCGGAAAGTTACAAGTAAATGCCTAGAGGACCGTGTGAGGGTTGCACTAGACCTTACCGGGGTGACTAATGGAGTGGGTGTTCGGTTTCCGATTTGGGCGTCAGTTTCATTGGATGCCGGGATATCACACTCGTTTGTTCGTCGAGTTGTGCTGAGAGGTTGGGGCTGAGTTTAGAGCCGTTGAGTCCACCCCTGTGTCGGGACACGCCAGTTGGTGGTGGGGTGGTGTTGACTAGGGTCTGTCGTGCCTGCGGAGTTGGAGAAGCGAACCGATACAGGAGGTTCGAGAGAGGGCTCAAGAACCCTGATGCTGGATCGAGTCCTCACCCCGAGGATCGGATATGTTCGGAGTTGGTAGGCATGACGACGGTAGTGGAGCGAGGTCTTAGAGAGACTGCGAGGATCCGTGAGGATCGGCAGCGCCTGAGCTTGTGCGTGTATCCGTGGGAAGGATACTTACGAAATGACAACCTTTAAACGTAATCTTGGGAGTGGATTGGCTGGCGAAGTGCCGAGCCAATACCGACTGTTAAAGACGACGAGCTGCGAGAGTCGCAGCATTCGCGTCTGACAGTGCACGTGGGTAGCACTAAGAGGAGCGCGACATCAGGTGGCATGTCGAGTGGAGCGGGATGCGGAGAGCGATCGCGGAGTTAGTATCGCGATGCCTCACTCGTCGGCATGTGAGAGCCGAACAACAGCGTCCCGCTGGATTATTGCAGCCACTACGGGTTGCACAGTGGAAATGGGGGCACATCACGATGAGTTTCGTGAGCGGTTAGCCGAGTTCGCCTACAACAACAGCTTTCAGGCCAGTATCATGATGGCACCGTTCGAAGCGTTGTATGGTAGGTCGGGTCGATCGCTCGTGTACTGGGCAAAAGTGAGGAATAAGAGTTTACTGGGTCTAGAACTGGACCGAGAGACAGCCGAGTCGGTCGTGCCGAAGCATGAGCGGTTGAAGACCGCGCAGAGTCAGCAGGAGCTACGCTGACAGACGGCGCTGACCTCTCGAGTCAGCAGTCGGGGGTCATGTATCCCTAGAGGTGAGTCCGAAAGGTGGACTAATGCGTTTCAACCGCGGCGGAGGCGGGTTAGCCCCGTGGCGTATCGAGCCTTTCGAGGTCTTGAGTACGTTATTGAGCGGGCACATGTCGAGGTAGCGGGTAATGTCTCGTATGAGGAGAAACTGGTTTGGGAGATGGATCCGCGGGAGCAAGTCCTGCGCGGAAGGGTTATCCGCCTAGAACTGGTGTTGTGGCAACACCACGAGGCCGAGTCGACTTGGGAACGCGAGGACGAGGTTCGCGCGAGGTACGCCGACCGGTTCGACTCCTGAAGTGCGTTGTTTTAAATTTCGCCGACGAAATTCCTTTAAGGGGGTAGATTGTAATAACCACTCCCAGTCAACGCCAGTCAAATCTGCGAAAAACAGGAAAATTTAAAAAAATTCAGCAAACACTTGATTTAACCTAAACTTGACCCCGAGGGTCATACCGGGCTTAAGTTGACCCCGATATTGACCAAAGTAAGTTCCAGGGGACTCAGGGCAACTTTCTGATCAATTTGGGAAATGTTGACTTTTCGCTGGAAAAGTCAACTGAGCGACGTTTTGGTCCATTCGAGGACCGTTTTGGGTCCAAAAATCTTAGCCTTCGTCGCAGCGGTCTTAGTTGAGCCGTTTCCTTGTAGCCCGCCAAGTTTCGCAGTTTCTTGGAAAAAGTGCCCGTTCGGGGCCCGAAACATCCGAATTTCGCGAATCTGATTGGAAAATATCTAGAAGATATTTCCCAAAAAGGTGTGGGACCCACCTTGCCACTTGTCAAGCAAGTGGTGGTGTTAGGTGTGGGACAAGACAAGGAAGACTACTTTAGGTGTTAGTTTGATATTTTTTAAATTATAACAAAAGGGAAATATATGACTTACACGTTCATTTCAAAAAGGAGATGAGAAAAATTGGTTTTTAGAGAGAGAAACGGAGATAGAAGAAGGAGAGAAAAGAGAAGGAGGTGTTGGAAGTTTAGTGATTTCCCGTCAATCAAACCGTTGGATCGTCTCAAAGATAGAAGAATCGAGTTCACACCGTCATTCTCTATGATGAGCACCTAACCGATTTTCGTTTTGTTAAGTTCGAATTTTAGGGTTTGAGTTTAAACGATTCAAATATGGTTGGGTTTTGGTTAGATTTGTTTTAAAGATGAATGGTTGAGGTTTGGGGTTCGTTAGGAACGTTTTGGGGCAAAAAGGGAATTTTGCCATTGTGGCCGTGTGGGGCCCACATGCCCGGGAATCGGGTTTTCGTGTTCGGGTGGTTTAGGACGTTCTCCAAGTTGTTAATCCACACCCGGATCGAAATTTGGAATTAAATTGCGAAAGTTGTAATTATCGGGTTTAGAAAATTTAAACGCGAATTAAATCGCTCGGAAGTCGGAAATTGATTCCGTCGATTGCATTTGAACTCTTGAATTATTCTAAGACCGTAGAAACGAAAACGGGAATTTTCGGAGCCCCGGAAGGGCGTTTTCAAAACCCGGGCAGATTCGCCATGTAGGGCGAATCGGGCTTTTCCGGGTCCAATATCGACAATGTCGAGTAATTGGGGAGTTAGGGAGTGATCGATATTGTCGGGGTTACTTTTGGGCGTCAAGTTTATTAAAATTCAGCTTATGCCTGCAAGCTTAAAAGCGTTTAAAATTGTGTTCTTATTAGATCGTACTGCAGACCGAGGGAAAGGAAAGCTAGGCGAGTGACTGAGATCACGCTGGAGCTTGTTGGTTACTTGAGTTTGGGGATAGTGATCCCCGGGGTTGAGTTGGTTGTTGGTGTTACCGGCATTGTCTGCTAATTATGCCGTAGTCAGTCTGTTATCCGTGGTGGTGAGCGAACGCTCACCCCTCGTTTCTTTTCCTGCAGGTACCGGTCGCAGGTTGGACTAGTTGAGCTTCTGAAGCTTGAAGAGCTTGGAGCGGGATTCTGGGTTTATTTTGAGTCTAGCGACGGATACCATACTTTTGTCCACTTGTTGGGACGTATTTTAAGTTGTAAATATTATTTGTTGAACAAATGGTGTTTTTAAAGTGATTTAATGTGAAAGGTTTCAAAATGTTTTATTGTTTTAAAAGTTCACGTCCTGAGTTCGGTTTACTGAAATTGGGGCGTGACAATGTGACCACAACATGAAAAGCATGGAGGAGGTTGGTTTCAAGGCTCTGATTTGCAGTATTTATTTTATGGTCTGAGGTAGGTGATGAGAATGTAGATGGTAGGTGAGAACGAAGGCGCAGTCATTAATGTAATGGAGTCAAATTATAATAGATGATCTAGTTGCCTTACTCGGTTGTATTTGGTACTTTTCAATATGTGGTAGAGATTCTTATTGCCCATTTTCTTTAAAAAAAACTGAATATAATATTAATAATATTGGAAAAAATATTAACAATACATTTCGTGTGAGCTAAGGATGAATTTAATGCTGATGAATCCCAAAATAAATACTAGCCCTGATGTTGAATTGAAGTGTCTGAATTATCATAATTGAAACCTGTTTATACTTAAAGAGCTGGGTTATTCGATGTCCACACTCTCACCGTTCATTTATTACTTTGTATAAAATATCTCGAAGTATTTGACTGCATCATGAAAAGTAGAGAGGAGGTTGGTTTCGAGGTTCTGATTGGCAGTATTTATTTCATGGTCGGAGGTAATTAATGAGAATCAAGATGGTAGATGAGTACGAAGGTGTCGTCGTTAATGTAATGGAGTCAAATTATAATAGATGATTTAGTTGCCTTACTCAATTGTATTTTGGTACAGATTGAAAAGTACCAAATACAACTAACTAACACAACTTGATCATCTATTATAATTTGACTATGTTACATTAACGACGGCACCTTCGTTCTTACCTACCATCTTCATTCTCATTAACTACCTCAGACCATGAAATAAATACCGCCAATCAGATCCCCGAAACCAACTTCCTTCCTGCTTTTCATGCAAATATAACTTACTAAGGCAACTAGATAATCTATTATAATTTGACTCCATTAGATTAACGACGGCACCTTCGTTCTCACCTACCATCTTCATTCTCATCACCTACCTCAAACCATAAAATAAATATGGGGTTTCTCCATATCCTAACCCCCTACTACACTTAATTGTCAAATCCGCACCCAAGTTTTAGAAAATTGTCAAATAGTAACGAATTTCAAAACTGAATTATTAAAAACCAAAAAGTACTGATTAAATTGACTGTTTCCGTTAACAGTGAATCACGTGCGTCTCACGTGACTCATTTTATAATGGAGCTTGGGCGAGCTGAGGTCACGAAGAGATGAAATTCGAAGCTCGGACACAAAGAGATGAAGTTCGAAGAGCTGATATGAAGAGATGAGGTCACGAAAAGATGAAGTTAGGCCAAGTTAACGTCCGAAGGAAGAACATATTTGAGGGTAAACTCGACTTTTCACTTGGCCAAGTTAACGTCCGCTTAAAATTAGAAACAATTGGCAATTTCAGTTAATTGACTATTACTACATGACAGTTTCAATTGTATAGGGTTTGGATTTAACAATTTCTGAAAGTTGGGCGTTAGGACATGGAGTAACCCCAATAAATATTTCCAATCAGAGCCTCGAAACCAACATCCTCCCTTCTTTTTATGCTGCATTCAAATATTGTGAGATATTTTATACAAATATATTGCATTAAGATTTAGTAATTAACGAACGTTGAGAGTGCGAACATCGAGTACCCAAATATTTGAACATAAACATGTTTCAATTATGATAATTCATACACTTCAATTCAACATCAGGGCTAGTATTTATTCTGGGATTCATCAGCATTAAAGTGCTTGGGGGTATTCAGACAAAGGGTTACAAGGCTTGCCCGATATACCTTGATGAACTTGAAAGTCATCATAGTCACAATAGGGCGTACTACGTTGGATCGCGGAAGGATTATGAAGATAATCATCGCTATCGTAGAGACAAAACAATTCGATGGAAAACAGGAGAAAGGTAAATCTCGTCTTCCAAAAACTAGTCGGCAAATATACAAGGAGATTTCCGAGGCACAGTTCCCCACACTATCACTACATCCAAAGTTTAAGATGGGAACAATGCAACAGAGGTTGTGTTGGACACATGAGTCGATATTTTGGGAACTCCCATATTGGATATCATTGGATACACGACACACATTAGACGTCATGCACATTGAGAAAAACGTTTGTGACAATCTTGTAGGTACACTATTCAACTTGCCTTGGAAGACGAAGGATGACTTAAAAGCCAGAAAAATGTTGGAGAAACTAGATGTGCACAAGGATTTGTGACCCAAACAAAGTGGGAACAAAACTTTATTACCATATGCGAGCTACACGATTAAGCCTGAGAAGCGTGGTCAAGCGTTTGAGAATGTTTCTGGAATACGTTATCCATCAGGTTATGCAGGATGCTTGAAGAACAAGATCACCTTAAAGGATAAGAAGTTTTTCGGTCTCAAGACCCACGATAGTCATGTGTTACTTCAACGTATTCTTCCTATCGTAATACGCCCATATGTGGCGCAACACGTGGCAACAGTGATATGTGACTTGCAAGTTTCTTTAAAACTCTTTGCTCATGAGAGATATAAAAAGAAAAGGGTGACGGAGATGAAGGAAGAGATAGTATTGATTCTCTGCAAGCTGGAGCCCCCCCCCCCCCCCCCCCCGTTTCACACTATCATGGTACACTTGTGTAAATTCCTGCCTGATAGAGTCTTGCAAACAGGTCCTGTTCATTACACGTGGATGTTCTCTATGGAAAGGGAAAATGGGTATTACAAGAATGGGTGTGCAATCACTGTTACCTTGAGGGTGCATCGCAGAATCATACATTAATAATTAGTGTTCAATATACATTAATTTGTACCTCGAGAAAAGAAACATTGTCGAACCCGAGATCCGTAAATGGAACATCAATGTTGTTTCCCCACAGGTTATTCCATCCATTCCGATCAACGACATAACATTGGATGCAAAAGATATAAATATTGCGCATTGGCATGTCGTGCGAAACATTGAAGGGTTTCAATCGGAGATGGATGATTTTACTGAAGATTACGAAAGTTCATACCCTGGAGTCAACGATTTACCACATCGAATCAATGCATTCTGCATGATGTTCAAGGAAACAGTAAGTTCAATCACGAGTACATGTATTAATTATTACTTTAGCATATATGATAATGTTTGAAACCTTAAGTACGCAACGTTTGAATAACATATGGATGAGTACCCTGAGGAGCAACAACAAGTGGCGATGAAGAAATTGAGTCGTCATGTCCAAACTTACAACATCTACGCATAGTGTCATGTCACCGGTGTGAAGTACCTTTCGGAAGGTTGCGACAATGGAAGGAGCACACAAAACAGTGGGGTCATGCTTTTGGCTAATGATGGTACTGTTTATTATGGTGTTCTGTTATACGTCGTTGAACTTATCTACACTTCCAGGATGCCTGCTGTCTTGTTTAGATGTCGGTGGTTTGAATTGTCAACAACTAAGGTCGACAATGGATTGATATCGGTAAATACAAATACGAAGAGTTATACTGATGATATCTTCTGCCTTGCAACAATGGCCAAACAGGTATATATATATAGGATAACATTCAGGTACAAACTAGTATCTGTCGTACAAAATACAAACTATCGATCTGGGCCCTTGGATCATAGAATCAAAGGCCCGAATTCAAACAAAACTATTAATGATTATGTCATTAGTGCATATATTTGTAATTAATTTTGTAATCAATCACACCCCTCCCTTGAATTTCGATGGTCGTTCGATCTCCTAAATCAATGGTCCAAATTGGTTTGTATTTTGCACCTGAATTTTGGTTTATACCTGAAAGTTCCACTATAGATATATCAATGGCCCAGATTGGTTTGTATTTTGCACCTGAATTTCAGTTTGTACCTGAAAGTTCTCATATATATATATATATATATATATATATATGTGTGTGTGTGTGTGTGTGTGTGATTGTGTGTGTGCACGCGCCTTCAGTTGTTACCCATTTTCAATTTTGTTATTTGCTACCCAACTATAGGCCTTTGGATCAAGTTAATCCAATGGTTATACAATTAATGGCATACATCCGTAATTAACACGAACTACAATTTTTGTATTGTAATTTTACACCATAAAAGGGCAGTATTGTAATTTTAGTTATGTTTTTTTGGCAAACCCTACTATATTCTCATAATCACTTTTCTCTCACGACTGTGTATCCCCCCTCTATCTATCAGCCGACACTCGTGCCGATCCTCTCGCTGGAGCAGCCAAGCTGCTGCTCGCCTCAGATCTCATATTGCTGCCGGTGCACCTTTGGTTAGTCCTCTCTGTGCAGCTCGCAACGGAGTTGAACAACGAGCTGTGATGACCGGACGGACTTCTGTGCCCTTCTGTCGCAACAACTCGGATATGATACGACCGGACGGACCGTCGTGACTAGCTCGTGAAGCCACCGCCGTGCTCCGTTTCTGGTCGATCTTTCCCTCACCAGTCTACAAATCGAGCTCGCCTCTCCACGCCAGAGCTCGCGGCCGCCACAGGCAAACACGGTCGTCTACTCGTCGTCGCTAGAGGTAGAGTCTTGTCGTGCCCAACACTTTCCATGAGATCGATTCACCGCCGTTGGAGCAGATGTGTTGTAAGCTAGGGTTGTGCGGCGGCGTGTGGTTGCGAAACCCATGTTGTGGCGTTTGGTGTATGAAATCGTGCGACGGAGAGAATAGGAGGCTTCACGCCGTAATTGCTCAAGGCGGCGCATGTGGATCTCGGAAGAGATGTGCCGGAATCCAGCTCCCACTGCCCAGCCAATCTCTACGCTAAGGAGCTCGTCGTCTGTGCTTCGTGGAGGAGCATATCTCTCCGTCCGGTCTGCAGGTCAGATGAACTCGGAGATGATAGATTATGATGCTTCTCAAAAAAGCTGGAATTGGTATAAGCTATAATTGTTGAGTACTTTTATTGAACTGAAAGATAAAAAAACGAATTATAGAGTAGAGAACCCACAATTTGCTACAAGCTTGAGGGCACCTTGTTTCAAGGTGTCTATAATCTCAATCCCTAATTCACTACAACAACCTACGAACATTCAAATACAACAACGTTATTGAAAGGTCCCTATCAACTTAGTCTTCATTAGACTTGTGAGTCTACACTGTCCACCTTCATCGGGAATGGAGTCATGCTCACGGGAGAAACATGCTTCCTTCCGAAAACAACGACTCATGCACCTTCGTTTGGATCTATTGTACTTGGGTCGAACAACAAAGGCCCACCTCCTCCCATCTCAAGCCCAGATAAAAGTTGAGGCTCTGACAACGCTTTCTCCTTGAATAAGACTTGACCTCAAGTTCGGTATCGAAAAGTTTGGAAATTTTTCTCTTAACACGGGTGCGGCCTCCCAGGTTGCATCGTCTTCACCATATTGATTCCATTGGACTAAATATTCCACTACAGCTCTGTTTCCCTTCTTAATGAGCCGGAGGTCAACAATTTTGAATGGCCCTACTCGAGCATGCCCATCTTGCCCGATCTCCGGTAACTCAGTGATGACTTTGTGTCGGTTTCCCCGCTGCTTTTTCAACAATGACAAACACGGGGTGAACTTTAGCTGCAGTAGGTAGCATCAACTTATAGGCCACAATCTTTTTTTTCCACAACTTCATACGGCCCAGAATACTTTGTTGAAATCTTCAAGTTCTTCCTCATGGCAATGGAGGACTGACTGTAAGGTTGCAAACATAAGTATACTCATTCCCCAACTGAAAAGCTCTTTTCTAACTTGTTTTTATCTGTCTCAACCTTCATTCTTTCTTGAACGATCCAAAGGTTGTCTTTTAACATCTGAGCAATTATTGCTCTATTTCTCAGAAAGTCCTCCACATTAGCCACCTTAGTCCTTATTTCAGCAAGGTTTAAGGATCTTGGAGCATACCCATAGACAACCTCAAAAGGATTCATCTTAAGAGCTGTATCGTAGCTCGTGTTATACCAGAACTCGGCTAACCCGGCCCACTTACTCCAATTCTTAGGCTTTTGATGCACCATAGCTCATAGGTAGTTCTCTAGGCATTGATTTAATCTTTAAGTCTGGCCATCTGTTTGTGGGTGGTAGAAAGTGGACATCTTGAGTTGAGTTCCCAATATTTTGAATAACTCTTTCCAGAACGAGCTGATGAATATTTTATCCCAATCGGATACGATGGGATTCGGTAAACCATGCAGCTATTACACCTGGTCCACAAACACTTCTGCAATTTTTGTTGTTTTGAATGGATGACAGATTGGAATAAAATGACCGTATTTAGAGTAGCGGTCTATTGTCACAAAGATGCACTCGAACCCTTCATATTTTGGTAAACCTTCAACGAAATCCATGGCAATTTCCTTCCAAGGACTTGTAAGTATCTCCAATGGTTGAAGGAGCCTCGGGTAGGGAATTTTTTCCACTTTGCACCTCTGACACGTTTCGCAGTTCTTCACAAACTCTTTTATCTCCTTAACCATTTACGGCCACCAGAATTTTTGCTGACCTCTTTTGATGGTAGCTTTAGTCCCGGAGTGACCACCCAAAGATGAGGAATGGAGAGTCTCTATAATGCTTTCTCTGATCTTGGAAACTTTGCCTACATAGTTTTTTCCCTCTACAAATATAACCCCTTGCTTCAGTTGATGGTTGGGTAATAAGTGAGGAATTAATTCCAGTTGTAGCAACACACCTTCGGCCTCTAAATCCCTAATATAACTGTCTGTTACTTCCTCCATCCAAGCTGGTACCAGAACTAATCTTGCTTGACATTCACTTGTTGGTCTTCTACATAGAGCATCTGCTGCCTTATTCGTTGAGCCTTTTTCGTATTCAATTGTGTAACTCAACCCAAGGAGCTTTGCTGACCATTTCTATTGGAGAGAAGTAGTTAGCTTTTACTCGAGAAGGAACTGTAAGGGTTGGTGATTAGTTTTGATGATGAAACTTCCATTCTCTAGTTAAGGCCTCCATTGCTCAGTTGCCATGATCACTACAAGTTACTTCTTTTCATACGTGGAAAGCTTACAATTCTTAGGCTCCAATGCTTTGCTTAAGTAAGCAATTGCCTGGCCCTTTTGCATAAGGACAACTCCTATTCTCGTTTCGCAAGCATCCGTCTCGATAAAGGAAGGTAGCTCGAAATTTGAGAGTTGTAATACTAGGGCTTCTGACATCGCTCTCTTGAGTTGATCAAAGCTCCTCTGAACTACTTCATCCCAATTAAAGGTGTTTTTTCCAGCAATTTTGTAAGAGGCTTAGCAATCATTCAGTAGCCTTCCACAAATTTTCGTTAATACCCTGTGAGCCCCAAGAAAACCCTCAAGCTCTTCAAGTTGACTGGAATCAGCCAATATCGCATAGCCTCCACCTTTTTTGGATCCGTAACTACTCCTTGACCAGAGATAATATAACCCAGATATTCCACAGAATCTTGATCAAATTCACATTTTGATATTCTTGCAAACAAAGCCTCTTTTTTTAGTTTCTCCAGGACCAATTCTAAGTGATGAGTGTGTTCTTCCCAGCTTTTACTGTACACCAGAATATCATCAAAAAACACAAGTACGAATTTTCTCATGAATAATTTGAATACCTCATTCATTAAGGCTTGAAAGGTTGATGAGGCGTTTGTCAACCCAAAGGTATCACCTTCCACTCGGAATGACCGTGGTGTTAGTCTTAGTGCCCGTAGTTCAATCCTAAATGTCCAAATGTATATATCATCGTTAGCAATAAAATTAAAGCGACTTTATATTACTTAAGTGTTGGAGTAATATATCGATGTGTGCTCTGATCTATGCCCACCATGCGAATAGAACCATAGATCGAGATAGATCACACTCGATGGGTCCCTAGTCAACAAAGCTTCACTAGAAGCGACTAGTATGAAAGATGGCTCTTTATGGCTTACGTTCTGTTAGTCATTGGAATGGGATTCCGGAGTCTGATCATAGATATCATGTGGGACATGATATTGGACGACCCGACATGAATATGTGCCATAGATCAAGTCATGAACATATTCATTGTCGTAGCTTGTCATGTATCCTTAGACCAAGGAGTCTTTGTGATCTCTATGTAGTCAACAACTGAGTTTGACCTGAGCCTAACGTTGTCCGAAACAGGGTTTCCATAACGGCCAAGATTGGCTTGGGGACGAGCTACATGAGTGACACGAAAGACGGCTAAGGGATTTATCCCTCATACTGAGGTATGAGAATCATATCGGTTCTCGGCCGCTTGATCGAGAGTGACTGAAAGAATAGCATGGCCATGCACATGATACTGGGTATCATATATTCCTTCATCTCACATATCAAGGAACAATGATTGAGAATAATAAGGATGACGGCTCTATGCCTTATCTCAATCAGGATATCGGAGATAAAAGGATAATGACAGGGACGACGGAAAGGTTAGAATCGACAGGGTCGATTCGTTATGCAGTGTCAGACAATACTAAAGTCTCGTTAGTTTCCACTTAAATAGGATCAAGTAAAATGGGATTTTACGTTGATCTATTGACATGCATAAACCTAAGGGTCACACCGGAGGATGAAACTCATTGACACATTTATGGAGAATGGCCAAAAGGAAGTTGTCTCGGGACATGACCAAAACTGGGTTTTGGGTCATGTGCCCGTAAGTGAATAGGACTTTACGGATCGAGACAAGACTTGGAGTCTTGGGATTGATCCCATCCACCCTCCCAGCAATGGAAGCTATTATTTGCTCTGTAACTTCAAGGATATCGGCTCTGATACCAGTGTGATGCTTCTCAAAAAAACTGGAATTGGTATAAGCTATAATTGCTCACTATTTTGATTGAATTGAAAGATAACAAACGAATTACAGCTTGCTACAAGCTTGGGAGCACCTTGCTTCAAGGTGTCTCTAATCTCAATCCTTAATTCACTACAACAACCTACCAACATTCAAATACAACAACGTTATTGAAAGTTGCGAGTCCACACTGTCCACCTTCATCAGCAATGGAGTCATGCTCACGAGAGCAGCATGCTTCCTTTGTTTGGATCTATTCCACTTGGGCTGAACAACAAAGGCTCATCTTCTCCCATCTCAATCCCAGATAACAGAGATTGATTCCTCGTCCTCGGGTATGATTTCGATATTGATTTCCCATCCTCTACTACAGGGCTGATTTTCCGATTAATTTTAACTGATTTTGTTGGTTTAACTTCAAACAATAGGTATACCATGGATTTGATTTTGTTCATGGTTTTTAGTTAATGATGATTTGAGTTTTTTCTTATTGCTATGTGATTCATGGTTCTACATGATGGATCGTGGTGGAGGGTAGTGCCCTAGAGGAGAAAATCTGTTTTTTGTTGTTGCTTGCTTACTGCAGAGTAACGCGGGAGAGTAATTTCCCCCTTTCATGTTTCATTCTTATGGGTTTATTTTTGTGTGTATTTGATTCATATTAGTTGAATTATTTATGTAATTTACAAGGTAGATTTATGTAACTTCTGTAATAAATTATAGGGTTATTTTCATCTCACTACCCTAATTATGTGGTTTTTTCATCTCATTACACTAACTATTTTTTGTGGCACCTCGCTACCCTAGAATGCATTTTTTTCACTTTCATACCCGTCGTCAAATTTTCATCCATTTTTGGACAGAAAATAGTCATGTGCGAAGTACATGACCCTACTTTTTCTAAAAATACCTAAACTACCCTTTACCTCCCTCTCTTACCCACTTCATTTTCATTAAAACCCTAAACAACCCGACATCAAAAAATGGTTCCTTAGGGTTTTAATGAAAATGAAGTGGGTAAGAGAGAGAGGTAAAGGGTAGTTTAGGTATATTTTTAGAAAAATTAGTGCCACGTGACCATTTCCCGTCCAAAAATGGATGAAAAATTAACTGCAGGTATGAAAGTGAAAAAATACATTCTAGGGTAACGAGGTGCCACAAAAAATAGTTAGGGTAGTGAGATGGAAAAAAACACATAGTTAGGGTAGTGAGATGAAAATAACCCTAAATGGTATAACTTTCTTTAGAAAGATCTGTAATTTTATACAAAAATTTTTTAGTTGCACTATTTCTATAATTTATAGCGTAGATTTATGTAATTTTGGTAATGAATTCTATAACATTACTTATAAAGATCTGTAACTTTATTACAGAAAGTTTTGGAAATGTTTTTAGTTTGACAACATTCAATATAACTCATGGAATCATGTATAAATTATGAGACATATACAAAATTTGAAGTAAAAAATTGTAATATTACTTGTAAATTCTATAATAGCAATTAAAAAATCTATAATATTGATATAAAATATCTATAAGTTCAAATATAAATTTCTATAATATCTTTAACGTCGATATAATTTTTTTTGTAATATCTAATACTAATTTCTATAATTTTTTATATAATATTGTGTAACATGTATGGAATTTATGTAACAATCATAATTTGTAATTAAAAAATAGAATATTTAATATATATATATATTTTAAAAATCAGATTTAAACGGTAAAAAAAATCTGAAGTAAAAAAAAGGGAAACAGAATTACCAAACCACCATTTTGTTGATTTTTCTATTTAATTTGTGGTTAATTGAGGTGAAAATCTATAGCTATTGGATTTCAAAAATCAATGGTTTAGATTTTGGTAACGAGTAACAAAATGGATGTTGGTAACATTTGAAAGCGCCTATATATATATAGGGGAACAATCAAGTACAAACCCTATTTCGGGTCAGAACGTAGAACTAATCTGGGCCATTGATTATCCAGATCGGATAGCCACCGAAATTCAGGGGGGAGGGGTTGGTGATTGATTACGAAATCAATTACAAGATATGCATTAATTAAAAATATATTAAAAGATATGCATTAAATCTGGGCCTTTAATTCTATGATCCAAGGGCCCAAATTGAAAGTTCTGCGTTCTGACGAAAGATACAAGTTTGTACCTGATTGTTATCCTATATATATATATTTTGGGATCGGATTAAAGTGTTTATTTCCTTGATTGTTACCTGGGTATAATCAGTTTTCTGGAGGCTCAAGTAGGCGCTTGCCTCGATATTATTAGCTAGGACAATGTCTTGTTCCGGAGGGAAGGGAGAACTAATAGATTCTCCTAAGGCTTTAGTCTTCCAAGATCGTTGAAGGACAAGAACCTCATTTTCGGTTTGGTCTAAAAATTGTTTTATAAACCATTTTACAAAGGTCTTAATTTCCCCAGTGTTTTCCATGTGAGAATAATATTTATTCTTGTAATTCATTAACTCATCATTCGAGAATTTTTTGAAATACCAGTCACGAAAACTAGTATGTCTGGGGTGATAAAACTCTTTATTAAGGAGTTTTCTAGTTCCAGGACTAATATTAATCATTAATATGGAAACTCATTTCTGATTGAGTAGGAGATTGCCTACTTGATAAGTTTGGTTTTATGTAAATTCCATGGGGAATTTGGTTATCGCTGATTCTAATATTTTCCACTAGATCCTCTTCTCTAATTTGAGAAGTAGAGGCTCTGGATTCTTGAGGAGTCGAGACTCTATAAACAGTCTCTCCAGGATACCTCGAAGAGCTAGATATAGGAAGAGTAACAGATCTTTGAGGGTTGAATTTTATTTCAATATCTCCCTCAGTTGTTTGGATTATTTGGTCAATATCTCTATTTATTATAGGTTCAGGCTCTATTTCCTGAGGTAAAGACCATTTTAAAGGAAAGTTGATTTCATCCCATCTTATAAGCCTATTGGTGGCTATATTAGAAGTTAAAAGGTTGGTATGGACTAAAGTAGTAGTTCCAGGGGCTGAAATTTGCCTGATTTTAGGGGTTAGCGTTTGCAGAACCTTATAGTATATTCTATAAGATATAGCAATCACCTCACTTCCTTGTTTGAAATTGTAACCATGGGTTTGAATGGTTAGTTGCATAGCATCTAAGATATTTCTATCCGTTATGGACAGACTAAGATTTGAGGAAATATTAAAATAAACCGGTCCATGACAGAGACTGGTCTCAATTGCAGCAGCTAAAGATGGCTTAAAGTCGTTGCATCTACCATCTCTAACATAAGCCATAAGGCTAGCATCCATACCCAATAAGGTCAAGGGTTTAAAAGCAATTTGAATTAATCCGATATGGATAAACTTATAGTTTATAAAATTTTGTAAATCCCTTTTACTTAGAAGTCTTATAGTTTGAGATTGTTTAGACATTCTAACTGTCTGTTCCATGGTTTTGATAGTCATGCGAGACTTTAAATCGAACATGCCAATAGAGTAAATTTTACTTTTATCTTCTTTAGGAATAGACCATCTATTAAGTTGGTCCATTTTCTTTGGAAATTCTTCCAATTCAGCATTCTTTACTAATTCTTCTTGGTGACGATCATTATCGTCCATATTTTCTTCAAACAAAGACATGCTAATTATAGCACAAAAGTGTTGAGGTTGGTAGGTTACTTAAAGTATTAATCAGACAAGAATAATTATGTATTCGACCGTTTGTAAGCAACACGGCAACTCAGATAGCACAATTGCCTCATTCATTACTACCGGTTTCGTAGGACAACTTCGGGGATGGTGGGACCATTACCTCACTGACACCCAACACAAAGAAATCATTAGCCACAAAAAGATAGTTAAAATGGAAATTGGACCCTCCAATGATGAGAGAGTTACCACGGGAGAAGAGGATGCAGTATACACCTTGTGCCTGTCTATCTTGCACCATTTTGCAGGATCTACTGCTCCTATAGTAGAGAAAATTCAAACTCTCCTGCAAAATCTCCGATGTCCCTCCTTAACCCATTTTAGATGGTATAAGGATACTTTCCTGTCCAGGGTTTTTCAACTTAATAACCCTGATTCAAGTCATTGGAAAGCCAAGTTTATTGATGGCTTACCACATCTCTTTGCAGAGAGAGTTCGTCAATCTCTACGAACTCAAAACGATGGAATAAACATCGATTATCAAAATCTTACTTATGGTCAACTCACTACGAGTTGCATAAACGAAGGTTTAACTCTATGCAATGATTTAAAATTGAAAAATCAACTGAAAAGGCAAAGGGTTACTGAGAAACACCAAATTGGAGAATTCTGTGAGCAATTTGCTTTTGATCAAGGAAAAAAGATAAAAACCCCAAATCGTAAAGAAAAGGGTGTTAAACCTTATCGAAAAAGGCCCAAGTGGGCCGATAAACCCATCTACCATAAAAATAATTATAAAAGAAAAAATTATCGAAAAAAATCATATAATAAAGAAAAACCATTCCTTCCCAACCCGGGAAAAAGAAAAGCTAAAAAACTCGACATAAAATGTCACAAATGTGGGAAAATTGGTCACTACGCCAACCAATGTTGGACTAAAAAAGCCATTAATGAAATAGAAGATGACCAATTAAAATCACATTTAAAGAAAATTATTCTTTATCCCTCTGATGATGAGGACTCTTCTTCTGAGGATGACCTTGATGTCATAAACGACTCATCCTCGTCTGAAAATTCGGACGATGGTGACAGAAACAGTTGCCAATGCAACGCTATAAATTACTGGAAGTCTATTGTTGAGATGAATGGTCTCAACGTTCTCACAGCAGATCAAGATAAAATTGTCACCATGCTTGATGATATCGGTGATCCCAACCTTAAGAAAAATATTCTTGAGACCCTTATAAAACAGAACAATATGAGCAACCAATCGCCTACCCGGGAAGAACCCTACCAATTAAGTGAAGTACTCCAACGGTTCCGACAAGCAAGGGTTAAAGAAACCCCAACTTCTCTAAGTGACCTTAAAAGAGAGGTTAACCAATTAAAATCTGAAATAATTCAAATAAAGCAGAATAATACTAAGCTTTCCCAAAGAATAAGCATTTTAGAAGACAATCATTTTAATGATAATATCATTAATAATGATAGTAATACCACCCCAGATTATCTTAATCTAATAAGCCAAGTTACTTCACAGAAGTGGCTTGTTCAAGTATCTCTCGTTATAAAAAATGAATTCATACTTGATAACGAAATTGTCCTTGTAGACAGTGGAGCTGATTATAATTGCATCCAAGAGGGAATCATCCCCACTAAATACTTTGAAAAGACAACTCAATCCCTAACGCAAGCCGGAGGAAAAGAGCTAAAAGTCATATATAAGCTTTCAGATGCTCATATCTGCAATCAGGGTACCTGTTTACCCGTAGCTTTTATCTTGGTTAAAAATCTTACCCATAGGATTATTTTAGGAAATCCTTTTCTGCATGATATTATGCCAATTCTCAGGGTAGATAAAACTGGATTTTCCACAAATATCGGTGGAAAAGAGGTTAAGTTCCATTTCATTTATGACCCTCAGACAAGAATGCTCAATGAAGTTAAAGATATTCTACTTGGAAAAGAAAAGCAAATATGCTTCTTGAAAGAGGAAATTCAAATTATGAACATAAATTCCCAATTAAAGCAGGAAAATATTCAGAAGAAAATAGAAAAAATTGACAGACAATTCAGGGAAGAAGTATGTAATGATCTTCCCACAGCCTTTTGGAATAGAAAAACTCATTCGGTTTCACTCCCATACATAGATAATTTCAATGAAAGTCAAATCCCGACTAAGGCTAGGCCAGCTCAAATGAATCATGAACAAATAGAGCTTTGTAAAAAAGAAATTATTTCTTTAGAATAAAAAGGATTAATTAGGAAATCAAAATCTCCTTGGAGTTGCATGGCATTCTATGTCAATAAAGCTGCTCAAAAAGAACGAGGGGTTCCTAGACTTGTTATCAATTATAAACCTCTGAATAAGGTCTTAAAATGGGTAAGATACCCAATTCCTAATAAAAAAGATTTATTAGACAAGTTAAATGATGCCTTAATCTTCTCTAAATTTGACATGAAATCTGGCTATTGGCAGATCCAGATTAATGAATCAGACCGATATAAGACAGCCTTTACTGTCCCTTTTGGTCATTATGAATGGAACGTGGTTCCTTTTGGGCTAAAAAATGCCCCTTCCGACTTTCAAAATATTATGAATGAAATTTTCAATCCTTATTCTGAGTATATCATAGTCTACATCGATGATGTTTTAGTTTTCTCTAAATCCATAGAACAGCATGAGAAGCATTTGAAAATCTTTAAAAATGCTGTAAAACATAACGGGCTTGTTTTATCCGCCCCAAAAATGAAACTTTTCCAGACTGAAATTCGGTTTCTGGGTCATAATATCAGCCAGGGGACAATAATCCCCATTGATAGGAGCATAGAATTTGCTTCAAAATTCCCTGATCGTATAACAGACACCAAGCAACTTCAGAGGTTTCTTGGTAGCTTAAATTATATTGCGGATTATTATGATAATCTTGCTCAGGATACGGCCATACTGTATTCAAGATTAAAAAAGAACCCTGAGCCTTGGTCAGAGGCACATTCTAACGCTGTTAGAAAAATTAAAGATAAGGTCAAAAGCTTACCTTGTCTCTCTTTGGCTAACCCAAAGTTTTTCAAAATTGTAGAAACGGATGCTTCTAACATAGGTTATGGAGGGATTCTTAAGCAAATAATCCCTAACACTTCAAAAGAGGTTTTAGTTAGATACACTTCGGGTAAATGGAACCCGACTCAATCTAGATACTCAACTATTAAGAAAGAAATGCTTTCCATCATTAAATGTGTCACTAAATTTCAAAGTGATCTTCTCAACCAAAAATTCTTGCTACGAATTGATTGCAGCTCTGCCAAATCGATAATTGAAAAAGATATTAAAAATCTTGTAGCAAAACAGATCTTTGCAGGATGGCAAGCCCAACTATCAGCCTTTGAATTTGATATCGAATATATTAAAGGAGAGAATAACTCTCTAGCCGATTATTTAACTCGTGAATTTTTGCAGGGATTATGATGACCCCTTATAGGGGAGGCCACAATAATAGCCGCGGTCGCGGATCAGGAAGAGGCAATGCACTTCTCCGCCCAGAACAGACGGTTCCTCTACTAGGGGACTTGTCAACTCTCAACAAACAGCCTAATAGGCAGATGCCCCCGCATCACAGTTCTCAAACGACGAAGGAAATTCCTTCTCAAGGACCATCCTCCTCTTCAGCATCATATAAGGATGCAGCAGTAAAAGAAACGCCGCCAGAACTCGAATATTTCGAGAATCCCATATCGGAGCATGTCATCTACCTTGAGCATGATGATGTCAAGGTAACACCCAAAGACGGGTGGTCTCTAGCCACTAGATACCTGGAATCACGAGGTTATCCAGGCCTCCATGGAAAGGCCAGACTTAATCTTGAGGTCCTTTTGACTATTACCGGATCATTAACGGTCACCCATCACTATCAGAATAATAATCCTGATAGTTTCATTAACTTCAGCAAATGCCATTTAAATAAAATCCTCCTTCCCAGAGAATGGGGGTTGAACCCCAATGGGGAAAAGGTCATTAGGGTGGCTGAAGGGAAATACATTTATTTTAACTATTGGGATTATGTAGAAGCTTTCTCCAAGGCATTCTACTACCAAAATCCTAAGAACAAACATTCTTGGTTCTTTTCTGTTAATCCAGAAATTCTGGAAAAACCAATCCCAAACTGGTTCTTCGAATGGTGGTCAAAATTTGGACCATCCTTGGAAATGCTCCCTCAGGAGGTCAATGACCTATATAAGACCTGGTATGATTATAGCCCCCTAACTGGAAACTTGCGAATGTTTGGGCAATGCCCATTTCTATTCATTACTAAATTCCAGATTCCATGGATTTGGCGATGGTCTTTTTCAATCACGGAAGACAAGCTCCAAATTCCAATTCTGAGAAGAAATTTCTTCTTCAAATGGTGGGGCAGAATGCCCAGGGAAGATATTGAAGTCCTTAAAGAAAAAATCAAGAAAGTCATTAATAATGACAAGGCTACTATGCATCAGCAACCAGCCCATCAACACATGGAGTTGGCTAAGCTAAGAGAATATCTACAACGGAAATATCCGACAGAATCTGAAGGACAAATAACAGTCAGGGCCTTAGATTTCATGAAACAACAGTTCATGGCAGTCTTCCCAGAACAGCCAACAAATACAACCGGAGACGCAATGGAGACGTCTTCCCAAGGTTCAATGAATCCAAATTCTTTTCAGATTCTTGCAGGGGAATCCCAAGAAGTAGAACCTGAGCCGACTCTTGGAGATTACTGGGACTCACTCATAGAAGCAGTCAGCCAGCAAACTCAAGGCCCCAGAGGGGGAACCTAACTATTTTAGCTAATAGCTAGACAGGTTCTAGATGGGGAGGTAAACATCAAGTCTTGTCCTTGCAATAATGCTGAAGACCAAGACAAAAATGGAGGAGATAGGAATCTACGCAATAATATTGAAGACATGGATAAAGTGGAGGTGATAGGAATCCACTATCTTGTTAAAGTGCTTTAGTGTGCCAATAATATTGACAATGTAAGGTGGAGGGACTCCACCACTTTTATTTGTTTGTGTAGTGGTAAAAATTAAGTGCTTGTCATGATTAGGAATTTTCCTATAAGAAGGAGTTAGTTCTCCCTTGTAATGTACGCTTGCAAGATTTGCAAAACTAAATAAATAAAGCTTGTGTGTTTTTTGCATCCATTGTTCTTCTTCTTCATCTTCTCCATCTTCATATACGTCCCTCCGCAACACAGGTTTTTTACGTCGATGATCTGAAACTTGTTAGAGTGTGGAAGGTCGTGAACAAGGTTTCCCAATGAGGAGTATATGAGTCAACAACGATTGACACGGTTTTGACTCCAATTTTGTACGAGGTTGACGCTCCTTACCAAGAGAAAGAGCCCTCCATATCAATGGTCATTATAGAACTTCATGTAATTCCACCATCTAAAGTATTGTTAGAGGAAGTCAGTGATTTAGAGAACGCAGACGATGAAATTAGTGAGGAAGAGTGTGATGTTGATCAATTCAACAATGATGAGAGGAGCGACTCTGATTAATTACTTGTTGAACATTTGTATGCATTTGAATACATAGTAGTTTGATGTTATTTGCTAGTCGTGAATTCATTATACTGGCCGCCTAATCAATTTACAGGATGTGGAAGCAGAGAAACTATGAGTGGAAAATGCTCTGTTTTATCACTTGGCCAACGCATACGTGTATCCGTTGCCCAAGTTTATGTACAAAGAGCAAATACTCAGTTTTTTTAATCGAAAAATGATGCATCGTTACCTTAAAATATGTGTTTTTTGTAATGTTTTTGCTTGGAAAATAGTTCTAGTTATAGTATAACATCATAACGTTAAACTTGGGAATTATGCACATCTCGATCAAAATCGTCGTTTTTATTATCTTGGCCGACAGATAGGTGTATCCGCTGCCCAAGTTTATGGACAGAGAGCAAATTATCTATTTTTTATTGGAAAACGATGAATCATTACCTTAAAATATGTGTTTTCTGTAATGTTTTTGCTTATAGTAGAACATCATAACGTTAAACTTGTGAATTATGTACATCTCGATCAAAATCGTCGTTTTTATTTTCTTGGCCTACGTATACAAGTATATGTTGCCAAAGTGAATACTAGGCCGATTGGGAGTACAAACGTTGCTCATGTGTGTTATATTCGTTGCTCAAGTAATTGGACATTAGTTGACCTACAAAGTTGACCGCAGCGATCGTGGATCACCAACCGTCGGATGATTATTATTTTTAATTTCATACATGGTTAGACCAAATATACAACAAAGCAACGGTTTTGATTACCAAGTTCATGAAATTCACATATACAAACGTATGAATCAGTATTTTTTTATCCTAATATACATGCAAGTGCAACGACTGACTACGCGTTTAACGTACGTGTTATGTGAATACCATATAAAACTGAGTTTGATGTTGTTACATATTGTTTAACATAATTGCGTAACAACATATGATATCTGAATACAAAATTTAGGTCAGTTTACATGTCGGGTTTTATGGTCGACTTTGGTCAACATTTGTTGGCCGACGGATGCACGTATCTGTTGCCCAAGAGCACTCCATTTTCAGATTTTTTTTCTGTGTTAGAATGAAAACGACGTCGTTTTCAATAACTTGACCGGCATATTATGTATATGTCGGTCAAGTGAGTAAATTAAGGAAAATAAGAACACGATCCCCTCTCCATACCTCTCATTTCTCACACACTCTACTCTCTCTCTCTCTCTCTCTCTCTCTCATCAGAAACGCTCTCTTGCCTTGAAGCTCGCCGATCTCTCCTCAGAATCCAGCATCGCTGATCCCTCTCCGATCTCTCCTCGGAACCCAACATCGCCGTGAACCCTCGACGTTCGTGAAGCTCAATCGTCGTGAAGCCTCGATCATCGTGAAGCCTCGGTCGCCGTGAAGCTCGCTCGCCTTGCTCACTCGCCTGGGAAGCCTCGGTCAACGTGAACCCTCGAAGTCCTCCTGGGCCGTCAAGCACCACCGTCCCACATCCTCTCCTCCGTCGACGTCAAGCATCGGATCCTCCGTGGCCGTCATAATATCAGAGCTCCCTCTACAACAACCAAACAACCAGTTCGCGTGCAAGGTCAGTAAGGGTTTTGATTTCTATATTTCGTAAATCAATGTTTTTAGTTTAGGGTTTTTGCTATAGGGATTGAAACATTGAGGAATTCAAGTGCAGGGTTTCAATTATAGGTTTAGGGTTTCGATTGAAGTTTTCAGGGAATTGTACTGATGAATTTGTGGGTTTTAAGCTCATAATTGATTCTGGTTTGGGTTTGGGGAGCTGAGAACAACATTGATACGTATGCTCTGTATAAGTTTCAAGATCAATGAGGTTGTGGGGATTTATTGAGCAGATGGTTGGAACATTTGGTTCTTAATCTGTAAAAACTGAATTGAGGTGTATGATTTTAGGATTGGGAACTTAGGGGATTCACTTAATATTATTTGAAAAGTTGGGGGTTTATTTCGAAACTACTAATTTCAGGTGTCTGCTTTGCTGTTTAGAATATTAGAGGATTGATTAATTTTTTTGTAGAAATCCATGTTTATGACTTAATTATGAATACTGTTAATAGATTTATTTCAATTGAAGTACACTTGAATATTTTGATTAGTTTGAATTTTTGGATACTTTGATATATTGGTTTGATGCTTTCCTTTTGTTTTGTCTTGGTTCAAATGAGCATTGCAGGATGGGACGCAAAAACAATACGAAATTTTATTCCACCCTTATATTTTTGTTGGCTCCCCCGAGTCTGAATCTGTACAAAGTCCGGGAGGCATCAGCTCTAGGTCAGGCACAACATTCTTTGAAAGAATCTATCGACTACGTGACCGCTTTATCGTATCTAGCCATGCATTTAGTGAGGATTCTTCCACGAGCGATTCCCGTCAGAAAGTACCCAGTATCCGAGACAGGGATTACCTCATTGAGGATGCTTAGGTTGAAGCCCTGATCGTCCAAGGAAAGCAGGGTAAAATCAAGACCGACAGGCGAGGAGTTGTCGAGATGAAAGTATTGCAAAATATCTCCAGGGAAGGAAGGGGGTCAAATACCAGTTGTCGTGGAATGGGAAACGTACTGTTTGTGAGGTCCCATAGAAGCGTATCAGAAGACACATAAGCTCGATCATCCGAAACTGGATTGTTATGAACAAGCCTACTTTTGGGAAGTTGGATGACGAGTACAAGGCTTTAGTTTTTTATCAGATGGGTATGAGTATTCAAAATTTCCAACAACCGCAATCATTTATTTATCGTATAGGTTTCTAATGACTTTATGTTTTGTAGTGCTTATACTAGTTTGAGGGTGGGGACAACCTCTACGGGCTGCTGGAATTCGTTATGGAAATGACAAACGCCCGTTTTCGGGAGTGGAAGCACGACATAAAGAAATGGTGTGACAATTGGGTGGTAACCCATAAAACCGTCGATAACTCGGATCCAGAGATTCCCGTGCCTCTCGAATTCTTAAAACGTTTGGATGAGTTCCACTGGCTGCTCTGCCACTTCAAATCAGAAGGATTTACAGTACGTATCATACTGTATGCATTCTGAAATTTAACATGTTTTTATTTTTCATATTTTAACATAAATTTTTTTACTATAGAAATTAAGCACATGTGGGAAGAACGCTCGGGCGGTGAACTTGTACGCGCACCATGAAGGGAGTAGGGCTATTGCTGACCGGGATATCGAGGACTTCGGCAAGTCCTTTTCCCCCCACTTCGAAGCCTTCATCCAGGTTTACCGCAAAGAGAAGGACGACAGTATTCACAATGTTGAAAAAGTGGTATGTGTAACGTATTCAATTTCATGTTTAATTTAGCAATATTTTTTTTTGGCATGTTTGATATTATTATTTTTTGTGTAATTTCATTGTTTGATATTAATATTCATTCAGATATTATAGTTTCCTTGGTTGGATGTGTGTTACTTTTTTATTTGATAGTTGTATTTCAGGTAAGGGCCTGAAAGGTGATGGAGGACGACCTAGAGCAAGCAACTCAGTCGGCGATGGTCGAATGTGAGAATTATTCTCCCTCGATGGTGACACCACTCAGTCTAGCCCAAGAGGTTCCCCTCCTCCATCTTGTCACTGGAAAACCTCATAAGGGTCGTCTGCAGTTTGGGCTCGGGAAGATGATTAAGCTACCAACAGTGAGAGACAATTTGTATGGTAGTGGTTCCTGGAGCACGAAGTCTAACAGTTCATCAAAAGAACTAGACGAGTTAAGGGCACGCATCGCCCAGATGGAGGAGAGAGAGGAAGATCTGAAGAGGGACATGGAGGCATAAATCGCCGCCCAAGTACAAGCTGCCTTAAAAGCCAATGCCACTGAGATGATGAAGGCGTGCTTTGAAAAAATGATGCAATCCCATTCATCTGCTTCCCCGTCATCAATCGCTCCGTCGTCCACCCCCCGTAGTAATGGTTTCGAACTTTTATATGTTATGAACTTAAACAACAACTGTTAACTGTTTAATTGTGAGTGTGTTGAATTTTTTTATGTGTTGTGATGAACTATTTGTGTGTATTCTGTATGTGATGGACTACTTGTGTCTGCATTTCCTGGATTTTTCTGGATTGTGTGTAAACCTAAATTTATAGGATGTGCATGTGCAATACACGTTTGGGTGCAGGATTTCCAGTATTTTTTTTAATCTGTCATTGAACTTGCCCAACGGATTAAAATTGTGGCCCTAGTGTAAAACCAAGGCAATGGATCACATATGTGGCTCATGTCTAAAACCAAGGCAGTGGATCACATTCGTGGCCCGTGTTTAAAACCAAGGCAACGGATACACATCCGTGGCCGATGTCAAAATGTTGGCCAACGGATCTCATACGTGGCCCATGTCAAAATGTTGGCCAACGGATCTCATACGTGGCCCACGTCAAAATGTTGGCCAATGGATTGCATACGTGGCCCAAGTCAAAATGTTGACCAACAGATCTCATACGTGGCCCAAGTATGAAACCAAGGCCACAGATCCCATACGTGGCCCATGTATGAAACCAAGGCAACGGATCCCATACGTGGCCCATTTGGAAATGTTGGTCGACATATCCAATATGTGGCCCAAGTGGGAAAGTAAGCCAACGGATTGAATCCGTGGCCCAGGTGTGAAAGTAAGCCCACAAATTGCATCGTGGCCCAAGTTTCCATTTGTCCGACGGATACACGTATTCGTTGGCCAAGAACTTGAGCGACGACACTGGGTTGACGGATCTTATCCGACACGGACATCCATTGGCCAAGAACTTGGCAAAATTATAGGTAATCTTAGGCAACGGATGCAATCCGTTGCCCAAGACCGATTCTGCAGTAGAGGCACATGATGTCTGATGACATCCTAGATAACATCTTGCTTGACACAAACATTACAAAACTAAATGTAACAATACATCCCTACAGTTTGAACCACAAGAAAGTCCGATAAATATTGGAATCCTTTCTATATTGAATTCTCCATGACCAATCTTAATCTAACTGTTGCTCGACGGCGACCCCTAAAACAAGCGAAAAACCATTTCTTAAGGTAAAAATAGAGAGATCAACAAACTCAACAAGACCTACAGAAACACCGAGGCTTAAGAAAGAGATGAAAAGAATTGAGGAGGATAATTGAGAGATATTCACGAAGAAAAATGGTGGAAGATGATTAAAGACCCAAAGTGTACCGATTGGACAACTTTGTATCGTAAAAGTCCTCAATCACTTGTCAAGAGAATGAGGATGGGCGAAGTCGGGTCAAATTCATTGTCCATCACCTCGCCTTTAAGGGAACCTCCGACGTTGACAGTCTCACACCTCTTGTTTAAAAGAACTCGTCTTCAACACTCACTTCAAGTTGTCTAGTAGACCAAAAGGTAGCCAAGAGAAAAAGGAGAAGTCCCCATGGACGACACCAAATATACTTTGTTCGAGGTTTCCAATATAAGTTTGGAGACTAATAAGATGAATTATATACACACCTTGTTGGCTTGGCGAGGATAATAAATTTGGGGGGCAAATGATACTTCAAAATTGAATTAAAACGATATGTGTTTTCGATATTAATTTCTCTAACTAATTTTAAATTTTTGGTTGGACTTGTGTTATTGTCGATGTCAAATCTAAAATAATCTAACATTATAAAACATGTGACGATTCGAATAAATAATTCAAAAATATGAAATAAAAACAATAAAATGGAGTGAAAATCTAACATACAACTAGACTAACTTGTTTTTTTGAAACGAGCATAGAGGTATTGTATTACTGTAAAATGAGAACCTTACAAGTTAGGGCATAACAGTCCCGTATTCCAGATATTTGTCCCGGTCGACCGTAGTCCACCCAGCGCTCATGGATCCATAAAAATAGCCTGCTTTCAATCGCAGATCCGAACTCAAGAGTTCCCCGTACCGACATTTCAAAAAATAATAAAGCTCAAAGTCCTAATCCAAACTAACCAAAGACTTATTCGACCTAATAATAAAAGCAAAACAGACCTAATATAAGCTGGAAGTAATGCCTTGATTGTGGATTTCCCGAGACTTCCCGGTAGTGGTAGTCCCGGGTCTGTGGATATAGGTCCCAATGTGGCCTTTCCACCCCCGCCGGGTCTTATCATTCTCCCCGCGGAGGGCCATGCCCCCATCTGCATCTCTTGGTCATGCGCCAGCCTGACCTCCTTATGATTCTCCTGCCTGCGAGGTGCTTCTTCGGGTGCCCATGTCCCGCTTGGCTGGATTGTATACGCCGTTGGGTCCCCTGGCTCCCCGGCCATTATGACCGGTATAGTGCTCACTCCCCCGATATGGGTTGGGGAAGGTGAGTCATACGTGTCCGTACTAGTCCTCTTCATTCCAATCTGGTCTTCCGGGGCCGGGGACCGGTTGCTGAATTGTACTTCAACAGGCCTCTAAGGTTCACCAGCAGGAGCTCCTGAGTGTAACGACGGGTTGGAGCCCTGGGGCATATCGGTTAGGGAGGTAATGGTCCATGTGGTCCCAGTTCTGCTTCATCCTCCTTAGTCGGATCGATCATCGCCGGCATTGTGGTGTCTTCCACCAGAGTGATCACAGTCGCCGTCTTTGACCTCGGAGGCCTCGGAGCTCGTCATTTGACCGGTGGCAGTGTTGGTAGAGGAACCCTAATGGGGTTCCATTGTCCGATAAGGATCTGGGTCAATGCCGGCGATGACCCTGAGAGTCCAGAATCAAACGCCCCTCCATACAGCCGGTGTCCGAGCATTCCCGACTAGGTATACGGGGTCGTCGAATAGGGTGGATGATCGCGCCTCCGATATGGTTCGAGCATGTGCCAAGTCGGCACCAGACAAGGGTACCAAGGCGGGTGTTCGGCGAGGGGGCGGTGGTGCAGAATAGGGCGGTGGGGCGGGAGTTGATGCGGCTGCCCATGCACGATCCGGTTGGAGGCATGGCGGCGATGCTGCGATCCTGGTGGTGGAACGAGGGGGTAGCGGATTCATGGGCGGTCAGGTTGCATGATGAAGTCGGAGGGGAGGGGAGGGGACGCTGTTGGGAGACGCCGACAACGATGGAGAGCACCCTTGTCGGGGTCAATAGTCGAACCCTAGGAGGATTTTGGCTGAACCCTAGATAGGGTTTGGGAGAGCGATTTGATAAGAGCATGTACAATGGAAAGGCACTTGGTGAGTCCCTTGTGCTGATTGGACAAACTTGAGGGACTAAGGACTCAGAATAGTGGGTGTTTTTGTCACGCCCCAAATATGGTTTTGACCGGACTCGAGACGCAACTTAAAAAAATAATAATTAAAAGAACGAATTAAGAAAGATGGATCTCAAAATATAATAATAAACCAAAACGGAAGAGTCAACAGCTCATAAAACCAGTACCTAAGATATAGTTCAACAATAACTGCACGTCTCTAGACCTACTAGACAAGACCCTCGCCAGCTCCCAAGCTTAGCTATGTCCTGCTAGCACAAATCTCGCTCAACACCTGAAATACAATAAGGTAAGAGGGTGAGCTTTTACCCAGTAGAGAAAGTAGTTAAGGTAATGAACATCGGCTCACCACCACGATTAACCGTCCAATTAGGGCATACTAGTACAGCACAACTAACTGCCAAACTGGGGTTCATAGCCAAACTTACAACGCACTCAAACTACCACTTTCCCACAATAAAACATTAGCCAAACTACACACGTATCACACCCAAAAGCAACCAGCACACGTCCCTTACCGTAGTCCCCGAACTCCATTATATCATACCGGAAAGTCAAAGTATCAGCTCGGATTGCCCCTCGGTCCAGAGGCGACACATGCGTCGAGGCTACCGGAAACTTCCCTAAGGGGACACATATCGCCGGTGCTCTCGGAAATGTCCCCAAAGGACCATAGATCATCGGGGTGGAAACACGACACCTAGTGTCCAATACGACCCGTAGGCCCAACACGACCCGTAGGCCCAACACGACCCATAGGCCCAATATGACCCGTCGGCCCAATACGACCTGTAGGCCCAATCACGACCCGTAGGCCCAATCACGACCCGTAGGCCCAATCACGACCCGTCGGCCCAATACGACCAGTAGGCCCAATCACAACCGTCGGCCTAGATGTCCTACACTGGCATATCCCCTCGATGTAGGCATCGTACCAGAATAACACACCGGGAGACCGCGCATACGTGGGACCACATCGTCGGCCTAGGTAGTACCTCACACCGGCACCCCATCTCGGTGCAGGTACCTTACCGGAACACAACTCCTCTTGGAACACACATCAAGATAATAACATGCATCGTAATGCCATAGGTCAAACACGGCTCACCAAGCCCACAATCTTACCACAATCACACGACACGTCGGTCTATCACTCACCCGACCATATCACAAGCAATGATTCAAATCATAACAGTCACGACACACTTGCCCACGCATAGCAACAACATGTTACACCGAATATAATATGCTTTGACTCTTAAACTTATCGACACTAAGTCACACAACATGCATCTCAAACAGATCAAGCATTTCAATCAGCACACAACCTACGGCTCGACATGGCCATTCTACCAGCACGACAATTTCTCAGAATATTGAAAGCTACTATAACTAGTGAATCACATCCTACATGTTACTAAGACTCGTCCGGTTATTTTATAATATAAACGATAGTTCCAGTTTTATTATTACCTAGCATGCATATTAGTAACTTTCCGTAATTAAACCGGTATTCGCTACTTTCCCTACCTCAAGAAGAACCAACAACTACGTCTCCTAGCTGCTGACGTCCGGGCCTACCTCCTATCTTCTCCACGATCGAGGTCCAAGCCTGGGTTTAACAAAAATGGACGGTAATCAGTCCCGGTCCAGTCCGTAACAGTCCTCTAATTTTTATCAGTTAAGTCCTTTAGTCTTTTTCCTTTTTAAATCCTTTAAAACTCCATTTTAAATTATATTAATTAATTTATTAATTATTTATTCTACCCGACCCGGATCCAAAAACCGAACCCGAATCCGACCCGGTCTAGAACCGACCCGGTCCAGAACCGACCCGGACCCGGCTCCGACCCAAGTCCGGACCCGAGTCTGGACCCAGTCCAGGAACCTGGGACTGGCCCGCGGCCTGGTCCGGCCCTAGGTCCATCCTAGGGCCCAAGGCCCGTCCTCAATTCTGGCCCAAGGCCCGAGTCCAGGCCCAACGTCGTCCCAGCCTAAGGCCATCCTGGCCCGAGGCACGTAGCTCGAACGAGTTTGAGCTCGGCCTGGTTCGAGGAGACTCCGATGTCTTCGATGCCACTCCGGCGAG
Organism: Erodium maritimum; assembly: GCA_963921825.1. Classification (NCBI taxonomy): domain Eukaryota; kingdom Viridiplantae; phylum Streptophyta; class Magnoliopsida; order Geraniales; family Geraniaceae; genus Erodium; species Erodium maritimum. The sequence continues at coordinate 82,739,653 of OY997588.1, read as the reverse complement.
TTCTTCAGCTTCGACAAGGCGGCAGTGGTGGCAAGGATGCTCGGAGAAGAGACGACCGGGACTGAGAGGGGCGTCAGGAAGATGAGACGATGGCCACGCACGGTCCAACGTCTCGTGTCTCAGATCTGGCGAGACGAGGGTTTCGTCGGCTCCGATTCCGGCTGAATCCGACCAAAACGCATTCGCAAGCTCATGATTTCCAGGGAAGGACGGCCTGAGAAGGTGAACTTGGCCGAGACGATGGCTCACCGTCTCTGATTTCTGCTGTTGCAGGTGTGGCGATGCTCGAACGGTAAAAGGGCGACGACGATTTGCTTCGATTCAGCGAGGAAGAAGAGAGTGAGGGGTTTTCTGATGGCGAGGGGGAGTCGTGGGTGGAAGGGGAAGGTCCGACGGGGGGTTGGGTCTCTGGCGTGGTTCAGACGAGCGAGAGAGTGGATCTGAGAGAGGGAGGCGAGAGAGAAGAGGGCGACGTCTCTTGGGATTCGTTCGTGCGCTGAAGAAGAAGACGAGCGAGTGAGGGTTGAGGGGAATGGGCCTCGCGCGCGCGCTGGGCTTGGGCTTGGTCATGTTGATCGGGCCCATGTCTGGCCCAGCCCAAGTCCTCCTGTACTCCCTTTTTTTTCTTTTTATTTTGCACTCGTTCCAAATTTCTACCCCGCTTTCCAACCTCGACGCTTTAATCGATCAATTTAATCTTTTAATTCTTTAAAACGAGGCGGTCTTTACAATTTTGCAATGAGGCTCACAGTGAGTCCCTAGGGCTGAGTCCCTTGTGCTGACTGGACGATGAGTTGTTAATTAATTGATATTTTGCTGTTTTATTTAATTCTTTATCAGAAACTGTTTAAATTATATAAAATATAAACAAATGTGAAAAATAATAATTAATGACAATAAAAATAATAATAAATAAATTTAACACGAATAAAAATGAACTTGAACTTTTATTCATCCCCTTTTAATACAACCCCAAAAAAAATACATGCTCAAGAATCATTGTGGTGGGTCGTCATCCGGTGGTTGTTGTCGTCGAAGATCTTCAATTTCACCTTCAAGGGCATCCACGACTCTTCGCACTCGGGCCTTGCATGACTTGTGGTCTTCCAAATCTTCTTCGGTGTAGTTTGAGGGATCAGTTTGCCTCAATGATATGTAGAAGGCCATGTTTGCTTCCCACTTTTCGGTTATCTTGTGCATCATGCGAGTCCTTTCTTCCTTGCCTTCTTGCCTTGTATGTTCCATCTCCTGCCTTGTACGTTCCATCTCCGCGAAGCCAGTCATTTGAGCCGTGAGGACGACCGCCTTTTTTGATGCCTTCAATGCCTTCTTTCCTTGCGGTCGCGTTCGGCGAGTTTGTTGAGGGGGACTTGCATCGGCCTCATGGGAGGGGTGTGTGTCGCTGAGAGGGACCTCATTCCCCTCGTTGTAATCGGAAGCTCCAAATTCTGGTTGTTGGGACTAGCCAGTAAGAGGTATGTAATCGTCCCCTGTACTTGTGGGTGGGGTTGAGCTATAAGCCACAACCTCATCCAAGCGTTGTCATTGTTGGCGTGCTTCTTGTTAGCGGACATTACCCATGGTGCCTTCTTCGATAGCGAACTTGTTATTGCCCTCAAGCTCCCTAACCCAATGATCCAAGTCGAAATGTGCTGGATGGTCCCTCGGTCTGTCGTCCTTTGGTACAACTGCCCACATATCCTTAGCATTTTGCATGTGATGTTCGTGGTTCCAGCCGCTGTGGTACTCGACCTTGGAGGTCTTCAGATAACCGAGGAACCTCCTTGTCTGCGACTGGCCTCTGACCTAACGTTTCTTGATAGAAGTCCAGTCGCGTTGGCGGTGACCTTCGGTCGCGTTGTACTTCCTCTCAATAGTGCACCCGAATGTGTTTCCGGCTTGAGAGTTTCCCTTAATCGCGTCTTTTGTAGTATTGAGCCAACACTCTATGAGGTGTAGGTCTTCCTCCTTGGTCCATCCTACTGTGCTGCTTGGGGTCGTCGTTGTCGTTGGGAAGGTCCGGCAGAGGATGGTTGGGTGACGCCAACGTCGGGTACTGGGTGCTCGAGGTAGTTGTAGAATTGTGGTGGAAGCTGGAACCCTTGTGGCATCTGGAACCCTTGTGGCGGCATTTGGAACCCTGACGCCATTTGGAATTGTTGTGGACGGAATTGACCTTGGAAATATGAAATTACAAAACTTTTATTACACAAGTATGGTAAATAAATTGATTTAATGAATTAAACAACAAGACAATAAATGAATTTAAAAAAACAATAAATTAATTAAAAAAAATCAATAAATGAATTAAATAAATACAATAAATGAATTAAAAACTACAATAAATAAAAATTTAGTTTGCAATTACCTGAGCTCGAACCTGGTTGTGAGTATGCCGTGAAAGTGGAGTTCTCACGAGGGTCCGTTAGAATTTCTTGCAAATTCCGTGCTAGTTCGTCGGGGGTGAACCCTACTTCGTCACCAGCTGATTGTGCACGGGACCCTGCGTCGCCTGACATTTTTCACGAGAATATTGGAAATGAGAGAGTAGAATGTGGGAATGGGAGAGTGGGTGTGAAAAAAAATGAGGTTGGGGTATTTATAGGGTTTAAATTGTTTTAGATTTAATTAAAAAAAATAGCCGTTACTGACGTTTTCAAACAGTCGGATTTTTTTTCATTGCAGGGACACATGTCGCCACGCGAGAGGACTGGAGCGAGCGAGGGACGCAGGGCGAGGGACACGTGCCGGTCCGCGTGCGAGGGGCGAGGGCCGAGGCCCGACCCGCGTATTTGCGAACTGCGGGCCGCATAGAAGCCGTCCCACAATAGGACGGCCCGCGTCCCGCAGACCACAAACACGCGGGTCGGGCCTCAGGGCCGGCCCGTTGTTTGTGCTCTCACCCAAATATTTTTCTTTTTACAGCTATACTAACTTACTGATGGTCCAAAGATGAGAATACAAAATAGAAGTGGGCGTCCGAGACAGAAAGATCCATCCATGTCGTACGAAACAGCTAAAACGGACCCTCTCCCCACTCTTTTCCTGTCATCGTCTCATCACACTTGTCTTTGGCCGGCGCCATCTGCTTACGTGGCTCTTTTGACCTGGGGCTCGGGTCCTCTACACCTCAGCTCACGCACTATCATGTTGTGCGTCTTCATTTTCTTTCCATTACCTCAAGGGTACAACACACTATCAGCGTAGCTGTTCAGAGGTTTCACCTGATTTTGCGCACACAGGATTGCCGCCTTTCCTCTCCACTGACCTGCTCATATCAAATTCGTTTCGGAAGAAGAGCATTTGAATTTTCAAGCTCTCCCTTTCTCTCTCTACAATTATCGCACGATTTTCTATACTTCTCTGGGACCCTTTCTCTGGTTTCTCTCTTCGAATCTCTATGAATTTTCCGGGAAAATTGTCTTTCTCGGGAAAGTGAATCAACGCGGCGGAGATTCTTTCAAACCAGCGAATATTCTCGGTGGGTTTTTCTTTTGCCGGTCGAATGTTTCATGGGTTTTTTGAAGAATCATGAGCATCGGTGAAGACGATCGTGGGCTGTTGTGCTTCGTTGGGGGACTGTTTGGAGACATTGACCGCTGATAGTGACTCTCCGGCTTTCACCTTTGATGGTCCTTCTCCTAGTGTTTGATTGGGACTTTCCGGGACAATCGGTTTGAGGTACTTTTAAGCTTTGTGCTTCTTTTTTGCTCTTGTTCTGGAGTGATTTGGTGCTTCTCTGATGTAACTTGTTTCTGTCTTAGGATTATTAGAAATGGGAAATGCACAATTTTTCTAATAATTTTTTTTTTATGTGCAGATAGGGTTTGAGCTCGAGCTCATTGAGCTGTAGTTGGGGTCTATTTGATTGAAGGATTTGGTGAAGATTAATAAGGTATTTTGTTTGCACATGTACTTGCTTATCTGTCTGCAAATATATGATATTTGGATATTCTTGACACTACAAATGCCTAGTATGAAAGTGCTAGCTAAGGAAAAGCTAATTTTTGTGATTTTGGATATATCCTTCATTTTGGTTCATGTCCAATGTACCAGCTAAGCAAAAGCTAATTTTTCTGCACTTTATTTTTTATTTTTATTTTGAGATATGACTCATTTGAGCCTATGGTGGGCATTCCCAGCCCTCGTAATGAGTTTTTGTTCTAGTGTCTATCTGAGGCATAACACTGAACTTTTAAAGTTTTCAAGCAGGGGCAAGTGTCATAGGTTTAGGTTTCCCTTAGTTGTGTAGAACAAGGTTTTATTGTAAGATAGTAGTTTCTTGATGCTGACATGGTGGGCATTCCGTGCCCTCAAAATGAGTGTTTGTTCTAGTGTCTATCTGAGGCATAGCACTGAATTTTTGAAGTTTTCAAGCAGGAGCAAGTGTCATAGGTTTAGAGCATCCACAGTCATCTCGCCGGCAGCCGGCGAGATGGCGCCGGCGAGATGTAATAAATTAATTGGATTAATTCATCTCGCCAGCTCACCGCCAGCGAGCTATGCAGTGGGCTGGCGGGGAGGCACCGGCGAGATGCAAATAATTTTAGTTTTTCAATGTTTTTTTTTTAAAACAGATTTTGAATAGATCATACTAATTTTATTTAAAAACAAAAAATACTGAAAGATCGATAACACAAAGGAAACTAAAAATGGAATGCCCGATAACATAAAAGGGTAGAGGTACTCATTAAACAACGCAAATAAAAAGAAACCAACACAAAAGAAACTAAACCAAGGAAAGTAATAAAAAAAAGAAAAACAAATTGCAAATGAGAAATCCGCCAACACATACGAAAATTAAAACAAACACGTTAATGAGAATTCCATTAGTGTTCTCCTTTGATAAGATCCCACCAGTGTTTCCATGTGAATGGATGCCCACAAGCCTTCATGTATTGCTCCTCGGTCAACTTCATGATTTCCGCATCGTTCCGGCCGCTCCTATGGTCCCTGCAGTTCTTCACAAACAGCCCTTGGAAGAACGTCACTTTGGGATTCGTCCACAGCCAGTGGTCTTTGCAATGCTTCCACGACCTCACTGAATCATCCGGGCCCCGAGTAGATTCCAGTTCCTCAGCGATGGCCCCCCAGTCGTACGGGTGGTGCATCCAAGCTTGAACTAGCTTGCAGTCCTCCTCGTCGGTCCACAAGACACGCTTTGCTTTGGCCTTTGTCGGACAGACGGACGGACGAACTTTGGCGGGATCAGACATAGCGAAAGAAATTGGAATACGACTTTTGGAAGTGTAGTAGAAGAGAGAAATTGAGTGTGTGTTTAAAAATGAATTTTGGGTTAGTATTTATAGGGGTGAAAAGTGAATTTTTTTTTTAATGCTGCCAGCGACCAGCCACGTGTCGCCAGCTCCTTCATCGCCGACGGCCGGCGCGCAACCCGAGGAGATCAGACAGCACATCGCCAGCGAGATGTGCTGGCGAGGACGTTAACGGCTACCCATCTCGCCAGCAGCTTCCTCGCCAGCTCCCCGCCTGTTCCTCGCCGGCGCCTTCTCCTCGCCAGCTGCTCCTCGCCGACCACTGTAGATGCTCTTAGGTTCCCCTTAGTTGTGTAGAACAAGGTTTTATCGGAAGATAGTAGTTTCTTGATGCGGTCATGGCATTTTTTTAGCACTTCGAGTATGATAAAAGATAGTGATTGGAGCAGTTTTGAGCAGACTAATTTCATGGCATTCGAGATGGGGAGAAATGAGTAATTTATAGGCTGAATTACTATAGGAGAAATGGGCATTTCATGGCATTTTTCCCATTTATCATCTCTACCTTATATTTATTTTTCGTTCATAAGCAGACGTTAGAATATCACTAAGAGTAACCCAATAGTTTTTTTTTCTATCAATAAATTCTTGTAAAACACTCAACTTTCCAAAATATAAAGAAGAGCCAAGGTAACCCCTCTCTGATTCGCCCCAATTACAACACAAGTGTTGAAACTCTAATGACCCAACATGGGCCAAAACAACCTGATCAAAAGTCCAAACAAAACAACGGCATTAAGCCCAAACAACAAACACTAATAGGCATAGGGAACTAGAACAACCAACAAGCAAATCTTGGGACCATGACGGTCAAGACTGCCCAACACGCCATCCGATTCGAGCGCCGCCACTCTTGCGACAATGCAAACAGAACCCTGTGTTCCATCGTGAGCCAAAAAACGCCGTCAACCAACCTCATGCCCAAACCCCGCCTAAGCTAGCTCCAGCCTCCGACAATCACCGAGAACAAGAATCGGTTGCCAACACCAAGAGACACAACTCCAAACACACCTACGAAATGAGACCGCAAGCCGATAAATTAGGACCACGAAAGAGGAGCAAACATCACCGCTAACCATAAACAAAATCCCCTCTCTCGACCCTCAGGTAACCCCTCATTAGTCAACACCAAGTGGCGACCTAAAGAGGGAATGTCGGTACCAATGAATCGATACCGGGCAACCGGGCAAGGAGCTCTAATGCCTTAGACGACGGAGAAAAGGTCAAGGACAGGGCATGAGGGCAACGAGTTCAATCTGAGGGCCATCGGGCGCCATAAGCAAAACGGCGCCAAGAGACGAGAGGATGGTGCGGAGAATCACAACAAAACCACATGTAGAGAAGGAGTCATCGACGTCTACGCTATCACCCAGAGGAAACCTCAAAGCCACCAACAACAGAGATGGGACAATGAGAAGGGTTTCCAAAAACGGGTGGTTTTTTAGAGAGAGTTTTTAGGCCAAAGAGTATATTGAGGTTATTATTGTGAACCCAAGAGTCCACAAAGTTGATTATTGTGAGCCCAAGAGTCTATCGAGTTGATTAACATGATCCCAAGAGTCTATAGAGTTGATTATGGTGTCGGTTGAGTTAACTATGTGTCTCTCGAGTCTATACAACTCTCTTGGCTTCTTCATCTTGCAATTGTCCCAACTCCAAACGATTCGCCTCAGTGTTCTTGTTTTTGCCCGGTCTCGTCTGCTCACTAATTGTCCACCACAACCGTCTAGATCAGCTGCCATTTGCTCACGAAATCCAAGATTTCCAGTCCATTCGTTTGCGTTGGACATGCTCTTAGTATATGATTTTGGAATTAGGTTTGGTGTAAATTTGGATTATATGTTTAGTAGGCCTAGCTTCTAAATGCAGGAAGATTTCTTTGGAGACTATATATTATCTATAAGCCTATTGCTAATTCACTGTGGATGTGTATGACTAGTAAGTTATGTAAATCTTCATACGAATATGACCTACCTTATACCCCACGTGTTACGGTCTCAGATTTTGACCAAGTTATGGGATAACTTCAAAGATTGATTAACGAGATAGCTCTCTCAATCTTCAGACTCCTTTCTGTCGCTCGACATGACCACATTATCTGAAATCCTCCAATAAAAGCTCAGGAGCTACATATGCTCACCCCTTTCGCTTTCCGACCCCTCTCTCTTCTCTTCAAAGCTAGTTGAGTCGTTCCCAAAGCAAAGCAGGATCTCATGAGCACAATTAGAAAGAACTTAAGATCTCAATTTGCTAACACTAATTCACTAATTCAATTTTTTTTCTTGACTACATTCATTCGTTTACAAACCAATATATATACAAGTTGGCTTCCTATCTTTTAAGTATGATGGCATGAAAACAAGTAGAGAAAATAACTAACCACTCTAATCTTCAAAAGATGATGGAATGTTGGATGAGAACATGCAATAGGCACAACTAGTATAATTAGGCACTGTGGAGGAAACTTCATAATCACCATTCCATTTGTTTTCTATCTCTTGCTGCCATGTTGTGCTTGTTCTAAGCTCATAACACCATGACATAGTGCTTTTCTCAATTTCTACCTATACTACAATAGAAGGTTTGATTTGATGTCTATGATTGAGTTTACCCAGCTTTATTAGGTCCTAAGCAGTTGACACAAGTGTTACGATATTTAGACTAAGATTAAATGGGTCACATGTGGTATAGGTAAACTATGTCCAAAGTGTTGTGAATTTGGAAGGTCATTAAAGGGGGCTTGATATGCTTTCTACATCGACTATATATGTTTGTGAAAGGGCACTTCTAGATTCTTTGTCATAATTATCAATGTAGGGGGGAATGTTATGAAGATATCTTTATCTCTCATAGGATCTTCTAGGACAAGATCCCTTGGTGTATTTGTATGCGTATGACATAATCATAGTTGATGCGAGTCAATTTTGAATGCCAAGTAGATAGATGGGGAAATATTATAATACAAATTTAATATAGGGTTAGTTGTCAAAAGTTACCCTTAAGTATTGGTCACATGCGGAAAACTACCCCAAGGTTAAAAGTGACCAATAAGATACACTATCTTTTGGCCACAGATCATTTACATGTTCTAAGAATTGAACAATAAGGCAAAAGTGTCGAAAATTTGGCCTAAATTTTGTCCACTAAGTTACCATAACTTAGGGTAGTTTTCTGCACATGACCAATACATAAGGGTAACTTCTGGCAATCAACCCTTTAATATAAGTAGAAACTAAACATAACACTTAAATGGTATATGGTATATTAACAAGAATAATTGAATACTAGGAGTCGTAATTATCATTATTTTCTTCATGCTCTTACTATGTTCCATTTCCTTTTTTGTTTGCTTAAACAGGCGGGTTCTAACAAAACAGTGATCTAAAAATTGAGCAGTATGGTTGCTAAAGGACGTCAAAATTCTCCGGAAACTCATAAAGTGGAGGTGGGAGAGATAGACACAAGCTCACCATTTCAATCTGTTAAGGATGCCGTGTCCTTATTTGGTGAAGGTGCTTTTTCTGGAGAAAGAGCTGCCATCAAGAAAACAAAACCTCAATCTGCAGAGGTAATGCCCATCCTTCAAACTACAATGCTGCAAAAATTTGCAGCTAATCATGCGAGGGGCCCGTTCCAAAAAAAATCATGCGAGGAGCTGTTGGCCCTTGTTCCATTTGAAAATATATAATTGATTCTTGGTTGTGTTTTAATGCAGAGGGTATTGGCCAAGGAGACACAGCTCCACCTGGCTCAGAAACAACTAAACAAATTGGTGGATCAACTAAAGAATGCCGAAATTACCAAGGTTCAAGCTCTTGTAGAGCTTGAAAGGGCCAAAAGAACGGTTGAAGAACTGACTCTGAAGCTCAAAACTGTTTGTGAATCCAAAGAATCAGCTGTTAAGGCAACTGAGGCTGCTAACAGTCAGCTCAAACCACTTGAAGAAGCAAACAACGGTGCCCTTTCTGTAAGTAATGGTGCACGGGAGGAAGACATGGAAACTGCAAGAAAAATGTATACCATTGCCATCACAGAGCTTAATGATGCTAAGCAAGAATTAAGAAAAATCCGTCAGGATTGTGATGCATCCTTGGAAGCGAAAGTTGCTGCACTCGAGCATGCAGCCAAAGCGGAGCATGCTGCCAAAACAAATGTGGAGAAAGCTGGTGAGCTCTCCAAGGAGATTTTGACCTTGCAGGAATCAATTGGTCAAGTAAAGATTGCTTCCTTACAAGCACAGCAGGAGCATGCTAAGATATTTGCTGAGAAGGATGTGCAGGAGTCGTACAAGGCTACTTTGGAAGCATCAACTAAAAGGCTTCTTGCTTTGAAAAAGGAGTTTGATCCCGAACTCACTCGAAACCTTGAAGTGCAACTAACTGAAACAGTGAGTGAGATTGGTTCACTGCAAAAGCAGATGGAAGGTGCCAAGGCTTCAGATCTAGACTCCGTGCAAACCGTGACATCAGAGCTGGATGAAGCTAAGGAGTCACTACTGAAGGTAGCTGAGGAGGAAAGCTCTCTCCGAAGCTTGGTAGAATCTCTGAAGGTGGAGCTAGAGAATGTGAAAAAAGAACATTCCGAACTGATGAAAAAGGAAGCAGAAACAGAATCCATTGCTGGGAATCTCCATGTTAAGCTTCGGAAAAGCAAATCTGAGCTCGAAGCATGCATTGCAGAAGAATCCAAAGTGAGGGGTGTATCTGATGATATGATCTTGACCTTCAACCAGCTTACTCTAGAAACAGAGAAGGCACGCCAAGAGTCTGAAGAAATGTTGAAGCAAGCTCAAGAGCTGAAGAAGGAAGCTGAAACAACCAGAGGTGTGCTGGAAGAAGCCGAGAAAAAGGTAAGAGTTGCTCTGGAAGAAGCTGAAGTGGCAAAAACAGCAGAGGCGAAGGCCCTTGATCAGATTAAGATCTTGTCTGAGAGAACTAGCGCTGCTCGTTCCTCAACGTCAGAATCTGGGGCCAATATTACTATCTCCAAGGAAGAGTTCGAGTCTCTGAGTCGTAAGGTTGAGGAATCCGAAACACTGGCTGAAATGAAAGTATCTGCCGCCATGGCTCAGGTGGAAGCAGTGAAGTCCAGTGAAAATGAGGCCCTTAATAAGTTGGGGGCAACTCAGAAGGAGATAGAGGAAATGAAGGCTGCAACAGAGGTTGCTTTGAAGAAAGCTGAGATGGCTGAGGCAGCAAGAAAGGCAGTGGAGGGAGAGCTCAGGAGGTGGCGTGAAAGAGAGCAAAAGAAGGCAGCTGAAGCTGCAGCTCGGATTCTGGCAGAGACAGCAAAGTCACCAGCTTCATCCCCTCAACACTACAAGATGCAAATGCAGAACCCCCAACTCGAGGCTAGGAAGCTGGAGAAGTCGACAACATTTATATCGAAGAAGGTACTCATGCCTAGTTTGACCGGTATCTTTCACAAGAAGAAGAACCAGGTTGAAGGTGGCTCGCCTTCTTATCTGCCAGGCGAGCATCCCATTTGATTTGTGAGTGTTGAATGATTGGTTGCTTTGAGAGGGAGGAATGTACTTATGCAGTTGAAAGTGGAAGTGTGATTTTTGTGTATATGACAAGTTGTGAAGGTGAATGGTTGAAGACTGTAGGAGTGACCTTTTTGTGTTTAAATTTAGTCAGTAATAACCTGAAAAGTTTCATCTTATATGGGTATTGAAGAATTTCCTACTCTGCTAAAAACATGATATTTGGTTTTCTCAATTTTTGAAGATTCTGTATGTGCTCAATCTGTTACTTCTGTTTCAAAATAGATGTCTTGTATGATTATTATTCAAAATTAAGGCTAATGTTTTCAAAAAGGAAAATAATTACGGTCAAGAAGTTTATTATTTATGTTTTGGTTTCTACTTTCTAGTTTTTATCTCATGTCTTGTAAACTATATGTGTGTGTGTATATATATTTGGGGTAACTCGATGTCCTTACCCTCACATTTCGTTTATTACTAAATCCTAACCCAAGCAAACATTCGTTCTGATGCAGTAACGTTGGCCGTACCGTTTGTCATTTTCTGTCCTCAAGTTTAACGTCCGTTAAGTGAGTAACATGAAAAGTTGATAGGCCGGGATTATGATATGAGAATCAACGAAAAGTCTACGTTATGACTTATGATATCAAATTTTCTCATGTCATTTCAAGAATGTTTTAGAGGCACGTGACAATGTGACTGGTATTTCACGGAGTCGGTCACACTTGACAGATTTTAATACATTTTGAGAATTAATTTGTCAAACTTATTACTATGTAAGACATATGATACGTATGAGTTATGATTTGGTAATTGACTATAGTACAATGAGGTGACATAGCGTTTTTCCTGTATATTTTTCACGTGATTATATCTAGAAAGAACTCTATGTCACCGCACTGTATTAAGGTCAATTACCAAATCATAACCCAGATGTATGAAAATTATCAAATAGTAACAGGTTTTACCAATTTTTTTTTGGATAAGCGCGAAAAATTTATTAAAAAAAAGGTAAGATCCAAGGAGGATCAACCCAAAGACAACCATTACAAATGAGCACTCAGTAGGAGCTGCGGGAACAATTCCCGAAACAAAACCCGAAAGAGAACACGAAATCACCCATCAGTGACCCACTCTTCACCTTCTGAAGTCAAAGTCGGATCATCAAAGGCCTTAGCTTGGTGAGCTAGCTGAGCATCTTGAAGTTTAGCTGCATGAGCTATCCGAGCATCTTGCACCTGCTTCCCAATGTCCACGGGATTAACCAACCTCTCTCGACTCCTGGAATGGGTTGAGATTTGCAAGGTATAGTAATTGCCAAAGAAATTAGGAGGTCGACTCTGGCGAGTCGAAACTCTAGAGGGTAGCTTCGATTGGCGACCCTTGTCGGAAAGTTTAAGTTTCTGCGGTTTGAGAAGAGCTTCTTTCCAAGGACTACCCTCCGCCGGATTATCCTTCGAGCTACTCTTATCCTGAACCGGGTCATTTAATGGCAGTGGGTCAGTACCTTGAGGAACCAACCCACATTGGACCTGGGCTTCTTGGACCTCATCCACATGGGCCCTTGGAAGCCCATCCCGTGAAAGCCCTAAAGACTCAGGATCCACGCTGGCCTCTGGAACTGCCGTAATCAATTCTTTCTCCACGTCAACCGAAAATATTGGCGCTGACCCATTGATTGCGGCTTCTTCTCCAAAATAATCGCGATCAAAATTTGCTAGAGCTGTGACCAAATCTGCAGGATCAGTCGAGATGGTTTCCAAACTTGAATTCGCGAGAATCATGGAGTCACAGATCTCCCCCGAGACCAGTGGAACAAACTTACTCCGATTGCCGAACTCCGGCAAGTCTAAGTTACCGGAGAAGACGTCGGAACAGGAATCTCGGCCTGATCTCCTCCTCCTTTCTCCAGTACACCAGAGGCGACACTCGTCCCTTCAATCCCCTGTTGTTGCAAGGTGAGAGACCCATCAACACCGATGCTCTGTTTCGACGCCTGAGCACTCTAACGACGAGCAATTGCAACAAACAAAGAGAAACCATTAATTTTGAACCCATTGAGGCAAGCCACAGCCTGAGATGCCTCTTCCTGATTCCCGTACCGCACAAAACCATAAAAATTGTGGTTTCGATTTGGTCGGGACAAAACATAGCAAGACTTTATGTCGCCAAACTCGCCAAAAACGTTACGAACCCACTCGGCCTTGGTTCCGTAAGGTAGGTTGCACACAAACACCTCGTCTTCTTGCAACTGATAAGTAATTGGCTTTAAACGTCGATGTGCTCTGTTTTTTGACACCGATTTGTTTGACGGAGCAGTCCGTGATTTTGCTATCACCTGGCCGGAACTGGGGTTGACAGATGAAGAAACCTTACCCTCTGCCTGTTTCTCTAACCCTGAAACCATCTTCTTCTCGACCTTCCTCCTTGGTTTTGATTTGACTGGAGCTCCACCAGTAGTAGCTGGAACAGGCTTAACACTACGAGGTGGAAAGGTAGAACGGGCTACAATCCTGCAGTACCGGTCATATGTGGATAAAAGGGTCGAACAGAAGTCGGAGAAGGAAAGGGCCGAGATTGGACGCCGGGGAACTTTCATCTCCGGTTGACACAGCCTTCATAGAGAGACATATGATTGGACAGGTTTTACCAATTAAATTTCAAAATGTATCAAAATCTGTTAAGTGTGACTAACTCCGTGAAATACCAGTCACATGCCTGACACATGCTCTAAAACTTTCCGAAAGTGGCATGCGAAAACTTGATGTCATAACGTAGATCTTTCGTTTATTCTCAAATCACAACTTTGACCTATCAACTTTTCCTGTTACTCACTAAACAGTCGTTAACCTTGAGGACGAAAAACGCAATAAATTACGGTCAACTTTGCTATATAATAATTTCATACATTTAGGGTAATAATTTGATAATAAACAAAAGATGGGGGTTGAGACATGGAATAACACCTTATATTTAAATTTGAAAGTTCTCTTTGAGTATCTTCAATTTTGTTCCCGTCTTTCCTTTCAAACTCCATTTGATACTAGTTTTCTTTTTTTTTCTGATTGTTCTTTTAAAAAGACTATAATACCCTCCATTAGTTTTAAAGTTTTCAAATCAATGTCATTGAATCATTTTTTTTCAATTCTTCAACTAATTCCTTTGACGCAATCAAATTCGAGGAAAACTACATACGAACATGACCTCAAACAACGATTTTGATATCATTTTCAACATTTGTTTTAAAGTTTTCAAATGAATATCAATGAATCATTTTTTCAATTCTTCAATCAATTCCTTCAGCGTAATTAATTGTAAGGAAAACTATGTACGAACAGGGCTCAAACAACATTTTTGTCATCGGTTGCAACCAAGCAAAGGGTGCTATATTCAGACAAAATTTACAATGTTGATAAAGTTTTAAAACAGCAAGATTGAAAATGTGTGCAAGTTAGATTAGGGTGGTAAAATGAAATTAAAAGACATAATCGTATTTTATTGAGCAACAAAAACAAGCAAGGTCTTACTTTTGCCCTGGTTTCCGCATCCCACCATCTTCTTCTTCTTCTTCTTCCCCAATCACTCTCTCACTGAAAGCTCTCACATTCTCACTCATGGCAAGCAACCGAGACCGAGACCGAGACGACCAGCTCTCCTTCCTCAACAACCCCTCCTCCTCTTCCTCCCCCATCACCGACAGCTTCCTCTCCGACTCCCACATCGGCAGCGCCTCCGGAAGCTTCCAAAACGAGGGCTTTCTCGACAACACCGACGCCGAGTTTGGCTTCTCCCGTCCCGAGTTCCGCCAGAACCCTCTCGCCGGCACCGTCCACTTGTACGCCCGCCACGTCTTCCTCTGCTACAAGAACCCCCAGGTCTGGCCTCCCAGGATTGAGGCCGCCGAGTTCGATCGTCTCCCCAGGCTGCTCTCCGCTGCTTTACTGTCCAGGAAGCCTGATATGAGCAAAGAGGTGTGCGCTGGATTTTGAATCTACTGTCAATTGAAATGGGTTTTTGCTGTAATGTGCTTCGGTTTTGTTTTCAGGAGGATTTGGGTATTGTGATAAGCTGGTTTGTGATCTATTGTTGATTTTGTTTTTGTTTTTGGGGTTTTTTTTGCTAGAGCTACTGATTTTCCTGATTTTTGTGCTGTTTTACTTAAAAAACATCTAGGATCCTAGGTGAAGAAGCAATTTTTCTGAGTTTTTTGTTGTTGTTTTAGAGTTTGGGATATTTTTCTTTTCATATATTATAAATGGGTATATGATTCTTCAATGATTAGATGACATTTGGAGATGTTAGGGGATCTGGTCTGTGAGGGATTCTAAAGGGTAGTGGGAATTTTAGTGATTTGATTTGTTATCAGTTGGGGTTTCGGTTTCACTTTGTTTGAATGGGGTGTTCCATATAAGTTTACCTTCGGGAGTTAGAATTATTTAGCCCGGAAATATATATTTTTTTGTAATTAGTTGAGGAGGCAAGTGATTTGGGAGTGAAAATAGAAATTTGAGTCCGAATAAGAAATTTGATGCATTCCCTTTCTTGACAAGTATAATTCTCATACCATATCATATGTAATGAATGTCGGCAAAATTACTACTTTTATGAGTAGCTATATCTATTATATGCTGAATTCTCTCTTATTTTGTTAACTTGATTATTGTGAGTCGAGTTTATAAATAAAAGAAGTCTTGTTTTTCAAGGTTTGCATCATTTTGAAGTTTGTAGGTGCTAACTTCAACCTAGGTTGGCCGAAGGCCCAGTTTGTGATTAAGCGGGCTTCCATGTGGATCATTTTGAGTTACTTTCTTCAGACATTTTCTTAGCTTTGAACGTGGTTTCAGGATGACTTGGTGTTACTGCAGTAGCAATTCTTTGTGAACTATTTGCTTATTATTCCCATTTTGTTTTCTAAGAAATCAAATGAATAAAATAAACTGATTCTATGATGTACCTAGTTTGCACTATGGCTCACTTATGAACATGTGGAAGCAAACATGTCTGCTTTATTTCACATCTGCTTATAAAGCTTATAGTTATTGTTAAATTCAATGTTTCATTGATGATTCTTGGTGTTTTCAATACAATGAGAGCATTCCTATATACATATGGATTAACTCTATACTAAATAGGAAATCCTAATGCTAAGCAACATAGACTAAACTAAACTAGGAATAGGAAATACTTGTAACGGGAAATAAGCTAAACTCTAACACTCCCCCTCACGTGCAAGCCGGATAGCGAGTCTTGCACGTGAACTAAGAACAAATTTCAAATTTTAACTCAGTGTTGTTGCGTCAACACTGTGTTGTAGTTGTCAAAGAAGTAGATTTTTTTTCTCAACAGTTATGATATGTTTTAATGACAAATCTCTTGCAGTTATTCTAAGCTAGTACATTTATGTGCCATAATTGAAGGTATGCTGTGAAACTTTCATTTGCATCAAGTACTCTGATGAGTTGAATTGAAGCTTACCATACACAAAAAAAAAAGGCTTTCCTTTTGGTTCTCTGGTTAACTGGGCATTTCTATTTCATGATGATGTATGGGCTATGAAGAAAAATCCACATCTCAATCAAAGACATTAACACGTATTTGGGTGATGTCATGATGGCGTGTTTAATGTTTTTATTGGATTTTTTTACCTTTGATGTATGGTGGGTTTGCTAGTTATATCAATGGATAATGCGGTATAATGTAACTTTCTTTAAAAAAAATTCTTAACTACTCTTATACTCCAGTGCAATATTAGTTGGATGATCAGGAGTTTTCTTCTTGATATGGCTGTCCTTTATTTCTGTAGACTGGCTTGACAATCTGTGAAGGACATGATGGTACTGAGACATCAAATGGAGATGTATTAATATTCCCTGACATGATTAGATACAGGTCACCTAAAAGCTCTATCTTGGTGTTATTTTCTCCCCTTAATCATCTCTGCTTGGATCTACTTCTTTCCATTTCAATAATACCGTGTTATTTTGGCAGGAGATTGACACATTTTGATGTTGACACCTTTGTTGAAGAAGTTCTAGTAAAGGATGGTGTATGGCTTCCTGGTACTCCTGAAAGATTGAAGGGAACATATGTTTTTGTGTGTTCTCATGGTAGTCGGGATCGCCGTTGTGGTGTTTGTGGCCCACCTCTGGTTAGCAGATTCAGAGAAGAGATAGAATCATCTGGTCTCCAGGGTAAGGTTTCAGTTAGCCCATGCTCACATATCGGAGGACATAAGTATGCTGGGAATGTTATTATTTTTGGACCCAATATCAATGGTGAAGTATCTGGGCACTGGTAAGAGAACATTAATCTGGTAACTATATATCATTACTGTTGCTGGACAATCTTCTAGAATATTTAGCGGTCGATAAAAGAGCTTTTGGCTCTTGATTCTCTTCAGGTATGGATATGTGAGCCCAGATGATGTACCAATATTACTCGAGCAGCATATTGGGAGAGGAGAGATTGTTGATTGGCTTTGGAGGTAACTTTTGCTTCACGCATCCATTGTTCTGTGTTCCGATAGTTAGACTAGTTTTTCATATAGTGGTTCTTGCATCTTTTTTTACACAAACAATATATAGAAAACTCAATCTTGTATGTAGGTTATCGGGTTTACTGTCAAAATGCAGTTCTGTTTTGGAGGATTATGTTAAGTTTCATATAGTTGGCCATTTACCAATTGTAAATTTAATTGTTTCCTAGTTTGGATCCTTGGATTTTCTATATATTGCAACTCTTTCTGTATAATGAATTATAAAATAAATAAAACTTTTGCGCACCACTCAAAATGATCGGAACAAAAAGTCAAACATATAGGGGTGGCCCGCTGAACGTGTATGTTTTTATAGGCAACAAAGTAGTAAATCGTAACCTAGTCTAACCTAACCCTACACCTGCTCCCAAGCCAGTGACTCATTAGGATTCGAACCCCTGATCTCAAGAAGGTGAAAGAGCTAGCTTGACCAGTAGGCCAAACCCAGTGGGCATCGAACTTGTATGTTTTTCTGGATTTTTTTATGTTGTAGACATTCCTATTTTGTAATACTCCATGGATGTGTATTGGAAAAGGTTATTTACTTGGGGTTTGACAGATAATTGGAAATGGTGATTTGATTTCAGGGGTCAGATGGGTTTATCAGAAGAAGAGCAGAAGAAAGCACAAGAACTAAGGCTTCAACTAAATGGTGAGTCAGCGATAAGGAAGCATGGCGGAGAGTCAACACCAATAGAAACACAAACAATTGAGACCCAAAGCGGAGCTGAAGCCATAGGGTGTTGCCAAGAAAACAGGATGTCATCTTGCTGTCAGAATACGGGACAAGATACGATGGGTGTTGGTGAAACGGTGAAGAAGAGAAGCGTTGAAAGGATGAGCAGCAGCAAGAAACTAATTTCTCGGACGAATAGTGGTAAAGGGCGGAGGATTTGTGCGATGCCAACATGGTCTGAGAGCTGGGAGCGAGAAGATACTTATGCTGTTCTCGCTGTTGCATGTGCTGCTGTTTCAGTTGGTGTCGCCTATATCTGCTACAGACGCTTGTGATATGGAAACTTGAAACCGACTTCTGTTTGTATTTACAGTTTAGCAACAGGAAGGGTTATTAGTGCATTTGCTTCCTATATATTTAAGAGGGTGTTTATTTCCTGCATATTAAAACTTGTCCAGAGACAGCTGCTAAGTGTTGATGTATTGAACCAAGACCATCTGGTGGGTGCAAGAACTAGGGCTAGCTTAGACTTTTTTATTTTAATTTTCTTATGGTCTGAAGCATGATGTAATCACATATGCATATATTAATGTTTTCTTCACAACCTCAAGTATGATTTAGAGACAGTTATATACTTACTGGCATGTAATATTAATTTTTAACTGGCCTGTTGGCATTTGATGTTCGCTATTTCTGAAATGAAGATAGGAACAATTGCAAAAAAAAATTACTTGAGGTATTCTTTTACAATCTGTAGCTCTCTTCTTTGACAATAAGAAGAAAATACTCTGAAATTGTATTTTTGTTGTCCTTTATATAAATTGTTTTAAATTATTATAATTTTAATTTAACCTCCAAAATTAAAATTTGAAAAATGATAATTACAAAACAAAAATAATCTAATTTTTCAGAAGTTTGGTATTACTTGTATTACTGTACAAAGAAGAAGAAAAATAATTTTTGATTTTTTCTTTTGAACTTATTATTTTTAAAATCTAAAATATAAAGATGGAATCATCATTTTTATATATATTACTATAAAAAGGACAAATTCAAGATATTTTTTTTATCATTATCAAAGATGGTTACAAATTGCAAAAATTGAATACCTAAAGATGTTTTTTTGCAATTATCCCATGAAGGTATTTAGGTCACCTTCCATTCATATTGCACATAATGCTGACCGGTACTGATGTAAGAGATGTGCTTATTTATGCCTGTAAAGCTCTGGGTTCACAAAACCTTGTATCAGATCTTATGCTGATAGCAGCATATACATATACATATAAGCAAGTATTAATTAGCCACTCCAAGGTGGTAACATCACATGCTGCTACAGCAGATAAGCTTTGTCCTATAGAGAGTATGCATCCAGTTGATTCACCTCAATAAACCGACCCTCCTGAATGAGTTAGAGATGCAAGGATTAGGTCTTTAGGAGCCTCTATGGTTCAGTCTCCACTAACCTTGAGGCCCTTGAATGAGTTAGAGATGCCATTCTTGTCTCCTATTTTGTGGAACTCGGATTCTATGGTCTTGGCAATCTTGGCATCTTCAGGATCCGGATCAGGGAAGCCCACGTGGAAAGATCCTTGTCGGGCTGGTACAACGGGCTCTAGACGAGCTGCTTGTCTTTTCACATAGCTGTAAAGCTGTTGGTGGAAAGCATTGTCCAAGGTGAAACAATTATCAGTGGTTCCATTCCCTGAATATCGGGATGATCCAGATCCTTCTCTTCTACAGAAATGTGGGAGGGATGCATAATCCATAATCTGTAAGCAACACATCAAACAGTTGAATCCAATGTATTTGCTACTCATAATGTATGATCCTAAAAGAGAGTTCGAAAACATGATTGTGTAGGTTACCTTGAGTAGCTCATCCTTTCCACAACCTTGCAGCACCTGAATTCTCCTCCTGGTCCTTTCTTGCAGGAGGGGCTTCACAACCTGAAAACATTTCAAGTGAGAAGGCTTTGTGTAGATTGTGTGTGGATGTAAACGCAGACAAACTGCTCTTAAAAACACAAACCCGCCAGCATGCTGAAAATATGTATGGTGCATTGACAATGTAGTATGTATCTGTCTTCTCTGGGTAATTCAAGTCATCAATTGTAGAAATCACTGTCAATAGCTGCATAGATGGATCAAACGGTAAGTGAGTGACAAAGATATTTATTCAATCATAAATTACCCTGAGATATTCATTCTTCGCAACGTGTAGCCCTCTTCATTGTTAATTGCAAAAAAGTACCCTAAACTTATCCTTTTGTTGCAATTGGTAAAAAAATGGTGATTTTACTCTCACAACTTGCATATAAAAAACAGTAAGTAAAAAAGAAAAAAAATGAGTAAGAAATTTAAGGGATGTGAAAATTTTGGATTTTTTGTTTTTGAATTTAATTTTCCAAGGGTACAATCATCATTTTGAAACAAACTTATACAAAGTGCAACAAAAAGACAAGTTCAGGGAACTTTTTGCAATTATCAAAGATGAGGGATACAAATTGCAAAAAATTGAATACCTCAGGATACTTTATTGCAATTATCCCTGAAGCCAAATTAAAGGATTGTATACAATAAAAATGTACCTTTATGTTGTTCAGGGCTGATAGCTTTAGACCAGTCATATCCAAGACCTTTAAACAAGTGGTTATAGGTCTTCCATGTTTCTTTGACACTGCAGGCTACAACAATAGCAATAATTCAGGATTGAAGGAAAATACACAGTAAATACACCTCAGGCTTGACGAAACCTACTTACCAGTACCACACAATCCCTATATTCGTTCATTTGGATATGTGACTGCACATAGTAATTCACCTAAACAAAGGATATTTTGTCAGAATGAAAACGAAAATGATGCCAAGAAAATCGAAAAAGTAGGAATCTATCGTATAGTTTTCTTACTGATGCTTTGTCGTATGAACTGAGCCCAACACCGACAGCAATGACTGGAAGTCCCTGGCAAATTCAACGTAGAAATGAAAATATGAAGAAAGAGAACATAGGCCAAACTGCAAAAATACATCTAATGTTGAGAATATGACTGCATGGACATTTCTGTTGAGAGGTTTCGGGGAAATTACAAACAAATACAGACTGAAAAACATGAACAGTCAGAGATATCGAAGACCAATATAAGCTCTATCGAACAGGAATACCTCTTTTGAGTAGCCTGACAAGCCCATAAGCTGAGAGTCACGCACTGCTCTATACAATTCAGTAGGTATTATCGGTTTCTGACGTAGAATGAAAAGTAAAATCAGTGACGCAATCAATAATTGATTAGACAAAACGCTGTCGGATCAATGGACCTATCAACTGTCATAGTGTTCAACAAATTGCATCACAATGAGTAAGAGCAGTATAGCTCCTCAACCAAACCACCAAAAAGAAAAAACAAGGGATATTTGCAAAAAAGTACCCTGAGGTAATCACAGGTTGTACCCCTCTTTTTGCACAAAATGCCCTGAACTTGTCTTTTTGTTGCACTTTGTGTAATTTTGATTCAAAATGACAATTTTACCCATTTAAAAATAACAAGTAAAAAAACAAAAATCCAGAAATTTTATTTCTCTTAATTTTCTTCCTCTTTGTGCATCCAAAGAAGAAGAAAAGTGAAAGAGGTAAAAATTCAGGAGTTTTGGTCTTTTACTTATTATTTTCTAAATTCAGAATTGTAAGGGTAAAATTGTCATTTTGGAACAAATTTACACAAAATGCAACAAAAAGGCAAGTTCATGGCATTTTTTTTTGCAATTATCAAAGAACATGGCTACAACTAGCAAACAGTGAACACATCAGGGTACTTGCAATTATCCCAAAAAAACAATGGCGTATAATATTTCTCATTGAAAACATACTGGTAAAATGATATTTGCAGATAGAGAGAGGCAATATGAAACAAAGGTAAGGATCATATTAGAATTGATAATAAACTGTATCTATCTATAGTTGCATAATAATACTCACCGATAATATATTGTCTATCTCATTGTCGACCCTCCATTGTAAGCAATCAACCAACTGGGAAGAATTTAAAATTGGTAAAGAAATGCGTGTAACCAAACAAAACTGCGGTAAAAATATAAGCTTACAAGTTACAAGTAGCAACTGAAGTAATTATTTCAAAAAATAAATGGTCCAACCATCTTATGGGCTTTGCTGATATTCCAATCCCTTGCTTGGAGGAATCGCACAATACTCTCAGTTCGATAACCTTGATGCATAACCTGGAATGAAGGTGAAGCAGAAAGCTAAAATACCATTTCTGTGCATCATGTGATTAAAATATCTTATCAACAATTAAAATATCATTCTTGCTTCTTTAATGCACTAGACAAGAGGTTTATTCCAATGCGTTATGAAACAAGACCACATGGAAAATTTTAGGAGGCAAAAAAAAATATTGAACCATACAGCAATCTGATTTTTGATGCTTTAAACCCCAAATCCGAATTATCACCTTAAGACAGACTCGCTAAAGTTGGAAAAGATCCATATCATTCACACACTATTCAATAAAGCAGTATCAAAAATTAAACTAGCCCTCAATCAAACAGGTTCTCTGATATGATTTCATGACTAGATTGAGTATCATAGAGTTGTCATAATCGTAATCTTGTATAAATGCAACAGTTAAACCATATCTTTTGAATCGAACATAGAATGTGATGAGAAACATACAACTTTTGACATATAGTTGAATAAAGTCTTACAAAGCTATAAAATCATTTGAAGCTGAACTCGCTCAAATGAGCAACATCATCATGCAGTTTCAAGATTGGCAATGTCTAACCCACTAAAACATTAAACATCCAATCTATCAATTTAAATGTTAAAGCTTTGTAGGGCCATAAGATTCAATCTGGAGATGATCAACAATCCAACTTCTAACTCACACAAAAGATTATAAGATAACAACTATAACAATCCCAAAAGTAAACTATTAACTGCAGTACTTAAGTCCAAACACTTAACCCCCAACAGCAAAACATTATGCAGATCAATCAAATATGGATATCATCAGGAATTTGGGGAGATCGTTCCAGCAACTAATGAAAAATAAATAAATGAAGCATTCTAACCAGGTGACAAATACAAACAAGCAACTCAGTGTAGTTAAGAAGTATCAAATGGATCTGACCCATGAACAAAAAAAAACAAAATCAAAACAAAAATTGGAGCAAAATCTAAAACACCCAGATTCAATCTATAAGGCGGCCCCAAATAAGCAGATCAGTCCAATTATTTTCTGAACTTGAGCAAAAGAAACTTCTGAGCACCCAAATAACAAAAATCTGATGCTAAGAGCTCAACTCTCTAGGTTATTTTCTCAGCACACAAACACAGAAAACAGATCAAGGTTCCGACATGGGTTAGGGGCTAACCTCGAATGACTTCTTCAGCGGGTCATCCGCTGCAACAACCCAAAAACAAAATAAGAAGCCATAGATGAACGAACACGAAGTAGCCATGAATCGGGTTATCTGAGGCTAACCTTGTTCAATCAACAGCTGAAACTGCTTGATCGCCTCCTCATTAGCAAGACCCATCTCTTACTTTCCCGCAATAAACCAAACACCTCTACAAAAAATCTATCTAGACAAAAAACAAAACTGGGTTTCTCTGAATTTTTGTATCCTTTGTCGCTAAGCTTTTATAGCTCCCAACAACACAAGGAGGAAGAGGAAGAGGAAAAGAAAAAAAGAAAACTGTTCGATATTTAGCAGTTGCTACTGCCTGCAGGCTTCGTCCATTGCCGCATCATAAATGGTATGCGGTGTAATTTACAAAAATAAAACAGTAAACAAAAAGCTTTCATTTTTAATTTTGGGACAAACCATTTCATCCCTGTTCAACTTAATTGCATCAATTCTTTTATTTCGGGACATGTTAACATCATTTTTGGAAGAAAAAACAATAAATTTATAATATATATATATATATATATATATATATATATATATATATAAATAAGACTTTCATTAGTTCATAAGTCAATCTCATAATTAGTATTTTATTTTGTACTTTATCATAAAGAGTGAGTTTTGTTTTCACATTCATTTGAATTTTAAATTCAAAGTTTTTACCTATAAAATAATGAAGCATTATTTTTTAATCAACAATCAAGTAAACTAAAGTTTAACAAAGAAAAGTAATAAATTCTTCAACATCTAATTCTTCTAAATGGGGAATATTAGATGGGTATTGAGGCATCTAATAATCAACATCTTTGATATTATAGACTTACTTGTGGATTTGTGGAGGGATTTGTTGTGGGTGCAATCCCATTTAGGGAAAGTTAAAGAAGGAGGGCACCTATAATCTATGATCTATGGTAGTGTGGCATAACATGGGGACTCCACATGCATGTAAGTAAGAGGGACCCACATGTCACCTTGATCATGTGATGTTTGAAATTTGTATTTGAATAAAGACCCACAAAGGTGACTCACATTGATTGTAAATTAGGTCCACTATTTCACCATTTTGTCAAGGTGGATATAAAGTTTCACCATTTTCGTTGGTGTAGGTTGATTTGGTCTAGGGAATACCATCTAATTAGAGATCTATAATTCAATTTCTAGAGAATTGGATAGGGTTAGACGCGAAACTTAGCTCTCTGAAACTTCACACGCCTCATATGTTGTTGTCGTCGGTGGTTCTCGCGGCTCCGCCCACGAGAGTTGTCGGTGCAGTCCTGTCCTCCGACAGACCTTGCTCTGCCTGATGTTGGCTCTTCTTCCCCGTTCCAACCATTTTATGGCTCTTCGGCTCCGTCTGCTTCTCCGACCAAGGGAACCTCACGAGTTCCACATCCATCTCCACCCACAGACCGGAGCTCACCCGTCGTCGCCGTCCGCTGCCTTCGTCCGCCTCTGCCGCCCTCCACAGAGCAACTCCCCCCTTCACGACCTCCCCCAGCCAAATCTATCTCCCAACACCCTTCCCCGATCAGTTTCAACCCTCACCTGCCCGCCTTTGTCCAGTCTCTGGCCAGATCCGACCTCCCCTCATCGCCCCCACGCTTTTCAGCCCCATCCCCGACCTTCAAGGGTCAGATCTGTCACCCACCATCTTCCCCTGGTCTAATCAACCCCCATCCGCCCGTCTCCGGCCAGAACTGACTTCCACTCTCCGCCTCTAAGTCTTTTTTTCCCTGCCCCGATCCCTTTCCCCAACGGACGACGTTCGGTTGCCCGGTCCCCCATCCGTCTTTGTCTCCCAACGTCTCCTCTTCCTCTGACTAAGGCTCCATGTCACACTTCTCTTCCGGCCAATCGGTTAGATCTGCACCCAATTTTTATCGGAACACTACAGTCTGAGCCGTTTATCCGAGCTCCTGCTTATCGTGTTTACCCGGTCAGATCCGTGCACCAGCTCCAAGCGGATCAGATCTGCACCCGTCGGCGCCGCCCTCATCACCTCAATCCCAATCCCAAACTTCGGAGTTCGATCGCGAGTAGTTTGTGCTCGTCGTTGTGGTTTATGTTATTTAGGTTATTTTTGTTGGTTGTATTTTGTTGTTCTCCCTATCGGATCCCCGGTTGGTGTGACTGTTGTCATTGGTGGCGTGTCCAGTCGGGTCTTTCTTTCGACGGATCTCTATAGAGCGTCGATAAGAAAAAATGACTTGGTAGTTGTTGTTTATCTAGGTGTTGCGTCGTCCTTTTACAGAGCTATTCATCTCGCTGGTTGTCTTACGGGCTGTCGAGAACGATCGATGGATGCAACGTTTATGTTGCTTTAGTTTGTGGTTCGGTACGTAAGATTTATTACATTAATGAATCCTTCTTCTAAAAAAAATTCTAGAGAATTGTTTGTTTGAAAACATATATTTATCAAAAGGAAAGAAGACTAGACTACACGTAGGAGAGTTGAATAGGAAATTGTGTTTGGGAGATAGATACAAAGGCATAGGAGGAAGGGCCCAAAATATTGACCAAATCATGGTATTGGGGAAAGAAAGGGAAGGGGGTGGCAGTGCATTTTGTCGTATAGAGATGAATTGATAGATAAAAACATGGGATATTTTGAGAACTCCGATGAGATTGTTTGTTTTCTTTATCATAATAACTCATTGATTCATTGGTGTTGGTTTGCATCACTGTCTACGCCAAATGTGCGTTTCCACACCTTCCTGCCGACTCTGTCCTTTCTTTTTGTAATTTTGAGTGCTGTGGATTCAAGTTTGTAAATAACCTGGATGGGAAGCGTGCAGGAATTATTTCCCGATCGAATCCCACCAAACAGATGAATTTAGATGGTTGTTAATGTGATACTTTAATAAAATGGGC
Source organism: Erodium maritimum (assembly GCA_963921825.1). Lineage (NCBI taxonomy): Eukaryota > Viridiplantae > Streptophyta > Magnoliopsida > Geraniales > Geraniaceae > Erodium > Erodium maritimum. The sequence continues at coordinate 82,713,378 of OY997588.1, read as the reverse complement.
TCTCGTCTTCTCTCCTTTAAGTGCATCCACAACCATCTCGCCGGCTGCCGGCGAGATGGCGCCGGCGAGATGGTTGAAAATATTGTATTTTAAGCATCTCACCAGCTCACCGTCAACGAGGTCTGCAGTGAGGTACTGTTGCCGGCAAAGAGCCGCCGGCGAGATGGGAAAAAAAGCAATTACAAAAAAAAATGTTACTCAAACCCACAATTTTATTATAATTATACATATAGCACACAGACGGTAATTAAAACATAATTTAGCACGCAGATGGTAATTTAAAACAAATTTAAACGATATCTAATTTTATTAAACGATCACGATCTACAGCTCGTGAACGTACTGCAGGAATTTGGGATGGTCTCGAACAATCTCCCACAGAAACAGCTTCGTGAAATGGGTGCCATGGTCCCTGTGGTGGGCAGCGGCTGCTTGAGAGCGAAGGTAATTCTCGGTACTTCCCGGCGGAGCGTTATGAACTGCTACACGGTAGCACCGTTCATAACGGTGGATTTTCCTGGCGAGATCCTGCCAGTGGTCTCGACACTGTTTCTGGGTTCTCGGCGGGGAATTGGCCGGAGCACCGTGGACAAAATTGGCGTAGACTACCGGCCAGTAGCTATGATTTGGGCCCGGCCGGGCGTCCTGTAGCCAACATAGGACCAGCACCATCTCTTCCTCGTTGGTCCACAGGTATGAGCCTACGGCGGTCATTGGTGCTTCGAAGAAGGGGAGGAAATATGGAAGAACAAAAGTTTGGGAGATAGAGAGAGAATTGGAGAAGAGGCGTGAAGAATGAAGGAGGAAAGGGTGCTATTTATAGCCTAAGCCGCCGGCCACAAAGGGGCATTTTGGTCTTTTTTGGGGTGGTGGTGGCATTAATGGCACACATCCCAATAAACCTACAATTCATAATGAAAAAAAAACTAATTGTTTGACCAAAGTAAAAAACCACCAATTGATTATCGAAACATACAACAGTTTTGTAAAAAAATTACTAAGTGATTGACAGTTTAAAAAAAAGTACCAAAACATTAAACTTAAAACAATTCATTAAAAGAAACTGGAATTACAACTTCAAAAAAAAAAAACAAGTGCGTTAAAAAAACAGCGGTGTCATTGGTTCATCAGGTTGCGCAAAATCCTAAGCTGCGTCATGTGGGCCTCGAGCTGCTCGGGATCCATGCCCAAAGTGTCTCTTGCTTCAGCTTCGACCCACTGTTGATATGCCATCAGCTTCATCTGCGCAGCCTTCTCAATGGTCCTGGCTTGGCTTGCTTCTTTGGCCGCTATATGGGCCCTCTCAACACGATCGGCAACCGCTTCCTTAGAGGATGATGCAGAGCCCTTACCTCTGAGCCTTGCAGCCCATAAGCCTCTTGTACTGGGGTTGACCATCCGTATTAGCACCCGTCGTCTGCTGACTGTCCTCAAAGCCCGACGTGTCTTCACGAGTGCGCTTCCCCGAGTCGGTAGAATCTTCGACATCGAACTCCGTAACCGGTGTCGGTACAACGCGCTCGTCAACGGAAAAGTAAGCGGAATCCCACTTGTGTTCACCTTTCACAAGATCCCACCAGTGTTTCCATGTATATGGATGCTTACAAGCCTTTACGTATTGCTCCTCGGTCAAACTCATGATTTCCGCATCCGACCGGCCGCTCCTGTGGTCCCTGCAGTTCTTCACAAACAGCCCTTGGAAGAACATCACTCTGGTATTTGACTGCTTCCAGTGGTCTTTGCACTACTTAGTCGTCCTCACCGGATCATCCGGGCCCCGAGTAGAAGCCAGTTCCTCAGTGATGCCCCCCCAGTAATTCAGGTTATGCTTTTGGTTGCCGTGAACTGAGTCGTACGAGTGGTGCATCCAAGCTCGAACTAACCTGCAGTCCTCGTCGTCGGTCCATAAGACACGCTTTGCTTTGGCCTTTGACGGACGGACGTCGGCGGGCTCGGTAGTAGGTGGAGAGGATTGGACGGTCGGGTTGGGGGAAAAGCTCGGGTCCAAGAACTCTTGGGACAACGCTTCATCCGTCACCGACCTATAGTTGAGAACCCACTCGTTGAGATCGAAAGAAGACATAGCTACAATTCGAAACTATGGAAGTGTAGTGGAAGGAGAAAGAAATTGATTGTATGTGAAAAATGAGTTTGGGGGGTGTTATTTATAGGGGGAAGTGCAAATAGGAGTAAATGTTGCTGCCAGCGAGGAGGACACGTGTCGCCAACGAGTGGGTCGCCAACGACCGGCGCTCCGCCCGAGACAGACCAGGTCAAACTCGCCAGCGAGATCTGCTGGCGAGAACGCCAACGTCTATCTATCTCGTCGGCGCCCTTCTCGCCAGCTCCCCACCTTCTCCTCGCCGGCGACATCTCCTCGCCAACACCATCTCGCCCACGACTGTGGGTGCTCTAAAGGATGATAAGTTATTTAGGCCTTTGACAATAGGATTAGATCGAATCGGTCTAATTCCGATATGTTTAGATCATAATTATAGAAATTTGTGGTCTAATTCAACTTGATTCGATGGTCTGTTGTTGAAACTACTGCAGTAAGAATAAACTGATTCGGTCTATTCAGAATATGATGTGGATTTAAAATATGTATAGAGAAAAATGTTATTATTTCCGAGAAAACGATAACCAGATTACAACGGCAACCCGATAAACAAAATACCCTAGAACATTGAAAAACGACCTCATAATGGACAACCCCCAAGCAACCCGACCGAGAAAAACTAGAGGTTCGTAAACCCGTGCATTCGACGCCATTTTGGGCATTCCCGAACAGTCGCCCACCACTCATGCTTGTTGAATGGGAGGACGACATTACAGGCATAAACCCGGTTGGCCTCGAGGAGCACCTCGACATCGGTGGTGGTTGGGCCGAGCTCATGTCAAGCTTGCAATAACACTAACTTGAATCGTTGTACCCGGAGGTTGGTCTTCATCCAGCGGTCTTTTAATTGCTTCTCAGACCGGGGATATGGTTCGGTTGCCATGGTTTTCCAATTCGTGTAAAGATCGTGCAAGTACTCTCGTGTGGCACTCCCGTGTATCATCCACGACACCACAAGCCTCCTCTCCTCAACGTCGGTCCATAAAAGTGCCATGAATCCGGTGGTGTATAATGGAGGGATGCCGATTCCGTTTTGATGAGAGTGTTGAAGAGTAGTTGTGGAGGTCGATTCTCCATATGGGCTTGTTTAAATAGGGGAGCAGAATCATAGGGTTTCATATCCAAAGTCAAAGAATCGGTCCAAAGTTTAGCTTGGTAGAATCGGTTGGAGTAATTATGGGGGCAGATTCGGGGCATGTGACCAAGGGGGTAGAATCGGTTAAGCATTAAATAACATACATTAAAACATTTATACATACACATTTATTACGAACTTTACGGTTAGGTTTTCTGCATACAAAATAAAACCTGATTATTTTGAATCCGGCATACCAAATTACGAAAATAGATCTTTAAGCATGTTAGTTCAATGTCATAGCTCGAAGCATCTCAAACATAAGAGCGTTGTGGTTGGCCTTCTCCAGCGTGGTCTAGTCACTCGTGTCTAGCGCAACTGCTTCTACGTACTGCCTTGTTAGTGACAGGTGGTACTTCATCAATTTGGTCTTTGTTCGCCCAAACCGAGCACGACGGCGTGCTTCTCGCTCGATCTTGTACAGTACTGGTGGCAGACCCATATCAGCCTGAGAAAGACCGCTCTCGCTTTCCTAATCCATAAAATTGGTTGAAGACTTCTACTTTGGGGAAACTTTGGAATTGTGTCAATATGGAATGCAATAAACATTTCCTTATATAGGCAATCGAATCGGCCATGTGTGAAAGAGGAGGCTTGTATTACGGCAACATGAACTTGTCGAGCAACATGTATAAGGAAATACACGTATTGAAGAAAACGGTTAGAAATTTTCCAAGTAACTACATGTCGTCATCCCTAACGACCTCTTGCCTGAAAAAAGTCCAAATGTATTTAATTAGATCGACCTTGAGATGTTAGTGCGATGCTCGATTCTCTAGCTGGCTTAACCACTATCGGGTGTCATCGTACTCTAGTAATGGCCCTCAATAGACAGGTATGATAGTGCATGCCTATATGATCATATAAAGTTTCCTATCATCCCAACCCTGAGCAGGTTTATTGATGATATGGAAATGGGCTTGTAGTACCCCGAAAGCCCTCTCCACATCCTTCCTTGCAGCCTCCTATTTCCTTGTGTATAACACGTGCCTTGGCAGTTATGGAGCCGGGATAGACTTCACGAAGCACACCCACGATGGATAAAATCCATTTGTCATGTAGTAAGGAGTGTCATAATATGTACCATTCACCTCATACTCGCCCGGAGGCTGGTCACCCCAATATACATGCGTAAATATGAACGATTGGTTCAGAACATTAATATCATTGTTCGATCCCAGCATACCAAAGTACGAGTTCCAAATCCATGTGTCGGGCCCCTTAACTGCTTCAAGCATAACCGTCGGACCAGAATGATCGCCATGCTCGTACACCTCATGTAGGGCTTTGGGACAATTCCTCCACGGTTAATGCATACAATCGAGGTTGCTGATACAACCTGGAAAACCACGAGTTTCATTGATATGTGTAATGTAAGTAATATCATTACTGTTGGGCTTCCTGAGGTAGGTATCACCGAAGACGTTGATTACGGCAAAGCAAAACCGGTGCATGCACTCGAGGGTAGTTTTCTCTGCCATCTTCAAATACTCGTCCATACTGTCGACCGAAGAACCTTAACACAATATTCGTAAAGATGTCGTACACTTTTGAATGACTGAGAAACCCGGTCGCCCACGATAATCCACTTTTTGGATGAAGTACGCATCGTACGCTGACACCTCGTCTACGATTTTCAAGAACACGGATTTCTCCATTCTAAAACGCCTTCGAAACGTTTTAGCATCGTACAAGTGGGTAGGTACAAAGTAGTCGGAGATATGCCGGTCGTGAGCATCACTTCGATCTTTGTAAATGTATTGCCTTCTCTACTTGCCTTGGACGGGGTCTGTCATTCTTGCCTCGGCTTCCCTAACTTTTGCCCGTATTGCCTTCAACATCTCCTCCTTCGCTTCTCGGGTCCTTGCATGCGACGTCAAGTAGTCTAATTCGCCGACATCATTCTTCTCACTAATTGATGAATCCATGACCACAAGACGGGATCACAACAAATTTAGAGATAATTTGGACGATTTCAGAGAGAGCTGAGAGCAAATTTGTGGGATTTGTTGTGTTGGGGTACAATGTATTTATAACAATCCCTTCATATATTTTTTTTCATTTCTTTTCTGGTCAACCGATTCTGCTGACCCATGCAACGTGGCATAATCTTTGCGCCTTTTCTGCCTTTTCTTTCTCAAACGTCACCACATGGAGCTCGGTGATTTGCGTTGTTAACACCGAATTAGTCTATTAGACGATCCTGCGAGTCGGTAGATTCGTAGACCGTCTGAAGCATATTCGACAAATCGACGAGACAACAGACTTTGATTCGATATATCGGTGGGAAAAAGCGCTTTTTTTACTCGATTCGACGACGACGAGATCCCACTGTGGATAGCCTTAGGGTTCTTTAACGTAATAGTGGTTGTCTCACTGATGGAGCTCTCCATTCCCCCTCTTTTACTATTTCACCTCCTCAACCTCTTCTGTACCCACCACTACTACCCTAATCGATGTTGATATTCATCGTACCAATTGTAAGCGATGAAATCAAGATCTCTCGGCTAACGATTTAACCCAAACCAGAGGAAGTCATATTCAGGCCTGGGTCAAGTCCTCTTCTTCAGAGATATGAGATGGTAGATGCGTTACAGGGATATGGGTTGGAGGTCGACGGAGAAACCGGGGCAGACTCCAACGAGAAAACTACGGGTTCGCCGGCGAGGGGCTGAAGAAGGGAGCCTTCGGATATCGATGTTGTGATGATCGATAGATTGGTGTGATAAGCACAAACATGAATACTCCAACCAAGACGAAGACTGCTCAACGGTCTTGGCAGGAGATATGGAGCCTTAAGTCAGATTACCTCTTCCTTTCTCCATCGTATGAAACACCCTCACATGTTCTAGAGGACACAACCAATCAACGAGCACTCGAGCAACCATCCCTACTGTCTTCCACGAGGCGTACTAGTGGGTTTGGGATATACCCTAGGCAACCTCGAACTGGAAGCCGTTTGTGTCATTTGTTTTTTAATTATATCATATTTTAGTTCCCTTTGTGTGTCTATGATACAAAGTAGATTGGTTTTACAATTAACGTCAGTACACCTATTCCACGACGAGGTCACAGATTACTATCTGGAACTCAAGATCACTAACCCTCTATTTATGTATAGATTGTCTAGAACTACTTTAAAGTTAATAAAAAAAATTATAATATAAAACGGAATGAAAACTCTTTTATATTGCATTAAGCTAAAAAATATAATGTCTTACTTTTCCGTAAGGTTTCCATGTACGGACAATTCAAGGTGAAATTCGTAAATAAGGTTCTGAATGTTCAGTGAAATTGGTCCTCTAGGAGATGCGAAAGGGAGAATTCTCCAAGGGGACCCGAACCCGACGAGGGGCTTAAGCTACCCCATCAAGTCAAGCATTGACGGCGAAGCAGACTCACAGAGCCACATGAGATCCCAGACCACGGGGATTCAGGATGCACCTACTCGACCACAACAAGACATGGCCACCCTCGTCGCATCCTCCGCGTGCCATCCTATTCGACCCAAAGTGTTTTCCAGTAGGAACCTAGTCGCATCTCCCTAGTATTCTCCACCAATATGACATACAAGATCCGTTATAAGTTCTTACGGTCGGTTATAGTAAACTCTAGGATAAAATTATGTGACATCTCAGTCGACTATAACAGGTTTGGTCGTTAGTTTTATGAACGCTGTATCATTTTTGGTCACTAAGGGTTCAAATTTACTTGGGGATATAAACCCAACTTGCTTATTTTACAGTTGGGTTTGACTCGGCCTACTTTCATTTGATCTAATAAAAGGTTTCTTTTCATTCAAAAATAATAATACACATGTGTCTAAAATTAATGATATTTTATGAGGAGAAAACGGCTAGAAACTCATCTTATTCTACTAATCATGAGAACTCATCCTAGCCACACACACCTATGATCCAACATTCATCAAGATGTCACATCATCACCACAATTTTACCCGACATCCATGCCACTTTCATCTTTTCTCACACAAGCAAGAGCATAATTGTAATAGCATGGTGCCATGTGGACAAATGTCCATTTTTTTCTTCACGAATTTACTAATTTAATTTTTCCCGCTTTGTTTGAACTCCGATTAGCTTCAAACTTGCACCAATATTTTTCTTTTTCCAAGGGCTTTAAATCAAGATCAGTCATGAATATATTTTGAAGCACGAAAATAAAAGGTTATATCGGGTTGATAAAAATAAGTTGAGTTTTGATAAATCTTCACTTATAAAATGTTTTATATCGGGGTATTAAACTAGTGCTAAATGTTGATAAAAAACATGTACTGAGGTGATAAAAAAAATTAATGAGGTGATAAAAAACGTGTTCAATTTTGATAATAAGTGTGATAAACTAGAGTTCAGTGTTGATAAAAAACATGTGATGGGGTGATAAAACACATGTAATATAGTGATAAACATAGTGTTTAGTGTTGATAAAACTAGTGCTTAGTGTTCATAAAAAACATGTGATGAGGTGATAAAAATCATGTCCGGTTTCAGAAAATGGGGTGATAAAACTAGTGTTTGGTGTTGATAAAATCAGTGTAAAGTGTTGATAAAAACAATGCAAAGTGTTGATAAAAATTACCCATATATATATATAGGATTGGTATCAGGTACAAACCACCCCTTATTGTGCAAACTACGAACTCACCAGGTGCTGACACGTGGGCGCGCGCGCTGCTGGTGCGTGCGCACAGTGCTGACACGTGGCGCGCATAGTGCTAATAGTTTGGGCGCACAGTGCTAATAGGTTGGCACTGTGCTAAACTATTAGCACTCTGCGCGCCAAACTATTAGCACCGTGCGCGCACGTGGTCAACACGCTCACGCGCGCGGGCAGAGGCGCGCGCGAATCTGCCACGTGTCAGCATCGCGCGCGCTCTGCTGACGTCACTTTGACCGCATCCGGTGGCTTAGATTGGTTCGTAGTTTGCACAATAAGGATGGTTTTTACTGGATAGCCACCCTATATATATATATATATATATATATCAAATCAGCCCCAAAATAAATAAATAAATCGTCCTTCAAAATATATTCATCACTGATATTGACAGAAAGACCTGGAAAAAACAAAAATATTAGCGCAAGTTTGAAGCCAATCGGAGTTCAAACGAAGCGGGAAAAATTAAATTAGTGAATTGGTAAAAAAACGTAATATGATAGTTTTGCTAAAAAAACCCTATCACTTATTGAAAAGTATTGTGTTTTTGCAGTCAACAATTCAATTGCATCTCATCCATCCATTCTTAAAATGAATGGCTTGGATAAGTTCTCATGGTTACTAAGTCAAGAGGTGGTTTATATGTGATTTCTCCTTAATATTTATATCTCATTTATATTTTATTTTGAATAGTATATTGTTATTTAACTTTACATTTATTTATTTATTCTCTTTTCAATTGTAGTTTTTTTTCATTCTCCTTGGTGTGACACTCTTACCTATCGAGATGTGTTTCCCTCTCGTTACCTTAGGGTTTCTCTACATGTTGTATGCGTCAGTGTCATTACTTCAGTCAACCCGGCGTGTTGCGGCACCATACCCTCCCTACCACCATGTATTGCCACTGAGGATGCTTTCGGCCTAGCAGTTCGTCTGCCCCGCCTCCGCCTACGACAACCATACCATGTTCCACCACCTCACAATGGCGGATCCATTGAAAAAAAGTCAATGGCTCTAATAACTTCCACTTCGTCGTCCACAATGGCGCAACCTCCCGATTGAGAACTCATTCGTCGTTGACGTTGTCATAGTTGGGGGAGAAGAAGGCCAAACAGACCATGTTGTTGCAGACCCAAATAGACAAGCCTAACCGTATCAACAGCAGCGACTGGAACCCTCGCGAAGGACACGATGACTGCTTGAAGGCGAACTCCTCCTTGATCTAACGATCTAACCACGTGGGCCCTCATCTAACGTGGTGCATTGGCTTACCTAAGGTCAGGTGGCGCGTATATAGCACATCGTTGAGAGTAAACAGAATTCATATTTTCTTCCCCACTGGTTCGACTCGAATGGTCTCGCGACGATGTCGACGATTCAAATAGAGACGGCGAGCAGCGGCTATAGGATTGGTACAATGAGTCCTGGTAACCAATCTCGCCATGTCTAATAAGAAGCCCATGAAGATATGACATGTTAGGGAGGATGTGGGTCCCGCCCCCGCCACCACTGACTCCGGTAATTTGCACTCCTCCACCACCCACGGAGTTCCATGTGTTCCTAACATACTCCTCTCATAACCTATCAGGTCCCCCATAGGACCAACTCGCAGACAGGCACCCTAATGCAACATAAGTTGAGTCATGGATGTTACCCCTTATCCTCTATTTTCTACGCATTAGTGCAGGCTAGAGTTCTAGTCAAAAATGAGATTTCACTATCGATGTTTTTTTCGGGTCAGCGAGGTAGGAATGCCTACTCTCAAGTCTTCGTTTTCTATTTTCCACGTGTATGTTCTATTTCCAAAAAAAAAACATTATCACCTTTGCTGTTAATCTAGGGGCAACTATCCTAAAAATGGAGAGAGAGAGAGAGAGAGAGAGAGAGAGAGAGAGAGAGAGAGAGAGAGAGAGAGAGAGAGAGAGAGAGAGAGAGGGTTGCTGCTCGCCGGTGAAGGGAAGGGTTTTAAGGAGGCGTTGTTATCGGGAGATTCGTCTGGGGGTGAGGGGGCGTCTCTTCCGGTCGAGGAACCACGAGTTTTGTGAGCAATCTTCCGGCCGATACCACTGATGATTGGTTCTCGTCGTATTTCGGGAGCTGTGGGAGAATTTCACGGTCGATTTTTGTCCATCGGTCGAATTTGCGTGGGCATTATTTCGGTTTTCTCCATGCGACGTCGATGGAGGAAGCTAGGAAGATTGTGAGCAGGCAGAATGGGGTTAAGGTCAAGGGTCGTATCCTTTTTGTGCCGCTACCGTGGTCTAAGGATCGAAAACAGGAGAAGGTATGGCAACGGGTTCCCCAATTGGGCACTCAAGAGAAGTCAGGGAAGAATTTAGTGGACCTGGATCGGTTGAAATGGATCAAATCCAGCGTGCTTGTGGTGAATCGTACCGACTTGTCGAGGGATCAATTACTATCTGCCATGGCCGAAAACGGGGCTAAAGGTATGGAGCTTAGACATGTTCAAAGTGGTGTATTTCTGATTAATTGCTCCGATATACCGTTTGGGGCTATGTTACGTGAGACGGGGTGGAAATGGATTGAGAACTGGTTCTCAATTGTGAGCTATACTCGTGATTCGATGTTACTGGGAGGGGTTTGGAGTTGGGTGAAAATTGATGGTGTTCCGTGGCATGGCCGGTCTCAAGAGGCCCTTGAGGCTATGGTCGGGAATGAGGCACGATTACTTTGGGCAATGGCTGACCCAATCGACAATGGTGAGATGTTTTCCTCTCCGATTGCCCTGGTCTGTTCATCTCGCACCTGGGAAGTTTCAGAGACTACTTTCCAGCTCAGTGATGGAATGTTTCGTATCAGCTTCACTCCGACGACGAGGCCCGTCGGTAGCCCCAAACCGGTTAGTTTTGTTCCTCTTTTTTCGGGTAATTCTGATATGTTATCTGCTACGTTATCTACTCACTCGAATTCGAATTCAAATGGAACTTCAAAGTCCCTTGAGGATGGCGAAATCCAGATGGATAAGTGTTCGAAGTCCAAAGTAACAGGTTGTCTCGATGGGAAGGAGCTAACAGTGGTTGTCGTTGTCCTGAGTTTCCGGTGATTAATTCTCAGCAAATTACAGTTCGTAACCAGGCTCTGTCTTCGGTCCGTTCTTTTATTCAGACTCGTTCAAGGACGAAATCTACTGAAAAGGATAAAAGTGCTGGTATATCATTTGTTAATCAGTTGCAGGTTCTCTCCAAGTTGGCACCTAAGGTGAGCGACAAAGCTCTTGCAGTGGGTCAGGCCATTCTTAATAATCTGAATTCGCAGGGTACTGGGTCGTCCCGCAAGAAATTGTTTAAAGAGAGGTCTAGTGATCCGGACGACGTATGGGAGGAGTGTAGTGGTTCTGAGGACACCGAGGGTGTCCAGCCTAACTCTGTGTGACTCATGATAGTCCTCTCATGGAACGTGAGAGGACTAAATACCTCTCATAAGTACCATAGTCTGAGAGGTCTTGTTTCGAAGGTGAAGCCTGATTTTATCATGTTACAAGAAGTTAAATGGACTGAAGTTGAATTGTGGAAGCTGAGAAGTTTGGCTTACATGCCGGTTGGGGGTATGAGTTGATTCCGGCGGTAGGGAGTGCTGGTGGTATTTTGAGTTTATGGCGCACTTCTTCATTGACAATGGTATCCACTGTGCCATTGGACCGAGCTCTGATATGGACAGGGTTTGGGGTGCAGTCTAAACTTCCAGTGAGCTTTATAAACGTGTATGCTCCTTCTACTGTTTTGGCTAGAAGGGTGTTATGGGATGATTTGGTTGTAGCTGTGTCTTAGGTATCGGAGGTTTCAGTGATTGGGGGTGATTTTAATGTTGTTATGGCAGATTCGAAGAGGAGGAATAGTGCTTCTTCTCGTTCGGATGTCAGGTCTTTCCAAGATTTTGTCTCTCGCTCAGGACATATTGATTTGCCAATGGTAGGATCATCCTATACCTGGTACGGGATGGAGTCCAAGGCTTCTCGGCTTGACCGTTTCCTCGTTTCGCCGGAGTACATTGTCTCTTTTGGTCCTCTTAAACAGGTGAGTAAGCCTCGAGATATTTCTGATCATAGACCCATTTTTCTACAGGAGGAATCAATTAATTGGGGTCCCCGACCTATTAAATTCCTAAATGCGTGGATAAAGCATGAAACTTTTTTGCCTACAGTTTCTGAGTTATGGAACTCTTATCCATCCTTTGAGTCGGCCTCATATACTATGTGGTCGAAATAGAAAGCATTAAGACATGATCTTCAAAAATGGAATAAGGAGGTACTCGGTTCGGTAGACAAGGAGATCGATGGTCTCCAGCAGTTGATTGATGAACTTGATAAGTTACATAAGGAGAGCAACCTTTCCAGTCTAGAACAAAAGGACCGAGCTGTTAGTCTTAGTGCCCGTAGTTCAATCCTAAATGTCCAAATGTACATATCATCGTTAGCAATAAAATTAAAGCGGCTTTATATTACTTATGTGTTGGAGTAATATATCGACGTGTGCTCTGATCTATGCCCACCATGCGAATAGAACCATAGATCGAGATAGATCACACTCGATGGGTCCCTAGTCAACAAAGCTTCACTAGAAGCGACTAGTATGAAAGATGGCTCTTTATGGCTTACGTTCTGTTAGTCATTGGAATAGGATTCCGGAGTCTGATCATAGATATCATGTGGGACATGATATTGGACGACCCGCCCTGAATATGTGCCATAGATTAAGTCATGAACATATTCAGTGTTGTAGCTTGTCATGTATCCTTAGACCAAGGAGTCTTTGTGATCGCTATGTAGTCAACAACTGAGTTTGACCTGAGCCTAACGTTGTCCGTAACAGGGCTTCCATAACGGCCAGGATTGGCTTGGGGACGGGCTACATGAGTGACACGAAAGACGGCTAAGGGATTTATCCCTCATACTAAGGTATGGGAAAGATATCGGTTCTCGGCCGCTTGATCGAGAGTGACTGGAAGAATAGCATGGCCATGGCACATGATACTGGGTATCATATCTTCAGTCATCTCACATATCAAGGAACGGTGATTGAGAATAATAAGGATGACGGCTCTATGCCTTATCTCAATCAGGATATCGGAGATAAAAGGATAATGACAGGGACGACGGAAAGGTTAGAATCGACAGGGTCGATTCGCTATGCAGTGTCAGGCAATACTAAAGTCTCGTTAGTTGCCACTTAAATAGGATCAAGTAAAATGGGATTTTACGTTGATCTATTGACATGCATAAACCTAAGGGTCACACCGGAGGATGAAACTCATTGACACATATATGGAGAATGGCCAAAAGGGAGTTGTCTCGGGATATGACCAAAACTGGGTTTTGGGTCATGTGCCCGTAAGTGAATAGGACTTTACGGATCGAGACAAGGCTTGGAGTCTTGGGATTGATCGCGTCGAATAATGTTGGACATTTCCGGTATGGAAGGCTTGGAGGCGATGAGCGAATCACGGGACCTCGTTGGAAATGGCCATGGGCCATGTTCCAAGAGGCCCATGAAAGGCCCATGCAACCAAGGCCCATGGAACTAATTAATCAAGTCTTGATTAATTAGTACTAAGTAAGCAAGACAAGGATTAAGGTGTTGGTGATTCACCACCTAACCCAATCTTGTCTTGCCATACTTTGTCCTATTTACACCTTACTTGACACCATACTTGTCCCATGCCTTTAGTTGGACAAGTATGGGTTTTGTTATGTTTAAGTCATCTTTTTTCAACATAACAAACACAAGACAAGAATAGGAAACACATTTTCTCTCCCTCTTCCATGGCCATTTCGGGTTTGGCTAGTTTCCACCTCCATGTTTGTGTTCTTGAGTCCTCAAAGAGAAGAACTACGTGGCTTTGATTCCCATGTGGATACGTAGGCGTCTTGGAGACTCAAGCCAATCATTCGTTAATCGGTGTTCTTGTTTTGGTAAGAACTAGTGCTGAATTTTTCTCTTGTGAATCCATTCTTTGTTAGTTGTTTCATGGTTTTAATCGTCTCTTGGTTTTCATTGATTTTCCGCTGCGAGTTGGTTCATCTCCAACCCTACCTCGAGACCCAACACGAGCTTGGTATTCAGCTCTGTTAATTCAGAAACGGAAGTGGCAGGCTAAAATTTGGAGACAGAAGTTCAAAATTAAATGGTTTCGAGGGGGGGATCGCTGCTCCCGGTTTTTCCATCGAGTTGCAAACTTTAGAGCTCACAGGAACAGAATTTCTCAGTTCCGAGGACCTCATGGGTTTATTAACGTGCCGAGTGAAATGAAAGAAGCGGTTGCAGCTTATTTCGAAGCCAGGTTTTCACATCCCTCTGAGGGGCGAATTTGTTTACCTGATATTCCATTTCATGGCCTATCAGGTGCGCAGGCATTGGAATTGGAATCACACTTTTCCCTTGAGGAGATAAAGTCTGCGATTGATGCTTGTGGTAGTGAAAAATCTCCGGGTCCAGATGGGTTCTCGATGAAGTTTTATAAGGTGGCGTGGGGTATTATTCAGAATGATGTAAAGCGGTTTATTGATGAATTTTATGTCACTGGAGACATGGGGAAGGGTTTAAACTCAGCATTTGTTACTTTAATCCCTAAGCATGATCAGGCGGAGTTGTTAAGCGACTTTCATCCCATAAGTCTAAGCTTCGGTCCTTACGAGATTTTGGCTAAGGTGTTAGCTAACCGAGTGAAGCTGGTTATTGATAATCTGATTAGTGACACCCAGAGCGCTTTTGTAGCAGGTAGGCAGCTCGTGGACGGGGTTTTAATTGCATCCGAGGTTATCCACATGGTGAAGCAGCTGAGAAAAGAAACGGTGTTGTTAAAACTTGATTTCGTGAAGGCATGCGATTTATTGCAATGGGACTATCTGGATGAAGTTATGTCTCAAATGGGTTTTACCGTTAGATGGAGGAAGTGGATGAGGGGTTTGTTTCAGGCCCATCTTTCGGTTTTGGTGAACATGGTCCCAAGCCGGGATTTTAAAATGGTGAATGGAATACGACAGGGTTGCCCACTGTCCCCCTTCTTATTTTTATTGGCTGCTGAAGGGCTCCACAGAGTTATCGAACATGTTATTTCTATTGGGGATTTTGGCGGAGTGGAGGTTGGTAATGGCCTTTCCATTTCTCATCTGCAATTCGCCAACGATACATTGTTGTTCTTGAGAGGAGATTTGGAGGACTTATCCCATGTGAAGTTATCTCTCTTGCAGTTTCAGAGAATGTCGGGTTTAAAGGTAAACTTTTCCAAGTCTAAAGAAATTATTTTAAATGGTTGTGCTTTGTCGACCGATCAGGTAGAGGCTTGTATCGGTTTTTCGAGGTGATACCCTTCCCATGCCATACTTGGGCTTCAGTTTGGGACCTTCTTCGAGAAGGATTACCACTTGGGACCCAGTGATTCAGAAATATAGGGACTCTTTGGCTGTTTGGAGTACAAAATTCTTATCTACTGCCGGCCGGGTAATTTTGATTCAAAGTACTCTGTCTGGGTCACCCCTATTTTTTATGTCTTTGTTGAGAGCCCCTAAAGCAGTCATCAAGTTGCTCGAAGCATGTCAGCGACATTTCTTGTGGAAATCTTACACCACGGGAAAGAGTTTTGTTAAAGTTAGCTGGGCAAATGTCTGTCGGCCGAATGATAAAGGGGGACTCAGGCTAAGGAGGTTGGGGGAAATGAATAATTCTCTATTAGCTAAACGGTTTTGGAGATTCGCCTCGGAGTCCAATTCTTTGTGGAAGACGGTAATCTGTATTCGTATGGGGTGGTCTGTTTTGGAGTGGGATTTGACTGCATTGGACCGGAGAGGTAGTCTGTTTTTGTTCCATCGTATTGTTGGGTTAGCTTCAGACCCTTTGTGGAGGCCCTTATTCGGCCATCAGGGGATGTTTTGGCGTGTGGGGAGCGGGATTCGTGTTCGTTTTTGGGATGATCCCTGATGTGCTGATGTCCCGCTACGTACTAGGTTCCCCTTATTCTACGCGGCAGTGGCAAATAAACAGAGTATGGTGGCTGATAATTGGAGGAATGGGTCATGGGTAATCACTTCTCGCAGAAGATTATGGGATTGGGAAAGATCAGAACGGAATGCTCTGCTCTTGCTCATTTCCCAATTGGTCGTGGAGCCGACCGTGGAGGACCGGATCGTATGGAGGAAGCACCTTGACGGCTTCTCGGTCTCGAAGTGTTATTCGATTTTGTCTTGTGATGAGGACGCCCCTAGAGTGCACTGGGCTTCAATCTTATGGGTCAAAGGTGTTCCACCCAAGTACTCTATGCTTATGTGGTTAGCGGCTTTATCTGCACTGCCTACTTCTATATTTCTATAAGCTAGGGGCATATATATGCCCTTGAATGATATGTACTGTAGCCTTTGTAGGGTGGGGATGGAAGAGGTGGATCATTTATTTATCCATTGTGAGCTCGTTTGGTTTATTTGGTGTAAGGTGTATGCCTGGTGGGGAGTAGTTTGGGTATCATCGAAATCTGTGGCTCATTGTATTTTGTCATGGAAGAGCTTCGGCAGGGTGGGTTGGTGGAGACATTGGGTCAGGGTCGGCTATGTTGTCTTTTGACATGTGTGGTTGCTTTGAAATGCAGTGGTTTTTAATGGTGTTATGGAATGTGCTGATGTCGTGTTTAGGAAGATTCAGAACACTTCGTTTGGTGTGTTAGGGGCTTCCAATTCTATTCGGAGGGATCGTTCTTATAGTGATTGGCAGGTGGATCGTTCGGGTTGCTTGAGGAAGAAATCTAGGCGGTTATTATTGACTGGATGAAGTCTGGTCGTTTTTTGTTAAGGGATTTGTTCCCCGTTTCTCTTTTCGGAGATCTTTTGTAATCGTGGTTTGTGTGCTTTGTGGCTTTCTCTTCCTTGGAGAATGACCATTCAATAAAATTCATAAGCGCTTATCCAAAAAAAAAAACCTTTGCTGTTAATCTTCCTATCCTTCTTAGAGTCTCTTAATACCAGCAACACAGTCGCACCATCCCTCTCAATACTTACATTTAAGAATTTTACATACAATTTTGTTGAACCATGTCCCAACAAAAAAGATCGGTGCGTACAATAGTTAGATGTTATCAAACATCATTAGACATTGTCTGATGCACTGTTCTCGGTAGTGTATGATATCAAGAACTATCGCACAATATTGGAGCATCCGATTATGTTCATTAGTGTTCATGGATATTCCGATAGTGTTCAAATATATTTCGAGAGTGTCCTAGAATGTTATGGTAGTTTTTGTTATTGTCAAGTATATTTTGGTAATGTCTGACATTTTCAGACTTGATATAAACGCATATACTATTTTTTTTAAACGAGTAAAGAGGAATTATATTACTGTGGAACAACAACTTTACAGGGTAGGACATAACTGTCCAGGATTTCAGATATTTGTCCCGATCGGTTGTAGCCCACTAGGCGCTCATGGATACATAAAAATAGTCTGCTATGAATCGCAGATCCGAACTTAGGAGTTACTCTTTCCGACATCTCAAAAAAACTAGTATCCAAAATCCTAAACGTATCTAGCCAATAATTTATTTGACCTAAAACATAATGATAACCTGGAAAACAAGCCTTCAGTGCGGATTTCCCGAGACTTCCCGACAGTAGTAGTCCCGGGTCTGTGGGTATAGGCCCCAAGAAGACCATCCCACACCCGCTGAGCGCTATCATTCTCCCCTCGAGGGGCCGTCCCCCCCCCCCCCCCCCCCCGTTGTCGCATTTCCTGATCTTGGTCCAGGCTGATTCCTTTTGTGTGCTCGTGCGTGCAAGGTGTTCCATCGGATGCCCCTGCCCCATACCCTCTCTTGGCCTTCCGTGGTCGAGGACCGATTCCAGGATTGTACTTCAACAGATCTCAAAGGTTCGCCGGTAAACTCTCCTGAGTATAACGGCGCACTGGAGCTCTAGGACGGGTCGGCGGCATCAGTGTCTGGGCTCTCGATCCGAGATCTCCCACCATAGGCGACACGAGCGTTACCGATTCAGGGGATCCTTCCACCGGGACGATCACTGTCACTGTCCTAGACCTCGGGGGCTTTCAACCATGACTCTTGGCCAGCGGCGGCGATGGCCTAGAAACCCTAGGAGGGTTCCATTGGTGCCAAAGGTCAGTAACCAGTGGCGGAGACGATGGCGGCGGCCATGTGAGCCCTCAAACAGACGCCACCGTGTGTGGCTTTTGGCCGAACCGTTCCGGCGGATAGGTGGACGTCAATGGATGGAGATGATCCCCTCGGTATGGTTCGAACATATGTCATGCCGGCTCTGGACAGCGACGCCAAAAGCATGTGATCGTGTACAGGCCGATGATGCCGTCCGAGTTGCTGGCCGAGGACATGCCAGTGGTGTACCCCATGTGGCTGATCGACAATCGCTCGTTGATGCATTCCGAGCGGTTGCTTGGGGAAAGGGTGACAGGTGAGCGGCAGACGCATGACCGTCGACTATTGCAGGCGTCCATGCGCCGTCCAAGGGCGGCGGCGCTGATCTTCAAGTGGGGGTGCGACCGGAACTAAACCCCAGGGGAAGTTGGGCTGCATGATCGAGCCGGGGAGAAAGGCAGAGGCAATGGTAGACCACCGACGACGGTGAGCAACACCTCGACGGAGGCGACGAAGGTACCCTTGACAGGGTTATGGGTGAACCCTATTAAGGCTTTGGAGAGCGCTTTCGACGGATAGTTATATATACTATTTTTATCAACTACAAACAAAGGCTAAATATAAATGCATGTACTGTATTTTATTTAAACTATAAAACACCAAATTATGGTGTAGTACAAACTTGTATGACAATATATAAAATATGAAATTTATAACATAAAAAAAACTCCAATACAAGAATTTGTAAAATCTAAGCAACACCTACACCTTTTTTCAACGTTTCTGTGAAAAAAAAAATTATAACTATAGCTTATAAATGTGTTTTAAATAGTCGCGTGCATATATTAAAGAGAAATTAATTCTCCATACAATGGCAAAGAGGCTCAGCCGAAAATAATCGAGTTGTCGTCGTCGTTGGGGTATTCGTGGTCAACCGTCGTCACATCGGATGGGGATTTACCGACAGATTCTGACCAGCTCGAGAGCTGGGTCGGCAGATCTGGCTAGTGAGGAGAAGGCGAGAGCTGAGGACAGAGAGATGAGGGCAGAGATGGTTGGACACGGACTGAGGGCGGTGGACGGGCACGGCAGGGGCAGATCTTCGACAGATCCGATTGTCGAGGCGGCTGATCAGGCGAGGGAGAAGCCCTCAAGGCCGGATCCGACGAAGGGAAGGGTGGTGGAGCTCGGGAGGACTAATGGCGGAGGTGGGGGATGACGACCGAAGCGGGGAGTAAAGTAGGCAGTAGAGAGGCAGGGTTGGCAGCGACGCATGGCAGACGGAACGCGGACAAGGCTGGCTGCGGCAGAGCATGACTGCCAGAGAAGCCATGGATATTGGGGGTGGTTGGTCGGACGACGTCTGAAACTGTGAAAACGAGACCTACGGTAGAGCCACGCGTTAGGCCGGAGAACGGAGCCACACCGACAACTCGCGTGGCCGGAACCACACGAGCCATCGATGGTGGCTGCTGGCTTTCTCTCTCGAGTTTCAGAGAAAGAAAAGGTGGAGAGTGTCCTCTCTGATCAGATCTGATTTTCCCACAGCAATTTTTAAGTTGTTTCAAACTCTAATAACCAAATCATCTCTTCAAAATATAATCAGTTTGCATTATAGATCACAAACCTAATTCATAAGTACATCAAATTCAACCATGAGCTCAAACAAAAGACAATAGACTTGGACATTGAAGAGAATTGCAATACTTTAAATCTGGCATCACATATGTTGTTGCAGTCATTACAGTCTACCCTATGCTAACAACTTCCATCAGTCTTCCTTCTAAGTAAGAGCCAAATACATATATTACACCACAAAATACACCTACTTCAGGCATACACATTCTTGACAGATTTACACTGTTAGAACTAAAATGACAATCAACAAAGACACACAGACTACTGTTTGTCGGCAGTCACCTTAATCATCTCCAGGTCCTTCTTGCATGTCTCTCGCAAATCTTTCAGCACAACAACACTTGTTTGCTGTCATACAGGATATGAATCGTTTACACTTCAGTGTTATAAAACAGATATGGTGAATGCAGTATGGACAGACTAAGACTAACTAATAGAAGACGCCGTGAAAGCTACCAAAGGTTCAGTTAAAAGCTTGGAACCTTTACCCGCAAGCAACAATATCCAATAAATAGAAGTCAAGAGTTTATATTTGATTCAAAGCAGGATGGTCAGTGATAGATTACACAAGATAGATGGAAAATTGACAGCTATTAAGGAGTAAAGTTGCACTTACTAGTTGTTTGCTTTCACCAATAAGAATATCCTCCATGTGCAGAAAGAGCGATCTCCACTGACTGGTCAGGTCAGATTCTAACTTTGAGGATTTATCGGGGTTTTCCTTGTCAACGTCCTTTCCCCTGCAGCTCTTCTGAACCAGAATGCTAGCTTCTTTCTGACTCTTCTTCAGGGCTAAAACATACAATGTGGCGTCAATAAGGTGTAAGGAAGATGGTCAACAGAAGAAGTAGCACTTACCAGCTATTCGACCATTGATATCCTGATAGTGTAGGTCTGACCAAATATAAGCAGCTGAACACAATAACAGAATCACATTCTTGTCAAACGAAGGGGGAAAAACTCTAGGATAGCAAGATAACATGTTTTACATATTTAGGACTCTATCAAGAATACCTTTTAAGCAAAAGGAACAAGTGCATTCTCTGAGCACACCAACGCCATCATTCAGATTAGCATGACCCTCTGTATTGTCCCTGGTGCACTTATTAAGAGAGAAAACCTTGGAACCCTGTGACTTGGGCAATCTTAACCAATCAACAGACCCAGTATTGCTTGACCCCAATTTTTCAAAACCAGGGCCTACAACTCCAGTCCCGCCAAAACAAGTAGCTAACCCCCCATACCCAAGATTACTCTGTGTGGAATCATGAGGGACCTGTTCTTCATGATATTCTCCAATGCAATGGCTCAGCTCAGAGTATGTGAGGATTGAAGCAGTAGATGCACAACTATCTTTTGAAGCCCCGGCTACTTCTACAACACTCTCACTGGTCACATTACCACTAGCAGGATTGCAATGATCCGAAAAAGAATTTGATATCTCTTTAGTTTCACAGGGCATATCTGGCATTGCAGATGTGATGCTGTTCTGTGAGGAGTCGGTGCGAGTAAGAGGATGCAATGAACCACAAACCTGCTTAGTCTTTGACGATGACAAATCTTTCTCATTTTCTACTACAAGGCGTCTTTGCTTTGCTGAATGCAAATCACCATCCTCAGTATTGGCGCCTTTTCCATATCCATCCACTGGTTTGAGGCCTACATCTCTCCCGATAAAGGAAAACTCCCTTTTTGCAAGATAGTTAGTCACATCACTCAAAACCTGACGGCTTCTGGGAGGCTCAACTTTAGAACTATCCCCGCTCATAATGAACTCAAATGTTGAGGAAAGGCGATGTCACTAGCAAATGACTAACTTCTAACAAAACGGAAACCCACTTCGCAAAATCAACAACTCCTTGCATTTCAAAAACACAAACAAACATCATATTACTGCTTGCATTCACAAAACTTACATTTACAAATAAAAGCACAAAAGGTTACATTTAACCTAAATTACTTGCTTGCATCCACAAAATTAAGCAAATACATAATGAAACATTACACACAAACATAAAATTTACCAACATACTGTATGGGAAAAGAAAAAAAATCAGTAATGAGTATTACGGATAAGATCAAGAACACTATCAACACTTGAATCTGGAACACATTTATTAAGATTACAAATGGGACGAACCTTTCCTGCTAAGAATTAAAACAGCCTTCATCCAAAATACTCCAATTTAAAATTTCAAAGAAACAACTCTAACTTTTTGCTTAGAAAATATAAATAAATTCTGCAAAGATTTCGAATATGAGATTTGTACAAACAGCTAAACCATCAAATTAAGAAAAAATTGGAGATATCTATGAACAATAAACATTGGGATGGTAATTCAACTGTTTTATATGACGTCGGAGTAACATAAACTCATCGAAAATGGCTATTTTCGTGTTATTGGTTTTGGTACCATCTCAGCATGAGAAGCAAATTTGAAAGAAAAAAACTCCATTAAAAATCTAAAGCTTCTGATTCTTTTGCAATGCTCAATCAGAGAATAAACAAGGGAAATAGAACATACGGATCTGAAGAGTAGCGTCGATCAGCCACCGCAGCTCTTCCGCGCGGAGAGACGATAGTGAGAGTCGGTTTATTTTGGGATCTACGAAATTGGAAGAAAGTCGCTACTTGAGATCATTTGTTCCTCGTGTTCGGGAGCGGAAGAAAAGCAACCATTTTCAAAACACATTCAAATTTTAATATTTTCCCGCTCA
Organism: Erodium maritimum; assembly: GCA_963921825.1. Lineage (NCBI taxonomy): Eukaryota > Viridiplantae > Streptophyta > Magnoliopsida > Geraniales > Geraniaceae > Erodium > Erodium maritimum. The sequence goes on along the minus strand of OY997588.1, from coordinate 82,690,981 downwards.
CTATTTAACCTGTTTTTTTTATAGCTTAAGATAACATTTTATTAAATTAAAAGTAGGTTAGAGCATCTCTTGCCGTAGGCGGATCGGTAATAGATAGGAGTTGGCGGTGACAAAACGGCGGTGGATAACTGGTGGATCGGTAGCGGATAGGCGCTGGCGAAAGGCAACGTCGATGACATTACCGATAACACTATCCGCCGATGCCAACGATTATATACCATTGACCAATGGTTGACCCTTAAAAATTTTGTTTTGAAGAAAACAATATTAATCACTAAATTGACCTAAATTTTGTATAAATTCTGATGTTTAGCCTCACAAAAATTCACATCTTCCATTACCAACTCTTCCAAACTTTCAAATCTTGTATTCTCTATTTTTTGTTCGTAATGGCGAGCAATTTTGATAGAAGAAGAGAGATCCTTGCCAACAAACAGAGGCTCGAGCGAATGTTGGAACATGCAACCGAAGATTGCATATCCAATGAGGATGTTCAAAGTTTGTTACACAAAGCCATGGTCGTAGAACAACCACGAAAGAAGAACAACTACATCAAGCGAGACCGGGAAGCTTCCAACAGACGTTTAATGCGTGACTATTTCAATAGGCCCACATGTACACGGAAGTGCAATTTCATCGTCGTTTTTTGAATGCCAAAGGATGTGTTCACCCGTATTGTCTGTGCGTTGGAGAATAACGATGTGTACTTCAGTCAACGGGTGGACGCTTTAGGCCAGATATTATTATATCTGTATCAAAAATGTATTGCGGCCATTAGGCAATTGTGTTATGGAATTGTAGCCGAAGGCCTGGACGAGTACCTAAAAATGATGAAAGTGTGGCTCTGGAGTGTGGTAAAATTTTGCAGGGGAGTTATTACTATCTTTGGCCCGACGTATCAGCGTAAGCCATATTAGGCTAATATGAATTATATTTTATCAGTGAATGAAGCGTGTGGATTTCCCGGGATGTTGGGTAGTCTTGACTGCATACATTGGACTGAAAGAATTAACCGACGACACTGAAAGACTCACATTCTAGGAGGGATCACAGTAATAGACCAACCGTGGTTCTCGAGGCCGTTGCCTCACATGACTCAAGGATTTGGAACCGTTTTTTTTTTGCATGCCGGGTTCCAAAAACGACTTAACTATGCTTAACCATTCCATATTGTTCTCGTACATCGTCAATGGTTGGCAACCACCTGTCCAATACATGGTAAATGGTCACCAATACAAACTTCCTTCTTACCTTGCTGATAGTATTTACCCTTCTTGGGCGGTTTTTTGTGAAAAATCTCCCATTGGCCCAACTTTTGAAACACAAGAAATTTGCAAAAGTTTAAGAATCTTGCAGGAAGGATGTGGATAGAGCATTTGGGGTCCTCCAATTTTGGTTTCACATTATCACTCGGCCGAGTCGAATGTGTAAACCATCTTCCCTCGGCTTAGTCATGAATGCATGTGTTATCATGCACAATATGATTGTCGAGGTAGAACATCATACATATGATGGCTACACTGAACAAATAGATGAGGGTGGGCAAAACGAACCAACATTCACGCAAGGAAGCTTCGTCCCGTCCAATATTGTCATAATAGCAAACACTGAAATGATGCATGATCAACGTGCTCATCATGCATTAAAACCATACCTCATCGAAAAGATTTGGAATAAGTTTGGCGATGCATAACTATATTTCATTTAAGTTTATTTCACTTATTATGTTAGCATTTTAATTATTTTCAATGAAAATATAACTTCCATTTTAATTAATTTGTGTGCATTTTTTTTTGATCAGCAATTTTTGTTTTTATAAAAGCTAGCTTTCGAAGTGAAAGACTAAGCCAAGGGATGAACCCTCAAAACATTACAACCAAACAATTTGTAAATGGCCACCACTAGTGACTTGCCGTGCAAGGCAAGAGAGCCACACAAGTTCAAAAGTATAAAAACCAACCGGACATGACTTGCAAGCCAATCAACTACCCAAACCACCCCAAACTACTAATAGGACCGTTGATTAAGCCCCAACAACTAAGTGTTACCAAAACATCTCAGCAAAACTAACACCCTATTAACCTAAATTGATCCAAACCAGTACCAGAAAATTAAGAAGCAGATCAACCCATGCTAATAAAACCAGTACACCATATTCAGTAAAAACTTCAGAAGGCAAAAAGGATCCGAATTTAGTCCAACCCTTGAGTGATTACTGCACCAACTGAAATCCTTATTGGATCAAATCAGCAAATGATTTTTGTGCTACCACAGTATGCTTCCCAGCTCAAGCACTTTTCCACCTTATGATCAAAATCCTTCTCTCAAGTCTTGAGTAATGGACTCTTCCAAACACAGAATGACCTTCAGTATTGCACCCAAAAGAGAGCTGCAACCTGCACCAGTCAAAAGATATAGAAGCCCAAGTATGAGGCCTGCTACTGCCCCAACCAGGAAAACAAACCAAAAAACACTCAGCCTATAAAAGGATACTTCTACCCTCACACAAGTACACCAAGCCACAAATAATAAACCCCCACTCCCACAGCAGAAGTACTGCACAACTACCAAAATGAAGAGAAAACTGACCTTACCAAGAGCCTCACAACACTCCCCAACTAAACCCACCCAACCCTTCCCCAAGCCCCCAAAGCAACAAGGTTACCTCAACTGCCTGTTAGGAACTCTGAAACCACAATGCTGAGGATTGATCACCCAGTCCAGAAAAGAGAAGGATTGATTTTTCTTGAATTTGGCCCACAGTAGCTGGTATGACATGTTTTGGATTTGCTGTAGAACTTCATGAGGATGATCAAAGGAGTTTCTAAAGATTAGTTTGTTTCTACAAAGCCAGATCTTCCACAATGTTATAGAGACAATCAAACTCCAATGTGAGCTCTTGAAGTGTGTCCCTAACTCCTTCCAAGACACAAACCAGTCTTTGATGTTTTCATTACAGGCTGTAGATAAACCCCACCATTCCAAGCAAAGAGACCAAATAGTCCAAGAAACCTGACAGCCAATGAGAAGATGATCCAAGTCCTCAGGTTCCTCTTGACAGAAAGGACACCAGATATTATTGTTGTAGATTCCTCTAGCCAATAAGAAGCATTTAGTTGGTAATGCTTGCATGCAAATGAGCCAAACAAAAGCTGATACCTTGGGAGGAAGGATTGGATCCCAAAGTAAAGCAGGCCAATTAAGATTTAGGGTTTGCTCCTCATCCAATGCTTGATACATTCTCTGCACTGAGAAACCCCTGTGATCCAGCTTCCAAGCCACTTGATCCTCACCATCTACTAATTGAGGGAAGCTATTTAACAATTGAGATAGGATTACTAATTGATCCACTTCCCAGCCCCTCAAATCTCTTCTAAAAATTAATAACCATTCTCCTTGAAAGTTGAATTGAGCTATACTGTCCTTCTTCTGAATACTTACATGATAGAGTCTCTGAAACATGCTCTTTAAGGGTATGTCAGTCAACCAAACATCCTCCCAAAAATAAACAGAGTTGCCTGAGATCACTGTCCATTGAATACCATTTGCTCCAAAGGCATTTGCAAATTTAGGACAAGTTAGTAGTGCCTCAATGTGTCTGAGGAAGCACTGACCATTACTGAGGATGAATTTTGAGAGATCCCAAGAATTTGGGTCCCATCCATATTTGGAGCACAATAATCTCTTCCACAGGGAGTCCTTTTCCAATGCAAATCTCCACCACCATCTTGTCAACAAAGCCATATTCATGATGTTCAGCCTTTTAATTCCCAAACCTCCTTCTGATTTTGGTCTGCACACTCTATCCCATGCCACTTTATGCAAACCTTTCCTGTTGCTAGTACCATTCCAAAGAAATCTTTTTTGCCACATTTCCATTTCCACTATGACACCCTTTGGAGCCTTGTAAAGGGACATGTAATACAATGGTAAAGAACTGAGAGATGATTTAATGAGTGTGATCCTCCCTCCAAAGGATTTTGCTTTATTTTGCCATAAGCTCAGCTTTGCTTTAAACTTTCTAATAACAGGTTCCCAAGTTTTCTTTCTTTTAGGGTTGGCCCCAAGTTGAAATCCCAAATAATCAAAGGGTAATTAAATTGAACTGCAACCAAGAATACCTGTGACCTCGTCTTCTGTGATTGATGCAGGGTTGAGCAAAAGCACCTTTGATTTTTGGAAATTTATCTTCAGACTAGTGGCTTCTTGTAAACACTTAAGTATATGCTTTAAGTTTATGACTTCTTGTATTCCAGCTTGTATGAAAATCAAGGTATCATCTGCAAATTGTAGATGGGAGATCTCAGGACCACTTGCACTGCACTGAACACCTTTGAACATTCCTTCCAGAATTCCTTTAGTCATGAGTTGATGTAGGCTTTCAGCAATCAAGGCAAATAACAAAGGGGATAATGAACATCCTTGCCTCAAGCCTCTTTCCAAGGGAAAATCACCAGTGGGAGAACCATTGACCAATACTGAGGACCAAGCCTGCACACATTCAGAGATCCAAGATATCCATAGTGGTCCAAAACCCATTATTTTCAGTAAATGTAGTAAAGCATCCCAATGTATATGATCATATGTCTTTTCAAAGTCAATTTTGAATACAATGATATCCTGGTTTAAATTTCCTTTTATAATATTTATTTATGTTATCAGCCTACTCTATCTATTAGCTAACACAAAAAACATGGACTGGAAATGAATTTCAGAGAGAGAAGCAGATTTAATAATTTTTTATTCTATCAGCTTCCTCTATCAGCTAGCAAATTGGTTAATGAATAGAGATGCTCTTAGATCATAACAATCCTATAGATATGGAAAATCATAAAAAGGACAAAATACAGTTTCATTTACAATAGAAACACTAGTCTTATGACTGAATGCCCGATAAACCATGGGAGAAATGTAGGGGGTAGGTCCCTATTCATATAGTGAGCAATACAAGAGTTCCAAGAGAATTTCCTTGTGTCGACTTGAGCTGACATGTTTTATCTAAACAGTTGTTCAAGGAGTAAACCAGGGAAAGGAGGAGGCTGGAGAGTAGGTGGGTTCTATTCAATAGAGCCTGGGGTGTGGCTCCTTAAGGACCCCCGTAGGGCCCTAATATTATCATGATAATTAGTGAGGTTTCTTCGTAGGCCTCACTTGTATCCCATCGGTGGAAAACACCCTCTCTAGGTTAGTATATTCGCCCTCTCCGTTCTAGAACTAGTTAGAGTCTCTCGGTTCCTTAGATGATCAGTGATAGGGTGTCCTTCCTTTTTGATTGGTGAAGTGGCCTCAATTTCCACTTTCCCGTTCCCGGAACAAGAAATATGGTGGCCTTCCTGATTACTGGAGACATATCGGTGTTGCATTGTTTGTCGCATGTCCACCGTGACCCAAATCCTAAACCGTAGTTGTCACGCCCCAATTTCAGCAAACCGAACTCGGGACGCGAACATTTAAAAACATAAAACACTTGAAACCTGTTTTGAATAAATACTTTGAAAGTACCAATTAGTTATCAAAATAATAATATTTACAATACAAAAACGTCCCAACAAGTGGACAAGGTACAATATCCGTCACTAGACTCAACAAAATAAAGATTAGACTCCGCTCCAAGCTCCAGGAACTTCAAGAGCTAACCTAGTCCGTCCGGTGATCAGTACCTGTAGGAAAAGCAGCTAGGGGTGAGCGTTCGCTCACCTCCACGGATAACAGACTGACTATGGCATAATTAGTAGATAAAGCCAGAAACACCAAAACCAAACCCAACACCGGGACTACAGTCCCCAACTCAAGTACCCAACTGACCCACAACCCGTGACTTTCCTCAACAGACTCAACACTCGATAAAGTAATGTAGACCCGACACAACTATCGACGACCTCCTCCAAGGACACGACAGAAGGACTACACACGCCAAACAAGATCACAAAGGATCGCACACCAGCTGCTCAGTAATCAATTTCAATCAGGTCCAAGATCGACCTATCGCAATTCCTCGACACGAAGTCGGATCAGGCTGTCGACCTATCGCAGTTCATCGACACCAAGTCGGATCAGGCTGTCGACCTATCGCAATTCATCGACACTAAGTCGGATCAGGCTGTCGACCTATCGCAATTCATCGACACTAAGTCGGATCAGGCTGTCGACCTTTCGAACTCACAACTTCAGGTAACCACAATCACAATCACATGCAAGTTCAATCACACGGCACTCAAGGCCACTCAAGACACCTCAACAGTCAAGACTTGGGTTCAACAACCCCACGGGCACTCACGGCCACTTAAGACACACCAACGGTCAAGACTCGGGCTCAACAACCCCACGGGCACTCACGACCACTCAAGACACACCAACGGTCAAGACTCGGGTTCAACAACCCCACGGCACTCACGGCCACTCAAGACACACCAACGGTCAAGACTCGGGTTCAACAACCCCACGGCACTCACGGCCACCCAAGACACCAATTTAAATAACACGGGCTCTCATGACCACCCAAGACATCAACAATCAAATACGGGCTCTCATGGCCACCCAAGACATCAACAATCAAATACGGGCTCTCATGGCCACCCAAGACATAAATTAAACAGTCAACCTCCGGGCATGGTCATATGCCTCCAGTAATTCTAATATCTGTTCCTACGACACTACTAAGTGTCACATGCTTTTCTCATAAACGCTACAATCACGTATCATGCTTTTCTAATATTAAAATAAACCTACTCAACCCACGACACCCCGGTGTCACATGCAATTCTACTGTTAACTTTCCCTAATCAGGGCCGAGATCCGGCTACTTTTCCCTACCTCGTATATAACTCCAAAAGCGCTCCACTAAACCCCGATGTAATCCCAGTCAATCGCCGAGCTTCCCTTTGCCTCGGTCCGCAGCACAATCTAAAAGAACACAATTTTAACTCACTTTTAAACTAGTACGAATAAACCGAAAGTCAATAAACTTAACGCCCAAACGTAACCCCGAGAATGTCGATCACTCCCAAACTTCCCAATTACTCGACATTGTCGATAAAAGACCCGTAAATGCCCGATTCGCCCGACATGAAGAATCTGCCGGGGTTTTGTAAATTGCCTTCCGGGGCTCCAAAAGTCCCCGTTTTCGTTTCTACGGTCTTAGAATAGTTCAAGGAACCCAATGCACTTGACGGAATCGAATTCTGACTTCCGAGTCAATTAATTAACGTTTAAAGTTTCTAAAACCCGTTAATTACAACTTTTCCAATTTAATTCCAATTTTCGATTCGGTTAAGGATAAAAGGTCCGGGGAACGTTTTAAACCACCCGAACGTTAAAACCCGAGCACGTGGGCCCCACCCAACCCACTTGGCCGAGAGCCCTAGGGTTCAAGGGGCGGCTCGGCCACCATGGTGGTGGCTGGTCCCAGCTCCGGCCAGCCACCCCATGGCCGGCCGGCCACCACCCACGGTGGCCGGAGCTCCTCCCGAGCCTCCGGTCACCGGAAAACGTCATCCTTCCCCTCCAAACACCTCCAAAACGTCTCCAACACCTCCCCAACCTCAATACAACCCTAACTCATCAATTAAAACCAAACCCTAACAATTGGAAACTACCAAAACAACGATCGGTTTAGTACAAACCGTAGAGGAAGACGAGGGGAAGACAATTGCTCTTCGTCTTGTGACGATCCAAGGGCTATATTCCTTCCAACTCCAACTCCTTTCTCCTTCTCTCTTCTTCTTATTCTCCTTCTCTCTCTAAACTCTCTCTTCTCTTTCTAATTAAATCAACTAACTCATTTTTCTCTTTTTTTTTCTCTTTTAAAACATGTGGCCGGCCACACCTCTCTTCCCTCTTAGTTTCCCCCCAAAACTAACACCACCACAATATGGAAAAGTGTCAAGGTGGGCCCCACACCTTTTGGAAAATATCTACTTGATATTCTCCAATCAGATTCGCGAAAAACGGACGTTTCGGGCCCCGAACGGGCACTTTTCCCAAGAAATTACGAAACTTGGCGGGCTACAAGGAAACGGCTCAACTAAGACCGTTGCGACGACGGCTAAGCTTTTTGGATCCAAAACGGTCCTCGAATGGACCAAAATGTCGCTCGGTTGACTTTTCCAGCGAAAAGTCAACATTTCCCAAATTGATCAGAAAGTTGCCCTGAGTCCTCTGGAACCCATTTTGGTCGATAAAGGGGTCATCTTAAGTCCCGTATGACCCTCGGTGTCAATTTAGGTTAAGTTTAGTGTCTGTCTTAAATTTTTTTAAATTTTCCTGTTTTTCGCAGGTTTGACTGGCGTTGACCGGAAGTGGGTATTACAGTAGTGGGCTTTCCTGCTGCAGTTGCTGGGAAATATAGTTGTCATGTGTCTCTCCATAGATCTCGTCCATCATTATCTCCTGATTGTGGATCGTTCTCTAAGGGTAGTGTTCTGGTGCGTAAGGGTGCCTAGTTCGGTTGGGATAGACATGTGGTGTTCAATCCTCGCCCTTGGACTTATTTCCCTTTCTGGTCCCCATAAGGTGGTGAGGGCGTGCTTGAGTATAAGTATCCCACGGCCAAAGGTGCCATCGTGGTGGGTCATTTCGATCGGACCGAGCTGAGGGGGACATCCATTGAGGTCATGCCCTGGGTTGCCCTGGACTTGGAGGTACATCGAGAATGGATTCCTTTTAGTGGGACAGTCGGGGTAGTGATTGGAGCGGTGCCCTCGTCTTGAGAACAACAACCACTAAAGAGTAGGCCTAAGATCTTCTCTATCATTGGGGTGCATCAATGGTGGGGTGATCTTGCTAAAACGATTAAGGTTGAGGGCGGGATAATGCCTCACTGACGAGGCGTCCTACTACATAAGAGTTGTTCTGGTGGAGTTCTAGTGATAGTCAGGGTCAAAATCTTCTCCGACCCACCATCTCCTAGTTGGGGTGAGTACACGGGGGATGTTATAGGCAAAGAGTTTCATATCGACGGTTGAAGCCTTGGTGTGGAGATGATTCAGCGGTGTGGAGTGAGTTATGTGTTGCTTCTTGCTGAGGTGACTTAGGGCCCCAACCACACCGGGCGTGTCATGAGAGGGCGGCGCATATGGTGGCGAGGGGCCAAGGAGGCCATGGGCGTGGGGGTGGACACGAAGAGGCCATGGTAAGGGTGTGATTGTGCCAGAAGCGGATGCGATCGTAGGTGTGTAGAGGCGGAAATGGGAGAGGAGAAGAAGATAAAGAAAACCCTAGGAGGCCGATTTCAAAACAGAGAACTTTTTTTGCTTTAAGTTGTTTTGTTATTTATTTTAGGGAAAATTTCAATATAATACCTTGCCAAACATTTATTTTCAAAATGATCACTGCAATTTTTTTGCAGTTTAATACCTAAACTAAATATTTACCAACACTTTACTACCCATTCGTCAGATTTAAGTTAAATTTCTATCCAAAATAGGTAAAAAGTCCATAATACCCCTAACTATCATTCAAATTTTCAAAGGCATGCCATTTGATTCTTTAAATTATTTTTATATTAAAAAATCAAATTTCAATTTTAAAAAATTTGCTTTATTTTAAAAAATCTATTTTATTTAAAATTTTATTTTAAAAAATAATTTTTATTTTTTAAAAAATATCAGTTTTTGATAAATTCATTTTTTGTTGTTATAAACAAAAAATGAATTTATAAAAACAAAAATGAAATTTGAAAATAAAAATTATTTTTTAAATAAAACTGATTTTTTAAAATTAAAACTTCATTTTTAAATAAGAAAATTAATTTAAAGAATCCAAAGGCATGCCTTTGAAAATTTGAATGATAGTTAGGGGTATTATGGACTTTTTACCTATTTTGGATGGAAAGTTAATTGAAATCTGACGGATGGGTAGTAAAGTGCTGGTAAATGTTTCGTTTGGGGTGTTAAACTGTAATTGCTTTTTTGCCATGGTTTCATTTTGAAAAAAGAAATGTTTAGTAGGGTATTATATTTATATTTTCCTTTTATTATTATTATTATTATTATTATTATTATTTGTTGTGAATTGTACAAAGAACTAAAATTATCTGGTTAGAACAAAATGAGAATGTGGAGAAAGCATAGAGGTTTTATTTCTCGGTTGGAGGTGTTAGTGTTTTTGATGTCAAAAACTTGGAGGGGGTTCAGCCTTTTATAGGCAAAAGACCCGCCCAAAATAGTTCCCCCTCAATAATTTGGTAACAAAAGTCATGGTGGTGGGGGCCATCACAATAATTTACAACATTATTATTATTATTATTATTATTATTATTATTATTATTATTATTATTATTATTATTATTATTATCATTATCATTATCGGTAATTCCATCTCACCACCCTAAAAAAATTTGGATTCAATTTCCATAACTCTAAACCCTTTTTTTTCGTCTCGCTACCCTGAAGTTTTGTTTGTGTCAGTTTAGTACCCATCGTTAACTTTTCAACAATTTTTTGACGAAAATTGTCATGTGCATGATACATGACTCGAGTACATTTGAAAATATCGAAGTTGCCGCTCAAATTAGCCTTCACTAACAATCAAATTTTTAAAACCATGTCATTGGTTCCTCAAACCATAAAAATAGTGAAATGTCAAAATTTCTCTTCATTTATCTTCAAATTTACCATAAAAATCAGATTTTAATTCAAAAAATATTTTATAAAAATCAGTTTTATATAAAAAAAATAATATTTATTATTTTAAAAAACCATTTTTTATTTAATAAAAATCAGTTTTATTTAAATAATTTTTTATTTAATAAAAATAAGTTTTATTTTTAAAAATACATAAAAAGGAAATTTTCAAAAACAAATCCCTATAATAATTTCCATAACTAATTATTATTTTATATATTTATATAATTTATTTCAAATAATTAAAAATAATATCTGATTATTATATTTTTAGAATAAAACTTATTTTTGTTATATAAAAAATTATTTTTTATATTTATATAATTTATTTCAACAAATAGATTATAAATTCTTATTTTTTTATACATTTAAAATAAAAATTATATTTATGAAAAAATCTGATATATATATATATATATAATCCTGTTTTTTATATATATTTTTAAAACAAAATTTTGATTTTTTATAATAAATTTTGAAAATTTGAAGATAAATGGAGTGAAATTTTGACATTTAACGATTTTCATGATTCGAGGAACCAATGGTATGATTTTGAAATTTTAATTGTTAGTGAAGGGTATTTTGAACTTTTTATGTTTTTCGTATGAAAATTTAATTGAAAAGTAATGACGGGTACTAAATTAAAATTTTTTTTTTCCAAAATAATGAGAAAGAAAATTAAAAATCTAAAATATTATATTGAAAATAGAACTTTTATACGATATTAAAATAAAAATTCGCCTGAGTATATTTTGGGTATAAAATGGTATTCTTTTTCTATTGGAGATTTGATGGAGCACTAATGTGTCCATTGGTTTGGTAATTGATCATAGGGTAATTTTCACCTCAATACCCTAACTATTAATTTTTTTTCACCTCAATACCCTGACTATTTTTAGTGGCACATCAATACCCTATAATGCATTTTTTTTTCACTTTGATACCCGCCTCAATTTGTCATTTATTTTTGGATGAAAACACTTTAAAAGCCCATAATACCACTCACTAACAATCAAAATTTTAAAAGCATGCCATTAGTGTTCAAAATTCCTTAAAAAAAATCAATTTTTAATGTCACAAAAATGCATTCTATGGTAGTGAGGTGCCACAAAAAATGCATTTTAGGGCAGTGAGGTGCCACAAAAGTGCATTCTAGGGTAGTGAGGTGCCACAAAAAATAGTTAGGGTATGAAAGTGAAAAAAATGCATTTTAGGGTAGTGAAGTGCCACTAAAAATAGTTAGGGTATTGAGGTGAAAAAAAATAATAGCTAGGGTATTGAGTTGAAAATTACCCTTGATCATATGAGTGTTTGTTTATTTAGTAATTCAAAGAGTGAGAATCTATGCATGCACTTGCTTCTAACAAATATTTTTTATATATATAAATACCACTGATTGTTTAAAACAAAAAAATATATTTTTTTAAAAAAAACTAAAACTGAATTTTATAAAATAAATTTAAAATAAAACTGATTTTTTACTATAAAATTGAATTTTTTAAATTAAACACTGAAATTTTAAAAATAAAAATAATTTTTATAAATTAAAAACTGATCTTAAAAATAAAATTGATTTTTAAATTAAAATTTGACTTTTTAAATAAAAACTGATTTTTATAAAATAAATAAAAATAATTTTTAAAACTAATAGCATGAATTTGAAAATTTGATTATTAATGAGAGCTAATTTAGCTAGTTTACGTTTCTTGGATGAAAAATTAATGTTGTATACTAAAGTGATTTTTTTTTTAATTTTAGAGTGCCTCTTAAGCTAATTTAGTAGTTAAAGTACCTTACGTGAAAATCGGACCTACTTAGGAATATTGAAATGCTACTTTTTTAATCTTATTATCAATCGTATTAATTTTTTTTTAGGGTGCAATATTATTGATTTCGAGAAATTACATAGGTGTCACCGAGGAATAAATTCTACGACCACGAGAAAAAGGTCAGAATAGTTGAACAACAGTTCTATAAACCTTTTCGTATTATAACCGACGTAAGCGGTATTTTGATGCCTCATAGGCCATGACAGAAGGCGGAGAGGAGGAATAGGAGACCGGAGATCCTGAGGGACCTCAACGGTAATAGTGAAGGGGGGAGGTAGCACATCGTACAGGGACCCCTCCCAGGTCCAGTCCCTGATGCACGGCGTACCACTCATTCCTCTTGGCGAGGTGTTTCCCCGCCCTGACTAGTTCCTCCCTAGGGACCCCATCTGATGACCATTTCAGTGTGTTCTGGTTGTCCACAACGCCAGCTTCTTCAGGGACACCATCCTCCTGAGCTCACAAACCCGCCCGAGCTCTCCCAACCAGATGGTCCAGGCGCGCTAATGGATCCTCCAACTCCGAAAAGGCATTTGGTCGAAGCATCGCCCCACTGGTCGAGCACTGATGTCCTGGCCGAGGGGGCATAAGGGGTCGATGGCCCTTATCCAGGTTCAAAGGACCCTGAGGGCCAAAGCCTGGCAGACTACGCAAACGGACCGGTTGTCCCCAACTAGTGGCATACGCCTTGACTTTCTTCTCTCGGTGGTACTCCAACATGAATTCCCCGAACCGTGGGGGGCCTCTAACCGCCCACGTACAATCCTTCAAAATATGGCCAAGACGACCACAATTAAAACTGAAGCTTGGAAGCTTCGTATACGTGAGTTCCACGTGAATCGGGTCTGGAAACTCTGGGAACCTAAGCACCAGTCCTTTCCGTAGTGGCTTTTCAAGGAGGTGCCAGAAGCGGATTTTGACAGTCCCACCCCAGCACATCCCCCATTGGTCACATGAGACATTCACACACATTCCCAATGCGGTACCAATGGAGATACCTTTCTCCCTTGTCCGAACCAGGGGTGACAGCCCTCTAGCATGTACCCAAAGATGCACCCGTTCCAAAAGAGGCAGCTCCCGAGCACATGGGTCTAAATCTCCTTGCAGTAGGACCTTGCCATCAAAGCACCAAGGTTCATTGTTTCGAACCCATGACCGAGACTCAGAGGACCGGAAGTAGAAACCGAAAAAGCCTGACCCTAGATCTTTAACCACCAGGCCTTCTACAGACTTTCCTCATGCGTTCATGATGATATGCAGGAGCATGTCCTTCCGTGGAGGCTTAGGGGCCCAGAGACGTCCTAGCAAACCCCATTATTGACGAGCGAGGGCCGCCGATGCCGTCACCCGAGACGTCGGGACCATGACCTCGATTTCTTCATCTTCCTCCAAAGAGCAGGATGATAACTCATCCTGCAGACCTCCCAAGGATGATTGAAGGCCTTGTATTAGTATGTATAATGTATATTGCATACCTACTTTTAGTGGGAATATTATATCTGTATCCGTGTTTGACAAGGAAAGATATAATGTTAATATTGGAAATGGAGTTTTCAATGTTCTATGCAATGATATGTTTTATACCAGTACTAACTTGGTTGGAGGATTGTACATATTAGATATGGTAACAATGCCTCAAGTTCTATGTATTATGTTAATACCAAGAGGTCTAAATCCAACGATTTAAACCTAACTTTGTTATGGCACTGTCATTTGGGCCGCATAAACAAGAAGTGCCTATCAACACTTTAGAAGTGCGGGCTTTCAGGTCCATTCGAATTCCATTCGATCGATACGTGCAAGGTTTGTTTGATGGGAAAAATGACTAAAGCGCCCTTTATCGATCGCGGTGAAAGGGCGGGTGAATTATTGGGGTTGATACACTCGAATGTGTGTAGACCAATAAGTTCACTTGCCAGGAGGGGTTTTAGCTACTTTATTACATTTACTGATGATTACAGTAAATATGGTTATGTCTATTCGGTGAGACATAAGTCTGAAGCTTTTGATAAATTCAAAGAGTTTAAGACTAAAGTAAAAACCAGCTCGACAAAGGTATTAAGGCACTTTGGTTGGATCGAGGTGGAAAATACTTGACCACAGAGTTATTAGATCATCTAAAAGAGAATGAGATCCTTTTGGATTGGACTCCTCCTGGGACACTGTAGTTGAAAGGTGTAGCCAAACGGAGAAATCAGACATTTTTAGACAATGGTTTGTTCCATGATTAATTAGACTGATCTCCCAATCTCTTTATGGGGTTATGCTCTAGAGACGACCGCATTCATAGTGAATCGGGCTTCGACGAAGGGTGTGGAAGGGACACCATTTTAAAAATGGTACGGGATGATGCCCGCTTTGTCCTTCCTAAAGATTTGTGGTTGCGAGGCTTATGTGAAACATTTGGTTTCGACTAAGCTCGAACCAAGATCTGAGATATGCACCTTCGTGTGGTATCCCAAAGCAACAAGGGGATACTACTTCTACAATCCCAGTGAGAACATGGTGTTCGTCGCTTGGGGTGAGGTCTTTATGAAAAAGGAGTTTTGTTTCCAAAGACGTCATTGGGAGGAATGTGCATCTCGAAGAAATTCAGGATGGTCCAGATCTGTCTAAACCAATTGACAACCCAATAGAAAGGAGCCAGAGATTTTCGTAGAGTAAGAACCAATTCCTGTTACAATTCCGGAAGGTCCAAGGCGATTTGAAAGGATCAATCTTCCACCTACAAGATATGGTATCCGGAGGTGACAATGAAGTCATGGTGGATCACGATGATCCAGCCACCTTTCAGTAAGTCGTGGATGGGCCCGACTCCGAGTTATGGATGGGATCCATGAGGGAGGAAATGCAATCCATGTCGGACAACCGAGTCTGGGAACCGGTTGATCCCATCAATGGTGTGAGGACCATCGGATGCAAATGGATCTTCAAGGTGAAGATGGACATGGACGGAAACCTTCTGACCTACAAAGCTCAACTGGTGGCGAAAGGTTATAGGCAGATCCAATGGATTGACTATGAGGAAACCTTCTCCCTAGTGGCTATGTCAAAATCGATCCAAATTCTTCTTGACATAACTGCGTATCATAATTACGAGATATGGCAAGTGGATGTCAAAACCTCTTTTCTAAATGGAAATTTGACTGAGTACGTTTGTATGTCTCGGCCTAAAGGTTTTGACGATCCGAAGAATAAGGGAAATATTTATAAGTTGTTGAAATCCATATATGGATTGAAACGAACTTCTCGGAGTTGGATCCTTCGTTTTGATGAAGCTGTAATTGGATTTGGCTTAATCAAGAACGAGGATGAATCTTGCGTTTATAAGAAGGCTAGTGGGATCAAGATTACCTTTCTGGTTCTCATTGAAAACGACATCCCAACCTTGCACGAGACTAAAGCTTGGTTGAGGAAGTGTTTTTCAATAAAGGACTTAGGCGATGCTTCTTATATCTTAAGGATTAAGATATGTAGAGATCGCACCAAGAGGGTCTTGGATTTAAGTCAGGGAACCTATGTGAACAAGGCATTGAGTAGGTTCTTAATGCTCGATTCAAAGAAAGGACTCTTACCCACTAGTCATGGCATTCATCTCAGCAAGACTCAATGTCCTAAGACACCTGATGAGCTGAAAAGGATGATGGGAATCCTATACGCCTAGGGGCAGGATCGATCATATATGCCATGACATGTATGAGACCGGACGTCTCGTAAGCCTTATGTTGTACCAGTAGAGATCAGTCTAACTCGGGGGAAAGATGATGCTGAACTAGTCGTCGAAGGATGAGTAGACGCTAGTTTTCCAAGACAAATCCAGATGACTGTAGAAGTCAGTCAGGATATGTGTTTATGCTGAATGGAAGAGCTTTAGCTGGGAGAGCGTAAAGCAAGATACCATTGCCGAATCTACGACAGAGGCCAAGTACATGGATGCTGCAGAGGCAACTAAGGAGGCTATGTGGATTTGGAAATTCACGGCAGAGTTGGGTGTAATTAAAAACTCATCCAACCCGGTGAATCCATTTTGCGACAACACAAGGGCCATTGCGCAAGCTAAAAGCCCAGATCGCATAACAAATCCAAACTTGTACTACGGCGTATCCACCTAATCAGAGAAATACTGAACTGAGGTGAAGTGAAGATAACCTATATTGCAACAGATGATAACATAGCCAACCCTTTGACTAAGGCAATGTGGCTGCCTAAACATGTTAGACATGTAAAGTCGATGGGGACATATTGGAGTTTAGATTGGAACTAGGGCAAGTGAGAGATTGTTAGTCTTAGTGCCCGTAGTTCAATTCTAAATGTCCAAATGTATATATCATCGTTAGCAATAAAATTAAAGCGGCTTTATATTACTTATGTGTTGGAGTAATATATCGATGTGTGCTCTGATCTATGCCCACAATGTGAATAGAACCATAGATCGAGATATATCACACTAGATGGGTCCCTAGTCAACAAAGCTTCACTAGAAGCGACTAGTATGAAAGATGACTCTTTATGGCTTACGTTCTGTTAGACATTGGAAAGAGATTCCGGAGTCTGATCATAGATATCATGTGGGACATGATATTGGACGACTCGACATGAATATGTACCATAGATCAAGTCATGAACATATTCAGTGTTGTAGCTTGTCATGTATCCTTAGACCAAGGAGTCTTTGTGATCGCTATGTAGTCAACAACTGAGTTTGACCTGAGCCTAACGTTGTCCGTAACAGGGCTTCCATAACGGCCAGGATTGGCTTGGGGACGGGCTACATGAGTGACACGAAAGACGGCTAAGGGATTTATCCCTCATACTAAGGTATGGGAAAGATATCGGTTCTCGGCCGCTTGATCGAGAGTGACTGGAAGAATAGCATGGTCATGCACATGATACTGGGTATCATATCTTCAGTCATCTCACATATCAAGGAACGGTGATTGAGAATAATAAGGATGACGGCTCTATGCCTTATCTCAATCAGGATATCAGAGATAAAAGGATAATGACAGGGATGACAGAAAGGTTAGAATCGACAGGGTCGATTCGTTATGCAGTGTCAGACAATACTAAAGTATCGTTAGTCGCCACTTAAAGATGATCAAGTAAAATGGGATTTTACGTTGATCTATTGACATGCATAAACCTAAGGGTCGCACAGGAGGGTGAAACTCATTGACACATTTATGGAGAATGGCCAAAAGGGAGTTGTCTCGGGACAAGACCAAAACTGGGTTTTGGGTCATGTGCTCGTAAGTGAATAGGACTTTACGGATCAAGACAAGGCTGGGAGTCTTGGGATTGATCGTGTCGGATAATGTTGGACATTTCTGGTATGGAAGGCTTGGAGGCGATGAGCGAATCACGGGACCTCGTTGGAAATGGCCACGGGCCATGTTCCAAGAGGCCCATGAAAGGCCCATGCAACCAAGGCCCATGCAACTAATTAATCAAGTCTTGATTAATTAGTACTAAGTAAGGAAGACAAGGATTAAGGTGTTGGTGATTCACCACCTAACCCAATCTTGTCTAGCCATACTTTGTCCTATATACACCTTACTTGACACCCTACTTGTCTCATGCCTTTAGTTGGACAAGTATGGAGTTTGTTATGTTTAAGTCATCTGTTTTCAACATAACAAACACAAGACAAGAATAGGAAACACAATTTTCTCTCCTTCCCAAGAGCAATTTCGGCCAAGACTACATTTCTTCTCCATTTTTGTGTTCTTGAGTCCTCAAAGAGAAGAACTACGTGGCTTTGATTCCCATGTGGATACGTAGGCGTCTTGGAGACTCAAGCCAATCATTCGTTAACCGGTGCTCTTGTTTTGGTAAGAAATAGTGCTGAATTTTTCTCTTGTGAATCAATTCTTTGTTAGTTGTTTCATGGTTTTAATCGTCTCTTGGTTTTCCTTGATTTTCCGCTGCGAGTTGGTTCATCTCCAACCCTACCTCGAGACCTAACAACTCAGCCGTAGCCAGGTGCCGCGACCGATCCCGTGTCATACGCGGTAGGGTAGTTAGGGCCGTAGGGATAGTTGGTATCGGGTCCTGATTATGTAGGCAGCACTCTAATCATAATTCCAGCACTACCGTCCTCGGTAACTCCTCCATAGGGGTCTTCCCTTGCACCGGGTCCCTGCGCAGCGGGGGAGGCGCACTAGGGTTAGCACTCGGGGCCTCATCAGTGGGAATGCGGACGTGGTCCCAAGTAATCTTAGGGACGGGTGCCCGACCAGGAGTAGGACCAAGGAGACACTCAACCCTAGGCAAGGCTGAGGTAGCATCAGTCGGCGCCGAAACCCTAGACGCCCCGCCGTCAAGCAGCGGTGCCAGAGCAAGGTTATGACACACAGGGACGAGTGGGGTGCTAGGGAATGAGGAATCCAGAGTGATGGTACTCGCAAGGCGCGCCGACACTCTAGGGTTCAGGGGAACCAGAGTGAGATCACAGCTTGCAGGGCATGCCAGCTTGTTAGGGTTCGGGAGAACCATAACGACAACATGGCTTGTAGGACATTGCGGCCCGCTGGGACTCAAGGGAATCAAAGCGAGGTCGCAGCTAGCTGCGCACGGCGGCACGCTAGGGTTTAGAGGCGGTAAGGCGAGAAGGCCTTTACTTGGAGAAGAAGGCACCGTTGGTCGACGCAGAGGCCTCCCTCGTTTCGGTTTAACCGTCCGGGTAGGAGACGCTGACCCCACGGCGAAGGAGACCTCCTCTGAAGTCTGTCCCAGAGGCAGAGAGATCGCAACTTGGAGGGTCGGCTTTGGCTTCCGTCGGCGACGCTCCACCTTCCCAAGTTTCGAGGCGAAAGGAACAATGACAGGTTGGTGGGGGCATGGGAGGGGGGAGAAGAGAACCACCGGTAGGAACATCGACGGTCATCACCGGCCTATTGATGGTTACAGGCACGACGACAGAGGTTTTTGGGGAGAGCTCCATAACGATCGGCTATTAGGGTTAGAAAAATTCTCAAAGTTGAAAGAGTATTTTTTCTGTATCGTATTAATTTGTTAATTAAATCAGTTCAAAATATTAGTAAAATTAATTTTTATACGCAACCTTTCCTATTATGGACATGTTAGTCTCTTCTTGTTTTTTTTGATAAGTGATGACAGATTTCATTATACTAGAGGGAAGTACAATGAATACATAATTTAAACCAAAGAGGTCAATTCTGAAAAACCAAACAATAAATGAAAAGTAAAAAATTGCTTGTTGGAAAAACACAACCAATCAAGCAAACCAGACTCAGCAAAAAAAAAAACTTGCTGAAAACACAAGAAACAGGCACTCATAACTAGCATTGACTTGGGCTCCTTTGCCAGTCAACAAACGATACTCCACAGCGCATCAATCCTGCAAACTTGAGCAAACTAAAAGATAGGCTCCGCAACTTCAGAAAAGTGGCATCAATATTCTCTAAAACAAGTGAGAATACCAACGCATTCCTTCTTAGTCACTTGGAGAAGAACAAAATCAGGATGCTCCTTTCTGAACTAATACTCCGTCTTTTCAGAGAAAAGTTGGTTCCACTCACAATCCAAGAGAGGAAATAAATCACCTCAATTTAGAGTAAGAGTAGGAGGAACGAAGCTCAAAGCTTCCAATTCCTCGTCGTCACAAACATCTTCATAATTTTCATCCTCATCAGCTTCCAGATCCAAGCGTTCAGGAATCTCTAAATCAAGGTTATTGAATTGATCAATGGCAGAATCAACAGATTTTAGAGCTTTTATACCTACTTTTTTCACATAGTCCCACTTTCCTTGTCGCAGATCCCGTTCACGGCTTCGAGGGCTTCTTTGAAAAATAATAGGGGTCTGATACGTGACACCAGTCTTTGAAATTTCCCGACTCGTCTTATGTTTCGACATAGAAGATGAGACTTGTTCAGTACTCAAAGGTTGAGACGCAATAGCCTTGTCTATGGGTTGTTGAGCATGAGACACGTGAGGCACATGGATGATTAAATTACCACTTTGAAAGTTATCTTTGCCAACTGTAACAGAGAAGTTTGAGGAAAAATTTGAATTCGATACTCTTGTTATAGAGTTATCTATAGGATATATCTGATCAGTTTGGTTGGCCCAATCCTTATCCGAGGAGACCTCCGGCGAAGTTATAGTCGGGAAAAAAACCTCCGGGATGTCTACTGTTGTTGCTACAGATATTTGAATAGGAAAGCTATAATCTCCCAGCTTGAGTTGCATACACAAGGATGAAACTTTAGAATTCCGATGCACCAGAACAAAAACCTTGTCAAAAGAGACAGAGTCTGGATTGTTGTCGCAGATGTGATGCAACACAGTTCCCAAATTTTTTCCGATAGACAGAGCAGTGTCCTTCGCCCTTGGAAAGGGATACCTTCAACCAAAAACCATTGAAAAAATCCTCCCAAGGTGACCAAAACACCTGAGTTGCTCACAAGATCAAACCATGGCTTCAAACTAGACCAGTTGTTTTTCTCCAATTCATCCCTAAGGCTTGGATTAAGAACTGTTAATAAAAATAACCGATGGCCAAAAGATCTTAGGATTACATCTTCAAACCCAACGTACGCAACAAGTTTTGATGTTGAATATCATTCCAATTGTTGTGTGCCAACATAAGGATTCATGATAGAGCCATTTCTCGAACCCCAGCTTCAGAAACCCCAACAGCTACAACACCCAAATCAGGATTGTTTGCCTGAACTTTTGGGATCCATTTTTGGTTTAATTTTGGATGATTAGATATACTCTTTCTAGTTTTGCGTACTGCAAGTCTTGCAAAATCCACCAAGAGCTTATATCCATAATAAACAGTGTTATGGAAAGCTTCAATTACTTTCAAAGCCTTCCCTGAATTCATCTTGGTGAAACCAAAAAAATTTCCAATTCGATTTGATCTTTTGCACATGAAATAGGATTCTATGTCTTTTGGGCCCAAGAGAGACCTCAACCAAGTTTCATCTTTTCCCGGTGGGATATTGCAGACGAAGAGCTTCTTTAGAGTTTGAGAATCCGAGTTACCAAGGGGTCTGGGACTTGATTGGGCTTCCTCCTCCACAGACACAAAGGAGGGGATCGTATGAGAACCCTCCAAACGTTGCACCATATATGAAACCCGACCAGATTAAGGCCATCTATCAGAATTTCCATTTACTTGCGGATCAAGAGGGCTACCAACCTTAAACTCAGCAGAAACCGTGTGAGAACTACCACTGGGAATGATGATCGCTGATTGAGGTCTATGATTTCCCAATTTTGGTTACCCCTTTTCCCCTGATACCAATGGCGCTTTTCCTTTTTTCTTATCTCTTTGCATCTTGTCCTTCTTCCTTGATCTATGAATCCACAGAAGGGATTCCTTCAACAACATAGAAATAGAAGAAACCGACCTGAGGAACTCTCCGACGAGAGGATCACCAACGGAGAATCGCGGTCAAGGAAATAAGTGTGTCTGAAAAAGAGACGCCATCGGTAGCTTTTCTGTAGTAGATACTGAAAACGAAAGAGGAGTAGCTAAAGAACGGCAAAGCGAACCCTACGCCCCTACTGTTGATTTGAGTTCAGAACCTCTGATGCGCTCCCGGAGACGAAGGCACCATGACGGGGGTAGGCGGCGACGATAACCTTTGGGGAGTAAACCTAAAGCGCGCACGTGAAGCGAGTTCCCAAACCCGCCAATACAAAAATAATGCGAGGTTAGTCTCTTCTTGTTACTCTTTCATACTCAATATAATTTATCCTAATAGACCTTTTAATTAGTAAATTATCATAATATATGATATTATATATTTATTGAACAACTAATTTGTATATTACCTTGAATATATCATTTTCCAAAATTACGCCAAATAGCATCAATAGATAAAAATATGAATCGATCTTTAGGGTTTTTTGAAATCCTCTCTTCCTCTCCTTTCGGCCTCCGTCCTCAATGATCCTTCCACCATGGCCTAACAACAACCACCATCGTGCATGCCCCTCGCCTCGCTATGCATCGCCCCTCCATGTCATGGCCTAACAACAACCACCATCGTCCTCAGTGATCCAGATGTCGGACGTTGGAGCTGCGCCCCCACTGACCTTGCATCGTCATCTCTTCCCCGCCAACCTGGCCTATTCTCCGATCAAGAATCTCTTGCCCATGACTGATCCATGAGCGGTGATGTCATTCCAAAGATACCACGATAGCGAGGACAATGTCCCGGTCTTTCAGTGGCTGTCCTTTGATTTGATCGCCTCATCGTGGGGTCATCCATCGAAACAATCTCATCCACCTACCTCATCAGTGCTTGTGCACCAGAAAGGAGATGACCATCCGTCATGAATATAGACATTACTTTAACTCAAGTCTCTTTGCAGAAAAAAGAGAGGAAACACCTCAGCTATCCGTATATGTGTATACATCTAAAAAGGAAATAATGGACTATAAATATGTTGAAAGGAGCATTTCTAACAGCCACTACCTCACCCAATAGAAGAAAATAAATTGTTTGTATTAGCTAGCCTTAATACATACTACTGCTTCCATACTTGCCATGTAAGTCAGCAGTTACATGGGAAACCACAGTACAATACAATACAAATTTACCTTGGGAAAGAAAAGAATCACGAATCATGAATTTTATAAAAAGTAAATTGCAACCACCAGGACAGAGTTGATGTCGTAAAGAAGTTGCTTGCTCCACTTGAAGCCAAAACATGGATCGTTTGCGTATCTTCAAACTGAAAGCTTACAAGTAGGATCCATCTCATTTCTATTGCAATCTCTCACCTATTCGTAGATCACATCCTTTTGAGCAAACTGCTAATAAACAGAGAACCCAAGTGGCTACTTATCTGCTTCTTCTCCATTTCGAAACAGAGGAATGGAGAGTGTAGCAGATGAAGTGAACGACGCTCCCGTAGAGGAAGTGAGGCTGACGGTTCCGATCAAGGACGACCCGAACGAGCCGGCCTTGACATTCAGAACATGGGTCCTAGGAATCGCATGTTGTTGTCTTCTTTCGTTTGTAAACCAGTTCCTTGGTTACAAACAGAACAGGCTATCGGTTGGTTCGGTTCTGGCTCAGATCGTGACTCTTCCCCTGGGAAAGCTCATGGCTGCAACCCTCCCGGAGAAGCAGTTTCGGTTCCCGTTCACGAATCGGTCGTTTACGTTGAACCCTGGGCCCTTCAGTGTCAAAGAACATGTCTTGATCACAGTTTTCGCCAACTCGGGGGCGAGCAGTGTGTACGGCATGAGCGTTCTTGCAATAGTCAAGGCTTACTATCGCAGGTACATCAACCCGGTGGCTGCACTCTTACTCGTACAAACCACTCAGGTAAGTATCTATCTAATTATAATTTGACCTTCAACTATCAACTTAATTTTTAGTTGAGTTGATTTTCTAATAGTTTCATTTGAACCAGATGCTTGGCTACGGATGGGCTGGCTTGTTCAGAAAATACCTCGTTGACTCCCCCTACATGTGGTGGCCCTCCAACGTTGTCCAAGTTTCCTTATTCAGGTTTTGTCTCTCATAACAAGACTTAGTGTATGTCAAGTTTGGACCGTTGCCCCACTTGGGTTGGCCTCGTGATCAGAGAGATCTGATCTCTTTGAGGTCAGAGGTTCGAATCTCAGTAGGTACACTTGTCCGCAAAGAATAAGCTAGAATTAGACTAGTGTACAATATGATTTTCCTGATTTCTTCTTGATAAAATAAATGAAGGGCATTGCATGACAAAGAGAGGAGGGTGAAGGGGGGACTTTCTAGGCTGCAATTCTTTGTCATGTTCTTGATATGCAGCTTTGCTTACAACATTGTCCCAGCCTATCTTTTCCATTCAATAAGTGCTCTCTCCTTGGTTTGTTGGATATGGAAGGACTCTATCACTGCCCAACAGATCGGTTCAGGTCTACACGGTCTCGGCGTTGGTTCCATCGGCCTAGACTGGTCTACTGCTGCTGGTTTCCTTGGAAGTCCCTTGGCAGTCCCGGGATTCGCCATCATCAACATTCTCTTGGGGTTTTTCCTGATAGTCTATGTAGTCATCCCCATTGCATATTGGTCCAATGCCTACGAGGCAAAGCGATTCCCCTTGTTTTCCTCTCACACATTTGATTCTTCTGGACGAACTTACAATCTTTCGAGAATCATCAACTCTCAGACCTTTGATATCGATCTTGATGCCTACAATAGCTACAGCAAACTCTACCTTAGTATTGTTTTTGTTTTCACCTATGGATTGAGTTTCGCTACTCTGATGGCTACAATATCACATGTTGCCCTCTTCAATGGAAGGTAAGCTCTTCTACTACCCGTTTCAACATTGTTTCTTCAACATTGGTTTGTGACAATGTCAAGAATGATTAGGAATATTTGGGATATGTGGAAGAAGACGAAAAGTGCAGCTCAAAATCGTCTTGGAGACGTGCACACCAGAACAATGAACAAGAACTACGAAGCTGCCCCGCAATGGTGGTTTTGGAGTATCTTGGTTTGTATGTTGGGTCTTGCCTTGTTCACTTGTCAAGGGTTTGATAATGGCCTGCAACTCCCATGGTGGGGAGTTTTGCTAGCATGCTTCATTGCTATGTTCTTCACCCTCCCCATTGGAGTCATTAAAGCCACAACTAATATGGTAAGTAACATTCTTTTTTCTTGTTGGAAAAGAGAAACAGTGAACAACTTCTTGTTAAAATATTCAGCTATTCAGCTACTAAAATCAGGGTGAAAGACCTAATTTATCGTCCTTGGTAGATTCTCCGTACTTAATATTGGTAAAATATGGTGTTTAGACCTTTTCCCTATGTTTACTCTTTTTGTTGGGATTGTTTTGAGTCTGAGCTTCAATGTCTCGGGTTTGATCTTTTGAATGGATCTAGTATGGTGGTTCGAGGTGTTTCTAACATACTCAAATTGTTGGTTGTTTCTTGCTTGATTATATAGCTAGAACCGACTTGTACTCTTTTCCTCTTTCTGAATAAGTTTTATTTATAAATTTGTTTTGCTGATAAAAAGAGAGTTTCTAAGGACTTAAATGTGCAGGAACCGGGCCTTAATGTGATAACAGAGTTGATAATAGGGTATCTTTACCCGGGAAAGCCTCTGGCTAATGTTGTATTCAAGACTTATGGGTATAGCAGCATGGCACAAGCGCTCACATTCCTTCAAGACCTCAAATTAGGCACATACATGAAGATTCCCCCCAAGAACATGTTCATAGTTCAGTTGGTGAGCTCAGTGATCGCTTCGACTTGCTATTTTGGGACAGGATGGTATCTTTTGACGAGCGTGGAGAACATATGCAATCCGAGTATGCTACCAAAAGGAAGTCCGTGGACATGTCCTGGCGACGATGTGTTCTACAATGCCTCCATCATATGGGGCGTTGTGGGTCCTCTCCGGATGTTCACTAGATTAGGGAACTACCCTCAACTGAACTGGTTCTTCCTCGTAGGTTTCCTCAGCCCCGTGCCGGTTTGGCTCCTATCCCGGAAGTTCCCGGAGAAAGGGTGGATCAAGCTTATAAACATGCCGTTGATACTGGGGGCAACGCACAACATGCCACCGGCGAGATCAGTGAACTTCTTGACATGGGGAGGGGTTGGGGTGATGTTCAATATCTACATATATGGGAAGTACAAGAAATGGTGGGCGATGCATAACTATGTGTTGTCAGCTGCAATGGATGCAGGGGTTGCGTTTAATGGGATATTCCTGTTCGTGGCGCTGCAATCGAAGGATATACTTGGGCCGAGCTGGTGGGGGCTGGAAACTGAGGATCATTGCCCCTTGGCCACTTGCCCTACAGCTCCAGGGATTGTGGCTCACAACTGCCCCAAACTCTGACTTTGTCATATCAGACATAGCTCATATACTATTTGTTTGTTGGTTTGTGACTTTTTCTTATGCATATTGCCTGAATAAACACCCCCAACTGTGTTCACTTCACTTGTGCATAAAATGCAATAAACTTTATGCATTATTAGCAGTTCCTGTGAACAATATACTAATTAAGAGGTCTCTATTATATCCCTATCCTTCAAATTAAAAAAAAAAGCCTGTAATATAGCATTCATCAGATTTTCCCTCTCTTCCTTACCTTATATAGTTTCCAGGGACAAGACAAAATTTGAACACCTCAGTTCAGTTACCACCGATCAGAATTCTATAATCTAAAGGGCATAGTTGTCTCATTGCAAGCATTATCCAACAAGTCCTTACGACCAACATTCCCTTCCATTTCTCAATAATTCACGCCACTTTTGGACTGGCAAACTTTAATTCCTAATGAAAACAAATTACCCAGTTCTTAGGTGGAACTTTAAGCTGTTACGGTATATGATTAATATTCATTTCATACATTGAAAATAAGAATCCCGAAAACGTAACATGCAGCCAAGCTAATAGAATGCTTAGTCTAGTTTCCTTCAAAAAAGAAATAATCCAGCATAAGCAGCTGGGACAACTACTAGTTGAAGAGCTCCGGGTTCAGCCAGTCCCTGCAAATAACACATTGTATCTTCCATCAAGTTCTATTTGGGGAATAGCTTTTTAAATTCAGGACGTGAATTGATATATGCCACTTACTTGCTGATGTCATCAAGATGATCATCAAAATCTACAACAAGCTGTGATTTCTCTGATGAAACATAATCCAGTAGAACTACATTTGCAGATGGTTCCTTGATGGTCAAGCGACTGCTCCCGTCGGATCCAGCTAACTTCCAACTCTTGGATGCATCCCTCAGGTAAAGCTGATCCATGTCAGAAAAGAGAAGCTTTAGTTGAGTGAGAATCAGGGATGTCACAACATATCCATCCTAAACCACGGTAACACATATGACTACATCGTTAGGTCCTTAATTCTATTTATTAGCTTTGAGAAACCAACATTGGATCAAGTTTTTCATCAGATCCACTTTTTCTGTTCTAAAAAGCAGTAAAGAAGGGAAAAAAATTCAGTAAATAGCCTACAAATGTCAAGAAAAGTTCTATACATGTGATGTGATAGTACAGACAAGACCCCTACAGCAAACTAGCAAAAATCATGCAGTAAAACCAGTGTTCTTGATAGAGTTTAGTTTATTTCCAGTTTAAGTATTTCCTATTCTTATTTAAGTTAGATTTACTATGTTGTTTAGTATTAGTATTTCCTATTTCGCATATAAAAGTCGCGCTTAGATGCCGCCTAGGCGCCATATTCTGGTTAGCCGATCCGATTACATGTAGTGGGGCGGTGCAAGTCGGTTAATCTGATTAATCCCCGTCTAGTCCCCGATTAATCCTCGAAGGTCCTAGCCGCCTGACTAGCGCCTAGCGTTTTTTAGAACCTTGATTAAAACGCCATCATGAATAAGGTATTGGAAAATATTAAGTGTTACTTCTCAAATAGTATGAAAGCCCATAATACAAGGGCATCTTAACTTGAAAACATGGTCTTGTTAAGCAATGGCTGTCAGCTGAAGTAAACAAAACTCTGAACAGCGAATGTATTTGATTGAGTTCCTTGTTCATTTTTTTATGGAACGAGTCTAGCATCATATTCCACTAGGTGACGTGAATGTTCAGTTTGTATGGCATGAACTGGAAGGATCTAGCATGGCTCAGACTGCCATTGCATGACCATAAAACTAAAATAAACAATCCAAATAACACAATGATACTTTTCAAGCAGACAAAAAGTTTGTAATTCAATTCAAACTAAACAAGAAACATCTAAATGCTCTCTTTAAGTTCCCTTACAAGATTAAAGGGTACTCTTTCTCTTTACAGCATGTCAACTTTTCAGATTACATCAATGTATACTTAATCGCCTATTAAACTTTTCTTCAGCAACCATGCTATAGGCTCTCTTTACTTTCCTGTCCTTTTTAGTTGGTTTTTATTGTCACGCACATTACTAGGTTCTATCTTTACAATTTGTTGCTGTATTTTCCAAGCTTGCTTGGTTTAATTCATTCTTTACGTTCTTGGGAGATTGTGTTCTCTTTTAACTCAAGTCTCTTTTCAGATAAAAAAAAGTTCAACACAGTTCTAATGATGAGGCCTAAAATTCTTTCAGAAAATCCAATATTCATATAGCAAACACCTCAGCTATCCATATATGTGTATTCATCTAAAAAGGAAATAATAGACTATACATATGTTGAATATGCACATAACGAGCATTTCTAACAGCCACTACCTCACCCGGACCCTTCCCTACCCAATAGAAGAAAATAAATCGTTTGTATTAGCTAGCCTTTATACACCCTACTACTTACATACTTCCCATGTAAATCAGCAGTGTAAAAGATACGAACATCCAAATAATTTGTTATGGGCCTTACGGACCGTACTGGAGTGGGCTAAACACACCACACACCAAAAGGTGTGGCCGGCTATGTGGAAGGTGGTAATCGGCTAGGGTTTAAGTTTTATTAGTTTATTTCCTTATTATTAATATCTTTGAGTTCAAGTAATATTAGGAATAGGTAAGTTAGATAATTACCAATTATAATTGTGTTAGGGTTTTGGTTTTAGGTAACCACTTGGCTATATATACCAAGAGAATATTATGAATAAAGCAGACTTGAGAATTTAAAGAATTACTTTGGTCTCTCCTACGAGGTCTTCGAGTTCCCTCTACAATCATTAGCTTGTATCAAAAGGTCTTCGGGTTCCCTTCTAACGAGCCCGTATTCTATCCCATAACGCGATCGATCACGCAGGGTCATAACATAATTCATACGGTATTAATGCATAGCACACTCAGTCTCTGCAAACCCATCAAACTAGGGTTAAGCAAATAATTCATAAGATAAGAATGCATAACACATTAAATCTTTAAACCCAACATGCTATTGGGTCGAACTAGAGCTTAAATTAATTGAATCCAAAAGTATTGATCCATGTTTTACAACCTTAGTGACTAACTAATTTGATAAGTTGAAATTCATTGAGAAACGGTCTAGATAAAAGCTAAAAGTCGAGTAGTTGAACTAGGAGAAGAACAACTATTCTTTGCTAAGTTCATGAATACCACATTGCTTATAGAGCAGAAGCTAAAAGGGCACGTAACCAAAACAAAGGAGTGGAAAACTAACCCAAGCATACCTTGACGGCTTGGGCTTGTCATGGGAGCAAATCAGGCTCACCAGTGAAGTTTTTATTGGGGCTATATCGGACACATTGACTATGTCCAAGTTGGTGGTTCATTGCTTAAATTATTGGAGTAGTAGCTTTGGTTGTGAGATAAGTAGTGAACTGAAAAATCTCTTAAGATATTTGTTTACATTTACGTCCCTACTTGTATATAAGCCACAATTTTATTTTGTGGGAGAATGCAACATAACACAAATCAATTATGAAATTGGTTAAAGTGTCGAGTTGTGCGAGGAAACAAATAATGATAGCTTGGAGAGAAATTTAGGTTGGGCAAATTGCTTGGAATCTCTATTCCAACCTCATTCTTCTCGTGAAGTTGTTAATTCTTTGCGGTAGTGTGAGGGTGCCTAGCTAAGGCACAAAGAAAGAAGCTTGATCCTACAACAGTTGACACAATCTTTTGGGGTTATTGTAGAAAGTTGTGCAATCATATACTTATTAATAAAGTTTGAGATCCCAGACATGGATGTTAACACTATCATTGAATATCGTGGTGCATTTCCATTTATGGATGTTTTCCCAATAAAGATAGAGTACCAGCCTACATCGTCTTAACACGAGATAGTATGAAAGGTTCTTTCAAATTTGAGTTGCATGAACTTGAAGAATAGGATGATGAGCCAAGGATGTGTAAGAGAGCAAGGATAACCAGGGATGCAAGTGGCTGTCATTTTTCATGTTGAGGGGTGATCCCACTTCCTATTCAAAAGTGTTGTGGCTTCAACTGAAGCAAAGCAACGGAAAGATGCTATAAAGACAGATATGTACTCCAAACACTATTAACATCATGACTTCGAGTTTCTGCAAATACCCATCAAACACGTAGAACAAACCAGGACTCTAGGTTCCCAGATAGCCCCAAAGTTAGACTTGATGTGGGCATATGCAATCAATGAGAAGTCAGACAATAGATGGTGCCAATGATGGGAAATTGAATTAGACACAGCACAACAATTTAAAATCAGACAGAAAACTAGGCCGAAAAAAATGAGAAAGATAATACGATCCAGAGTGGAATATCATCAAAGTGATCAAACTAATTTAAAAGACAAGCAATTGAAGATGAATATATAAAACCAGAAAAGCTGGTGAAAAGTAGATATTTCCATACAAAATACTTTTGAAGAACAAAGTTGACACATATAATGAGCATGTCTCATTTCATACACCAAAACCATTAGCAATCAGAAAAATTGAACAAAAATTTATACAAATTCCAACGACACAGTATCACTAACCTGCATCACGGGACTTCTATCTTTCCCTTTTGCTAAGGTATCAAGCTTCTTGTTGTCCAGCTGACATGTAACCCAACAATTAGAAAGGAGAATCAAACAAAGTCAACAATCATCATCCAATTTCCAGGCAAGAACACACACCAAAAGAATGGCTGCCTGGGGGAAGTACCGGCATATGTGATCTCCAATATTCTTTGCCACGTTACCAAGCTCTGCATCATCAAACCTCTCATTGGCGTGAAAATATCCCATAATACTCAAGCCTTTGGTAGCATAATACTCCTCTACCTGATACACAAAGCAGAGGAAATAACTCAACCTCCAGATTATTTCAACAAAAAAGCATTAACTGGGAAAACCAAAAAGACATCATACAATAGCCCTGAGCACTGGAAAGACGGATACAGTCAGTTTCTCATTTCCCAGTAGAAAATAAAACCAGATCAACTATCCCTAGTTCTTGGGATCTGTAACTCAGCAAACCAGATATACTTGCTACAATAATTTAAATTTACTTGGCTCTGAGCACTAGAAAAACAAATAAGTTCAATTTGTCAGCTCCCATAGGAATTAAAATCAGATCAATGATCCATAGTTCTTGGGAAACTTTTAAACCCCAAAGAGATTGATAAATCCCAACAAAAAGCAATCTCAGGAATTTATTTTCCATTTCATCAATCAGGATTTGCAGGAGATCCCGTTGCCGGCTAGAATTAGGATGCATTCAATTGAAATCGAGAGGTAAACTTACGAGAATGAGAGCGATCTCGAGGGGAGGAAGGGTTCCGATCTGGGAGTGGAAGAGAGGGACGGAGTCGACGATCTCGACGGTGTCGTTGGCGGCGGAGAGGCGGCCCAAGAGAAGGCCGTTAACGGCGGAGGTCTTATGGTTTAGGGCATGGAGGACCAGCTTGATGTACGCATTCTGTGCAATCTCGTAGCGCATGTCACCTCCCATTATTGCTGAATTGAACTCAAAGACACACAGAACAGAGGTCGAGACTGTTTAGAGACTTAGAGATGATACTCAAGTCCAATACCAACCCTGTTTTGTTCCAAATGCTGCTGCGACGTCGTTCCTCCAATTTTCGCCTTCTTACTTCTTTTTTATCAGTATTTTTTATTATTAAAAATCCAACAGCTTCCAAGCGAAACCGAAGGATAAATGGCAGAGCCCTCAGTACAACCAGAAGCACTGGTCAAAATGGCACAGCCTCGAATAAGAGTTTCCAACAAGGGGAAACAAATAGAAGCTCGTCTCAGAACCAAATACAGAGTATCGGCAAACAATACAAGGGTTTCTGATTAAGCATCTTTACTGGGGAAGGATGCTACGGGTCGGGTAACTTCGTCGGAGCCGTATTTTTTAATCCAAAACGAAATTGTTGGGCATTAAGGAATAGTGACCGGACTGCATAGGAGTTTTATATTTGGATAAATGTCGCTCCCAAGTCCCAACCTCCAAGTATAAGTCAAAATCATATCCTAACCTTCTTTTATCTTTTGTTTCAAATCTCATCTTTCACTTTTGTTTTTTAAAACTATCAAAAATTGTTCATATTAACGGAACAGTTACAAAATGGCCCACGTGCACAACACATGGCTCTGCTTTTTTTTTTTTAACTTAATACTAATAATACCATCACCCTCTTTCTCACCTAATTAGTGTGAATAGATAGACTTCTTTGAGAGACATAGAATAGAAGTCGGCGCTGCAAGGAGGAAGAAGGAAGGTTCAGGTGCAAAAGAGGTTGAAGAAGGATATGAGGTTGGAGAAGAACGAAACTTAAGGTACAAAATAGGTTGGAGAAGGAGAACAAGGTAAGAGTTTTGAAACTCATAATCTGGAATTTTAGGGTTTGAAAGATGAAATCATAAAATTGTTGGGTAAATGCTTTATAAACATGAAATTGTTTTTTTTTATCGGCAAAGCGAATTTTTAGATTAAAACCTCTTTAGAGGTTAAAAAGGAGTACAGTTGCGATCCGACTACAGTTCGAACACAAAAACCAAACCCGACTTGAAAGATACACTATTAATGCATATGAGGCGTGAAAATGAAGCCCCCATAACCCTAGTAAACTAAAGGGTAGAGAAATGCAACCACTGATCCTTGAGTGTAGTGGACCAAATTGAAGTGAACAAAACATGAGGGTATACTTATGAAACCTCACTACCAAAAGCCCTGAGAATGAAGTCTTTAGTAGTCAGAATTGGGGAGATGCTGAGAAGAGGCAATAATCACTGGTCGACTGGAATTAAGCAACAAACAGGCGCCGGAGCAGGAACTGGGAAGAAGGGCGAAGGACGGCTACACCTCGGGCGACAAACACAGAGAATTGATTGAGGGAGGGATCAAATATGGGCTTCAAATCCGGAGATGAGTGAAGCCGAAAGAGCGATATCAAATTCTTGATGAAGGGGTGGCCATAGGAGCGATCGACGAACTGGGATTGCACGGAGGGAACCAGACGAGCTTCCAAATAGGAACCCTAATAGAAGGGTGAGGGTCACCAGTAAACCTGCACAAAGAGAAGCAAGCCAAGACTCTCAAAGCTAGGAAAAAAGCTACCCACACTAAGAGGGAAGAAACAGCAGCGATCTACCCACTCTCAAGAACCCCCAATAGCAAAAGAACAGCCTCACCACTCACATCTCTCACCACCACCCAAAAACCACCCCAGAGCCCCCAACCCCAACAATCAGGTAAGTAATTTCCAGTCCAAACAAGCTTTGGGAGAATTTTTCCAGTTAATGATTGTGAAATACTTTCTTGTTTTGTGGAAGTAGGTCCATTCCCAGCTGTAAGATTGTTGCAGAATTTTGTGAAAGATTTCCTCAGCAGAAGATCTTTCTCCCTTGAAGATCTTAGCATTTCTGGCAAGCCATAATTGCCATAAGGTTAGTTGAAATTTTTTGTAGCCAATTACTGTTGTATTTCCTCTTCTGTAGAATAGGCTATGTGATCAATTGTGTTTGCACTGAACTAGAAATGACTAGATGAGTCCCCCACCAATTAGCAATTAAGTTCCAAACCAGCCAAGATCTTGAACAATGTAGTAGAATATGATTTTCATCCTCTAGATCCCCAAGGCATATAGGACATAACAATTCCTGTAATGATAATGTAAGCCCTCTTGCCTCTAGAAAACATTTAGATGGTATCCATAGTAAATTGCTCCATTCAGATATGGAGGAGGATTGAGTTCCTTTGTGCTCTAATAATGTGTACAATTTCCTGACTGTAAAGCCTTTAGGGTCCCATGCCCAAATGAGGACATCTTCATGATCAGAGAGCCTGATTCCATTTGAAATTAATGAAAGAGTTGCCCAATCTTGATCTACTCTTCCCCTTGGGGTTCTAATGAAATCCAAATCCCAAGCAATATCATCCCAGGCTTCTGAGACCAACATATTTTTTGATTGAGATAGATAAAATAACCTAGGGAATAGATGCTTAAGAGCAGTATCCCCTCACCAAGCATCCAGCCAGAAAAAAAACTCTGTCCCCCTTTCCAACTTTCCAGTGGAGACCTTTAGAGCCAAACAATTCTTCTAATCTAGGTTCTTGATTAGCTTTAAAATATGTGATATGAAACTAGATGATCCCACTTCAGTAAACTTGGATAAATCCCAATCATTAGCCCCCCAGCCAAATTTACCAGCTATGACTAATTTCCATAGAGAATTTTTCTCTAATGCATATCTACACCACCATTTTGCTAGCAAGGCCACATTCATACTTGAGAGCTTCCTTATACCCAGTCCTCCCTCTTGTTTAGATTTACAGACCTTCCCCCGTTAGGTTAATGTTTCATAAACATGAAATTATATGGGTAGTTGGTTGGTGAATTTTGCTTTGTTTTTGTTCGCAATGTTTTATAGTTCTATTGGTCGTAACTGTAAATGTGTTCTTTTCCTTAACTAGAGTAATTAGGCGTTTGAGATGTAATCTGAGTTACCAATGCAAATTAGATTAATTTTGTTAGTCCCTTTTTAAGGAATGAACTTGATGTGATGATATGGATATTAGTTGTACGTGGTGTGTATATGGGTAAAGGCTTATTTGAAGTGCTTGAATAATTGTTAAGATATGCGAATTGGCTATGGAAAAAATTTGTGATAATTTATAGTAAGAATAATGTCATAAGTGTCAAACTAATCACGATATGAGTTATCGTAGTGGATTTATTGAAAATAGATGTTTTTTTTAATAGGCATTTTCTCATAGATAAGCCTCTTTTGAGGTAAAAGAGGAGCAACAAAGCCGACAAGGGCACAAAAAAGAGGGATTCCCCAAGATGATCATATGCCATCTTTAGGGGAGATCAACTACAACAAATATTTACACAGACAACCCGGAAAAAAAACAACTAGAAATCAAAGTAAATCACCAAAGAGGGGTGACTTGCGGATCAAGTAAGCAATTCAAACATTCTTGCAGTCCAAGCAAAACCGGGAGAAGAAAAATTATGAGCATTATGCAGCAAAGTAGCCTTAGAAACACTTAATCCAATAACACCAATTTGTTGATTCCATCAGTAGAGGCCAAAGGCATTATGCAGCAGGGTGAGCCTTAGAGAGACTTAAACTGTTAGCACCAATAAGTTGAATTCATTCGTTTGAGCCAAGAGGATTAGGCAACAAGTGAAGATTGCCTGAGATGACCAATAAAACCAGTAGAATTACGCAGCTAAGAGGACAATTAAGAGGATTGAAGAGGCTAGAGTGTAAGGCCTAAACCAGCAACCTGCAACCTGCAAGGAGGCAAAGGAAGGAAAAGAGCACTCAAACCTAAAAAACAGATTACCCACACTCAGAGGAGGAGGACCTAGGACTACCCACACACAGAAGAAGAAGAGGAGAGAGCAAAAAAGAGGGGAAAGCCTACAGGAGAGGGCAAAATCAACCTTACCAAACTCACAGCTCATCCCAAACCCAACCTAGACCCTCCCAAACCCAAACCCCAACTTGACCAATTGTCAAAAGAAAGAAAATCAACAGCTCTAAAGAGATGATCTCCAATCTTGAAAGGAGTAGAAGGTGCCATTTTTCTGGAAGGAAGCCCATGCCCAACTGTAGGATTGAATAAAAATGATATCAAGGATTTGGTTGACTGATAATTCAATCCCATTAAACACCAAATTATTCTTTGCCAACCAAATTTGCCAGCAGCATAATTGTATAATTTTTCCCCAAGTGAATTTTCTTTTTTTTTTATGAAGAAGATAGGACCAAGAAGAGAAGTGATCTTTGATAGAACCAGAGATGACAAATTCCACTCCCCACCATTTACAAAGAGATGCCCAAACCTTGCAGGATTTAAGACGGTGCAATAGAATGTGAGAGATATCTTCAAACTCCCAATGACAATGTTGGCAGAGAACTTCCTCCAAGGTGAACTGCATACCTCTATTATCCAAAAATCACTTGCTTGGGAGGGCTTCATGACAGGCCAACCATGAGAAAGCTGTGATTTTGGGAGGGATACCAGGGATCCACATATGTCTAGACCAATTGAAACTGCTAATAGAGGTGCCTTGATTACCAAGAATTGAGTAAATTCTTTTGACTGTGAAGCCCTTTTGATCCCCAGACCAACTAAGAGTGTCTTCAAGGGGGAGGACATGTATGTTATTCAGAATGAATTGGAGTGACATCCAATCTTGTTCAGCTCTTCCTCTTGGAGATCTTCTAAATTGGAGATCCCAAGAGGAACCAGACCAAGCTTCAGAGACCATAACTGTTTTAGCTTGGGGAGAGGATATATAGCCTTGGAAAGAGGGATTTAAAGGGGGAGTCTCCCCACCAAATATCATCCCAGAAGAAGATCCTCTGACCATTTCCAAGCTTCCAAGAAAGGCCCTTAAAGCCAAATAAATCATTGAACCTTGGATCAACATTTAAAGCCATAAGATGTTGAAGAAAGCTTCCTGATCCAATTTCATTAAACTTGGAGAGATCTCACTCATTAGAATTCCAACCATATTTGCCACAGATCACTACCAAAGGATATTACCTTCCAAGGCAAATCTCCACCACCATTTGGATAGCAGAGCCACATTCATAACATCCAAGTCTTTAATCCCCAAACCTCCTTCTTCTTTAGGTCTGTAGATAATGTTCCAGCTCAATTTACTGAAGGTTCTGGAGGTGGGTTTAGCATGCCATAAAAATCTCTTCTGCCACCTGACTAGAGAGTTGATAAAATAGATGTTACAAGAGACTATAGCGGAGGAGGACGGGCATCAACGATGTTTTCGTGGTCTTCCATCTCCAATTCGTACGTCGAAACAAACAGAAATCCTGAAAGGAGATTTTACGGGAGTGCAAAGTATTTGGTAAGAACTTTCTCAAAGAACATAGAACATGTGAACTTAATTGGTTTTATTTGGGTTGGTAATTTAGAGTAGTAGAAGATGCAAATACTTTGAATGGATTGATAAGCCGACTTGTAAGTTTTGGATGAGAGTATTGCCAGAGTTGTATCAAAGAATCAAAACAATAGAAGATACGATCAGAAATGTGGATGAAGATTCCGTGAAAATTCTTGAAGAGAAAAGTGAATTAAAGAGAAGAGTTATGAAATTGGAACTGGAAATTGTTGATAAGAATAAGGTTATCGGGTATTTTGAAATGGAGATATTAAAGTTGCGAAAGAAGAACAATGCCTTAATGAAGTTTGTGTGTGGTTGTGGAGTGATATTGGTGATGTATGTTTGATGTGTACTATTTGAAATTGAATTGTATGGTTGGAATAGTAATTGAAGTTACTAATCAATTGAATTGAATTGTCGTTCATAGTTCACAAAATAATTGAAGTTTGTAGAATTGTTATTTATTGCATGACATTTTTTTGGGTAGGGTGTGCAGTAGGAGGTTGTAACATGATGTTATTTGGAAATGGACAAGACAATAGCTGTAAAAGTGCAAAAAATTGAAGACATGGATATGATAAAACCACCAACTAGCTGTTAAACTCTTGAAAACCTTATAAAAGCCTTTCCCAAACATATCATGAGATAGGGAGTATGATTCCCTCGAAAGTTACAAAATGAATGGTGCTTTCCAAAACATATGTCTGCCATCCAACCAATAAAATACAAGTCATTATCCTACTTTGAAGTTCAGTAAAGACTCTACCTACTACAAAACAACCTACAAATACTTATATCCATCACACTCTAATTTGACTTATGGCTGGGAGCTTGAGCCAATGCATTTTCTGTCTTTTTTTGCAATACCTCCTCTTTTAATAGTACTTCCTCTTTTTGCAAGTATACAAGGCTGGCTGGAAAATTGATCTCCATGTGTTCTTGGCTTGTCATCTTTCCTTGTGATCTTCAACCAATGTGTGAATTATGGTGCAGCCTGCATTAGACATCAACTTCCATAAACTAACATTGACAATACCAGACACAACATGTATGATTTTCGTTTCAGCTTCATTTGAACTTTAAGCTGATTTCAGGCTTCATTCATCTACACTCAACCAAGCAAAAGAGCATAAACATTAATTCTAAACTAATACCTCTTTGCTCATGAATGTGAAATCGGCCATCCACATTTTACCTCCGAGGAGCATGTGAAATCAGTCATCCACATTTATATCCATCTACTTTAAGCTACCTTCCTTAACACCCTTTTGCCCAAGCATGTGAAATAATTCTAAACTAATATCTACTAGTACTTAATTAACAAATAAAATAACTAAAACCATGTAATTATGGAAAAATCAGTCATCCACATTTTACCTCTAAGGAGTTCGTTACTTGGGTATATCTTACTAGGACAGTTTTGGGGGGAATTAGTGCTCCATCAGTCATGTTTGGAGCATCTTCTTGTACATGAGCTTCTAACACGTGTCAAACTAATACTAAATGTTCATAAAGACTAAACATTTACAAAGAAATATAGATTTAGGAATCTATCCTCGGTATTCACCTTGTTGTTATAACTTTTTCAACTATTTCCGCTTCCTATCATTTTCTTTTCTTGCTTCGCTGGCTGTTTTTTTTTCTAGTATAGGTGCAAGTGATTCGTCATCCCCTCTAACATTGAAAGTTGGCTGCAACTTCTCAGTCAATGATGATGCTTTCCTCTTTTGTTTTGGTTTCATGGTAACCCCATAATCTTTCGTCGTGCAGCTTCTCCAAATATGTCCACTATTCTCACACTTGTTGCATATGATGTCAATCCCCTTTCTTCATAGAGTCAACTTTCCATTCTTCTGAATCCATCCTTGTCTCTCCATGACGCTCTTAATTCGCCTCTTCCTCGGTCTTCCAGGTTGCTTCCGAACAATATGAGGTAATAATAATTCTTCCCCAGCCGTGCCTTTTAAGCATTTGTTCAGTCCTTCAATTGGATGTATTTTTCCTTTATATATCTTTTTAAATGTCTCAGTGTTGTCATACTCATGTATCAACTCCGTTGGATTACCTCTATCCAAGATAATTGCAGCGACTCCATACTTGCAAGGGATTCCACTAAGCTGTCGTTCTAAACAAGAACACATCTGTGCATGAAGTTTCACAACATGTATATTGATCTTCTTTGTGACCTCGAACAATTCCATGATACTACGCTAAACTGGACATCCTGCCCCTTTTTCCAGGATGGCCTCAAACCTATCGAGGATTCTGGGGAAAATATAGCTCTCCACTTCATTAAGCATGTTGCCTTTCATGTAGAATCATCTCATCATTTTTTTTTCTGGTATAATTCTAGGAGTCTCAATATGGGCAGATCTCGACCCTTTCCAATCCAAGCATTGAACGACTCACATACATTGTTTGTCTGAGCTGCACATTTCAGCATCATACTTGAAGTACGCCTTGCACCAATTTTGTGGAGGCCTTTCTCGCAACCACAAGTACGTCTTTTCATTAACCACCTTCACTTCCTCTATTACCTCCTCAAACATTTCTACGGTAGTTACACGGGAACATCTCCACAACAACTTCTTCAATTCAAGTGATTTGAACTGTTTATACCAATTCTCATATAAATGGCGCATGTAATGGCGATGATCAATTTATGACTGGTCATTGAGCACTTCAATTAGACCCTGAAGTTAAAAAATTAAAACAATTACTAATGATACTTAGAAATAATTAATTCTTAGACTAATATATAAATTTTAAAATATCAAAAACATGATATTCTAACCCTTTTTTGTCATACATAAAAACGAAGACCTCATCGTCAACCCCTCCAAGGTCTGTGTTATTTTCTTCCCCCAACCATCTACATTTCACATTCACGTCAAAATTAGAACCTTTTTTTGTATATAATGAGAAACAAGTATAAGTATTGTCCGAATACATGCAAAGTCCCCATCCGATATATGTAGCTCAATTTAAATTCTATGACTTTGAATAGCATCACCTACACGAAAAGGATAATTAGCTAGAAGAAACAAACTCTTATCATAAGAATATGACCCTGGTTGTTCTTGTTCAGCAACATCATGTCACACATAAGATGCCAAAACCAAATAACAACAGTAGTAACTGATGACTAGATGAAAATAATGTAATTTTCGGAGATGTTATGCCATTTTTTTTCCTGGGAAGTAAAGGACAACAACATGTAGATTCAACCTTAAGAAAATTTGAAAACTTTGTAATGAATCACATTGGGTAGTAAATTGTATGAACCACATGAAAATGTGTTTGGGCGAATAGTTATTGAAAATGTGTTATGTCCTCATTCATTCTAATTTCTATGATAAACCCTCAATTCTTATTGAGCCTTAAAAGCATCAAACGCAAGAGAAGAACCAATGTACTTGACTCTACCATGATATTTTGTTAATCAATGCCACAAAAGGAATCGTTCTAATAGCTGAATCGACACTCCCATCTCTATAACGCATATAAATAGGAAACACAAAATGAAATTTCGAATTGGGTTTAATGGGAACCATCAAAACCAAAATTATTGAGGGAAAAATCGTTCCTCTTGTGTGAACCTTAAATTATTGAGTGAAAAATCGTTCCTCTTGTGTGAACCCTAAAAGGTAGACATACTCTGAAATTCACAACCAACGCTTAAAAAACAAAAGGAAAAAAATAGATCTTCATAAGAATAAAGGAGGACCAGGTAAGGTTTGCAATTTATAGATCCAGAAATAGACCTTCTTTGGTCTTGTTAGTGGGGCTTTGAAACTAAGAAGGCACAAACAAGAAGAACAAAAGAGGAAGAAACGGGTAATTTGGTCTTTTCACATTGTTAAACGGATTTTATAACGGAAACATATAATATGTGGTATATTGACCTTCTACCGGGTATGTACATGACAAGGAAGTTCACATCGGATCAGTTTTTGAGACGAAATGTAATAACCACTTCCGGTCAACGCCAGTCAAACCTGCGAAAAACAGGAAAATTTAAAAAATTTAAGACTGACAGTTAAGTGAACCTAAAATGACCCCGAGTGTCATACCAGACTTAATTCGACCCCGTTATTGACCAAAGTGAGTTCCGGGGGACTCAGGGCAACTTTCTGATCAATTTGGGAAATGTTGACTTTTCGTTGGAAAAGTCAACCGAGCGACGTTTTGGTCCATTCGAGGACCGTTTTGGATCCGAAAAGCTTAACTGTCGTCGCAGCGGTCTTAGTTGAGCCGTTTCCTTGTAGCCCGTCAAGTTTCGTAATTTCTTGGGAAAAGTGCCCGTTCGGGGCCCGAAACGTCCGTTTTTCGCGAAACTGATTGGAAAATATCAAGTAGATATTTTCCAAGAGGTGTGGGACCCTCCTTGACAATTGTCCTAATTGTGGTGGTGTTAGTTTTGGGGGGAAAGTGTGTGGTTGTGAAGGGTGGCCGAAATTAAGGGGTAAAGGAGAGAAAAAATAGGTTTTGTGTTAGTTTAAGAAAATAGAAAAAGAAAGAGAGAAGGTTAAGAGAGAAGAAGAAGAGAGAAAGGGAGAAGAAGAGAGTTGGGGTTAGGGTTTGGCACTATTCACGTCATTCAAGCCCTTGGATCGTCTTCAAGCAAGGAGCAAACTCGTTCCCCTCATCCTCCTCTACGGTAATACCCAAACCGATTCCCGTTTTGATTATTTTGGAAAGCTAGGGTTTGTAAAAACGAATGATTTAGGGTTGTGTGGAGGTTGGGGAGGTGTTGCAGACATTTTAGAGGTGTTTGGGGGTTTAATTTCACGTTTTTCGGTGACCGGAGGCTCGGGAGGAGCTCCGGCCACCGTGGGTGGTGGCCGGCCGGCCATGAGGTGGCTGACCGGAGCTGGCAGCAGCCACCACATGGTGGCCGAGCCTCCCCTTGAGCCCTAGGAGCTCTCGGCCAAGTGGGTTAGTGGGGCCCACGTGGTTGGGTGATCGGGTTTTGTGTTTCGGGTGGTTTAAAACGTTCCCCGGACCATTTATCCTTAACCGAATCGAAAATTGGAATTAAATTGGAGAAGTTGTAATTTATCGGGTTTAGAAACTTTAAACGTCATTTAATTGACTCGGGAGTCGGAATTCGATTCGGGCAAGTACATTGGGTTCCTTGAAATATTCTAAGACCGTAGAAATGAAAACGGGGGCTTTTGGAGCCCCGGAAGGCAATTAACAAAACCCGGGCAGATTCGCCATGTCGGGCGAATCGGGCCTTTACGGGTCCTTTATCGACAATGTCGAGTAGTTGGGAAGTTTGGGAGTGATCGACATTGTCGGGGTTAAGTTTGGGCATCGAGTTTAATGGTTTTCGGTTTATTCCTGCGAGTTGTTTAGTGACTTTAAATTGTGTTCCTTTAGATCGTGCCACGGACCGAGGCAAGGGAAAGCTGGGTGAGTGACTGAGATCATCACCGGAGCTCGTGGTTTGGCTTTTGGGATAACACGCACGAGGTAGGGAAAAGTAGCCGGATCTCGGCCCTGACTGGGGAAAGTTAACAGTAGAATTGCATGTGACACCGGGGTGTCGTGGGTTGAATATGTTTATTTAAATATTAGAAAAGCATGCTACGGGAACTGGTAATTATTAGAAAAGCATGATACGGGATTGTAGCGTTT
This sequence comes from Erodium maritimum, assembly GCA_963921825.1. NCBI lineage: Eukaryota > Viridiplantae > Streptophyta > Magnoliopsida > Geraniales > Geraniaceae > Erodium > Erodium maritimum. The sequence continues at coordinate 82,648,143 of OY997588.1, read as the reverse complement.
ATCAGAAAAGCATGTTACGGGAACTTAGAAATTATTGGAAAGGCATTTGACACTTAGTAGTGTCGTAGGAGTAGAGAACTTAGCGATAATTGTTTTACTGGAGGCATATGACCATGCCCGGAGGTTGATTGTGAACTTATCGATATTAGGAGTACTGGAGGCATATGACCATGCCCGGAGGTTGATTGTGAAACTGTTGATTTTAGGACTGTTGGAGGCTTGGGTTAAGCCGGAGGTTGATTGTTTATTGTTGAGTCTTGGGTGGCCATGAGAGCCCGTACTTTACTGTTGGTGTTTTAGCTGGCTTACGAGTTAGAGTCTCAGTAAGTTGCAAGCGTGTTTTATTGTTGAGTTTTGGGTGGCCATGAGTGCCTGTGGGGTTGTTGAATCCGTGTCTTTACCTTTGGTGTTTGGGTGGCCTTGAGAGCCCGTGTACTAAGGTTGGTGTCCTTGGCTGGCCTACCGAGTTAGAGTCTCGGGGGGTTGCAAGCTTTCTTTAGCTGGCTTACGAGTTAGAGTCTCGGTAAGTTGCAAGCGTGTTTTATGGTTGGTGTCTTGGGAGGCCGTGAGTGCCTGTGGGGCTGTTGAGTCTGTGTCTTATTGTCAGTGTGTCTTGGGAGGCCGTGAGTGCATGTGGGGCTGTTGAGTCCGAGTTTTACGGTTGGTGTCTGGGTGGCCATGAGTGCTTGTGAGTGTTGAACCTGTGTTGTTACTGGTTGTTGAACTTGCTTGTGATTGTGATTGTGTTTGTGGTTACCGGAGGTTGGGGGCCCCCTTCCTGAAACGGGGGTCCACGAGCACACGCGTCTGCATGTTCAGACGGGGTAGGGGGCCCGCCCGCCAATAAAGGGGTCCTGGCCGCGCGTGTGTGGTTTGGGTTTGTGAGCATACCTTGGCTGGCTTATGGGTTAAAGTCCCAGTAAGTTGCAGCATTTTTCCGGCTGGCTTATGGGTTAGAGTCCCAGTAAGTTGCAGCATTTTTCCGGCTGGCTTATGGGTTAGAGTCCCAGTAAGTTGCAGCATTTTCCGGCTGGCTTATGGGTTAGAGTCCCGGTAAGTTGCAGCATTCTTGGGTTGGCCTGACCGGGTTAGAGTCCCGGGAGGGCGTTCTTGGCAGCTGGTTTGCGATCCTTTGTGATCTTGTTTGGTGTGCGATCCTTCGTGATCTTGTTTGGGGCGTGATCCCTTGTGATGCTGTTTGGTGTTGCGTAACTTTCTTTTGAGTCCTTGGAAGAGGTCGTCAATGGTTGTGTCGGGTCTACTTTACGTGTCAGGGTGTCGAGTTGGTCACGGAAGGCAACAATGGGTGTATGTTCAGTTAGAGTACTTGGGTTGGGGATGGTGTTCCCCGGTGTTGAGTTGTTGTTGGTGTTACTTGCTTTGTCTGCTAATTATGCCGTAGTCAGTCTGTTATCCGTGGTGGTGAGCGAACGCTCACCCCTAGCTGCTTTTCCTACAGGTACTGTTCGTGGGACGGACTAGGTGAGCTCTCGAAGCTTGTGGAGCTTGGAGCGGAGTCCGGGTTTTGTCTTTTGAGTCTAGTGACAGATACCTTGTACTTTTGTCCATGTGTTGGGACGTATATTTTTTAAGTTGTGAATATTCTTTTGGTTTAACTAAATGGAAATTTCAAGTGTTTATTCAAAACAAGTTTCAAATTATTTATGTTTTTAAATGTTCGCGTCCCGAGTTCGGTTTACTGAAATTGGGGCGTGACACGAAAGGTCATTAGGAGGTATGTTTTTTGTAGTTTCCCCTTTTTATTGATTCCTATAACTTTTATAACGATTTGGTTTCCAGTTATGTCTTGTCGATATCGTATCTAAATAAACTCATTGTTTTGAACTCAATTCGTTATGTATTATACTATTTGAAAATTAAATAATTCAAATTTATAAAACTATATAGGGTGAAAACAAATCAAGAAGTGAGTAGAGATAACTCAGTTAATCACTACCAAATAATGAAAAAACACCCATAATTTATATTTGTTATCATTATCCAAAGTTCAAGTTACTAGTTCTTACAAGATTAGTAATCAACCTCATTATTATATATCAACTCTCTCTGTGTCATTGATGCAATGCTTTCTTCCCTTTCTAAGGTTCCACGACATCGTCATTGGCAGTCTTCACCTCTCCGGACCCCGTCCATCCACCACCACCATCTCCTCTTCCATCTACTTCGGCGCTTATCCTCCGGATCCTCTCCCGGAACGGGTCGGCCAAGGGATTAAAGGTGCTCCGCTACCCCACCATCGTGTGCAGTGGCTTGTTCATGGTCCCGCACCTCCTCATTCATTCCACGGACCACCAGTTTCACCGGGAGGATGATGATGGATCCAGGGAAAGGAGAAGGTCAGTTCCAAGCACTGTGGATCTTCATGTAGGGTCTTTTTAGCCCCCTCCCCGATCTGAGTCACGGAGATTGGGATCAACGGCGATGGAAGTAGCAATCGGTGGGAAGTCGACGACGACGTTGCGTTGTCGTGATTCAAGCACAGGAGACTTTGTTGGCCCCAACAAACAGGCGAGGTCTACTACGCACACTCTGTCCTAATGGGATCTGAAAGAACTCGATCCCAAGTCTTATCCTTTTCCTAGGAAACTTCTTGGAATAGCATCATCCTCATCTCCCCCCCCCCCCCCCCCCCCAAGGTCTCCATCGAGGGACCAACGTGTTTGTTGGACAAAAAAAGGTCTATCCTGGTTGAGCCAGGAAAAATGCAAGCAGTGATACTAACGTGCATAATTTACAAAAGGGACATATCCCCTCATAAGTAACATGGACTAGTCAAACAGTTTAGTTACAGGATCAACGCTCTGGGTATGCCGAAGCTATGTCTCACCCTTCTAATTTATTATCAAACATGTAATCAGTCTTCTTTTAGTAATAAAGTTTCCATTATTACGCTAAAAAACTTCATTATAATATTAATTTTAAACAAACAATTAACAATTAGTCAAATTCCTCTTGTAAGTTGCAACCAGCTTGCTTCGTACTTTGATCTTCAACTCTTTAGTTTTAGTTCCTATTGATAATCACCCATCAAAATTAAACATACAAGTCTGATTAAATTCAAATCCAAACAAAAGAAACCAGATTCATAACTATTAAACTCAAGTTTTAAACTAATAAAATTATTCATTTTTTTTCATTTCAAAACTCTTTGATGGTGTAGTTGTTTCATTCACCATCACCAACAACTATACCATCAAAGAGTTTTGAAATTGAAAAATGAATAAAAAAAATTATCTAAAAAATCAAGCTATAAACTATCAGATTATACCGTGTTGATATTACTCAAATAAGCACAAATATTTCTCTTCTGACTATACTGAATTAGACAACTCTCTCAGCCAATTTTGGAGGCAAATCAAAACATTTAACCATAGTTGGTTTAAGATTACTCCTATAATGTTTTGGAGGCAAATCAAAACATTTAACCATAGTTGGTTTAAGATTACTCCTATAATTTTTATCACCAAAATATTAACTCAAAGACCCAATTCAAACATACAACAGTTTCCGGGGAATATCGAAAGTAGTAAAAAAACGCTCTCAACTTCTTCACTGTTCATCACACTGTAGCGTGTTCTTCATCTCCATCGGTTCTTCGCCGGATCTTCACCTCTTCTTAGTTAAATCTGACTCTTGGTTAATGGTGTAGTGTCTTGGTTCTCCATACAAGGACTTCAGACCACCATTGTTCTTACCTTCCTCTTCCTCTGGTTCACGTTTAACCCGGTAGCAGACACTCTGCTTTCAGGTATCAAACTCTCAATTTGTACCATCTTCAGATGGGTCTATTGCTTGAAGAACTCTCTGGGGATCCTAGACCAGAAATGAGCCCTCCACTGGCAGTCTCTTCTTCTTCGAATAGACCTCCTCCCGGGTTTGAATCGATGAAAAAGACCATGATCAATACAAAGGGATGCTCTGGCTATGCTTCATCTTCATCTTCAGACAAGACACAAGAATACACACCAGGAGGTCATACCAAGCTGCTTCATGGACAAAAAATGTTTTATAACAAACACTTTCAACCGCTTAGTTCAGACACCGATCTTACTCCAACATCTCCAAGAACTAGACCTACAAGGCCTGCTCAGAATATTCAACACAAACAAGTTCAGCAACAACAATTACAACCAGCACACTCCAAGCCCTATCATGCTGCATATGTTCGAAACTTACCCCCACAGGCAAGTGTATTGTGGCTAGAAAATACTTTCCATAGACAACAAGGCTATTGCAAAGCATTAGTGGCTCATAGACCGAATCTCAAAGGGTTATGGTATGGATTTTTTCTATTTTGATACCTTAGACAATCTACAAAATGCCATCTCTAATCTCAATGGAGCTGTTCTATCAAAACACAAACTTTTTGTCACCAAAGCTTGGATCAGAAATTATTCAATCCCTCCACCACAAAGAGCTGCTGGCTTTTGGAAGAAAACTGATTCTCCATACAAAACTAAGCTCCCTGGAATTGATACTAAGACCTATGAGGACTTTGTGCACCAAGGATCAGTTGTTGCTGCACATTCTGATATATTACAGCATTCACACCTTGCAGTATCACATCTGAATATGAGTGTGGAGGCAATTCAGAAAGAGATTGCTATGCAAGGGGTATCAGAAATAATGTTAAAATCACTTGGGAATAAGGTGGTTTTGGTCCACTGTCCGGTTGCAGAGTTTCACCATGAGCTTCTCTTTGATGGTTGTAGCTAGCTTCAAGATTGGTTAACATATATCCCTTCTTCCCCTGATCTCTGCCTTAAGGGTGGCAGATTTGTCTGGTTGGCCATACAAGGAATTCCATTTCATGGTTGGAGTGAAGAGACCTTCCAAGCCGTAGTGGTTAACTTTGGAAATATCTTGTACACACACCCAGTTTCTAAGAATGCTGCAGAGATTGACATAGCCTATGTTTTGATACATTCTACTACCTTAAAGCCAATCTCAGAAGAATTCACCATTACTTTGGGAAGCAAACCCTTTCCTCTTTGGATATCCTCTGTTCTAGCCTCAGCAATGCCTACATTAAAACCTTCTCTTGAGGACTTGGATGATTCAGTAACCTCAAGTTCTCAGCAGGACCTTCTTCTCTCCCCTTTGGCTGGTGAGGATACCCAAAAGGATTGCTCTGAAATTCTCAAATCAGTAGCACATCTAAGAAGTCCAAATGATGAGCTTTTATTATCAAAGGAGTCTGGTGCAGACAATTTAATGGTGCAGCTTCAGGTTGAGAGAATAAATGCAGATGCTATTATGTTGGCTGGAGAAGAACTTATTGCTACTGAAAAATTAAACTCTCTACAGTTGTCAAATGAGGAAGGTTTACTGGTGGAAGCACAGACAGGCTTGGAAGAATTCACAGAAGCTCAGCAAAAAGATTTGGTTTCTCATGAAAGGCTAAATGACACAGCTTTGATGTTGGTAGGAGAAGAAGACTCAGATCCTGCTACTCTTTCAACCTCCTCAATTCCTACAGTACTTGGAACCATTTTGATTTCTGATGAAACTAAACTAGCTACTGTTCCATTCCCCTCAGCCTTAGAGACTTTTGAGGTTGCTACTGTACAAGTTCTCTCAGATACAAACCCTTCTCACTCCCAAGGTGATGTCTCCAGTTTACTTCTCAATCAGCAAATTGTAAAACCTTCATCAAGTACAATTCAAGATGACAAGCATTTATTAAGGATGGAGAATATGCAGACTTGGGAAAATAAATCATTTATGGGAGCTGACATGGATGGGAATGTTGGTTCCATGGGTCCACTTGGACTGAACTCTCTCAACAGTGATGCTGAATTAGGCCTAATTAATTCAAATATTCCCCCTCTTTTCCTACAAACCCAAGTTGATGAAGTATCTGAATTTTTGGGCCTCTCAAAAGCTATACAACTAACTAATACTCCTATCAGTACCAAGAAGAGGAAGAAAAAAATTAGAACAACTGCAGCCCATACTTATGTAACCAGATCAAAGATTCAAAGTGAAAAGAAATCACCAGTTCAACTAGTTGCCACAAAGGATCTCTCTTTCCTCTCTCTGCCATCAGAAGCAAAGAAGACACTAGGATTTGCCAAGGCAATTGGTATAAAAGTCAAAGGCAATGAAGATATGGTATTACATCAGCTTGGCTTATTGGAAGAATTCAATAAACCTTCTGAAGAGCTACAAGCAGAAATTGATGAGGATGATACTGATGCTACTTGTGTAGACCTGGACAAGGACTTTGAAGATCCCTCCTTGCCTTGCACTGTCTTCTCTAATTAAAAGTTATGAAAGTCCTCTCCTGGAATGTGAGAGGTATCTCGTCCTCTCAAAAAAGGAAGAGCTTCAGTTGCTTGGTACATAAGCAAGCTCCATCTTTTATTATGTTGCAGGAGTCAAAGCTAGAAAAAATCCCTTCTTGGTTTCTCAGATCTTGTGGTCTTACCTGGGGTTGGGAAATGGTTGCTTCTCCTTCTATAGGTGCATCAGGAGGTATCATCTCTTTCTGGAAATCTAATGACTTCTCTATAACTCAGTCTAAGTGTATAGATGGTGCTCTCATTTGGCTGAGAACTTCTAAGGCATTGCACAAGGAGTGTTGCTTAATCAATGTATATGCACCCTGCTCTAGAAGTGGCAGAAGGAAACTTTGGGAGGATCTAGTTGAATTTGCTCTCACTCTTAATCCCTTGACTCCCCTCTTGATTGGAGGTGACTTCAATGTAACTCTGGCAGTAGAAGAAAGAGCAGTGCAAAGGCCATATTCCTCAGACATGCAGCACTTTCAGAATTTTATTAATGGGCTTGGGTTAGTTGATCTCCCAATGCAAAATGGTAAATACACTTAGTATGGTGGAGGGTCTTCTGCTGCAAAGTTGGATAGATTTTTGGCCTCTGGTGAATTTATTTCTGCCTTCTCAGCTATATCATAAGCTGCCCTCCCAAGAATTATTTCATATCACAGACCAATTTTACTTTTTGATAATCAAGTGGATTGGGGTGCAAGGCCATTCAAATTTTTGAATATATGGACTGAAGACAGAAGATTTTATAGTGCTGTCAACAATTTTTGGAACTCTTTTCAGGTTGTAGGGCAGCCTCACTATGTGTTATGGATGAAATTGAAGCTCCTCAAAGTCAAATTAAAAGAATGGAATGTAAACATTTTTGGCTTCTTGGATACTCAAATTACAGGCCTCATCAAAGCAATAGATCAGCTTGATAATGTGATCATTAGTAGAAGACTCACTGCTAAAGAAAGTTGTGATAGAGGAAAGCTAAAAGCAGAGTTGATACACAAGTATAAGCTAAGCTCCAAGCTGTGGAGTCAGAAAGCTAGGAAAAAATGGCTGGATGATGGTGATAAGGGCTCCAAATATTTCCACAGAATAGCAAATTACAAAGGTGTTATTAAAAGGATCACTCATATATGTGCTAATGGAATTACTTTATCTGATCCACAAGAAATAAAGGTGGCTGCTGCAAAGCATTTCTCTGAGAGATTCTCAGCCACTCCTGCTCAAGAGCTTGATCTTAATGATCTCCCTTTTGCCTCCCTTTCATCTGAACAAGCTTGTTGGTTAGAGAGGCCCTTTGATGAAGAGGAAGTGCTTCAATCAGTTATGGCTTGCAGTGGAGATAAAGCTACTGGACCAGATGGTTTTACTTTGCTTTTTTTCCAAGTGTGCTGGCCTATAATCAAGACAGATCTCCTACTATTTATCAACCACTTCCATCATTCTGGTCTGTTGGGAAAAGGTTTAAATTCATCTTTTATGACACTTATTCCTAAAGGACCTTCACCTCTTACTTTTGATGACTATAGACCTATCAGTCTAATGGGGGGTCCTTACAAGATATTATCCAAGTTGCTATCCTTAAGATTAAAGTCTTTAATTGGGTTCTTGGTTGGAGATGAACAAACAGGCTTCATAGCAGGAAGGCAAATAATAGATGGAATTCTTATTGCCTCAGAAGTGGTACATTTTATCAAAAAGACAAAGCAAAAAGAAATTATATTCAAGGCTGATTTCAAAGCAAAAAGCAATCTAAGAGGGGACAAACTCCTCTTAGATTTCTATTTCCTAGGATTTTTCTTCTCTCTCAGTCCAAGAAAGCCAGGGTTGCTGATCTTTGTGAGGATAATGTTTGGGATCTGAATCTCAGGAGGGATCCTAGAGGTTGGGAAGAAGATGAATGGGAGCTGTTAGCATTAATTCTAGAGGGGGTCATTCTTTCAGAGGAGGAAGATATTCTGAATTGGGTTTGGGATTCAAATGGTTTTACTGTCAAAAAACTCTATTCCTTGCTAGCCAAGCAAAGCACACAAAATTCACAGAATCTCTCTTGGACAAAAAACCTATGGCTCCCAGGGATACCTCCAAAAATTGCAGCTTTTAGTTGGATGGCTTGTTTGGATATTATTCCCTCAAAATGTTTCCTGGATAAAAGAGGTATGAATTTGAATCTGTTGGAAATTGTTTGCCTCATATGTAAGTGGGACTTTGAGGATGGAAGCCACATTATTTTACACTGCCAGACAGTTTGGGAAGTTTGGGGTTTGGTGGCTTCCTGGTGGGGATTTCAGTTCATCATTCCCAGCTCAGTCATGTCTCTACTGGCCTCTTGGTATTCTTTAGTCCCTCTCAGAAGATTATCAAAGTCTTGGAAATGTCTAGTGTTGCTAACCTGTTGGCACATATGGTTGGCTAGGTGAGTTGGTGAGGGTGTCCTTCTCTGCTGGGGTTCTGGTCTTCCTTTTGAGACTGGTAGTTAGTCCTTTCTTTGTTTCTGTCTCAGTGTGTGGGTAGCAGTCCTGTAGGTGAGTGTTAGGTCTTTAGTCTTCTTTTGGCTGGTGTCCTCTCTTTGTTTGGGGGCTGGTTTGTTCTGCCTCAGTTCCTTGGGTTTGGGGTGATTCTTTGCCCTCTTGTTTTTGTTGTTACCTTGGCCATTTTGGCCTTAAAGTCCTGCTTCTCTGTGAAAGGGCTTCCTGTGAAAGGTCTTCTGCAGTGTTGTCCTCTGTTAAATCATGGTTATAGGTTAAATGAGGCATCAGTTTTGGTTCATTTCTACTGATACAAGTGTTGCTCCCATTCCCTGCTGCATTTTGTTGGTTTTTACTGAAGTTACATTGCTTTGGTTCTTGACGTGCGGCCCAAGTTTCAACTGTTACATGTTCATTTCGAATTCAAAGTCAGATACGTGGAGCTCAAGCAATCTCATATTGCAGACAAATTCCTACCCGGATGTTTCAAATCCAGTTCAGTGGAGCTCAAACAAACTCACATGGCTGCTAATATACTACCTGGATGTTTCATTCTACTCTCCTCTTTGCCTTTCCAGTGGTTCACAAGTCTTATCACACTTATGGCATTTTACTACCCGATCTTTTAGGTCCCTTGTTTGGTTTATCGTATTTTATTACTTTGCCCTTATTAGATTGTTGCGACTCTCTTTGGGCTTTTGGGATTCTTATCGTAATCCTCTGTAACTCCTCTTTCACCTCAAAAGAGGTTTCAATTTATATTACAGTCTTGCCGATCAAAAAAAAAAAAGATTACTCCTATAATATGTTAAGGCCATAACACCATAACTAAAAACCGATATTGATGCATGATGGATACCGAAATGGTCAAAACATATCTATTTAGTTTAGAAATGACTGGATATTTGCGTTCATTCTTTCACCACCAATCTAAAACATGGATCAGTTTATAAGGGAAAACTTGATACACTTGATGAAGTTCTGAGGAAGTTATAGGCTCATTCTTACAATTTACTGAAACTGTTTGGTGATCTTGTTTCGGATTGTAGTTTTGAGGACTGGCGTGCCACCCCGTGGAGTTGTGTATCTCAGAACCGACTATAATTTATTCTTGCAGGTGACACTTGGGACGATTCTTGTTTTTGTTTTTGGTCCTTGCAGGTGTTTTATTTGTTTAGTTCACGTTTTATCCGTGTACTTTTGAGAAGATTTCTATTTGATCCTCATTTTGGGTTGCATCATTTGTTCCTAGTTTTCCATCATGGAAGACGGGAATACTAATAAAAATTTCGCTATACACAAAAAACAATCTAAAAAAATCAAATAAAGGATCTTTCTCCATTTCTTCTGATTTTTCATTTATTGTTTACACATGTTTTGTTTATAGCCTATTTATTTTATTATTTATATATTAATGGGTAAGAGAGTTTAAGATTTGGGTAAGAATTAAAGGGTTTTGGGTTAAAGAGGTACAGTTGTGTAAATTTTGAAACTAACGGTAGACATTTTTATCATTTTGCTTGAAAATCAGCAAGAGTTGGATGGAAACCCTAACGATGTTAATTTGAATGATGATTACAAAAACCTACATAAATATATATACGTGTTTTACAAAAGATTACATAAATGTATAAACACATCATTTAACTACAATGTATATAGGGGCTTTCAGGTACGAACTCATCTTTAGAAACGAAATTCGAATTAATCCCAACTTTAATATCGCAGAATGCCCAAGGGCTGCGATTTTGTTTGGTTTATTTTTTCACCAAGTTTATTATTTTGATCTTTCCCGCTTCGTTTCAACTCCGATTTAATTTTTTCTTGCGCCAGAATTTTGCTTTTTTCAAGACCTATCCATCAAGTAGCATATTGAATATTTTTTTAAGCAAGAAAAAACATGTACAAGCAAAAACACAAATTGTAAACCGTGTATTAGTGTATGTGTTTGCAACTGCATTTGTATGAATAGGCTAATCTTAATGTATGCGTAAGCTAATTTTAATGTATCAGCTTACACGTATGAAATATACATTAAGATTAGCTTACACATACATTAAGTTTAGCTTACACACATATAAATATATATATATATATATATATATATATATATATATATATATATATATATATATATATATATATATATGTGTGTGTGTGTATATATATATATATGAAAGTAGTAAATACATACATTAAGTTCAACGTACACATACAAATGGAAATAGCAAGAACATACATTAAGTTTAGCGTACACATACAACTGAAACAACATGCATTAAGGTTGGCTTACACATACAAATGAAAGTAAATGCATTTCTCTCTCTAAAACCGTTTTCTCTCCCTTCTCTCTACATCTTCGTAAACCCTAACTTTGTCCTCCCGCCGTCACCGGCGTCTGAACTGGCTTCCTCCTGGACCAGGGACGATGCCGGTGACTCAGCTTCTCTTTTCTTCTTTGCCTTCTACCTTTTCCCCCTTCCTTTCTTTGCTTGGCCGCGCTCTTGATCTTGTCATGTCGGGAGTGGGAGGGGTTTCGGCCTCTTTGTCGATTCGTCACCGGCGGTACAAGGTCTTGGGTTCTTTGGTACTGTTTGTCTCCGATTTCTCCTGCTCCTTGCCTGGTTTCGTTTTGTTCAGATCTGAAGCTCCCCACAGTCCTCTCTAGTGTTCTCACTTTCAGATCTCCGGTGGGAAGCATTTCTGGCCACGGATTTGTTGAAGATTTGTAAGATCCAAGTTCGATTGAAGAGGTTCTGGCCATCCCTGACGTTTGGTTTCCCAAAGGTAATCTCTCCCTCTTTCTTCTTAACCAGATCTACCTTTCCCGACCGTGGTTTGGTCGGGGCCTCTCGGTTTGTTTCCCGAGTTGGTGGTTTGCCTATGGCTTGTGTTGTAGATTTGGTTTTTGAGGAAGGGGGTCTGGATACTAGAGGGGATGCGGTCTCGAAGGGTGCCGCTTAGTCTGAATCTCGCCATAGCTCTTCTTCCCTTCAGATCTGCCGATTATGGAGATCGTTCGTTCGTTATCTAGTGCTGGCCAGCAATCGAGGGGGGTTTTGATTCCATTGCTTCAGGTAATCCTTAGCTCCTTTCTCACTCTGTGCTTTTCTTCCTCTCCTCATCCTTTGGGGACTCATGGATTTGCGGTGCTGGCCATCGTGAGGGTTTTGGTCTTCTGAACTTTTTGGAAGAAAGGCGGGTGTGTTTGGAGTTGGGGGTTGGGTTGCTTTGGTTTCGGAGGTATGTTGTAGGTGTTGGTTCGGGTGTGGATGTTTTGAACATTGTTGTTGTCGTGCTGGTGTGGTTGCTGGGTTGTGGTCGGGGTCTTGTGCGCGGAATCAGGGGTCGTTCTGCTCCGTCGGAGTCTAGGCTTGGTCTTCGCCGACTGGTTCAGTCGATTGCTCTGGTGATGTTGCTGTTTTCTTCTCCTTTTGGGCCTAAGGCCGATTGGGCTTCTTTTCATTATCTTGGGTTCTGACCCTTTGTTTTTTCTGGTGGTTTTGGGTAGAGCTGCGTCTCTTACCTCTTGTTAGGCCTTGTTTCTTTAAGTTGTTGGCCGTTTGTTTGCCTGTGTAGGGTTGTTTGATGCACCACTTGTGTTGTGGGGGTGTACCTGTTTGGTTTTGTCCCTTGTTGGACATTGTTGCGTACTTGTTAGAAAATTAGGGTTATAAGACCTGTAGTTGTTTGTTTTATGTTCACCCCTGGTTGGGTGGTAGTTCTGAGGCAGTGCCGCTGGCCTGTGCTCTTTGGTTTTATTGAGGATCTCATCCTTGTCCACTGGCTTCATTTTGAAGCCTTAGGATCTTTATAAAAAAAACACATACAAATGAAAATGGCAAGAACATACATTGAGTTTAACTCACATATACAAATGAAAATTGCATAAACGTACATTAAGCTTAGCGTACACATACAACTGAAAATTACAAAACATGCAGTTGTAAAAACATACATACAAAACATACGGTCAACGCCGGTCAAATCGACGAAAAATAGGAAAATTTAAAATTTTGGGACACACTTAAATGAACCTAAATTTGACCCCGAGGGTCATACCGGACTTAAGTTGACCCCGATATCACCAAAGTGAGTTCTGGGGGACTCAGGGCAGAAAGGTTGACTTTTTGCCGGAAAAGTCAACCGAGCGACGTTTTGGTCCGTTCGAGGTCCGTTCTGGATCCAAAAAGCTTAGTCGTCATTACAGCGGTCTTAGTTGAGCCGTTTCCTTGTAGCCCGTGAAGTTTCGTAATTTCTTGAAAAATGGGCCCGTTAGGGGCCCGAGACGGCCGAATTTCGCGAATCTGACTGAAAAATATCTAGAAGATATTTTTCAAAAGGGGTGGGACCCACTTGCCACTTGTCACACAATTGGTGGTGTTAGGTAATATTGAACCAAACAAAGGGAAGACCACATGATAGGTTCGGCCACTTAGAGAAAAAAAGAGAAAAGAAGAAAGAAAGAAGAGAGAAAAAGGAGAGAAGAGAAAGGGAAAAAGAGAAGAAGGAGTTAGGGTTTAGGGATTTTCCGACGATCCAACCGACGGATCGTCTCAACGATCGAAGAATCAAGCTTCCCTCGTCATTCCCTACGGTGAGAACCTAATTGATTTTCGTTTTGGTTCGTTTAAAAGTTAGGGTTTGTGTTAAAACGAGTTAACTATGGATGAGTTGAGGTGTTGGGTTTGTTGGAAACGTTTTTGGGGCGAAAAATGACCGGATTCCGGTGACCAGAGGCTCGGGGGAGCTCCGGCCACCGTGGGTGGTGGCTGGCCAGAGCTAGGACCGGCCACCATGGTGGTGAACCGGTCCAAAACCGGTCCAGCCACCCACGGCTAAGGGTGTCCGGGTGGGGCCCACGTGTTCGGGTCTCGGGTTTTCGTGTTCGGGTGATTTTGGACGAACCCCAAGTCGTTAATTCACACCCGGAACGAATTTTGGAATTAAATTGTGAAAGTTGGAATGACGGGTTTAGAAACTTTAAACGCGAATTAAATTGCTCGGAAGTCGGAAATTGATTACGTCGATTGCATTGGAACCCTTTAATTATTCTAAGATCGTAGAAACGAAAACGGGAATTTTCGGAGCCCTGGAAGGGCGTTTTCCAATCCCGGGCAGATTCGCCGAGCTGGGCGAAACGGGCCTTTCCGGGCCCATTATTGACAATGTCGAGTAATTGGGAAGTTTAGGACTGATCGACATTGTCGGGGTTGAGTTTGGGCGTCTAATTCTTTAAATTCAGTTGTTGCCTGCGAACTTAAAAAGTGTTTAATTGTGATCTTGTTAGACCGTGCCGAGGACCGCGGAAAGGGAAAGCTAGGCGAGTGATCGTGAGCACGCCGGAGCTTGGTTGTGAACTTTTGGGAAAGCGTACGAGGTAGGGACAAGTAGCCGGATCTCGACCTTGACTAGGGAAAGTTAACAGTAGAAATGTATGTGACACCTAGTGGTGTCGTAGGATAAGTAAGTTTATCGAACACTAGAAATGCAGGCGACACTTAGTGGTGTCGTATGATACGTGAACGTATCGAACAATAGAAAGACATGTGACACTTACTAGTGTTGTAGGATAAGTGAACTTATCGAACAATAGAAATACTGGTGGCATTTGGTTGTGCCCGGAGGTTGATTGAATTGTTTGTGCTTGTGGGTGGCCATGAGTGCCTGTGGGGAGTTGAACCCGTATTTTATTGTTTGTGTTTGTGGGTGGCCATGAGTGCTTGTGGGGAGTTGAACCCGTATTTTACTGTTTGTGTGTCGTGGGTGGTTAGGTGTGCCTTTGAGGTGTTGGACCCGTATTTTTTTACTGTTTGTGTGTCGTGGGTGGTCAGGTGTGCCTTTGAGGTGTTGTACCCTTATTTTTTACTGTTTGTGTGTCGTGGGTGGTCAGGTGTGCCTTTGGGGTGTTGAACCCGTGTGTTATTGTTTTGTGTGTCGTGGGTGGCCATGTGTGCTTGTAGGGTGTTAAACCTGTGTTGTCGCTATTTGTTGAACCTTGGGTGCTGACTGTGATTGCATGGAGGTTGGGGCCCGCCTGACAGAAAAGTGGTCATGTGGTCGCGCGCGTGGGGGTTGGCTAGCCTTCCGACTAACCATCGGTAAAGTTGTGCATTCTTCGGCGATGAAGGGCGGCTCCCCTTCCGACTAGCTATCGGAAAAGTATTGTTGTATATATCGCTAACAGGTCAACCGCCTGGCCCGACTGCATGTTGGGGAAAGTTGTGTGGGCAGGCTCAAGCCCAGCCGGTTAGCAACCGGCACTGAGCAGCTGGAGTGTGATCCTTTATGATCTTGTTTGTCGTGTGCGATCCTTTGTGATCTTGGGTGTTGCGTGGTTATTAGTTGCGTTTTGGGTTGAGGTCGTAACCGTTGTGTTGGGTCTACATTACGCGTCCGGGTTTGAGTTGGTTGGGGAAAGTAACAGTTTTCGTGTGACAGTCGGGTTACTTGAGTTTGGGGATAGTAGTCCCCGGTGTTGGGTTTGTGGTTGGTGTTTCTGGCATTCTCTGCTAGTATGTCATAGTCAGTCTGATATCCGTGGTGGTGAGCGAACGCTCACCCTTAGCTGCTTTTCCTACAGGTACTGGTCGCGAGACGGACTAGGGGAACTCTCGAAGCTTGAAGAACTGGGAGCGGGAGTCCGGGTTTTTGGGAGTTTAGCGACGTACGCTTTGTTTATTTTGTCCGCTTGTTTTGGACGTACTTTTAAGTTGTAAAATATTATTTTGATTAACTAAATGGTGATTTTAAGTGGTTTACTTAAAGGGGTTTGAAAATTATTTTATTGTTTCATCGGTCGCGTTCCGGGTTCGGTCCTGCCGAATTCGGGACGTGACAGATTAGCTTACACTTACAAATGCAGTTGCAAACACATACATTAATGTATGGTTTACAAATTGTGTTTTTGCTTGTACATGTCTTTTCTTGCTTCAAAACATATTCAATATACTACTTGATAGATAGGTCTTGGAAAAAGAAAAAATTTGGCGTAAGAAAAAATTAAATCAGAGTTGAAACGAAGCGGGAAAGATCAAAATAATAAATTTGGTGAAAAAAATTCGCAACCTTGCATTATGTGATTACATGCGATTACAAGGCCAAGATGGATTCGTATTTCGTAAAAATGTTGGTGATTCGTACTTGAATGTTAACATATATATATATATATATATATATATATATATATATATATATATAGGGAAGCTTTCAGGTACACACCACTCTTTGGATACTAATATGTGAACCTCATGTAAATCTGCTGAAAAAAGATGTAATTACATTTTATTTTAGAGATATTATATTTTGTTTATGTAAATAAAAAATAGAATAGTCTAACGTAAATGTAAATCAGAAATGTAAATCTAAAGAAATAAATTTTAATTACATTTTATTTCCGCATATTTACATGGGTCGCACAATTTGTATTTTAAGGAAATTTGCACCTGAAAGCTATCCTATAATCCCGAAATTACTTTCGTTAGTTTTCCCATCCAAATCTGTTGGATTTTACAACAAACTTATGCCCAAGTAGTTTCTAAATTTACATAACCATGACTTTCTATTCCAAACCTAAACCCAAACTCTCTTCGATTCTATCCTATTTACAAAAAAAAAATCCAATTACCAAAACAAAAAATAACTTTTGAAATTGTAAAAAAAATATTTTCAAAATAATAAAAATTGTTTAGAAAATTTAAAATTAGAAAACATCTTAAAATTTTAATTTAAGATTTAAAATAGATTATTGTAGAATTAAAATAAATTTTTGAAATGTAAATTTATTACTTCAAAGTTAATAAATAATAATTGAAAAATGGAATTAATATTTAGTATTTAATTGTGTGATTTTATAATTTAGTCCTTCATCTTACATATAATTCTAAAATTACCTTTATTTTTGTACAAAATCACATAATCCTAACTTACTCTTTTTCTCCGGACCTACCTTTACTGAAACTCCTTTATCTGGGGAGGCCGTCTTCTCCCGTTGCTAAAGTTATGCATCACCGTGTAGGATGACAAAAGAGATAACATTCTTTCCTTCGTCTTCCTCGACTTCACTAGCTTGAGCACATGATGATGAAGATCATATGATGTCGCATGAGAGATCTCAATCAACAACATATCAAAGTACAGATCATTAAATGAGCTATCTCTCGTCTCACCTCACATTTCCAAAAATCGAAGAACACACACTAACAGAAGATGAACATTTTCCTCTCCAGACACTCCGGAAAAAAACTTACAACTGAGTTTTTTTGCGCCGTCGGCGGCTTTGCAACACCACATGGCTACTTGTGAAGTCGACATTGGTCATTATCTAGTTGTTTCTCGACTTTTTTTGGAGCTCCCTTCTCTCGCGACATGTGATCTTTCCTTACGTGGGTGATATTTGGTTTGGCCCCGTTTTACGGCGTCCGTTTAGGTGTGTCGTTTTCTCTCCCCTTTTTGAGCCATTGGCTAGTGTTGGCCTTCGGTGGGCTTCTACCATTGCTGGTTGAGCGGCCTTTTTGGGATAGCTTCAAGTGGTGTTGTGTGGTGTGAGTTTCAATCGTCCTTGCATCATCGTCCGTCGTTTTGAAACTACACCAGGAAGTCACTCGGGCGATGGATGGAAATCGGTCATCGGTAATGAAAGTTTCATTACCGACGGCCCATATAGTCGTTTGTAATGAAACTTTCAAAATCGACGAATTTCCATGTAGTCGGTATTGAAAGTTTCATTTCCGACGTTTTTCAAGTAGTCGGTCTTGAAAGTTTCAATACCGACGAATTTTCTATCTTTCCGTCAAGTTTTACCATATTCATTAATGCCACTCATACATGTTTTGGAGCCCTAAAACACCTCAAACCATCTTTTACCTCGTCATAATATCATTCTTTGCAAAAAAAATATCTCCATCAAACCCCTATTTTTCCCAAAAACACTTTTTTTTCTCCCAAATTTTCTTGATTTGGGAGTAGGTGTCGAGGGATATTTATACTTGAAGCTAAAAAGATGGTATGTTTCTTAATCTTCGTTGACTATTTTATCAGATTTGAGTAAATTTGTATTTGAGAAGCGTTGGATATGATGAAAATGAGTTATATATAATTAGTGTGGGTTGAATTTGTTATTTTTTTTAGAATATTGAGTAAAATTTGTGTGTATATAAATATATATGATGACAATAAATATAAGAGTTGGTTGAAAATATATTGTGTTTGAGAAGTGTTGGATGATGAAAATAAGTAATAGAATTAGTGTTGGTTGAATTATTTGTTACAATTGAGTACATTAGTTATATCTATTGAGGGTTGAAATTGTATAATAATTCTTATTAGGGAATTTTCACCTCAATACCCTAACTATCATTTTATTTCACCTCAATACCCTAACTATTTTTCGTGGCACCTCAATACCCTAGAATTGCATTTTCCGTCATTTAGTACATGTTGTTAGTTTCAGTCTATCCCCTCACCAACAGTCAAATTTTCAAACCCATGCCATTAGTTTTCAAAATTTTATTTTATTTCTTTATTCTTTTAAAATCAGTTTTATGTTTTATAAAAATTATATTTTTTTTCAAAAAATCTGTTTATTTTTTATAAAATCAGATTTTTTTTATCATAAAATCAGTTTTTTGATTATAAAATAAGTTCTTTATTATAAAATCATTTTATTTTTTTTATAAAATCAGATTTTATAATAAAAATCAGTTTTAAATTATTAAAAAATCAGTTTTAATTATTAAAAATCAGTTTTAATTATTAAAAATTGGTTTTAATTATTATAAAATCAGACTTTTATTTTAACAAATCAGTTTTTTCTTTATTTAATATTTATTTGGAAATTAGTTTTATCTCTCTAATATCTTTTTATTTTTCCTTTAATGGTTCAAATTCCTCTCTTCATATTCAGAGACAAAAGCTAAACTTGCAGAAAACAATTTTTGATCTTTCAATAAGAAAACGCATCTTTATTAGTTCATTTATGTGAGGGATCTTGGTTTTTCAGACCCTAATATTACTAACACATGTAAGATCAATCAAGCTGTAAGCTTCATTTGGATGTTAGTAGAAAAATAAAAATAGATTATCCCTTAGCTTTCTCAAGGAAATTGAAGTCTTTCATCAGCAAGAAAACAAAATACTGATAACAATTATCAATACTTATCATTTTAGGTCATCAGAAAAGAGATGATTTTTAATTTTAAAAATTTCTTTTCAACACAGATTATATCAGGTCAACATGACTCTGAAGCCTATCCCCAAGGGAAAAAGAAGAAAAAAACATAACCCAACTTTCCACTCAATTCCAGAAGACAAGGAGCTGCATTTCGATTCAGAACACAAATTGGAGCTCGGAAAGACAAAATCTCCGAGAACAGCCCAAGCAATACCACCCAGAAAATCTCTAACAAATTGCAACCCAAAAAATCCCTAAAAAAGAAATCCCCAAATCTGAGAAAAAAAAATCAAACCCAGCAGAAGCCGAGTGGTCGGAGGCTCGCGCCATGTTCGGAATTGTCGTCCCCGCCCTCCACAGTCTCGCCGATGAGCTTCGTTCTCCGTGCTCCGAGCTTCATCTCTGGTTCAAATTCCTCTCGTATCCATCTGGCAGCACTCGTGTGGGGAGGAGGTTTGAGCTTCGTGTGGGGAAGAGGAAGATGAGGTATGGTGGCAAGAGCTTGAAGTGGTGGTCTGAGATTCGGGTGGGGAGGAGGAAGATGGGGTGTGGTGGTGGTCGGTGCTACAAAATGGGGGTGGGAGAATTTGAGAAGATAAAAAAAAATAAGAGATTAGATTAGGGTTTGAAGAGGAATAGTTAGAAGGGGTAGTATTGTCATTTCTTAAGAAATTGGGGTCATGTGTCAGGCACATGACCATTTTCCATCCAAAATGGATGAAAAGTTGACGACGGGTACTAAAGTGACGGAAAATGTCATTCTAGGATATTGAGGTGCCACGAAAAATAGTTAGGGTATTGAGGTGAAATAAAACGATAGTTAGGGTATTGAGGTGAAAATTACCCTTCTTATTAATTGTGTCATGAATTGATGTTTGTACGTTAGGAAGGGGATGATAGAAGTTGTATGGATTTGCCTCAGTAAAATAAGACTTACCAAAAAGGTGTGGGGAATTTTTTGCACTATATGTTGGATAACTGTGAACCAATAAGGGATGACGTCGAATTGTACAAGTGTGCATGTAAAAGTTGTGTGGGTGACTATTACCATACAATGGATGAGTAGTATGTTAACATACAAAATATGGTACATCTCGGTGAAGAGGAACGAAGGCCTAGGTCGTTCACATAATGCAGACAAAAAAAAATATAGATACGAGAAACTATGCTTCATCTAGTATTGTGGCGAATGATCAAGAAATCTGGTATGATCCAATAAGGGAGTACGTCCAAGATGCGTTTTCATTATTCGGTAACACTACTATTGATTATGGTGATCATAATTATCCTAGTCATTATAATGTTGCTAGCTCGACTGCAAATGAAAACCATGATTTACAAAAATGACGATTTGAAGTTGTTGGTGTTGAAAGTCAACAGTGATGATATGAAGTCGTCTTTGATGAAAGTAGTGATTTTCAGTAGTGACGACTTCAACCGTCGGTGTTGAATATTCAAGACTTTGAAATATCGGTACTGTAATTCAACAACGATGATTTAAAGTCGTCGTTATTGAATATTAAACGTCGAACGATTCGTATGAGGTCGGCAATGAAAAAATCCACTCTCGATAGTTAACATTTTATCGTTTTTTTAAATTGACGATCTAAGACCGACAAAACTTATCTGACGACTTGATCATCAGTATTTTTCTTGGTCGACGAACTTGAAAACATGGCCTACAAATCGTGTCCGTCGTCCCAGAAGCTTCATATAGTAGTGTGGGTAGCCATGTTTTGTCATCGCACCTAGTCTATCTTCAAGTGGCAGTTTAAGGGTTCACCGGGAACATTTTTTCCTTCTTTGGGTCGTTGTGCGGTGTTGACCATTGGTGGGATTCTTTTTTTGGGAAGTAGAGAATGTGTTGTTTCTCTCCCATTGATGGTGTGTTGCGGTCATTTTTTTCTCTGAGCATTGGTGTCGGCTATTTGGCATAGAGCTTCTGCTAGAGGTGGGTTGCGCCTTCTGGTGGCTTTCCTCCATTAATCTTCAGATGACTTGTAAGAACCGCCCCCGGTCGACATCGGTCGAACCGGTGAAGTTTGGGGAAAGTTGACTTTCCGCCGGAAAAGTCAACCGACGACTCCGGGAGTCATTCGGGACCTTTCCGGGACCCAAAAAGCTTAGTCGTCGTTACGGTTATCTTAGTTGGGTCGTTTCCTTTCATATATGTAATTTTGCGAAAAAGTCAAACCCGGGTCAAACTAGGTCGAATTAGGGGTCTTAACGAATTAATTTAATTTGAGCTGAGATATTTTGGGTAGAAGTGGACCCCACATGGACACATGTCCATGTGTCTTGGAGGAGAAGAAAAGAGTGTAAAAAGGCTCATTTGACCTCACATTTTGCTTAAGGGGAAAAGTACAAAAGGGACTAAAGGGACATTTACCTTTTAGGTTAAATGACACATGTGAGGAACAAATTCAGCATTTTCTCCTTGTTGGCCGAAATTTTAGAGAGAGAGAGAGAGTGTGTGAAACCTCCATAGCTTGAAGAAGAAGAAATGAGAAGAAGAGAAGAAAACTGTATCCTTTCACTTGATTTCTACCCCAAAACCCTCATTTTCTTCCATTTTCTTCATCATCTACCCATTCCCTAAGGTAATCTTGCACTTAACAATCCTTTTGTTAAATTTCTAGTTGTGGGTTTTGGTAGAAATTGCTTGAACACGACTTGGGTGTTATGGGTTTTTTTGATGGTTAAATAGATGATTGTGGAGAGAAAGTTGAAGAGTTTGATGGAAATCAATTGAGTTTGTTATTATTTGGATGAAACCCACTTAGAGTTGAAGTTTTTGGAGTTGTTGAGGTTAATTTTAAGGTTTTAGAACCTAACAATGTAGTTTTGGAGAATCTAGAGCTTGTTAAGAACTTTTTGGAGAAATGGGGTACTTTTCCGGCGACCGGAGGTTCGCCGGAGCTCCGGCCGGTCACCGGGGGTGTAACCGGCCATGGACGGAGGGAGGGCACGGAACCGTGACTGGCCACACGGTGGTAGTCCGGTACAGCCACCCACGGTCCATGTGTGGCCGTGGGGCCTACTCGGCCGAGGAGCGGGTGGGTCGTGTTCGGGTGGTCTTGGGTGATCCCCGGATTGATAATTCACACCCGAACGAATTACGGAAGTGATTCGTGGAAATTCGGAAATTGTAGTTTAGAAACTTTAATTGCGGTTTTAGAACGCTCGGACAACGGAATTTGATTCCGTCAAGTGCGTTGGAACAAGTAAATTTAATTAGGAATGATAGAAACAAAAAGGGGAATTTTTGGAGGCCCGATGGACGTTTTCCATATTCCGGCCAAAATGGGCCTTCCGGGCCCATTTTGACAAGATTGAGTAATTGGGGGTTAGTTTGGTTATTTCTCTCTTCAAACCACCCTTGAGTTATTATTAATTCTCGTATTACTTGTAATCTTAGACGTTGTTCCCGAGCACGGCGGAGGAGGCTACTAGGTGACTCGTGATAGTTCGCGTGTGGATAGCGGTTGAGGTAGCGAATACCGGTTTAATTGCGGAAATTTATTGGTATGCATATAGGTTATGAACTCTCATGTGATATAGAATCACATGTAGGATGTGAATAACTAGCGTGGAACCACTTGCGGGCCAGGTCGTGCTCGTAAGTGTGGGAATTGACGTGTTGTAGTATCACATGTGGGTCCCTGGTTGGGCTCGTAGGATTGCGTGTTGGGTGGGTTTGTTGTGATTAGCAGCTTGTAATGTGTGATATGTGTTATGTCCGTTGGTAAATTAAGGATCATGATATACTATGAGAACGTGGTAAATGTTAGTGTGAGTTATTGTCTTGTGATATGATCGGGTGATTGATAGACCGATGTGGTGTGTTCGATAAGATTGTTCGGAATGGTATGACGGTGTGATATGTTCGGTATGATATGTTTGAGGATGTTGTTCCGGTCCGATATCGTGGCTGATGCTGTTCTGGCACGATATGTTCCGAGGCGGTGTGTTCCGGTCCGATATCTATATCTATGGATGGTTCCGATATATATATCTAGACTGAGGCTTCCGGTATGATATATATACCGTGGAGGATTCTGGTATAGGATATCCAGGCCGAGGATTGGTTCTGGTGCGATACTTGTGCTGCATGTGTGATTCCGGTACAGGGTATCTAGAGCCGAGGAGGGTATTCCAGAGCAATGTTTATACCGATGAGTGTTCCGGTATGGTATGTGTGATGTGATTTGTGCCCCGTGCTAGGGGAAGATATACCCGACCGACGGAGGATTCCGGTCCGCTATATTATGAGTTGTACCCCGATGATGTGTATTCCGGGAAGATATCTAGGCTGATGTCGAGTTCGGTACGATATGGTGAGCCGGGCCATGGAAGCCGACGCATTGCTCTGGAATACCACAGGTGGAAGTGGTTGCTAATGATATTTATCATGTGTTGAGCTGTTTTGATTGTTGTGATTGCTTATGCTTGTTATGTGATCTACTGTGATTTGAAATACAGTTAACCCTGAGTTCAGTGTATTGCCTTGTGAGTTCGCACGTCTGGTTGGTTGTGAGATAACTGTGGTCGTTTTCCATTGAGAATTGTTAGTTGACGGGTGCTGAGAGCATAATTGAGAAGAAATGTATCGGTTCAGTGTCGAGATTGATTTACGGGTTGCACCCGAGTGGGGGTCAAGCGTTGTCTTGGGTTACTTGTTTAATTGATTCGTAGTTATTGTGCTTGCAAGTATGCCTTAATTGGACGATTACCCGTGGTGGTGAGCGGATAGCTCATCCCCTTAACTACTTTTTCCTACTGAGCGAAAGTTCACCCCATTCATTACTGTTTTACAGGTTTTGATCATGAGTTGGTTTAGAGGACGTCTCAGAGCTAGGAAGCTTGGCGAGAGTCCTAGTGTTGGGATCCTATAGAGACGTACTTTCCCTTTTTTGTATTAAACTCTTTATTACTGGGTTTTCGAGCGTTGACTCGGTATTGCTGACTTTAAACAACTTATTGGAACTTCATTTCGTTTAAACTTGCTTTATTTATTATTGTTTTTAGCTCACGTCTCGAGTCTGGTGAAAACCGGATTTGGGGCGTGACATGATTGTAGTTGCTGAAATTCTGATCATGTGCAGCTATAGATGTAGATGTCACTTGGGATGTTGTTGTTTAGTAGCAATATTTAAACAAGGTAAATCAAGCATATGAAGGTGAGATGTCAATTTAGATCTACTGACTTGTCCATTAACCTCTGGCCATATAAAGTATGAAAACGTAAGAAGCATAAACGAATCAACCACACATAAGGACACGAGATTGGTTACCCAGTTCGGTGCAACATCACCTACATTGGGGGCACTTTGCCAGTAGAAAGGTTTTCACTATAATGTAATCAATACGCATACAAGTTCTCAGATCATCCAAATCGACCATATGCTATTATTACAAAAAAAGGTTACTCCATGTCCTAACGCCCAACTTTCAGAAATTGTTAAATCTTAACCCTATAAAACTGAAATTGCCATGTAGTAACGGTCAAACATCTAAATACACCAAATGTTTCTAATTTTAAACAAACATTAACTTGGCCAAGTGAAAAGTCGAGTTTGCCCTCAAATATGTTATTCCTTCGGACGTTAACTTGGCCGAACTTCGTCTCTTCGTGACCTCATCTCTTCATCTCAGGTCTTCGAACTTCATCTCTTGGTGACCTCAGCTCGCCGAAGCTCCATTATAAAATGAGTCACGTGAGACGTACGTAAGTCACTGTTCACAGAAACAGTCAATTTAAACAGTACTTGTTGGTTTTTAATAATTCAGTTTTAAAATTTGTTACTATTTGACAATTTTCCAAAGTTTGGGTGCGGATTTGACAATTAAGTGTAGTACGGCATTAGAACATAGAGTAACCCCTTACAAAAATGACAAACCTAATTCAGAGACTCCCCCTAAACCTGAGATCCCATCTCAGTTCCACTCTTCGAGCACCTGTAGTCTGGGATGTTCTTGATCTCCAACAAAAGGTAGTGATCATCACTTATCAGTGCACAGCTCCTAAGCTTGTTTGATCACGATATATATTATCAGCTCATAGGCATTTCGTTTGCTTCATTTTGTTCAGTTTCTCAACATGCTAGTCTTACAGGCTCGAGAACCATAAACTCATGAGAGAAAATAAAAATGCACAAGAAGCTCTTTCTTAGACCAATTGATCGTCAGATAGGCAATTACGATTAACCCTAGTTTGTGAGGTTTCCATGGTATATATAGTGTTGTCTTGCTTCCCACGCCGCACCTCCTAGGGTTTAGTGACTTTAGAGTCATGATTTGGCTGAATCTCTAGTTCTCTTTATCTGCAACTAGTTTTCTTGTTCAGCACAACTTTCCAATCTTTATCCACGCAAATCTGCGTGTGTATCTTCTGATATGGGAAAGAAAATCTCTTTGTTTCCTAATTCAAGTAGATCTCTCTATCAAAGAGTATCTATACGAAGAGGAAACATATCTTTACCGGATGAATGTGGACGCGTTCTGGATATTTTCAAATAATATCGCGCGTGTATTGTCAACCAATGTCACTAACAATCTGTGTTGACATATTTTATTTTGCTCTGCTCCAGTTTCATCGTGATGTCAATTGACATCTCTGCTAACATCTTTGACTTGACTCAAAAGTAGCCAATATCGATGTAGCAACAGTTGCGTTGTCCGTTAGCTCTCCTCCGACGGATTTCGGGTGGCTACAGTTACGCCATTCGTTGGCTCTCCTCTAGCGGTTTCTAGATATCTAGGTGCAAAGTCCATATACAATAACGTGTGGATTGATAATTGTTGGGATTTCAAAGTGCTAGGTGGTGTTTTGGCCTTTTGGTCTGTTGATTCTAGGGCCTTGTTTGGGTTTGCTTTCAGCCTATTTGCTTATGTCTTATTTAGTTACTCGTTACGTTTATTTTAATGTGATCTGGTTGTACTATTTCAACACTTTGGTTCGTATAGGAGGTGAACCCACGAGGGTTCCCTAGGCTATTCTTTCTACTTAAGGAAATTGGTGTTTTATAAAAACAGCTGATAAAAAAACATAACATAAGAAGAAATCGAATAAAAAGAAAAAAGAAAATACAACAACAAAAACACAATATTGATCATAGATATAGAAATAATAGAGCCAATCTCATAGTCAATTACCAAAACTCATACCATAAATTAATTCAAACATCCAAAAAAATCAAGTTTGATGTAAGGTTGGGTTCCACTTTAGGGTTCGATTTAGGCTTGACGTAGTTTTAGGGTTTCAATAATGAGAGTAATTTTGTCATTTAAAAAAAAATGCATAGTAGAGTCTAATAGAATTAGATGGTAAAGCTAACAACGATAATTTCCAGATAATTTAGTGTGGTCAGATAACACGTTTATACATTTTTGTAGCCATGTGTAAAACGCGTATAGGTTTATGCAAGAATATGTAATCATCTCTTGTTTTTAAAATAGGTCAGTCCCTCCTCTATTAAGTTCGAATTTTAGTACATGTATGTGTAAAACGAGTACTTTTTTTAGCATAGTGAGAACTTTTATTGATAGTACCAAACAAAACTACAAGCAAAAAAACATCGAAGTGAAAAATGAAAGACAAAGAAATCAAAAGGTTGAGACTTTATGCTAAACCCGTAGGTATTGAATGCTCAACTGTATAACAGAATACCCGGCTATACCAGGGGTGGAAAATGGGAGACAAGCTCCTGTTGCTGGGACGATATTGAGGAGAGCCAACACATTTCTGACTCAACCTGATAACGTGGAAATAGTATAAGGGCAGTGGTAGGTGGCACGGGTAGTCAGGGAGAACTCCAAGAAACAGGGGGGGTCAGGGCATCGAATTTGTACAGACCTTGGTAGGGCTAAGTGTGCATCGCCACACACACCTCGTTGCACAAAGGGCCACTCATTTTCCTTGGCGAAGCTGCTTGGAAAACCTCACCTCATCTTTCTCTACGGCAGCTTGTGCCTTGGATCCCAATCAGGTGGTCGTCGGGCTAGGACCCTAACCTACTTGATCATTGTCCTTGTTGGTGCTCTAATTGTAGAGGGATCCAAGGGATGATCATGCCTCATGGTCTCCATCATCGGTCCAGAGAGAAGATCCACTAGGACGGGGAGCATAGAAGCATCTGGGGGCAGTAGCAATCCGTGTGGTTTAGGGGGGGGGGGGGGTTTAGAAATAGCACATGTCGTGGATCCTAGTCGGGTGACCGTCGTGGGGACTACAGTTGCGGGGGAAAACATAGGTGATCGCAGAGAAACAATCGTCGAAGGAGCCATGAAGGCGGACCTTCTTGGGCGATGATGACGAGATGAGGTCATGGCTGAAAGGGGAAGCGGTCGGAGGGGAACCGGTACCAACCTCTTGGCCTTCTTCTAGTAGAGGAGGGGTTTGATCCGCTCTTTGCTCAACGCTGGAGGCATGTATTCGGGGTCTCCCGCCGCCAAGGGCAAAAGAGGAGTGGTTTGGGTAGACGCACAAGGACGTATATGGTCGTCGACTGGAAGAGTCGGGGCAATAGAGTGAGGTAGTGGTGTGGGACCACCCGGATATAATATAATTCTAAGGCCCAAGGCCTAAAGCCCAATTAAGTCATAATAAGCTTGCTGAAATTTAACTAAAAGCCTTTTTATATCTTATAAGAAAAAGGGTTGTTAATTTTTTTAGCTTATGCTATTCCAATTTGTATGGTTTGAAGACGGATTAAACTGTCATGGTGTAATGTTTATTTTACTTATGGACTAGAACACATAGGTGACTGGGTTATGGCAAGCTTACTTATGGGTTAACTGCTCTTGCTTAATTTTAGGGTTAAATATCGAAACTGTAAGAACCACTCCCGGTCAACGCCAGTCAAATCGGCGAAAAACAGGAAAATTTAAAATTTTGGGACAAATACTTAAATGAACCTAAATTTGACCCCGAAGGTCATATCGGACTTAAGTTGACCCCAATATCGACCAAAGGGAGTTCTGGGGGACTCAGGGCAACTTTTTGACCAATTTGGGAAATGTTGACTTTTTACAGGAAAAGTCAACTGTGCGACGTTTTGGTCCGTTCGAGGCCCGTTTTGGATCCAAAAAGCTTATCCGTTGTTACAGCGGTCTTAGTTGAGCCGTTTCCTTGTAGCCCGTGAATTTTCGTAATTTCTTGAAAAATGGGCCCGTTCGGGGCCCGAGACGGTCGAATTTCGCGAATCTGACAGAAAAATATCTACAAAGATTTTTTTAAAGGTTGGGACCCACAAGACACTTGTCAGAAATGTGGTGGTGGTTGGTTTTTAAATTAAAGAAAAAGAAGTATGAGTCGTAGTTTAGTAATTAAGAGGTAGTAGTTGGTAATTTGAACAAAACAAAAGGGAATGGACTTGAGCTGTCCGGCCATTAACCAAAAAAAGAGAAGAAATAGAGAGAGAAAGAAGAGAGAGAAAGGGAAGGAGAGAAAGAAGAGAGAAGTTGGGTTTTGTCGATTTTCCCGAACATCCGACTGACGGATCGTCTCAACGGTTGAAGAATCGAACTCCCGTCATCATTCCCTACTGTGAGAACCCGTCTTTTTCTCGTTTTGGAACGTTTGAATTTTAGGGTTTGAGTTTAAATGGGTTGATTAAGGTTGGGTTAAGGATTGGGGTTCGTTAGGAACGTTTTGGGGCGAAATGGAACATTTTTCGTTGTGGCCGTGTGGGGCCCACTTGGTCAGGCCTCGTGTTTTTCGTGTTCGGGTAGTCTTGGACGATCCCCAAGTCGATAACTCACACCCGGAACGAATTATGGAATTAAATTGTGAAAGTTAGAAATTTCGGGTTTAGAAACTTTAAACGCGAATTAAATCGCTCAGAAGTCGGAAATTGATTTCGTCGATTGCATTGGAACCCTTGAACTATTCTAAGGTCGTAGAAATGAAAACGGGAATTTTCGGAGCCCCGGAAGGGCGTTTTCCAATCCCAGGCAGATTCGCCGAGCCGGGCGAATCGGGCTTTTCCGGGCCCTTTGTTGACAATGTCGAGTAATTGGGAAGTTTGGGAGTGATCGGCATTGTCGGGGTCGCGTTTGGGCGTCAAATTCATTAAAATTCAGCTTTGCCTGCGAACTTAAAAAGTGTTTTAATTTGTGATCTTGTTAGATCGTGCCGCCGACCGCGGAAAGAGGAGGCTAAGCGGGTGATTGCGAGCATGACAGAGCTTGAGCGTGGATATTTGGAAAGCGTTACGAGGTAGGGAAAAGTAGCCGGATCTTGGCTCTGGTTAGGGAAAGTTAACAGTAGAAATGCATGTGACACTTGGGTGTCGTGGGATAGGTAAGTTTATCGAATAATAGAAAGGCAGGCGACACCGGGTGGTGTCGTATGATACGTGAACGTATCGAACAATAGAAAGGCATGTGACACTTAGTAGTGTCGTAGGATAAGCGAAGTTATCGAACATTAGAAATACTGGAGGCATTTGGTTGTGCCCGGAGGTTGATTGAATTGTTTGTGTGTCTTGGGTGGCCATGAGTGCCCGTGGGGAGTTGAACCCGTATTTTACTGTTTGTGTGTCTTGGGTGGCCATGAGTGCCTGTGGGGAGTTGAACCCGTATTTTATTGTTTGTGTGTCTTGGGTGGCCATGAGTGCCCGTGGGGAGTTAAACCCGTATTTTACTGTTTGTGTGTCTTGGGTGGCCATGAGTGCCCGTGGGGAGTTGAACCCGTATTTTACTGTTTGTGTGTCGTATGTGGCCAGGTGTGCCTTTGGGGTGTTGAACTCGTGTGTTACTGTTGTGTGTGTCGTGGGTGGCCATGTGTGCTTGTGGGGGTGTTAAACATGTGTTGTCGCTTGTTGTTGAACTTTGGTTGTGATTGTGGTTGCCTGAGGTTGGGGGCCCGCCTGACAATAAAGGGGTCCTGTGGTCGCGCGTGTGGGGGTTAGCTAGCCTTCCGACAGAGATCGGTAAAGTTATGCATTCTTCGGCGATGGAGGGCGGCTCCCCTTTCGACCAGCTATCGGAAAAGTATTGTGGCATATATCGCTAACAGGTCAATCGCCTGGCCTGACAGAGATCGGGGAAAGTTGCGTGGGGCAGGCTCGAGCCCAGCCGGTTAGCAACCGGCACTGAGCAGCTGGAGTTCGATCCTTTGTGATCTTGTTTGGTGTGCGATCCTTTGTGATCTTGGGTGTTGCGTGGTTATCTTTTGTGTCGTTGGTGGAGGTCGTAACCGCTGTGTCGGGTCTACATTACGTGTCTGGGTTGAGTTGGTTGGGGAAAGTAACAGTTCGTGTGACAGTCGGGTTACTTGAGTTTGGGGATAGTAGTCCCCGGTGTTTGGGTTGTTGTTGGTGTTTCTGGCATTTTCTGTTAGTATGTCATAGTCAGTCTGGTATCCGTGGTGGTGAGCGAATGCTCACCCCTAGCTGCTTTTCCTACAGGTACTGGTCGCGAGGAGGACTAGGGGAACTCTCGAAGCTTGAAGAGCTGGGAGCGGGAGTCCGGGTTTTTGGGAGTCTAGCGACGTACATGTTGGTTTTTGTGCGCTTGTTTTGGACGTAATTTCAGTTGTAAAAATATTATTTTGTTTAACTCAAAGTGGAAATTTTAAGCGGTTTATTAAAATGTTTGAAAACTGTTTTATTGCTTCACCGTTCGCGTTCCGGGTTCGGTTCTACCGAATTCGGGGCGTGACAGAAACGTACTCTTAAGTATTAGTCACGAACACTACACTACCCATGTTTGCAAAATCACATATGTCATACATAAAATATTGGTCACACGATTCTGTTAGTGACAATGGACGGAATATTCCATTTTGTTAGCCATGTGACAGTTAGCTGAGAGTAAAATGACGATTTTGACCTTACTCATATCAACCTTATGACTTTAATATGGAAAATTACCATTTTACCCTTATTTTATGATAACCTTATTTATTATAAAATAAGGGTAAAATGGTAATTTCCCATATTAAAGTTATAAGGTTGATATGAGTAAGGTCAAAATCGTCATTTTACTCTCAACTAACTGTCACATGGCTAACAGAATGGAATATTCCGGCCATTTTCATTAACAGAACCGCGTGATCAATACTTTATGTATGACATATGTGATTTTGCTAACATGGATAGTGTAGTGTTCGTGACCAATACTTAAAAGTAAGTTTCAATATTTAACTTTTAATTTTATTGTGTTTTGGATCATTATTGGCATGCTTACTTATTGTTCTCTCTAGTTTGCTTTAGAAGTGAATTGAAAAGAAAACTAAGCTAGTTCATCATCATTTAATAGAAAAGAACTTTTGTTAAAACATGTTGCATCATGATCATCTAAAGCTAATATCATAAATATAAAATAAGGTCATACAAATTTTGACAGTTCCAAAAACTCATCGTTTGATGTTTGTAAGCTTTGGATTTTAAAGAAAATTTTAATAGGGTAGGGCGCTTTTTCGTCATTAAGAAGTAGTCAAATCAAGAGCTTTTAAGTATTATTTTATCACTTTTCAATGGTTTTTGGGTCAATGAAAAAAAATATGGGTTAATTGTTGAAATTTACCCTTATGTATTGGTCACAAACACTATGCTATCCTCCTTTTCAAAATGATATTTGCGGTACCTTATCTATTGGTCACGCGATTACGTTAGGAAAAATAGATGGTAAAATGCCATTTTTCCATTCCGTTAGTCATATGACCTCAAGTGTCATATAATGGATGGTAAAATGACGTTTTTTCCTTCATTATTTGACTTTTATACATTTTATAAGGAACATTATCATTGCACCCTCGTTGTTGTTCCTTATAAAATATATATATATAGGTCAAATACTTAAGGGGAGAAACGTCATTTTACCATCCATTATATGACACTCGAGGTCATATGACTAACAGAATGGAAAAAATGACATTTTACTTTCTATTTTTCCTAACGTAATAGCGTGACCAATAGATAAGGTACCGCAAATATCATTTTGAAAAGGAGGGTAGCATAATGTCCGTGACCAATACATAAGGGTAAGTTTCAACAATCAACCCAAAAAATATTTGCAAATACATATGTTATTACTTGCTGTTAGTTTGGTTAATTTTTAACAAATTCAGATGGGTTGTTCTAACCCGGTGAACCGGGTTCGAAAGTCCTTTCTTGGTCCTGGGGTCGGGACTGGATTAAAAATTTTGGACCTAGTCACTCCGGGTCGGTTCCAAATTTTGACCACGAGGCGGGAACCCGACCCATGGACACCCTTATCTGCAATATGGTGGTAATGGAAAATAAAGTCTATCTGGGATTCTATGATAAGGCAATTGTGTTTTAAAGTCTTAAAGAGGTCAAGAACGCTCTGCAAAGATATTTCATGTTGGGCAACACTAGACTTTATTGAGAACCTCATAGCTGTTGGGGGTCGTGTCCTCGTGGTCAGTATCAAGGGAAAGGATTTTGAAGAGGCACGGGACATAGCTTACATTGTCCATGTTGTTCCAAAGCCTCCACAATACAATAAAAACATCTTTCGGTATTCAGAAACAAAGGTGAAGTTAAGGTTAGGTGTGCACTGATTGGTGAAAGGAATTAAACCCAAATTCCTGTCCCCGAAGAACGATGAACAATAAAAGACGATAAAAGAAAAAAGGACACCAGAGATTTATATTGGTTCACTCCCAAAATAGGAGCTACGTCCAGTTGCCGCCTGTAAAGCCTGATTCACTATAATCTCAAATGGAGCATTGAATACACTAACTCTCTCTGATAAAACCCCTTTTTTCGCTCACCTCTCTGTACCTTTTCTATTTGTGCTACTCACAACATAACACAACTCATACTACCTAAACTATTGCTCTTCTACATACTACAATACACGGTTGCACTCATGTATATATAGGCATGAAGATTGGTAGGTGAGGTGGGGGCCCACGGGAAGATGAAGAGTCCTTGGTGGGTGAAGTGGGACCCACGAGCAGCCCATGTGATGAAATTAGCTTTCACACACACCTAACAATTGGTTACAGAAATAGTCTCGCATGAGATGTTCATGCTCTTCCTCACGCCCTCTCCTAATATATTCTTTTTGGGTGAGTTGGAGCAGTCACTGGACCATCATAAACTCTTTAAAACAGTCTTTGTATCGCGGGTAAGGGATTCAAGATACTTTGTTCCACATAATGGAAGAGTTGGTTGTGAAGTATATACTCATTTCTCTTAGAGATATTATTGTTTAGGTAAGTTATCCATGAAAGAAATGAGAGAAAATTAAAAATATATGGTAAATGGAATAGTATGAGAGTTGTGAGTGAACAAGAATTATTGACTTAATTTTTAGGGTTAATTGGAATTAAGTTCGGAGTCCACCAAAT
Organism: Erodium maritimum; assembly: GCA_963921825.1. Classification (NCBI taxonomy): domain Eukaryota; kingdom Viridiplantae; phylum Streptophyta; class Magnoliopsida; order Geraniales; family Geraniaceae; genus Erodium; species Erodium maritimum. Next base: position 82,614,876 of record OY997588.1, on the reverse strand, counting down.
GTCAAAGGGTGAAAATCATCGAGGACATGACGATTTTCAACGACTTAGGAATAAGTGCCACATGCGTTTTTTTCGTTCCTTTTCGTCAAACAAAACTGCGCTTTCATCTGTTTTTCTTGTAAAACATCACCCCTTTTCTCCCATAAAACGTCAACGATTAGGCATGCTCCAAGCTCTGTAACTAGTATTGAGTTTAAATTCAAAGCTAATGTACGTAGGTTGTGTCAGATTTGCCAGACCCAATTCAGTATCTTTGGATTTTGTCCTGCTTCTATACAAGTTTAGTTAGAGTTTATCAATGGCAGGATTTCCATTTAGAAAGACAAATGCTTGATACATTCCTGAATGGAGCATCAAAACATAGGATTAGATTAAATTCCCAATTTCACTATTCCTAAATCTCTTGAAATTAGTAAGAGCATCCACAATGCATGGGCTGGGAGCTGGTAGTAAGCACAAAAGAAAGAGAGAGAATGCAAAAAATAAGAGAGAGAGAAATCATTTAAATATTGCTGGTGGTAAGAGGAGGTGGTAAGCTCACAGCCGGCGCTTACCGTCGGCGGGGAGAAATTTGTGAAGAAAAATATCACGAACAGTCAGCACAAACATGCTAGCATTGCAGGGGTGCTGACTGTTAGAATGACTGTAAGGTTGAAAATATTAATTTAATATTCTAACAGTCAGTCTTACCACAATTTGCTGACTTTTAGCATTGAGGATGCTCTAAAGTATGGAAGAATGAAAACTAAAACATATCACCACTATTAGATAAATTATTTCTACACTCTGAAGGTGTTTTTTTTTTCTTTTCGTTTTACATCCCCGCAGAGTATAATGTTTTGTGATTTATATTTTTGTCAAATTATCAATGTTACACAATGATCTATTTTCATTTTGTTTGAAACTATTGTGTAGTAAAAAAACACAAAGGTCACCAATCATGTGATGTGCCGGAGTGGTTATCGGGCATGACTAGAAATCATGTGGCCTTTGCCCGCGCAGGTTCAAATCCTGCCGTCCACGAGTTTTCTCATTATCTTAAGTCTTTTTTTATCCATTTTCATTATGCTTATATTAGTTGGCTCCTACCTGTCAGCTTCTTCTCGTTTTTCTCCATCTGTTTTGTTCTCTCCCTCCTTATTTTCTTGAAGCAAAGTCAACTTTTATTAATTCAAATCATCATGCATAACACACAACTAAGTTCAGAAAATAAATTAGTATTATGTAATATTGCTAACAAACCTGATCTGCATATAATGTATTTTGAACATGAATTATGTAGTGGACTGTGAACTGATAATTCTGGAACATTTATAGGACATACACACTTCACATTCTTTTGGAAACGTTATTTAATTGTTTCAGATTGATGGGGTTGTATAAGTATATAACCGGTATCAAGGGCATGGAAACCAAAAATGATCATACCATATTATTGAGAGATACTTCCATCATGTCGTTTGGTGATATATATTGATCTTGTCTATGTTGATGTCCAAGGCCGTTGTAAGAGGACGTTGCTGATCTCTTCCATCGAGTGTAGAGGTTGTAGTGGCTCTGATTCGTGAACTCTAGCGATGAGCTTGAGCAACTCCAACCTCAATGGATACAAGTAGTGGTCGTACAAAGATGGCCAGAATTCGGGGTCGCCGGAGAAAGGAAGAGGAGGATTGTACTAGGTGGTGAGAAAAAAATTTCAGCTTCTAGCAGTCTTGATTCTCCCGAGAAAAATCTGCATTCGTAAACACTTTAGTGGAGTGGAAAGAGACGTCAGACTCTCGTGTGCTCAAGGCAGGCCTTTAAGGATTAAAGAAGGAATGAGTGAAGTTCGAGGTCAAAAACGACATAGTTTCGTATATCAGTAGAGAGAGGAGCGTGAAGAGTGGAGGTGTGAAATTTAGGGTTAAAAGCTAAATTATGGGTTTTGAATTTAGGTTTTTATCGACATCTTCCAACTTTGATGATGAGACACATCTCATAAGTATATTTGGGTCCCTATGTTCTATATTGTTTTTATTTTCATGTGTGATCCTCTAACTATCATTTGTTACTGTTAGATTAGTCTCAAAGTACGTGGTAGGAGCTCGAGAACAACAATTGATGAGATGGAGACCTCAGGAATCCAGACGGAATGGGAAGGAAATAGCTAAATGAGTTTGGAGCATCATACCCTACACCTCCACAACGTGGAGTTGACATGGACATACGAGGAGCTAGGTTTTTTCTAGGGTTTAGGGTGCGTGCTTGCTCCATTGCGTGGAGGGGACTCCATGTTGGTTCCCACGCCGTGGAAACTAGACCAACTTCGACCCGTATTTTTAGAGAGCATTCAACGCCATGGAAGGCATTGTGTAACACCCTCCACGATGAACTCCACGTTGTGGACCTCTAAATCTGGACAACTATTTAAATAACACTGGTGTCCAAAAATGCGGAACTCCACCCACAGTATGAAATTCTTAGAAAAATAATTCCTTGAGGGTCCATCCAAGAGGAAGGAGAAGAGATTTTACCACTTAAAGAGAAACATCTAGTCATAAAAGGTAATGAGAGCAAGAGAACGTGAAGCCAAGCAAAGCAAGAAGAAGATAGAGGTTGAAACCTATGCTACTAAGAGCATGTGCAATGGTCTGACGTCGATTGGAGTTTATAGTCTATGATTAATTAGTTGGTCGTTCTATTAATTATGCTATTCTAGTCTGATGGTGTGATATGGTTATGTAGTGGTGAAACTCCAATTAGTTGTCAATTAGCTGTTAGATTTTATTAAATTTGTTAGTTGTCTGAAATACGATTTTCATATAATTTAATACCTAATAAGCTCGATACACCCGATATTTTTTTATTCAACAACAACAAAATTAATAACCATAACATTTTTACTAGGAAAGTTACATAAAACTGAATATTACACATACAGTAAAAACTCAATAAATTAATACTCATTTATTTAATAAACTCTCTAAGATAATATTTTTGTTTGATCCCGACTCGGTGATACGTGGTTAAATTAAAAATTCTTATAATTAATAAATTTTGATGGTCTCATGACTATTAATTTATAGAGTTCCTATTGTAATATTAAAGACCAACACATTGAAAAACTAGCGGCCTCTTCGATACAAACGAAGAACATTGATCATACACATCAAAGCACATCGGAGGAGTATGATAACTATGAGGACTAGGGGTGACCATTTGTACCAGCTACCGGAACACCCTTCAAAGGAGGAGTAGCCCTAATATTCTTCGAACTTGGAGGAGTCTTCATGTTGCGGTTCTTCTTCTTCTTCTTCTTCTTCTTCTTCTTCTTCTTCTTCTTCTTCTTCTTCTTCTTCTTCTTCTTCTTCCGGAAGTGTTTCTCCCTGACGTGGAGGTGTTTTTTGGTCCACCTCTTGTGACCCAAACTCTATTGGTGGCCCTTCTTTTTTAAAAGATTGTAACAACCAATGAATCCTCTATGAGCGTTGGTGGCTCCACATCATCCTCTACCGCTGGAGGAGAATAATACATCTCTTCGGGGATGTAGTGAGAAGGAATGGAAACACGCAGTGGTGACCAATGCTCCCAATTGTCGCTTATGTTGGATAAGTGGGACTCCGTCCAATAATCTCCACCCATGGGTTTTCAGGCACCGACAGCAGAGGAAATAGATGGTGGATGTGAAAGGAATTAAACCCTAATTCTTGTCCCCGAAGAACGATGAACAATAAAGACGATAAAGGAAATAACACCAGATATTTATACTGGTTCACTCCCAGAATAGGAGCTACGTCCAGTTGCCGCCTGTAAAGCCTATTTCACTATAATCTCTAATGGAGTTTGAATACAGCACTCAAACTCACCTCTCTCTCTCTCTTTGTCTCTCACGCGCAGCACCTTATACCCCTTTTGTTTCTGTTTTTTGCTACATACAAATACTACACGGATACAAGCCATTATATAGGTACAATGGAGAACACAAATAGGAAACCCTAGACTAGGCTTCATCGCCTAATTCATGTGTGCAACACAAGATAACAAAGAGTGGGGCCCACGCAGCCCATGTGATTGAGTTGGGCTTCACGCCTAACAATCTCTCACTTGAAGACTAATCTCGATCACCTGTCTTTAAGCATTTACAAGCGGGGGCTCGGCTCTTCACTCGACTAAGCCTACTGAAGTTGCACACAACTTCAGCTTCTCATTTGGCACGACCTTCGTAAACAAATCCGCAGGATTCTCATTACCTGCGATCTTCTTGAGAACTAGCATCTTGTCCTCCAAAGCCTCTCTGATGAAGTGGTAACGAAGCTATATATGCTTCATTCGAGCATGGTACGTCGGGTTCTTCGCCAAGTAAATGGCGCTCTGACTGTCGCAGTGAAGAACATTGCCCTCCTGATTATGCCCCAGCTCCTGTAGAAAGGACTGAAGCCAAATCATCTCCTTTGTAGCCTCTGTCACGACCACGTACTCAGCCTCGCAGCTAGAAAGAGTAACGATCTTCTGTAACCTTGAAATCCATCTGATTGCAGTACCTCTGAACGTGTAGACATAACCGGGCGTACTCTTTCTAATATCGATGTAGCCACCGTAGTTTGCATCCTCGAACCCTTCAAGTCCCAAATTGGACTTCCTGAAGCACAGTGTCGTACTTGAGCTTCCTTTAAGGTACCTGAAAATCCACTTCACGGCTTCCCAATGTTGTTTGCCCGGATCACTCATAAATCGGCTCACAACTCCCACTGCATGTGCAATATCCGGTCTCGTGCAAACCATAGCATACATAAGACTTCTGATAGCTGAAGCGTACGGAATCTTATCCATTTACTCCATATCTTCTTCTGTCACGGGCGAGTCGCCTTTATACAAACGAAAGTGATTGTCTAGAGGAGTTCCAACAGACTTGGCATCGTCCATGTTGAACCTTTTCACGACCTTCTTCACATAATCTTCTTGTGACAGTTTCAGCCCCTCTTTGCTCCGTGTAATCCTCATCCCGAGAATTTGCTTTGTAGCCCCGAGATCCTTCATCTCGGACTCCTTCGACAACCTCTTCTTTAACTTCTCGATCTCTGTAAGATCTGCTACTGCTATTAACATGTCATCAACATATAGCAATACTATCAAATATGAGTTACCAAGTCTCTTGAAGTAGCAGCAATGATCTGCCTCACACCTCCTGAACTCGACTTTCTTCATGAAGTTGTCGAACTTCTTATACCACTGCCTTGGAGCTTGCTTTAAACCGTACAAACTCTTTTGGAGCTTGCACACCATCTTCTCCTTTCCTTTGACCTCGAAACCCTCTGGTTGTCTCAAGTAGATCTCTTCTTCTAACTCACCGTGAAGGAAAGCAGTCTTCACATCCATCTGTTGAAGGTGTAGATCTTCTTTTGCCACTAACCCAAGAATTGTTCGAATAGTCACCAGCTTAAAAACTGGAGAGAAAATCTCGGTGTAGTCAATGCCTTCCTTCTGCTGAAAGCCTTTGACAACACCAATTGAGCTGCAGCTCAATTGGTGATAACATCACTCAAGGAAATGCTATAAAGGGCGAGGTCTTGGGTTCAAGTCTCACCAACAACCTAGGTTGGTATTTATCTGTGGACAATAAATCATAGGGGTTGAGGTGTATTGGGCTGCAGACCTAACATCGCCGCGCGTGGGGCCCGGGTCTGACATGGCGGGATGTTACAGTCACACAATAGTGTGACCCTCTAAGGAAAGCTACCGGGACTGGTCCCCATACATCGGTGTGAACCAATGCAAGTTTCTCCGTCTTCAGCTCCCTTCCTCTGGTTTAGAAACTCACTCTCTTCTGATTCCCAAGCACACAACTCTCACACAAATGGTGATTCACCGATTTCAGCTCTGAAATATTTCCCTCCTTGACGAGAATCTTCATACATTTCTCGCTCATATGCCCAAGTCGTTGATGCCACAACTCGGTCTTCTGGGTATAGTCCACAACATCTGCTGAGTCAGGGCAGCTTGTCGTCATGTAGAGGGTTCCAGTTTTCTGACCACGAGCAACCACCGTTGCACCATTTTCCACTTTCCACTTACCTTGGCCAAAGGTAATGTTGTGACCTTCATCATCAAGTTGACCAACGGAAATCAGATTCCGTTTCAGCTTCGGCACATGTCTCACCTTCTTTATCTTCCCTGTGCGTCCATTTGACATCTTCAAGGTAATGTCTTCGTGACCCACAATGGGTAGTGGCAAGCCATCAGCTAAATAGACCTTTCCAAGATCCCCAGCAACATAATTCTCCATTGCTTCCTGACTCGGAGCGGTACGGAAGGACGCTCCCGAATCGAGTACCTAATTGTCGATCGGACTATCGACGTACAATAACAACATATCCTTGGAGTTTCCAACTGTCGCTGCAACGGTTTCTTCAACGCTGCATTTCTCCATGACAAAGTCTTTTGGGCAATCCGCCCATGTGATCAATATGTCACCAATCTCATCAGTGGTCGTATTAACTGCATTTTCCAAATTTTCTCTCTTGGGAGCCTTGCAACTCTTCTTCACGTGACCTGTCATTCCACAGTTCCAATACTTCATTGTTCTTCCAAATCTGGACGGGCTTCTACCGCTTCTCGACTTTGACATGTCCTTGTTCTTGTTGAACCTTCACCTTGTTCCTCTGCCCTTGTGTTCCACATTCAAGGCAGAATTGGAAGAGCTCTCGCCCGCATCGTTCCTTCTAACTTCCTCAGCCAGAACACGATATCTGTGAAATTTAATTTTGCATTCCCAACGGAATTGCTTATCGCTTCCCTTATTGGCTCCCACCTCGATGGTAGATACGCCAATAAAATTAGGGCACGAACCTCGTCATCAAAATCAATTTCTACAGATGACAATTGATTAACAATCGTATTGAAATCATTCATATGTGCAGCCACAGATCCACTTTCTTCCATTCTCAAATAAAAAAGCTTTTTCATTAGAAATACCTTGTTATTTGCATAAGGTTTCTCGTACATTTCGGACATAACCTTCATCATGCCTGCAGTGGTCGTCTCCTTCGCCACGTTGTGTGCGACGTTCTTCGACAGGGTTAATCGCACAACCCCCAGAACTTGTCGATCCAGACGAGCCCACTCAGCATCATCCATCTTTTCCGTCTTCCCCGTTAGAGGCACATGTAGCTTTTTACCATACAGGTAATCTTCCATTTGCTTTCTCCAGAACGCAAAATCGGTACCATCGAATCTCCCGATCCCGTGAGCATAACCATCGTCGCCAGCCATCGTCTTCCAAATCGCAAACACAAAACCAGTGCTCTGATACCAGTTGAAAGGAATTAAACCCTAATTCCTGTCTCCGAAGAACGATGAACAATAAAAAGACGATAAAAGAAATAACACCAGAGATTTATAATGGTTCACTCCCATAATAGGAGCTACGTCCAGTTGTTGTCTGTAAAGCCTGTTTCACTGTAATCTCCAATGGAGTTTGAATACAACACTCAAACTCACCTCTCTCTCTCTCTCTATCTCTCTCTCTCTCTCTTTGTCTCTCACGCACATCACCTTATACCCCATTTGTTTCTGATTTTTGCTACATACAAATACTACACAACTACAAGCCATTATATAGGTACAATAGAGAACACGAATAGGAAACCCTAGATTAGGCTTCACCGCCTAACTCATGTGTGCAACACAAGATAACAAAGAGTGGGGCCCACGCAACCCATGTGGTTGAGTTGGGCTTCACGCCTAACAGGATGGTGGGATGATGGATAAATGTGAATACACGTTGGATCTTGAGGAGGTTTATATAGAGGTGGGAGGATGAGTATATTTTATTATAAAAGGAAAATCTTCTCTATTGTGGAGTGTGTTCATTAATTATAAACGACGATGATAATACTCTAAATATTACAATAACATAACGAAAATGAAGATAGATATCGACAAACACATCATCAAAACAACAATGAATAAAATGGTAAACAAAAAAGGCAACACATGCGTCAAAAACGTCATCATGCTACTAAGCACAAGAGCAGAAATTATATGTGCTGAAGTAGTCCCAAAATGTGCTCCATAAGATCGTGCTTGAGTTGCATAGGCATCTGGACATTCAAGAGGTCATCAAAGTTCTACTGGACTACTACGAAAACTAGGAGTGGATTGTCATATACGTCTGGTGAGGGTGTCAATGCCAGCATTTCATGGTCAACCTCATTAATGAAATATTCAACGTCATCTTACGCATCCCGATCATCCTCCACAATCATATTTTGAAGAATGATGCAACATTTCATGATTGCGTTCAAGGTTTTCTAGTATTGGACAAGAGTAGGCAAGTGACTATGTTCCATCGGGCTTGAAGAACTCTGAATGCTCGCTCCACATCCTTTTTCTCACCTTTTTGATTTTTTATGAACATCTTGTCCTTAGTCCTTAGTGGCGACGATATGGTTCACAAACCTAGACCACGCATGATATATTCTACCAACCAAATAGTAAAGTTGGTTATAGATCGTACCATTCACTTTGAACTCCATGCATGGGTCTTCGCATCTTAGCATTTCGGTGAACAACGAATAATGTTCAGCACAACTATGTCATTGTTTGACTTGGCCGACCGTGATCACTTCGTGTGAATTGTCTTTTCCATGTCATCGAACAATTATCGGTAGGCTTTTTTATTGCATGAATTTTATCGGGCCAATATGGTGTAATTTACGTTTCAACCCTCTAGGTACTTTATTTCTAATGAATATATTTGATGTTAATGTAGTGTAACTACATTTATGTCCCTCAAGCCTCTTGAATATGGCGCCCCCGTGCTCTGCGTTTATGGATCTGGATTTTCTGATCAGATCCATTGGTTTCAACTATACATGTTCTTACCTATTTACATCTAACTAAAAAAAGTCATTTAGGTGGTACGTGAACAATTTTTTATTTTCATTTCACTTGACGCCTTTAATTTTCCATCCATAATACCTCTTACTAAAATTCAAATTTTCAAAACCCTGTATTTGATTTTTAAAAATATAAAATTGTAAAATATCAATAATGTCATTCAGTAACCTTCGAATTTTCAAATTTTCTTATAGAAATAATTTATTTTAGGGAAAACTCTAAGGATGCGCTATTATTTGAGTTTCATTCTCAAATCATAACTATTGACTACAGAAAACTATTACAAACTAACAAATATTATAAGAATAAACAGAAAACGTGAGGAAGAATCATGTGGTCTGCACATGAGTTTTAAAATATTTATTAATGGCCAAAATACCTTCGTGATGCAGCAATTCACCATGATTTGTAGGAAGAACCCTAGTTGTGCTTGTGCCCACTTTCAACCATCAACAATACACAAACGCCTATCAAAACAAACTCCTCAATCACCCCGTACAATATTGAGCACATGTTCTTTTATCGATCTACTCTTTTTTCTTTTGTTGTATGAAAATTATAAAAATTTAATAATCAAGTTTTATTTTTCATGGATTGTTCTAGGCTATTAACATGTATGCGATTCTAGGTTTCGATCATATGTTCTGAACATGAATTTTTGATGGGTTTGCTCCTAATTTCATCCGGCCCTCAGTATCTGTAAAGACCCTTTTCATGATGAACCCATTTGATGAATTTGAGTATTTATTTTTCATGTACTAATTCACATATGCTTGATGATTTCCATTGTTGTAAGATTATCACAACTCTAATTGTTTTTTGATGCTCCTGTAATCATCAAGTTTGATTATTATTTTTATGAACTATTCTTGGTTTTTAACATGTATGTGATTCCAGGTTTCGATCATATATATTGATCATGAGCTTATCATGTCTTGTATGCGATTATACTGAAATGTGCTTGCTTCCAGTTCACCCTCAATCCCCAAATATGAAAAGGAATTAAAGTCAATTGGGTATCAAACCTGAAACTAAATTATGAGGAAGAAGAAACAAATTTCTTTTAGGAGCACCCAAGAAGCGAGGAAAGGAGGTGAGAAAGAAAAAATATCAACTATGTGGATTATGGAGCACCTAAAACGGAGTTTCCTTGAGGCGCACCCTAAATATTGTTGCAGTTTTGGTGGAGGAAGATAGAAGAAGTGAAGGAAATAGGGTTATTTAAGAGGGAAAAATAGTCTTTTGTGTCATCCATTAACTTTTTTGTTCATTCCGACCGTATTCGTTAGTTTGTAATAGTTTATGTTAGTCTATAGTGAATTAATGATGATGTTAAAAAAAAGGTCAGTAGTTATGATTTGAGAACGAAACTTAAATAACAATGTTTTTCTAGAGTTTCCCCTTTATTTTTTGTTTTAATTTTCATTATTCTTGAATATTTTTATCATTTCTTTTTAAAAAATTTGTTGATTAATTTAAAAAAATTGTTTGTTTCTTTATTTTTTTCTTTTCATTATTTTTATTAATTTTTCATTCATAGAAAAAGGACATACATGACAAAAATAACAATCATGTAACATATACATTCTCTAAAATCATCACACATTGCATTAACTCTTAACTTGACGCTCTTAGAAGTAAAATGATATTAACCACTCGAGACGGTCGTCAATGGCCGATAATGGATGACGGTGGTAAGTGGAAGAACAAGGAGTGCCAATATTTTCAACAAATTTGTCGTCGTAAGCCGGATAGTGAAGAGCATCCTCCAGTCGAACCCGAATATTAGTGAAGTGATTGCACACGTACCACCAACATGAAGATCCTAACAAAGCCATGGATTGGATCGATCGATTTAGTTCTGAACAAATCTTGGACCTTAATGCTACTAGAATAAAAAATATAGATAAAATCCCACTTTTCACAATCGAATTGAAAGAAAATTTGATATTAGAAACGAAAAATGGGTCAACAAAGTTTGGGTAACTAGAGAAAGCCCTAAAATTGACTGAAAAATGAAAGAAAAATCGACAAGGAGAGAGGTGAAGCGAGAGAAAAGTAAAGAGAATTTAGATATTGCATAGAAGCTCGGAGAAAAAGTCATGTGACTTGGATTTGTTGCAGCGGCAAAAGAAAAGGAGTTGTAAGAGCACCCACAGTCGTGGGCGACAAGGTACTGGCGAGGAGATGTCGCCGGCAAGGAGAAGGTGGGGAGCTGGCGAGGAGCAGGCGAGATGGGCGCCGGCGACATGGAGAGCCGTTAGCGAACTCGCCAGCAGATCTCGCTGGCGAGGTGGACTTTGACCGTCTCGGGTGGCGCGCCGGCCATTGGCGACCCACTCGTTGGCGACACGTGGCCTGGTTCGTTGGCAGCAACATTTAATCCTTATTGCACTTTTCCCCCTATAAATAACACCCCAAAATTCATTTTGAACACACTCAATTTCTTTCTCTTCTACTACACTTCCAAAAGTCTTATTCCAATTTCTTTCGCTATGTCTTCTTTCGATCTCAACGAGTGGGTTCTCAACTATAGGTCGGTGACGGATGAAGTTTTGTCCCAAGAGTTCTTGGACCCTTTCTTTTCCCCCAACCCGACCGTCCAATCCTCTCCAACCATTTCCGAGCCCGCCGACGTTCGTCCGTCCGTCAAAGGCCAAAGCAAAGCGTGTCTTGTGGACCGACGAGGAGGACTGCAGGTTAGTTCGAGCTTGGATGCACCACTCGTACGACTCAGTGCACGGCAACCAGAAGCATAATTTGAAGTACTGGGGGGCATCGCTGAGGAACTGGCTTCTACTCGGGGTCCGGATGATCCGGTGAGGTCGGCAAAGCAGTTCAAAGACCACTGGCTGGGGACGAATCCCAAAGTGACGTTCTTCCAAGGGCTTTTTGTGAAGAACTGCAGGGACCACATGAGCGGCCGGTCGGATGCAGGAATCATGAGTTTGACCGAGGAGCAATACGTAAAGGCTTGTAACCATCCATTCACATGGAAACACTGGTGGGATCTTGTGAAAGGTGAACACAAGTGGAATTCCGCTTACTTTTCCGTTGACGAGCCCGTTGTACCGACACCGGTTACGGCGTTCGATGTCAAAGATTCTTCCGACTCGGGGAAGCGCACTCGTGAAGACACGCCAGCCTGTGAGGACAGTCAGCAGACGACAGGTGCTAATACGGACGGTCAACCCCAGTACAAGAGGCCTATGGGCTGCAAGGCTGCCAAGGCTGCAAGGCTCAGAGGTAAGGGCTTTGCATCATCGTCTAAGGAAGCGGTTGTCGATCGTGTCGAGAGGGCCCATATAGCGGCCAAAGAAGCAAGCCAAGCCAGGACCATTGAGAAGGTTGCGTAGCTGAAGCTGATGGCATACCAGCAGTGGGTCGAAGCTGAAGCAAGGGACACTTCGGGCATGGATCCCGAGCAGCTAGAGGCCCACATGACGCAGCTTAGGATTTTGCGCAATTTGATGAACCAGTGACTTGTTTTTTTTTTTTAAGCTTAACGTACTTGTTTTTTTTTTTAAGTTGTAATTCCAATTTCCTTTAATGAATTATTTTTAAGTTTTATGTTTTGGTAATTGTTTCCTTTAATGAATTGTTTTAATTTGGTCAAACAAGTAGTTTTTTTTCATTATGAATTGTAGGTTTATTGGGATGTGTGCCATTAATGCCTCCACCACCACAAAAGACCAAAATGCCCCCTTGTGGCCGGCGGCTTGGGCTATAAATAGCACCCTTTCCTCCTTCATTCTTCACACCTCTTCTCCAATTCTCTCTCTATCTCCCAAACTTTTGTTCTTCCATTTTTCCTCCCCTTCTTCGAAGCACCAATGGTCGGCGTTGGCTCATACTCGTGGACCAACGAGGAAGAGATGGTGTTGGTCCTATGTTGGCTACAGGACGCCCGCCCGGGCCCAAATCATAGGTACTGGCCGGTAGTCTACGCCAATTTTGTCCACGGTGCTCCGGCCAATTCCTCGTCGAGAACCCAGAAACAGTGTCGAGACCACTGGCAGGATCTCGCCAGGAAAATCCACCGTTATGAACGGTGCTACCGTGTAGCAGTTCATAATGCCCCGCCGGGAAGTACCGAGAATTACCTTCGCTCTCAAGCAGCCGCTGCCCACCACAGCGACCATGGCACTCATTTCACGAAGCTGTTTCTGTGGGAGATCGTTCGAGACCATCCCAAATTCCTGCAATACGTTCACGAGCTGTAGATCGTGATCATGTAATAAAATTATATATCGTTTAATTATGTATTAAATTACCATCTGCGTGCTAAGTATGTTTTAATTATCGTATGTGTGGTATATGTATAATTATAATAAAGTTGTGGGTTTAAGTTGCAATTTTTTTTAATTGCTTTTTCCTCCATCTCGCCGGCGGCTCCTCGCCAGCAACAGTACCCCGTTGCAGACATCGCTGGCGGTGAGCTGGTGAGATGCTTAAAAAATTATATTTTATACCATCTCGCCGGCGCCATCTCGCCGGCAGCCGGCGAGATGATTGTGGATGCTCTAAGGTAGATATCAGGGAAAAAAGGAAGAAGAAGAATTTTAAGGTAATAATTGGAAAGAAAAAGAATAGAGAGAGAATAAAAATAAGATAAAAAATAACAACGAATGAAAGGAAGAAGAAATGGTTGAAGAGAAATATAAAATGATACGAAAGGGTAGAAGAATGATAAAGAGATAGGGCTAAGAGTAACATGAAGATAAAAAAAATATGCTAACACATACAACAATCATAAAATTTGCATCCCAAAATCAAGGTGCATAAAAATAGTAATACCGTTCTTTAGAAAAACAACTACACTGCTCAAATAACAAAAGAAAATAAGCATTAACTCCATTTGTATACTGCTGGGGTTTGGGAGCTCTCAACCCTAGTCAACACAAGTCGCCGCCCATGATGTTGCCACTGTGCAAGATCTTCATCATCAAGAGACTGTTCGTGAGTCTATTCTTCCTTACAACCTTGTTGTTGTTCACTTCCGCATCTCCACACCTCAGCGCTGCTGTTTCGAACGGATGGTGCCTTTTCTGCGATGATCCACGAGTCCCTACTGTGGTGGTGTTCGCCCTCTCCATCTTAGCTTCCCGCGGCAGAAGCGAGTATATAGTTGGCGACGTAGATGGAATGGATTGTGTTGGGCCAAACAATCAGGTGAATCAGGCGAGGCTTACTATGCAACCTCGGCAAATCCAATGAGACAATTGCGAGGAAGCAAGACATTAAGGAGGAGAAGCGTCTCGCCCCCATCACGACTGGCTGCTGATGATCGCCCTCTTTCACCAGTTTTCGAGCTCCCTTCCCAAACAACGCATGTCACTCAAGTAGTTAGTGATCACAGTAGGGGGACCCACAAGCACTGATACTATTATGGTTGGCCTCAAGTCGAGGCAGTATTGGTGTTACTGCTTTATAGTTTTATTACTTTTCGTTTAATTTTGTTACCGTTCGTCGCATTGGTGCTTAGTCGTTCTATCAAAACTGACTATATCTCGGTTATTAGAGGATTAGGTGCAAGATATATTCGGGTAGTTTTATCTTAGGTCGAGGATTCTTTCCTCGTGTTCCTGAAAATATCAGCGAATAAAGCCTCTCATTGTCTTGCTAAGAAGACTCGTTCATCTTCTGTCCTACTGTAGTCGGGTAGGTCACACTACCTGATGCACTACTATGTATTCTCTTTTTTAATATCCAATAAATAAGCTGTTTCTTCCACACAGAAAAACAGGAGAAAATAAGTAGTGAAACAATCAGTTTAAACCATTGTTTGGCAAAACTAATGTGATCAACAAAATTATATTAAACTATATAGTAAAATTCGAACGTTAGATGTACGAACACAAGAACCGACTACTATATCAAACTAAAGTCTAAAATGTAATAAACCAACTGGAAAATAACATGCCGGGCATAAATTGAATTTCCAAGCATTAACCTGAGGCAATCTATAATGGTCTACACATTCAGTATATCAAAAATATTTACAAATTACAAGCTAAGAAACAACATTCATGTAAGTAATCAGCCTACTTGGTACCTATGGAGCTCGGAATATAGATAGTTCGATCTCTTGATGGAGGCAAAAGGCTACCCAGTTGCTTTGACATCTTCTCAAGCTTCTCCAGCTTATCAGTCTCGCCGTCTTGCAGCAAATACCTCTCCAACATTCTAAACACCGCTTCACTCACATGCCTCCCCCTATCCAAAGTTTGTTTAGAGCACTCGAATGCTTCTTGTGCCCTCCCTCGGGCACACAATCCAGTCACCAAAAGATCCAATGCATGGCCATGAGGGCAATACCCTTTCTCCACCAAATACCTCCAGAAATTCAGACCCATATCAACCTGGTAACTTTGACAAAAGAATTTCATTAGCATCACCACTGTTCGCGTTTTGGGGATAAAGTTCCTCGCAGTCATCGTGTGATATAATTCACACACACCTTCAAATCCACTCGACCTAATCAATCCAGTGAACACAGTGTGATAAGTCATATCATCATGTCCGATATGCTTCTTTTGCATCTCGTCCATCAATTCAACAGCAGACTTCACATGTCTTGATCGGATGAATGAGCTTATCAAGGCGTTATAAACCCCAATATCTGGTTGTAATTTTCTCTGAGAAATCTCAGCAAACAGTTCTCTTGCCTTGAATATGTTTCGTGCAATCCCGGCTCCATGAATCAAAGTAGTAATCGTTTCCACAGTAGGTGGAAAGCCAAGCTTTTCCATTTCTTCAAGAAGTCTCAAACCGTCACCAAGGCATCCTTTTTTACAATAAGCATCAATTCTGATGTTATAAGTTATACTGTTAGGCTTAAAACCTCTTCTAGCCATGTCATGGTAAAACAATTCCACCGAAGCAATATCACCTGATTCCTTGAATCCCAACAACAATAAATTCATGGTTTTGGTGTCAGGGGCAAACTGAGAATGCAACTTATGGAACACAGATCGTGCCTCCTTCATTTGTCTTTGTGTACAAAATGCTCGAATTAGAACGTTGAACTCATCAGTACCAAACTTCCTTCCAACAAATATACTGTCCTCAAATTTCTTGAATGCTTCAAGGGTCTTCTCATAGGACTGGAATTTCGCAATTTTAGACAGCATGATGCTCATCGACTTGAGGGTCAACAAGGAAGGGTGTTTTCGCTGTATTTCTTCCATCAATTCCCAGCCTTTATCAAAATAGCGCATTCGTGTCAGGATGTGGAGTGTCTTTTCAAAGGCATCTGAGCTGGGACAGAACTGGTAATGGTAGAGGGAAATTTTGAAGAACTCATAGGCTTTGAGACCATTTGAGTGGGTTGCAAAGAGGCGGCCAAGAACATTCTCCACAAATGAGGTGGAAAGGACTGACTGTGGAATAAGCTGGAGAAGGACAGGTTCAAGAGGTTGATTGGGAAACGGATGGTCATTAATAGCTTTGGTCACTTGATTGACTTGTATCTGGAATTCATAATCAAGATGAGATTGGCTGGTTGATTTAAAAACAACACCAAGATATGAAGTGAGCTTATGGGGGACTTGGGGAAGTTGATTACACCTCTTCTGTCTCATCAAAAGTAACATTCCCTCTTCCTTTTACAAGTTGACAGTGCGGGCAATGCACAGATTACACTGAGAAACCTAACCAATAGAAAATAAATGTAGTTAAAGTACTTTTTATAAGGGAATGTAGCTAGTCGGGCACAACATTGAGCAAAATATGTTTCAAGGCACAGACTAACAGTTAAAAAAATTCCAAGAGCCATTCTTGTCCAGGAAAAGCCTTTAGACAACATGCATGTCTCTTCCACTTGGTAAAATGGAAGACATGGCACTAACCCAACAATTTGTAGCCTCATGCAGTTCAATAATACAAGTTAAGGAGGAAAAATAAAGTGCAACGTTCAGTATCACATGAAAAATCATACACTTCATATTGACCATATTCATTTTTATGAACACTGATAAGAGATGGGTTATATGTTCATGTCAGTTTGAATGCAAAATGCCCAACTCAAAGCTAGCTGCTTTAAAAAAACGCTCACTGAAATTACATGTACTCAGGAGAAAGGTTTTAAAAGGCGGAAACAGGAACCGAGTTGTTTTCCTTCAGCCTCACGAGGGGGCACGAAAGCCTCAATAATAAAAATAATGCATTCATAAATGTCATATAATCTAGTTCAAACAACACACAATTTCATAGCGGAATCACAAAATTCATTAAATCAGGAATTATAAGTATAACATTCATCCATTAGCAATTCATAAGGGCACATTTCAGCAATCCCCCCTACATCTATTCCAATATCTATTACAATCTGCCTTAAGTGAGAAAGTCTCTATGATTGAAGCATTCCAATTTCAGTTACAATTTCCCATTCAATGATCAATACTGCTATCATATTATTTCCCATTCAATAATCAATTCTGCTAACACAAGACACAATAATCAATAATTTTACTACATTAAACTGTATCTAAAAAAGCAGGCCTTAGAAGATGCAAGCACAAATGAGTGTTTAATCTTTAAAATTCATCTGCTCTAGAGTCCAGAACACAAGGAAACATAGATTTTACAAAACCAGAGACAAGCCTAAAGCTACCTCAGACTGAGGACACTGAGACCGATTTAGAAGGAGTGAAGAACTGAGCATGTATTAAATCCAGAGGATGAAGCTTCATTGGTGCCGGAGATAAGAAGCTTACCTGAAATCAGCCGGCGATTGAGATGAGAGTAGCGAGAAGGAGAGAGCACGAGAAGGAGAGAGCAGCAGCGTTTAGTTTTTTTGAAAGAAAAAAAATAAGATATTTAGAAAGTTGTAAATAATACAAAGATAATCACACGAAAATCACATTAATTTTAGAGTTAAATACATTTTTGGTATTTTTATGTTCAACGAATAAAAAAGTCACATATATTTGGGAACGATTATTTTGGTACTTTTATGTTCGGTCCACGAACTTTTTGTGTACTTACATCAAGAGTAAAGTTACAAATCAAAGATGCATATGTAAGGTGACATGTTTAAATACATGACAAAAAAGGCAAAAAAGCCCAGATTTGTATATTCTATCACAACAAAAGAATCAAATATCGTATCCATATATTTTTTGAAAGTGATGGAGACCGTGCATCCTATAAGCCCATATCTGCGTAATTTGAGAAGCGTGATCGCCAGAAGCCCTTGTTGACCTGTGGTGAGTTGTTGAAAGAGATGAAGTCCTTGATCACCAGAGCTTGTTGTCAAAAACACAAAATCATCGACAAAAGAGATCTACGACTGGAGGTTAAAGATGGGTTTAGTCTAGAAGTTGAAATGTACCGAAGAAAACAGACAGAAATGAAAAAGACATGAGTTCGAAAAAGGGGATGAAGGTTTGAAACTCAAAAAAAGTGGGTTTAGGGTTTGAGGAACAAGGGTATTCTTGTTATTTTAGAAAAATAATAGTTCATGTGCATTGTACCAGACCATTTTCTCTATAAAAAAACGTTGTTGACTGCTTTGATCTTAATTGAAAATTAAGGTACCAGTTTGTGGTTTTTAAAAGTTAAGTATAACTTTTTGAAATATGTATATAGTTAAGTGTAATTTCTTGATACTATCCCTTTATTTAAGTCAAACCTTCGAGGTCCAACCTGTTATGAGCTTTGCTTTATTATGAGTGAACCTTTAGGTTCACATGACGTTGACAATGAGCCTGGAATATCATTTCATTCACAAATTACGTATTACTCCTAGCAAAGTCTATAACCACCCAAGTCATATAAAATTTGAGATTTTTCTTGTCGGAACGTATTACCATAAGTATATTATCCTTTTTTTACGTTTTCATGACAGACCACAATGCATATAAGCATCAACCTTGCTTTTTTTAAATCGTTCATTTCTTTTATCTCGAATTTAGATTGTAAGTGACGACTCTTGGTTTATGCACATGGTAATGCTTCCTTTTAACAATCCTTACTCATCAATGAGTGCATCCATATCTAAGCACAAACTTTTATAAATTTCTTGTTAAGGGCAACGTTTTCTTGTGTCAAATAATGAATCCACACATATAAGAAATATGTTGATTCCAAGGTCATAGAACTAAGATATATTTTAGTAGTTGAGAAATACTCATGTCCCCGTCCTATGGAGTATTTGTAAAAGTGCGTCATATAATGATAATACTCTTTAACATCTATTGTCACGCCCCAAATCCGGTTTTGACCGGATTCGAGACATGAACTGGAACGATAAATAAATAATAATCATTAAAATAAACTTTAAATCAATAACTTCGAAAATTGTATGATCTGAAACTAACCAACAAGTCTGAATCTCAATATAGTAATAAAAACAAACGATTTAGTACATAAAGAAAAGTACGTCTCTAATCAGGTAAACTCCCGAACCCTCAGCAGCTCCCGAGCTCTGAGATATCCTACAGCCTACTCATCAAGGAAATCTGTAAAACAACAGTAAACACGAAGGGGGGTGAGCTTTCGCTCAGTAGGAAAAAGCAGTAAAGTAAAAGAACCTCTGTTAGAGTATAAAACCAAATAGTACAAGTATTCAAGTTTATAAATTTGAACGGTTAAACAAAAGTGCTGTAAATAAAGGTCAATAGGGTTCCAAAGCTTTAAAGAAGGTGACGCTCAAGGAAATCGACGGAGAATAACGAATGTAACAGGGAAACGATTAAAGTAACACTCAAATCCGCTACACAAATATCAACTCTCAAAACTCTGATCTGTACCCTAACTGGTACATCATATCGGCTTCCCCTCGGTCAATCGAAGACACAGTCATTGGGGCTCCCGTAACGAACAACGGACAGAAAATCATACGTACACGTAAAGTAATAACAACCACGCAATAAATCATTAATGTAATAACCACTCCCGGTCAACGCCAGTCAAATCTGCGAAAAACAGGAAAATTTAAAAAATTTAAGCAGACACTTAAATGAACCTAAATTTGACCCCGAGGGTCATACCGGACTTAAGTTGACCCCGATATCGACCAAAGTGAGTTCCGGGTGACTCAGGGAAACTTTCTGACCAATTTGGGAAATGTTGACTTTTCGCTGGAAAAGTCAACCGAGCGACGTTTTGGTCCATTCGAGGACCGTTTTGGATCCAAAAAGCTTAGCCGTCGTCGCAGCGGTCTTAGTTGAGCAGTTTCCTTGTAGCCCGTGAAGTTTCGTAATTTCTTGGAAAAAGTGCCCGTTCGGGGCCCGAGACGTCCGAATTTCGCGAATCTGATTGGAAAATATCTAAGAGATATTTTCCAAAAAGGTGTGGGACCCACATGACACATGTCATGAATGTGGTGGAAGGAAAAGGGGAGGACAACTTTACCCTTGACTTTAAAGAAAAGACAAAATGAAAAGGATGGGTATTTTAGTCTTTTTGCTATGTGTTAGTGTTTGAATCAAATTAAAAGGGAATGGTGGATGTGATACACGGCAATTCAGCGAAAAATAGAGAAATGGAGAGAGAAAGAAGAGAGAAAGGGAAGGAGAGAAAAGGAAAGAAAATGGGAGATTCTGGTGATTTCCCGACGATCCGACCGACCGATCGACTCACGATTGAAGATTCGTCATCCCGTCGTCATTCCCTACAGTGAGCACCTAATCGATTTTCGTTTTGATACGTTTGAATATTAGGGTTTGAGTTTAAACGGTTTGATTAAGGTTGGGTTTTGTTTAAGATTGGTTTAAAGATGAATGGTTGAGGTTTGGGGTTCGTTAGGAACATTTTGGGGCGAAAAGGAAATTTTCCTAATTGTGTCCGGGTGGGGCCCACATGCCCGAGTATCGGGTTTTCGTGTTCGGGTGGTTTAGGGCGATCCCCAAGTAGTTAATCCACACCCGGATCGAAATTTGGAATTAAATTTTGAAAGTTGTAATTAACGGGTTTAGAAACTTTAAACGCAAATTAAATGGCTCGGAAGTCGGAATTGGAACCCGTCGAGTGCTTAGGAACCCTTGAATTATTCTAAGGCCGTAGAAACGAAAACGGGAATTTTTTTGGAGCCCCGGAAGGGCATTTCCAAAACCCGGGCAGATTCGCCACGTCGGGCGAATCGGGCCTTTATGGGTCCAATATCGACAATGTCGAGTAATTGGGGAGTTTGGGAGTGATCGACATTGTCGGGGTTACTTTTGGGCGTCGGATTTATTAAAATTCAGTTTATGCCTGCAAGCTTAAAGGAGTTTAAAATTGTGTTCTTGTTAGATCGTGCTGCAGACCGAGGAAAGGGAAAGCTAGGCGAGTGACCGAGATCACGCCGGAGCTTAATTGTGCGCTTTCGGAGAAAGCATACGAGGTAGGGAAAAGTAGCCGGATCTCGGCCCTGACTAGGGAAAGTTAACAGTAGAATTGCATGTGACACCGGGGTGTCGTGGGTTAAGTAGGTTTATCAAATATTAGAAAGGCATGATACGGGAACGTAGCGAATATTAGAAAAGCATGTGACACTTAGTAGTGTCGTAGGAGCAGAGAACTTATCGATGTTAGAATTACTAGAGGCATATGACCATGCCCGAAGGTTGATTATGAACTTATCGATATTAGGAGTACTGGAGGCATATGACCATGCCCGGAGGTTGATTGTGAAACTGTTGATATTAGGACTGTTGGAGGCATTGGTTATGCCGGAGGTTGTTGTGTATTTTGTGTCTTGGGTGGCCATGAGAGCCCGTGTTTTACTGTTGTGTCTTGGGTGGCCATGAGAGCCCGTGGTTTACTGTTGGTGTCTTGGGTGGCCATGAGTGCTCGTGGGGTTGTTGAACCCGTGTCTTTACTGTTGGTGTGTCTTGGGTGGCCATGAGTGCCTGTGGAGTTGTTGAACCCGTGTCTTTACTGTTGGTGTGTCTTGGGTGGCCATGAGTGCCCGTGGGGTTGTTGACCCCGTGTCTTTACTGTTGGTGTGTCTTGGGAGGCCGTGAGTGCCTGTGGGGTTGTTGAGCCCGCGAGTTACTGTCGGTGTGTCTTGGGAGGCCGTGAGTGCATGTGGGGTTGTTGAGCCCGTGAGTTACTGTTGGTGTGTCTTGGGAGGCTGTGAGTGCCCGTGGGATTGTTGAGCCCGTGAGTTGTTGGTTGTTTTGAGAGGCCGTGAGTGCCCGTGGGGTTGTTGAGCCCGTGAGTTACTGTTGGTGGTTTTGAGTGGTCGTGAGTGCCCGTGTGGTTGTTGAGCCCGTGAGTTACTGTTGGTGTATATTGGGAGGCCATGAGTGCCTGTGGGGTTGTTGAGTCCGTGTTTTACGGTTGGTGTCTTGGGTGGCCATGAGTGCATGTAGAGTGCTGAACTTGTGTTGTTGCTGTTTGTTGAACTTTGTTTGTGATTGTGATTGTGGTTACCTGAGGTTGTGGGCCCGCTTCATGAAACGGGGGTCCTCGATCACACGCGTCTGCATGTTCAGACGGGGTAGGGGGCCCGCCCGTCAGTAAAGGGGTCCTGGCCGCGCGTGTGTGGTTCGGGGTTGTGAGTGTGATAGGTCGACAGCCTGATCCGACTTTGTGTCGAGTAAATGCGACAGGTCGACCGCCTGACCTGATGAGATCGGTAAAGGGCGTGAGGGAGGTTACTGAGCAGCTGGTTTGCGATCCTTTGTGATCTTGTTTGGTGTGCGATCCTTTGTGATCTTGTTTGGTGTTGCGTAGCTTTCTGTCGTGTCCTTGGAGGAGGTCGTCGATATTTTTGTTGGGTTTACATTACAAGTCCGAGTGTTGAGTCTGTTGAGGAAGGTAACGGGTTGTGTGTCAGTTGAGTACTCGAGTTTGGGATGGTTTTTCCCGGTGTTGGGTTTGTTTTTGGTGTTACCGGCATTGTCTGCTAATTATGCCGTAGTCAGTCTGTTATCCGTGGTGGTGAGCGAACGCTCACCCCTAGCTGCTTTTCCTACAGGTATCGGTCGCAGGTTAAACTAGGTGAGCTTCTGAAGCTTGAAGAGCTAGGAACGGGATTCTGGGTTTTACTTTTGAGTCTAGTGACGGATACCTTGTTTTGTCCACTTGTTGGGACTTATTTTGAGTTGTAAATATTATTTTGATTAACTAAATGGTAATCTTAACGTGTTTATTCAAAACAGGTTTCAATTGTTTTATGATTTTAAATGTTCGCGTCCCGAATTCGGTTTACTAAAATTGGGGCGTGACAATTAACAATACACAATACGTCCCCATTAATACGTTGGATCTTACGACTACAACACAATTTACCGACACTCGGTCGGAGGGAAGGCGCACCCTACCACGGTTCATAGCTCGTTTTACCGACATTTAGTCGGAAGGTAGGTACACCTTATTACTAGCAACAACACGTTCTACCGACTCCTAGTCGGAAGGTAGGCACACCCTATCACAGAATCTGAGCACGTTTTACCGACTTCTAGTCGGAAAGTAGGCACGTCTTATCACAGAATCGCAACACGTTTTACCGACTTCTAGTCGGAAGGTAGGCACACCTTAACAGAGGATCACCCATAATAGAGGAACATACCCAAACAGTCATAGTACAATCATAGCTTAGCAGCTCACAATATCACCAAAACACACCACAAGAACTCACATTAACGATCACACTTACCGGTCTAACTTACCAATCCCATATCCATCGGTCTATCACTCACCCGATCATACCAATTGGCACAGACAATTTACATTCAAACACTCATTCAATCAATCATTCAATCATTCAAGCATTCATTCGATCATTCAGACATTCATTCAATCATTCATTCGATCAACCAATCATCCAAGCATTCATTCACAAGTATCACAATTTATCTAGTTTAGTTAGACTCTTGTCTTAACCTAAAGGCTAAGCAAACAAGGCATATGAGGCAATCACAAACAATTCCAAGGCTCATCACGGCCATTCTACCAGCACGGTAATTTCCCAAGTATTGAAAGCGATTTAAACTAGTGAATCACATCCTACATGCATACTAGACTCGTCCGCTTATTATTATAATTGAAATACGATTATTCTAGTGAACCACATCCTATATGCAATCTAGGACCTTTCCGGTTATTAATTATCATGTAGGCATGCTATTAGCGTTATTTAAACCAGGAATGGAGTTAACGGCTTTTCCCTACCTCAAGACGAACCAACAGCTGCGTCTCCTAGCTGCTGACGACCGGGCCAACTCCGTCTTCTCGGGCGAAGTCCAATTTCTCGGGCGGAGTCCAAGCCTAGGTTTTAACAATTAAAAAGTCCAATCAGCTCCGGTATGTCTAAGGTCCTCGGATTTGTCCAAACAGTCCTTTAATTACCCAATTTAAGTCAAATAATTAAGTTAATTAATTATTAAATCTGATTTTAAAATAATTAATTTTTAAACCGGTTTGACCCGGATCCGACCCAAAACCCGAACCAGACCCGGTCCGAGCCCGAACCCGGGTCCAGACCGACCCGGACCCAGACCTGATCAGAGCCGGCTTGGGCCGATGCCCAGCCGCCTCGAGTTCGGTCTGGCCCGAGCTCGACCCTGGCCCGAGGCCCAAGGCCCAACCTCGTACTACCTGGCTCAAGGCCCAATGGCTCTA
Source organism: Erodium maritimum (assembly GCA_963921825.1). NCBI lineage: Eukaryota > Viridiplantae > Streptophyta > Magnoliopsida > Geraniales > Geraniaceae > Erodium > Erodium maritimum. Next base: position 82,590,444 of record OY997588.1, on the reverse strand, counting down.
GCGCGAGCTGAGGACGGAGAGCTCGAGGTTTAGGGTTGGTCCAGATCTCCGGCGACGGCCGGAGAGGTCGGAGGGAGGTGCAAAGGAGAGCTCCGGTGTGGATGGGTGAAGGGGCGATGCTGGTGCGCGACCCGTGGCTCCTCTGTCTCGAATCTGGCGAGGGAGCAAGGTTCATCGGCGCGGGATCGAGGAGCTAGGGTTCGACAACTCCGGCGATGCCTTCTCCTACCGAGCTCGGTCGAATCGAGCCCTCGTACGCTCGATTTCCCACAGAAGAAGCAAAGGAGAAGAGAGACGAGCTTGGATTGAGGCTCACCTAGGTTGGAAACGTTGTTGTCGGAGAGGTGTGGTTCGAACATGAGGGGTGGCGATTTGTTTCAAATCGAGTGAGAAGGAGGAAAAGGAAGCGGGGGTTTTCTGGTACAGGTACGAGGCAAGGTGCTTCGAGGGCGGAGGAGGAAGAAGGAGGAGCAGAAAGAGGGAGGTCGGGGAAAAACGCCGGGGATGGTTCAGATCTGGTTCGAGGGAGAGGACGCGAGGAAGAGAGGCGCGTATGTTGAAGCATGCACGAAATGGAGACGAAGAGGCGTGTGCGTTAGGGTTTTGTGCACAGCTTGGGTTGGGCCGCGTGCTCTTGGGCCGAGTCAGGCGATGCGTGGGCTTGGCCCACGTAGGTGAGTCGGGCCTAGTCTTCAGACCTGGCCAATCCAGCTCAACAGTCCAAATTCCTCTTTTCTTCTTTTTTTTATTTTTTTTCTTTTAACAAAAGACCACTAGTTACACTTTCCCACCCTAAAGTTTCAATAGTGAAACAATACCCCTTTAAAAACAAAGTGGGCTTTACATCTATGATGTTGACGCATATCTCTATATGCATGACCATTGAAACATGATCCTCTAGTCAACCATCATACTAGTTCTAACCATCAGATTAGACTAGGGATGAGTGAATAACTCACTCATTTGTTCCTTAGAGTCTTATTATTGGTTGCACCTTGATACCTTAAGAATGGTATTATATTCATGTTGTTCACATTACATAATATGATCATGAAAACTCTTGCTATTTTAAGTCATCACAAATGACTATGCATTACAGATTGTGGTTTTTTCTAGGGCACAAAACTCATCAGACCCCCACTTGCAATATGACCAATTTACATTATGTGAAACGACCATGGACCTACTATGACCCTCTAACTTAGGATGCGGGAGATCCTTAGTTAGAGGATCAACTGCATTATCATCGTGTTTATCTCTATTTATCCTTATGTCTTTCTCTTGAATGAGATGAAAACGTCTCAGTATGTGTTTCGACTTTTTATGAGCCTTTGTATCATTAACTTGTGATACCACTCCATTATTTTTGTGAAACATGTTCATCAGATCTGATATGCTAGATGTAACGCCTAATCAGGTTATGAAGCTCCTTGTGCAACTGGTTCACTAGTTGCAGCCCATACAAATACATACTAGGTCGTTGTTGTAGACTTCAGCCATGGTCTCTCTTAGCCTCTTAAACTCATTGCACCCTTTTAGTCAAACAAAATACTCAATCAAGCATTGATTCAATAATCATCTAGTCGATTTAGAAGTATGTAAGTCTTTACATTCATCTTATCTTCTTGACCTTCCTACAGAAACCATCCTTAGTTGTTCATCACTCAAGTATGTTTACTCATAGTATGGTGATTTTCATCAAGGTCTGATTAATACATCATCATAGCACTTAAGACATATGCTTTATTAGGTTGAGTTTGTGACATCATATGTATGATTGAGGCAATAGTTGACGCATATTTTTAACCATATTCACGTAGCAGTTTGGGCACTAATCGTTGTCGAGGTAGATGTACAATTACATATTCATCAAATCTACCTTAGAGTCTTACATACTTAACCTGATTAGTATCTTATCAATACAAGTGCTCTCACTTGAGGCCACAAACTTTTAGTCTATTTGTATAGATCAATCTATCTATATAGATCTTAAATCTTATTCATAGTGATGATGCCTAAGTTTCCATTGTGAAATAATTCTCCAATTGTGCTTCAACAATTTGAAGTTGGGTTCATTATTTCCAATTAAAGGCATGCTTGTTACATACGGCATTGTATAAAATTGTTCTCTCACTAACCTTGTTTTCAATACAAGGTACATTCTTGTACTTGATAATAAAAAACAAACTTTTGATTTCTTTAGCAAAGCGAGAATTCTCAAACTATGTGAAAATTTGGTTGAATCTATGAATGGATCCTTTCAAGCTTGCATACCTATTTGAAGTACAAAAGAATCAAGTACTCTAAAAAACGTTTTTAACAATTAAGAGCTCTCTCATATCAGCTATACCAATTAAGTATACAAAATGTTCCCTTAGGGAATGTGCTAGGTATTTTGGAACTTTTTATTCCTCTCTGTCATGACACGCCATCGATGTCCATTTGTAGAGATTGAGCCTCCTTTGAAGGAAAATCAGAGATGGAGGACTTGGGTTGAATAGTGCAACAGTCGGCCGCTATCCAAGGATTGGATCTCGTCTTTCAGAGACGAAGAGGCTTTGTTGTTGGAATTCGTAGCGAGGCTCCAAGTGGGCTGTTTGTTAGAGGCCATGTCGTGTGACCACAACGTGGACGACTCTTTCTCTGATCTTCGAAGGGGACGATACCATCGAGGCCTTGCTGAGTTCGTTAGATGCGGTCCGATTTAGAGTCATCAGAGAAGACGGAAGATTGATGGGACAAGGCCCTCCCGTGGCCCTCTAGTAGTATTCGGTCGGTCGATAGCCTTGCCTTCTTCTAGTAAGATCCCTAGTCTCGTGCTGCCTGCCACCACGATAGATCTTCCTACCCCTCTTAGTGCTGCGATTCTATCATCTACTTCTACTACCCATGCCTTGGCTACTGCCCCTTTAGCTACCATGACAAATCAATCAGCTACTGTTATGGTAGATCATTCATCTGCTGCTATGGCAACTCATACCCTTCACTCTACTCAAACAACTGGCTTGGAAGGCCATCTATGTGATATTACTCCTCTTTAAGGTTATGGTCTTCTGAAGCTTTCTTCTGCCTCATTACTCTCTACATCACCTCCTGAGTAGGCTTTCAACGCTCCTCAACAGGCTGTTAAAGGAGACTATAATGTCATTAGACAAGGGCATAAAGGCTCGAGAAGAACGAAACCGCAGCCTATCAAGCTTCTGAATAGAGACCTTCTAGTTTTCCTTGCTAATTTTCCCAATTCCATATTAGTAGAACAACTCAAGACCCTCTATGCTACTTTTTGGGACAATTATCGTTGTCGACATTGGCTCAAACTTCCTACCAAAGGTAACCATTATTCCTTTGTTTATTTTAAAAAGTTCGATGATGTGGTTCGATTTGTTACGACTTTACATGGTCCCCCCTTTGGGGATAAGAGGATCCGAGCTGAAATGGGAAGGAAACATTTAAAGGCGGGTACTGTTCTTGCTTCACCCTCTTATCCATCTTTGTTTACACCTAACATCAAGGTGGCTCTACCCCGTATCCCTTCTACAGATACTACCTCCACTCAGCTCCGGGCGGAGTCGTGTACTTTATCGTTGACTCCTCGTTTTGAGAAGATGTCAGCGTTCATTGTGATTGGCATTGCTAGCACTTAAATTTCAGCTCGCATCGTTAGTGCGAGCCTTAGGTTGGCAGGGATCTCGAGGGTGGACCTCCATGACTTAGTCTTGCGAAGATCAGATTGCTAGGATTACCATTTCTATTGACGATTGGAAGTTGTTGCGTCAATGGTTCTTCTCCTTCTCAGATTGTGCGTAACGAGTTTTCTCTAGGGGACGTCTCTGTTGGGTCACATCATCGTCCTTCTCGTAGTGTGGTGGAACAAGGACTCCATATCAGAGATTGTTGGGAAGTTTGGTTTGCTAGTTGTCGTTCACCATTGCTCATTGTCGGTAACCCAAACGTCTAGGGCCCTGGCTCTTGTTCATGTGTTGAATGTCATGGTTGGTAGTAGGGTGATCACCGCTAGGGGCCCGGACATTTGTGTTGATGTGCTTATTGAGCTTGTTAAAGTGGATACCTAGCCTTATCTGCCTCAGTCTGAGATGGTTGGATCGTGGACCAAGAGTTGCAAGAGAGGTGGTCCCTCACATCCGCCATCAGTCCCGACCTGTGGAAGTAGTCATGACATCCTTCCCCATCTTGCTTCACCAGATACTCGTCTTTTTTCTCTGACTGCGCATGTAATAACCACTTCTGGTCAACGCCAGTCAAACCTGCGAAAAATAGGAAAATTTAAAAAATTTTAAGACAGACACTTAATTTAACCTAAATTGACCCCGAGGGTCATACTGGACTTAATTTGACCCCGATATCGACCAAAGTGAGTTCCGGGGGACTCAGTGCAACTTTCTGATCAATTTGGGAAATGTTGACTTTTCGCTGGAAAAGTCAACCGAGCGACGTTTTGGTCCATTCGAGGACCGTTCTGGATCCAAAAAGCTTAGCCGTCGTCGTAGCGGTCTTAGTTGAGCCGTTTCCTTGTAGCCCGTCAAGTTTCGTAATTTCTTGGAAAAAGTGCCCATTCGAGGCCCGAAACGTCTGATTTTCGCGAATCTGAGAAACGAAAGGGGAAGGGGAAGAAAAAGCCCTCAGTACCCATAAAACCTAACCCCAAAGACTCAGACTTAGCCCAAACTATTGCATCAACGGTGCCAAAACCGACACTAACCAACCGGACAACATCGGGACGAAATCAACAAGGAGCAACTATTAGTCTTAGTGCCCGTAGTTCAATCCTAAATGTCCAAATGTACATATCATCGTTAGCAATAAAATTAAAGCGGCTTTATATTACTTATGTGTTGGAGTAATATATCGACGTGTGCTCTGATCTATGCCCACCATGCGAATAGAACCATAGATCGAGATAGATCACACTCGATGGGTCCCTAGTCAACAAAGCTTCACTAGAAGCGACTAGTATGAAAGATGGCTCTTTATGGCTTACGTTCTGTTAGTCATTGGAATGAGATTCCGGAGTCTGATCATAGATATCATGTGGGACATGATATTGGACGACCCGCCCTGAATATGTGCCATAGATTAAGTCATGAACATATTCAGTGTTGTAGCTTGTCAAGTATCCTTAGACCAAGGAGTCTTTGAGATCGCTATGTAGTCAACAACTGAGTTTGACCTGAGTCTAACGTTGTCCGTAACAGGGCTTCCATAACGGCCAGGATTGGCTTGGGGACGGGCTACATGAGTGACACGAAAGACGGCTAAGGGATTTATCCCTCATACTAAGGTATGGGAAAGATATCGGTTCTCGGCCGCTTGATCGAGAGTGACTGGAAGAATAGCATGGCCATGCACATGATACTGGGTATCATATCTTCAGTCATCTCACATATCAAGGAACGGTGATTGAGAATAATAAGGATGACGGCTCTATGCCTTATCTCAATCAGGATATCGGAGATAAAAGGATAATGACAGGGACGACGGAAAGGTTAGAATCGGCAGGGTCGATTCGTTATGTAGTGTCAGGCAATACTAAAGTCTCGTTAGTTGCCACTTAAATAGGATCAAGTAAAATGGGATTTTACGTTGATCTATTGACATGCATAAACCTAAGGGTCACACCGGAGGATGAAACTCATTGAAACATTTATGGAGAATGGCCAAAAGGGAGTTGTCTTGGGACATGACCAAAACTGGGTTTTAGGTCATGTGCCCGTAAGTGAATAGGACTTTACGGATCGAGACAAGGCTTGGAGTCTTGGGATTGATCGCGTCGGATAATGTTGGACATTTCCGGTATGGAAGGCATGGAGGCGATGAGCGAATCACGGGACCTCGTTGGAAATGGCCATGGGCCATGTTCCAAGAGGCCCATGAAAGGCCCATGCAACCAAGGCCCATGGAACTAATTAATCAAGTCTTGATTAATTAGTACTAAGTAAGCAAGACAAGGATTAAGGTGTCGGTGATTCACCACCTAACCCAATCTTGTCTTGTCATACTTTGTCCTATTTACACCTTACTTGACACCATACTTGTCTCATGCCTTTAGTTGGACAAGTATGAGTTTTGTTATGTTTAAGTCATCTTTTTTCAACATAACAAACACAAGACAAGAATAGGAAACACATTTTCTCTCCCTCTTCCATGGCCATTTCGGGTTTGGCTAGTTTCCACCTCCATTTTTGTGTTCTTGAGTCCTCAAAGAGAAGAACTACGTGGCTTTGATTCCCATGTGGATACGTAGGCGTCTTGGAGACTCAAGCCAATCATTCGTTAACCGGTGTTCTTGTTTTGGTAAGAGATAGTGCTGAATTTTTCTCTTGTGAATCCATTCTTTGTTAGTTGTTTCATGGTTTTAATCGTCTCTTGGTTTTTATTGATTTTCCGCTGCGAGTTGGTTCATCTCCAACCCTACCTCGAGACCCAACAGTGGTATCAGAGCCGTGCTACCTTCGGTATTCACAAGACGGTGTTCAAAGTTTCGGTTTTGATTGAAAGTTTCGTTTTTGGCATGTTGTTTTGCTAAATTGTTTGATAACATGTTTTAAATTCTTGTTCATGGATTTAATGCATGTAAAATGAATTTTTGAAAATTATTTCAAATCTGGAAATTTTGAAAAAAAAAATTGATTTTTCGGGTCTCGGGAGCGAGACTCTCGGGGAGCCGAAACCAGGACCGAACGGGGCTCCGTTGGACGGAGCTAGGCCAAGCATGACCATTGGATGGTTGATATGCCAAGGCTAAACCGTTTTGTTAGTTATGACGAGTTTGGAACCATCATGACGAACTCGAAGATCAAATGTTCAAAAGTTTCATTCTTGAACGGTTTCGATAAACCGAGCATTAAAAAATTTCGAAACTTGGCTATTAATTAAAACCGGAAAATCACATGATGTTTGATAACATGCTTGTTTGATAACACGATGTGTGATGTGATGTTGGCATGGTGTACATAATAGCCCCGAGCTCGATTTAATTATTTATCGCTTTTCACGGCCTGCGAGCCGTTAGAGTTAGCGTGTAATTATTCTTTCAAGGTGTGGTCGTCGAACCACTTGTTTGTAATATTTATTTATTCCCGACCTCCGAGTCGTGTATTAAATTGTAATTTTTTACTCAAGATGAAGAAAAGGCGAAAAGGTCTTTTGGTGGCTTTTCGGGTGTTGGCATCGGCTTGGAGTCGGTGGAGCTCAAGAAGCTAGTGGGAGTTAGTTTAGGGGGCTATTATGTGCACATTTATCGCTTTATGCTTGGTTTAGTTTATGCATGACTAATTCTATGTGTTTTAGAATTGCATGCTTAACTTTATTTACCGAGCATATCACCTCACATGCAAAGATAAAATTGGAATTTTAATCCTTGTGTGTGAACCCTTAGAACCGTCATTGCATTGGATGTAGTTGACGGGTTCAAAGGAAGAATTACATTGGATGTAATTTGAGGCATCATTGCATTTGGAATTTAGTTGATGTGCTCATCGCATCTAGGATGTGCCAAAGTTTTAAACACAACCGGACAAGTAAAAACGGGTCATGTCCGATACCTCCCAATTCTCAACACCTTACTACCTCCCCGTCCTATGGGTGTCGTGCGCCTTAGCGGAGCATCCATGGGAAAGCGGGGTAGTAGGTTTGGACGACATATGTGGGTGTCGTGCGCCTTAGCGGAGCACCTACATAGTGGTGGGTCATAGTTGAAAATTGGTGGACCCGACTACGATTCTCAGCTAGGGTTGAGCTAGGGTATCAGATAGGGCAAGCCGTGTACTTAAGTACATACTCTAGCCAAGAGTCACATTGGATGTGATTGGACGGGGTCCTACCTACATAGCTCGATTGAGTGGTGAGCCTTCGTTCAGCTTGATCGAGTGAATCAAGGATCTTGGTTTTAGATTCTAAAGGTATAGAATCGATTGTTGGTGTTTAAGCTTGATCTTCATAAAATTTATTCAGTTTACTGATTGAATTTTATCTGTTGTAGATCAAATGGCAAATTCAGCGAACATTAATAGTTTGTCATTAAAAACCATTCTTGACAGGGTCAAACTAAATGGGACAAACTATTTGGGCTGGTACAGAATTTTGAGGATAGTCCTCAAGTCTGAACGCAAAGAATATGTCCTTGACAAGGCTGTCTCTAAGACCATATCAGAGTTACATGAAGTGTCATTAATTGCTGAGAAGAATATATCAGGGATCTGGGATCCAAGGATATTCTGATAGTCAACAAGGGAATTGGAAGTGGCAAGGGCGGGGCCCATGCGCACTTGGCAGGAAAGATGAGACACATGAGAATGTCTGCTTCTACTGCCAATAGCCTGGTCATTGGAACTGGGATTACAGGAAGTTCACGGCTGATCTGAAGAAGGGCAGTGGGACTGCGCCTTCATCAAATAGCGTGGATGATCTGAAGAAGGGCAGTAGGACTGCGCCTTCATCAGAAAACCTGGATGATCTAAGGAAGGGCGGTGGGACCGTGCCTTCATCCGGTATTAACTCTATAGAGCTACATCTCTCTACTTCCAAAGATTCATGGGTATTAGATACCAGGACTGAATCTCACACATGCACTTATATATGGTGGCTGAAAGTAGGAGAGGTTTGGAAAGCACGAAGTGGACCTCAGAGTTGTGGCAATTGCTGTAGGATCCATGAGTCTTGCTTTGCCAAGAGGCCTTGTCTTAGTACTGTATAATGTATATTGCATACCTACTTTTAGTAGGAATATTATATTTGTATCCGTGTTTGACAAGGAAGGATATAATGTTAATATTGGAAATGGAGTTTTCAATGTTCTATGCAATGATATGTTTTATACCAGTACTGACTTGGTTGGAGGATTGTACATATTAGATATGGGTAACAATGCCTCAAGTTCTATATATTCCGTTAATACCAAGAGGTCTAAATCCAACGATTTAAACCTAACTCTGTTATGGCACTGTCATTTAGGTCGCATAAACAAGAAGCACCTATCAGCACTTCAGAAGTGCGGACTTTCAGTTTCATTCGAATTCCATTCGATCGATAGGTGCAAGGTTTGTTTGATGGGCAAAATGACTCAAGTGCCCTTTTATCGATCGCGATGAAAGGGCGGGTGAATTATTGGGGCTGATACACTCGAATGTGTGTAGACCAATAAGTTCACTTGCCAGGAGGGGTTTTAGCTACTTTATCACATTTACTGATGATTACAGTAAATATGGTTATGTCTATTCGCTGAGACATAAGTCTGAAGCTTTTGATAAATTCAAAGAGTTTAAGACTAAAGTAGAAAACTAGCTCGACAAAGGTACTAAGGCACTTCGATTGGATCGAGGTGGAAAATACTTGACCACAGAGTTATTAGATCATCTAAAAGAGAATGGGATCCTTTTGGAATGGACTCCTCCTGGGACACTGTAGATGAAAGGTGTAGCCAAACGGAGAAATCGGACATTGTTAGACAATGGTCCGTTCCATTATTAGTTGGACTGATCTCCCAATCTCTTTATGGGATTATGCTCTAGAGACGACCGCATTCATAGTGAATCGGGCTTCGACGAAGGGTGTGGAAGGGACACCATTTTAAAATGATATGGGATGATGCCCGCTTTGTCCTTCCTAAAGATTTGTGGTTGCGAGGCTTATGTGAAACATTTGGTTTCGACTAAGCTCGAACCAAGATCTGAGATATGCACCTTCGTGTGGTATCCCAAAGCAACAAGGGGATACTACTTCTACAATCCCAGTGAGAACATGGTGTTCGTCGCATGGGGTGGGGTCTTTATGGAAAAGGAGTTTTGTTTCCAAAGACGTCATTGGGAGGACTGTGCATCTCGAAGAAATTCAGGATGGTACAGATCTGTCTAAACCAATTGGCAACCCAGTAGAAAGGAGCCAGAGATTGTCGTAGAGTAAGAACCAATTCCTGTTACAATTCCGGAAGGTCCAAGGCGATTTGAAAGGATCAATCTTCCACCTCCAAGATATGGTATCCGGAGGTGACAATGAAGTCATGGTGGATCACGATGATCCAGCCACCTTTCAGGAAGTCGTGGATGGGCCCAACTCCGAGTTATGGCTGGGAGCCATGAGGGAGGAAATGCAATCCATGTCGGACAACCGAGTCTGGGAACCGGTTGATCCCATCAATGGTGTGAGGACCATCGGATGCAAATGGATCTTCAAGGTGAAGATGGACATGGACGGCAACCCTCTGACCTACAAAGCTCAACTGGTGGCGAAAGGTTATAGGCATGGATTGACTATGAGGAAACCTTCTCCTTAGTGGCTATGGTCAAAATCGATCCAAATTCTTCTTGACATAATTGCGTATTATAATTACGAGATATGGAAAGTGGATGTCAAAACCGCTTATCTAAATGGAAATTTGACTGAGTACGGTTGTATGTCTCGGCCCAAAGGTTTTGACGATCCGAAGAATAAAGGAAAGATTTATAAGTTGTTGAAATCCATTTATGGATTGAAACAAACTTCTCGGAGTTGGATCCTTCGTTTTGATGAAGCTGTAATTGGATTTGGCTTAATCAAGAACGAGGATGAATCTTGCGTTTATAAGAAGGCTAGTGGGAGCAAGATTACCTTTCTGGTTCTCATTGAAAACGACATCCCAACCTTGCACGAGACTAAAGCTTGGTTGAGGAAGTGTTTTTCAATAAAGGACTTAGGCGATGCTTCTTATATCTTAAGGATTAAGATATGACGAGATCGCACCAAGAGGGTCTTGGATTTAAGTCAGGGAACCTATGTGAACAAGGCATTGAGTAGGTTCTAATGCTCGATTCAAAGAAAGGACTCTTACCCACTAGTCATGGCATTTATCTCAGCAAGACTTAGTGTCCTAAGACACCTGATGAGCTGAAAAGGATGATGAGAATCCTATGCGCCTGGGGGTAGGATCGATCATATATGCCATGACATGTATGAGACCAGACGTCTCGTAAGCCTTATGTTGTACCAGTAGACATCATTCTAACCCGGGGGAAAAATGATGTTGAACTAGTCGTCGAAGGATGAGTAGACGCTAGTTTTCCAAGACAAATCCAGATGACTTTAGAAGTCAATCAGGATATGTGTTTACGCTGAATGGTAGAGCTTTAGCTGGGAGGGCGTAAAGCAAGATATCATTGCCGAATCTACGACAGAGGCCAAGTACATGGATGCTGCAGAGGCAGCTAAGGAAGCTATGTGGATTTGGAAATTCATGGCAGGGCTGAGTGTAATTAAAAACCCATCCAGCCCGGTGAATCATCTTGCGACAACACAAGGGCCATTGCGCAAGCTAAAAGCCTAGATCGTATAACAAATCCAAACATGTACTGCGGCGTATCCACCTCATCAGATAAATACTGAACTGAGGTGAAGTGAAGATAACCGATATTGCAACAGATGATAACATAGCCAACCCTTTGACTAAGGCAGTGTCACTGCCTGAACATGTTAGACATGTAAAGTCGATGGGGACATATTGGAGTTTAGATTGGAACTAGGGCAAGTGGGAGATTGTTAGTCTTAGTGCCCGTAGTTCAATCCTAAATGTCCAAATGTACATATCATCGTTAGCAATAAAATTAAAGCGGCTTTATATTACTTATGTGTTGGAGTAATATATCGACGTGTGCTCTGATCTATGCCCACCATGCGAATAGAACCATAGATCGAGATAGATCACACTCGATGGGTCCCTAGTCAACAAAGTTTCACTAGAAGCGACTAGTATGAAAGATGGCTCTTTATGGCTTACGTTCTGTTAGTCATTGGAATGGGATTCCGGAGTCTGATCATAGATATCATGTGGGACATGATATTGGACGACCCGCCCTGAATATGTGCCATAGATTAAGTCATGAACATATTCAGTGTTGTAGCTTGTCAAGTATCCTTAGACCAAGGAGTCTTTGTGATCGCTATGTAGTCAACAACTGAGTTTGACCTGAGCCTAACGTTGTCCGTAACAGGGCTTCCATAACGGCCATGATTGGCTTGGGGACGGGCTACATGAGTGACACGAAAGACGGCTAAGGGATTTATCCCTCATACTAAGGTATGGGAAAGATATCGGTTCTCGGCCGCTTGATCGAGAGTGACTGGAAGAATAGCATGGCCATGCACATGATACTGGGTATCATATCTTCAGTCATCTCACATATCAAGGAACGGTGATTGAGAATAATAAGGATGACGGCTCTATGCCTTATCTCAATCAGGATATCGGAGATAAAAGGATAATGACAGGGACGACGGAAAGGTTAGAATCGGCAAGGTCGATTCGTTATGTAGTGTCAAGCAATACTAAAGTCTCGTTAGTTGCCACTTAAATAGGATCAAGTAAAATGGGATTTTACGTTGATCTATTGACATGCATAAACCTAAGGGTCACACCGGAGGATGAAACTCATTGACACATTTATGGAGAATGGCCAAAAGGGAGTTGTCTCGGGACATGAACAAAACTGGGTTTTAGGTCATGTGCCCGTAAGTGAATAGGACTTTACGGATCGAGACAAGGCTTGGAGTCTTGGGATTGATCGCGTCGGATAATGTTGGACATTTCCGGTATGGAAGGCATGAAGGCGATGAGCGAATCACGGGACCTCGTTGGAAATGGCCATGGGCCATGTTCCAAGAGGCCCATGAAAGGCCCATGCAACCAAGGCCCATGGAACTAATTAATCAAGTCTTGATTAATTAGTACTAAGTAAGCAAGACAAGGATTAAGGTGTTGGTGATTCACCACCTAACCCAATCTTGTCTTGCCATACTTTGTCCTATTTACACCTTACTTGACACCATACTTGTCCCATGCCTTTAGTTGGACAAGTATGAGTTTTGTTATGTTTAAGTCATCTTTTTTCAACATAACAAACACATTTTCTCTCCCTCTTCCATGGCCATTTCGGGTTTGGCTAGTTTCCACCTCCATTTTTGTGTTCTTGAGTCCTCAAAGAGAAGAACTACGTGGCTTTGATTCCCATGTGGATACGTAGGCGTCTTGGAGACTCAAGCCAATCATTCGTTAACCGGTGTTCTTGTTTTGGTAAGAGACAGTGCTGAATTTTTCTCTTGTGAATCCATTCTTTGTTAGTTGTTTCATGGTTTTAATCGTCTCTTGGTTTTTATTGATTTTCCGCTGCGAGTTGGTTCATCTCCAACCCTACCTCGAGACCCAACAACAACAAGAAGAGCAAGTATCTGAGCCTTCTTAGGCCAGATCTGGGGCAAAAGGGAACACAAGAAGCAAAAAACAAAGGGAAAAAAACGAGGAAACTAAGAGAAGGGAGGCAACCGGTGACTCTCTAGCAACAAGAGTTGCTGAGAAAGCCACCGGCGGCCAAGAAACGGAGAACTAGGGTTAGTGGGTGTAGAGAGAAGGGAGAGGGAGGTTTTAGAGAGAGAGAGACACATCATATTGTTTTATCATCATCACTAGTACTCATATCCTTAATTTAATCCCACTTTGAAAACCGTATCTTTAAATATCATTTGTGAATGGACAATGTCTTAAAACTATTGTGTATGTTCAATATCGATTTATTTCCATGATGTTTAACGAATTATTATAACTTTAATAAATAATAATGTCACACATCGATATTAATGTCATCACTTATTTAATTATTTAGATAGAAAAATACAAATATTTAAAATAATAAATACAAGAAAACAAATAAAAAAACTACAACCACAAATTGATTACGTTACGATTTCTTTTATAAAAGTAATAAAACGTGGCGGATTATCTGTATTTCTTTAAGACAAACAGTTATAATAGTTCAAATAACATTTAAAAACTTATATATATATATATATATAGAGGAGAAATCAAATACAAACCATGTCTTAACCTAAAAACTAGAGAACCAATCTGAGCCATCCATTTTAAGAATGGATGGATGAGATGCAATTGAGTAGTTGACTTGTTGACTGCAAAAAAAACAACAACACGTTTTAATAAGTGGTAAGGGCTTTTTAGTAAAACTATCATATATTTTTTTTAATCAATTCCCTAATTTAATTTTTCCCGCTTCGTTTGAACTCCGATTGGCTTCAAACTTGCGCCATTAGTTTTGTTTTGTTAAGGGCTTTATATTAAGATCAGTCATGAATATGTTTTGAAGCACGAAAAAAAAATTATTTCGGTGTTGATTTTTTTTAAAAAAAATCTGGGTAATTTTTATCAACACTTTGCTCTGGATTTATCAACACTTTTACACTGGTTTTATCAACACTTTACACTGGTTTTATCACCTCATTTTCCAAAACTGATCATGATTTTATCACCTCATCGCGTACTTTTTATGAACACTAGTTTTATCAACACTAAACACTAGGTTTATCATTCAATTACGTGTGTTTTATCATCCCCATCACATGGTTTTTTTGAAGCACGATTTTTCTTTTATTTCGGGGCTGGTTCTTAAAGAAATTATATCTGGCTAATTTTTATCAACACTTTGATCTGGTTTTATCAACACTTTACACTGGTTTTATCAACACTCTACACTGGTTTTATCACCCCATTCTCCAAAACTGATCATGATTTTTATCATCTCATCACGTGCTTTTTATGAACACCAATTTTATTAACACTAAACACTATGTTTATTATTAAATTTCATGTGTTTTTATCACCTCATCATATGTTTTTTTTATCAACGCTAAACTCTAGTTTATCACACTTATTATCAAAATTGAACATGGTTTTTATCACCTCAGTACATGTTTTTATCAACATTTAGCACTAGTTTGATACCTCCGATATAAAACATTTATTAGTGAAGATTTATCAACACTCAACATTATTTTTATCACTCCGATATACCTTTTTATTTTCGTGCTTCAAAATATATGCATGATTGATCTTGATTTAAAGCCCTTGAAAAAATAAAAATATTGGCGCAAGTTTGAAGATAATCGGAGCTCAAACGAATCGGAAAATATTAAATTAGTGAATTGGTGAAGAAAAAAATGGACACTTGTCCACATGACACCATGCTTTTACAATTATGCCCTTGCTTGTGTGAGAAATAATGAAAGTGGCGTAAGGTTGGTGAAATTGGGGTGATGATGTGACATCATGGTGAATGTTGGATGTTAGGTGTGTGTGGCTAGGATTGGTTTCTCTAGTTTTTAAGTTAAGAGTGGTTTGTAGCCGATTTCACCTCTATATATATATTATAAATCGAGATGGTATTTTGAAATAAAAGACATACATTTCTTATTGGCACCAAATAGGGTTTGAGCAATTATTTTGTCATGCCTAAACTAAAAATCTAGAATCAAACAATCCCTTACATTCAAATAGAAACATCATAATCATAACACCCTATTGAAGCAAATTAAAAAGACCTCGTCAAAATGCAATGAGCAATGTCAATAATTAATCAACTTGCATAATTATATAATACTAAACATACAAAATAAAGACAATTATGCATTGTACCTATTAAACCAGAGACTATTTGGCCACTTCAAAAGAAAAAAAAAAGATTTAGCAACCACACACTTCATACTTTTTAACAAACACACATGATGGGAAAAATTCAAACTTTTTAAGAAAATAATAATAATTGTGTTTTATCATACAATCACTTTACACGCTAAATTATTTATATAGTGAATTTTTTGTATTAAAATTTTATAAATAATATTGGGTTCATTAAAAATATAAATATACTCATTCCGTTTCAAAATACATAATTTATGGGATGCCTCGGCTGGATTTTAGGATGAAACCCAGAAGTAAGTCTAAAATATGTTGAATACACACCATAGAAGTCTAGAAGGTCTCATTTAAGTGACATGAGCTCTCTTGTAATTAAAATTTTGTAAAAATAAAAGTAAATTAAAAGAGGTAATTCTACTTCAATATCCTAAATTTTTCATATTTTATTTAGAATATTTTTATTTTTTTTTGTGTCGTTTCAGTACCCCAAACTTTCATTAATTTATTTAGAGTATACTGATTTTTTTTATGTCACCTCACTACCCTAAATTTTTATTAATTCTATTTTAATATACATCTTTAACTTTCCATCTAATTTTTCATTCAAAATAGGTAAAATAATCATAATACCCCTCATTAACAACTATATTTATGGTAAAGTTAACAATGATATTAAAAAAAGGGGATGCGCTCTCTGCGCAGCCTCCTCCCCTCCCACCCCCTCTCCTTCCTTGCTCCACCATGGATTCTCTTGAAGGCGCTCCACACACCCATTTATGGATACACTCTACCCATTTATGGGTTTTACGTTTTTGTTTTTGTCTCTTTTTGCAGCCGGTCTACTCTCACAGGTCGCCGTCCAACGTTCAAGCCGTGCCATGGTCTCTCCCTCGTCTCGCGCTACCGTTCCAGCATCGCCGGACCGGCCCCGCCTTCGAGCCAGTAGCCACCATGGCCCCCCTGCTGTTCTCTGGAAGACGGGCTCCACGCGCCGCCCTCCATCTGCAGCGGCCTACCGCCCCGGGGTTACCCCTCGCCGGTGTGGCCTGCTGCTCCCTAGATGGATCTGGGATCCAGGAGGAAGGACGATAGATCGGGGTCTGAATCCACGGCACCCGAAGTCGGGACCCTCGATCTCGGACAAACCGTGGCGGATCGACTCATTGCTCTCGCCTCTCGCACTACTTCGAAAGATTCGGGCGACTCAAGACGAAGATTGGCCGATACTAGATCGCTCCAATGGCACGGGGCCTAGAAGACCTGGTTTCGCCGACTTGGTAGTTTGTTCTTTCGATCGTGTGCTAATTTTCTATTCTGTTTTAGGTCGAATAATTTGCTGTTTAGACATTTTGTTGTTTAGGATCTTTCATTTCAAGTCTTGTTGTTTTGAGACGATAGCTGTTTTAGGCCGAATAATTGAGACGGTTGTAAGGAGTTGGCTTAGTTTTGTGCCCACGATACAAAGTGGTCTATTTTTATGGGTCCATGAGCGCCGGGCTTGCTACGGTCGGCCCGGGCATACATCTGGAACTCGGCGCGGTTACGCCTCACCCTACTTGATTACCTTTTAGTATTAATGAAAATCTCCGGTTACCCGTTTAGAAAAAAACAATGATATTAGAATGAAATTAATGAAAATTTAGGGTACTATGATGACACAAAAAAGATTTAGTCTTGTAAATGAATTAATAAAAATTTAGAATACTCTAAATGAAATTTAAAAGATTTAAGATATTGAGATAAAATTATCCCTAAATTAAATTACAGCCCTTCGTAGTATACCCTTGCTTCTCTCAGTCTGCCCTCCTTTCTCTCTCTCTATATAACCTAGGTTTTATTGAAAAGTCTATTTTTCAATTATATCCCTGGTCTCACTCTCTGTCTCCTTCATTTTTCTCCCTTTCCCTGTGTAGCTCTCAAAATGAGCAGCGGTGGCGCCGAGTCTAGGGTTTCGATCCCCAACAATGTGCGCCAAACAATCCACCGTATTAGAGAGATCACCGGGAAGCAGCACACCGATGAAGACATCTACACTGTGCTCAAAGAGTGCTCCATGGATCCTAACGAGACCACCCAAAAGCTCCTCTTTTTAGGTATACAGCCCCTCTCTTTATGCTCTCACGCACATACTTGCATGTCGTGTATGGTTCCATTCCTATTGATTGTCCTGTTTAGAGCCTGTTTTGCGATCTGGGTTTTCGTTTCATTAAAAAAAAATGTTGTCTTTTTGGTTTGTTGGTTGCTTGCTGTTAGAACTCTTCGTTTCAGGATCGTTTGAGGGGAAAAGGGTTTTTGGGTATGCTGTTTCTGGTTTCATTTTGATTGAAACTTCTATATGGTGGCATTTGGGAACTGTTTGAGTGCTGGTATTGGATTTACTTCATTACTCGAATGGAAAATTTATGCCCATGTCATAGTTATGCCCTGCTGTCTGATTTTTAAGTTCTTTTGAGACCAGAAAACTAGAGCATATTGTCTTGTGATCATTTATCCTTTTTTACTCTATTTTGCTTGTCACAAGTTTATATTGTTGTGTTTTTCATTTAAAAAAAATCTAAATTCATGTTGAGGTTTACTCATTACTTCCATTAAGCGTCACATGGACCTAGGTTCGTAAATGGCTCGATGTTAGTGCTAGAGAACACTGCTTCTTACTGCATGATATCTTTGAGATTAACATAAAACAGTCACAAAACTTTAATCTATGTATTTATTTACTTCTTGCTTATCTTTTTTTAAAAGGAGATATTTATGCTCATGTTACATTGTTTGAGTTGTTTCTGCAGATACCTTTCATGTGGTCCAGAGGAAACATCGGAAAAAGGAAGTAAGGTTTCTCATTCTTTATGTCAATAACAATATTCTTTACTTACCAACATCCTTTCTTCCTTCAAAATTTTGGGGTTCACAACAATAGGTTGCACATCTATATTCTGAAACAATAAATCCTGTTTTTGCTGCATGCATCAGCCATATGGATTCAAACTGTTCTTATGACACATTATTTCTGTGCAAAAAGATTGAACTCATTTCAGCTTGGTGTTTCTGTGATGCTTATTTGGCTACCATGTCTTTCCCAGTTCGAGGGAGTTTTTCTAATCGGTATTGATGTTAGGATTAGGAATTCTGTCTACCTGAAGTGATATAGTGATTCACGAGCCAGTAATATGGAAAACTTGTCATGAACTAAGAAAAGCTATATGTTCGGTTGACAAATTGCAATTTAATTGAAATGGAGGTGGTGTATACAATGGTAGTACTGTGGAAAATAGAAGGTGAAGTGTCATCTGTTGTGAATCAATATTAATTTTATTAAATAGAAGTTATTAATTCAAAGCAGAATCATCTGTACTAAGTTCTTGTTGTTTCTGCACAGACTCATGTGTGTTGTGCTCAAATGCTACCCAATTGCCATTACCCTTTTCTGGTTTTGCATCAATCTATTTAGACAGCTCATGTTGCCTTTACTATATTGTAGATTTCGAACAGCAGGGTTCCTGAAGATTTTAGGCCATCAACAAACACACAGGGGCGAGGAATGAGAGGTGTTAGAGGGAACTATTCCTCACAGCATGTCTCTTCTGGTACTCATCCCATTCAATACATTAGAATAATGTCTGTATTGTATCGAAAGGCTACTGTATTCTTATTTTTAGTAGCTTGGATGATTATGAAATCTTAGTGTCATTAACTCATTGACTTCCCTCTCTATCAGATGCTGGTGGTGGCGGGAGAAACCCAGTTCCTAGAAGGGAAAATGGAGTTGGCCAGAGAAGTGATAGAGGCCTTGCATTATCTACCCCACAAGTTTTACAGAAAACAAAATTTGACATTGCACCTCCTATGGCAAAGTAATTATGTGTTTTGTATACTTAACTGTTCAGTATGATGGTCACACTTGTATTAACAAATAACAATGTTTTCGTTGTAATGAAAATTTGTTATTTTTTACAGGCTATCTTCTGCAATACCTAATGGCCCTACAAGTTTATCCAATGGGAGCTCTAGTCCTGCCAATGTCCCCACATCTGCCAGGTGTGTCATTGACGCACTTAAAGATTGTTCAACAGAAATGAATAAGGATACTGCACCACCTGTGTGTTCTGTTGTTCCTGATGACCATCCTTCTAAAAAGACCCCCACCTTTGGTTCTGTAATTGGAGATGAGCTGCCAAAGTCTAGGACAAATTCTGACCAACTTCTTTCTTCTGGAATTTCATCATCTGCAAGTAGTGGTTACTCTTCTGCTTCTGATCCTCTTTTGGTTCTGACTCCCAATTCTCAACACCAAAGTGCTGTAGGTGGCCAGCAGATAGTTGCAGAATCTAATCATAATCAAGTTGACAATCACTTATCCCACAGTGTTGGCGACTCTGAGTTATCTAATAGTGAACATGTAGCTAACACACAAGTGCCAAGCAAGTTGAAAGCTGTAGAAAAGGAACAGATGTCTCAGCCTCCCCAATCCTCATTTTTAGATACCCATGATGTTCCCGCTGTCAGGTTTTCATCCGGTTACAGTGACCAGTCCGCACAAGAGCAATCTGCTGTTTCAGTAGGTATTGGCTTTAGCTTATTTTTCTAGTAGAAAAGTACATACCTTTATTCTTGGAGAGTAGGTATATTGTTGCTTAACTCCTTTGTATGTTCTTGTTTAGGTGTGTAACCTTTATTTTTGTTATAATTTAGCCTTTCCTGGCAAAGTAAATCTTAGTAAGCCAGTATTACAGCCCGATTGGTTGGGTGAATGGATGGGTTTGGTTGATGGAAGGAACTCATTATCTGGGCCTGCTAGGTGGATGAATGGTTTTTATATTTTTCCTTCAGAGTTACATCTAATTTCTTTCCATATTTTAAATGTATGGATTGCATTTCAATGCGTTAAGTCCTGACATTTTTCCTTTTGCTTATGTTTCTTAAGCAGTGGCTGAATCAGAAGTTGCAGTTGTCTGTGTAAAATCCCAATCTCAGTCAGTATCGAACTCAAATGTGTCTGCGAGACAACATGTTACTTTTCCCAATCATTTTGAAGTCCCTGAAGCTCTGAAAAGTGGGTTAACTTTTGGAAGTTTTGACACTAATTTAGGACCCTCCATAAAGTCTGATAACTCCACCGGTGAAAATTATCCTTACCCTGCTGCCGAGTCTTCTCAGGAGAGTGATGGCAATGCCGGGGAACATCCTAGGTTGGTACACATCACTACTCAGTATGCATGTGTCTGGTTGCATATATGTGTGTGTGTGTGTCTACTGTGATTAAAAAGTTAATTCTATCTTTATTCTCTTTCTATTGATTGGAGATTGACCCATAAACAGTTTATAAGTAGTGTACATGTTCATGGTTGAACTTGAAGTGAGTGAGGTAAGTAGTGGATGTTTTGCATTCTTTTGAAAAGACATAGTTGTAGCAATCTTTAGGTCTTCGGTTCAATCTTTAGACATCCCTTTTTACCGGTAAATTCAGCTATGGCATGAGCACAGTTGCGTGACAATTTTGGGACCACATCTTGACCATCTTTTCATATGTTATTACTATTTTAGGGGGGTGGTGGCCAATAAATTGCTTTATCTTGCCTGACATTATCAATTTGCTTTATCTTGTTTCATGTGCTGCAGTCAAAGTGTAACCTCTATTGCACATGAAGGGGATCGTCTTCATGATGCACAGCCTACACCTAATGTTGTTGAGAGAGGACCTTCCGAGGTTACTATTTCATCTGATGTACTTCCACAATATAATCAAGTTAAACAAGACATCCCTTTGCATTCAGAAGGCCCTCAGAACCCTGCTATTACAAACTATAGTCCTGGGTTAATGCCACCTATGCTGGGAAGTCAGCTTGTGCAATTTGAAACACCTGAATCTCAGGCTCAAGATGCTTCTTCCCTCTCAAACTTTGTGGTAACCCATCTGTCCTTGTGTTCTATATGACTATATTAACTTTGTTGCTTCTTTGGTGAATCGTTAATAGTTCCTAATTTAATTTATCTAATTCTATTTGACCGATGATCGAGAACCTAGCATTCTTGCAAATCAATTAATTTTTTACAGTTTCAGTGTCAGTAATTAGGGGTGAGCAAAAAACTGCCAAAATGAAAAGAAGCCAACCAATCCAAAACTGAAATAAAAAATTACTGTTTTTTCACTCATTTTCTCTGAACTGAAAACTGTCCACCATCTAAATTGGGCCTAAATTTGGGAATTTTGAGTTAAGCCCATGTTCTCTTGGCCTATTTCTTAAAACCATTTTCAATGAAGTTCAATCTTTTAATTTGTTTAAACATATCTAAGATGTATTGCATGCTCTTTTTTACATAATTTTGGTTTATTTTTCAGTTTTTATTGTTTTCGGTCGTTTTTTTGTCTGAAAATCCAGATTAAAAAACAAACTTTGGATTTTAAAATGGCAAGTATTGATTGTTAAATTCAAGATTTAGTTCTAGGGGATGGAGGATTTTAATTTGAATACGTTTGTGCAATTTGAAACTTTATACTGCACTCCTATGAAGCAAGTTCTTAGATGTGTGATAACTGATAAGAAATTCTTTGGAACCTATTCTAACTCTAAATGTATATATTTTATATGCTGAACCCAATATGCTATGATTACCCTTAAAAGTGATGGGCCAAATCAGTTTAAATCCACTCAAAGCAGTACCATGGCTTGTGGTGAATAATATGATGTCTTACCTAGCATGAATCATGTCATTGGGCTTAACTTTGTCTCATTTTGTTGTAGTTATGGCAGTGCTAGGGTAGGGCAATATATGGTCAGCGTCACATTTTTTTTTCATATAATAGAATTCCCTCATTCATGGTTATTACCTGGGGTTGAAGAAAAAAACTGATCACGCCTTTACAGAGGCAGGGAACTTTTGAAATAATATTTAGTTAGCCATGTTGCTTTTATATAGGGTGGAACTAGACTAAATTAGATTTCATGGAGTGTACAAAAGTAGATTTCCTTGTGCTCTGGTTTCTTTTGCCTCGAATAAGTGTATTCATGATACTATTAACATTTTAAAATGGCAATCTGTAGGATGGAAATTCTTCAGTTGTATCAAGTGCAACTCCACAAATAATTCAGTCTACAGGAATCACAATACCGGTGTCTCCTCAGCCATTCCCTTATTTCAGACATCCTTACCCTCCCAATTATTTCCCTTATGGCCCTTACTTCTCTCCTTTTTTCATGCCACCGATGCATCAATTTTTAGGCCCAAATGGCCTCCCCCAGCAGCCTTCAGCATATCTTCCAGCTGCCGGGGTCAAGTATTCTGTTCCTCAATTTAAGGCTGCACCCAACGCTTCACACATTGGTTATGGCGCCTCTCATGTTGGTTACGGTCCCGGTGTTGCTGTCTCTGGCAGCACTACTGGTGGTGAGGATCATCAGCTCAAGGAAAATCATATCTACACAACGGGACAGATGGTATGTATAGCTTTTCATTTATGTCATCTTGATAGACATGGTTTTATCATCTGCAAGGCTAACTTTGTATGTGCCTTGGCAGCAGAGCGAAGGTCAGGCTCAGGCCATGTGGTTTTCTTCACCTGGGCAAGATGTGTCATTGTACAACCTCGCGGCTCAGGGACAGCATGTCCCTATGCAGACAGGCCACGGTGCCTATGCTGGCCCGTCACAGACTTTAGCTGCTCCTCTTCCGGTCATGCAACCTGCTCAAGCCGTGGCTGGGGGTGCCGAAGCCCAGTCCAGTGTTTATCAACATGCACGGATGAATTGGAACACTAGTATATGAGCTGCATGAACATTTCATGAGCCCAAAATGTGCAGGAGGAATATACGTCACTTGTGTATCATCAAAGAAAGCCTAATTAGGTGGGTGAGTTAGTATAAACATTGGCCTGATCTGAGTGTAAATATATAATGCGGCCTAGAATTTTGAATTTCAAACTGGTTGGGGATAGATGATGATGATGATGATGAAGCTCACCATTAACAGTAAGGAGATGGGTTTGATTGCTCGATAATCTTTTCGTGATTTTTAGTCCCTTCCTCAACGTCTTGTACTTACAGTTGGTGGTGGGTTGTCCATTTTTTCTCCTTACAGAGGCTCACCTGTATATTATTTTTTGCTAGGTAGGAACGAGGACAATACAGAAACTGTAATTGGTATTTGAGGATTGGCTTTTTCGGGCTCTGTTTTCGTAATATGACTGATTCTCTGTCGATTATGTTTCTGGATATCTCTGTAATCAAGAGATGTGAGAGAATATATATTGCGCATACCGGGTTCCTGGTGTGTTCGTAACGGTGAACAAAACTCTGATTTCAAAAATTAGAGGGAACCGATTGTGTATCCAACCTCGCTGATTAACCGAAAGAATAAAGCCAGTGGGATATTGAGATAATATTTGGGTCAATCCCACTGGAATACAAGTGTTTTGGTCTGATTCCTGTTTTTCGAAACAAAGTTAAACAGAAAAACTAACGGTATGAAATTGTGTAAATGTTAATGTACCAAAGATAGATGAGAAACATGCTCTACCCATTCAAGAGGTTTACCAAAAATAGATGAGAAATTTAGAACCAACTTTTAATTCTTTTTCTTCCTTTTCTCCACTCACATGTGAGTTAACACAGTAGGCACAAGGCCGTGCTCTACATAGTTATTACTTTTGATTTAAACCCTAAATCTTCAAAATCTCAAAACCCCTAAATCCTCGAAACCTTATCAGTACTTACTCTTCCTAGCATGTATATGTACATGCACGACGAAGAGATGTACAAATTGGAATCAACCGATAGAGAGGTGGCAAAGGTTTCGAAGATGGGAACGGGGTGGTCCGTCAGCGGTGTCGAGCTTCGGGTACGGAGCTCGGAGGAGTGTGGGTGGTGGTGAATCTTCATCAGCTTGTTCCTCCAAGAAGAAAAATGGAACTCAAAAGCTTTGAATCTCGGCTGTGTGAAGAAGAAAGAGAAAATAGTGTTCGGATTTTCGGGTTGAAGTGATTATGAGGCAATTTTGTCATTTAAAAAAAATGCATTGTGCTTCGCAATGATAATTTTTCGTCCAAAAATGAACGAAAATGGGTAACATGTTTTTTTGCGAAGGTTAAGGTAGTTGTAGTTATAAGCAGGTGTCCGTGGTGGTTAGGTGTAGCTAGATGTAATTTTCCCTTAAGTGTGAGAACCGCCCCCGATCGATACCGGTCGAACCGGTGATTTCTAGCCAAGTTTGACTTTCGGCCGGAAAAGTCAACGGATGACTCAGAAAGTCATTCGGGACCTTCCCGGGGCCCCAAAAAGCTTAGCCGTCATCACGGTTAGCTTAGTTGGGTTATTTCCTTTAGTTTGACTATAATATTGTAACGGTCAATTTTTGGTCAACCTCAGACTTTTTATCGACTTTTTCCGATTAAAATTGGACTGCTGGAATTTTTTAAAGGAAAGTGGCTCCCACAATGCCACATGGCATTAGAGGCTTGGATGAGAAGAAATTGAGTTGAAACGACCTTTTAACCCTCCTTAAAGTCTTTAAGTGGATAGAACTTGGAAGGGGCTTTTGGTCATTTGGCTTTTAGGTCATTTAAGGCAATTGTTGGAAACAATTCAACCATTTGCTCTTTGTTGCAGCTGAGTTTTGATAGAAGGAGAGAAAGGGAGAAGCAACTTGGCTTGAGCAAGAAGAAAGAGAGAAAAGAGAAGGTTTTTGGCTCATCCCTTCACCATTCCTCCTCCTAAAGCTTGCTAGCTTCATCTCCTACTCATCCTCAAGGTATGGATGCTCTTAACTTCTCATTCCATCCACTTTCTGTTTGGGTTTTGGTGGGTTTTGGCTTGAACTTGAAGAACTAGCTCTATTGGTTGTTGTTTGGAGAAAAATTAGTGAAGTTAGGTTGTTTTGATTGTGTTGGTTGAAGTTTAGATGAAACCCATTGAGGGTGTTGAGGTTTGAAGGTTTTTGATGGTTATTTTGGAGTTGTTTGGAGCTGGAAATGGAGTTTGTTGGGTGATTTTCGTGGAATCCGAGTTGGGGAAGAAAGGGAAAGGTGCTGGACTGGTTCGGAACGGAACGAGACCCGAAACGGGCCATGTGCCGGCACGGCAGGCGGCACGGAACAGGCCAAGAAGTGTGCCGACTTGGTCAGTCGGTCGACCACCACCCAAACTGCGTCGTGCCCTCTAGGCGACCTCGGCAAGCCACTCACGAAGTCCATCGTGACGTGCTCCCACTTCCACTCTGCAATCGGTAGCAGCTGTAGCAAGCCAGCGGAACGCTGATGCTCGGCCTTCACTTGCTGACAAGTGAGGCACCTCGAAACAAACTCCGCCACTGCTCTACACATCCCACTCCACCAGAACTGCCGTCTGATATCCCGATACATCTTGGTGCCACCCGGGTGCACAACAAGACGGGAGTGATGAGACTCTCTCAACACATCATCTCTACAGCCACGCGGCACAAACAGTCTCCCTCGGTATCACAGACCCAGATCGGTACCCTACTCCTAGCCCTTGGTGTCAACACCGCTGATCATCCTCTCTCGGATCTCTACTGTCTCGGCATCCCCAGCCTGTGCCTCCAGCACACGGGCAACAAGTGTGGGCTGCGCCACCAACGAACACATGGCCACGCCATCGGTGATCTCATCGAGCTCAAGCCTGAATGTGCTCAACTCCTCCATTATGCCCCACTCTCGGACAGATATACTAGCAAGGCTGTGACTCGACTTCCTACTCAGGGCATCGGCGACGACGTTCGCCTTGCCCGGGTGGTAGAGTAGCTCGAAGTCGTACTCCTCCAACAACTCCATCCATCGCCTCTGGCGCATGTTCAAGTCGCGCTAGGAGTAGATGTACTTGAGGCTCTTGTGATCCGAAAACACCCGGAATCGCTCACCATACAAGTAGTGTCGCCAGCTCTTCAGAGCAAAGACCACTGCTGCCAACTCTAGATCATGGGTAGGATAGTTGCGCTCATGTGTCTTAAACTGCCTCGAGCCATATGCAACTACCTTCCCGGACTGCACCAACACACACCCCATTCCCTCATCAGATGCATCACAATACACGTCATAACCTACCCCGCGCTCTGGCACTATCAACACGGGCGCGGTGGTCAAACGAGCCTTCATCTCGGTAAAGGAGTGCTAACACTCCTCAGTCCATACAAACTTCGCTCCCTTGCGTGTCAAGGCAGTCATCGGCGCGGCCAGATGTGAGAAGTCCTGGACGAACCGTCGATAGTACCCTGCCAAGCCTAGGAAGCTGCGGATCTCGAAGACACTCTTGGGTCGTGCCCACTTCGAGACTGCGTCGATCTTCGCTGGATCAACGAGTATACCCTCTCGGGACACAACATGCCCGAGAAACTTCACCTCGGCGAGCCATAATTCGCACTTTTCCAGGTTGCCGTACAGCTGGTGAGTACGCAATAAAGTCAACACTGTCCTCAAATGCTCCTCATGTGCCTCCTCACTATGCGAATAAATCAGAATGTCATCCACAAACACCACGACGAACTGATCCATGTAGGGTCGGAAGATCCCGTTCATAAGATCCATGAACGCTGCAGGCACGTTCGTCAACCCGAACGACATCACTAAGAACTCGTACTGCCCATATCGAGTCCTAAATGCGGTCTTCTCCACATCCTCCTCCCGAACCCTCAGCTGATAGTACCATGATCTAATATCAATCTTCGAGAAGCACTTCGCTCCTCTCAGCTGATCAAACAAGTCATCGATCCTCGGCATCGGATAACGGTTCTTCACCGTAACCCGGTTCAACTTCCGGTAATCAATGCACATCCTCAAGGCTCCACCCTTCTTCTTCACGAAGAGGGTGGGTGCTCCCCACGGCGAAGCACTCGGTCGGATAAATTCCTTCTCCCGAAACTCCTCGAGTTGTCGCTTCAGCTCGACCAACTCGGGTGGTGCAAACCGATATGGGGCCATAGAGATAGGCGTCGTACCCGGGATCAAGTCGATCCTAAACTCCACCTCGCGCGCCGGCGGTAGTTCTGATAGCTCCTCCGGAAAGACCTCTGGGAACTTGCATACCACTCTCGGTAGCTCTCTACTCAGCACGGTCTCCGTCTCATCCTCCACGGTCAACGCAGACAGGAGTACTCCGCTCCTGCTTCCCAAGACACAAGTAATGACCGTGTCGCCCGATACTACGGTCACTTGCCGACGATAACAGTCGATCGACGCCCGATACCTCGTCATCCAGTCCATCCCCAAAATCACGTCAAACGCCGTCATGTCCAGCATAAGCAAGTCACCATAAAACGGGAAATCAACCACTCGGATCTCACAAGCCCAACAAACAGTACTCAAAAATACCTCTCCCCTAACAGGGGTGTCAAGACACAAAGGTCGACTCGAAAATTCCACCCTCAACCCCAACACACGAGCAAAAGAAGAAGAGATGAAAGAGTGAGATGCTCCAGTATCAAACAGGAAAGATGCCCACAAATTATAAAGCAAGCACGTACCCTGGGTAGCCTCATGGCTGGCGTGACATCCCTCATCTCAGGAGTCGGTGACAGCATATACCCGACCCTGCTGTGCCGGGGGTCCGCCTCTCGGAGATGGTGGAAGTGCCACCTGCTGCGCACCTCTCTGCCTCGGCGGTGGCGCGCTCGCTGCCTACCTCGGAGCTCTCTGCGTCTGAGCCTGACGCTGTTGGAACTGTGGCGACTGCCCAGTCTGCGACTGTTGTGGTCGCGGGGACGATACCTCTGCGACCCGATCTGGGCACCTGGAAGCGAAGTGTCCTGGCCGACCGCACCGGTGACATAGCGGTGGCCCGACACTCGACCTCTCCTCAGGTCTACCAACTGGAGGGTCCAATGGTCCGTTGCTCCCCGGACAGTCTCGAGCCATGTGACTCGGCTGCCCACAACCGTAGCACGTGCGCCCTCTCATGGAAGGTCCAACAGAAGCCACCGACCCAACCTGTCGCGGTCCTCTCAACTGGGTCTGAGGCTGAAACGATCTCGAGGTCCTCTGCCTCATCGGATCCCGTGACTCAGATGGCCTCAGGGAGCTACTCGATCTCGTCCTGACCTCCCGAGCCCTAGTTGTCTCACGAAAGCGTCGCTCCACAGCCAAGGCCTGATCCACCAGATCAGTGTATACCTGGGTCCTCAGAACAGTGACCCTGTCCGCGATCGCATTGCGAAACCCTCCCTCGAAATGTCGGCAGCGGAGAGCCTCCTTCTGAACCATCTCTTGAGCAAAACGAGACAGGGAGGTGAACCTCGCCTCGTACTCGGACACTGATAGTCCCTCTTGTCGCAGTTCCAGGAACTTGCTGCTCGAGAAACCGCTGGTCGAACAGCGCAAAATCATCTCCTACTCGCGCCTGCTCGCGCCGCGACCAGTGGTAGGCGTCCCCCTCCAGATTGAAAGATGAGAAAGATACTCTCAAGCTACCACTCAGGATCTCTGATGTGTCCAGGTTGCGTGTGATCCGCTCCAGCCACCTCTCGGTTGCCTCGGGGTCTGGCTCCCCAGAAAACACAAGTATGCCTAGCCTGTGGAAGTCTCGCAGCGCCTGCGCAGTGTAGCTGTCAACCTGAGTAGGTCCCTCGGTGGTCGCCGCAGTGGCAGCAGGTGCAGCCTCCGGTGTCGGAGTTGCAGCCTCTCTCCGGGCGAAGGCTGCAGCCAAACCCTGAACAGTGCGGGTCAGCTCCTCCAGAGCTGCCGCCTGGGCTGTCTCAGCCCTCTCGTGCCCCTCAGCGGGCGCACCCTGGGCACTAGTCGCCCCTGCCGACTCTGCAGTCGATAGCTGTCCTCGCCCCCTAGCTGGCCATCTCCTGGTACCTCGCGGGACGTAACTCGTTGCCATGTCGTAAGTCCTCTGCACGGATAACGTATAGGTTCGGTTTCTTAAGTCGGAAAGAGCGACGCGCTTAGAATAACTAACGCCACACACAGCCCACAACAGTAGTACTTATAGTAATAATATACTCAGTAGTATAGTCACACAATAGCACACAACAGAGAAGTCCGCACACTAGTGCGTCACATAGATCATATACTTAAACAGCGAGGTTACACACAATTTCACACGCAACAATAACTTCACACAACAGTCACACAGAACACAGCTTATACCCCAAGGCAGTTTCACAATGTACAACATAGACTCAGTTTCAAGTTCTTAACGCAACCTCTTCCTAACATAACATTCATGTTGACACCGCATCGTTACAACCCGGTTCAGGCGTCCCCAAATTACGTTGTAACCACTCGGGTGCGCCCCATTCACGTCCAGCTACAGTGGCCCCTATAGCAACCTCTTCCTAAGGATTCACATCACATCAAACACGGCACACTCGCCCACACATAGTCACAACATGCCCACCGAGTATAACATAACATGATTCTTAATCTTATCGACACTTAGTCACACATCATGCATCTCAATCAAAGATCAGGCATTTCAATCAGCCAACAACCTAAGGCTCGACATGGCCATTCTACTAGCACGACAATTTCCCAAGAATTGAAAGCAATTAATCTAGTGAATCACATCCTACATGCAAACTAAGACTCGTCCGGTTATTAATATAATTGAAAGCGGTTATTCTAGTGAATCACATCCTATATGCGAACTAGGACCTTTCCGGTTATTACTATTAACCTACATGCATACTAGTAACTTTCCACAATTGAACCGGTATTCGCTACGATCCATACCTCAAAAGTAAACAGGTCTCAACTCCTAGCTGCTGACGTTCTGACTCGCTTCCTCCTCCACTTCACGATGTCTTCGGGTCTCCTCCTCCGTCGATCTCGGATCTGAAGCCTTGGATCACAAATAAATACTCGAGTCAAAACTAATTCAGTTGCGATAAGAACGAGAAATAACTGAATTAAGCCCGAAAGTCCAACATAGGCTAAACAGGAAATGGGCCGAAATGAGGCCCAATTCAGATGGCCCACTGGCCCGGAATCCGACCTGGCCCATGCAGCGTACCGGCCCGGTACCCGAACCGACCCGTGCCACAGACCGGCCCGGAACCAGACCCGGCGTGTGCCACAGACCGGCCCGGAACCAGACCCGGCGCGTGCCACAGACCGGCCGGGAACCAGACACGGTCCGTGCGGCACGCCGGCCCGGAACCAGGCACGGTCTGTGCTGCACACTGTGCCGGATCCTGGCCCGGTCCGTGCGGCACTCCATGCCGGAATCAGGCCCCCTCCGTGCCCGTTCCGTATCAGACCAGACCATACCCCTTCTTCTTCCCCAAGTTCATTTTCTGCGAAAATCTTCTCAAAACCTCCATTGATGAATCCTCAAAACTCCAAAACAGCCCCCAAAGCTTCAGCAATTCGATACCCGCAAAGGGGTTTCATCAAAACTACTCAAATCCCAACTAAAACCAAACATCTAACTCATTTTCTTCTTCAAAAAATTTATCATATACCATTAAAGCTTCAAACTCAACCATGGTTCTTCATTTCCCCTCAAACCCATGAACCACAAATCACCAAAAACGAAAAAGAGCTAGATGGTTATCTTGGAAATGGAGTGTAGAAGAAGAATCCAATGTTTTTGATGAGATTTGAGTAGAGATTAAGTCCCAAAATCCACCATTTTCTCCTTTCTTCCTCCTCAAGTTTCTAAGCTCTTCTCTTCTCCTTGCTCTCTCTCCAAAATCTGTCAAGAGGCACAAATGAGCTGAATTGCTCTTGATATTTGTGCCTTAACCTAGGGTTGAAATCCGCAATATGCCCTCCTTACTCTTATCCCTTCAAGGCATACCAAGAGGGTCAAATGGGTCTTTTAGACTCATTTCTTCCCCTCCAAGTAAATAAGGACACTTGTCCAAGTTGGGGACCACTCCTAGTTCACTAAAACCAGCACAAATAATTTATCGGATTTTGATCTTAATTGGACCGTGTTTGACCGACAAAAAGTTCCGAGTTGACTTTTCCTTATATTACAGTCAACGGAAAGGAAACGGCCCAACTAAGCTAACCGTGATGACGGATAAGCTTTTTGGGCCCCGGAAAGGTCCCAAATGACTCCCGGAGCCCTCGATTGACTTTTCCGGCCGAAAGTCAACTTTTGTCGAAAACTTCCGGTTCGCCCGGGATCGACCGGGGCGGTTCTTACAGTATAGGATAATTTTTGTTCAATTTTAGTGCAGAATTAGTTAAACAAAAGCTTTTCATTGATTCATATGGAGTCTGAAAGAACAACCAAAATCACGACACCAAACAGAAGAACTAAAAGCCAACACGAAAGACATGAAAACAGAATGGAAAGTACATGCAATCCATCATTTATCTTGTCGCTTAGGAGCTCTCTTTCACAATACTTCCAAGTACGGTCTTATACTCCATAAGTGTCTTCATCATGCTTTCCTTGGCAGTTATGTGCTCTTGTGGCGCGTCGGACATGTCATCTTCTTCCCATTCAACAATCAGGTTGATCAACCTGTCATGTGCTATTAGAAAATGGGACTTGATTATGGAAAGCTTCAGTTGACGCAGCTCACGTACGGAACCATGATGTTCATTCTCTATAACTTCCTATTTGAGTTTTTTTTGAGGATTCCATTTTTGTCTCTATGATCTATTGATTCAGAAGAGATGTGAGTGTGAATAATATTTTATGGGTGATATAAGGGGTATATTTATAGGGGTATTGATAAAAAGTATGTAGTGGAACACGTTCCAAGCACGCATGTAGTGTGATAAAAGCACATTGTTGCAAACAGAATGTTCTATATTCGCAAAATATAATGCTTATTTCCTCAAACTAGAAAACCATTTACGCAAAACAAAATGATAATTTCCTCAAACTAGAATATTATATTTCCGAAATACAGAATGTTGTTTTCCCCAAACCAGAATGCTAATTTCCGAAATTCATCATGTTGGAGCACGTGTCAAGCATGCAACAAAAGTAAGGTAATCATGATTTTAATTTTTGATCTGACTACAAGCAACCACCCTTTCATTTCAGTATCTTTTGTCATCATTACAAAAATCTCCTCGTGCCAAACGAAAAGCTTCCCAAATTAATGGCGTCGTTCCATTTTCTGACACCCTTTTGATATCTTTATATTGAAAACCAAATCAACTATATCCTCATCATCCCTATTGTACTAGGTATCCATGTCATCATCTCCCAAGTCTCCTTCTATTCTGTCTTCTAAGAGTGATGGAGTCAAATGGAAATCTTTCGAATGCAAGTCTCCACCATCAGAAATCTTCAGTAGTGATGATGAGGAAGATGACGTTTGCTCAAAGAGGCGCAGACTGAATCCCTCCTCCTCCTCCTCCTCCTCCTCCTCTGATGATGATGATGATCCTCTCATCAATGAGTATGATATTCCTTAACTGGGGAATCCTGATTATGAATCACCGCCGGATGAAGAAGAAGATGAAGATGAAGATGAAGAGAACAATGAGAAAGAAGATGAAGAGAAAAGAGGAAAGGAAGAAGATGAAGATGATGAAGAAGGAGATGCAGAGTTTGAACCCGAAAATGGTGATCCTCTGATTATGAAGACAAAGATGAGGAAATAGCACCTCCAACTGAACCCTGTTCCTGTAAAGCCATTCAATTATATGAACTTCTTCTCTTATGATGAAGATAGTTCTCATGTTGATGAAGATTTGCGGGATGATGATGAAGAAGATGTCCATGCGGAGGACGATAAAGAAGAGCAAGAGGAAGCGGAGGAAGAAGAAGACAACATAGACCCATACGGGGAGGATCCTGAGGAAGGAGTTGTGGAAGATGAAGAAGATTTATGGGATGATGATGATGATGATAGCGACGGAGACAACGATAATAATGCTTAATTACTGTAGTATTTAATCTTTTTTTGTGGAAAGTAAATCTTTTTATCATATAAAATCAGTCATGTTTAAGTTTATTATTTGTTTGGTGATACAGTTGTTCTTGTTTGCAAATACAAGAATCTCAGTTTGCAAATAAAGCAGGCTACACTCATTGACCAAATGTTCAAGCATATTCTCATGGTTTAGTATATCATCATACCATTTTGAAGATATAATATAGATGATGATACAGTTATTCTCGTTTGCAAAAACAAGAATGCCAGTTTGCGAATAAACAAGCTTTACTCATAGACCCACTGTACAACCATATTTTTCATGTTTGAGTAAATCATCATTTTAGATTGCAGATAGAACAAGCAAGATTTGAGAAACCATGGTTGCTTTTGATTTACTTAGGGTTGAGTTTTAAGGGTTTATTGTTTATTGTTTGAGAATATAATCATCCCAGTTTGCAATCTAGACTTAAGTAAAGCAAAATACAAACACATTAAGTATATCATCATAGCATATTGCAGATATAGCAAGTTGTGGTTGGGATTATACGGTTTATGGTTTTGTTTTGTGGGTTTTTTTGGTTCTGAATTTAGATGAGGATATAGATATACTCGTTTGTAGATAAAGAGTAAATCGTTTGCGGATAAGCAAAAGAGGACAACATGATAGGCCAAGAAAGCAGAACGAAATATTTGATGATACTGTTATTATTGTTTGCATATATAAAAGAGCTAGTCTGAGAATGATGATACATTTATCTGCTTCTTTTTTTCAAAATCAAATACTTTTTGTGATTTTTTGCCTGAAAAAATGACTAGCGTTGTGGTTACCAGTTTCTATCTACGACCATTTGCCCTGCCTCAAGATCTCAGACGAGCACGTCTATATTGCGGAAATTAGCATTCTATTTTGTGAGAGAATCTGGGTTGTTTAAAATAGACGCGCGTTATTTAAAGGCTAAATTCCATTTTTTCCCCTGAGCAGAGGCCCGTGGCCCATAATTGGTTCTAATTTGCGCGCTTTCGCGCGCTTAGCTCTGAGCCGTAGATGGCGCGCATTGATGATAGATCGACGAACCTGATGCAGTTCGCAGGTTCACACATTAAAGGTGGTTCGCACCTGATATCGTCCATATATATATATATATAGGAACACTTTCAAATGTTACTCATTCTTAATCTGTTACTTGTTACCTAAATATAAACCATTGGATCTACTCATCTAAGGGCTGTAAAATAGATGGCATATAGCCGTAATTAAAACAAAATATTATTTTATTTATGTCATTTTGCATAGCAAAAGGACATGTACGTCACTTTACTCTTATATACCTAACCCTAATCCCCTCATCACTTTCATTTCACAGTATCACGCATCTCTCCCACATATTTTTGGCTGCCGCAGCTCTGTCTAGGCACGACTCTGTTCAGCCGTCCTTCCTCGTCGTGAAGCCGGGGGCACTCCGACCCTGATGAAAATCCCGGTGAAGAGGCCGAGCTTCGATTTTCCACCATCGAAGCAGCCACGAAAGATGGTCTTCCTCGCCGATCTGCCACCGTGATGCCGCCCTCATATGTACTGTTCTGCCACCGTCGCCGGCTATGCAAGATGGAGACCCTCCGCCGTGAAAAATGCACGCCTACGACGCCGTGGAAGTGAAGTCGTCAGCGCGCACGCTAGACCCGTGGACGGAGGCTCCACGTCGCAGATTCACCACTGCCTGGCCTCGCCCGTGGTCGTGCCGCCGCAGATGTGACAAAGAAGTTGGTCGTCTTTGCTACCCGTGATTTGGTTTTCAGCAAGGACATGGCCTCCGACAAATATCTCTGGCGTCTGGCTTTGCTCCACGGAGGACCTGCTTCTACTCCGATAGGGATCTGTAATGGGTAAGATTTTCCTGGCGTGCTCAATTCTGTCGCGCATGCCGAGCTTGGTTGCAGATCTACAACCTCTCCATTGTGCTCATCCCTTCGTGAAATTGTGGCGCCTCGCCGGAGGAGACTCTGCTTCCGTTTGTTGATCTTATATGAATTCGGGGAATATGTATTGATTTTGGTGGCCTTCTCTGTTGTTTAGTCCGGCCACGGCGTAAGTCTCGCTTGCTGGTTCGTTGCAGGCGATACCAGATATTACACTGGTATGTTTTTTTTATAACTTAGTGTTTAAAAATATGTGACTGTGGGATAGGTTATTTTTTAAGGGTTATTAATATTTTGTTTATTTTATAACTTTACACATAAAACTATGTGATTTGTGATATAGGTTTAGTTTTGATTTTCGATCATTTCAGGTTCGTTGTTTGATAATAGTTTGTCGCTGGAAAGCTGGTCTGAATTAACTACCGGTTTTTTTTGGCTTGGGCATAGAGGAATTGTGGAAATAAAGTTTGCAATATTGATTCTTCTGTAAATTTCAGGGTACCTCTGTGTAACACTGTTACAAATTTTTTGTAATGTTTATTGTATTTTTATGTCACATTTGTATAACGTTTCTGTAATGCTTAGGGCATGTTTATGTAACTGTTAGCTAGCGTATGTTTATTTCTAACATTAAAAATCTGTAACTTTTCATGTAATATTTTGTAAGAACAAGGTTTGGATTATGTAACTCGGGTAGTTTTTTGCAAGTTACAAAGTTAAGTAACTTTCATTGTTTTTTAGTGTAACTTTTTGTATAATATTTTGGAATAACAAGGTTTGGATTATGTAACCACAGTGTTGGTGTAGATTTTTGTAAAGTTACAAAGTTCTGTAATTGACATTGTATTTTTGTGTAACTTTTCGTACAATATTATGAAACAACAAGGTTTTTACTATGTACCTCAAGTATGGTGTAGTTTTTCGCAAGTTCTAAAGTTTTATAACTTTCGGTGTAGTTTTTTGTAACACTTTGATCAAGTTTGTGAACGGAACATCTCATAAAATTTGCAACAATTGGTACCAATTTCTATAATATTCGGCATAAATTTATGTAATATTAGATATAATAATCTATAACATAAATTATGAAATATTGAAAAAAAACAGAATTTTAATTACAAAAATAAAATATTGAAAAATTTACACAATAAAAATAAATTATGTAGTAAAATTTTTAAGGGATATGGAGTTACCAAAATACCCTTTTGTTAATTTTTCTATTTTATTAGTAGATAATTGAGGTTGAAAATCTATAACCATTGGATTTAAAAATTCAATGGTCTAGATTTGGGTAACAAGTAACCATTTAAGCTTGGGTACCATGTGAATGTGCCCCTATATATATATATATATATATATATATAGGGTAGCTATCCAGTAAAAATCACCCTTATTGTGCAAACTACGAACTCACCAGGTGCTGACACGTGGCGCGCACAGTGCTGATAGTTTGCATTTGTGCTAAACTATTAGCACCATGCTGCGCAAACTATCAGCACTGTGCGCGCCACGTGTCAACACCTGGTGAGTTCGTAGTTTGCACAATAAAGTGCGGTGTTTTTATATATTTATTGTCCACGTGTCAGCATCTGGTGCGCTCTGCTGACATCACTCTAGGGGGATCCTATGGCTCAGATTGGTTCGTAGTTTGCACAATAAGGGGTGGTTTGTACCTCATATCAAATATATATATATATAGGATAACAATCAGGTACAAACTTATATCTTTCGTAAGAACGCGGAACTTTCAATCTGGGCCCTTGGATCATAGAATTAAAGGCCCAGATTTAATGCATATCTTTTAATATCTTTTTAATTAATGCATATCTTGTAGTTGATTTCGTAATCAATCACCACCCCCCTGAATTTCGGTGGCCATCCGATCTGGATAATCAATGGCCCAGATTAGTTCTACGCTCTGACCCGAAATAGGGTTTGTACTTCATTGTTCCCCTATATATATATATATATGTGTGTGTGTGTGTGTGTGTGTGTGTGTGTATGTATGTATGTATGAGAGAGCAATCAGGTGCGAACCATGAGTTATGGTGTGAACCTGCGAACTCAACCAGATTGCGCCATGTGTCGCGCTCAGGAAATGCCCCCCTTTTTGTTATAATCAAGTTTATGAATTCGATTTTTCCCGTTTCGTTTCAACTCCGATTTCATTTTTTCTTGCACCAATATTCTTATTTTTTCAAGAGCTTTCTAACAAGTAGTGGATTGCATATATTTTGATGTGTTTTTGAATACGTGTGTGGATGTGTGAATATGAGTGCGAAAAGTGTGATGTGTTTTGCAAATTTAGTGTATATGGTTTGCGGATTTAGTGTATATGGTTTGCGAATTTAGTGTATATGGTTGCGAATTTAGTGTATATGGTTTGTGAATTTAGTGTATATGGTTTGCGAATTTAGTGTATATGTGGTTTGAGAATATAGTATATGTGGTTTGCGAATATAGTACATGTGGTTTGAGAATATAATACATGTGGTTTGTGAATATAGTATATGTGGTTTGAGAATACAGTATATATAGTTTGCGAATATGACATATATGGTTTGCGAAAAGTGTGATGTGGTTTGAGAATATGAGATAAGTTGGTTTGAGAATATAGTATATGTGGTTTGAGAATATAGTATATGTGGTTTGCGAATATACTATATTCTCAAACCACATATACTATATTCTCAAACCAAATACACTAAATCCGCAAACCATATACACTAAATCCGCAAACCATATGCACTAAATCCGCAAACCAAATACACTAAATTTGCAAAACACATTACACTTTTCGCACTCATATTCACACATCCACACACGTATTCAAAAACACATCAAAATATATGCAATCCACTACTTGTTAGAAAGCTCTTGAAAAAATAAGAATATTGGCGCAAAAAAAAAATAAATCGGAGTTGAAACGAAGCGGGAAAAGTTAAATTAATAAACTTGGTGAAAAAAAAAATGAGCATTTCTAAGCGCGACACGTGTCATGTTATCGTTGAGTTCGCATGTTCACATTTTAAGAGGGGTGCGAGAGGGGTTCGCACCTGAAAGCTTCTCTTTATGTATGTATATGTATATTTCCTGATCCATTCCATTTATAGGCAATGTTGTAAAAATCCCCGCCTGGAGGCGCCTAGGCCCCGCCTAGGCGCTGAAATGGGCTCTACCGACCCGATTTATCCTCCTAGGGCGCTCCAGGCCGTTTGGACGGAATATGACCGGTTAATCCCTGATTCGGCCGATTAATAACCGCCTGGCCGATTAATTGAGCGGGTCGGTCAAGCGTCGGGTCGGATTTGTAATTAAAAAAATTTCTAACCTTCTGCAAACCAAGTGAAACCATAACATTATGCTAGTTGATAGTCATACTTGTTGATATTCTTTTAAGAATTGTATGATACTTTTAGTTTAGTAGAATATTTATGTTTTTAATATATTTAATGTTCGATATTATTAATATTTTTATATAACATAATATAAATTTGGGAAAATTTCATTTTACCACCCTGTCAAACATTTAACTTCAGTTTGATACCCTGGCATAAATTTTTATCAGTTTCATACCCTAACCAAACTTTTAATTTCACTTTCATACCCAGCCGGGTAAAATGTCCAAAATACCCCTAACTATTACTCAAATTTTCATCTCATGCCATTGCCTCAGAATTTGAAAAGAAGTGAAATGACAATAATACCCTTCATTGTTTAGGGTGTTAAACTGAAAATTTCAATAATTTTAAAACAAAATCAGTTTTTTTTTTTATAAATTCAATTTTTTATTTCAAAAAATCAGATTTTAATTTTAAAAATACATAAAAAAAGTTTTTTTTTATATAAAAATATTTTTTTATTAAAAACCGTTTTTTATATAAAAAATCATTTTTATTTATAAAAAAAAAAACAGACGCGACTGCGTCTTCTCCGGCGTGGTCTCCGGCCACCCAGCTCCGCCGGCGTCGTCCCCAACCCCTCCCACTTCGCCGACGTCGTCCCCGTCGTCCCCGGCGTGGTTCAGATCTGAAGCAGTTCAAATCGCGAACCAGATCTGATCCAGAAACTGCCTCGTGTTCACCGACCGGAGCTTCTTAAACTTGTCGAAGAACAGC
Organism: Erodium maritimum; assembly: GCA_963921825.1. Lineage (NCBI taxonomy): Eukaryota > Viridiplantae > Streptophyta > Magnoliopsida > Geraniales > Geraniaceae > Erodium > Erodium maritimum. The sequence continues at coordinate 82,551,147 of OY997588.1, read as the reverse complement.
TCCCGCCGGGACTGGCCCGCCACCATCGACGCCGTCGAGAAGGAGAGAAAGTTTCAGGACGCCGGAGAAGCTGGAGGGAGGAGGGAAGAGGCTGGGGACGACGCCGGCGAAGTGGGGGTGGCCGGGGACGACGCCGGCGAAGTGGGGGTGGCCGGGGACGACGCCGGCGGAGGGGTGGCCGGACACCACGCCGGAGAAGACGAGTTCGCGAGCAGCTGCAGTTTTTTATTTATATATAAATAAAATTAATTTTTTAAAAAAATAAAAATATTTTTGATAAAAATATTTTTATATAAAAAAATTGATTTTATGTATTTTTAAAATTAAAATCTGATTTTTTGAAATTAAAAAATGAATTTGTAAAAAAAACTGATTTTATTTTAAAATTATTGAAATTTTCAGTTTAACACCCTAAACAATGAAGGGTATTATTGTCACGCCCCGATTTCAGCGAACCGAACTCGGGATGCGAACTTTTAAAAACATGAACACTTGAAACCTGTTTTCAATAAAAGCTTTGACATTTCCATTTACTTCTCAAAATAATAGCATTTACAATACAAAAACGTCCCAACAAGTGGACAAGGTACAACATCCGTCACTAGACTCAACAAAAGTAAAGACCAGACTCCGCTCCAAGCTCCATGAACTTCAAGAGCTAACCTAGTCCGTCCGGTGATCAGTACCTGTAGGAAAAGCAGCTAGGGGTGAGCGTTCGCTCACCTCCACGGATAACAGACTGACTATGGCATAATTAGCAGAAAAAGCCAGTAACACTAAAACCAAACCCAACACCGGGACTACAGTCCCCAACTCAAGTACCCAACTGACCCACAACCCGTCACCTTCCTCAATAGACTCGACACTCGATAAAAACAGTGTAGACCCAATACAACTATCGACGACCTCCTCAAGGACTCGAACGAAACGACACAACACCAAACAAGATCACAAAGGATCGCACACCAGCTGCTCAGTAACCAATCTCAATCGGTCAGGGTTCGACCTATCGCAATTCCTCGACACGAAGTCGGATCAGGCTGTCGACCTTTCAAACTCGCAATTCCTCGACACTAAGTCGGATCAGGCTGTCGACCTTTAAAACTCGCAATTCATCGACACTAAGTCGGATCAGGCTGTCGACCTTTAGAACTCGCAATTCATCGACACTAAGTCGGATCAGGCTGTCGACCTTTAAAACTCGCAATTCATCGACACTAAGTCGGATCAGGCTGTCGACCTTTAGAACTCGCAATTCATCGACACTAAGTCGGATCAGGCTGTCGACCTTTAGAACTCGCAATTCATCGACACTAAGTCGGATCAGGCTGTCGACCTTTAGAACTCACCACCCCAGGTAACCACAATCACAATCACAGGCAAGTTCAATCACACAGGCACTCAAGGCCACTCAAGACACCTCAACAGTCAAGACTCGGGTTCAACAACCCCACGGGCACTCACTGCCACTCAAGACACCAAATTAAATACACGGCTCTCATGGCCACCCCGACTCAACAATTAAATACGGGCTCTCAAGGCCACCCAAACTCAACAATTAAATACGGGCTCTCAAGGCCACCCAAACTCAACAATTAAATACAGGCTCTCAAGGCCACCCAAACTCAACAATTAAATAAAACGCACGACAACCTCCGGCATACTCGATGCCTCCAACGGTCCTAAAATCACTAGTTTCACAAACAACCTCCGGGCATGGTCATATGCCTCCAGTAATTCAATTATCGCTAAGTTCTCTGTTCCTACGACACTACTAAGTGTCACATGCTTTTCTCTTGAACGCTACAATCCCGTATCATGCTTTTCTAATAATTAAATAAATCTACTCAACCCACGACACCCCGGTGTCACATGCAATTCTACTATTAACTTTCCCTAATCAGGGCCGAGATCCGGCTACTTTTCCCTACCTCGTATACAATCCCAAAAGCGCTCCAACAACACCCGAAGCACACTCAGTCACTCCCCGAGCTTCCCCTTGCCTCGGTCCGTAGCACGATCTAAAAGAACACAAATTTAAAGTACTTTTAAACTAGTACGAATAACCAAAAATTTACATACTTAACGCCCAAACGTAACCCCGACAATGTCGGTCACTCCCAAACTTCCCAATTATTCGATAATGCCGATAAAGGACCCGTAAGGGCCAGATTCGCCCGACATGGCGAATCTGCCCGGTTTTGGTTAATTGCCTTCCGGGGCTCCAAAAGCCCCCATTTTCCTTTCTACGGTCTTAGAATATTTCAAGGAACCCAACGCACTTGACGGAATTGAATTCCGACTTCTAAGTCAATTAATTAACGTTTAAAGTTTCCCAAAACCCGTTAATTACAACTTCTCCAAATTAATTCCAAATTTCGATTCGATTAGGAAAAAGTGGTCCGGGGGACGTTTTAAACCACCCGAACATTAAAACCCGAGCAACCGAGCACGTGGGCCCCACCCAAGAGGCTTGGCCGAGACCCTAGGGTTTGAGGGAGGGGCTCGGCCACCAAGTGGTGGCTGCTGCCACCTCCGGCCAGCCACCACATGGCCGGCCGGCCACCACCCACGGTGGCCGGAGCTCCTCCCGAGCCTTCGGTCACCGGAAAACGTGAAATTAAACCCCCAAACACCTCTAAAACGTCTCCAACACCTCCCCACACTCTACACAACCCTAAGCCTTAGTTTATAACCAAACCGTAGCTCTTGAAAATAATCAAAACGAGAATCGGTTCGGGTATTACCGTAGAGGAGAACGAGGGGAACGGGATTGCTCTTTGCTTTGACTCGATCCAAGGGCTCGATCACAAACCCTAGCTCAACCTCCCTTCTTCTCTCTTCTTATCCTTCTCCTTCTCTCTCTAAAACCTCTCTTCTAATTTCTAATTTAATTAAACTAACAACAAAACTAACTTTCTCTCCCTTAATACCCCATACTCGGCCAACCCTCTCCAACCACACCTTTTCCCTCCAAAAAATACACCACCATATACTTGACAAGTGTCAAGGTGGGTCCCATACCTTTTGGAAAATATCTAGTTGATATTTTCCAATCAGATTCGCGAAAAACGGACGTTTCGGGCCCCGAACGGGCACTTTTCCCAAAAAAAAAATTAAACTGGACGGGCTTCAAGGAAACGGCCCAACTAAGACCGCTACGACGACGGCTAAGCTTTTCGGGTCCAAAACGGTCCTCGAATGGACCAAAACGTCGCTCGGGTGACTTTTCCAGCGAAAAATCAATCTTTCCCAAAATGACCAGGAAGTTGCCCTGAGTCCCCCGTAACTCATTTTAGTCGATAACGGGGTCAAATTAAGTCCGGCATGACCCTCGGGGTCAATTTAAGTTAAGTTAAGTGTCTGTCTTAAAATTTTTAAATTTTCCTGTTTTTCGCAGGTTTGACTGACGTTGACCAGAAGTGGTTATTACAGTCTACCCCCCTTAAAGGAATTTCGTCCGCGAAATTTAAAACAGACGTACCTCGGGAGTCGAACAGGCCGGGATACTTCGCGCGAACCTCGTCCTCGCGTTCCCACGTCGACTCAGCTCCGTGATGTTTCCACTGCACGCGGACCAAGCGGATAATCTTGCCTCCCCGCAGAATCTGCTGCCGTGTGTCCATGATCCGAATCGGCTGCTCCTCATAGGAGACATCATCAGCCACCTCGATATCAGTCCACTCGATGACGTGGGATGGGTCTGCGTTGTACTGCCGCAACTGGGATACGTGGAAGACGTTATGTACTCTCCCAAGCTGCGGTGGCAACGCCAGACGATAAGCCACGACTCCCACTCTGTCTAAGATCTGGAACGGGCCTATGTACCTCGGAGCCAACTTTCCCCCGCTGCGCCTGAACCGCACCAGCCCCTTCCTCGGGCTCACCTTCAGGAACACGTGAGCCCCGACTGCAAACTCAAGAGGTCGACGTCGCCTGTCTGCATAACTCTTCTACCGGCTCTGCGCGGTCCTCAACCGATCGCGGATCAATGTGACCTTCTCCGTCGTCTCTCTGACAAGATCTGGCCCCAGCAGACTCTTGTCCCCCACCTCTGCCCAGCATACTGGTGACCGACACGGCCTACCATACAACGCTTCGAACGGTGCCATCCCGATACTGGCCTGGAAGCTGTTGTTGTAGGCGAACTCGGCCAATGGCAGGTGGGTCTCCCAAGATCCCCTGAAATCCTGCACACATGCTCGCAGCATGTCCTCCAAGATCTGAATGGTACGCTCAGACTGACCGTCTGTCTGAGGATGATGTGCTGTGCTGAGTAGGATCTCTGTCCCCAGTGCCTTCTGCAGACTTGGCCAGAACCTGGACGTGAAGCGGGGATCCCTGTCAGACACTATCGACACCGGGACCCCGTGGAGGCGCACTACCTCCTGGATATACAGACTGCTCAACTTGTCGACCGGGTCTGTCATCCTCATAGCCAGAAAGTGGGCCGACTTGGTCAACCGGTCGAATACCACCCAAACGGCGTCGTTTCCCTTGGGCGATCTCGGTAGTCCACACACGAAATCCATCGTAATGTGCTCCCACTTCCACTGAGCAATCGGTAGTGGCTGTAACAATCCCGCGGGACGCTGATGCTCTGCCTTCACCTGCTGACAGACAAGACATCTCGACACAAACTCTGCGACTGCTCTCCTCATGCCGCGCCACCAGTAGTGCCTCCTGAGGTCACGGTACATCTTGGTGCCCCCCGGATGCACTGCGAGACGCGAATGGTGTGCCTCTCGTAACACGGCATCTCTACAGTTAACTGGTACGAACAACCCCCCGCGGTACCGTAGTCCCCAATCAGTACTGTCCTGCCAGCCCACCACCTCGTCACCCCTGACGACTCTCTCGCGGATCTCTGATGCTTAGACGTCCTCCCTCTGCGCCTCCAACACTTGGGCAAGCAATGAGGGCTGAGCCACTAGGGAGCACATGGCAACACCGCCAGTAACCTCCTCTAGCTCAAGCCCGAATGTGCTCAGCTCCCCCATCATGTCCCACTCTCGGACAGATATGCTGGCGAGGCTCGGAGCCGACTTCCTACTCAAGGCGTCGGCGACAACGTTCGCCTTGCCTGGGTGGTAGTGTAGCTCGAAGTCGTACTCCTCGAGTAGTTCCATCCACCGTCGCTGACGCATGTTCAGGTCTCGCTGGGAAAATATGTACTTGAGGCTCTTGTGATCCGAGAACACCTGAAACCCCTCGCCGTACAGATAATATCGCCAGCTCTTTAGCGCAAACACGACTGCTGCTAGCTCCAAGTCATGGGTAGGATAGTTGCGCTCGTGTATCTTCAACTGCCTGGAGCCATAAGCCACAACTCTGCCCGACTGCATCAGCACGCAACCCAGTCCCTCTCCGGATGCATCGCAGTAAACATCATAGCCAAACCCTCGTTCGGGCACCACTAACACTGGAGCTGTAGTCAGTCGAGTCTTCAACTCCGCGAACGCATGCTCATAGTCATCTGTCCACACGAACCCAACACCCTTGCGCGTTAACAGAGTCATCGGTGCGGCTAGTCGTGCAAAATCCTGGACAAATCGCCTATAGTAGCCTGCCAATCCCAGAAAGCTGCGGATCTCGAAAACACTCGTGGGCCGTGCCCACTTCGAGACCGCGTCGATCTTCGACGAATCGACCAGGATACCGTCACGGGATACGATGTGGCCGAGGAATCTCACCTCAGAGAGCCAAAACTCGCACTTCTCCCGGTTGGCATATAGCTGGTGCTCGCGCAGTAGGGTCAGAACAGCCCTCAGATGTGCCTCATGCGCCGCCTCGTTCTGCGAATATATTAGGATGTCGTCCACGAACACCACCACAAACTGATCCAGGTACGGCCGGAAGATGCTGTTCATCAGGTCCATGAACGCTGCTGGCGCGTTCGTCAGTCCGAATGGCATCACCAGGAACTCGTAATGCCCATAGCGTGTCCGGAATGCAGTCTTTGCGACGTCCCCCTCACGGACTCGCAACTGATAATAACCGGATCGCAGATCGATCTTCGAGAAGTGAGTCGCCCCTCTCAACTGGTCAAACAAGTCATCGATCCTCGGCATCGGGTACCGGTTCTTCACCGTAACCCGGTTCAGCTTCCGGTAATCTATACACATCCGTAGCTCTCCACTCTTCTTCTTCTTCACGAAGAGTGCTGGTGCTCCCCACGGCGATGCACTCGGACGGATAAACCCCTTCTGCTGAATCTCCTCCAGTTGACGCTTCAGCTCAGTCAACTCTGCCGGCGCAAACCTGTAAGGCGCCATCGATATCGCCGCCATTCCCGGCACTAGGTCAATCCCGAACTCCACCTCACGAATCAGTGGCAGCCCGCTCAACTCCTCAGGAAAGACCTCGGGGAACTCGCATACCACTCTCGGTAACTCTCGGCTCTGCACAGCCGGTACTTCCTCCTCTGCGGACAACGCCGACAGGAGGACCCCACTCTTACTCCCCAGCACGCACGTCACCTTCGTACCGCCCACTGTCACTGTCACTCGTCGTCTGTAGCAATCGATGTTGGATCGGTACCTCGACAACCAATCCATACCCAAAATCACATCAAAGGTAGTCATCCCCAACACGAGAAGATCACCAGGGCAAGGACAGTCTGCGACTCTAATCTCGCAGGCACGACATACTCTAGTCAACGATGCACCACCCCCAACTGGGGTGTCCAGGCATAGGGGTGGACTCAACAGCTCTAAGCTCAACCCCAACCTCTCAGCACAACCCGACGAAATAAAAGAGTGCGATGCCCCGGTATCAAACAAGAACAAAGCCCATAAATGATACAACAAACACGTACCCTGGATGGTCTCACGGTACGTGCTAGGTCCTGGGGCTCTGGAGTCGGTGACTGCATATACTCTCCCTTGCGAGGCCTGCTGCCTCTGACCCTGCGCACTGGCTGCTGGATACCCGTGACTCTGCTGCTGTCTCGGAATTGGTGCGCTCGTAGACGGCCGTGATGATCTCGGCTGCTGACCCTGTCGAGGGCGACCTCTGGGCGACTGTACTGTCTGCGACTGCTGCGGTCGCTGCACTGATGTCTCCCCCAACTGCTCTCGGCACCATGCCATAGTGTGACCGGCCCGGCCGCATCGGTAACAGCTGATCTCGTCAGCCCTTGACCCCGAGCCCTGGCCTGTCCGGCTAGTAGCTGGTACTGCCGCGGTTCCTCCCCTCGTCGGACAGTCTCGCTGTAAGTGGTCTGGCTGCCCGCAGTGATAGCATGACGGCCTCCTCTCTGAGGCGACTGGCCCCACTGATGCCACTGACCCCTGCTGTCTCGATCCACTCTGATGAGGCGGTGGTCGGAAGGATCCCGCGGTCCTCTGCCTCCGCGAGTCTCGTGAGTCTGACGGCCCTGCCCAACTGATCGGCCGAGGTCGAACCTCACGACTCCTGACTGCATCCCTGGCGCCCTGCTCTACTATAGCTGCGGTGTCCACGAGGTCGGTATACTTCCGTATCCTCAAGGCGAGAACCTGGTTCCGGGTGCCCAGCCTCAGTCCGTCCTGGAACCGCAGGCAACGGTTCGTCTCGCTTGTCACCATCTCAGGCGCGAATCTGGCCAAGGCTGTGAACCTGGCCTCGTACTCTCCTACCGTCATCCCCCCTTGCTCCAGGTCTAAGAACTGCCGATGTCGCTCCAGCCGAGCCGACTCGGGGAAGTACTGTGCTATGAATACCTCATGGAATACGCTGTAGTCGTATCCGACCGTGTCCTTCACCCGCCCCCACCAGTGGTAGGCGATGTCTCTCAGCTGATGGGCCGCGAAGGACACTCTCCGACGACCATCCTCGACACCCGATGTGTCCAAGTCTCGTGTGACCTGCTCTATCCATCGCTCGGCCAGGTCGGGATTTGGCTCCCCGACAAAAACAGGTATCCCGAGCTTCAGGAAATCTAGTAGCGCTCGGGAGGTAAGATCCTCTGTCTGCGCGGCCCTCACCGGGACTGCGGCTGCCTCTGGTGCTGGCGAAGCCGACTCTCGGCTGGCGATGATCGCCACCAAACTCTGAACGGTCCTGGTAAGCTCATCCAGGGCAGTCATCACTGGAGGGTCCGCAACTGGCGGAACACTGGGGGTGCCTGCAGACGGCCCCGCATCACTCCTCCTGTCTTCTCCGACAGGAGTACCCTGTGCCTCCGCATAGTCGGCGGGCTCGACGGTCGGCACCCTCCCTGGTGCCCCTACTGACCGTCCCCGCCGGCCTCGCGTGGGTGCCTGGCCCCGTGTTCCTGATGGTCGTCCCCGCTTACCGCGAGCCATAAACAATATCCTCTGCACGGATACACGCAAACGTTCAGTTTGCGAACTTAAATAAAAACGACAGTACAAAAGCACTAACGTCCACCCGCTTAAGCTTACACTAACGTGCTTATCACTAAAACGCTACACCGCTCAAGCTAAACGTACTTTATATACTAGCATTAGTAAACGAGACCGCACCGACGTGCACCAAACAAGCGGCGGCAAACCAACCCGCACAACACGACGACCCCCGTTCACCGGGCCAATCAAAATCGAACCTTGCCCACCGGGCCAACCAAAATCAAACTTATGCCCATAGGGCCAATCAAGTTCAAGACATGCCAACAGGGCCAACAATTTTAAAACCTTCACCCTTTCATTTTAAAACTTCGTTCCTTGACATCACGTAGTTACAACCCGGTTCAGGCGTCCCCGAACCACGTTGTACCGACTTGACATCAACACCGTCACGTTCGACTACAGGAGCGCTCCTGAGTCGACCCGCGGCAGTTAAAAACAGTTCACGCAATCACACACAATCAGTATGCCAGCAACAAAATACTGTAACATACGCACAAACACAAACAAGGCTCAAGACATGACGGGTCTACACCGACTCGACTCTCCCCCCCTAAGTGACGGACAGTCCGAGGTTTGAAACAACCAGGCTCTGATACCAAGCTGTCACGCCCCGATTTCAGCGAACCGAACTCGGGACGCGAACTTTTAAAAACATGAACACTTGAAACCTGTTTTCAATAAAAGCTTTGACATTTCCATTTACTTCTCAAAATAATAGCATTTACAATACAAAAACGTCCCAACAAGTGGACAAGGTACAACATCCGTCACTAGACTCAACAAAAGTAAAGACCAGACTCCGCTCCAAGCTCCATGAACTTCAAGAGCTAACCTAGTCCGTCCGGTGATCAGTACCTGTAGGAAAAGCAGCTAGGGGTGAGCGTTCGCTCACCTCCACGGATAACAGACTGACTATGGCATAATTAGCAGAAAAAGCCAGTAACACTAAAACCAAACCCAACATCGGGACTACAGTCCCCAACTCAAGTACCCAACTGACCCACAACCCGTCACCTTCCTCAATAGACTCGACACTCGATAAAAACAGTGTAGACCCAATACAACTATCGACGACCTCCTCAAGGACTCGAACGAAACGACACAACACCAAACAAGATCACAAAGAATCGCACACCAGCTGCTCAGTAACCAATCTCAATCGGTCAGGGTTCGACCTATCGCAATTCCTCGACACGAAGTCGGATCAGGCTGTCGACCTTTCAAACTCGCAATTCCTCGACACTAAGTCGGATCAGGCTGTCGACCTTTAAAACTCGCAATTCATCGACACTAAGTCGGATCAGGCTGTCGACCTTTAGAACTCGCAATTCATCGACACTAAGTCGGATCAGGCTGTCGACCTTTAAAACTCGCAATTCATCGACACTAAGTCGGATCAGGCTGTCGACCTTTAGAACTCGCAATTCATCGACACTAAGTCGGATCAGGCTGTCGACCTTTAGAACTCGCAATTCATCGACACTAAGTCGGATCAGGCTGTCGACCTTTAGAACTCACCACCCCAGGTAACCACAATCACAATCACAGGCAAGTTCAATCACACAGGCACTCAAGGCCACTCAAGACACCTCAACAGTCAAGACTCGGGTTCAACAACCCCCCGGGCACTCACTGCCACTCAAGACACCAAATTAAATACACGGCTCTCATGGCCACCCCGACTCAACAATTAAATACGGGCTCTCAAGGCCACCCAAACTCAACAATTAAATACGGGCTCTCAAGGCCACCCAAACTCAACAATTAAATACAGGCTCTCAAGGCCACCCAAACTCAACAATTAAATAAAACGCACGACAACCTCCGGCATACTCGATGCCTCCAACGGTCCTAAAATCACTAGTTTCACAAACAACCTCCGGGCATGGTCATATGCCTCCAGTAATTCAATTATCGCTAAGTTCTCTGTTCATACGACACTACTAAGTGTCACATGCTTTTCTCTTGAACGCTACAATCCCGTATCATGCTTTTCTAATAATTAAATAAATCTACTCAACCCACGACACCCCGGTGTCACATGCAATTCTACTATTAACTTTCCCTAATCAGGGCCGAGATCCGGCTACTTTTCCCTACCTCGTATACAATCCCAAAAGCGATCCAACAACACCCGAAGCACACTCAGTCACTCGCCGAGCTTCCCCTTGCCTCGGTCCGTAGCACGATCTAAAAGAACACAAATTTAAAGTACTTTTAAACTAGTACGAATAACCAAAAATTTACATACTTAACGCCCAAACGTAACCCCGACAATGTCGGTCACTCCCAAACTTCCCAATTATTCGATAATGCCGATAAAGGACCCGTAAGGGCCAGATTCGCCCGACATGGCGAATCTGCCCGGTTTTGGTTAATTGCCTTCCGGGGCTCCAAAAGCCCCCATTTTCCTTTCTACGGTCTTAGAATATTTCAAGGAACCCAACGCACTTGACGGAATTGAATTCCGACTTCTAAGTCAATTAATTAACGTTTAAAGTTTCCCAAAACCCGTTAATTACAACTTCTCCAAATTAATTCCAAATTTCGATTCGATTAGGAAAAAGTGGTCCGGGGGACGTTTTAAACCACCCGAACATTAAAACCCGAGCAACCGAGCACGTGGGCCCCACCCAAGAGGCTTGGCCGAGACCCTAGGGTTTGAGGGAGGGGCTCGGCCACCAAGTGGTGGCTGCTGCCACCTCCGGCCAGCCACCACATGGCCGGCCGGCCACCACCCACGGTGGCCGGAGCTCCTCCCGAGCCTTCGGTCACCGGAAAACGTGAAATTAAACCCCCAAACACCTCTAAAACGTCTCCAACACCTCCCCACACTCTACACAACCCTAAGCCTTAGTTTATAACCAAACCGTAGCTCTTGAAAATAATCAAAACGAGAATCGGTTCGGGTATTACCGTAGAGGAGAACGAGGGGAACGGGATTGCTCTTTGCTTTGACTCGATCCAAGGGCTCGATCACAAACCCTAGCTCAACCTCCCTTCTTCTCTCTTCTTATCCTTCTCCTTCTCTCTCTAAAACCTCTCTTCTAATTTCTAATTTAATTAAACTAACAACAAAACTAACTTTCTCTCCCTTAATACCCCATACTCGGCCAACCCTCTCCAACCACACCTTTTCCCTCCAAAAAATACACCACCATATACTTGACAAGTGTCAAGGTGGGTCCCATACCTTTTGGAAAATATCTAGTTGATATTTTCCAATCAGATTCGCGAAAAACGGACGTTTCGGGCCCCAAACGGGCACTTTTCCCAAAAAAAAATTTAAACTGGACGGGCTTCAAGGAAACGGCCCAACTAAGACCGCTACGACGACGGCTAAGCTTTTCGGGTCCAAAACGGTCCTCGAATGGACCAAAACGTCGCTCGGGTGACTTTTCCAGCGAAAAATCAATCTTTCCCAAAATGACCAGGAAGTTGCCCTGAGTCCCCCGTAACTCATTTTAGTCGATAACGGGGTCAACTTAAGTCCGGCATGACCCTCGGGGTCAATTTAAGTTAAGTTAAGTGTCTGTCTTAAAATTTTTAAATTTTCCTGTTTTTCGCAGGTTTGACTGACGTTGACCAGAAGTGGTTATTACAATTATTGTCATTTCACTTCTTTTCAAATTCTGAGTCAGTGGCATGAGATGAAAATTTCAGTAATAGTTAGGGGTATTTTGGACATTTTACCCGGCTGGGTATGAAAGTGAAATTAAAAGTTTGGTTAGGGTATGAAACTGATAAAAATTTATGCCAGGGTATCAAACTGAAGTTGAATGTTTGATAGGGTGGTAAAATGAAATTTTCCCTATAAATTTTGATAACATGTAATAAAAAATAATAAAATAATAATCCGATTAATCCCCGCCTAGCGCCTAGGACACTGTTCCGCCCGACTAGCGCCTAACGTTTTTTACAACCTTGTTTATAAGTCATTAACAGTTCAGAATTAATCACGCACTTGTTTCACATAAAGCTTTTCACTTGACAAACCGAAATCTTTCCCTTCACGTGCTCAATGGACAACTAATCACCGACTTGTTTAGGTTGTTTTTATCTCCATAAACTTAATTTGGTTCAAAGCTTTTGTTAGGATATCAAAAATTTTACCTTTTGCGACCACTAGCCGACCAATCTCGAGCTTAACCTCAAGGTACCCTTAATCACAACCATGGACCCTTTCATTGCTTACGAACTCATTCGATCGGCGACCAATCACCTTTCGTCGGTAATATTTCCCACTGACATTCAGTTTCGTCGGTCAAGTATTGTCGGTGGTTAAATTTTTTTTCTCACCGACGTAGTTTAGGGTGTCAAAGAAATGTCGGTGATGGATATCATTACCGACTAATTTCATTCGGTCTGTGATGATATGCATCAACGATGATTGTTCTTCGTCGGTAATGAAGTATATCAACGACTATAATTGTTCGTCGATGTTGAAGTACATTATCGATGAACCGTTTTTGGTCGGTGACAAATCACCTTTCATTGGTAATGAATATTTGTCACCGACATTTGTCCTCGCAAGGTTTCCAGATCCGAGCTTCCAGTCATTGACATGAAAAGGTTAATACATGGAGATTCTGATGAATTTGAAAAGGTCGATTCGGCTTACAGAGTGTGAGGCTTCTACCGGTTTCTGAGCAAGCCTCGTTGAAGTTTGAATCGAAACAGAAAAAAGTCGCAAGACACATCTCGATCACCCTATGAACCGCTTTTTGGCCGGTGACGAATTTGAACACTAACAATATTGTATCGTCGGTGTTGAATTACTTTGCGTTCATTGTCAACTAAATGTGAACGTGGGTGTTGAAATACATTGCTAAAGTTATATATTGTTCATCAACTATGTTTTTTTTTATCCACAAAAAAAAAACGGTTTTATTCCAACCAAGACCTAAATCTCAAGGAGAGATGATACAGGAAAAGGAGGGGAGAAAGAGCTAAAAGACGTCACAAGGACCCTAAAAGAAGAAACAACAAACCAAAACAGAGCGAGAGTTACAAAAGATGAGAAACACGAAACATTAAGTTATGTTCTCAAACATGTTGATAACTTCGTCTTCGCTGAATTTGGAAGTAAACCTCATGGATTTGGCAAAGGCCCACGAACGTTTAGCATCCTCCTTCTTGCGAAGAGACCTGTTAGAGGGTTTGGCAACGGGAACAATCAGAGGTTTGCGGCGACCGGGCTTCTTGCGCTTCTTTTTTCGGATGAAGTCGACAAGAGGAGAATCATCGTCGAGGGAGGGCGAGTTGATGTCAGCGATGAACGTTTGAAACGTAGCTGGAGGTGCGGAGATAAGCTCGGCGGTAGAAAAAGGGTCCAACAAAGGCAGATCATTGGAAGGCCCAAGAGCAGGGGGTGCTACTGGGCTTGGGCTGGGGCTCCAAAGCCCAACTTCTCCATCTGATAAGAAAATGTTGGATCGATTCTTGGAACCACGCGAGCATTTAACCGAATTGGGGATCTCAAGCGCCTCGGGAGAGACAAGCCGATTCCGATTTGCGAGGTGCTCGGGACCAGGCGAAGAAGGAATCGAGGATGAAGACGTCGTCTCCCTCACAGCGAGCTCGAGGCGACCATCGGGAACCGGGGGCCGACTGTCGGGAACCGGGGGCTGACTGTCGGGAGCCCTAGGTCGCGCGATGGGACCATCAAGCCGAACCGGAGAAGCCTGGAGCAGAGAGGCCGGAGGTGGGGCCGAAGACGCCGGAGACAGGTTCGGAGGAGAGCAAATCCGGTCTTGCAAAGACGAGGGAGAGCCCTCACAAACCTCGTCATCTGGGCGGAACTCACCCAATTCCAGGTCAGTGAGCTTCAGCGAGTCTTCAAACGAGGGAACCCATTGAAGATCTGGAAAAAGAACCTTGAAAGGATAGGTTTTCCCAGAGAGCTTAAGGGACCCCACCAAGGGCTTCGACGACAGATCGGAGGAGAGGACGAGAACGAAGGCTTGATCTAGTCTTAAGCGAGTAGAAGAACAAGGATGGATGAGAACCGGCTTGCCAACAACCGTAGCAGCGTTAAGAATCGAGTTTCTAGTCCAGCCTAGGAGAGGGAGACCGGAGATGGAGATCCACCGGAGGCTTCCTCCACCAAGGAAGTCGGAAACATTAGAGAAGAAGAAGCAAAACCATGAGCGAAGCCAAGACCAGTCGAAGGCCGCCAAATCCGAGTAAGACTTCTGGTCCGAGAAGGATAGGAGGAAACATTTGTTTCCCAAATCCGCAAGACGAACCAGAAGCTTCTGGGCAGGGGAGAACTCAGAGAGGATCGAGGAGAGGCTCAAGGAGGAGGCCGAGACTCCAACAATGCTGAGGCTCAGAGAATGGGTCCAACCAGAATTTGAGGAGCCGGAGCAAACCATGGACAGTTTCTCAGAAGCGGGAGGAGTAGAAGATGAAGTAGCCGGAGCCTTAAACGAACCAGCAACAACATCTCGAAAGAATTGGAGCCCCATGGAAGGTTTGCGAGCAGGTACAAAGAGGGGGGCTTCAAAACCAACCGAGTAAGAGAGGGAGAAGTCGACAATGAGTCGGTCTTCCTCAACCTTTGAGCGATCTAAAGCTGCGACAGCCTTGGCAGCGTCTTCCGACCTGGTAAAGTGCACAAAACCAAAACACTTGTTTGATCTGTTGAGCTTTGCTGGGAGGAAGGCCCTGCGAATGGGACCGAAAGGAGCGAAAAGAGTGAGGAGTTGGTTGCGGGAGTAAGGCTGGGGAAGGTTGCACACGAAAAGCTTGGGGCCAGGAGGGCCAGAGGGATGCGAGGAAGAGAGGGGAGGGTCGGGAGGTTCACTCATAGTTTTTCATAGTTTTTCATCAGCTATGTTACCCTTCCTTCAAAATCCTTCTTCATTTTGAATACCCATTTTAATTTAATCTTTTTGTGCTCTTTTGGTAATTCAGTCAGCTCCTAAGTATTGTTGTTTTGGATTGATTTTATCTCATCATCCATAACATGTCACTAATGGTTGTCTTGAAGAGCCCCTCTGGATTTCGCGGTTCTTTAGAAGACATAAAGAATTGCTTGTCAAGCTCCACCACATGTTTTGATCTCTTTTCTCACTATCATAATGTCTAGGAAACACGTTTTCTTCGTTATGCATAATGAGACTCTCATTGTTTATGCCTAATTCAGCCATGAGCAAAGCTGGTTCATCGTCATTGACGTCTTTCTCTGCATAGTTCACTTCTTCTCCCTTTCTTTTCTTACACTCATAAGCGAAATGACCAAATTCATCACAATGGTTTAAACTTATTTATATCATTCCTCTTCTTTGGTAATGAATTCTCCCATTTCTGTACTTCTCACAAGATTGTCAGATCGATTTGCTCTCAAATATGCTTCCTTTTACTGAGCTTCCCACTGTGCTCTACTTAGCAACAATTGCTCACTTTCTTGCTTTGTTTTTCTTCCTCTAGGCGTATATTCAAATGCTTTAAGTCTACCCAATACCTCTGCAACAATCATCTCCTCCAGGTCTATCCATTGTGTTACTGTACCAACAATGGGCATGAGCCTGTCAGGTATCGAGCTAAATATCTTCTCAACCACCTGCTCCTCAGGTAAGTCGCAATCGAGAGATCGTATCTCATTCACCAATCTGGGCCAATTTCAAGTAAATGCTATGAATTGTTTCAGATTCATTCATTACTAAGCTTCCAAGTTCACGTTTCAGACTCAGCACATTTGCTTATTTCACCCTCTTCTGTCCCACATACATCACCTCTAGAACCTTCTAAGCTTGCTTTGTAGTCTTGGCATGTGAGATTTCCATTAATGGTTATTCAGGGACAACCTGAGTGATCACAGCCAAGGCACATTGGTCTCTTTCTTCTCGAATGTTTTCGGTGTTGTCAATCGCCACCCATTGCCTTCATCGTTGTATTCATTTTGTAGACTCAAATTCCACAGTTTGTTTCTGACAACATTGTGTAGTTCAAGGACAAACCTCCCCTCCCTTGTTTCGATCTAGAGCTGCCAAAACCCGATGCTACAATCATCTTTGGGGATTCGTTAGCCATGATTTCTACCCTCCACCTCGCTCTGATACCAAATGTAAACAAGAACAGAGATCGATAAAAGGAGGAATTATAGTTGAAACGTTATAAAACCCCAAGATGGTTTGTTATGAGGATTTTGAGTCTTATTTATAGAGAAAAGACTAGCAAATTGTTGCCTACAATTCAGGCTAACAGAAACAGAGTTTGAAACAATAACTAAGACTCATTCAAAAACCTCAAAAATAGAAGACTTGTAGAGCAAGATTACTAGGGTTGTAAGAAACTATAACATCCAACCTTTATTTTGTCAAACTTTCGAAATGGACCACCCTCAGAGTTGTCTCCATTCCTCTTTTAGTGAATAATAGTAGCTACAATAGGGAGAAAACGGTGACTTAAATAGCTTATCAACTACATCACATTCACCAATTTCGTTAAAGTTGTTTATTAGACTAATGGAGAAGACGTCAATAGATTGAGTGCCACTCATCATTAATCTGTCAAACTACCAGATTTAGCATTAGCTAAACACTGGTTTCATTACAAAAGGGAAGGGATGTCTAAACTTCAGCTACAGAACCACAATATTAGCCTCAAGGTTTATCTGATGTTACATTTTCTAGGAATCCAAACACACTTTTGCAGCAACAACAACAACAACAAAAGAGTAGCTTACATCCATGTTTCACAAGTTCATTTCAGCAAACTTCATCCTCTGAAATGATGTCTTCAAGAGTGGAAGGCAAGCCAGAGGAGAATGTCAAGCTAGGCTTCACCGTGGGCACGACCGCAGGCTCTGCCTCTTTGTTAAGGATCTGCACAACTCTCCTCATGGAAGGCCTCTCACTGCTATCCGGGTTCGCGCAGCTCAACCCCACAAGCAACAGCTTCCTCATCTCTTCCTCTTGGAATTCTCCATTCAGCCTCTGATCCACAGCCTCCATGATCCTCCCTTCAGAGTACAGCCTCCAAACCCAATCAACCAGATTCACCATCCTCTGACTATTCGCTTCCCTCTCAATGGGCCTCCTCCCACAGCACACTTCAAGCACAACCACTCCATAGCTGAAAGCATCGGTCTTTTCAGTTGCTTTACCGTACTGAAGATACTCCGGAGCCAGGTACCCCATGGTTCCACCGGTGAGCGTGGAGACGGGGCTCTTGTCATGATCCATGAGCCTGGCTAGTCCAAAATCCCCGAGCCTGGCGTTGAAGTTCCTGTCAAGCATAATGTTACTCGTCTTGATGTCTCGATGGATCACCTGCTGCTCGCATTCTTCGTGCAGGTAAGCCAGGACTGAGGCCATCCCAACAGCAATGTTGTACCTGTGAGACCAATTCAACAAGGGGCCTTGGCACGATTCCTGGTACAGGACCTTGTCGAGGCTCCCATTGGGCATGAAGTCGTAGACAAGCAACAATTCACCCTTGTCAACACACCAGCCTTGGAGCTGAACCAAGTTCTTGTGCCTCAGACAAGCAATGGTGGACAATTCAGCGAGGAACTCGGTTTTACCTTCCTGGGAATGTTTGGATCTCTTGACGGCGGCTACAGTGCCGGACGAATTGAAGAAGGCTTTGTAGACAGTCCCGAATGCGCCGTGTCCTAATATCCTGCCGGAGTGGAACCCTTTTGTGGCGGATCTGAGCTCCTTGTAACGGAACTCTCTGGGTCCGCCCAAAAGCTCCGCCTTGAAGTTCTTCTTCTCCGCCCTGATGGCCTTCCTCTTTCTCAGAGTAATATAAGCGAACACCATGAGTGCAATGCAGAAAAGGGCCGGGCTCGCGATCCCGAACCCGAGACCGATCTTGTTGTGGCGCTTACCGGAGCCGGAGGGGATGGGGATCGCCACGGAGCTGTCGGAGACGTTGTGGGGATGCAATCTGGGAGAAAAGCCAGAAGTGTGGAAGGTCCAAGCGGAGATGAGGTGGAGCTCGGTGCTGCCCTCGGTGGAGGCGGAGAAACCCACAAACGTGGCGTCCTTGAGGTAGGCGGAGAGGTCGATGTCGACGGCGAGGAGGGGTTTTGGGGGTTTGAAGCAGGAGTAGCTGACGAAGACGAAGAGACGCCTGAGGTCGCTCTTGTACTCGATCCAGGCGGTGACGGAGTTGCCGCTCTTGAGGAAGACCCCCTGCTCGGCCGGATCGGCGGTCGCGAGGGAATTGAGGCTGTCGACGTCGAGGCCGACGTGGTTGTCGGAGGGGTCGCCGAAGAGGGGGTCGAGGCGGGTGTCGAATTCGACGGCGACGAAGCGGTTCTTGGTGAAATCGGAGGAGTTGACGAGACCCAGAAAGGCGCCGGGGCTGCCGAGGGTGTGGGCGTTGGGGGAGAGGAAGAAGGAGAGGCCGTCGCCGGAGGAGGCGGGGCTGGGGTTGGGGATGGAGAAGGTGAAGCGGGTGGAGAAGGAAGCGGCGGAGATGGGTTGGTTGTAGACGGCGGTGCCGGAGGTGGAGCACGGGACCTGGAGGTCGCCGGTGAGGCCGAGAACGCCGTCGCGGAGGTAGGAGTCTCCGAGGAGGGTCAGGTTCTCGAGATCGAAGGAGGAGAAGCTGAAGCTGAAGGAGACATTGCTGGCTTCCACGGAAAATGGGTGCCGGTGGAGGAAGAATAACAAAATGGAGAAAACAAGAAGCTTTCTTGAAGCCATTGATTGTGACTGTGTAGTGAAGAAGAAGATGAAGAAATTGATTAACAAATTAATAACCAGAAGGAATTGGGTATTTTAAGAAGAAAGCTTCTCAAGTTCATGATCGGAGAGAGGAGAGACTCTGTTAACGACAAGTTCAGCTTCTCAGAATTGGGTTTACAAATGGATTTTGCAACGGACATGAAGAATTCCAACGACACCGTTTTGAGACAATTTTGCATGTGACGTGGCCGATATGGTGGGACCCTAGAATTTTGGAGGCAAAGATTAGGGCATATGGTTACCGTTTCAATAAACGGATTTATACATGCACGTCACTGACGAAATGTTTCGCATCAATGTCTCAAACTGTAACGTAATACTTGTATTTGGAATTGGAAATGGATGTGTAGACCGAGAAAGGAAGGATTTTTGATATTGATTTTAAAGGGAAACCTTACAAAATCTGATAAAATGAAGAACGGATAAAATGAAAGGCTAACCCTAAGAAAACAAATGATAACAACTAAAATCTGGACAAGGATGAAAGGACGACGCCACGATGCTCTATGCTGCTCAACTCCTGAATTGTAGCTGACTAACGCAGAGGGACGAGGAGGAAGAAGACGAGCACGTGACGCGAACGCAGATGACTTAACCGAAACGATGCCGTTTCTTATTTAAATGCTAAGAGGATATGAACAAGTCAGATGCCTTGGGATGAAAGGTATCGTAACACAAACAAATAAATAACATAATATAAATAATTTTATAAATTTAAGGTATTTGTCCAAAGTACATAAGAGAAAGAGAAAGAAGATCAAATTGTTTTATTTCAAACAAGTTAAGAATTTTTGTAAATTGTATCGTTTTTAGTCTCTAATTTGTGTACAAAATGACAAAAATAACCTCAAGTAGTGAACTTGACAACTCTAATTTGTATACAAAATGACAAAAATAACCTCAAGTAGTGAACTTGACAAAATCTTTAGACTTTTAAGTAATGACCAAAATAAAAATTCACACCGATGAGTTGGTACTGGTACAAGTTTCAAACAACAATGTTGAAATGATACTAGTTAGAACTTACAATAATTTCATCTAAAATGTGAGTGACTTATTTCGAGAATGTATAGATGGAACTTGGGTTCAACCTTAATATTCATAATATATAACAAAGCTTTGCATCAGAGAGATATTGCTAAGCTTGCAACGAAACTACAATGACAAACTGAAGTTGTATGTACGTCATCATCAATATACAACAAAAGAGATCATCTATCTTAGCTACACCTGCACTTCAACTCTGCTTCCACAGAAATGTTTCTTCAGACCTTCATCTGCCACATAACAGTAGGTACAAAAAAGCATTACTTCAAAAGCTTCTGAAAATATAATCGAAGATCTACTCGTGTATCAAAATTCATCTGTCAGTAGAACATATCAGGCATTTGATTTTTAGAACCCGAACTAACTCACAGTAATGGCCTAGAGCTATATTTGTATTACGGTTCATGGCCAATACACACCAGCAAAACAACTTCACAATACACAATCATATTAACGTTTATGGAAGTCTGAACCTTATTTTATAGATAATAGATCCAACAAAAACATATTCAGGTTGGCCAAACTCAGGTAAAGAGGACAATATTTCCACAGTAGAGAAAACTCAAATTCATCACCTACCATAGAATGATGACTAAGTTTGATAGCTAAAACAACATACTATCATATTCTGCAAAATGTCTAAGAATAGATAAGCGAATTCCAGAGCTGAAGGGCAATGGTAAGGAGCATTGCCTAAATTTGATTCAGGGAAGAGGAAAAGGAGAATAGCGAGGGAGGGTATAAGAAAATCATACCTTTCTTTACAGAAACTCACATGGCAGCTGAAAGAAGAGCCCAAGTAATCGAAAAGTACAATCCATCTTTCTTTCTCTTTTTTTATTTCCACCTATTTTAGCCGCGGCATGACAACTAAAAAGAAAGTATAGTTTGTAAATCAGTCCCATAAAGATAACGAGTTCATATATCTTTTAGAACATCAATTTAGATTACCTTCAGCTATGCAAAAGGTATCTGGGGGGAAAATCAATTTAGGGTCTACTCTTTGCTGTGAAAAAACAGCCAGCTCCAGCAATTTTTTACTGTATAAATCAATCACAAAGGTATGAATTTTGATTCATCCATGAAATGAATAAAGAGGCTAAATCCCTAAAGGGCAGCATAATCAAGTATGCCCATAATAAGAAACCACAGTAGCATATTCCAATGTTCCACTGATTCTATGATCTGGAAAGCACTGTAAAAGGGAAATTTGAGTCCACAAGAACAATAGAGCCACACACCTGGACCATGAAGGAATAAATTTATTATTGGGTCTTTCATCCTCTTCTTCATCCTCATCATCTGAACATTTGTAAGGAGACATATCATATGACGGTTCTTGACTTGGTCCAGTAACCACGTAACTTCCAGTTCTGTTTGGAGAAGTGCTTGCTACCTACCACGACAAAGAAACTATCATCAATCCTGGAATTTCTTTCAACCAATGTTCGATGAGTAAAATATCATTCTAGAAATTATTTGCATGAACAAAAGGGCATGGACAAACAAGCCTCTCAAAACAGATAAGGATTACTTGTTTGCAAGTGTCATAACATGAAAACCTTTAAATGGATCTCCAACAAAAACATAATGTATATGTTTATGCAAACATCTACAAGGTTATACTTGCTTATGAAAACCTTTAAATAAATCTACAACAAAAACACAATGCACGTGTTTATGCAAACATCTCACAAGGTTAAACTTGCTTTTATTTTTTATTTATATCTATGATAATCACATTCGGGAGGTTTTACAGCAGTCTTTAGCTGGTTTGACCCATATAGCCTGTTTCACTATTTCTACAAACTAGATAACAAAATGGTGAATAATTGCCATAAGATATTTTACCTTTGTGTTATCACCACAAAAACTTGAATTAGCATGATCTTCACGAAGAATGCATGTTTTATTGGCATCAGTACTCGAACCCATTGCCCTAGCTTCATCCTTAGACAACCTCTCAAGATTGTCATTGCCTCTTTCCTCCGTATTCTTATGACTCCCTACTTTGCCATTTGTTTTCTTCCCATCTCGTGCTCTTTCATCCTTTTGGGGAAAAACAGGAAAACATATCAAACAAAGTTATTGTTGATCCCCAGAAACAAAGACACCAATGAGTATTAGTGCAGAAGAGTTCTTACTGGGGCTTGACATTTCATTTTCTTTACGTCTTTCCCAGGTAACAACTTCTCAGGTCCTCGCTGCTGCTTCCTTGCTTCCTCCACCCGCTTTCTTTTTTTCTCCTTCTCCTTCTTGTCTTCTTCTTCCCTTTGTCTTTTCTTTGCTGCCAAATTAGCCTCTTTTTGCTTCCTTTCCTCTTCTTTCCTTTTCTTCTCAATCTCTATCTGCCGCAAGTTTTCTTGCTCCAGTCTTGCTCGCTCAAGTTTCAGGGCTTCCTTCTTCATTTTACGTTCATTCTCTTTCTTTACTTCAAGACGCTTAGCAGCCTCAGCAGCTTCAAGGGCCTTCACTTTTACGTCTCTCTTCCCTAAATGTAAATAGAAGATATTTAAAATTTTGACGTATGGATAAACAATAAAAAAAAGGCATAGAAATTGTCAGAAACATAAGCATGACTATCAAATAACTAACGGCCATTTTCTTGCACGCACACAGTTGACATAGATCAAATACGACTTTTTACTCATAGCTTCATAAAACATTGCAGGAATGCATTTCAAAAGAATGCAATGGGCAAACAAATACGCTAACTTTGTAAATACTAGTTTTGAATGTTTGAGGGAGGCATAAATCTTCTCCCACAATTGATCATTTGAGAGTTTTAATCAATCAGTTTTTGGCCATCAAGTCCAACGCCTTTATTTCTTGCATTAGCTTCACATTGCTCTTCTAAATTCAATCACAGAAATAATCATCAGATAATAAATAAATAAATAAATAAATAAATAAATAAATAAATAAATAAATAAATATAAAGCTTTTGACTTATGGAGAGTAGCAGTATATAAATAAAATGCAAGCAAGACAGCACTGAGAAAGCAAATAGAAAAACAAGCCCACAAATGGAGTGGCATAAAAGAAGAAAGAGAAATGACCTGTACAAATTGCAGCTGCTTGTTTTTGTTGAACAAGTGGAATAAAGGAAGTCATATTGGAAACGATATTGTTACGCTTACTATCAGTTCCGGAGAAACTTGAGCCTCCTCGTATACTGGTTTTTCCAGACAATTTTGGCTTACTGGCCCTGCTACGGAGAGACTCACGGATGCTCTTTACGCCACTTTGTAGTTGTGAAATTCTATGGTTTTCTAGTGCCTTGTTGGTGTACCTTCTCTTACTACTTCTCTGTTTGCCCTTATGGGTTCCAGTAAAGTTGATTTGGGAGCTTATAGATTCCACACTACATCTTGGAGCAAAAACCTCAGCTTTGGAAACTGTTGCTGCAAGGTTTGGATCTTCTGTAATGTCAGCAAGAGGTTCTCTTTTGGCCGAGGCAGGCATCACATCTGAGTTAACATCTTGAAACTTATCGGCTACCTCTTCTGTGTCCTCATTCTCTTCATTAATGCAAGGAAGCTCTGGATTTAAGCTCCGTTTCTTCTCTGAACTGCTAGAGTATGATGAAATTCTATCCCAGTGCTTCCCAACAGGAGATGCAAAAGGTTTCTTAACATCCCATGTTGAATAAACTGAAAATAGTTGGCAATCAGAATATGACTTTCTATGTTCGCCATCCTCCAAAGATCTATACCCAGACTCTGATAGCATACGTGTATTATCATTATCACATATAGAGAAGTTGTTCTGCATGTCCATGGACTCCAGAAACCTGTTAGGAACAGACTGATTCAAATTCGGTGTTCCTTGCAACTTATATGTGGCAGGAAAGTGACACAATGGTGTGTTCAAGCTGGCCGATCTACAAAGCTGCTCCAAAAGACTAGCACGCTCTATATCTATGTCTGGAAGATCCATTTGCTCAAGTTGAATAACATCTCCAGAGACACATGACAATCCGTTGTCTGTTGGCATGACAAAACCCTCTAGTACAGGCATAGTCGGATCAGTGTTGATTAAATCCACAGACCGATCACATGGAGAACCAACCAAATATCCTGAAAAGTTGACACTTCCTCCCAAATGAGATCTTTGCTCTGAAACTATATCAGTGCAAGTACTTTGTTCTGTATTTTCTGGCTCATGTATACTGCTATAACACAACGGATCTTGGTTATCTTCTGAAAGGCATTGCCTTTCAGTGTCAAAAATATTAGAAGTATGGTCTACTACTTCCACATTGTTCACACTTTCACAGTCTGTGGTGCCAAGTTTGTCCCATGTTGGTAGAAATAACTGATCATGAACAGGAGGAATATTTGCATCACTATCCCTTTCTCCTGAACTAATTTCACCCTGTTGGACAATAGCAAGTAAGACATATTCAACTTCAAAGAAGATCTACCACAAGTTGAGCAAAAAAAGACAATCCATTTCAAGCCTACACTCTTACTATGCAAATAATATGAAACACAAAACAAAAACTGCATGAGTAAGGTATTCTAAAGCCAGTTTATACCTAACTACGGTTTACAAATTTATTTTCCTCATTAATCACAAGACCAGTTGGCATGATATTCTCATCCAGGCTCGATAATAATATGAACAAGTTGAGGATACTAAAAGGTGACTAAATTTGTCAGTGACATCAAGATAGCAAATGAAAATGTGGATTTGAAATCAAAATCTAGTCCTGACTATTAACTGCATTGTTTTGTGAAGTTAAATTTAAAGCCAAATCATAATTGTAATTTACAGAGAAGTAATTGATAGAAGAATCAGTTGGGTAAGGATGACATAACCAGTAAGTTTAGATGTTCTTCCACAAATTTACCCAAAAATCTATTGAAGTGGCGTGCATAACCAAAATAACTAGTTGCATGGATTAGAATGACATGATGAATAACAGTTGGATGACAACCCGCTCTTGACAGATGTTTGGTGCTACTTAATAACTTCTCAGAGCATCATATAACAAATATGTCATCGAAAGCATATTTCTAGAAACTGCTCAGCTAATATAGCGAGCCCAAAAGAAAAGCAAGTACCTGTTCAAACTGCAGCTTACGTAAGGGTTCAGAGACTTCTTTCATCTGGAATAGAATACTTTGATCCAATTCTCCAACTAGGCTACTATTGGCATTTGGTTGCCCCACATCCTCATCACAAGCTATGGGTACTTGTTGAAAGTTCAGATCTTTTAAATTATCTTCTACACTATTGGAGTTATTAATGATAAGATTCCCTTGGATACTCTGAGGTGGCACTACCCTCAAGCATGGTGAAGCAGATCGGGCAGTAGTTAGTTGACCCTCTATCTTTCTCCGCTTATGTTGAGGCCATGAGCCATCCATACCAAAGCTAAAACTTCTTCCTTTCTGTATGTGCTTCTTTGCAGTCTGGTGTTCACTTAACTTGGAAGTACCAACATTCTTGTCATCACTTATACAGCTGCCCATAAGATAAGAGTACACATTCTGATACTGAGAAATATCTGAACTCAGGTTTTGCAGCATAGATTTAACATTAGTCTCATCTACTTCAGCAAGAGCAACATGTGTTGGTAATTTGAGATCACCACTGGTATCCTTATCTCCTCCCTCATCATCTGATGCTGGTTTGGCAATTTTTGCAGCATCAAGCTCCTCGTTGTTGTTTCCGGAAGAAGAGTTCACCCTTGTATCAGTATCCACATTAGATAGATTGAAGTCCAGAGGCTTTAAAAGGCCTCTGTAAGGATTTTCAGAGGCAAATTCCAAGGCAGTCAAACAGTTTGGTTCAGATTTGTCATTTCCCAGCAATGAATCAGACTCTGCATCTTTGTAAACTTCAGATTTCTCTCTCTCTGATGACAAAAAAATTAAATCAGAAGTTTTGCTAGCTCCAGCTGTCTCCTTTTCATGACCTTTAGATGAGCCTCTGCAAGCTTCCTCTTCATGACTCGCATACACTTGATTCTCCAGCAATGGTCTCACCTGGGATGAATTATGTTTTGCTTGGCTGTTGATAGACATTACTTCATCCAATAAATCTGCAGGACCTGATAAATCTGAAGACCTTCCCTCTGAAGATCCACCACTTAATTTATTCTCCAGTGCTGGACTAGAAAGCTCATTCAAACTGCAATCGTCCAGCCTGTCAAAATCAAGTAGCTTGGGCTTCACAAATATAACGTCAGAGGGTGACCTGGATACTAGAACTTCCAATCCAACTATATGGTTGACACAATCCAAAGTAGAATTAGAACAAACAGGACCTGGATCAGGTGCATTAGAAGGAATTCCAGTTCCTGCGGCCACAGCTGAATATTTTTCCATGTCAACAGTGTCACGGGTCTTGACACAGGTTGGGACGCTAACTTGGAAAACTGAGTCTATCTGTTGGTCAAGTCCTTCAGACCTGGGTATTGATTTCTCCAGCTGGGGCACATTAAGAGTAGATATAGATAGTGGAGCTGAACAACCCGAAGTATTGAAATTCATGGGCTTTGTTATTCCTTTGATACCAGCAGTAGTGCCTGATCTTCCATCTCCACCCACATAGTCAACATCTTGTCTGCCCAACTGCTCTTCATTTTCTGCAGATAACTGTAGATCCTCATTATTAGACTGGGACCTCTGTTCGGACATTTGAGTAACCGGTGGAGTCTTAATCTTTTCAGGAGTAACAAATCTGGGCTCTCGCATTATTTTATCAGAAACATTATAGTTGACAGCCTTTGGTACTCCTATGCTGAAACTAGGCTGCAACCTAGTATTTGGAGAAACTGAGTCAGTGGAATTTTGTTTGCTTTCTTGTAATCCGCTATTTTTCTTACCTAGCAAGATCCTCCCTCCTGAAGGCACTTGAGAGCCCTGTACATTCTGCAAATCAGAATCCCCTTCAATCCCACTTAGAGCTTGAGATGGTTGTGTCAATTTTCCAATAGATTTTGCAAGTATAGCGCCATTATCTTTTGTTGTATCACAAGAACTGCCTAGAAATGATGGTTTATTAACACAGTCAGATTGTCGGCACAAACTTCTACATTTTGTCGCTCTTCCACTATAACTATTTTGTTGCTTCTCCACACTCCAATGAAGACCTGTTTTAACTTTCCCCGCCTCTGAAACTTGACTGGCTACCTCAGAAGGGTTGGTCGATGCTAACAGCTTGTTAAGCAGGTGAGCAGATATAGACTCTTCCTCTGTACCACCATCTTCGTTGGCTTTGCAAGAAGAGCTGCCCTCCTTCAAAAATTCATTCATAAAGCTGGATTGTCGCTGAGAATTTCTAGATCTTGTGATTCTACCAGAGTATGTGTTGCTACCCCTCTCCTTAATGTGGTTGTCGTTCACTTTTACTTCCTCGACTACACTACCACCATTGTTGTTATCAGCAGGTTTCACAGACTCCAACTCATTACCCACTCTTAATTCTTCAATTGCAGAATTTTTGTTATTGACTTGTACAGGTTTCACTGGCTCCAACTCATCTCCCACCTTCACTTCTTCCATTGCGCACCTTCCATAATTGATCTCATCAGGTTTGGCTGACTCCGTCTCAATAGCATGACCAGCCTGTAAGGAAGCAATTCCAGAACCTGTAGTATGAGCATCTGGATCATCATCCATACATAGGCGGCTTTTAGCACTTTTAGTGCTATTGCGAATCTCTAAAGCCCTTTGCCTTGACTTGGATCTTTGAATCTTCACCAGAGACTGAGATGCTTCCTGATAAATGCCTGACGTTCTCACGTCACTCTGATCTTTAGGTGATGTAATATTAGCTTCCAGCTGAGGGCCACCACTTGAAGCACACGCATCATCATCGATAGGGGATGTTGGCGAAACAGGCTGCCCATCTTGAAACTCAATATCTTTCTTGGAAGCACAACCTTCTGCAAACAAAGTGCTTGGCGCCGCCCCATTGTCAGGTATAGCAACTGTCCTGCTGTACAACGAGCAAAAACTATTGGAATACGGAACTGCAGGTTGTTGACGAGGGAATAGGAGTCCAGAGATAAGTTCCTCCTTCTTCAGTTCTGTGATGATGCAAAGATTTGTTAAGAGGACACGACAGTAGGTTTCTTCTAGCCAACTATTGTAGTAGCAGAGGTTAAAAACTAAAATGCATATCAGTCTTTTTATCCAGAAACATCATTCTACTCTTCTATTTTTTTTAATTTAGCTCCAGCCAAAATTACTTCAATATTATGCTTTCAAGAGCAAAATAAGTACTCAAAAGACAAAGTTTGCTACAAGAGAGCTTCATGAGTAAGCATTCACTACACAACAGTATCCATTTTTCTCCAGATACAATTAACACCAAATTTTATATGCAAACAATTCATCAGTTAAATCTGAATAGGCAAAAGAGATGTAATTATAGAACACTGTTCTTTAATTGGGGGCGAAACAAACTCAACGAAACCTAAAACACAGTCGTCGCATCCAACCTTCCAGAAGCCAACGAAACCTAAACGAGTGTTTGTGATTAAGAAACAGGAAATAAGAAATAGAGTTACCGTTGGGATCCGAGGAATGGGCATGAAGAGTAGGGTTCCAGAGCCATGGAGGAGGAGCAATATCGTCGATGAGGAGTTTGGAGGCGAGGCGCTGGTCAAAGAGGTCGGCCTGGCGCTTGACCTGCTCGATTATGGCCTTCTTCTTCTCGAAGATCTGCACGAACAGCTTCTCTACCGTCGACATTGCTCACATAATCGAGTTCTAGAGAGAGAGGGAGAAATGAGTTTCGAGGAGAGAGAGAGGTTCTAGCGCCGATTCGTGTTTCAAATTTTGGAGGACATTTTGGAGGAAAAAAGCTCATTTACATTTGACTCCCTACAGACATCTCATATTTACTGAAGTACCCCCTCTCAATTTTGGACCTAGAGACCAGACCAGTGCTTCAAGACGACACCGCATGGTTAACGCTGTGTAGACCAAGACTGGACTATGCTTGCTTCAAACTTTCAAGAGATAAATCTATCATTTTGACAACAACCAAAAAATACAAGGCTTAACTGTGATTGATTTTTTTTTTTTGAAGGAAGACATAATTGATTAAAGAGAAGGATCAAACCTGCCAATGCAAGCAACAGAATAGGGAATAATAGAGTTTTATTCTTGACACATCTCAAGGCCACCCTCCATCGAACCATCTCGAACACCAACTTTAGCCCTATATATGGACTTCACAAAATAGACCCCCTTTTGTTCCAAGGGCATCCTCCCAAGATCTCCCCCTCTGAATATGGAGAATAACCTCGTGGTCTACCGGCCAAAGGAGAACTTCAATTTTTCCCTAATTCCTATAATCATTGGCCCCAAGCAGATTAGGAACTCGAGCATCTTTATGAGCCTCAAATGGTATCGTAATTGGACGAAACTCTAAGTTGGAGGGAATCCACAGGTCATGTAAGTGAAAACTTATGGGACGAAACCTTGGGTTTTGATTCTAGGTCAGAAACCCGAGCACCTCTATGATTGATTGCATTATACTTAAACTTATTTTCACTTGAATATATTTAATATTTGAATTATTTTTGCGACTACCTCAAGTTTTATTCTTTTCCATTACTGAGAATTTTGTTGAAAATTTAATAAGTTTACCTTTAATATTTCAAATATGATGAATTTGACCTAAAAATAAAATCATAATCACCAAAATCAATACTATAAGAATAATCCCTAAAATAAAACACTTAAACTCAGTGTATAACCCTAAACCTAGAATCAATACCTTATTCTCTAACTCTAAGAGCATGTCCGACGGCGGGCGAATCAGAAAAAATGGACATTTGTCTGGGGAAATTGACGGCGAGTGGGAGAATTGAGTCAACATATGCATCTTCTTATTGTTTTCAATAACTCGGGACGAGTAAGGTTTTAGTGTGGAGAAACTTGATGGGCATATATATATATATATATATATATATATATATATGATCTATCTTTCTTTTCTTTTTTTGAAACGTGTAGACATAGTATTTTTATTCTATATATGATCTATCTAATTTGAATATTTTTCTCATAATTTTTCCTTTTTTGTGCCTCTTTTGATATTTTTAGCTTTTATTAATAATTGCTCATATGTCACCTTGATTGCTGATAATTTTCGGTGCTTTATAATATATCCAATTTTAAGCTTGTCATGTAGCTCTCGAAAAAAGAAAAATATCGGCGTAAGAACGAGATCAATCGAAATCAAATGGAGCAGGAAGGAGCAAAATAGCGAAAATCATCTAAGTGGAGGTGACTTGATGTGTACATAAAATGCATCGGTTTCCGATATTTTTAGCCCACATATTGAGTTTTTGAATCCCGGGGTTAAGTGATTTGATGCCCTCTTCTCTTTGTGTGTGTAATTGGTCTCTTTTCATCATGAAGTCGGAGCAAAATAAAGAATTTTGGAGCTAATTGAAGCAAAAATAGGTTAAAGGAGTTTTGGAGTATGACTGATCTTTTGAAGAGCATAACTTCTTCATACGAACTCTGAGTTACTCATATTATATGTCAACTCAAAGGGAATTCAGAGATCTATATTCTGGCATAGGTCAAGCCCAGGGACGAACCGTACATCAGACCGTCACGAGCATGAGATCAGTATGCGGCCAAAACCACGGCGGATTGAGAGGCGGTCCACGCCTCAAACCACAACGGACTGAGAGGCGATCCACGTCCCAACCCATGACGGACTCAAATGCGGACCGCCCGCGAGCGTGCCGACTTCCAATGACTCGATGTTGTTTAGTACAAGGACCGTTTCCCACTCGACAGCGAACCCAAGCACGATCCGTTTGGCAATCCACGACATGCGACTAGCCTGTTTTTTTAATTCATTTTGAGGGCTTTAAATAGGTAAGTTATGGTAATTTTTTTAGAAAGACGAGTTTTTAGAGCAAAATGTAATATTGGGAGAGATAGGGCTTGAGAGTTGGAGGGAGAGAAGTACATGAGAGCTAAGATTGAAGCAACTTGGAGATTCACTCATTGATTTTGGTATTGTGTATCGTATTTACTCTGAAACATGTTTATCTATTGTTGTTCTTCATCTTTGTGTTATTTCTTCTTCTCCATGAGCTAAATCTCTACCGATCTAGGGCTAAGGGAAGCAATATTATAGATTAATTCAATGGGTTCGTGTTTAATCTGTGCAATTTGGTTGTAGCTTAATGTTTGCATGATTTACACTAAATGCTTTGTCAAATTGATCAGTTGATAGATAAGTAGGTTTTAGCATTTAACAATTGAGAAATGAGAATTGCTAAAAGGACTAATGATTATGCAACTCGGGTTTAAATCTAACCTTTGATACAATTAGGTTAAGACGAGTGTGATAGTTATAGGATTACAACCCGAAAGCTAGAGAAGTTCACGAATCTTAATGTTTTATGTCTCTCTACACCTAGATTATGAATAATTAGACAATTAGGTTATAATAGGGTCCTAATTCGATTGTTAGATGTTTAGGACTAGTATAGAGACCTTCCGTTGACATTAAACTAATATTTTCTGCACATGTGAACACAAATCTCTACGAATTAATTGTCATATTGTTACCCCGTTAAAGACCTAGGTTGTATTTTTCTTCTGAATTTCACAACAACTGATATTTTGTCCCTTACTTGATTGAAATTTATTTACTTTACATTACAGACTATTATTTAATTTTCCAAAACCAAAATCAATTTTTTTCATAAACAACTTCAGTAACAAATTTTTAATTGAGTGATTGTTTTATTGCTTTGTTGGGTACGATAATCGAAACTTAACTAAAATACTTTTTGACGATCGGTGAGTTTGCCGCTCCCTTTTTTCGAGTTAATATATCCAATTTTAATCTTTTCAGGTAGCTCTAAAAAATGTTGGCGTAAGAATGAGGTCAATCGAAGTTCAAATGGAGTAGGAATGAGTAAAAGAGCAAAAATCATCTGAGTGGAGGTAACTCACCAGAACGCGGAATTGAGGTGCTCTAGACAACTTGATCAAATTATTGTTGACTGTTGACCATGAGCTCACGGTATCTTGATGTTCCTCTCCACACAGGATCACATGATTTAGCGTTGTCGCGTTGCATAGCGCGCGATACACCCGCGACGTGACATCATCCCATCCCCTGATCATCTGGTTGCACCGTACCTGATATGCGCTAGCCCGCACCTGATCTGAAGCAACGGTTGCATCATTATCCCTCAAACTTGCATGAACAGTAGATGAGACCAGAAGCAACAACAAATGGAGAGAGCGCCTGGTGAGGAGTCTGCGATCTCGAAACCATCCCCTTTGTACAGGGATGTGCTGGTGGAAGGAAGACGAACAAGGAGGTTGGCGTCGCAGGTGTGTGGATCGATCGAGCCTCAGAGAGAGACGAGTCCTAAAATTTTCCCTTCTGGTGTGAAAGAAGGTCGCGGAGGAGGGAGATCTCAAGCCAACGCACAACTTTTCGTCTGCAATATACCAAAGGCGGCAAGTGACCGGTGGCTTCTTAGATCTTTCGAAGAATTCGGTAGAGTGACGAGAAGCTTCTTATGCCGCTGGACCAATAAACGGGGAGAAAATTTTGGCTTCATCACACCAGGATCAAGGGAGGAAGCGCGATCCATGATAAAAAATTTACATGGCAAAGTGTTAAGCGGTAAGAAACTTCAAGTGTTCTGGGACAAGAGAGGTGTCAAACCAAGGATCAATCCCACCGGAAACGACCCACCCCCAAAGACTGAAGCGGCCAAGGTTGTGAACGAAGGCAGCGAAGTCATCGACGCCTTTTGTGTGATGGGGAAGAAGGATCTGGTAGCAGTTAGCATCCTTGAAATTGCACACAGAGGCCAAACGGCTAAGGAGATCCTAGCGGAAATGGAGATGGAAGGAGTCACAGACATTGATATCAGAGATTTTGGAAACAGAGTGTTTCTAATCTCTTGCCCACAAACTGAGTTCGGAAGGACCTTGAAGGAAACTAAGTGGGTTTGGTTACAAAAATGGTTTCTCATAGTGGAAGAGAAAGGAAACAGAGTGCTTCACGGGCGCTTTTTTCAGTGGGTGTTAGTCGAGGGCATCCCGTTCCATGGTTGGCGCAATGAAACTTTCAATGCAATCGGAAACAGTTTGGGAGACTTTTTAACAGTCATGCGAGAGGAAGACAACAACACTACTTTCGGTAAGGCGTTCTTACTCATCCACAGCAACAAAAAACTAGAGCGGAGACCTGTGAAGATCAGAATAGACGACGAACTCTTTGCTACCTGGGTGGAGGTCGTGAACGCCGACGACGTTCCGGACAGATTCCAGCCGAAGGAGGAAAAGGAAAGTTCTGATTCCAGAAATCAATCTTTAGGGATTGCGATCAGTGACGATCACTTTCCTTCTCTGGAACGATCAATGGGATTCGCAACACCGCTAATTCAGGGCTCAAACCAAGGAAAGTTCGCGCCTGTTTCGAGAATCTCGTCTGCACCTCCCATAGGTCACGAGATTTGGGCCGTGCCTCAGGGCCCATTCCGTGAACCTCAAGTTAGCACGAGAACAGGCGGGAAGAGGAATGGAAAACGTAGTAACGTGGCAGCGGTTTCTTACCAAATCAAAGCCAAACCTACTCCGGGTTCGCACAAGGATGCTAGAAACAGAAGACTGTGGGATTATGTCAAAGCAGTCGGGGTAAAGGCCATTGTTGTTGGTGATTTGGTGATCGATCAATTCGAAAACCTAGATGAGGAAGTGAGTGGCAGTCCCATCAACGAGGAGGAAGATGACAATGTGTATGATGACGTGTGGGACGACGAGGTAAACGGCCCTGATATTGGTGCCGAATCAGACGATTTGTGATTCACTATAAGGCTCCTCTCGTGGAACGTGAGAGGAGCAAACTCTCCTCACAAGAGGAGGAGTGTGCGCAGGGTAATCACGCAGGAGAAACCGGAATGTGTATTGTTTCAAGAAACTGTGGTTTTGATCTTGGATGGAATCACGTCCATGTGCCAGCCGAGGGGGCTTCGGGAGGAACTGGTATTTTCTGGAGGAAAGCCTGTTGTTCAATGGAAAGTTACTCGGTTTGTTGTCAATCCTTGATTTGGAAAGGCAAACTTGTGCGTGAAGGAATTCAATTAGACATGCACCTAAAACGTCGAGCGCATGAAAGGAGTTGTGGGAAAATCTTAGCATTATCATGAGCTCGTTGGGCGAAAGGGTAATTGTGGCTGGTGATTTTAATGCAGTCCGATCGGGGGAAGAGAGACGGAATGCGACTGTCTCAGTTGGAGATTGTAGAAGGTTCAATGATTTCATTACCAACAACGCTCTAGAATATTTACCATTGGTATGGTGCAAATTCACTTGGTATGGGTGTGGCTCATCGCCCAAAGCCTCCGGGTTAGATCGTTTCTTGATCTCTCCTGAGGCTTGGCTGCTCTTGGGTAATGTAATTCAGCGAGGTCTCCCAAGACTCTTGTCTGACCATAGACCTATTTCGCTCGCGGTAAAGCTAGTAAATTGGGGCCCGAAGCCGGTGCGTTTCCTATAGGCCCGGTTGGAACATAAAGACTTCTTAAGGTTTGCAAAGGAGAAGTGGGAGTCTTATGAGTGCAGTGGTTCGGCTAGATATAAAATCTGGTTCAAACTCCGATCGCTGCGAAAGGACCTTGAGTGTTGGAATAGAGAAGATTTTGGAAGGGTGGATGTAGAAGTTGAGGAGCTAGCAAAGGAATTGATTCAGCTTGACTCTTTCTTGGATGACAGGTTACTGACTTCGGGTGAAGTGACAAGAAGAAACGAGGTCACTACCGAGTTATTGGTGAAGCAGAAGTGTCTGGCTAGTATTTGGTGCCAAAAAGCGAGAGCAATCTGGGCGGCTCAGGGGGACATGTACTCTCGGTATTACTATCAACTAGCGAACCTAAAATCAGGTCGTAATTTCATTGCACAATTACAAGGAGATTCGGGTATTGTGACCGAACCAGACGAAGTTAAAGACGTGGCTACGAGACACTTTGTTCAGCGCTTTGCTAAACCATCGACTTAGAGGGCCAGCTTGCCAGCGCTTCCCTTCAAGCGCCTGTATGTTCTGCAGAAAGAGACCCTAGAAGACCCGTTCGCACCAGAAGAAATTTGGCAAGCGGTGACTGATTGTGGAGGAGACAAGGCCCTCGGGCCGGACGGGTTTACTTTAAAGTTCTTTAAACGTTGTTGGCATTTCATTGGTGATGATGTGACTAACTTCTTTTTTGAGTTTCAGGGTTCGGCTGTTGTAGGCAAAGGTTTGAATTCCTCCTTTGTCGTACTTATTCCCAAGAAGCCTAACCCTCTTCAGATGTCCGAGTTTCGACCGATAAGCCTGATCAGCGCCCCATACAAAATCTTGGCCAAGGTTTTAGCGAACAGGTTGAAACAGGTGCTAGCAGATATTATCAGTGATTGCCAAAGTGGTTTTGTTGCAGGCAGGCAACTGGTGGATGGGTCCTAATAGCTTCAGAGGTTGTGCAGTTGATCAAGCGTTCGAAGCAAGAGGTTATCTTGCTCAAGCTCGATTTTGAAAAAGCATTGGACAAGGTGCATTGGGCTTATTTGGATGAGGTAATGCAGGCTATGAGGTTCGGTCCTCGTTGGAGATCGTGGATGAGGGGCCATCTTCAGGCCCACAGCTCGGTGCTGGTTAACGGTTCCTCGGGAGAGGAGTTCAATATAGCAAACGAGTTACGACAAGGGTGCCCCCTCTCCCCGTTCTTATTCCTTTTAGCTGCTGAGGGCTTACACCAGGTTCTGGAGGAGGGTGCTCGGGCGGGGAATGTCAGAGGCATACCTCTGGGTAACCTCGGGCTTACATTATCACATTTGCAGTTCGCCGACGATACAATTCTATTTGTTAGAGGGGACCTAGACGACCTGGTTAGTCTCAATAATATCCTGGAGGGCTTTGAGCTTTTGTCGGGCCTGCGGATCAACTTCCATAAGTCAGAGGCAATTATTCTAAATTCCAGCACTACCTCGCCTGATTCGGTGACTTCAGTATTAGGATGCAGAGTAGGCACGCTTCCAATTCGTTACTTGGGATTTAGTTTGGGCCTCAACCCAAGAAGGGCCAAGTTCTAGGAACCGGTCTTGGACAAGTTTAAAGCGTCCCTAAACCTTTGGCAAGCTAAGCATCAAAGTCTTGCAGGAAGGTTGGTGCTCATAAAATCCACTCTAGCCGCTTTACCCATCTTCTACATGTCTCTTTTTCGAGCTCCCAAATCGGTCATAAAGGAGATGGAGGCTTGACAACGCAAGTTCCTGTGGAAAAATAGTGTTTCCAAGAGGGCCATTCACAAGGTCAAGTGGGAAGACGTGTGTAAACCAAAGTCGGAGGGGGGGTCTTGGAATTCACAGGTTGGATGAAGTAAATAAAAGTCTTCTAGCAAGATGGTGGTGGCGGTTCTCGGAGGAGGATGATAGTCTGTGGAAGAGAGTTCTCTGCGCAATTTACGGCTGGGAACCGCAGGAGTGGAGCTTGGCCAAACTCGACAAACCGGGTACTTCTTTTCTAGTCCAGCAGCTGATCGGACTGTCTGCGGACCCGAACTTTGCAAGCATATTTGATTGTCAAAACGCCCATTGGAAGTTGGGAGATGGTGATCGGGTAAAATTCTGGACGGCAAGTGGTTGGATGCTCACCCATTATGCTTCAAATACCCCCGCTTGTATCGTGTTGCAACCCTCAAACAGAAACCGGTGGCTCTCTTTTGGGTGTATGGCTTGTGGAAGGTAGTATACAGGAGATCTATGTGGCAGGGTGAGGAAGCTATGACCAAAGAACTCCTAGCCATGTTGTCTGAGGTGCGATTATAGGGAGGGATTAGAGAAAAGCTCATCTGGTCCAAGTTCCCTAAGGACCCGAGTTCGGCCATAGCTTATCAGTTATTAGTCGGACCTCCATCTAAGGCTCCAAATTGGTCTCGATTCCTATGGGTCAAGGGAGTACCGCCGAAGTTTTGCACGTTCGTGTGGCTGCTTCTTCACAAAGCGGTGCTTACACTCTCCTTTCTTGAGCAACGGGGATGCAAAATTTCGCTGCTCGCGATGCGTTGTTATTTTTGTAAGGACAAGTTTGAAGACCAGGATCACCTCTTCCTTCACTGTGAGTATGTCTCGGTTTTTTGAGGCTGATTTTTTCTTGGTGGAAATTGATTTGGGTGATGCCAAATGAGATAGAGACTTGTATTTTAGCTTGGGATGGTCTGGGGCCGAAATGGTGGCGAAAGGGTTGGTTCATAATCGTTTACTCGACCCTTGGGAGCATTTGGATCCGCCGAAACAAAGCAGCCTATCAGGCTAAGGTTGACACCATTGACAATGTCTTTTTGAAACTCCAACAACAATGTTTCGGACTTGTGAGACTGGCCGGTTTTTTGATCCCTAAAGCTCGTTGGGAAGTATGGCAAACATGCCCGGAGTTCTGTGTCGTTCCGAGGAGGCTGCCAGGCCGGGGCCATCAGCCCTGCAACTGGGGGGGGGGGGGGGGGGGTGCAGGGTGCACAAGATTCCTAAACCCTGCTTGGAATTGTATTATTTTTTTCCTCTTTTTTCAGTTCCGTGTTCAATCCCTTCGGGTTGATTGAACCCTCTTTTGTATAAGTTCTACTTATTTGAAGATAATAAAATCCTTGCTTATCAAAAAAAAAAGTAGATGAGACCAATTTTTTTTTACAAAAAATGTGGGTTTGGAGATCATATTTTTTGGAGTAAAGAGAGATTTTTTGCTCTCTCCATTTTTGTGCTTCATCTTAAATCTTGGGGCAAGGTTTACCATATAAG
Organism: Erodium maritimum; assembly: GCA_963921825.1. NCBI lineage: Eukaryota > Viridiplantae > Streptophyta > Magnoliopsida > Geraniales > Geraniaceae > Erodium > Erodium maritimum. Next base: position 82,513,257 of record OY997588.1, on the reverse strand, counting down.
ATCATAATTTTGAAGACTCAAGAAGGATTCAAGCATCCACGAAGCGTCCCACCATCTCTACCTTCTCTATTTTCATGTGTTGGACCTTTTGATAGTTAGAGATGGTGGGTTCGCAAACTAGGGAAGATTTTGATTGAGTTTTTCAACCCAATCTCGATTGTTTAATTCATCCTTGATAGTTAGAGATGGTGGGTTCGCAAACTAGGTTTTTTGGATGCTTGTGTGGGATTTTGAATCCATAATATTTAATTTCAATCTTTGATCATAGGTATTGTGTAAATATTGATTTCCTTTAAGTTAATTCATTGTTAATTTAGTGTTGGTGGTGTTAATATCATGAATTGGGTTTGTTGAGCTTAGTTAACATCTATTTGCTTGTATGAGTAATTATCTATACTTAAGTTACTCTATGTTTACGCATGATTATCTTACTTTGTGTTCGAATTATAATGTTTTGAACCCGATTTCATGTGCTAGCTATTTTGTCTCTTGGGTGTATATCAAATTCTAGGTTAGATTTAGTCAAAATACCATATTTATCCATTTAGTGGTCTTATGTAGGATCTCACATATTTACATGTCTTCAATTCCTAATGATGAGATGTAAATATGTTAGGTTGTGTTTGCTCAATTCTCTTGTGTGTTTCAAGTTGGCCGGATAATTTTGGAGTTTTTCCATAATTGTTGTGTGGGTTATGTAGGTTGATGTTTGGAGTGATTCATAATTCGATCTAGTGATGAGATGAGATTAACTTGCATTAGAGTTTACTTAGGCTTGTGTATTACTAGAGTGTCGTGATTCGATGCTCTATGTATTTCTCCTTGATTATCAATGACCTTCTTTATCGATGGCATTCGATTTTCAGAATGTTGAACTAAGTGTAGTTAAGTAGATTCGCAGAATGTGTGTAGATATATCCACTTGTGGTAGTTGGTAAAAGTGGCATGAATCAAGTGTGCGAGAATATTTTATTCCCTCTCCTTGGAGACTGTTGGAGACAAGAATTAGCGTATTCGGAAAGTATCCTTTACCTAGGGAGTTCTTGGTGTAGGATCATTCTTAAGATGGTCATTAGTGGATTGATAACTCTGAAGGGACTTAGTACAGGTTAAGCAAGTCTTAACCTACCTCATTGGGTGCTTTTGATTTGATTCTTGACCGTCACTATTCACATGCTTTCTTTATTGTTATTTCTTGTTCGATGATTGATCGAGTTTTGCTCAAGATCATAGAAGTGCATCCTTTCATCATTGATTTTCCGATTATTGGTGGTGCGCTATCAATATGGGCAATGATCTTGTGTTCTTTCCCCGTGACTAGTATGCGGTTGATTGCGTGGTACCACATACATATAAGTGTTCTACGACCATAAGGAAAGTATTTATTGACTTTACCTTAGATTTCATGTTTACTTGTACCTGTAACCAACTCTTTGTGTGAATCAATAGCTATGTATAGATATCCTTTTTTTCCTATAACTAAACCAAAGCCGGACCGAAGAAAGAAGAGGTGACACCGTCCGCCCTACCCCTCCTTGCTCAGATCAAGTACTAACCATGACTGATCCTTCCCTCTCCACCCACATGATCTCAACCGCAACCAAGCCCAACAAAACAGAACTGGGACAATATAGGGATGTACTCATTCCCCCTTGTATCGTGCACCAGATGTTTTTCTGGCCGAAAATAGGAAACCGACCGACCATGACCTGACCCCCCCCCCCCCTGCCCAACCTCCCACAACCACCAACATTGAGCTCTGAGCCCCTGATATATCGACCACTGATGATCAAGCCCACCCCACTGTGACTTGGCTGAAAGGGGATGAATGGCTCCTTATGATCCCCACCACCACAACGCCCATAGAGCAACTCTTGGGAAGAGCAAATCTCTCCGATCCCGATGAATTCCCCGACACGACTTGCTCATCAATCCTCCCAATCCACCATCGATATGCCCCACTACCCATCACTAGAACCAACACACACAGATTGGCATATGCTTTCCAGAAGGGAGGAAGCAATGAAGCATCCTTTCTAACCATCGATATGTTAGAAATGGATCCCTCGACCTGGCCCCCATACACGATCCACCTTCCGGTAGTTGTGGCTACTTTCAGAAGTCCTACATCAAGACCTCCTCCCCCCGGAAGGAAAACAGGGGAAACAGATCAAAACAGTCGAAGCCCGCACAGGAACAGAGTGGCGTATATCGCCTTAGAAGATGTCGTTCATTGCGAATCGATGGGAAATGCTGAAGAATTCGAGGATGCTCCCATGGTCAACCGATGTATGCCCCCATCTAATTGAGACGAAGCGTTGGAACCATGATCCAATACCTCTTACCTACCCTGAGAGCACATCCTCGGAGCTGGAAGCACGCGTGCCTCTTCTCGGTACCACGACCTCATCCATTAGAGGCCGAAGGACCAAGCGAGGAAACGACTATACAAGACCTCCTACCTAACCAGGAGATCTCCCGCGTGTTCCGCATACATCTAGATGGGCCACAAATTATGGTTGTAGCTTACCTAGCCACAATGCAAATGAGGGCTGCCAAGCAGCCTCACCCAGGACAATGATCGGGACAACTAGCATTGAGCCGTGTATGGGAATGCACGACTTGCCCTTCCATCATCGGTGCAAGCCTGATGACCCCTCCCACCATTATCTGATGTTCTCCCTAGCTGTCCGTTAAACCCTCAAACCGTCCAAACCTCTCGTCACAAGCAGCTTTAGGTTGAGTTAGATAATGAGACCTATGTGCTACAATTGAGTAGTCAACCAAGTGATCACGATGTTTTGTTAGACTGCCCTTGATTCACTAGGTTTATTGCTATAGGCTTAGTGTCTATTACCCACGGGTCACGACTCAAGTCTCTCGCTCTCATTTCATTTTATTTCGATGTCTTTCTTTCTAGCCCTAATTTTGCTGTCAATTTAACGTTTGGACTTCACTAATATTACCAATAAAGTGTTGCCAAATGCTAAAAATACAAAGTTTCACTTTTTGTCTTTTTGTTTTTCATTTCGGGAATGTGAAAGTGACAGTTCACATCTCCTAATTTTAACGAAGATACTAATGATACCTCTAGTCCTTCTGGAATCGATCAGTACTTAACCATCTTCCATACTGCATGATGAATATTTTCAGCCCCATGAGTAGGGCACATGGCGAACAACAATAAATGCAGCGAAAAGGTGATGGTCAAAGTATTTGGTTTCACCAAGGCATCGGCGATTCCAATCGGTTGAGACTTTGTCATTGAGTTAAAATCACCTGGGCAGTGGCAATAAGGTCACGGTTTTCAAATCGCCAGTAGATTTCCCTGAGCAATCGTCAACCACTACAGCTGCTGGTAAGTTTACTCTCTTGTGTTTAGAGTTGTGGCAAGTTTGAGTACATATTCATCAAGTTTTGGTGAAATTCTGAATGTCAGTAGTGGTGCTACAATTACTGTACCACAAGCATTGAGTGTGAAGAAGAAAAAGCCTAAAGTAGACATCTTCATTAGAACACACCCATAATACTAACATGAACTATTGAACTGTATTGGTCACTCCTTTCCTATCTATCATCACTTGTCAGGGTGAGGGCACACCATGTGCTACTTTAGTTTTCAAAACCACATTACCTGCATATGTACAATCACAAGTGGCAGGTCCTGAACCTAATATCTAGATCTCTGTGGCATCCCTTTGGATCGCTTCCTAGATGTTCGGAAACCTTTTGTACAATCATTTAGTCGTTTCAAGCTCCCATTACTCAGCAAATCAGTTCCCGGTCTTTTACTGTGCACGACAATGTTGGTTACAATGGCATAGCTAGTCACTTCACTTTTTGGAGCCAAAACAGTCTTTCTTTCAACAACTGCATTCTGTCCACAGCACAAGTCTTCAAGTGCTGTATCTCTCAGCTGTTGAAGTACAGAATCCTTATCACTATCACATTCATCCGTTGAAACCTGTACGTATCATTCACAAATTACTCAACAATCTAATGATATATACATCATACATCCATGAAATGAACTAGGTTGAAAACAGGATGAGCTAGATCACAACTATTTGTTAAAATCAAAGTAATACACAAATGGATACTGAATTATACATATGTCCTCACCTCAAAATCAAATGGGATATTAATTTGGGAGCATAGACAACCACAACCATCACTAAAGTTGAGTTTCAATGCAATTTCAAACGCTCTCATCCTCGTCGTTCTCCTGATATATTTAATTCATCCATAAAGTTAAGAAACTTGGATGAAAACTTAAAAATAATTTAAATACATTGCAGTTAGATAAAGAATTCCAACAGAAGGTCAGGTTGAAAAGGCTAGAATAACACAACCATACTGAAACATGTGTGATCTTAAGTATGGTTTTCATTGTTCAGTCCTCCTTGCCTGACCCTATTTAAGATTTGATATGCTTGAACAGAATACTATACCAAGTTGCAGCTTCTATGAAAAATAGGATACTACCAAATATAATGCTCATTTTAATCTTCATGGGTGGTTTTGTAAATCCCAGCACAATCGATACCACATGCTGTTGTGTACATGGAATATGGCTTCACTTACCTTTTCAGCTTAAATGGTTCCTTATGTAATACAGCTGCTTTGTAGCTTTGGCAGTCTAAGAAGGAGACCTGAGATACAGACATAATTTAGAAAAAAAATAGAAAAGTTAAATAATTTGCCAAGTACGATATCTCATTATAAGGCTATTATAACCATTTCAATAGCAGTTTATCCACTGGAGTAGGAGCAGCTAAAACTTCATAGTATTATGGTTCATTTTTTATATACCCTCATCCAATTTCACAACATATATGATTTTTCATAGATTTCAGAGAAAGCAAAGCAAGCAATTATACTGGAATTGCCCATAAAAAAACAAGTTCGTTACTAGAACTTGAGTGGTGAGCACACGGGCGTAAAGTTGGAAAGAACACCACAGTTTCAATGCATAATCTTTGCAATTAGTCAAATGTGACACTTATTTTGGGACAAACAGAGTAAGTACTTACTATCGTTAAAGAGGCCATGAATACATTTGTACCAGAATAATAAGCACGAGGAGTTTCTGAAAGTGGATTCACCTCAACAGATTTGATGAATGGCAATGGAGCTTTCTGTCCATGCACACTTGCTATCCCGAGAGTCCAATTCACAAACCGTTCATCTGTATTGCAAGGGAATAGGGAGTGTAATTGTGTAAATAAACCAAGGCTCAACTAATGTTTAAAAGGGTTTATTTACTACTGGATTGATTTCATGTGCCTCAAATATAGGAACACGAATGACAAGTAGATAACCATTTGGCACATACTGATCAATAAAGACAAATTAGAAGGAATCGATATATCATGCTCCTGCCTAAATGCTGAAGAACATGAGACACAGAAAACCCTTCCATGACTATCCAGAAAATGTCTATTTACAAAGAGTAAATAGGAAACGGTAAACGACAGACTCGATAAAGTGACATCCTGAGAAAAAGACCAAAAACAGACAATTTTTTCTCATTTGAGATTGAATCATTGTGTTGTTATTATTTGGCATAATTAATGATTCGGTAACCCAGAAGATAGACACAGAAAGGAAACCAAACCTATTAACGAATATAATAATAATAATAATAATAATAATAAAATTAAAATAAAATATTACCTGAGCTCAGGGCTTGAGTTATAATGATCTGGAGAAGGTCAATTCTGATATATGGAGGAATTTGCAGATTAAGTAAGTCCATAACTCCTGCAATCACCTGTTCATTTTCAAACAAGCACAAACAGTGAAAGGACATACCACTAACAGAAAACCTATCGAATAACAAGCACTTTCATGAAGTATAATTACTGTCTACTCTATAAACCCAAAATTGTGAAACTTCCGTGCAAGTGAACATTTAAAGTGTCTGATGCAAAATCCATAAATGTTGATGGGCGATAAACAATATATCAATCTAAACTATCCTAGTAGCTTGAGACAAAGAAGCAGACAGACAAACGAAGACCAGAGGTTTCTCTGTACACTCATAAACGTATATATATATATATATATATATTAAATACCTTATCTACAAGGCCATGGATCACCAAACTAGCTTTCTTGTCCTTTGGAGTTTTCTGTATAGAAGAGAAAAATAATCTTTAATGGTCTCTACCCAAGAAATACAAACAAAATGACAATCTCACAAAAAGAAGCAGGTAAACAAAGAAGGGAGCATTTGAATTGCAAATACATTATTAATCGTGTTGCCAATAAAATATGTTCTTGAGGGTTTTACAGCAAGAAACCAGGAAGTACATGATTGACTAAAGTACCTGACTTTCTGCTGAATTACTTACTAGATACATCGACTATCTTTATCCAAATATGCTAATTTCTTCTCACAACCTTGATTGGAATTCAAATAAAAATAGATAACCGAAACTTTGCAATCGGATGATACTTTTTTGGGGGAAATAGGGGCTCATTTTTATGGTTTCAATATCGAATAGCATTTTCAGAACTTAGGAGTACGAAAACATTTAAGAAATAATTGAAGCAACATGAACTAACACGCTTTCAGTGACAAAATATACCCACCATAAGGACAAAATACAGCTACAGGTCAAGGCTAAGATATTCTTTGCAAGAAAAATGTCAATGGCGGAGTTGTAAATCAACAGAAGACATCTGTTGAAAACTGAACACAGCAAGAGTGTTGCAATATAATATCAATTGTGCCATGAGACGACCACACTGCTCCTCCCACATCTTACAGGTTTAACAACACGACTTCAACTTAATGTCTGTGATATTGAATGCAAGATATAGTACATTAACAAATTAAATGATGGCATCTACAGAGCAATTGGAATGCAACTAAAACAGAAGAGAAGTACCTGGAGATTAACAATGACAATCTTCCCCCCATTGCGGAGACATTTCAGAGGTAGGTTGCATGCAGGAGTTATCTGCAAACTGCACAGGGTATTATTCTCATTACCCTCAAATGATTTATGCAAAAAAGGTCAACCAAAGGATTTAGTAATTGTTAAAGCCTATCCAGCCCAAAAGCTCAAGTTCATGGGTAGAGGTGTCAATATGCTTATCAAGTGGGCAATTTATCCACATACTTCCGATGTGGGACACACACTTTAACAGTAATCGAAGTGTATCAAAGATATGCAACAAATGAAAGGTAGTGCCAGGAGTAACATGTTATAGATTCACTTCTAGAACGCGGGTCATTACATAATCCTTGGTACCTTATACGGTGGTTTAACATTGTCTCTAGTAATTTAATAATTAGGCCATTTCAAACCATTTACATAAACCTTGTTTCCCATTATCACTGCCACGTGATCGACGGGACTAAAACTGGAATATGTTATTACCTTGTCCCTAAACATAATACAACATCAGCAATCCTACAATGTGCCTCTGCTGGATCCATTTCTTTTGAGGGCAATGCATCCTGCAGAGAGAGACAGAATCTTGAGTAGCATGTTTTTATTAAATTCAATTACTAGAGATAATAGCCGTCAAGCATGTAGCAAGATGTACCACTTACTTCAATGCAACAAAATAGCTGCTATATTTGTTTACTATAGCTTATTCCACACACAAGAATTTTGGTCTCTAAACTTTTCTTGTAGCTAGGATATCAAATGTTTTCTAAGAGATCTCTACTCATTACTATAAGGCTTTGTGTTTAGGGAAATCAGTAGCAAGGGTTAGTGGTATGTAAGGTGGTCAAGCAGTCGATTTCTGATTGAGAAAAATGTGCAACCTTGACCTTAGATTGTGTAATAAACCTACAATGCAAAACTTTTTTTAGGGCTGGGACCGTGGGGCATAACTTATGCTGCTGGTTTCTTCAAGTGTTGGAGCCAATGATTGAGACACGAACGGATAGCATAGGTATACAAACCCAAAATAAGCTCCCAGATAAGCCTTAGTCTGCATCCACCATAGTTATTATTCAATTCTTAAAGGATTTGAGGCAATCTAGAATAAAACACAAAGCTAGCTATTTGAGCTAAGGACCAAGGGCATACAGTTTTGTTAAAACAACTTTTTTATCAGCGCTCAAGCTCTCTAATGCTTGAGCCAAGAAGTGTTGGATTTAAATTCAAATCTAATGTATGTATAAAGATTCGAACTCATGAGCTTGCTTATATAGAAGCGAGCTCTTTCGTTAAACGAGCTCTTAGCAAGTACTTCAGTGTCTACTTAATCTATATTCAGAAATATGGTAGTAATAAACAATTGGTTCGTCTGAAATGATGTGCCAGAGAAAAGAAGGTTGGCTGAATCCCATGAGACATACATAAAATGTCTTAAAACGCTCATATATATAAATAAAAAATTATAATTTGCAATTACTATAGATACCTCCCAGTCAAGAACTGTATCCTTAAGTCTTGCTCCACAACTTGCGTCTGAACAACGCCGTGATGTTTCATTTAACCCAATAGTTTCCACCTCAAAATCTCGCATATATCTCCACATGTTGAAGTCATGATATCAAATTTCTATAAATGGAATAAAGAAGTCTCCAAAAGAAATGTGTGATATCAAACTAATAGGTAAAACTAAATAGTTAAACCCACCCTAACCCCATAAGTAGAAAGGTAGGTTAAACCGTTATTAAAAATGGCAAGAGTAAAATTGTGTCTTACTCGACACCACATGATGGACAAATTTCCATGAAGGAGTTCCCATGCAGCTCAGCAAGTTTCTCCCTTGGGATCCCGGATCGAAGATGGAGACCATCAATATTCTAGCATCAAAAGTTCCATAATATGAGTTATCTCCAGGATATCAAGTTGATGAGTGCATACTTAATAGTAAATTAGTTTTTTTTTTAATAATAACAAATTAGTAAGCGAGGACCCATCTGAAAGAACACAAACCTAATTGACACAGCTTTATACTGATATTGCCATTGGGAAATTTTTTGCAGGTATCCAAATTGCAATAGGAATTGACAATGTCATCTCTGTAACTAGCAAACTAAGAATGCAGAACATAGGCATGGCAGAATTTTCAAATTATACCCGATGCCTGTAGGTCAGCAACAAGCTCAAAGCAATTGCAAAACCATCACTGGGGGACTCTTCTAACAAAAAATAGCAAAAGATATGTACATTAATTAATTACACCTGAACTCATCTAACTACAAGTACAAACCACGACCAAAAAAGGAAAAGTAGAAATTCACTTCGAACTACTATTTTATGTGAAGATAGTTAGGCACTCTACATAAGATAAGAACAATATAAGTTATTATCTTCATCTTAGTGCGTTCAATATAAGTACAAAAATGCATATAGCAAAACAAGGGAAACAGTGCAAGTGCAACCCTACCTGACTAATTACAAACTTTAAAATGCCAGCCTTCTCTAGTTCAACCAGAGCCATATGAGTCATGCTTGGCATTGCGCGATGAAACGGAAGAGATGCTTCAGGTAAGGCTTTGCCCTCACGCTGCACTCAATAAATGAAAAGTTTAATCAACCATTCAAATGAACTATTCGCTTCTTGCCAAGAAAAAAGCAGACTGAGGTGGTGCATACAAGCATGGGCCATTATAAAACAATGCTAAAATATTATGAAGAACTTGGCTAAAATGGCTTCCAAACACGACTTTACATCCCTAAAGTGGCCTATTTGTAGGTTAAAAAGAAGACAGAGAATAACTATTGAGTGGAATAGCCATCTGTATTGCCTATAATTACACACGGTGATTTATAGGACAAGGTGATACCTGCCTCTAACACTTACACAGTGGTTACTTAAGTTGGTATCAGTACTGAAAAACAGTCTCCTGCTTGTCACTAAATACTTTCTGATTACCCTTTACAGAGTATCAAAGAAAGTGAGATCCCAGTGCCTTCCATGTCACATTTGCCTTTACATGAGCACACCTCTCTCTCTTTGTACAACAATCTAAAGCAGAGGTAGAAGTTGGATGATCCATAAAATTACTAAGAATATAATTTTAGGCAATTCAAATTGTTAAAAGTATCCCAAAAAACATGGTTCATACAGGAAACCAAGAACCAAGTTTAACTTTTGAACTTGATAATCTAAAGCAGGTTCAAGCACTTCCAAGGATCAAATGCTAATGCAAATTCTTGGAAGACATTTTCAGCGCCACGAGCCTCAAAAAACTACTGGATTGATCTGTTCAATTTAAATCTAACCAATGAACAAAATTTCATGCAAAAGTAGTGGACAAACCATCATCTTATCTGTAGCATGATGAAAAAAGCCAACAAGTACAGACTTATATTGTATAAATCTGAGTTACGAAAAAGCCTCCCATGATTTGCATGAATTTGACGAAGTAGTGGGAGAAGTAGTGCAAACAGACAAGTTAAAAAAAAAAGGATAATTGTCAAAACATGCACTAAAGTTTCGTCCACAAATGAAATAGTGCACAATGTTTCGTCCACGTTGTGTGGCTACCCTAAAGTTTCGTCCACGGACATTTGTTAGTAAAATTACTTAAAATTACTTATGAAACCTAAATCAGCAAATTACTTTAGGGTAGCCACACAACGTGGACGAAACGTTGTGCACTATTTCATTTGTGGACGAAACTTTAGGGTAGCCACACAGCGTGGACGAAACGTTGTGCACTATTTCATTTTGTGGACGAAACTTTAGGGTAGCCACACAACGTGGACGAAACGTTGTGCACTATTTCATTTGTGGACGAAACTTTAGTGCATGTTTTGACAATTATCCCCAAAAAAAATAAAGACCTCAATAAAATCTAGATACAAATAAAATTTATAATTTTCACCTGAAGTGTCCAAATTCCAGATGGTCCTCTGAAATCAGGTATACCACAAGAAGTAGATATTCCTGCACCTGTAAACACCACTAGATGCTTACTCTGCAAGTACAAACAGAATACTTAATAAAGAGGCTGATCGACAAAAAATAACCAAAATAAAAATGTATGTACCAATAATGAGATGAATAAGTTGTCGGGGGATCAAACCTTTTTTATTATAGCAGCAAGTTGATCAATCTGCAATTCCGGAAATAGAACAAGGTTAGCACAAGAAGTAAACATAATAAAAGCTTTAGGGGCATTGGACGAGATGAAGATGTATAAAGTAATCTATAGTTGTCTTATAGAATAAGCATTAGGAGCCAGTGTGCAACTAATCTTCACACTGTCTCATAGAATAGATAAAGGGCATAAAAAATACCAATAGTTCTTCTGCTACCCGCAATTACACAACCTTCAAATGCCATGAGATGTAAAGTAACATTACACAACATAAACCATTCCACCGAGCACAATTACAAAGTTCACTGCAGTTGCATTGCATTGAAGTGAAAGTACATCTGTCCAAGCATTTGTTTGAAACCATGAAATGCTCAACATTTCCAGAGATAAATCAAACAAAAAAGACACCCCTAAACGCTACTTCAACTAAATCCTAGAGCCATCAATGGATTAGGGCCCCAATATCAAGTAAAACGAGTCAGATTCAATCACAGCGAGCCCAAACGAGAAAACCCAGATCTCAACAAAGAGCACTACAGCAAACTAACCAAAGTTTCAATGCACCATTGTCCTGAATAATCGAAGTTGAAGCGCAAGACCTAAGTAAAAATTCATGGGCATTGCAGTCCTAAATGATCACCGAACATGCTGAACTAGAATGACATGTAACAACGAAACATGAAGCGTAGAAGAAGACCCATTAGAGGAGGAGTGGGAATGGGAGCGAAAAGCTTACTTTTTCTTGCAGAACGCAACGTTGGTCGAAAAATTCAGCCATCCCAACTTGGCCGACATCTTCTATGTAGGAGAGCTTCTCGGCGTAACCCAGAGACATGGCGGTGGCTCTGCTCTGTGTCTCTGGGAGACTTTCTCACTCCAGAAATGGCTCTTTCTCGCTCTAGAAAGTTGATCGGGAGGTCCTGTTTTTGCTTCCGGTACTTGGATGGAAAAAAAAGGAGCTACTTGGTTTTTACGGGAAACCAAAAAGGCCAAAATACTCGCTACACTCCTCTCGAATACAAGATTATTTTTTTAAGGAAATTAGCCGGATATTTTTTTTGAAACGAGTAACTGGTGTATTGTATTACCATGAAACATAAATCATACAAGATAGGACGTAACAGTCTAGCATTTCAAATATTTGTCCCGGTCAATCGTAGTCCACCCAGCGCTCATGGATCCGTAGAAATAGTCTGTGTGCGGTCGCAGACGTTAACTCAGGAGTTCCCCTTACCAACATTTCAAAAATACAAGAAAAGACATAACTAAACCACCAAAACCAAAGACCTAATCAAACTAAAGACAGATAATAAGCAACATAAAACAATACTGAAAATAGTGTTCTGAGTTCGGCTTTCCCGAGACTTCCCAGCACCAGCAGTCCCGGGTCTTCTCATTCCTCCGGAGGAGGCTGTGACGCCTCCGTCGCCCTTCGTGGATCGGCCACGACCAGCTCCAAGCAGATCTGGTGGAGCTCCAGTGTGTCGTGGAGGCGCGAGGTTGCCCTCCCCGACTCAACATGGGGCAGCCTCATGGGCGGTCATGCTGAAGATTGTGGTTTCTCGCATAGGCGAGGTTGCGGCTTAGTTTGCAAATTGTCCGACGAGAGAACCCCTGGCGTGAAGTGCCCGCGGTCGGTATCAGGCAGTGGAAAAGCCCCCGTAGTCGCGGAATCTGAAAGGGAAAGCAGTGGGGGAGGTTCATGTCCGGCAAGGCGATGGGGGAGAGTTGGGACAAGAACGGGGAAACAATATTCGGCGGTACACCGTGGTCGGGATCCATGGATGCAATGGTGTCTGGTGTGACGGCGTGGTCGGGTTCTATGGCTTCGATGGAAAAGAGGTTGAAGAGAAGCAGAGTTGGGAGAGAAGGCTTCGATGGCGACGCGAGAGAGGGGCGGTTGTGTGATAACCCTTGGGGTTCAGAAGAAACCCTTGGGGTTCAGAAGAAACCCTTGGGGTTCTGAGTATTTGGTTAACCGATTTTTTTTTGCATAACCGATAACATTTTATTGAATATAAATAGGTCAAAATATATGCTAGTTTTTTTTTGATGAAAAATAAGAGGCATCAATTTTATATATCAGTCAAAGTGACATACGTATAATCTGATGAAAGCGCACAAGCGAACGATAAATATTACAGACTCCAGATTAACTAGCCTATAATATTACCGACTCCTTACCGAAACCAGAACGCGAAATAGGGCGTCCTAGAACGTGCAAACAACGTGCACGTCAAAAATGCAACAATATGCACACCAAACCGTGCCACATAACGGGCACACCAAACCGTGCAACAAGTGCACACCAAACGTGCAACTAGTGCACACAAACCGTGCAACTAGCGCACACCCAATCTGCCCCAAGTGTAGTTATTGAAAAACACTAACACAAAAGGAAAAAAAATAAACCTTAGCCGATTCAGAGTCGCCACCGTTCGACAGGGGACCTTGACCCGAGGAATCCAGAAAGCACGCACTCCAGATTCTCGCTAAAGGTAACCAATAAGGCCGAATCTGCAGCGTGACGAGCCGCCGGAGCTGCCCACCCTTGCCCAAACCCACATTGCTCGATCGTAGGCACCATAACAGCTTCGGAGAAAGGGGTTAGAGAGAGGGAGACGGAGGCTCCGCCGGTAATAGCCAAGGCCGAAGCCCCAACCATCTCCAACAGAGAAGGAACTTTGAGAGGGGAGGCTGCTTCTTCTAAGTTTAAATATATGCTAGTTGAAAAACAAGAAAATGACGAAATATAGTTTCCTTGATAATCGAAACAATAGCTTTATAACTAGGTCTCCGATAAAAAAAAGGAGAACTATAGGGGTGAGTCCCTATTCATACGATGAGTGGTGCATGAATTCTAAAAGACGTTTCTGGTCTCGATTTAAATTGGCATGTTTTGTCTTAAGAGTCGTCCAAGAAGTATATTAGGGAAAGAAGGAGGTTGTGGAATAGATAATATTCATCTCATAGGGGCCAGGGTGTGGCTCCTTTAGGGCACCTTGTGGTGCCCTAAAGATCTCATGGAAATCATCAAGGCCGTTTTGAAAACCTCGCGTCCGTCCCATCGGAGCCCTCTCCCATCCGGGGAGAGTAGTCTAGGGTCCTCCTTCTCAATTCAGAAGGGCGGTAGTGGGCACCTAGTGGAGGACCAACCATGCTTCCTTGAAGCAGCGTACCGACTGGTAGGTCTCGTTGCACGGGGGCGGTCATCGGGTTCGAGATAGGATATTCTCTACTGTTGTGATCGGTTTGCATAAGTAAGGGTAGCGACGGATCCGGCCTGGGAGGAGGGCACGTTTACTGGGCGAACCCACAGTCCCCATTACCCCTGGTGGATCGTGGCTGAGTGGAAAGTGTTGTATCGGGGAGGCAGTAGAGAGTATGTGGGGGTCTGCTGTGGTGGTGGAGATGGTAGACGAGACAAAGCCCGGAGAGGAGACCGAAGGCGGCGGTGTCTTGAAACACATTGCATCGGGCGGACCCTAGATGGACGACGATGGTTGCATCAGGGAGGCAGTAGAGAGGGTGGAAGAGTGGTAGAGATGACGGACAGGACGATGCCTGGAGAGGAAGCCGCGAGCGGCGTAAGAAAGAGAGAAGAGTAGAGCCTTTTCTCTCGATTCTAGCTGGAATTTTATTTAGTTAGGATAAAACTAGAATTATATCAAAAATTTGGAACATCGGATGTATAAATTTAACTTGCAATCAGCATACTACATAAAATACACATTACATAAAATCTCTATTGTAGAGACGAGGACAGGGTTAATTTTGGGCGTCGTCGTTCTAGTGAACGTCAGCTACGGTTTCCAACCTCTAAAATCGCTCGGGTATGACTACAACAAGTACGCTAGATGTTTACTCACCCTTCATTGTCTTCTTCCTAGAGTTTATCATGTTGTTCTGTTTGAGAAAATTCATAGCGTGGAAGTGTCGCGGTTGAGGCGGATAAGAACCGCCAACAATTATAGGATTTGATCGACAAGCACATGCTGGATGTGGTCTTTATCACCAAAACATACCACTCGTACAATCATAACCCAGCCTCAAAGTTGAAACTCCTCCGATAGAATCTCGGTTTCCACGATGGAACAGGGCTCACATTGGTGGGACGCTATGGGGGATCGTTCTCCTGTGAAGAGACTATTGTCGATTTTTGTCTTGAGAGTCGTCCAAGAAGTATATCAGGGAAAGGAAGAGGTTGTGGAATAGATAGTATTCGTCCCATAGGGGGCCAGGATGTGGCTCCTCTAGGGCACCTTGTGGTGCCCTAATGATCTCATGGAGATCATTAAGGCCGTTTTGAAAACCTCATGTCCGTCCCATCGGAGCCTTTTCCCATCCGGGGAGAGTAGTCCAGGGTCCGTGGACCGTCCAAGGACTTCTACCTACCGACGTGAAGCCCGAAGTCCCCTCTACACACTCCTTCAATTGGTTTCGTCTGTTGGGGCTTCTAAAGTCAGAAATCAAGGTTCCAAGGAGGCCAATTTTGAGCTGATTTTTGGAGGATTTGAGCTAGGAATCGACATTCCTAGCACGGGTATACCTTATATCATCCTTTTCTTAGCTTGATGTCGATTTCTCACTTTCATTTTGTTGATTTTACCTCCATGGCTCGGGAGTAGTAGCTCGAGCCATGGATGTCGTTGTAAATACATATCAGTTTAATTAATGCATGAGGTTATTTATTTGTGGTGTTAGATGATGATTTTTGCAATGTTGAGTTCGATACCCATTTATGTTTGTCACCCGATTTAATTGATTTTGGTCGATTTATGTATGTAGATCGAATCTTAGGTTAATTTAATCGGGGGAAATAATTTTTATGTATTAATTCCATGTTAAATTAGAGATTTTGGGTACGAACTCAATTAGGAGAATTTTCGATCTCGTGAGCGAATATCAAGTGTTAAATCCATATCGTAGCATTTGTTACTTAAGATGTTTAGTGCTTATTTTGGATGCTTGATTTTATCGTTGCATTCTCGATGAGAATGATTCTTTTCCGATGATTGTTGTTCATGTCTTGTGTGTTTTAAGCTAAATTGATGATTTCGGGCGTGGATTTCCCTTGAGTGATTTATTGCTTTTGGTGTGGATTGCCCCGCGAATTGTTAGTTGTAGCTATCTAGGATCGGTGTATGATTTATCTGTGCACTTTGAGACTATTTGAGACATGAGAATGCATCATTTCTTTTCTTGATGATTTATCTAGTTTGGATTATACCAAGTCACTCACTAGTTGACTTATGTAGATCATACTCTAACCAAGACGTTCACTTTTAATCAGAATGGTCGAGTTAGAGAAGTTGATTTATGCGTAGCTAGATAATTCATTGTCCTAGAGATTGTGCTCTATGCTTGAATATTACAAGAACGAGGTTCTATTTAGTTCAACTTGAATATTGGTACCATTTCAATTGTCGATGTTTTATATTCGAGAAGTGAACTAGGAGTAGCTAGACACAAACTCTTTATTTGTGCTTGTCTATTTTAGTATATGTGTGTTAATAGGGTAAACACCGCTTACCAAGTTGACTCGCTTTGATTATTTATCGCTATGATATATTTTCAAGTTGAGAAGTAACTTAAGAGAATGCAAAATAGATGTATGAAAGTTCGATGATTGGTTTTACTCGAACCATAGAAATTCATACTTGCACATTTACTCCGGTGATTGGTTTTTGAGCCATGACGGGAGCACTCTTTTCATCATCATCATCATCATCACATTGATTTCTTTATGCATTGATTGGCTTTATGTATGAGCACGACACCCATGGTTGTTTTCTCCTATACAAAGTTCCTATTTTTATTTTCGTCTTTGTCTTTCCTTATTTCTTACCAAATTCGCATGAACATTTACTGTTCTGTTTTTACTGCTTAAACCATTTGTTTATTTTTAGAAGAGTGTATTTAGTGACGTTTATACGCTTTTCGCCTTTTTACCATTTTCTATAGATTTAGTCATCCTTGGCCCGATTGCTCCCTTGTGTTCGATCGGTCTCTTACCGTTATAATTATATTGCTTGAACGACCGTGTACGGAAGCACGTTAAAGAGGGTATGCAAAAACCCCGTCTTCATAACCTCTCGATTAATATACAAAGATGGGTACTGGTTTGCGTCCACCAAAACATCATCTATAGTCGTGACTTGCTCTTGGGGTGTTTCAGCACTAACTGCGTCTCCTTTGGATTTGGGTTCAGACGCAACAACGATTGTCATAGAGTCCCGAATAAGCTTGGTCTCTAACGACTTATCTGGTGATACAGTTGGAGCCAAAACATTTGAATTCAAAAAGGACTCTGCATCCTGAAAATCAGGCCTCTCCGGTTCGGGATCAGAATCCCTGATTGGTGAACCACACTCTGCCGGATGAACAGGGTTGTCAGGTGCTGCGTCACTCTCTCTGATCAAAAATTTGAAACAACCTCCCCTAGTTTAAGATCACAGGACTGAGGAATAATATTATCATTAGGTTTTCGAATCAGAACATAAACTGACCCCAAAAGTTCATCAACATTAACATCGAGGATCACAAATATAATTGAACCTACATTTTCCATGATCTTACTCATTATAACCACTTCATCACAAGAATATGGTAAGCCTGAGATCTTAAGCCAACCCCAAGATTCACCAAGTAAAGCCAAAGAGCCATCCAAGATAAGGATGTTAAACCATGTCGTGAACCACCACCATTCAGTCTCTCGAAGCATGGAAGAAAATAAAATGTCATAACAGAGTAAGATGAAAAAATTGCCAGAAATTCTACACACCTCCATCCCTTTCGCACCACATAACTCCATTTCCTCACAGACTTTTTCCAAATCAAAACCATTCTGTAATGATACAATAACACCTTTTGAGATGTGATCCACTTCTTCTTGCCTGACCAAAGTCACCTGCCTACCTTGATCATGAGTAAACAAATTCTTAGTCTCTCGAAGCATGGAAGAAAATAAAATGTCATAACAGAGTAAGATGAAAAAATTGCCAGAAATTCTACACACCTCCATCCCTTTCGCACCACATAACTCCATTTCCTCACAGACTTTTTCCAAATCAAAACCATTCTGTAATGATACAATAACACCTTTTGAGATGTGATCCACTTCTTCTTGCCTGACCAAAGTCACCTGCCTACCTTGATCATGAGTAAACAAATTCTTAGGTCTTCAAATAGATTCTAAATTTAAGTATAATTATTTGAAAAACGTGTATAGTTAAAAATAGTTTTTTTTATACTAGGAATAATTACGTTTAGCTACACCTAAATATCAGTGATTATCACCTAACTACACCTAACTTTTTTTCGTTTGAGAGATACCCTAACGTTCAAATTTTTACACTTACTAACTTTCCATTAGTTTTTGGAAGGAAAATAGTCATATCCCAAGCACATGACCATATATATTATAAAATGACAAAACTACCATTGTGTCATATTTAACATTTTCTTTCTCCAATTTCTTTATTATGCTTCATCTCTTCAGAGCTATCAAGCTTCCATGCCTTCCCTGTACTCGTCAAAACCCCCATAAACTTCCATGGCTCTAGTCTTTGTCTGGCCGTCGCAAGGTCTCCGACGGTACCAACCGAGTAGAGCATCAAGAGCCCGAGGAAGGACGACGGTGATGATGGTTACTTCTTCATTTGGTTCCCGACGTCGATAGAGAGAGGCAATACTGAGTTTTAATTTTCTCTTTTATTTCTTCCAAAAAACTATCAGATACAATACTTTTTTTTCTAGAATTTCTATTTTCAAAGTAGGCTCAAACTTGGATTGGATCCATCCTTGTTTCCTTTTTCATTTGGGTCTATAATTTAAAGGCTTACGATTTTCTTTTCAATTGAAGTTTTAGGGTTTCTGGATTCAAAACCTAAAACTTAGATCTTGGTTTTTCCTATACGTCATGAAAGATATGGTGTTTAGTAATCAAAATGGTTGGGGATGCCAAGGGTCATGTCATGTGATGCAAACGTAAAGTGACATCTATTTTAGGTGTTTAGCCCTCATTTATACTCCTTTTAGCCCCAAGATTGGTCCATTTTATTGCTCTTTTCTCCCTTTATGTGCAATTGAGCTACCTTTGAGGATTTGCAGGATTCTAGAGTAAAATAAGGGCGTTCGAAGGATAAAAAGGCCAAAAATCAGAAGGCCCGACATGGTGGCCGTTCCGCCCCCCATAAACGCCCGGTAGCAAGCATATAACGGCTCAGTCTTGGGGCTGTCCACAAGTTCGACCCGACTCCAAGAGAAAAGTTTAAGTGTGAGATGTTGATGCAAACACAAAGTGGCATATATTTTAAGTTTTTATCCCACATTTATACCCTTTTTAGCCTCGGGATTGGACCATTTTATTGCTATTTTCTCCCTTTATGTGCAGTTGAGCTACATTTTAGGATTTACAAGCTTCTAGACGAGCCCGAGACTGGGCCATTGCATGCTTGCTACCGAGCCTTTATGGGGACGGAAAGGCCACCATGTCGGGCCTTTATGGAGGCTGAAACGGCCACCTCTTATGCCTTTTAAATTTTAGCCTTTTTAGTCTCCGGACGCCCTTATTTTGTTCTAGAATCCTGTAAATCCTCGAAGGTAGATCAACTGCACTCAAAGGGAGAAAGAGCAATAAAATGGACCAATCTCGGGGCTAAAAAGTGTATAATACGAGCTAAAACCCTAAAATGGATGCAACTTTGCGTTTGCTTCACCATGGAAGATTTGTATTTTGTTATGTATGTGGGCTTCTACATTATTAAGGAAGTCAAGAGCACAAATGGAGTAAGTTTTGTTTTTTGATATTGGTTGTAATTTCAATTTGTATGTTATATGTGAGCAAGAGATGGGCTCAATCTGTGTAAAGATAACTTCCTCCATACGTATGTATAGAAAGTGACTGAATTTGGATTGTCTGGAGCCTAATTGGGCATGATGAATTGTTGATTTGTTGTACGTTGTGGTACAAAATGAGTGAATGTTCAATTTGGGGTTGGATGTGGATTTAGAACAACGAAAGTCTTTTTTTTAGCAAAGCATATGGTATTTTATTGAACTGAAATTGGAAATATCATAATGATCATACAATAGTGAAAATAATTGAAAATGACGAAGATAAACTTTTGTTGACATCCGAAACATTGTACCTATAACTGGGTGCCGGTATTACCAGGGATAATTGTAGGGGGTGGGTCCCTATTCTGATGGTGAATGGCGCATGAGTTCCAAGAGACTTTCCCCGTCTTGACTTGATCTGCCCTATTTCGTCTTGACAGTTGTCTAAGGAGTATATTAGGGAAAAGAGAAGGCTGGGGAACAAGTGGGGACCTAACTATATAAGTCGGGGTGTGGCTCATTAGGAACATCTCTTGGTTACCAAGGGTTCTTATGGTGACCAATGAGTTTTCTTTGCAAGCCTCGCTTCTACCCCAGTAAGGCCAAAATCCCTAATAAGGGTTGCGATATCAGGTGCCCCATGCAGGGGCCATCGTAACCATATGCTTCATCTTAGGATGTATGGCCGGGAGCCATCCCCAATCGTCTGCTCTTGCTACCCCCTACTCCTAGATCATTTCGTCAAACTCGAAAATAGCGGGGATGTCCTCCCTATTATCTGATCCCCTCTGACTGACAAAGGCTAGGACGTATGTCCACTACTACACGGACTCGGAACAACATCTTTCTTGCCTACTATGTCTTTCGTCCATTCCTTGCACCTCGACCGAAGTCGCTGAGTTCCTTAACCACTAACTCTTGCTAATGGATTGGTCTCTATGGACAGAGACCTTATGGGTGGGGAATCCGCTCACGCCTCGAGTAGGTAGGTGGGATTAGTTCCTCTAATCGGATTTGGTTGGTTCTGACGGATCGTAAGCGGTGCAAGGGCATGGTTGGCCTTTGACTCCTTTGTAACGAGAGCGCAGCAGAAGCAGGGCAGCCATGTATGATCGACCCTTGTAGGGGTCCCGACCCTAGAGGGTTGCATCGGTGGGTAGCTAATCGACGGTAGGACCATTGTCTTCTTCCTCCTTATATATCTGGATCGACAGTATGGCTTAGAAAACCATCATGTGCAGAAGGTTTCGCATCAAGGGTTAGATCATGAGGGTAGACATGAGGCAGTGACGTGGATTAAGGGTTGAGGTTCTCCTGATGAGCGAACCCAAGTCCCCCGCTGTGTTGGCCGAGTCATGGGAGGGCGGTGCAACATTTGGCGAGGGAGGAACGGATTCAAGGGTAGGGGGTAAGGGTGGGGGCGAGGTCATGGTGCACAGAGGCGGAAATGGAAATAAGGTGGGGGGGGGGGGGGGAGGGGGGAATGAGAGAGATTTGAAAAAAAATCCTAAAGGCCGAGTATCACGACCAGACTAAAACGATGAAATTTGGATGAATGTAAATGAAAATTAAGATTAATGAGAAATAAGGAAAATAAATTTCTGAAAATTAATATATTAATGAAAAATATAAAGGAACAAAGAAGAAAATTAAACCAAAGACTTTTGATATTTTCTTAAAGGATTAAAGAAAAACAATTATAAAAAATAATATTAAAAATAATTAGGATATGTTATAAAACATTTATAATAAAAAATGATTTAAATAATAACTAAAAGATACTTAAGATATTATTGAAGAAAAGAAATATAATTAAAAAAGGTTAAAAATAAATTAAATGGGAAAATTTAAAACTCAAAGGTTAATAAGGGGTATGCTTGACATTTTACAAATTTCAAATTTTCCTGAACCAATGATATGGTTTTGAAAATTTGATTGTTAGTGAAGGGTATTTTAGACTTTTTATTTTTTTTAGATGGAAAACTAATGGAAATTGGTAAAGTGAAATTTTGGAAAGTTAGGGTATCTTCCCCCCAAAAAATAGTGTGGATGTGTTGGTCAAGAGGGTGCACCTGGATAACATCCCCCTTGCCCAACCCTCATACCCTTGTCGCCCGTTCCGTTAGCATCTAACGTTGACCCGACCATTCATGCCTTCACAACCAGGCTGCGGTCCTTACGATTTCCGATTAGATCTATGGTAGTTCATTTCACGACTCAACCCCTATATTTCTTGATACCACGGGGGACAGTCAGAAGTAGAGCCTCTCATTCATGTGTGATACCCAATGTGATTACCCGACCGTGTTCGATCAAAATTAGGAAGATGAGGATGTGGTTTGTGTAGGGTCAGCTTTAGTTGTGTTTGGTGGCTCTCCTAAGGCTGAGGTAGAGGTTGGTGGTGGAGGTGTATTGAGGTTTGTTTAGGGAATATTCGTAGGAGTGCATGTATCTCCCCTGACGTGTTCCCACCCGTCGGCTTCTTCGAAGTTTCATTCGGACCTTGTTGATGGGCGCACGGGTGAGAGCATTACCCACAGTTTGGTACGGTTTGCTGAGAGTTTGGGGGTCTGCTACAGGGGTACTAATGAGGAGGGTTTCAAGAAGGTTTATGCGGTCCTCAGCCATACTCATAGCAGCGGGGTTGCTAACCCCCTCGGTGACTCCATGATTTTCCTTTCTTGGAATGTTTGTGGCTTAGGCTCTTCTTCAAAAAGGAGTTTGTTGGATTGTCTTGTCCGACCTCATCGGGATTGTAAGAACCGCTCCCCGTCAACGCTAGCCAAATCGGTGAAAAACAGGAAAATGTAAAAAATTTGGACAGACGCTTAAATGAACCTAAATTTGACCCCAAGGGTCATACCGGACTTAAGTTGACCCCGATATCAACCAAAGTGAGTTCCGGGGGACTCAGGGCAACTTTCTGACCAATTTGGGAAATGTTGATTTTTCGCTGGAAAAGTCAACCAAGCGACGTTTTGGTCCGTTCGAGGTCCGTTTTAAATCCAAAAAGCTTAGCCGTCGTCACAGCGATCTTAGTTGAGCCGTTTCCTTGTAGCCCGTGAAGTTTCGTAATTTCTTGGAAAAAGTGCCCGTTCGGGGCCCGAAACGTCCAAATTTCGCGAATCTGATTGGAAAATATCTAAAGGTGTGGGACCCACTTGCCACGTGTCACCAATGTGGTGGTGTTAGGTTTATTGGACAAAACAAAAGATGAAAAGGTGGTGTTAGTTTGGTAATTATGGAAAAGTGTGATTTTGAAACAAAACAAAAAGGGAAGACATTGAGATGTCTCGGCCATATTCAAAAAAAGAGAAGACTTGGAGAGAGAAAGTGGTGATAGAAATAAGAGAGAAGAAAGGGAGAAAAAGAGAAGAGAGCTTGGAGATTTATGGCTTTTCCCGTCGATCAAACCGTTAGATCGTCTCAACGTTCCAAGAATCGAACTCCCATCGACATTCTCTACGGTGCGCACCTAACCGATCTTCGTTTTGTTAAGTTCAAAAGTTAAGGTTTGGGTTAAAACTATTAGTTTTTGAATGGTTGAGGTTTGGGGTTCGTTAGGAACGTTTTAGGGCGAAAAGGAAATTTTCCCATTATGGCCGTGTGGGGCCCACATGCTCGGGTCTCGGGTTTTCGTGTTCGGGTGGTTTAGGACGTTCCCCAAGTCGTTAATCCACACCCAGAACGAATTTTGGAATTAAATCGTAAAAGTTGTAAATGACGGGTTTAGAAACTTTAAACGCGAATTAAATTGCTCGGAAGTCGGAAATTGATTCCGTCGATTGCGTAGGAACCCTTGAATTATTCTAAGACCGTAGAAACGAAAACGGGAATTTTCGGAGCCCCGGAAGGGCGTTTTCAAAACCCGGGCAGATTTGCCATGTCGGGTGAATCGGGCTTTTCCGAGCCCATTATCGACAATGTCGAGTAATTGGGAAGTTTCGGAGTGATCGACATTGTCGGGGTTGAGTTTGGGCGTTTAATTCTTTAAATTCGGGTTTCGCATGCTTACTTAAAAAGTGTGTTAATTTTAATAATTGTAGACCGTGTCGCCTACCGTGGAAAGAGGAGGCTAAGCGGGAAATTTGGAGCATTGCCGGAGAGCGAGCATCGGTTGTGACACGCTTCAAGAGGTAGGGAAAAGTAGTCGGATCTCGGCCCTGACTAGGGAAAGTTAATAGTAGAAATGCATGTGACACTTGGGTGTCGTGGGTTAAGTAAGCTTATCGAATAATAGAAAGGCAGGCGACACCGGGTGGTGTCATATGATACGGGAACGTATCGAACAATAGAAATGCATGTGGCACTTAGTAGTGTCGTAGGAGCAGTGTACTGTTGATATTAGAACTACTGGAGGCATTTGGTTATGCCCGGAGGTTGATTGTGAGCCTGTTGATATTAGAACTGCTGGAGGCATTGGTTATGCCCGGAGGTTGATTGTGTAGTTGTGTCTTGGGTGGCCATAAGAGCCCGTACTTTACTGTTTGTGTCTTGGGTGGCCATGAGAGCCCGTGTTTTACTGTTGGTGTCTTGTGTGGCCATGAGTGCCCGTGGGGTTGTTGAGCCCGTGAGTCATTGTCGGTGTGTCTTGGGTGGCCATGAGTGCTCGTGGGGTTGTTGAGCCCGTGAGTTACTGTTGGTATGTCTTGGGAGGCCGTGAGTGCCCGTGGGGTTGTTGAGCCCGTGAGTTACTGTTGGTGTGTCTTGGGAGGCCGTGAGTGCCTGTGGGGTTGTTGAGCCCGTGAGTTACTGTTGGTGTGTCTTGGGAGGCCGTGAGTGCCCGTGGGGTTGTTGAGCCCGTGAGTTACTGTTGGTGTGTCTTGGGAGGCCATGAGTGCCCGTGGGGTTGTGGAGCCCGTGTTTTACTATTGGTGTCTTGGGTGGCCATGAGTGCCTGTGGAGTGTTGAACTGGTGTTGTTGCTGTTTGTTGAACTTTGTTTGTGATTGTGATTGTGGTTACCTGAGGTTGGGGGCCCGCTTCATAATAACGGGGGTCCTGTGATCGCACGCGTCTGCATGTTCAGACGGGGTAGGGGGCCCGCCCGTGAGGAAAGGGGTCCTGGCCGCGCGTGCGTGGTGGTGACAGGTCGACAGCCTGATCCGACTTTGTGTCGGGAAAAGTGCAACAGGTCGACCACCTGGCCTGACAGGGATCGGCAAAAGTGGCGACAGGTCGACCGCCTGACCTGACAGGGATCGGTAAAGGGCGTGAGGGGGTTACTGAGCAACTGGAGTGCGATCCTTTGTGATCTTGTCTGGTGTGCGATCCTTAGTGATCTTGGGTGTTGCGTGGTTGTCTGTCGTGTCTTTGGAGGAAGTCGTCAATCGTTGTGTCGGGTCTACATTACGAGTCCGAGTGTTGGGTCGATTGAGGAAAGTAACGGTTTGTGTGTCAGTCGGGTTACTCGAGTCTGGGGATAGTAGTCCCAGGTGTTCGGTTGTTGTTGGTGTTACCGGCATTGTATGCTAAGTATGCCGTAGTCAGTCTGTTATCCGTGGTGGTGAGCGAACACTCACCCCTAGCTGCTTTTCCTACAGGTACTGGTCGTGGGATGGACTAGGTGAGCTTCCGAAGCTTGAGGAGCTGGGAGCGGGAGTCCGGGTTTACTTTTGAGTCTAGCGACGTATACCTTGTATTTTGTCCGCTTGTTGGGACGTACTTTGAGTTGTAAATTATTATTTTGTTAAACAAATTGATGGTTTTAAAGCGATTTATTCAAAAGGTTTGAAAAAGTTTTATTAAATTAAACGTTCGCATTCCGGGTTCGGTTTTACTGAATTTGGGGTGTGACAGGGATGACTTTGTCTAGATACATGAGAAGAATTTGTCAAACATATGCCTTAGTACAACTCCTCATGTGGTTTAGGAACGGACTTCGCCCATGCGTTTATTCCTTCCTCTGGTTTGTCTAGGGTTCTGCTTCCTATCTGGAATAACAGGGTGTTTTAGGTGTATCAAGTTTATTCCTTACTCGGCGTTCTGGTTTGGTCGGGAGTTCATCATCATACGGGCCCTCCCTTGACAGTCTTGAACGAGTATGCTCCAACCTCGGTTCCAGCGAGCCGTGACCTCTAGACTTTTCTCTGTCCGGTTGTTGACGTAGTTAGGCCTTTATTTATTATCGCAGGGGACTTTAACACGGCTCTTAGGAGGACATCTCGTCAGGGGGGCTTCTTCATGGTCACAGTTAGGAGTTTTACGACTTTATCTCGGAAGTAGGGTAAGTTGATTCCCCCTGAACAACAGGCGTTTTACCTAGTTTGGTCCCGCTTTTAGGTGTAGTCGTATTGACAGGTTTCTTCTGTCTCCTTGGACCTGTCCAAAAAGGACTCACCTGATCCCTCTCCGATTATTGTTCAATCCGATTGGCTGTTGAGAGGGTTGATTGTGGCTCTCGACCATTCCGATTCATCAACGCTTGGGTTGAGCACGACGGTTCCTCCCATTTGTGAGCGAGCGTTATTCCTCTTATGTTGTTCATTGATATTTGGAGTTCATTTGGTGGACCGAGTGAGAACCTGGAGGGGTGACCTATGGTAGTGGAATCAGACGTTTTTTTGATCATCTCGACACTACTATCACTGAGTTGGAGGTGCGTATTGACGCTTTTGGTGTGTTGGTTGACACTAGGCCTCTATTTGAGTAAGAGCTGATCGAGAGGGTTTTATGCACACCCTAGTTAGCCTTTAAGGTGGGTCAGAGATCTAGCTTCCGGAGGCAGAAGGAAAGAGTCAAATGGGCCAGGGATGGGGATCACAATTCTGCATACTTTTATCGGGTAGCCCAATCTCGTGCGTCGCGGAACCAGATCTTCTCGGTGATAGAGAATGGTACGGAGTATTCTGATCCAGCAGTGGTCAAGGCTCAAGCCGTCTCACATTTTGGGGCTCGTTTCTTTTCGGACCAATTGACCTGTCATGCCTTACCTTCTTTGCTGTTCACCATGTTAAGCGATGAGGACTCAAGGATATTGGATTTTCATTTTACAGAGGCCAAAGTTCTAGAGCCTTGTCTGTTTTTTTGGGGGGCAAGGCCCAAGGGCCAGATGGTTTTAATCTAGTCTTCTTCCGAGTAGCGTGGTCGGTCATTCAGGACGACTTCTTTTGCTTTATTCATTTCTTTCACGCATTGTTTTAGCTTGGTCGAAGGGTGAACTCGAGCTTTATTTTTCTCATTTCAAAGGTCTCTTATTCTTGGACCTTCTCGGAGTATTGTCCTATTAGCCTTACGACAACTACTTACAAGATCTTGACTAAGATCTTGTCGAGGTGTATGAGGAGGTTGATTGGAGACCTCATTAGCAGCACTCAGTCCGTATGTATCCTGGGGAGACAAATATATGACAATGTTCTTATCTCTTTAGAGGTCTTGGAGCTTGTGAGTCGTTCTTTCCAGCCAACCGGTTTTGTGAAGTTGGATTTTGAGAAGGCGTTGGACATAGTTGATTGATCTTACTTGAATCATGTCCTCATGAGTATGATTCTTTGGTGGGAAGTGGATTATGTGTATCTCCTTGTGTTTATGGGGTTTCTCCTTAGTGCTGCTCAATGGGTCTCCATCCGAGCAGTTTAGGGTCTTACACGGAGTTAGGTAGGGGTGTCCAATGTCACCCTATTTATATTTTATTGTTGTTGAAGTTTTTCATCAGATCTTTGAGTTTTGGGTTAGGCATGGTTGTACGGTGGTATTCGGGTTGGCCTAGTCATTCGGGGTTTCTCACCTCCAATTTGTGGATGACACTCTATTGTTACTTAAGGAAAATGTGGATTAGTTTCGTTATGTCAGGTTTGTTCTCCACACTTTTGAGTTGATGTCTAATCTTCGGATCAACTTCTCCAATTCGTCTTTGGTTGCTTTTACTATGCATGATCTGATATGTGGGGCTCTCGCGGAGGCCATGTAGTGTTCTTTAAGTCTTCTCCCTTTCACTTACCTTAGGTTCCCTCTATGGGGCAATCCTTGACTCGCTTCCTTTTAGAACCCGGTGGTAGATAGGTAAGCGGCTAGCGGTTTGGCGGAACCGATTTATCTCTTTTTGGGAGATCGCCATACGCTCATCAGGGCGACCCTGGAAAACACGCTGACCTTCTTCATATTTTTGTTTTGTGCCCTAAGAAGGTGGTTCGACTTCAGAGGAGGTTCCTTTGGTGTTCAGGTAGAGAGAGGATGTGTCTCTCTAAGGTCTCGTGGGAGGTGGTTTGCATGTACAAGGACTCAGGGGGCTTGGTATTCGATCTCTTACGGAGGTAAACACCAGTGTTCTCTTGAAACGGGGGTAATGCTTTGCTACTAAGGATAATGCCTTTTGGAAGTGTGTTATTTGTGCTTGTTTCTAGTGGAGGGAGACTGAGTGGTACTTGGGAGCGCTTACGATTCCTCTGAGGGCTTTCTCATTCTTCATTCGGCATGTGGTATTTTTAGATCGGGACCCTAGGGGTCCGAGAGTGTTTGGTCCTGCCACCTTGAGGTGGGTGGTCGGTTCTAGGACCACGATTCGTTTATGGGAGGACCTGTGGCTCTTTGATACTGCACTTACGACTTATTTTCCCCGACTCCACATGTTGGCAGAAGGGCATCATAGGCCAGTTGTAGAGTTTTTTTGGTTAAAGAATGGTTTTTTCTGTTTGGTATGGATCTTCGGGTCCGGTATGCCGAGGCGTTGAAGGAGATAAGGGTCCGCCTGATTGGGGTTTATTTGGTTGAACGCCCAGATTCGTTGGCATGGTCTTGGGATCCGAGAGGGTTCTCTTCAAGTAGAGCTTTTCAAATTGTCGTTGGTTGGGTGGATTATGGAGTCGCGCCTTGGGCTTTTGCGATCTGGTCTGCCCTAGTTCCTGTAAAGATCCATACGTTTGCCTGGTTGTTTACTCATGATGGAGTTCCCACTATTTCCTTTCTGGTGGATAGAGGTGTACCGATTCCGTTAGTTTGATGGATGTATGTGTTGTGAGATGTAGGTGGTGAGGACTCTAGGCACCTGTTTGTCACTTGCTCGTGGATCTAGAGGGTATGGTCTCTAGTCTTGGGGTGGTGGGGTGTCGTGGGTGTTCTATCGTTGTCGTCAACTCTTTTTCTT
This sequence comes from Erodium maritimum, assembly GCA_963921825.1. Classification (NCBI taxonomy): domain Eukaryota; kingdom Viridiplantae; phylum Streptophyta; class Magnoliopsida; order Geraniales; family Geraniaceae; genus Erodium; species Erodium maritimum. Next base: position 82,484,309 of record OY997588.1, on the reverse strand, counting down.
GAGTCACAAAATTCTCTAGTGAGGGTAAGAATGATGAGGTCTAAGTGCACTGATATCAGGTTTGTATGTCTCTGGCATATTTGGCTAGAACGCAATCGTCGTGTCTTATCAAAGTCCGCTATTATTGAACCGAACATCCTTCTAGCTAGGGTTCAACATGGATCCTTTTCCAGCCTGAGAGCGGTTGGCCGATAGTTTACCTTCCTCGAGAGGATTGAATCTCCAGCTTCTGCGCTGACTAGGAGTTCCTAAGGTTTGTAACGCCATGTTCAAGGAGCTCGACACTTAGCCCTCGGTCCTCCTTGATGGTTGTCTCTCCTGTCAAGTCGGGCTTTTACTTGTTGGACTAGTGGTTGATTGTCGGCGAGATGGACCAACGTGTTCTTTCTATCTTTTGGACTGATGCTTAAGGATTCTTGATGGACTTTGGTTTGGTCATTTGTGACTCTCATCCCGAGACCCACACCTCTTTTTTTAATGCATTTCCTTGTAGAGGATAAATCAAATAGAAACCACCTCTTAACCTACTAACCATGAGAACTCATCCGAACTATCCATTTTAAAAATGGATGGATGAGATACAATTGAGTTGTTGACTGCAAAAACACAACACTTTTTAATAAGTGGTAGAGGCTTTTAAGTAAAACTATCATATTACTTTTTTTTTTACCAATTCACTAATTTAATTTTTCTCGCTTCGTTTGAACTCCAATTGGCTTCAAACTTGCGCCAATACTATTGTTTTTTCAAGAGCTTTCTATCAAGATCATTCATGAATGTATTTTGAAGCACGAAATTTTTTATTTTGGGGCTGATTTAAATAAAATTATATTTGTGTAACTTTCATCAACACTTTACATTGTTTTTATCAACACTTAACACTGATTTTATCAACATTGGACACTAAGTTTATCACCTCATTATTCAAAAATAAACATGATTTAATTTTTCTCGCTTCGTTTAAACTCCGATTGGCTTCAAACTTGATCCAATATCTTTGTTTTTTCAAGAACTTTCTATCAATATCAGTGGTGAATATGTTTTAAAGCAAGAAAAAAATAAATCATTTCGGGACTGATTTAAAAAGAAATTATATCTGGATAATTTCTATCAACACTTTACACCGGTTTTATCAACACTTAACTCTGTTTTTATCAACACTGAACACTAGTTTTATCACCTCATTTTCCAAAACAAAACATGATTTTTATCACCTCATCACATGTTTTTTTTTAACATTAAGCACTAGTTTTATCAACACTGAACACTATGTTTATCACTAAACTACATGTGTTTTATCACCCCCATCACATGTTTTTTTATCAACATTAAACTATAGGTTATCACACTTATTATCAAAATTGAACACGGTTTTTATCACCTAATTAATTTTTTTTATCACCTTAGTACATGTTTTTTTATAAACATTTAGCACTAGTTTGATACACCAATATAAAACATTTATTAGTGAAGATTTATCAACACTCAACATTATTTTTATCACCCTGCTATAAATTTTTATTCTCGTGCTTCAAAGTATATTCACGACTGATCTTGATTTAAAGCCCTTGAAAAAAATATAAATATTGGTGCACGTTTGAAGCTAAGCGGAGTTCAAACGAAGAGGGAACATTAAATTAGTGAATTGGTAAAAAAAGATATGGACATTTGTTCACATGACACCATGTTATTACAATTATGCCCTTACTTGTGTGAGAAAAGCTAAAAGTGGCGTGGAATTGGAGTGAAATTGGGGTGATGATGTGACATCTTAATGAATGTTGGATCATAGGTGTGTGTGGCTAGGATGAGTTCTCATAGTAATTAGGATAAAAGGAGTTTCTAGCCGATTTCTCCTCTTTCCTTTTATTTGATAAAATAATAATAATCTATATTATATAAAAGGATTATGACATTGTGTTGCACGCGCTTATTTTACTGTTTTCACTCGCAGAAGACGCGCTCTACAGTCTTTCACACGCTGGTTTGAAATTTTATAGCGCTCAAATCCCTAATTTCGATTGATGAGCAGCTTCCTCTCCACGGCTCTTCGAATCGATAACCTCGACTACGTAGTGTTTTTGCACGGTTCTCTTCCACGGCTCCTCCGGCGGCGACGACTTCTCTTCCACGGCTCTCCGAATCGATAACCTCGCAGTTACTCCCAATCCCACTTTGTGCGTTGTTTTTTTTTCTTGCTTGATTTTCTCTCCTTTTCGGTTACTTTTCTTCTCGATCCTATCTCTTGAACAATTATTTTACCGATTGATGCACCAGTTGCCATCACTTACATCTGAGAGAACGTTTCCACATTGTCCACCACATGCTCAACGAAATGACGACCTCAAACGGTTCGCCCCCAGATGAAGACCTCTTTTTCACCGTCGTTAGGGATCTTGGGAGGGCTCGCATGATTTAGGAAGTGATCAAGGTGATCGATATGGTACTCAAATTTGGTAAAATCTAAAAACTGATGTCTCGTAAGTTTGTCATGTTCAATTTCTGTGTTTGGTTTGCCTTCCTCTACCAATTTTGATTTCACTGAATTTGATGTTTAATATATTGATTCAATTGCTAGGCTGATGTCGTGGTTCGTGGGTATAGCGGTACAACACCAATCTGGCTCTCTTCCTGCTCTATCCCATTTTTCCTTTAGTAATGCTCTTCTCTTCTTTATGTACCCTCTTTAGTTTTTGATCTGAGTAGTGTTTTTTGTTGTTCCATTTCTGTGTTCGAAATGGGTTCTCAGATTCTTTGGTATTGGCTATTTGTATGAACATGGAAGTGCTATTCAAAATGGGTTCTTAGATTCTTTGGTAATTTGATGTATTCATTTCCAAATTTGATCTATTTTATTTTTATTTAGTAGCTAAACTTTCCCGTTTAGCCCAATTTAAATAAATTCTATGGATATAAAGTTGAAAGAAGTATGGTTTATTTTTCTTATTATATAATTTTGTTCTTAGTTTATTTATACAGAAAAGTTTCATGATATTTTCTACTTTGCATCCCAACAAGTATGGATATTTTGTAGTTTCTCCTCTCTTTTTTTTTGTTGGGTGGTTTTGATGAGTACTGGTATGCTTGAACAAGATGTTTAGGTTTTTGATCATTATAGCAAGTTTTTTTTTGAGGAAAATTATAGCAAGTTGATTTTGCTTATCTAATCTATACTTGATGCAATGGTTATGGTCGTTGTTGATTCTAGCTTTTTGTTGGATTTTTTTAAAATGTGTTATTGATAATTATATATATTATTGTATAATTTTGTGTGAATTAAGATGGGAGGAAAAAAATTAGCTTGGAGTATGAATTTTCAATCAGGTTTTTTCGATGGAGTAATTAAATTCCTTTGCAGGTCCTTTTTATTGAGGTATTTCAAAGGGGGAAATGAATGTTTTTTTTACTCTCTTAATATAAAGATTCAAAGTTTTCTAATGCGAAACATGTTTTGTTTGTCATTGCCTTTGTTTGGTGATGAACAGTTCGTGTTCTGACCTTGAAGAAACTTAATACACTCTTCTCAAAACTGTATTTGTCCTAATCGAAATGACTTAGGTGGCATTTCTTGCAATTGATCACCATTGGTATAAGTCTAACTTTTCAGGATTTATATGTTTTTAGAGTATAAAACATCACATAATAACTACCCACAACTATTTTTAGCATGTCTTCTAATTACCCCTATGTTGTGTTGTTTTCCTTTTAACTTTATGGTGTTGCTTTATGTTTTATTTTCTCTTGCATTGTGATTTTTGATTGTGAACATATGTTTCAGTTGATTGTTGTAACACATGGGCATTTAACTTATGTGCCATTTAGGGCTATAATTTCTCTTTATTTTAATCTTTATAACATGGTGGAATCGTATATAAGCAACTGACGCCATAAGCATACCTATATTACTTGGTATGATAGTACATCATTTGAGCTTTGGAGAGACTACTTTAGTCATTTATGTCATACATTTTACTAAATTGAGCAGATCAGGTTATGATTGATGACTTGATTTTGTTGGATGCTTGCAGTTCTGCACGTTGATTTTATCTTGTTATACCATTTTTGATGCATTAAAAGACTTCTATATGAAGTAATGAGGAAGATAAATGTTGATTACTAATAATTGCTCTAATAAAAAGAGAGTTATGATCATTAAATCAGTCTATGGGCTGTAATTGAAAAGAAAATTATGGATAATCCAAAAAAGATATTACCTTTATCATCACTTCCCCCTTTTAATTTTGTATCATTTCTTGGTTGTTTTTTATCCCACTTGATTTTCTATTGTGTTTGTGCATTTTCAGATGAAAGCTAATGTTGTGAGAGCTGGAACAACATCAAAATCTAGGCAAGTTGCTCATCTTTCATCTTTGTACTTGAAATTCTTTTATACCCGATTGTTTTGATCATTGTGTTGTTCAATATGATGGTTTAGATGATATTTCTCTATTAAGTTATGCAACACATCCTTAGACAATCTAATGCACCTCAAAAAATTTAAATTCTATGAACTTGGATTCCTTGAGTGGAAATATTTCGAATTTCTGAGTTGGGTGAGGATCTTCAAAGGCAAAGAGAGTCTTGTGATATATTTCTTTTGTTAATTTAATCACGTCTTAAGATAGGTCGTGTAAAGTAAACAAAGTTCTTTCTTTTCTCCTTTTATATTTAATGGTTTAGAGGAGTGCTAAGGATTTATGTTATTTAAATTAATGATGCATTTTGATTTTGATTTTGATGTTCATGCTTAATATTTATATCTAAAGTTGCTGATTGCAAGCCATATGGGCAAGCAAGGACAACCAGTTAAGCGGTTGGGGATTCAATATTTTTGTTTCTTTTGTGTTAAATTGTAAGGTTATTCACTATAAGTGTTTGTCTAGGTTCTCTTACCCACGGCCTTTGTATATGGCTATTTCACGTGTTACATCTCGAGAAGGTTTAATCACAATGAATGTTGACCAAAACTTTGAAGAACCATCTATGTTCAAAAAACATTTTTGTAGGGAAATATTTTTCTGAGGTTAACTAGATATTTTAGGATGATTGTTGTATTTCATTTGCAGTACTCAGTTGCAAACAAGCTTTGCCAAATACAATGAGTGAATTTGGTGATGATGTAAGGGACCTTTGTTGAATAAGGATATACAGTGTCACTTAAGGAATAGTTGAGACACTGGGTGATATAACGTTTACTAAAAACTCCAGTTGGATAAAGAGCTCAAAGCCTATGCTTGGCTTGGAGGTTTCTTCAGGATTTTGCGAGAATACGCATTCGTGAAGCAAAGATTAACATAGGAGGCTTCTGTAAGAATTATTTGTTTATGTTCTATATGTTTTTGAAACATTGTTTTCCACTATTTCCGATTATGTTGGTTTCTCTCTCATGACGGTTTGCAGCTGTCATTTTTGTGTGTATATCTTTGTTCGGAAGACGTAAGGATCGACAAATTTTAGGGAAATGATTGGAAATTTTACGAAATTTATCACGACTTCTTCGTCTTGGTAGCAGGTTGTTGAGGTTTGGTTATTCGAACGATTTCAAGGATCTTCAACATTGGCGAGTTCAACTTCACTTTGTGTTGTATTAGCTCATTGTTTGTAACAAATGCTAAACATCTAAATATAATGTGTTATTTTAACTTATCCGTAAGTTAAGAGCCCAAAATCTAGATTCCTAAGATCAGGCAGACATTGGTTTAAAATTGAATTATTATAGTAGCTGTTATTTTACATGGTTGCGTGACTACCATTTAAATTTTATGTAATATGGCGTTATTAGCATAATGAGAATGACATTCTTCATTATGTTGTTAACTACGGATATACTACTTTCATCCTTAGCTTATATACTTTGTGTTTGGCGTCAAGATGGACTGGTTTGGGGATGCTTTAATGGAAACAAGACTAAACAGAAGAACATGAAGTCTTGAACGACATGGTAAAGATCTAGCTAATTACAATAACTAATAACTTCCAAACGAAAATACAGAAGTTTTTCAACTATGTGTTGTAGGGTATCTACATATGACTACATGTTTCTTCACAGAAAAGTGACAAAACATGATAACTAATTTTCTAGAGGGCATTTGCATGGGGAAACATACCTCATGGATATTTTTTTATCAGCAAAGCATTATATAAAACCTGTTTTTTGAAGTAAGGAACAGGGGGTGAAATACAGAGAAGGAGCGATCCACTCTAATAGGATCCTCCATGAACCACCTCCACAACCTGAGGCATGACAACATGAGTGAATCGAGCGCTGGCATATCAGCCCAGCCTCAAGACAGTCCCAACCAAGGGAGTAAACTGATACATGAAAGAGCGTTCCTTTACAAGGAACCTCTGCATCCCAACATGGGAGCAAACATACAAATGCCTAAAATACCAAATTCTACAACCATGAAGCACAATACAAGTGAAGGAAAGGGTCTTAACACCCGGATTTGACAACCAATAAGCGTAGAAAAAAGAGAGGTATGTAACCCTAATTTTCCAACCATTAAGCACAAGAGAAACTAGCATAAAACCAACCAACATCCTAACAAGTATAGCACCCTGTCTCATTAGAACCATCTATATGTCGGAAGACTAGAAGACGAGAACTAACATGTCGGCGGCCAACACCGCGATCGACCAAGACAGGTTAGATGAGTAATACCCAGCCGAACACATATACCCATACAACGATTCTGAAAGAAAACATCTGAAAGGCACAAGGGCCTTAACAGTCACCGTGTCACGCCCCAATTTCAGTAAACCGAACTCGGGACGCGAACGTTTAAAACAATAAAAACATTTTGAAACCTTTTACATAAATCACTTTAAAATCACCATTTGTTCAACAAAATAATCATTGACAACTTAAAAGTACGTCCCAACAAATGGACAAAAAGCAAGGTATATGTCGCTAGACTCAAAAGTAAACCCAGAATCCCGCTCCTAGCTCTTCAAGCTTCGGAAGCTCTCCTAGTCCAACCTGCGACCGGTACCTGTAGGAAAAGCAGCTAGGGGTGAGCGTTCGCTCACCACCACGGATAACAGGCTGACCACGACATACTTAGCAGACAATGCCAGTAACACCAACAACAACCCAAACACCGGGGATCATTATCCCCAACTCAAGTGACCCGACCGACACACACACACCGTTACTTCCCTCAGCCGACTCAACACTCGGACACGTAATGTAGACCTGACACAACGATTGACGACCTCCTCCAAAGACACGACAGAAAACCACGCAACACCCAAGATCACAAAGGATCGCACACCAAACAAGATCACAAAGGATCGCACGCCAGCTTCTCAGTAACCCATCTCTCCCTCGCCCTTTACCGATCCCTGTCAGGTCAGGCGGTCGACCTGTCGCGCAACTTCTCCCGATCTCAGTCGGAAGGCTAGCCCACAACCTCTCCCCTACCCCCGATCTTAGTCGGGTGACTAGCCACACCTGCGCGTAATTTCTCCTGATCCCAGTCGGGAGGCTAGCCCACAACCTCTCCCCTACCCCCGATCCCAGTCGGGTGGCTAGCCACACCTCACACAACTTCCCCGACACAAAGTCGGGTCTCCAACCTCAGGTAACCACAATCACAATCACAAGCAAAGTTCAACAAACAACAACAACCCAGGTTCAACACTCCACAGGCACTCATGGCCACCCAAGACGCCAACTGTAAAACACGGACTCAACAACCCCACGGGCACTCACGGGCACCCAAGACACACCGACAATAACTCACGGGCTCAACAACCCCACGGGCACTCATGGCCACCCAAGACACCAACAGTAAAACACGGGCTCTCATGGCCACCCAAGACACAACAGTAAAGTACGGGCTCTCATGGCCACCCAAGACACAATAGTAAAGCACGGGCTCTCATGGCCACCCAAGACACAAACTAAACAATCAACCTCCGGGCATGGTCATATGCCTTCAGTAATTCTAATATCGATAAGTTCACTGCTCCTACGACACTACTAAGTGTCACATGAATTTCTAATGTTCGATACGTTCCCGTATCACACGATACTACCCGGTGTCGCCTTCCTTTCTAATACTCAATAAACCTACTTAACCCACGACACCCCGGTGTCACATGCAATTCTATTGTTAACTTTCCCTAGTCAGGGCCGAGATCCGGCTACTTTTCTCTACCTCGTATGCTTTCTCCAAAAGCGCACTAACAAGCTCCGGCGTGATCTCGATCACTCGCCTAGCTTTCCCTTTCCTCGGTCTGCAGCACGATCTAATAAGAACACAATTTTAAAGCACTTTTAAACTTGCAGGAATAAACTGAAATTCAATAAACTTGACGCCCAAAAGTAACCCCGACAATGTCGATCACTCCCAAACTTCCCAATTACTCGACATTATCGATAAAGGACCTGGAGAAGCCCGATTCGCCCGACATGGCGAATCTACCCGGGTTTTGGAAACGCCCTTCCGGGGCTCCGAAAATTCCCGTTTTCGTTTCTACGGTCTTAGAATAATTCAAGGGTTCCTATGCACTCGACGGACTCGAATTCCGACTTCCGAGTCACTTAATTAGCGTTTCAAGTTTCTAAACCTATCAATTACAACTTTCACTATTTAATTCCAAATTTCGATCCGGTTGTGGATTTATGACCCGGGGAACGTTCTAAACCACCCGAACACGAAACCTGAGCACCCGAGCACGTGGGCCCCACCCGGCCACCCTTGGCCATGGGTGGCTAGGGTTGGCTTGGGCCCGGCTTCCCATGGTGGTGGCCGGCCGGCCACCGCCTATGGTGGCCGGAGCTCCCCCCGAGCTCCCGGTCACCGGAAAACGTCCCTCTTCACCCCAAAACGTCTCCAACGATCCCCACACCTCAATTCCACCATAAACTACTCATTTTAACCAAACCCTAACTTTTGAAAATAACCAAAACGAAGATCGGATAGTTGCTCACCGTAGAGAATGTCGAGGGGAGTTCGATTCTTGGAACGTTGAGACGATCCAACGGTTGATGCTCTTGAATAGTAGCAAACCCTAAACACTTTCTCTCTTTTCCCCCCTTTTCTCTCTTCCTTCTAACTTCTTTCTCTCTCTAAACAAAACTCTTTTTTCCTTTTTGAAATGTGCTAGCCGAACCCCCCCCCCCCCCCCCCCCCTCATGCACTCTTCCTCTTGTTTCACCCCATAAACCTAACACCACCACTTGGTTGACAAGTGGCATGTGGGTCCCACACCTTGTGGAAAATATCTCCTAGATATTTTCCAATTAGATTCGCGAAATTCGGACGTTTCGGGCCCCGAACGGGCACTTTTTCCAAGAAATTACGAAACTTCACGGGCTACAAGGAAACGGCTCAAATAAGATCGCTGCGACGACGGCTAAGCTTTTTGGATCCAAAACGGTCCTCGAATGGACCAAAACGGTCCTCGAATGGACCAAAACGTCGCTCGGTTGACTTTTCCAGCGAAAAGTCAACATTTCCCAAATTGGTCAGAAAGTTGCCCTGAGTCCCCCGGAACTCACTTTGGTCGATATCGGGGTCAACTTAAGTCCGGTATGACCCTCGGGGTCAAATTTAGGTTCATTCAAGTGTCTGCTTAATTTTTTTTAAATGTTCCTGTTTTTCGCAGGTTTGACTGGCGTTGACCGGGAGTGGTTATACAGTCTACCCCCTTAAAGGAATTTCGTCCGTGAAATTTAAAACAGACGTACCTCGGGAGTCGAACAAGTCGGGGTACTTCGTGCGAACCTCGTCCTCGCGTTCCCAAGTCGACTCAGCCCCGTGATGTTTCCACTGTACTCGTACCAGGCGGATAATCTTGCCACGTGGGACCTGCTCCCGTGTGTCCATGATCCGAACCGGCTTCTCCTCATAGGTGTAATAACCACTCCCAGTCAACGCCAGTCAAATCTGCGAAAAACAGGAAAATTTAAATTTTTTTAAGCAAACACTTAAATGAACCTAAATTTGACCCCGAGGGTCATACCGGACATAAGTTGACCCTGTTATCGACCAAAGTGAGTTCCGGAGGACTCAGGGCAACTTTCTGATCAATTTGGGAAATGTTGACTTTTCGTTGTAAAAGTCAACCGAGCGACGTTTTGGTCCATTCGAGGACCGTTTTGGATCCAAAAAGCTTAGCCGTCATTGCAGCGGTCTTAGTTGAGCCGTTTTCTTATAGCCCGTGAAGTTTCGTAGTTTCTTGGAAAAGGTGCCCGTTCGGGGCCCGAAACGTCCGAATTTCGCGAATCTGATTGTAAAATATCTAGGAGATATTTTGCCAAAAAGGTGTGGGACCCACCTTTCCACTTGTCAAACAAGTGGTGGTGTTAGGTTTGGGGGGAAATTGAAGAGGATACTAAAGGGGGGTTCGGCCACCACTTTTAGAAAGAGAAAAAAAAATAGAAAAAAAAGAGAAGAAGGTTTAGAGAGAGAAGGAGAAGGAGAAGAAGAGAGAAAAGGGAAAAGTTAGGGTTTCTTGCCACTATTCACGTCATCTAACCCTTGGATCGTCTCAAAGTTCAAAGATTCAAGCTCACCTCGTCTTCCTCTACGGTAATCACCAAACCGATCTTCGTTTTGTCAATTTCTAAAATTAGGTTTTGGATTGAAACTATTAGTTTAGGGTTGTATTGAGGTTGGGGAATTGTTGGAGACGTTTGGAGGTGAAGGGGGACGTTTTCCGGTGACCGAGAGCTCGGGGGGAGCTCCGGCCACTATAGGGGGTGGCCGGCCAGCCATGGGATGGCTGGCCGGAGCTAGGGCCGGTCACCACCATGGTGGGCCGGGCCCACTTGAACCCTAGCAACCAACGGCCAAGTTGGGCCGGGTGGGGCCCACATGCTCGGGTTTTATGTTCGGGTGGTTTAGAACGTTCCCCGAATCATTTATCTATAACCGGATCGAAATTTGCAATTAAATTGTGAAAGTTGTAATTGACGGGTTTAGAAACTTTAAACGTTAATTAAATGACTCGGAAGTCGGAATTCGATTCCGTCGAGTGCCTAGGAACCCTTGAATTATTCTAAGACCGTAGAAACGAAAACGGGAATTTTCAGAGCCCAGAAGGGCGTTTCCAAAACCCGAGCAGATTCGCCATGTCGGGCGAATCGGGCTTTTCTGGGTCCATTATCGACAATGTCGAGTAATTGGGAAGTTTGGGAGTGATCGACATTGTCGGGGTTACCTTTGGGCGTCAAGTTTATTAAATTCCAGTTTGTGTCTGCGAACTTACAAGTATTTAAATTGTGGTCTTATTAGATCGTGCTGCAGACCGAGGGAAAGGAAAGTTAGGCGAGTGACTGAGATCACGCCGGATCTTGTTGGTTAGCTTTTGGAGAAAACATACGAGGTAGGGAAAAGTAGCCGGATCTCGGTCCTGACTAGGGAAAGTTAACAGTAGAATTGCATGTGACACTTGGGTGTCGTGGGTTAAGTAGGTTATCGAATATTAGGAATGCATGTGACACTTGGGGTGTCGTGGGTTAAGTAGGTTATCGAAGATTGGAAATGCATGTGACACTTAGTAGTGTCATAGGAGCAGAGAACTTATCGATGTTAGAATTACTGGAGGCATATGACCATGCCCGGAGGTTGATTGTGAAACTGTTGATATTAGGACTGCTGGAGGCATTGGTTATGCCCGGAGGTTGTTTGTGTAATTTGTGTCTTGGGTGGCCATGAAAGCCCGTACTTTACTGTTGTGTCTTGAGTGGCCATGAGAGCCCGTACTTTACTGTTGTGTCTTGGGTGGCCATGAGAGCCCGTGTTTTACTGTTGGTGTCTTGGGTGGCCATGAGTGCCCGTGAGGTTGTTGAACCCATGTCTTTCCTGTGGGTGTGTCTTGGGTGGCCATGAGTGTCGTGGGGTTGTTGAACCCGTGTCGTTACTGTTGGTGTGTCTTGGGTGGCCATGAGTGCCCGTGGGGTTGTTGAGCCCGTGAGTTACTGTTGGTGTGTCTTGAGAGGCCGTGAGTGCCCGTGGGGTTGTTGAACCCGTGAGTTACTGTTGGTGTGTCTTGGGAGGCCGTGAGTGCCCGTGGGGTTGTTGAGCCCGTGAGTTACTGTTGGTGTGTCTTGGGTGACCGTGAGTGCCCGTGGGTCTGTTGAGCCCGTGAGTTAGTGTCGGTGTGTCTTGGGTGGCCATGAGTGCCTGTGGAGTGTTGAACTGGTCTTGTTGCTGTTTGTTGAACCTTGCTTGTGATTGTGATTGTGTTTGCCCGAGATTAGTGAGCCGACTTTGTGTCGGGAAGTGGTGTGGATTTGGCTGGCTTACCTGACAGGGATCGGTAAGTTGCGAGAGTTCTTTGGCTAGCCTGACCCAAGTTCAAGTCTCGGTAGGTTGTGAGCGTTTTTAGGCGGTGAGAGGGCAGCTCCCCTTCCGACTAGCTATCGGAAAAGTAGCTCGGTTTATCGCTAACAGGTCGACCGCATGGAGCCTGACAGTGATAGGTAAAACGCGTGGGGCAGGCTCGAGCCCAGCCGGTTAGCAACCGGCACTAAGCAGCTGACAGGAATGCGATCCTTTGTGATCTTGTTTGGCGTGCGATCATTTGTGATCTTGTTTGGTGTTGCGTAATTATCTGTCGTGTCTTTGGAGGAGGTCGTCAATAGTTGTGTCGGGTCTACATTACGAGTCCGAGTGTTGAGTCGGTTGAGGAAAGTATCGGTGGTGTGTCAAGCGGGTTACCTGAGTTGGGGATAGTGGTTCCCTGAATTGAGTTTGTTGTTGGTGTTACCGGCATTGTCTGCTAAGTATGTCGTAGTCAGTCTGTTATCCGTGGTGGTGAGCGAACGCTCACCCCTAGCTGCTTTTCCTACAGGTACTGGCCGCAGGATGGACTAGGTGAGCTCTCGAAGCTTGAGGAGCTAGGAGCGGAGTTTGGGTTTTATCTTTTGAGTCTAGTGACGGATACCATGTACTTTGTCCATTTGTTGGGATGTTTTTGGAGTTATAAATATTATTTTGATTAACTAAATGGTAATCTCAAAGTGTTTATTCAAAACAGGTTTCAAATATTTTATTGTTTTAAACATTCGCGTCCTGAGTTCGGTTTACTGAAATTGGGGCGTGACAGCACTTTTTTGTAACATCCCGCCGTGCCAGACCCGGGCCCCACGCGCGGCGATGTTAGGTCTGCAGGCCAATACACCCCAACCCCTCTGGTGTACTGTCCATAGACAAATACCAACCTAGGTTGTTGGTGAAACTTGAACCCAAGACCTTACCCTTTATAGCATTTCCTTGAGTGATGTTATCACCAATTGAGCTGCACTTTTTCCAAGAAATTATGAAACTTCACGGGCTACAAGGAAACAGCTCAACTAAGATCGCTGCGATGACGGCTAAGCTTTTTGGATCCAAAACGGTCCTCGAATGGACCAAAACGTCGCTCGGTTGACTTTTCCAACGAAAAGTCAACATTTCCCAAATTGGTCAGAAAGTTGCCCTGAATCCCTCGGAACTCACTTTGGTCGATATCGGGGTCAACTTAAGTCCGGTATGACCCTCGGGGTCAAATTTAGGTTCATTCAAGTGTCTGCTTAGATTTTTTTAAATTTTCCTGTTTTTCGCAGGTTTGACTGGCGTTGACCGGGAGTGGTTATTACACACCGGCGGCCAACACCTTATACCGGAAAATCCTTACCAAAAATGTGGAAGGAAGCATATGCAATTCAAACAGATCGATAAAAGGGCCATGCGGGGATACAAAAATTAGGTTGACGAAAGAATTATACCAGAATCAAACCACGATGATCCGCTAGACCCACGACGATCAACACTAGGGAGGATGAAGAAACGCGTCCCACAACCGAATCTGAAGCAAAACATCGGACAACCAGACGAACAACCAGAGGCAGAAGGAGCAGCTCCGCAACGATCTAAACCCAGAAGGATGAAGAAACGCGTCCCACGACCAGAGCTAGAACTAGACACCTCCAGAAATCCGAAAGACGCACCACCTCAGCAATACTGCAACGGAAGAGACCAGGCAGGCACCTTAAAACGAACCTTCCAACTCGACCGAACTAGATCCGCAACAATCTGCACCCAAACAGTTGGAGAAAGCATCCCACGACCAGATCTGAAATGAGTCACTGCTAAAAAGCCGCAAGAAGCACCACTGCCACCACCACCGCAAGAAACAGATCTATAGGAGCTGACTACTCCGAAGGCCAACACAATCGGAGATCATAGCCTACTTCAAAGAGTAGATCTGTCGCTCACCTCCGAAGCACCCCCAATCACTGCTCTAAGGGATTACCGAGATGAACTCAGGAGAACCGCAAAACTGAGGACAACACTAAAAACCGAACTGTGCTCGAATCCGACCCGGGCTTGGATCTGACCCGAATCAGGAGCAGATTTGGATCTGACCCGGATAGGCCCAGGTCAAGACCAGGCCCGGCCCAGCCCCAGACCCGGACTAGGCCCGGACCCAGCCCAAACCCTACCCGCCCGACCCGAACCCATATCCGCATCACCTTACCCGAGCCAGCAGGCATCACCCAAAACCAGACGAGCCACCCCCATCCCGACCAGCTTCAGTCCGAGAAGGAAGAGGAGTTCCGGCGAGGAATCAGCATAAAGTCCCACCTACACAAAGCTCCAGCGAGACGTACAACGGATCTGCTCTGGTGACTGCATGAAGCCCCGACTCCGGCGAGCGAAGCGAACTGCCCGGGACTAACAACTGCCGACGAGCAAACCTCTCCTAGAAGCAGGAAACGGACCAGAATGGGAGAAGGGAAGAAGGATAAGGAAGGAGGAGGAAAGGGGGGGGGGGGAAGAAGGATAGAAGAGCTCCTCACCGACAACGATCCCAGCCACAGCCGAGTCCGTCACCGGCGAGGCCGTAAACGAGGGAGGCGGCGGTTTTTGGAGAGAAGGCTTTTTAGAGAGAAAAGAAAGGTTTAGAACATACCTCATGGATTGACACATCTATATTTATAGTAATTGGTTTTATATATGGTATAAGGACTGTGATTGATTTTTGAAGGTTTATTAGGGAGTTTAGAGGCGGGTTCTGCTCATGTAAACACTGAAATCTGGTATATCTTATGTTTTTCTCTCTAGATGAGTTTCTCTTAAATAATTACATATCATTTCCTAAGTTGTTTTATTTATAATTTTATTGTAGAGTTTATCTTAAAACAACGATAATATAGTTTCTAAAGTTTTTTGTTTGTCTTATGTTTTTTTGTTGAATGCTAATAAGTAATATATTTTAAACGATGTCTGTATTAATAGAAACACGTTTTCAATCATGTTGTTTCAAAGATGAAGTATTACAACAAGCATCACGCAATGCGCGGTGCATGAACCTAGTTAGATATAGATAGGTGAACATCCATAATAATTAGGTGCACATCTGAATAATTAAGTGCACCTAGACGTAATTACCCCTTGATACTAACCTCACTAATTATGGGAAATACAAAAATAAAATATTTCAATAATTCAGTAAGTGTTTGGGCTAAAGTTAATAACAGACCAGGCGTCCCAATTTTATGAAGAGGGCCTCGCAGCCCTATAACCAGAACTGTTGCATTTCTTTTTCACATCTAATAGCTAATAAAGTCTTGTGCTCTTTCGATCTCATTGGCCATCGTTGAAGAGACGTCACCGCTTCTTCTCGCCGCCGTTCTCTTCTCCCGCTACCGTTCCACTCGTCACCACCGATTTCGCTGTAAAGTTACTTCATTTCATTTTCTTTTGTTTTCTCATTTGTTCCAAATTAACAATTTGTGAGTTCAGCTGAAACCTCCTACGATCCCTCAACCATGTTTCACTCGATTTAGCCCATATCAAGTGTTTTTGTGTGTGTGTGATTCAGATTAGTTGATAGAATTTGTTTATTTGTTTTATAATGTTTCGGGGAAGATAATTCATATCAATTTCGTTAATTTCTGGAACCATTGTTGATGTACAACTATACTCAGGGGCGGATTTAGAGGGGTATAGGGTATTACAATCGTATACTTTTCAGTTGCCTTCGATTTGATATCATACGGGTCTAAATCGGAGTTCGTATGAAAAGGTTATAGCCATTTTAAGATCTTTCTTGCACGAAGTTTGCACGTGGTTTGCACGTATATTGCATATGAATGTCATTTCCATTTATTTTGTACCGCATTTAGTAATGATCGATGGCATACCCTAAATTATAATCCTAGATCCACCTCTGCCTCCACTTCCACCTCCATCAACATTGAAACAGAAATAACCGACAACTGAAATCAATATTATGCATATAGCCACCGTAAAACCGATAAGTGAACCTTCTTTGAATGATTTCACAAAAGTGGACAGGGATTATGGGACAAGTAAGACATTATAATCCAGGACAATCGACTCGGTCGGATGGGAATGGAAATGAGGAATCAGCCCAGAAAAATTGTTGTGGGACAAATTGAGAGACACTAAGGGCAACAAGGGTGTGTGGTATGGCACCACTAAAGTGATTGTAGGAGAAATCGATCACCTTAGGTTGGGGAAATAACCGAAAACATTTGGTAGGTAGCTCCAGAAGTTGACAATGGCCCCATAGAGGCTAAAGAGGCTCCGACAATCACCGAACTCCGTGAGAAGCGACGAGAGAGTCATGTTTGGGGTTATCACTCAAGTCATTGTATATGCTCTCAATAGCCTTTTCATCCACAGAAACAAACACCACAAAAGACAAAGCAAGACCCACTTATTACCGAGTTCGAAAGACCAGTAATCTATTTGGCACGTTAGGGATATTGGATAATCAGGCCAAACACGTTTAGCTTAGGAGGTTGAAAAGTTAGGCCCAAGACCATTAATCGGCTTTTCAAAATGGGCCTAAACCGTCATCTGAAAGCCCACAAAGTGACTGACCTCATTTCATCTCTACCCTTTGGCGCTTCCTTCTTCAACTGATTTCTAAGTTACAGAAGGAGCGAGTCAGCACCAACGAAAACACTCGGACGGAAATGCAGGTCCATAGATTGTCTCGATTGGGACGACACATCGATTCAAAGCATAGAGATTGGGAGAGCCTTCGAACTGTGGGAGGACCCTCTTCGACGATTCTTGCAAAAGATTGAATTTTTTCAGGTTTTGTTCGTCTCAACAGTCACAATTCAGTGTATCCATTTTATACATCATTTTGGTTCAACCATATTTCTGTTTATATTTGTTCAGCATTTGCCTAATCGAATTAAGGTTTAATTTGGGCGTCGAAATGTTAATTTGTTACCGTATCGGCCCGTTTTGAGCTGCAAATGTGAATATCGGCTCTGTGAAGACAAGATACTGATTTGTGCGTTCTGGGTTTTATTTGTTGCTGATGTTTTTTATGCATGGCCTGTGAAAAGAGAGGTTGTTCATCAAAATTCAAGTTGAATTTTTTTATTAGGGTTTTTTTCGGGTCTAACATTTTTTCATTCATTTGTGTATTTGAGTTTCTCTAAAACCTTGAAATTCTAATTTTTCTAGTCAGCAAGAATCATGTGGTTGGCTAATTAACTTAATTTGATGTGTTTGTTTGAGTTCAACAAATATGTGTTGATGTGTTCAGGGGAGGAACTAAGGGGGTAAAAAAAATACCTTGAATATGTGAGAATCTAGCTTGATGATATAAGCCTTATAAATGTTTATATGAGAATCTGTGTTCATATCCTAGTTGGAGAGGAGAAATCTGGTGAGAACCATGTTTTAACGTAGGAACCGCGAGAACCAATCTAAGTCATCCATTTAAAGAATGGATGAATGCGATGCAATTGAGTAGTTGACTTGTTGATTGCGAAAAAACATCACTTTTTAGTAAGTGGTAAGAGCTTTTTAGTAAAATTATCATATTACTTTTTTAAACCAATTCACTAATCTAATTTTTTCCCCTTTGTTTGAACTCCGATTGACTTCAAACTTGCGCCATTAGTTTTTTTTAAGGGCTTTTAATCAATATCAATCATGAATATATTTTGAAGCAAGAAAAAAAATTATTTCGAGGTTGAATTTTTTTTATAAAAAAATCTGGGTAATTTTTGTCAACACTTTGCTCCAGATTTATCAACACTTTTACACTGGTTTTATCAACACTTTACACTAGTTTTATCATCCCATTTTCCAAAACTGATCATGATTTTATCACTTCATCACATGCTTTTTATGAATACTAGTTTTATCAACACTAAACACTAGGTTTATCATTCAAATTACGTGTGTTTTATCACCCCCATCACATGTTTTTTTGAAGCACGAATTTTTTTTATTTCGGGGCTGGTTTTTAAAGAAATTATATATGAGTAATTTTTATCAACACTTTGTTCTGGGTTTATCAACACTTTACCCTGGTTTTATCACCCAATTCTCCAAAACTGATCATGATTTTTATCATCTCATCACGTGTTTTTTTTATGAAAACTAGATTTATAATTGAATTATATAATAACCACTCTCGGTCAACGCCTGTCAAACCTGCGAAAAACAGGAAAATTTAAAATTTTTAAGACTGGTAGTTAAGTGAACCTAAAATGACCCCGAGTGTCATACCAGACTTAATTTGACCCCGTTATTAACCAAAGTGAGTTTCGGGGGACTCAGGGCAACTTTCTGATCAATTTGGGAAAAGTTGACTTTTCGCTGGAAAAGTCAACCGAGCGACGTTTTGGTCCATTCGAGGACCGTTTTGAATCCAAAAAGCTTAGCCGTCGTCGCAGCGGTCTTAGTTGAGCCGTTTCCTTGTAGCCCGCCAAGTTTCATAAATTCTTGGGAAAAGTGCCCGTTCGGGGCCCGAAACGTCTGTTTTTCGCGAATCTGATTGGAAAATATCAAGTAGATATTTTCCAAAAGGTGTGGGACCCACCTTGACACTTGTCCATTATGTGGTGGTGTTAGTTTTGGGGGGGGGGAAACTATGTGTGGACATAGTGTGGCCGGCCATTTTGGGTTAAAAAGAAAAAAAGAAAAGAAAATATGAGTTAGTTGTTTAAAATAGAAAAGAAGAGAGTGTTTTAGAGAGAGAAGGAGAAGAAGAAGAAGAAGAGAGAAGGAGAAAAGGGTTAGTGTTGGGAGAGATTGAACCATTGGATCGTCTCAAGACAAGGAGCAATCGTCTTCCCCTCGTCTTCCTCTACGGTAATACCCAAACCGATTCTCGTTTTGACTAATTTTGGAAGTTAGGTTTTTGTAAAACTATTAGTTTGAGGTGGTTTTGATGTTGGGGTAGTTGTTGGAGACGTTTTAGAGGTGTTGGAGGCTTGATTGAACGTTTTCCGGCGACCGGGGGCTCGGGAGAAGCCCCGGCCACCATGGGGGGTGGCCGGCCACCATAGGAGGTGGCTGGCCGGAGGAGCTAGGGCCGGCCACCACCATGGTGGCCGAGCCTCATTTAAGCCCTAGGGGCTCTCGGCCAAGTAGCTTGGGTGGGGCCCCACGTGCTCGGGTGATCGGGTTTTGTGTTTCGGGTGGTTTAAAACGTTCCCCGGACCATTTATCCTTAACCGAATCGAAAATTGGAATTAAATTGGAGAAGTTGTAATTAACGGGTTTTAGAAACTTTAAACGTTAATTAATTGACTCGGAAGTCGGAATTCGATTCCGTCAAGTCCATTGGGTTCCTTGAACTATCCTAAGACCGTAGAAACAAAAACGGGGGCTTTTGGAGCCCTGGAAGGCAATTTACAAAACCCGGGCAGATTCACCATGTCGGGCGAATCGGGCCTTTACGGGTCCTTCATCGACAATGTCGAGTAATTGGGAAGTTTGGGAGTGATCGACATTGTCGGGGTTAAGTTTGGGCATCGAGTTTAATGATTTTCAGTTTATTCCTGCAAGTGGTTAAGTGTCTTTAAATTGTGTTCTTCTAGATCGTGCCACGAACCGATGCAAGGGAAAGCTGAGTGAGTGACTGAGATCATCACCGGAACTCGTGGTTGGCTTCTGGGTGAACACGCACGAGGTAGGGAAAAGTAGCCGGATCTCGGCCCTGACTGGGGAAAGTTAACAGTAGAATTGCATGTGACACCGGGGTGTCGTGGGTTGAGTAGTTTTATTTAATTATTAGAAAAGCATGATACGAGATCGTAGTAATTATTGGAAAAGCATGTGACACTTAGTAGTGTCGTAGGAGCAGAGAACTTAGCGATATTAGAATTACTGGAGGCATATGACCATGCCCGGAGGTTGTTTGTGAAACTAGTGATCTTAGGACTGTTGGAGGCATTGAGTATGCCGGAGGTTGTTGTGTATTATTATTGTTGAGTTTTGGGTGGCCTTGAGAGCCCGTATTATTATTGGTGTTTTGGGTGGCCTTGAGAGACCGTGTTATTATTCGTGTTTGGGTGGCCAGTTAGAGTCTCGGTAAGTTGCGAGCGTGTTTTATTGTTGAGTTTTGGGTGGCCATGAGTGCCCGTGGGGTTGTTGAACCCGTGTCTTTATCTTTGGTGTTATAGCTGGCTTACGAGTTAGAGTCTCGGTAAGTTGCGAGCGGGTTTCATCGTTGAGTTTTGGGTGGCCATGAGTGCCCGTGGGGTCGTTGAACCCGTGTCTTTACCTTTGGTGTTTTGGGTGGCCGTGAGTGCCCGTGGGGTTGTGAACCCGTGTCTTTACTGTTGGTAGTTTGAGTGGCCGTGAGTGCCCGTGGGGTTGTTGAGCCCGTGAATTACTGTTGGTGTGTCTTGGGTGGCCATGAGAGCCCGTGTTTGACTGTCGAGTCTTGGGTGGCCATGAGAGCCCGTGTTTGACTGTTGAGTCTTGGGTGGCCATGAGAGCCCGTGTTTGACTGTTGAGTCTTGGGTGGTCATGAGGGCCCGTGTTTGACTGTTGGTGTCTGGGGAGGCCGTGTGTGCCCTTGGGGTTGTTGAACCTGTGTCCTTACTGTTGGTGTGTCTTGGGAGGCCGTGAGTGCCTGTGGGGTTGTTGAACCCGTGTCTTTATCGTTGGCGTGTCTTGGGAGGCCGTGAGTGCCCGTGGGGCTGTTGAGTCCGTGTTTTGTTGTTGGTGTCTTGGGTGGCCATGAGTGCCTGTGGAGTGTTGAACCTGTGTTGTTGCTGTTTGTTGAACTTGCTTGTGATTGTGATTGTGGTTACCTGAGTGAGAGAGGTTATTGAGACAGTCGACTGCCTGGACCGACTGGGATCGGAAAGAGCGAGGGACAGAGAAGTTGTAAGACAGGTCGACTGCCTGGACCGACTTTGTGTTGGAAAGAGCGAAGGACAGAGAAGTTGTAAGACAGGTCGACTGCCTGGACCGACTTTGTGTTGGAAAGAGCGAGGGACAGAGAAGTTGTAAGACAGGTCGACTGCCTGGACCGACTTTGTGTTGGAAAGAGCGAAGGACAGAGAAGTTGTAAGACAGGTCGACCGCCTGGACCGACTGGGATCGGAAAGGGCGAGAAACAGAATTGGTTACTGAGCAGCTGGTTTGCGATCCTTTGTGATCTTGTTTGGTGTGCGATCCCTTGTGATCTTGTTTGGTGTTGCGTAGTTTCTTTTGAGTCCTTGGAAGAGGTCGTAATCGTTGTGTCGGTCTACTTACCTGTTTGAGTGTTGAGTTGTTCGAGGAAGGTCACCGTGGGTGGTTGTCAGTCAGAGTACTTGAGTTGGGGACAGTGATCCCTGGAGTTGAGTTTGTTGTGGGTGTTACCGGCATTGTCTGCTAATTATGCCGTAGTCAGTCTGTTATCTGTGGTGGTGAGCGAACGCTCACCCTTAGCTGCTTTTCCTACAGGTACTGATCACAGGACGGACTAGGGGAGCTCTCGAAGCTTGTGGAGCTAGGAGCGGAGTCCGGGTTCAGTCTTTTGAGTCTAGTGACGGATACCTTGTACTTTTGTCCACGTGTTGGGACGTGTTTTTAAGTTGTAATTATTATTTTGATTAATTAAATGGAGATTTTAAAGTGTTTATCCAAAACAGGGTTCTTTGTTTTATTGTTTTAAAATGTTCGCGTCCCGAGTTCGGTTCGCTGAAATTGGGGCGTGACAAATTACGTGTTTTTATCACCCCATCACAAGTTTTTTATCAACGTTAAACTCTAGTGTATCACACTTATTATCAAAATTGAAAATGTTTTTTTATCACCTCATTACATGTTTTTTTTATCAACATTTAGCACTAGTTTGGTACTCCGACATAAAACATTTATTAGTGAAGATTTATCAACGCTCAACATTATTTTTATCACTTTGATATAAAATTTTTATTTTCGTGCTTCAAAATATATTCATGAGTGATCTTGATTTAAAGCCCTTGAGAAAAGACAAATATTGGCGCGAGTTTGAAGTTAATCGGAGTTCAAACGAATCGGGAAATATTAAATTAGTGAATTGGTGAAGAAAAAAATGTACACTTATCCATATGACGCCATGTTGTTACAATTATGTCCTTGTTTGTGTGAGAATGGATGAAAGTGGCGTGTACGTGGGTTGGATTGAGGTGATGATGTGGCATTTTGATGAGTGTTAGATCATAGGTGAGAGTGGCTAGGATTGGCTCGGGCTCGTCTTTGGGAAGGTCCGGCAGAGGATGGTTGGGGGTTTGTACGTCGAGTAGTGGGTGGCCCTCGTAGTTGTAGAATTGGGGTGGCAGCGAGAACCCTTGCGGGGTCATCCCAAATTGTGATGGCACCTGGAACGGTGGCGTCTGGAACCCTTGTGGGTGCATGCCAAATTGTGATGGCAGTTGGAACCCTGGCGCCATTTGAAATTGTTGGGGACGGTATTGCCCTAATAAAAAAAATTAATACAATAAATTAAGTGCAAAAAATTAAAACAATAAAATAAGTGCAAAAAATTAATACAATAAATTAAGTGAATTTTTTTTAACACAATGTATTAATATAATAAATTAATTAAAAAAATTAATACAATGCATTAATACAATAAATTAAGTAAAAAAATTACGTTACATAAATAATAAGTTTGCACTTACCTGAACTCTACCCCGGTTGCGAGTATTGGGAGAAAGCGGAGTTCTCCCGATTGTCCCCTAGCATGTCTTGAAAATTATGTGCCAGTTCGTCGGGGCTGAATCCGACTTCGTCACCAATTGACTGTGCACGAGACCCAGCGTCGCCCGGCATTTTTCACGAGAATAATTGAAACGAGAGAGGAGAATTTGGGAAGGAGAGAGTGAAGTTGGATAGTGGAAGTAGAGATTGGTGTGGAAAAAAATGAGAGGAGATGAGTATTTATAGGGGTTTTTTTTGCTGATTTTTTAATTAAAAAAAAGTAGCCGTTAGTTGACCGTTGCCAACGGTCGGGGACACGTGGCGGCACCGCATGCTGCCAGCGCAGGCGAGAGAGCGACGGCGCGTCCAGCGAGAGGGGAGCACGGCGCGGGGAGCGGGAGCGCGAGAATGAGGAGCGGGACCGCGTTTTTCCGGCTCCACAGCGGAACGGCCAGCGCGCTCGGCCAGCGCACACGAGGGAGCGGGGAGCGGGACCGTTCTGTTGTGCGTGCTCTTAAGAGTGTTCTCAATATATTTCTCCTCTCTAGTTGGAACACCGTGAATTTGAATTTATATTTTATATTTGGTTTGTCACAAGTTTGGGCTTGGCCCAATCCGTTTATCCTTGTGTGACAAGTTCAACTACAAGGTTTGCCCCAGCCCAATCCGTTTATAATCAATCCCTTTCGCCTCTTGCGCGAATCACAAAATTCTTTTTTTCTGCGCGATAGGCTTCGAACAGCAGGCAGCCACCACTCCCTTCGCCGGAAGCAAGCAAGTCTTCTTCTTCATCACGTTTCACGGAAAATCAATTACTCAAGGTAAGATCTTAATTCTCATCACTATTTTTGTTGATTTTTCTTGAATTGAAATTCAGACCTAAAATTTACAAACCTAAATTAGTTGGATGGTAACAAGAGAAGATTAAGGGTTTGTTTGGAGTAGCTGGTTTAGGAGGAGGAGTGCTGTAGTTCGGGGCTGGTTTTTTGGTGATTCAGAGTTGAAGTTGTTTATGGCCTTTTAGTAGTGTTGAGTTGTTATTTTGTTGCTGATTGAATTTGTCTTGTCATTGCGTGTGGATGCTGAATTTTAGGGCTCATGATTTGTAAGGGTTTGCAAAATATTACATTGTGGTATTTATAATTTTTTTGCTTTGTTGATTAAAAAAGGTAGTCAAATTAAGACCATGGAAGTAAAGAGGGGTAAATTAAGGTTCTGAGAATATGAATTAGTGTGAGGCCATAAACATTATAATTTCATTTATATCAATGTGTTCTATTATAATTTTCTAATACATCTTTTATGTGGATTTTTGCAATGCCAGTTTATTAAGAATATGATCATGCGAGAGGTTCCTTTTGATATTCATTGTTTTTAATATGTCATGGAATGCTTATACGAGTTAATGTGTAAAGTTCTATTTTTACTTTATCAAGTTTAAAGTAATATATTTAATAGGAACTTCTTAAATTTAATAAAGTTTTTTCCGTCTATACCAAGATTCATGGAACCAAATGCTTCTATTCTTGACTCAATTTCAACAATTCAAGAAGCCTATATTTTAGAATCGTTGTTTTTTTTATTAAGTATCGATGGCTACCCCTAAAAAATATTCCTGGTTCCGCCCCTGGCTAGACTAGAAGATATTTTCATGTGCGTGTTAAAGTAAATGTTGTGTTTCGAAGATTTGGTTATTGCTTTGCTTTTTTTTTTCTTTTTCTGGGCTGTTGAGTTTTGACTTCTTAAGGGAGATTTCTCTGGCATAGCTTTACTGTGTTTTTAGGTTTAGGGTTTGCGAAAGTTGATTAAACTTTGCAATACATGGTAACAATGAAGATGAAAGCTGTAGTGTATAATTTTGGTGTTGGGGGATTTGGTTAAGCCATTATGATTATATTATATTATACTTTCCTATCACTGAGGCTTGTTGCATGTTTTTATATAAATAAAAGTCTTCATATAGCCCATTCTTGTTAGGGTATATGGTCCTCAAGCAAACGATTTTGTACTTAAGGATCCATCAACTGAACTCTGTGTTCATTTATCCTGTTTTGATGCTGTTTAAAATGCAATTCTAGTCCTGATTGGTCATCAGGAATACATGATTAAGATTAGGGCCTCCGTAATCTGGTTTACGTCTCAAACTCAATTTGAACAGTGTGTCTGATTTGTGGAAATAAAAAATCTAACCTATAACAATGGTATCATAGCCGAACCAAACATCTTGGTTTGGCTTTTTTCCATTTATTGATTTTGTCATACCTTAATACAAGCTCCAAAATTATTGGAAGTGTATAACATTAATTATTTTTCCTTCTGCAGTTAGAATTTCAAGGTTACTATAGTATATATCATATCCAGCTGTTCAACATACACCAAAGCTTATGATTATGAATGTTGTGGTAGGCTGGTAGCAGTACGTACTTCGAACTAAATCCGGATAGAAGACAACTGAAATTTCAATCATTTAGTATTATGATATTCTTATTGCTACGAAGTAAAAAAAACATTATAGAGTATTTTAGGATCATTAAAAATATATCATATATGATTTTGTTTTGTTCGATTGTCCAAATTTTTAACCTAAACCAAGTCAAAGTTGGCAATCGCTTTCCTTGGTTTATGGTTTAGACGTAAACCATGGGATTTGTAATTATGGCATATATTAGGTATGATAATTTATGCACTATATCTGACAATTCTAATTGGTGCAGATAAGTAAATTTGATCCACTAAACAATTTTGGTCTCGTACCTCCTTTGTCTATAAATGCTAAATAGTTGCCTTACTGTTTACATGGTTGACTGTACTTTTCAAATGACTCATCCGTTTCCCAAGTAAAGTTGGGGTCATCTGCAATGAATCCTTTACTAAAACTCCTTGATATCTTCTATTTATATTTCCCCCCACTTCTTACTTTCTAAAGATATTTCCTTCATTGAATCACACATTATCATCTTACTATTTCTTTTCATGTTTAGTAGGCAAATTCAATTTAATTTCTTTGACTGGTTAACTCATATTTCTTCACTGGTAACCGCCCTAGGTAGTTTTCTCTCATCTTATCTTCATTTGAAGCTAACCCTAACTCTTCCTCAGATAGTTTCATCCATAATCTCATCATTCTAAGTCTCTCCATTGATCACAAATCCTCCTTTGTATTACCCCATGAAATAGATTTGAAGCCTCTTTGCAGCCCAAGATTCAATGCTATACAATACAGTTGACCATATAGCTATTATCTAACCTTAAAAACTTTCCCTTGGTAATGAGAGGGATTCTTTTATCAGAATGCACCCCTGAAGCCCTCATTTGTACTTCTTACAAATTTCGTTTATTTATTGCTATATTTAGATGATGAGCAAAGTGAATATAGGATTATTGGCTTATCACAAAACATTTTAGTTCCATAGTAATTTTACTTTATGATGTTATTGAAGTTTTGGTTATATGTATTTTATTTTAGAAGTTAGCTCCAAATCCGCATCCCCAGACCTATTATTTTACTTGAACAGATGCGGCATATTACTGTTTTATTGGGTATTTATATCAGTACAGGTTATGCTGGATTAATTGCCTTGTACACGCATTTAAATTTTCTATTATTAAAAGTGATCTGGTTAACTGATAAGCTCTGAACTTTATTCAGGAAAGGGTACATATCCAGATTGCATCACAAAGCACAGCATGGCAGACTTAGAAAATTTGCTCCTGGAGGCGGCAGGAAGAACCAATACGTCAGGGAGAAACCGCCACTCTCTTCCACCATCTAGAAGGGGGCGTGAGGGTTCATATTCTGATGGAGGAAGTGACTCCCGAGATGACGACTCGGATGACGACCGTGGTTATAAAAGCAGGAAACCTTCTGGTTCTCAAGTTCCACTGAAGAAAAGAGTAGATCCTAATGAAAGGGATGATGACCAGGGGAGCCCGGAAGAAGGTGTTTATGCTGATGCTGGTTCTGATCGTGAGGGTGGAAGCAGTGATGAATCTGATGTTGGCAGTGATCTGTACAAGAATGAAGATGACAGGCAGAAACTTGCCGAAATGACTGAATTCCAGAGAGAGTTGATCTTGTCAGAGCGAGCACAGAAGAAAGATGATAAAACTTTCAAGGAGAAATTACGATCCAAACGAGATGAGAGAACTGTGCAATCCAGAAAAGAGACTCCGCCTCCCACATCGTCTCGTGCAGTGCGTTCATCAGCCAGATCTGCTGATAGGGCAGCTGCCAAGGATGATGCTTTGAATGAGCTGCGAGCAAAACGATTGAAGCAGCAGGATCCAGAGGCGCATCGTAAGTTGAGAGATGCATCTAGAGGAGGTTCTGCCAGCAGGGGTTTATCACCTGCCAAACGGAAATCTTTTGCTGCAGCAAGTCTGAGCAGCTCCAGTCAAAGTGACAGTGATAGTAGGTCCCACAGTGATGATGAGGGTTCAACAGGAGATGGTGGAATGGTTGACAGTGATGATGAGAGGGCCTTACTTGGGTCCTCAGGGCTGAAATTTGATGATGTAAAGCAAATCACCATTCGGAGGTCAAAACTTGCAAAATGGTTGATGGAGCCATTCTTTGAGGAGTTGATTGTTGGCTGCTTTGTGCGGGTTGGAATCGGGAGATCGAAGTCAGGGCCTATCTACAGGCTTTGTTTGGTCAGGAACGTTGATTCCACAGACCCTGATCGTTTGTACAAGCTGGAAAATAAAACCACATATAAGTATTTAAATGTTGTTTGGGGCAATGAGAGCTCCGCTGCAAGGTGGCAAATGGCTATGGTTTCAGACTCACCCCCAATTGAGGAGGAGTTCAAGCAATGGGTTAAGGAGGTGGAGCGAAGTGGTGGCCGGTTGCCAAGCAAGCATGATCTGTTAGAAAAGAGGGAGGCCATACAAAAAATCAACACATTTGTCTACTCAGCAGCCACCGTGAAGCAGATGTTGCAAGAGAAAAAGTCTGCTGCAGCGAGGCCATTAAATGTTGCAGCTGAAAAGGATAGGTTGAGGAGGCAGTTGGAAGTTGCTGAAAGTAAGCATGATGATGCAGAGGTGGAGAGGATCAAGACAAGGCTGCAGGAATTGGAAGCCTCTCGGCAAACCCAGAAGAAGGATGCCAAGGCTGTGAGGTTGGCTGAGATGAATAGAAAAAACAGAGTTGAGAATTTCAAAAATGCATCAGGGCTGAAAGCTAAAAATATTGGTTTGAAAGCTGGAGAGGATGGGTATGATCCCTTTTCAAGGAGATGGACCAGGTCTAGGAATTACTATGTTTCAAAGCCAGGTGGAGACGAGGCTGCTGCTGACGAGGCTGCAGTTGCAATTGATGCTACTACTGATGCACCCCTGGTTGGAGACACTGGCGGAAAAGAAGCAAATGGTAATGGCCTGGATGCTACAACAGCAGCCTTGCAAGCTGCAGCTGGCGCAGGAAAATTAGTTGACACTATGGCTCCTGTGGATAATGGGACAGAATCATATACGTTGCACAATTTTGAGCTCCCTATATCATTGGCCGTGCTTCAAAAGTTTGGTGGATCTCAGGGAGCTCAGGCAGGGTTCATGGCTAGGAAACAAAGGATAGAAGCCACAATAGGGTATCGTGTGCCTGAGAATGATGGAAGGAGACATGCTCTGACATTAACGGTTAGCGACTACAAAAGAAGAAGAGGGCTGCTTTGAACCGTGAAGCTGCACCCTACAAGTGTTTTTCTGGTAAGAATGTGCACTCACAGTTTATCATCAGAACTGGACGTGCTCTTTTTGGTATTCCTAGTATTTTCCGTCAGTACATTATCTGTTTGAACAACTTAAACCTGTTAAGTTAGAACTGAGATGATACATGCAGCAGTTCGGGCATGTGTCTATAGTGTGTTAAGTGGTATGCTTGTGTTATGATGATGATATGTTACATCCTGTTTCGGTCGAGTAAGCTATGCTGCCTATGCATGTTTTCATGAACCAAAGGCGATCCATGTATAATTGTGAGTGTGACCTCTCTCTCTATTTGTTGATTATTGCAATTTCACTAACACTTACTGTGGATGAGCATGCTTATTTATTTGGAAAATATCACAGAGTGTCCCATTTGCATACTTTCAAAAGGTGATTTTGTTGTTTTTAATAGAGATCCTATCTTAACCTGTTTAGAAATTGGAGCACCTTTATGTTAGTTGGAGCACCTGCAGTGGGGTGCTGCAGGCAGGTCGTTGCAGCGTCTCTTGCGGTGAGTCCTCGATGCAGGAGATGTTGCAGCGTCGTGTTGTAGCGCCCTCGCTGGCAGATCTTACAACGATGCGACTCGGCAACGTAGGCCCAACGGCTAGTCGTCGGCCCAATAACGATGTGCCATATGTCAACTTCAAATTTTCAAATGTCCTTAATTTTCTATATACAACACTATATCACTCTTATACAAAATTCGCACCTCTTCTCTTTTATACCTCATTTTTCCAACATCTCTTTAATAGCCGACCCGAGTGATTACCCAAAATATAGATTTGAACGAGAATGAGTCATCAACCATTGAAGAAGAGCTCATTTGCCAACTCCTATCCTTTACCTCGCTCTTCTAGTCCACCCAATCCGAACCGTCGTCGCAATTCAACCCAAAACAAAATTCCTAATGGTCGTTGTTGCAATTCATCTATGAGCAGCCTTCCCAATCTGCCCCGGCCAAGCCATTGAAGAGTCGAGCGAAGAAATCAACATCAACCGCGTCTCAAAGGCTGAGATGGATCATTAAGGAGGAGGAGCGGTTGGCAAAGGCATGGCTCAACCATTCTATGGATAACATCGGAGGGAAGTCCTAAAAGACCGATAAATACTAGACCAAAGTCGGGGACGAGGTCAGATGGTTGAGGAACCCAACCGACTCAACACACACGTGCAAGAATGGCAAGAACCATTGGCATCAGCTCAACAAAAATGTTAGTAAATTTCAGAGTCAGTATGTGCAAATTACGAACGCGTACCAAAGTGGGAGGAACGATGCTCAAATCATGTAAGGAGCAGAAAATGAATACAAAAGGGTGGAGAAACGGGAGTTCGCTTGGAAGCATGTTTTGAATATCGTGAAGGGGCACCCCAAGTGAGATGTGAAGATGATACCACAATGTCAAGTAGACATCGACTAGCCGGATCTCGACACAGAAAGTGAAGCAAGCAGCGTACAAGGTTGGACGATAATTGCAATTACACATCGATCGACGGAACCGAGCATGAGTTGACCTCATTTGTATGGAATAACGTCTGACCGACTAGAAAAAAGCGAAGTCTAAAGCCAAAGGCAAAGGGAAGCAAACTGTGGAGGCGGAAAACGATAAGCCATCCGACGCAGCTTAAGGCATAAACAACGGGCCGACCCTGAGGCCCGACCCGCGTTTTTGCGGGTCGCGGGCCGTCCCATAGTGGGACAGCTTTTACGCGGCCCGCAAAAACGCGGGCTAGGCCTCAGCCCTCGCCCCTCGTCCCGAAACACGGGCCGGGCCGCGTCCCTCGCCCGGCTGCCGTCCAGTGGCATGGCGCCACGTGTCCCTGCGTCTAGAAAAAAAAATCCGACCGTTTGAAAACGGTCGGTAACGACTACTTTTTTTTTAAAACTAAATCTAAAACAATTTAAACCCTATAAATACCCCAACCCCAGCCTCATTATTTCACACCCATTCTCCAATTTCACTCTCCCATTCCCACATTCTACTCTCTCATTTCCAAAATGTCCGACGATGAGGTTCCGACATATGAGTCGATGGCAACCCAAATGCCGACATTTGAGGAGATGTCA
The DNA here is from genome assembly GCA_963921825.1 of Erodium maritimum. Taxonomy (NCBI): domain Eukaryota; kingdom Viridiplantae; phylum Streptophyta; class Magnoliopsida; order Geraniales; family Geraniaceae; genus Erodium; species Erodium maritimum. Next base: position 82,453,625 of record OY997588.1, on the reverse strand, counting down.
GCCCAACTGCCGACATATGAGGAGATGACAACCCAAATGCGAGTAGTTGAGCGACGACTCTGGCAGAGGATTGAGAGGAGCATGCAGAGAGCAATGCCAAGGATTGAGAGGGCCGTCCGTGGGGAACCAATGCGACGAGAGATTAACAGAGGTCGTGCTGAAGCCCACGACCAATTAATGAGGTACTATTTTGTCGATCAACCCATATATGACCCAAATATGTTTAGGCGTCGGTTCCGTATGTGCAAACCACTTTTTCAACGGATTATGGACAAGGTCAAGAAACACAATAATTACTTCGTTCAGAAGTAAGACGCGACCTCACGCTTGGGCTTATCAACGGAACAGAAGTGCACCACCGCGATACAGATGCTTGCGTATGGGTGCTCGGCCGATTCATTGGACGAAACTCTGCACATTGGGGTAAGCACCATACTTGAATGTTTACGTAAGTTTTGCGAGGCCGTCATTGAGGTATTTGACGTCGAGTACCAGCGTACACCCACACCGGTTGACATGGAGTGCTTACTTCGAGAAAGGTACAACCGAGGGTTTCCCGGAATGGTGGGGAGTCTTGACTACATGCATTGGAAGTGGAAGAATTGCCCAACCGAAGACCAGGGAGCCAATGGACGGGGAAGTCACCATGGGGACAAGACGGTTATGCTTGAAGCTGTAGCGTCCCGTGATTTATGGATTTGGCATGCGTTTTTTGGGATGACTGGCTCGAACAACGACATCAACGTCCTCAACAACAACCACTTATTCCAAGACGCTTACTACGGCCGTGAGCTGGGAGTGGAGTACTATATCAACGGCCATCGGTACGACCGACCTTATTACTTGGTGGACGACATTTACCCAACATGGGCATGGTTCGTGAAGACTATTCGGCATCCCTACGATCCCAAAGAGAAGTTGTTTGCTAAATGCCAAGAAGGTGCTAAGAAAGATATTGAAAGAGATTTTGGAATACTTCAAGCAAGGTGCCACATCATTTCCCGTCCCGCTCGTACTTGGAGCAAACACACTTTGGCTGATATCATACACACTTGCATCATTCTACACAACATGATTGTAGAGGATGAGCGCTACCGGTACGAGTATGGGGATGAGGAGTTATTGTACGAGCAACCTCCAGAAATGCCAAATTGGACACCACTGAAACGATGGCACCAAGGAGGGCCATTGACATACCAGCAACTAATGGATTGTCAACATAGTGTCACAAGTTATTAGACCCATAAGCAACTACAAAATGATCTTATGGAGCACTTATGAGGTCTATATGGAGCTGGTTTCCATGACGACGAGTAGTCGTTTGTACTCTTGGAGCTGGTTTTTGGGCTGTATTAAAATGGGATGAATAAAAGTTCAAGTTCATTTTTATTCGTGTTAAATTTATTTCTTATATTTTTTTATTGTCATTAATTATTTTTTTCACATTTGTTTATATTTTATATAATTTAAACGGTTTCTGATAAAGAATTAAATAAAACAGCAAACTATCAATTAATTAACAACTCAGTATCTAGTTAACATCAGGGCCTCACTGTGACCCTCTCATTGCAAAACACCCACTATTCTGAGTCCCTAGTCCCACGATTTTGTCCAGTCAGCACAAGGGACTCAGGACTTGGGACTCACCAAGGGCCTTTCCATTGTACATGCTCTTAGTCCCTTCGAGGTCACGCTGCGGAGCTGCGCATGTTGGCTGAGACCAAAGACATGAGTCTTCAAAGGTTGCTGGATACCTACGCAACAATCAGTAGCCAAGACACTTCCGATATGACCACGTCGGAACAGGAAGCTCGTGACACGCTCATACATAACATTTCGAAACAATTGGGACAAATTTGATTTAGCATCAGATTAATAAAAATACTTGGTGTTGTCATTTATTGTTTTCCCCTGTCTTGTACGCATTTTCATTAATAAATGAACAATTTTTTGGACTTTTTATTAGTTTCTCGGTTTTCGTGCACATACACTATTCGGTGAATAGTGGCTTCTACGTCGTCGTTGCCACGCCGCAGCTGACGCATCTCCTCCTTATAAATACCACTTCTATCCTTCATTTATCCTCACACCGCTCTCCAATTCTCGCCTCCAACGTCTAATTATCCTTGTTTTTCTCTAAAGAATGAGTACTTTGACTGGTTCATTGGTGGATGGTCCATTATGGTCGGTAGAGGAAGAGATGCACCTACTTCAACATGCCGAGATAGGAGGAAAGTATTGGGATAAAATATACTTCAATTTCGTTTCTTTAGGAGACAAGTTTTCCTAAACGGTTGTAGAAAATATTGGGGGATCATTTTAGCAGAATAACAAGATGTGCAAGAACTTTGACAGGATCTATTAGAGACGTCTCCAAGAACATGCAAAAGGAGAAATCGAGGAGGAGATCTATGCTGTGACCGTGTCTGATTACGAGCTCAAACACGGGAAATAGACTAAAGGTGCTTGATGAGAGTTGCTCAAAGATCAGCTAAAGTGGCGTATGTACATTGGCGCGATTCAAAATTAGTGGAATGATCCTAGGGTTTGTTTTATTATCGTATGCAGATTTTATAAATGTTGTGTTTGTGTGGTATAAATAAAATTAGTAGTTTATTTTAGGGTTGTTTTGAAATTATAAAATATTACAAAACACCCAAACAATTTGCTCTTATCACTACCGAGTAGTTCACTACAGAGCTAGTGGTAGCAACTAGTGGTTTGGAAGGGAGAGAATGAAAATGTGCTCCTACTACTCTTTCCTACCACTAAATAGTTTTTTTCATTTATCACTAAAGATGCTCTTAAAGCATTTGCGTTGTTGGGATCTTTCTAGATGTTGAGGTTGGAGACTACACTTAATACCAGCCACTGGTAGGCTAGCTTTTTTAGTGAGAGGAGACACCAATTTTTTTAACGTTAATACGTGATGTTAATTTTTTTTGAGGGGGCACAACTAAGAAATCAAAAGGAATTTAAAGGGTATTTAAAACAAACAAAAAACAAACATGCCCCCTAGAGCCTTAGTGGCTCCGCAACTAGTGCCAACACTATTGCAAGATGTCAACGATCGTAAGAGTCGACGCCGAAGTTGGTGCTTATCGTAGACGTTGAGACCAAACGTCAAAGTCGGCGTCTCCTTGCAATAATGATTCCGCGGTATCGTGTTTAGCCTAACCAATGGATGGTTGATACGTGACAATTTCATTCAATTTTATCGTTGGTTACAACTAACAATCTGATTAATAAAAAACAAATAAACAAAACCAATTTTAATACCGTACACCCCCCATTCTATGCCTATATCTTCAATCTCCTCTCTCTACACTTATTCAATTCTCTTAACACTTCATTTTCATACTCTCATCAAGAGACAAAGTCAAGCGAAGATTATGTGATTATTTCCAAACAACTAATTGATAAAAACAAATTCGAGTGCATTGTGAACCCCAACTCAGTCGATCCGAGTGTTTGATTCATAGAAATATAGTATATAAATTCATGCCTCATCACAATCCATTTCTGTCAGCTAACTGTATAAAGTAAAAAATAAGGTTAATCACTTGTTGGCTTCATCAGTCAAAAGACTTGTACAGAGAAAAAAACAAGCATGCATATGGGTTTCAGGGTACTATTAAAGTGGAGTGAAACTCGGACTAAGGTTCACTAGCAAGAAGTGTATAAAGACGAAGGATCATTGAGGTACCATTAATGCTAAGGATGAAAATATTTAACGGTTATTTTTTATAGGCCCAAAGTGTGTACTAACGGAAAACCCAACGACTAGCTCTACAAAAAGGCCACGAGGATGTACAAGGCAAGCGGAAAACCAAAACACTTCATTTGAATGCATTGGTAGGAGACAGTTTGGAATGAGTCGTAATGGACGGGAAAGAAGTAATTGAAGACGACAAACAGAAAAGATTGGATGGTGTTGATCCATATAGTTCGTCTCCAACACCGTCATCAACAGGGTATGGTTCTAGTTCATGTTTAAAACTCAAAAGGGATCATGATGTTAGAACCCTAATCGAATCCCTTGTGAATCCAACGCTTAGTCAAATAATCGGGATTTAAAATATTGAAACAACATAGAAAACGTACCTGATGATTGCATGTCGATGATGAGAACAAGAATGATTTTGGTCTTCCACAGATTAATCTCTTATGCTCTCCATGTGCTCTCACTCAATAGATGGGGATGGAGGAGAAAGAAAGACGATTGATTAATCTTGGGGACCAAACCCTAATATGTCTTTATATATATAATCTGAATAAAGCCCATTACTCTAATCAGAATTATATGGGTATCACACATTACAAAGCTCATACTCATTAATGTTTTAAATTGGGCTTTCCAACTAGTAGCCCAATACGAATCATTGACCCCAAATATATTTGTCCAATTTGTAAGCCCACACGTTGGATTATAAAATAACCCAACAATCTCCCACTTGGGCTACAAATTGATTCCTAATGACAATTATATTTGAAAACTATATGTGCGCACAAAATGGTCAATATTCTTAAAACATTCCCCCTTAGTCAATCTGGTCCATCTCCTGTACCAACATGAGACCAAAGCGGCCTTTGCTACAACAATCGTAACTAGACCCATCAATGATCACCATGCCAAATACATTCAATGACATAGATCAAGTATGGATGTGTGACTGAAAATTTCATGCAATGAGATATCATTCATGCCTATTTCCACTTGGTCCTTAATGCTTAAGTGAGATCAATATTTAGTCTTTCAAACCTAATGTTAAACCGCAATTGAAAGACAAAACATTCAGAGCAACAATGATAATTACATCATCAACTTTATTCTGCAGAATACTTAACAAGTATAGTGTCATTCCGAATAGCAAACATAGGCAACAAACTCCCACTAAAACCGCATATCGTCAATTAAGACAACACCCATATGAGCAGTATGCTCATGAAACACTTTAGGTGTCAAGCCCTTAGTTAGTGGGTCCGCTAGCATGTAGTTTGTTCCTATATGCTCAATATACACTATCCTGCTCTGAACTCTTTCTTTAACAACCAGAAACTTGATGTCAATGTGTTTATACTTTGACGAACTTTTGTTGTTATTCGTATACATGACTGCAGAAAGGTTGTCACAATAGACCTTTAGAGGTCTTTCGATTCCATCTAGAACCCGCAACCCGGTGACAAAATTTCGCAGCCATATAGTCTGATTGGTTGCCTCATAACAAGCTATGAATTCTGCTGCCATGGTGGAATGAGCTATAAGTGTCTGCTTAGCACTTCTTCAAGACATAGCTCCTCCTGACAACAGAAAAACATAACCAGAGGTGGATCTCCTAGTATCTTGACAACCCGCAAGATCGGAATCAGAATACCTAATGATCTCCAAGTTTTCTGACTTCCGATATGTGAGCATGTATTCCTTTGTTCTCTGTAAGTACCTCATGACCCTTTTGGCTGCTTTCTAATGATCCATACCAAGGTCACTAAGTATCTGCCCAACATGCCGAGTATGTACGCCAAATCTGGACGTGTACATACCTGAGCATACATAAGACTCCCAACAGCCGAAGCATATGGAATCTTAAGCATTTCCTTTCTTTCTAATTCATTCTTGGGGCACTGTTTGAGACTAAACTTGTGTCCTTTAGCGACGAGAGTATCTTCTAGTGCACAATCTTTCATGCCAAACCTGGCATGAACCCTTTCGATATAGTTCTTTTGTAATGACCTAAGAATACAACGAGAGCGATCTCGGTGTATCTTGATTCCTAAAAAAAAAGTTGCATCACCAAGATCCTTCATTTGAAAATATTTCGTTAAAAAATCTCTTGGTTTCAAGCAACAAACCTATATCGCTACTTGCCAACAAAATATCGTCGACATACAACACTAGGAAGATGAATTTACTCCCACTGAACGTATGATATACACAATTATCCACTACATTGACCTCAAAGCCATACGAGGTAATGATAGTATGAAACTTGTGATACCATTGACGGGAAGCCTGCTTGAGACCTTAGATGGACCTTTGAGTTCACAAACCATAGACTTTGAGTCACCTGATACAAAGTTTTCTTGTTGTACCATATATATGATTTCCTCAATTTCATCATTGAGAAAATCCGTCTTAACGTCCATCTAATGCAACTCCAAATCCAAATGAGCTACACGTGCCATTATTATTCTAAAAGAATCTTTCGATGATACAGCAAAGAAAATTTCTTTATAGTCAATACCTTCCTTTTAAGTAAAACCCTTTGCAACTAGACGCGCTTTATACCCCTCAAAGTTGCCCTTCGAATCCCGCTTGTTTTTTTTTATTTAAAATCCATTTGCAACCAATGGGCTTCGACCTTTAGGCAACTTGACGAGTTTCCAAATGCCATTATCATGCATAGATTTAATCTCATCATTCATAGCATCGATCCACTTTTGACAGTTAACACTTTGTTTGACCTATTGGAAGTTGATTGGATCATCTTCCATTGTCCCTGTGTCAAACTCGTGTTCCTGAAAGAATACAATGTAATCACTAGAGATTACACTCCTCCTGTCTCTAGTGGATCGCCTAAGGGACACTTCCTCTTGAGGTAGTTGTGGTTGCTCTTCGGGAACAACCTCTTGAACTTGACCAGGGAGTGGTAGAGAAGAATCCTCATTGTTGTCTTCTGTTGAGTCTTGAACAATGTCAACTGGTTGAACATTTTCAATAGCAACATCCGGTAGAGGAACGAATTCCTTTTCAAAGACAACACTCCTAATACTCTCTCCCCCCTCAAACACAACATCCTCAAGAAATCTCGCATTTCCCGTTTCGAAAAAGGACTTAGTTGAGGGATCATAAAATTTAAAACCCCTCGACCGTTTAGGATACCTAACAAGGTAGCAACTAACCGTTCTAGAATCCAGTTTATCCTCACGTGGCCTCTAAGGCCCCGCCTCAGCTGGACAACCCCAAATGTGCAAGTGCCTAATACTAGGCCTTTTCATGTCCATAATTCATAAGGGGTTTTAGCTACCGCTTTACTAGGTACTCTATTCAGTATGTAAGCCGCAGTTTTAACTGCCTCTCCCTAGAGTGATTCTGGTAAAGAAGAATGACTAATCATACTTCTCACCGAGTCCTTAAGAGTTTTTTTTCGCCTGTCCGCGACACCATTCATGCGAGGTTTCCTTGCATGGTGTATTGTGGGACGATTCCGCACTCCTCTAGGAATTTGGCAAAAGACAAGTATAAATGTGAACTTCCCACTGCAATTACCTTATCACTAATCCTCTATCTTTTGTTGCCCATTGAGGTCATTGCAATATGAGCACTTTCAGTCTTTTCACGCTTCAACCTATCCTCTTCTTGCACAAAATGAGAAATGAGCTCATTAAGAGTCCATTTGTCCTAATAAGTATTATAGCTAACTATAAACTGACCATAGTGTGCAGGAAGTGAGATGCGGACCAAATGCAAAAGCAAGTCATCAGACAGATCAAGCTTGAGCCCCTTAAGTTTTGAAGCGATGTTAGACAAACGACTTTCAATTTCTTTAAGGAAACCCCTTACAGTGACCTCATTTGGCATAACGCCCCTAAATGTTTCTAGAACACTACGTTGGATCATCATAAGACTTAGGCGATTCAAACGCTCCTACTTCTCAAAGTTCACCTTATCCTAAGTAGAACTTTTATCCGTAAGAGAAGCAGGTTGTTTAAACCTTATCGCATAGTCTAGATCCACACAACCGAGAACTAACAGAATGTTCTCTTTTTATCTCCTAAAGTTTGTGTTGTTAAGCACAATAATTGAATTCATGTTGGCAGTGATATTAGCAGCAGATAGTAACTATCCATACAGAACAAATAAATACATAATCTCAAACATTGAAAATCATGTTATAACACATTAAGAATAAGCAAACAATTCTCATGTGATACACAATTTTCAATCAACCGAAGTGATGGGCCCATACAACCAAGATACCTATCACAACATTAATGTCTATCTTTGGATAGAATCATTAATTCGTAAGTGGTACTCTTGCACGCAGAATTCAAGTGTTGACGATAAATTCGGTCAAATAACATCATTCCTTTGGGCCGGTATGTTATCCACATGAAAACTTTACAATCGTCACACACCATTCCCACACGTGTGTTCATTGTTCGGCCAATCAATGACCTTCCTTTGGGCCGATACATTGACTGCATGAACAATGAGCACACACATCCCGTTATTTTAAAATAAATAAACCTACACACAAGAGGTTACTTTGGCAACTTTATGCATCGATCTACTCATTTAAAATAGGGGACAAAAAATAATATTAGTAAGTAGGACTGGGCATGGTCGGTTAAACCGACCATCTACCTCACTTTGACCCCACACCGGAACTTTTCGGTTTCGTATTTTCAAGACCACCACCGGAACCGCGACCGGAAATTAGGAAAATTTCCGACCAACACGGTTTCCGGTCGGTTTTGCGGTCTGGACCGATAATCCACGAAATATACAATTTTCATTGTCAATTCTCTCATTTTATTCTCATTATCACCACTAAAATAGATCTAAATCCCATTCTTTCGTAGATCTGAAATTTAGAATACATCATTCATCCAAAACTTACATCCACTCGAATACGAATGGAAAGTAATAGATCTACAACGGTCAGACCATAAACATATGCATGAAAAGTAAAATAGAAATAGAAGATGAGAAATATGGTTGGAAGAAAAAGCCAGAGAGTAGTTATGAAGAGATTTGGCTTGAGAGATTTTGGGGTAGAAGTTAGAAAAAGGGAGGAAGTGGCTGAGAGCTTCTGGGGAAAGAATGTAGAAAGATAAGTTGGATGTTGTGTGGTTATAGTTTCATCCGTGAATGAAGGTTGGTGGGGTAGATAGGTTTATATAGGCATAGGGTTAAGATGGTGATAATGGGCTCAAAAATAATTTGGGCTTGGCAGAAATTGTTGGGCTTCATGCGGCCCAGACACAATCCGGTCGGTTTCGGTCGACCACCGGTGTAGCATTTTGGGACCAGCCACCGACCACCTTGTCTCCGGTTAAGCGTTTTTGACACCGCGACCACGCCGAAAACCTCCGGTTCCGATTTTTCCGGTCCCGATAGCGGTCGGGTTGGTCGAAAACCACCGGTGCGGACTTTTTTGCCCACCCCTATTAGTAAGTGCCCAAAAAACTGAAATTTTGATATCAATATCAAAAGTGAAATTATTTCAAACACTTACTGATCAGATATATGAATCAAATATACAGTACCAGTATGTATGACTAAAAATAAATACATACAATTAACAGTTCAATCTATATCACAAGTGATTACTGTAATTATCATTCACATATATCATCCCACGTGTATTCAGTGTTCGGCCAATCAATGACCTTCCTTTGGGCCGAGCATTGACCGCATGAACAATAGACACACATCCCGTTATTTTAAAAATAAATAAACCTACACATAAGAGGTTACTTTGGCAACTTTATGCGTCGATTCACTTATTCAAAAATAAGGGATAAAATAATATAAGTAAGTGTCCAAATCTAAAATTTTGATATCAAATATCAAAAGCTTAAAAAAAAATTAAACACTTACTAAGTCCATGAAATAAATCATGAATCAATAATTATATATTAATACAGTAGTACGTGCATAAACTAATAGCAAGCACATAATCCATGTTCAAACACACCATATTACATGCACATGTAATAATCAATCCTGCATAACCAAACACAATAATGGAAAGGTAATTGCATAATTACCAAACTACCAACTATACAAGATTTTGTAGAAAATTACAAACTGCCTTTCATATAGGGTCAGTTCAACGAAGTTTAGGGTTTTGTAAAAATTACAAAACTACCATACCATAAGACATCAATCTCAACAATTACAAGAATACCATCAGATGCTCGTATGTGAAAAGCCATACCAATTCCAATAGCTAAACAAATAAACCAGGCTGACTCATGCATATACAAGCACGGTAGCAAAAGGGCCAAGGTGCCTCAACAAAACAATATTTTAAACGCCAAAAAAAAAGGCACAGGAAACCCAAGCAAGTCACGGCATGAATCCATCTTAAATCAACCATGAACATGCAGCAAAGCAATGGCGTGTACAGCAGGGTACAGAGTACGAAATCAACGAACAAAGTACATGCATACCCGGTAACAACGATTAAATTAACAAAGACCACCAAAATTAAACCCAAAAATTCGACTAAAGCGTGGCTCTGATACCACTTGTTAGAACCCTAATCGAATCCCTTGTGAATCCAACGCTTAGTCAAATAATCGGGATTTAAAATATTGAAACAACATAGAAAACGTACATGATGATTCCATGTCGATGATGAGAACAAGAATGGTTTTGGTCTTCCACAGATTAATCTCTTATGCTCTCCATGTGCTCTCACTCAATAGATGGGGATGGAGGAGAAAGAAAGACGATTGATTAATCTTGGGGACCAAACCCTAATATGTCTTTATATATATAATCTGAATAAAGCCCATTACTCTAATCAGAATTATATGGGTATCACACGTTACAAAGCCCATACTCATTAATGTTTTAAATTAGGCTTTCCAACTAGTAGCCCAATACGAATCATTGACCCCAAATATATTTGTCCAATTTGTAAGCCCACACGTTGGATTATAAAATAACCCAACACCTGAACCCATTGAATAAGCTCCACCCTACCTTCAAGTACGTTCTTAAGACTAGAAGAAGGTCAAAAGGAAAGGGAGAAACAAACAGTTGGATGATTTAATCTTTTGTTGGAAATTGAGAAAGTGAAACAAGAAGACATTAAGATGGATGAACTCTAGAAACTGAACAAGAAAATTAAAGTATTAGAGGAGATGGACCAATCTCAAATAAGACTGGAACGACTGTAACTTCATCGTATTACAACGATACAAGACCTTGCTACCTAGGTATATTAGTTAGTTATCTAAAACAGTATTGTTTGTAATTTATTCTGTATATTTTTCACGACAGATCACAATTTTCTAAACGCGCTACTCATTGTTTTGTGTGTTGTTTTATATATATTTTTATTAATGTTTGATATGTAATGTTTTATGTAATAACCAATTAATCGTAATTAATAATTATTTTTATTGGTGTTTCAACAAACTTATCTCTTATATCATAACAGAATCAACATATAAATATGGATGAAATCTTATGGATTAGGACCTCTAAAAAATTAAGATCTCCGGTGGTAACACTTTTCTGTCTCATATTAACTCCCTTCTTATGGAACCTCTTTTTAGTTTTGACGTAGGCTTCCAAGGCTTCAATTAGATTGTTCAAACTAGTACAATGGTTAATTTTTGGGAGGATTATATCGATGTTTGATTCTCCTCTTCAAGTCAGATTCCAGATATTATTTCACCTGAGTGTACAAAAAAACAAAGAAAGTCTCCAATTCCTTGAACAATGGTGTCTGATTCTTGGATTTCAGGAGAAGACTGAAGGGTTGGGAAATTGGAAAATTCAGATCTATTTCTATCGTACTCAATTCCTTTCATCTACCAAATACTGGTGAAAATTTCTCTCAATGAAAAGTAGCTCAGTCAGGCTTCACAATTAGAGCTATGTATGCTCAGTTAGATCATTTCTACTTGGGCTAAGTATTTGTGGTCATCTATTTTACCACCTACAATTTTTGTTTTGCTTGGTTGGTCTGTGATCAAGTTACTCCTACAAAACACTTCTTGGAAAGCAGGGGGTAAATCTAAGTTTGCATGATTCCTTATGCCCCCCTTGGATTTTAAAGATGTGGATCACTTATTACTCAATTGCACTAAAACTTAAAAAAATTGGAGTCTTATCTTCAACTGGTGGGGAATTTTTTGGGATGCTCCAAATCATGTTATTGACTTTCCGATCAATTGGTCTTTTTGGGTTCCAATGATTGCAAACAAACAGTAGGATAACATTTTCTCTCACTATTTGGCAAGTTAGGCTATCGAGGAATCATACTGTTTTCAGGCACTCTACAGATGAAAATGAACAAATTTTTTCATAAAGTTAAGAGTGCAATTTTTATTCTTGAGTGGTCCCAATTTCATAAATTTTATTCTCTCTTTTGATTCTTGGAAATTCAATCTTATACTTTACAGAAGAAGAAGGAGATACCTTGTCTGATCTGCCTTTGCTGTTCTATGGGCTGTAACTACCGCCACATTATTTTCATCTTTGCCTACTGTTTTATATTATCTGGTAAAGGTTGGAACTAATCTTTATTTGGAACACACGCATTCTTATCTAAGTAATTTAAGGCTCCTTGTTCATATCTACCTGTATTTGTTTAAACCTTAATTTGTTTGTTTACGATTCTTACTTGAATGTGTTCCTTTTTGGATCACAAGCTATTCTTGGGGTCTCGTCATCGTCGAATCAGACGTGTAAACATCAGAAAAGAAGCCTTTTTCCTCCAAATAGTCGAATCGGTGTCTGTTGTCACGTCGAATCGGGGACGCCGCTTTAGACGGTCTACGAATCTACCGACTCGCTGCAAAGTCTATTCTGCAGATTCGGTGTTGACCAAACAAATCAATGAACGCCACATGGATACGTTTCGACGCGCATTGTATGCCAATGCCCGACGATTCTACCACGTGGCCGAGTCAACAAATTCGGTTCACCGAATTGTTTTTTTTTCAATTTCAGAAATTAATTTCTATAAATACCCTACTAGTTTTTTGAAGATAGTATCCTAACATAACAAAAACCAATCGTTTTCTCTTTACACATTGTGTTCCCGTCTTTTCGTTATGGATTCATCGAGTATTGAGGAGTATGACAGCGGCAAAATAGACTACCAACGTTACGTGTAAGGACCCGAGAAGCGGAGCAAGAGATGTTGGATTCTATACGGACAAAGGTTGGGGAAGCAGAGGCATGTGTGACGGCCCCCGTCCGGGGGAAGCAGAAAAGAAATTATATTTTCAGAGATCGAAGCCATGCTCGCGATCGACTTATGGCCGACTACTTTGTAGCGACCCCAATGCACGATGAAAAAATGTTTCTTCGACGTTTCAGAATGGCGCAATCCATTTTCATGAAAATGGTAGATGGCGTGTCCGAGTACGATGACTACTTCAAACAAAAAAGTTGATTGTCGTGGTCGGGCCGGTTTCTCAACAATTAAAAAGTGTATGGAAACTATATGGATGTTGTGCTACGGTGCTTCGGCTGACAGCCTAGAAAAGTATTTGAAAATATCTGAGACAATGGCCCTCGAGTGCATGCACAGATTTTGTTTCGCCGTAATCGACGTCTTTGGTGGAACCCATCTTAGAAAGCCAAACAGTAATGATATTTGTTACATTACGCGTATCAATGAAATTCTTGGTTTTTCAAGTTGTATCGGCAACATCGATTGTATGCATTGGGCATGGAAGAATTGTCCAAAAGCGTATCGGGGGGTTTACGAGCGGGTCGATCATTTTGGACCTACAATCATGCTTGAAGCAGTTGCAGGCCCCGACACCTAGATTTGGCATGCATACTTTGGTATGCCGGGTTCGAACAACGATATTAATGTTTTGAACCAATCATCCATATTTGCTCACATATATCGAGGTGAGCAGCCTCTGATCGCATTTGAGGTCAACGGTACGCACTAAAACACTCCTTACTACTTAATTGACGGAATTTTCCTACCGTGGGCGTGCTTTGTTAAGTTTATCTATGCACCACAACTATCGAGGCACGTGCTATACGCAAAGAAACAGTAGGCCGCAAGGAAAGATGTGGAAAGAGCATTCGGGATCTTGCAAGTTCATTTTCATATCATCAGTAGGTCTGCACGAGTTTGGGACGATAGAAAGTTATCTATGATCATACGGACGTGCACTATTATACACAACATGATTGTGGACAGTGAACGTGACACCTACGAGGGAGAAATAGAATGACTCCCATCCGAAGAATCAATCATACCCATCCATCGAGGGCCATTTCCAGGTTACGATTACATCCAAAAACATTTAAGCTGGCTAGAGAATCGAGCAGTGCACCAACAACTGAAGATTGATCTAATTGAACACATTTGAACTTTGTTAAGGGCATTGACCATTATGGATGACGACAACTAGTTACTTGTTTATTTTATTTTCGTAGTTGAATTTAAAGTATTTCCGTTTACCTGTAGTTCGACAACTTTATTTAATCGTAATCTGGACTGTGTACCTTCCTAATGCTACCTCTAGGCCAATTCGACTGCCTATAAAAGACAAATCATTCTCATCCATTATAGGCACAAACCTCTCATTCTAAAAGTGGTATCCAACCAAATTTATGGACTCCGAGAGCGAAAGCGGTGTTTCCCAGGCTGATATTCATTGTAAGGACCGCTCCTGGTCAACGTCGGTCAATCGGCGGAAAAACGGAAAAATTTAAATTTTTTGGACATACACCAAAATGAACCTAAAATTGACCCCAAGGGTCATATCGGACTTAAGTTGACCCCGATATCGACCAAAGTGAGTTCTGGGTGACTCAGGGCAACTTTTTGACCAATTTGGGAGAAGTTGACTTTTTGCAGTAAAAGTCAACCGAGCGACGTTTTAGTCCGTTCGAGGCCCGTTTTGAATTCAAAAATCTTATCCGTCGTTACAGTGGTCTTAGTTGGGCCGTTTCCTTGTACCACGTGAAATTTCATAGTTTCTTGGAAAATGGGCTCGTTCGGGGCCCGAGACGGCCGAATTTCGCGAATCTGACTGAAAAATATCTAGAAAGATATTTTTCTAAGCAGTGGGACCCACTTGACACTTGTTACACATTTGGTGGTTGGTTTTTAAAATAAAGAAAAAGAAAGGAGAATGGTAGTTTTGTAAATAAGGGGTGGTTGGTGATAGTTTTGAACAAAACAAAAGAGAATGGCAGAGAGTGGTTCGGCCAAGAGAAAAAAAAAAGGGAAAAAGGAGAGAGAAGGAGGAAAGGAAAAATGAAAAGGAAAGAGTTTTTTTGGAGATTTCCCGGCGATCCGACCGACCGATCGACTCAACGACTGCGTATTCGAACTCCCCTCGTCATTCCCTACGCTGAGAACCCATTCTTTTCTCGTTTTGGTACGTTTGAAAATTAGGGTTTGAGTTTAAACGAGTCAAATATGGTTGGGTTTTGGTTAGAATTGGTTTAAAGACGAATGGTTGAGGTTTGGGGTTCGTTAGGAACGTTTTGGGGCGAAAAGGAAAATTTTCCTTTGGGGCCGTGTGGGCCCACTTGCCCGGGCCTCGGGTTTTTTTTTGTGTTCGGGTGGTTTTGGACGATCCCCGAATCGATAATTCACACTCGGAACGAATTATGGAATTAAATTGTGAAAGTTGGAAATTTCGGGTTTAGAAACTTTAAACGCGAACTAAATAGCTCGGAAGTCGGAAATTGATTCCGTCGATTGCATTGGAACCCTTGAATTATTTTGTGATTGTAGAAACAAAAACGGGAATTTTTGCAGCCCCGGAAGGGCGTTTTCCGATCACGGGCAGATTCGCCGAGCCGGGCGAATCGGGCCTTTCTGGGCCCGTGGTTGACAATGTCGAGTAATTGGGAGGTTTGGGAGTGATCGACATTGTCGGGGTTGCTTTTGGGCGTCAAATTCATTAAATTTCAACTTTGCCTGCGAACTTAAAAAGTGTTTCAATTTGTGATCATTCTAGACCGTGTCACCGACCGTGGAAAGAGGAGGCTAAGCGGGAAATATGAAGCTTTACCAGAGCGAGAGCATCAGGTTTGACACGCTTCAAGAGGTAGAGAAAAGTAGCCGGATATCGGCCTTGACTATGGAAAGTTATCAGTAGAAATGCATGTGACACTATTGGTGTCGTAGGACAAGTAAACCTGTCAAATAATAGAATTGCATGTGACACTTGGTAGTGTCGTAGGTTGAGTGAACCTGTCGAATAATAGAATTGCATGTGACACTTGGTAGTGTCATAGTTTGAGTGAACCTGTTGAATAATAGAATTGCATGTGACACTTGGTAGTGTCGTAGGTTGAGTGAACCTGTTGAACAATAGAAGTGCATGTGACACTTGGTGGTATCGTAGGGTTAATGAACTGATTGTGGTTGTGTGTGGCCATGAGTGCCTGTGGGGCGTTAAACCTGTATGGTTGTTGGCTGACTTGCTGAGTGGTAGCTAGTCATTATGTTATTTTCGTTGGTTGTTGAGTATTCGTGTGATTTGTGTGATTGGCGTGGAGGTTGGCCCGCCTATCGATTTTCCATCGATAAGGGGTGCCACGGTATGGCCATGAGTGCCTGTGGGGGTGTTGAACCTGTATGGTTGTTGACTGACTTGCTGAGTGGTAGTTAGTCGTGGTGTTAATTATGCTATTTGCGGAGTATTGTGTGATATTTGGCTGTGATTGTGATTGTTCTGGTGATACCTAGATGAGCTGTGCCCGAGAGGTGTGTCGTACCTTCCAATGCGCGGTCGGTAAAGTGATGAGGGTTGTGGTTCCCGTCAGGTGCGTCGTACCTTCCGGCGCGTGATTGGTAAAGTGCTGAAGCTTGAGCTGTGCCCGAGAGGTGTGTCGTACCTTCCAATGCGTGGTCGGTAAAATGCTGAGGGCTGTGGTTCCCGTCAGGTGCGTCGTACCTTCCGGCGCGCGATTGGTAAAGTGCTGAGGCTTGATTTATGCCCGTGAGGTGTGTCGTACCTTCCGATGTGCGGTCGGTAAAGTGCTGAGGTGTAAGAACCGCTCCCAGTCAACGCCAGTCAAACTTGCGAAAAACAGGAAAATTTAAAAAATTTAAGCAGACACTAAATTAAACCTAAAATTGACCCCGAGGGTCATACCGGACTTAAGTTGACCCCGATATCGACCAAAGTGAGTTCCGGGGGACTCAGGGCAACTTTCTGATCGGTTTGGGAAATGTTGACATTTCGCTGGAAAAGTCAACCAAGCGACGTTTTGGTCCATTCGAGGACCGTTTTGGATCCAAAAAGCTTAGCCGTCGTCGCAACGGTCTTAGTTGAGCCGTTTCCTTGTAGCCCGTCAAGTTTTGTAATTTCTTTGGAAAAGTGCCCGTTCGGGGCCCGAAACGTCCGTATTTCGCGAATCTGATTGGACAAAACAAAAGATGGGACTTGATGTTAGTTTGGTAAATATGGAAAGTTGTTGTTTTTAAAACAAAACAAAAGGAATGGCAAATGGGAGGTCTCGGCCAACACTTCACAAATTAGAAAAACATAGACTTTTAGAGAGAGAAAAGAAGAGAGAAGGAGGAGAGAAAAAGAGAAGAGGCTTGGGGAATTTGTGACGTTTCTCGTTCATCAAGCCGTTGGATCGTCTCAACGATAGAAGATTCAAGCTCACACCGTCATTCTCTACGGTGAGCACCTAACCGATTTTCGTTTTAGTACGTTTGAAATTTAGGGTTCGAGTTTAAACGGTTTGATTATGGTTGGGTTTTGGTTAGAATTGATTTAAAGATGAATGGTTGAGGTTTGGGGTTCGTTAGGAACGTTTTGGGGCAAAAAGGGAATTTTGCCATTGTGGCCGTGTGGGGCCCACGTGCTCGGGTCACGGGTTTTCGTGTTCGGGTGGTTTAGAACGTTCCCCGAAGCATTAATATACAACCGGATCGAAATTTGGAATTAAAATGTGAAAGTTGTAATTGAGGGGTTTAGAAACTTTAAACGTTAATTAAATGACTATGAAGTCGGAATTCGATTCCGTCGAGTGCCTAAGAACCCTTGAATTATTCTAAGACCTTAGAAATGAAAACGGGAATTTTCGGAGCCCCGGAAGGGCGTTTCCAAAACCCGGGAAGATTCGCCATGTCGGGCGAATCGGGCCTTTCCGGGTCCAATATCGACAATGTCGAGTAATTGGGGAGTTTGGGAGTGATCGACATTGTCGGGGTTACTTTTGGGCGTCAGGTTTATTAAAATTCAGCATTATGCCTGCAAGCTTAAAAGCGTTTAAAATTGTGTTCTTTTAGATCGTGCTGCAGACCGAGGGAAAGGAAAGCTAGGCGAGTGACTGAGATCACGCCGGAGCTTGTTGGTTAACTTTTGGAGAACATATACGAGGTAGGGAAAAGTAGCCGGATCTCGGCCCTTACTAGGGAAAGTTAACAGTAGAATTGCATGTGACACCGGGGTGTCGTGGGTTAAGTAGGTTTATCGAATATTAGAAAGGCATGACACGAGAACGTAGCGAATATTAGAATTGCATGTGACACTTAGTAGTGTCGTAGGAGCAGAGAACTTATCGATGTTAGAATTACTGGAGGCATATGACCATGCCCAGAGGTTGATTGTGAAACTGTTAATATTAGAACTGCTGGAGGCATTGGTTATGCCCGGAGGTTTATTGTGTAGTTGTGTCTTGGGTGGCCATGAGAGCCCGTGTTACTGTTGTGTCTTGGGTGGCCATGAGAGCCCGTGTTACTGTTGTGTCTTGGGTGGCCATGAGTGCCCGTGGGGATGTTGAACCCGTGTCTTTACTGTTGGTGTGTCTTGGGAGGCCATGAGTGCCTGTGGGGTCGTTGAGCCCGTGAGTTATTGTCGGTGTGTCTTGGGAGGCCGTGAGTGCCCGTGGGGTTGTTGAACCCGTGTCTCCACTGTTGGTGTGTCTTGGGAGGCCGTGAGTGCCTGTGGGATTGTTGAGCCCGTGAGTTACTGTTGGTGGTTTTGAGTGGCCGTGAGCGCCCGTGGGGTTGTTGAGCCCGTGAGTTACTGTTGGTGGTTTTGAGTGGCCGTGAGGGCCCGTGGGGTTGTTGAGCCCTGAGTTACCGTTGGAGTGTTTCGAGTGGCCGTGAGTGCCCGTGGGGTTGTTGAGCCCGTGAGTTACTATTGGTGGTTTTGAGCGGACGTGAGTGCCCGTGGGGTTGTTGAACCCGTGAGTTACCGTTGGTGTGTTTCGAGTTCCCGTGGGGTTGTTGAGCCGTGAGTTACTGTTGGTGTATCTTGGGAGGCCGTGAGTGCCTGTGGGGTTGTTGAGTCCGTGTTTTACTGTTGGTGTCTTGGGTGGCCATGAGTGCCTGTGGAGTGCTGAACCTGTGTTGTTGCTGCTTGTTGAACTTTGTTTGTGATTGTGATTGTGGTTACCTGAGGTTGGGGGCCAGCTTCATTAAACGGGGGTCCCGTGATCGCACCCGTCTGCATGTTCAGACGGGGTAGGGGGCCCGCCCGTCAGTAAAGGGGTCCTGGCCGTGCGTGCGTGGTGGCACAGGTCGACAGCCTGATCCGACTTTGTGTCGGGAAAAGTGTGACAGGTCGACCGCCTGGCCTGACAGGGATCGGCAAAAGTGGCGACAGGTCGACCGCCTGGCCTGATATTGATCGGTAAAAGGCGTGAGGGAGGTTACTGAGAGGTTGGCGTGCGATCCTTTGTGATCTTGTTTGGTGTGCGATCTTTCGTGATCTTGGGTGTTGTGTGGTTGTTTGTCGTGTCTTTGGTGGAGGTCGTGATCGTTGTGTCAGGTCTATAGTACGTGTTCGAGTGTTGAGTCGGTTGAGGAAAGTAACTGTGGGTGTGTGTCAGTCGGAGTATTTGAGTTGGGGATGGTGATCCCCGGTGTTGAGTGTGTCGTTAGTGTTACCGGCATTGTCTGCTAAGTATGCCGCAGTCAGTCTGTTATCCGTGGTGGTGAGCGAACGCTCACCCCTAGCTGCTTTTCCTACAGGTACTGATCACAGGACGGACTAGGTGAGCTCTCGAAGCTTGTGGAGCTAGGAGCGTAGTCCGGGTTTTACTTTTGAGTCTAGTGACGGATACCTTGTATTTTGTCCACTTGTTGGGACGTATTTTGAGCTGTAAATATTATTTTGTTTAACTAAATGGTAATTTCAAAGTGTTTATTCAAAACAGGTTTCAAATGTTTTATGGTTTTAAACGTTCGCGTCCCGAGTTCGGTTTTACTGAAATTGGGGCGTGACATGAGGGCTGTGGTTCCCGTCAGGTGCGTCGTACCTTCCGGCGCGCGATCGGTAAAGTACTGAGGCTTGTGGTTGTGCAGTATGGTGTGCGATCCTTTGCGATCTTGGCTGGTGTGCGATCCTTTGTGATCTTGGCTGGTGTGCGATCCTTTGTGATCTTGGCTGGTGTGCGATCCTTTGTGATCTTGACCTGGTGTGCGATCCTTTGTGATCTTGGGTGTTGTGTGATCGGTTGGTTTTGTGTGACCCTGCGTGATTTTGATTACTATTGTGTGTGTTATTGAGGTCGTGACTGCTGGATCGGGTCTACATTACGTGAACGGGTTGTTCGAGGTTTCCCTCACGTGAACGGGTGGTTTGAGGTTTCCCTCACGTGAGTGGGTTGTTTGAGGTTCCCCCTATGTGATCGGGTAGTTGGGGTATTGATATTGTGAGCAATAGTGATTTTCTTAGTTGAGAACATGATCCCCGTTTTGAGGTTTCCCCTACGTGATCGGGTAATTGGGGTATTGATATTATGGTGAGTAATAATGTTTTACTTAGTTGAGAATGTGATCCCCGTTTGAGGTTTCCCCTACGTGATCGGGTAATTGGGGTGTTGATATGGTGAGCAATAGTGTTTGCTTAGTCGAGAACGTGATCCCCGTTTTGAGGTTTCCCTTACGTGATCGGGCAATTGGGGTGTTGATATGGTGAGCAATAGTGTTTTTCTTAGTCGGGAATATGATCCCCATTCGAGGTTTCCCTTACGTGAGCGAGTATTTGAGGTATTGATATCGTGAGCAGTTGTGACGGTTTGGTATCAGGTCTTGAGGTAGTCGTTGCCTGTTTAGATTGGTAAGTTGTTGATGCTTTACTAGTATGCCATAATCGAACGGGCATCCGTGGAGGTGAGCGGAACGCTCATCCCCTTTACTACTTTTCCCGCATGCCTTTGAGGTAGGGACGAGTAGCGAATACTGGTTTGGTTGCGGAAAGTTACAAGTAAATGCACATAGGATCATGTGCGGGTTGTGCTTTACCTTGTCGGTGTGACTTATGGAATGGTTGTTCGGTCTCTGATTTGGGGTTTACATTACGTGTCCGCGCTTTGAGATGGTTGGGAAGTTTTTGACAGTTGTATTGCGTGACCGTCAGTCTAATTTGTGTTTTTGGGGTAGTAGTCCCCAGGGTTGTTGTTGTTGCCGGTGTTCCCGGCATTTATGTTGGTATGCCATGGTCAATCTGGTATCCGTGGCGGTGAGGAAGTGCTCACCCCCTGCTGCTTTTCCTGCAGGTACTGGTCGTGAGGCGGACTAGGAGAACCCTCGAAGCTTGAAGAGCTGGGAGCGGAAGTCCGAGTCTTTGGGTAGTTAGTGACGTACCTTGTAGCTCGTGTTGTTCATTGTTTTGAACGTATTTTCCGCTGTAAAAATATCGTTTTGATTAACGTAAGTGGCAATTTTAAAAAGTTTTATTAAAATGTTTGAAAATCGTTTTACTGTTTCACCGTTCGCGTTCCGAGTTCGGTTTTACCGAATTCGGGGCGTGACATTCATTTTCCCCGAGTAGTGTATAAGATCGAGCGAGAACAACGCCGTCGTGGTCGGTTTGAGTGAACGAAGGCAAAGCTTATGAAGTATCATCTGTCATTCACCAGACAATGCGTTGAAGTAGTTGCGCTCGACACATCCGATTGGACCCCGCTGGAGAAGGCCAACCACAAGACTCTTACGTTCGAGATGCTTCGAGCTATGAACCACAACTAGCATGTTCAATGTTTTGTTTTTGTAGAAATAAGTGCTACTCGGTTTCGAACACCTTCGGTTTCATTTTGTACTCGAAAAACTACCCCGCAATGTTCGAAATAAATGTAACGCTTTAGTTTTGTCTTCTTTGACGATTCTTCACTTGGTTACATGCACCGAATCTGCCACCATTATTTCTTTGACCGACTCTGCCAGAATTTGGGTAGGACCAATTCTATCCCTTTGGATATCAAACCCTATGATTCTACGTCCCATATTCAAAGCAATTTCAAATACAGAATCGACATCAACTCTTCCTCTTCAAGTCTCTCTCCAAAACAAAATCGGCTGCAAAAATTATTTTCTCCAAGACCGAATCGATGGCGCCTCTTTGGACAGAAGTGGAGGAGAGATGACTCGTTGTTCCGTGGATGCTTCACGACAGTGCCACCAGAGAGTATTGGCTCGATCTGTACGAGGACTAGAAATCCATGGCAACGGAGACATATCCTCGGTCTGAGAAGCAATTGAAGGATCACTGGCAAAAGACCAACCTCCGGGTGCAGTGATTCGAGTTGGCATTTTTGTAGGCCCGACATGAGCTCGGTCCAACCGTCACCGATGCTGAGGTGCTCCTCGAGGCCAACCGGACGTATCCCCGTAATGTCGTTATTCCTTTCAACAAGCATAAGTGGTGGGAGACTGTTCGCGAAAGTCCAAAATGGCGCATGATGAATGGGTTCCCCAACCTCTAGTTCTCATCCGCTCGGATCTCGGTGGTGTTTTTTGTTGGTTCTCTGGTTTTGGTGTTTCTTGATTTTGCGTTGTACTTTACTTTCCTCGTTCCTAGAAATAATAAATATCGCCTTCGATGCAAATGGTTATTTTTTTTACACAAGACTTGGAATAGACGAATCAGGTCTATATACATTGTGAGAGACTTTGTTTAGACCCACGAATCGAGTTGATTCATCACAGATTTCCCCAACTTTTAAACCAATTAGACATAGATTAGACCGATTCGATCCAATCCCACCGTGGAAGGTCTTGGTAGCTGTAAGAACCGCCCCCGGTCGCCGGGAAAGTCAACCGATGACTCCAGAAGTCATTCGGGACCTTTCCGGGACCCAAAGAGCTTAGTCGTTATCATAGTTAGCTTAGTTGGGCCATTTCCAGCATTTTGACTGTAATATTGTAACAGTCAATTTTCGGTCAACGGGACCCTTTTTATCGACTGAAACGGATAAATCAAGAGTGCTGGATTTTTAGCTAAGGACAAGTGGTCCCTACTTGGACACTTGTCCCTATTAGCTTGGAGGGGAAGAAAAGAGGTCAAAATACCCATTTACCCATCCCTTTTGTCCTTAAGTGGATAAGCACCCAAAGGGATTTTGGTCTTTTCTCAATTTAGGTCTTTTAAGGCACTTGGAGACCAAATTCAGCTCATTCCATTTGTTGTAGCCGAAATTTTGAGAGATGTAGGAGAGGAGGAAGAACAATAGTGTTGAAGGAGAAGAAAGGGAAAAAGGAGCTCTTTGATCCAAGTTGTCATCTTCTACCCTCCAAAATCCTCACCATCTTCTCCATCTCATTCTCCTAAAGGTAAGAACATTATCAAAATCTCTTTTCCATCAATTTCATTTCATGGGTTTTTCCTTGGTTTTGCTAGAAGTTGTTGGGTTTGAATCTCTTAGTGTTAGATGTTGTTGTAGAGAAGTAATGGTTGTTTTGTGGTTGAAATCCTTGAGTTTTATGGGTTTTTGGAGTTGTAAATCTCTTGGATTGTTGGGGTTTTGTTGATTCCTACCTTGGGTGGAGGAGCTTTGATGTTATTTAACTGTTTTGGGTGTTTTGATGGACTGAAAATGGAGTTTTTATGTTGATTTTTGGGGAAAAGGAGCTGGAGGTTGAAGAAGGGCGAGTCTGCCCAGGTTGCCACAGATCCGTGACGGATACCGTGATGGAGTCCGTGACGGCACACGTCACGGTCCCGTGACGTCATCCGTGATGGGTGGTGTCACAGTTCTGTGATCCATACCGTGGCAGACCAGTTTTGGGTTCTTTTTGGGTGTTTTTCATCAAATTCGATCTTTGTTGTGAACCGGGCTTTTGGGAATGCTTTTGGAACTTTGCTTTCACTTTGGTTAGCCTTTAATTAGAGTTTAATTGTGATCCAAGACCTTGGAATCAAGCTCGAGGGACGAAGACTACTTGGGAACCCGTGTGAAGAACAGAGAGGAAGCTAGCCGGATTTCGTCAACTAGAAGTATTGTTAGAGGAAGACCACAAGGTAGGGAAAGTACTAACTCCTCGTGCATTTAAATACTTAGTATGCCTATTAGGTTAATAAAAGCGGAAAGGTCCTAGAATTTCATATAGGATGCGAATAACTAGAATAATCGTCTTTCAATTACTAATAACCGGACGTGTCTAGTATGCATGATTAAGATGTGAATAAATAGTTTAATTTGCTTTCAATACTTGGGAATCGTCGTGCTGGTAGATGACCGTGATGAGCCTTGGGACTGTTTGTGTTTTCCTCACATGCCTTGGTTGCCTAGTTTGGATAAGATAAGGGTCTAATACAACTAGATGATTTGAATGTCGAACTTTGAATGCTTGAATGGTTATTTGATCGAATGCTTGGATGAATTATTGTATGAATATTGAGTGTAATTGATTGTGCTAAATGGTACATGATCGGGTGATTGATAGACCGATGGAGTGCGATTGGTAAGTATATCGGTAAGTGTAAAGTTATACTGATTCTTGTGGTGTGTTGTGATAGAATTGTGAATTGCTAAGCTTTGGTTGCTCCATGATTGTTTAGTATGTTATTCTCTTGCGAGTCTTCAAGTTGGGTTCTATATCGGTATGGCACCCACGCTGCGGTGTGGGGTAGTGCCTGTAAGGTACCTACACCAAGGGGAATACTGGTGTGGGGTAGTACCTAAGCCGATGACTTGTGATCCGGTATGGTACCTACACCGAAGGAAATACCGGTGTGGGGTAGTATCATAGCTGGTGGATTGGACCCTGCGGGGCATTGATTATTAGACCCTGCGGGGCATTGGTTATTGGACCCTGCGGTGCATTGGTTATTGGACCCTGCGGGACATTGATTATTGGACCCGGCGGGGCATTGATTATTGGACCCGCGGGGCAATTGGATGGTTTACCCTGCGGGGAATGGTTACTTGAGATTCACCCGAGTGTGTGCGTCCTGCGGAAGCATTACCTTGGTTCCCGATGATCTATGGTCTTTTGGAGACGTTTCCGAGGGTTCCGACGAATGCGTCCTCATATGGATGTTTCCGGTATCCTCGATGTTATACGTCTTTGTGACGTCATGCGTCTCCTCTGAACCGAGGGAAAATCCGACATGACACAAAGAGTATTGTGGATCGGAGTGTGGTGACTTCATGTCCCACGGTGGCACCTAAATGCTCTATCTTCTTTTGACTGTTAAGTAGTGTATTGGTTCCCTTACTTTCTATGACTATTGCTATTTTCTTAAAGGCATTAAATACCCGTTTTATTCCCGTATTTCAACCTCTTCTTAGTTCTTCGTATTATTGAGACTTGAACGAAATTGTGAATTTCTATTTATTAAACTTAAAGGCTTCCCTTGTTATTTATTTTCCCTACTGAGCGTAAGCTCACCCCTATCTGTTTGTTTACTGTTTTTTACAGGCTTGCGTGATGAGTAGTGGACTTGAGGCTCGGGAGCTTCTGTGGATCCGGGTGCACTTATCTTTAGAGACGTTTATGGTCTTACTTTTGAGTTATGAACCTTATGTTTAAAGGATTTATTATGGAGTTATCACTTGAGATATTTTTTTGGTTGAACTAAACTTGGAAAGTTATATTGCATTTGAGACACTTTGTTGTTATACTTTGTTTTATCTTTAAGTCACGTCTCGAGTCCGGTCAATACCGGATCTAGGGCGTAACAGTAGCGCTCATGTGAGTTTTGTTCTCACACAAGATAGATATAAGGTTAAAAACACACCTTCGACCCTGATTTTTATACTTGGATGATGACTTGAACTTAATCAAGTCAAGCTTCAGTGAAAAGGAGTTTTGATATATGCTTTGGAGTAGTCATCAATGTCTACTGCTGGATAGTTATACAAGTAACTGCAAGTTCCTTCTTTTGCAGAATGATTACCATAAACCATATTTCTGATGAAGCTCTATTCTGTGATGAAACTTCTTCAAACAAAAAGTCAAAGGGTGTGTTTTTCTGTGTAGATGAAGTTGACCATCCCGAGACATTAATTCACTGAATCATATTAACTCTACTTACTGCATTGTCTGCAAGGTTTCAATCTCTTGCACAACTCTTCACCAAACCATGACATTTGTTCTGCCATGCGGCATTACAAGAATTCATCAACAAAACTCCAAGCTCAATCTTATCATTCACATTCTGGTTCCTTCTTCTTCTTCAGACTGAGTTGTTTCTTAGCAGCCAAACATGTTCCAAGCAAGACTTGCCATTCTTGTTCTTCTTCTGCTGCTGCCAGTCCTCAGCCTGGCCAGGAAGCTTCAAGTGATGGATTCAAAGACCCTATGCACCAACTGCACAATTTGCCAGTACACAAATTGTGATCTCCCACCAGCACCACCAGTTCCAGGGTATGCACCACCCCACCCACAGCTTCCACCGCCGCCACCACCACCACCACCACCTAAAGTCAAGTGCCCGCCCGTACCTCCTCAGTGTTGCGGTGGCTACCCTCCTCCTACTGCCGGTCAGTACCCTCGTCCCACCGCTCCTTACGGCCAATACCCTCCTCCTACCACACCTTATGGCTATCCTTACAACTTTGATAACTACTCTGCTCCCTCGCCATCACCTCCTCTTTGGTCACTCTTACTCTTAGTGTTAGTATGCTCTTTTGTTATCATGTGATGCTTTGTTGTGTAGCACAATTGAATTAGTATTAGTTAGTGGTGCAATGTTTGTAATAAATCCCTGCTCTGTAATGTTTCTTGAAACCTATTTTGATTTAGATCATTTCAAAGATTGAATTCCTCTGTTCAATGATTTTCTTTGTATGCCAATGACAAGATATGCACATAGTTCTGCTTGTACATACATTATAAAAACAAATTTTATGAAACATCACATGTCCTTGTTCTCGAAGTGATGACTCTTGACTCTTTCATGTGCACTTTTGAAACCCCCCAAAAACAAAACATTAAATGAACCATCAAGATGACACTGCTTTGTAGTTGTGATCATGTGAACACCATGTGTACAAGATATGGATGTGTGAGGTTTGTACCTACTAAATTTTGACCCATGACACCAAGCTCAAATGATATAGATTTCCATTCTTTGTAACATGAAAACAGAAACCTTACTTGACTCTATCATCATCAAGCAAAACAAGACAACCATGTATCTATAAATAATCTACAACATCTATGACTAATTGTCAAACTTACACCCACAAAACAAATCAAGTTACTGACAAACCCTCTCAGAACAAAGAAGAAAAAATCACCACAAACAAATTAACCTAGCTAATGCAGGCCTCACTTATTTCAACCCCCAAAATAGTCTTCAAGTTTAAAGCATGAACAAACCTAAGCAGACGCTGAAGAGCAGAGCCACGGTCCCCTGACTGGTAAGGCCAGTGGCACCATTGTCATCAGCCACGTCATCTGCAGCATCATCTGGAGATAGAGCCGGTGATGCGTCTGAACTTGGGGCTGTGGAGTCATCACTCTTGGGTGCATCAGCGGCCTTCTCAGGGGCCGGTGCAGGGGCAGGTGTTGGAGCCTTGGCTGCTTTGAACAACTCCTTGGGCAGGAGAACTGCATCCAGGGAGTAGATTGCAACGGGCTGCTCGTCCAGCAATGTGTCGGTGATCTTTGATTTGCTAATCTTGGTCTTCAATGTCACGTCTTCGCCGTCATTTTGCACGGTGAAATCGAATTTGCTTGCCCCGTCGGTGGCCAAGGTGTTCATGATCCCGTTGTTGGATTTCAACATGGATAAAGATTGGTAGACGGGCACGCCATAGAATTCCAGGAAGGAAGCCTTGCCTCCTGCTGTCAAGTTCTTGTACTTGGGCAAGAAGGCTTTGAATGGGGCATCCACAGGGCAGAACACAGTCAATCCTCCATCAACATTGTCCTGTAATCCACAAACATCCTCAAATTCAGATTTCATTACCTTGTTACTATTACAGTGCACATCTCATTTCAAAAGGTGATTTAGTCAACAGAGAAACAGTTCATATAAAAATCCCAAATCATAAGTTGGTTTGAGCTGTTCCCCACCAAATCAACTGGGATATCTTTTTCTAAAGTTCACTTCCTAGGAGCTTTTTGTGTCAAATTTCTTCCCATTTGCTCAAGATCTGAATGAAGATTCAAATCCCCAAATGCAGCATAGAAATGTTAATTCACTAAAACCCAACCGAAATTAGGAGCAAATTCAGATAATTTTTTTGTGACTTTCTATTTGGAGAATCATTATGTAAATGAAAATGACTAAAAGTGGTGATGGGTTAGGCTAATAATTGCTTCAATTGGGGAAATGTTACCTCATAAGTCTTGAAAGCTTCAGGGTTAGCTAAGAGCGTATCAGCGAAGACCTTGCAGCCATGGGCGGACATGACGGAAGTGAGATTGACCTCGCTGGGGGCGGGGGTGGGAGCGGCGGCCGCGTCGGAGGGGAGGACGCCGCTGATCTGGATGACGGAGATGTTGTAGGGGATCTCCTCGACGGACTTGACGAAGGAGGCGGCGAGGTGGCCGTCATTGTCCTCGGGGCCGAATCCGACCTTGCCGCCCTTGAGGTCGGTGATGTTGACGAAGCCGGAAGAGCCCGGGGCGGAGCCGGTGGCCTGGAACATGGTGGCAGCGAGGGCGGTGCCGTTGGTGATCTGGTGGAGCTTCTTCGCGCCGAAGTAGTCGAGGAGGACGTGGAGGGAGAGGATGTTCTTAATAGTGTAGATCGAGAGGTGCTTGGAGAGTATCTCGTCCATGGCCGCATTGTCGACGGCGCAGACGGTGATGGTGGTCCGGCTGTTGATCTCCGCCGCCAGGTGCGTCAGCGTCAGGTAGTGGTTGAAGGTCGACAAGCTCGGGTGCTTCGCCAGGATGCGCGTGATGTTGTGCGCCTCGGCCGGCGGCGGCACCGAGAGGAGGAGGAGGAGCATCACCGCCGCGGCGGAGACGGCCGGAAAGTGAAGCTGCATTTTCAGGTGCAGAGAGGGTTTGGTGGTTACAGTCACTGAGCACTGAGCAGTGGTGCTGGAGAAGAAAGTCAGTGTGTGTAAGTATAGGTGAAGGTGCACAAACCGGGCCTGGATTTGAAGATTATTACGAAATTGCCATTGGGCATGTGAAGGTGACCTTTTCTGGACATGCAAGTAAAGTGTGAGATTGTGTTGGTTAAGATTGTTTATTTTAGTATGTCGGAGGAAACTGGGTTTTCTTAGTTAATTGCTTTTAATTTTTTTAAAACTAGTAGGTGGGGAAGTATATTACTACGAACAAAAAACTATACAAGTTAGGACGTAAATGTCCTGGGTTTCAGATATTTTTTCGGGTCGATCGTAGCAACTCCAACGCTCATGGACCCCTATAAATAGTGTACTTCTGATCGTAGACACTAACTTACGACATCACCTTACCGACATTTCAAAAGTACGAAACAGAAAGTAAATAATCCAACATACAATAAGAACTAACCAAAACAAACTAAGATAGAAAAAAACCAAGCGCACGTCGGGTTCTCGAAATGCTCCAACGGGACGATTTGCTTCATTCCTCCTCCCGGGACGACCAAGCAACCGTGGAGACATACCCCAACCTAACGCCCCTCCTCCCGGATTCCAAACCCAATGAGAGAGTGGAACCATAAAACAACCCGAAGGTTCAAGAGAAACCTTAGGGTTCGTGTGGGTCCCCGAATCCCTGAGCTCCAGACTGTACCGGTAGATCTGAACGGCGAGGTGGAGGTAGGGCCTTTGAACATCAAGCTGAGATCGGGGACGAGAGGGGGCGGCCAGAGGAGGACGTTGGCGGCGCAAGGGCAGCGGGTGTCGGGTGGGATCGACCGACGAGAGGGTGAACTCGGGGTTGGACCGGCGATGTGGGTGGGGTGGATCTCATGCCAGGTCGAGGCGAAGGAGGGCGGCGACTGACGACCGCTGCAGGAGACCGGAGCGGAGCTGTGTTATTTACTTTTATTTAATTTAACAATTATTTTTGTATATAAATGAGCTAACTACCATAGAACTTTTGGTTCATCATCATTATGTTATTACAACCAATTCCACGATAATGGTATACAGCTTTCTCTAGCTATTATTTGCAAGAAAAAAAATAACTTCGAAATTTGGAGCAACCTTATTATATTATTTTTATAAAACTGGTTGTTAATTTAGAAATTTTTTTATATGATTTAATATATTGGAATTGGAGTGATTAGCTGAAACGGGCAAAGGAGGGAAAAGCGTAAAGAAGTAACTGAAAACAGATCACATGGTTTTAGCATCACTTGAGCAGAAATCAAGGCACAAAGCATTTCTCAATACCTGGACCCAGTATTTTATTTTCTTATTCTATTCATTACTATACTTCAGATAAATGTTTGATAACTTTTTTGGAGAACCAAACCATTATGTTCATTACTATGCGTCAAGCTATCGTATTTATCACTCTCATATTCTGATCTTCATCCTTCATCAACGACTCCGGTTTAGTTTTGAGTTCTGGTACGTATTTAGATGTTTAATGTCATGTATAAAAACAACGTTAGAAACATAAATCAAATCTAGTAATTATATTTTTAAAATGAAATATTAAAATAATTGTTGCTCTATTGGGCTCTACAAGGGCAACCAATAAACAATTGTATGAGACGAGGGGTTTGAATGGAATATGTTGATCTTATACGATTTATTCTTGGAGGTGGAGCGAGATCTAGTTCCGTGGTTACCACTTGGTAGATCGAATGTAGATGGTGGTTGGTATTGGTGATCTAATAAAAGAAAAAATTATTATGATTAGTATGTGTTTTCTGGTGCACTATTAGAAAGAATGAAAATTTGGAGTTACCCGAGAGATTTGGAACAAAACCGAAATGGCAACTGAAACTACCCTAGACTATATATGTCAAACCCTAACACGATGAGCATGTCGGAGGTATTTTTTTATGCATGTCGGAGGTCGACCTTAGCAAGAAACACATGGATTCTAGGGCTTCTCTATCACAATTATGCATCATTAGAGCATTTCTTCAAGCATAGAACAAGATGATACCGAGCTCTTCCATTAGCTGTTACTGATACTCCAACCCTTCGACTTTTGATTTGTGTCCCACTCTGTCTCTTAATCGTAATTTGATTGGTATTTAGCTGCTTCCTACCATTTAAGTGGTTAGGGATCGCTGATGCAAGATGTTGGACACGACCTTTGTGCTTATTAGCTGTTTACCTTCAGATTAGGTTATTAGGTATAGTGTGGTCGGTTGGGTTTTTCCCTCCGATCTATCTCTGTCGTTCATAATATTGGCCGCCGATTTGTCAATGATCGTCTTCCAAACATTGTGTGAGGTTGATGGTCCTGATGAGACAAGGTGTTCTATTTTCTTTGACAGTCAGTTGGTGTATGTTAGTATCTTTTGAGCTTCATGATTGGAAACTCCGGGTTTTAGACCTTCTTTACTCGTGCGTGCTTCATGGTAGGAAGATCAGGGTTTTAGACCTAGTTTAATATTTTGTTCTTTATGGTAGAAAATTTCGGGTATTCAGGCCCTTTTCATTGTATCATCTCTTTGTTGGGATTGTCATGAGGCTAAGCTATCATGTCAACACTCAAGTTTGTATGAGTTTCTGGTGGTTGGTTTCATTCTCTGATCTATAGCTGGACCTTTCATTGGACTCATCTTTCACCTCATTAGAGGTTTTAATTTAAATTTGATTTGCCGATGAAAAAAAACATAATGCCTTCACCATATCTTTCTTCTCTATTTTCATGTGCATAATTTTCAGAGAAGCTTGGAGATAATAACCATGCAAGCTGGAGTAGATTTGATTAGGTTTCTCAACCCAATCCCGATTTTGACTTCTATTCTTCTACATATTTGCTTTAAAAGTTGGATTATGGAATATTGTGTAGAATTTTTGATTTCATGATCTTGAAATTCAATCCTTGGTCATAGGTATTGTGTTTATACTGAATTCCCTTGAAATGATGCTTGAGGTTAAGATTAATTTGATGTTGATGATATTAATTGCATGATTTGGTGATTCCTTGAGATAAATGGCATTTAGGGATTACATGTTTTTCCTCCCCATTTTAATTTTTTGATGTCTATGTATCGTTCTCTTGTTTTTTTTATTATTGAATTTTCATGTTTTTGGGTACTAAAATCATATGCTACCTATTTTATCTCCTGTGTTTATATAAAGAGTTAGACTAAGATTAGTAAAAATGCCACCTCTTAGGTATTTAGTGAACTTGATAAAGGAAATCTCACATTCATGTCTTCATTTCATATTAACAAGATAGAAATATGCCAGACTCTATTCTCAATTCTTCTATGTGTTTTAAGTTTAATTCATGATTTGGTTGTGTGTGAATATCTTTTTTATTCTTCTTGGAGAGTGTTAGGACAAGAAATAGAGTATTGGAAAGTAGCCTATGTCTCGAATTTTTTTGGTGTTGGTCGTTTTTAAGGCTGTCACCACATGATTCATGACTTCAGAGGGACTTAGTATTGGCTAAGCGAGCCTTGGCTACCTCATTGGGTGATTTCCCTCTCTCTTGACTTTATCATTGACCACCCCTCTTCACATGCATCTTTGATTGTTATCTCTAGTTTAAGGATTGATGAGCTTTGCTCAATACCATGGGACTACATCCTTTTTGTTGCTTGTCCGATGATTGGTGGTGTGTATTATTATGGCTTGAGCAAGGTCTTGTGCCCTCTCCCCGTGACTAGTATGTTGTTGATTACATGATATCACATACATAGGAATATTGATGTTCGAAGACCAAAAGAAAAACATTTGTTAACTTTACTAATCGTTAACCATTCCTTGCAGTAAACGGATTTGATGTATACTTGTAGCCATGATCGGCTCTTTGAGTTAATCAATTTCGGGTTATTTACGATTTGGTACCCAAATGTTTCGTCCACGAACGATTTGCTACCCATATGAATTTTTATTCCAATTTGGTACCCAAATGTTTCATCCACGAACGATTTGGGTTAATGGGGTTAGAAAACTAACAAGAATTATGTGAATTGACTGTTTTGCCCTTTGTCAATTTAGTTGACTTTT
Organism: Erodium maritimum; assembly: GCA_963921825.1. Lineage (NCBI taxonomy): Eukaryota > Viridiplantae > Streptophyta > Magnoliopsida > Geraniales > Geraniaceae > Erodium > Erodium maritimum. Next base: position 82,420,657 of record OY997588.1, on the reverse strand, counting down.
GACTTAAGAGTAAAAAGAATATTTTACCCTCAACTTTAGATTTACTATTTTGCCCCTCTTTATTATTTTAATTTTCATTAATACATAATTATTGTTTTTAATTTTTATTAATCTATAATTATTTTTCTATTTTTGATTATTTTCATTAATTATTATTTAATACAATTTCTATTTTTAACTTTTAATAATTCTTTAAAAAAGTTAGTTTGTGCCTTCAAAATTCTTATTTTTTTTCTTTTAATTTTCATCGATTTGTTTTCTTGTTCTATCGTTCATCTTCTCGAACCAAACCAAAAACCTTCAAAGCTGAAATAATAAATCAGACCAACAAATTCATTCCCACACAAATTTGTAAATCAAACTAACAAAAATTCATTCCAACAGAGACATCAAAAATAGAAAAATAAGGAAAAGAGAAGACTAAATCTAGAAATCAAACAAAGAGAGAACATTAAATCCTCAAATTTTACAGATTCGAATCTGGTCTCGCCGCGAATCCTAGGTCCTCGACGGTACCGTCGTACCCTTCGCCGTGAATCTAATACCGGCTCGTCTCCTCAGCCACAGAAGGATCTCAATGAGCACCTCCAGCGTGAATCTTGAGCAGCACCGCGGTGATTGGAAATCGAACAACCGTTGATGACTCCAGCGAGAATCTCGACTAGATACAGCAAATCAGCTTGGGTCAAGCCATGGATCTGAAACTTCAGATCTGAACAATCGCGCAGAGCATCTGTGCTCAACCTGGACTCACGCGTAGAAGAATCGATGGCTCTATTGGTTTCCACGTGGAACTCGCCGAATCTGAGCTCAACCTAGAAGATCTACTCGTGGCGGCTTGTGGAAGAGATGGCCAAGTCCGAGCTTGGACTCGCCGGAAAATAGAACCCGCCGCCGCTGCTGAAGAACAAAAATAAACGCGAGGAGAGAGAGGTGATAGGTAGGTTTTAAGAGAGGGGGATCTGGGGATGTATACATGATATAGATTTTAATCGTTAATTTTTTTCTTTTGTTTTTATAATTATTTTATTTATTTATTTATTTTTATTTTTTATTTTAACTTTTTAAAAATTTTAAAAATTAATTTTTTTTAATTTATAATTTTTTTAATTAATTAATTATTTTATAACTAAGGGTATAATGGTAATTTTGTCTATCAAATTTATAGGCTTAAAATAAGAAAGGGTAAAATCGTCATTTCACATCCCACTTAACTGCACATGACTAACTTAGAGGAATATTCCGTTAGTTTTCTAACGGAATATGCCACTTCCGTCCGTGGACAAATCATTTGGGTACCAAATTGGTCATTTGAAACATAAGGGTACCAAATTGTTCGTGGACGAAACATTTGGGTACCAAATCGTAAATAACCCTTCAATTTCTATGTACCTTAAGTTGTCACGCCCCGAATTCAGTTGGACCGAACCCGGAACGCGAACGGTGAAACAATAAACAATTTTCAAATATTTTAATAAACCGCTTAAAATCACCATTTAGTTAATCAAAATAATATTTTACAACTTAAAAGTACGTCCAAAACAAGCAGACAAAATAAACAAAGCGTACGCCACTAAACTCCCAAAATACCGGACTCCCGCTCCCAGCTCTTCAAGCTTCGAGAGTTCCCCTAGTCCGTCTCGCGACCAGTACCTATAGGAAAAGCAGCTAGGGGTGAGCGTTCGCTCACCACCACGGATATCAGACTGACTATGGCATACTAGCAGAAAATGCCGGAAACACCAACAACAAACTAAACACCGGGGACTACTATCCCCAAACTCAAGTAACCCGACTGACACACGAAAACTGTTACTTTCCCCAACCAACTCAAACCCGGACGCGTAATGTAGACCCGATACAGTTGTTACGACCTCAACCCAAAACGCGAATAATAACCACGCAACACCCAAGATCACAAAGGATCGCACACGGCAAACAAGATCACAAAGGATCGCACTCCAGCTGCTCAGTGCCAGTTGCTAACCGGCTGGGCTCGAGCCTGCCCCACACAACTTTCCCCGATCTCTGTCGGGCCAGGCGGTCGACCTGTTAGCGATATATGCCGCAATACTTTTCCGATAGCTGGTCGGAAGGGGAGCCGCCCTCCATCGCCGAAGAATGCACAACTTTACCGGTGGTTAACCCGGAAGGCTAGCCAACCCCCACGCGCGCGACCTCAGGACCCCTTTATTGTCAGGCGGGCCCCCAACCTCAGGCAATCACAATCACAACCAAAGTTCAACAACAAGCGACAACACATGATTGACACCCCACCGGCACACATGGCCACCCACGACACCCAAAACAGGAACACACAGGTTCAACACCCCCAAGGCACACCTGACCACCCACGACACACAAACAGTAAAATTACGGGTTCAACTCCCCACGGGCACTCATGGCCACCCAAGACACACAAACAGTAAAATACGGGTTCAACACCCCAACGGCACTCATGGCCACCCACGACACACCAACAGTAATACACGGGTCAACACCCCAAAGACACACCTGACCACCCACGACACACAAACAGTAAAACACGGGTTCAACTCCCCACGGGCACTCATGGCCACCCAAGACACGCAACGGTAAAATACGAATTCAACTCCCCACGGGCACTCATGGCCACCCAAGACACACAACGGTAAAATACGGGTTCAACTCCCCATGGGCACTCATGGCCACCCACAACCACAAACAATTCAATCAACCTCAGGGCACAACGAAATGCCACCAGTATTTCTATTGTTCGATAAGCTCACTTATCCTACGACACTACTAAGTGTCACATGCCTTTCTATTGTTCGATACGTTCACGTATCATACGACACCACCCGATGTCGCCTGCCTTTCTATTATTCGATAAACTTACCTATCCCACGACACCCAAGTGTCACATGCATTTCTACTGTTAACTTTCTCTAGTCAGGGCCGAGATCCGGCTACTTTTCCCTACCTCGTAACGCTTTCCCAAAAGTCCACGCCCAAGCTCTGGCGTGCTCGCGATCACTCGCCTAGCTTTCCCTTGCCGCGGTCCTCGGCACGATCTAACAAGATCACAATTAACACACTTTTTAAGTTTGCAGACAAAGCTGAATTTTAATGAATTTGACGCCCAAACTCAACCCCGACAATGTCGATCACTCCCAAACTTCCCAATTACTCGACATTGTCAACAACGGGCCCAGAAAGGCCCGATTCGCCCGGCTCGGCGAATCTGCCCGTGATTGGAAAACGCCCTTCCGGGGCTCCGAAAAATCCCATTTTCGTTTCTACGATCCTCAAATAATTCAAGTGTTCCAATGCAATCGACAAAATCAATTTTCGACTTCCGAGCGATTTAATTCGCGTTTAAAGTTTCTAAACCCGACATTTCCAATTTTCACAAATTAATTCCATAATTCGTTCCGGGTGTGAATTATCGACTCGGGGATCGTCCAAGACCACCCAAACACGAAAAACCCGAGGCCCAGCCAAGTGGGCCCCACACGACCACAATCGGAAATTTTCCTTTTCGCCCCAAAACGTTCCTAACGAACCCTACACCTCAACCATTCATGTTTGAACCAATTCTAACCAAAACCCAACCATATTTGACTCGTTTAAACTCAAACCCTAATTTTCAAACGTACCAAAACGAGAAAAGAATGGGTTCTCACCGTAGGGAATGACGACGGGAGCTCGATTCTTTAACCATTGAGACGATCCGTCGGTCGGATCGTCGAGAAATCGCAAAACCCTAACTCCTCATTCTCTTTCTCTCTCTTCCTCCTTCTCTCCACTTTCTCTCTCTTCCCTTTCTTTTTTTCTCTGAACTGGCCGACCATCTCACGTTTTCTTCTTTTTATTTTGTTTCAAAAATCCAACCTTTCACCTAATTACAAAACTACCCTTCCTTCCCTTTTCTTTTATTTGTTCAAAAACTAACAACCACCAAAAGTGTGACAAGTGTCAAGTGGGTCCCAACCTTTAGAAAAATATCTTAGTAGATATTTTTCTGTCCGATTCGCGAAATTCGGCCGTCTCGGGCCCCGAACGGGCCCATTTTCCAAGAAATTACGAAATTTCACGGGCTACAAGGAAACGGCTCGACTAAGACCGTTGTAACGACGTCTATGCTTTTTGGATCCAAAATGGGCCTCGAACGGACCAAAACGTCGCTCGGTTGACTTTTCCGTCAAAAAGTCAACCTTTCCCAAATTGGTCAAAAAGTTGCCTTGAGTCCCCCAGAACTCACTTTTCTCGATATCGGGGTCAACTTAAGTCCAATATGACCCTCGAGGTCAAATTTAGGTTCATTTAGGTGTCTGTCCCAAAATTTTAAATTTTCCTGTTTTTCGCCGATTTGACTGGCGTTGACCGGGAGCGGTTCTTACATAAGTGACCGCTTACATGTTTACATTTTACTTTAATATCATTTTTTTCTTTTACGTGGAAGTGAAAGTGTTACTCCACATCCTTAGGTTTTAACAATAATATTAATGATATCCTTACTCCATTTTGGATGATGATTGTGCCTTGATGTGCATAAGAAAGGAACTGATACACAACCTTTAGTTATCATCAAGAAGGCGCTGTTGTCGGGGAGTGGTAAGTGTTATTCGTTTTTTTGCACCTTTTGGCTAGCTTATTACCTTAGTGATATCTCATGCTTGTATTCCTCTCTTATAGGTCAATAGAAGAATTGAGTTGCGAAAATATGGAACAAAGAAATTGGGAGGGTAGTCCACAGAAGGGGATACTCCATTTCCTTCTAGGAGTATCTATAAAACATCGCATATAAAAATATATTCTTGGTGTTAGAGATAAGAGTTACTTATCTTAGTATGTGTTTGATATTCAAACCATGGGATATACATTTTTGTATTGAGTTTATCTGTAAACACCTATATATATGTATATTGTGAATCAATAAACAGTATCGAGGTTTAAACACTATCATGGTATCAGAGCAATTCAAATTCTAATCGTAAACCAACTCTCTCTCACACTCATGTTTTCCGCTAATCTGTGATTAGTATTGCCGGTTATCTCTAATTCTTTTGGTAAAATCACAGCAACGTGTTTGTTTCCATTTTGTTATTGCGAGTGTGCTTCTTCTCCAACAGCACCGTCCACCACAGCACCTCCTCCTCTCATCACAACAAGCTCGTCCCGACATGGCTGATATGCGTCTCTACCCGGCCCTCGTTGTCGCCAACATTTGGAACTCCATTCCGATTACCCTTAAGATGGACAAAGGCCAATACTCCTTGTGGGCCGAATTATTCTGAATCCACTACCGCGTGTATCGGGTGCTGGATCACATCTTGCCGAACAATATTTCTCCGGCCATTGTTGATCCATCATCGGCATACCAACACATTGCAGCTCCCGCAGCTACCACGGAGTCCTCTTTTGCAGTGTCCACGGAAGCCACTGAGACTGCTCCGGCAGTTCCAGCTCTGACATCTCCGACTCCAGCACCTCCCGCTCCGGCAACAACTTCCTCTCCGACCGCATCTGCTCAACATGTCGTCGTGGAAGCTCCCGTTTCAGCTGCAATTCTGGCCGAGATTTGGGATCGTCTCGATGCTACCGTTCTCCAATGGATATACGGTACAATTTATGGTGACTTACTTCAAACCTTTATTGTCCCGGATAATACTGCTGCTCAAGCGTGGGAATCGCTTAGGCTGATTTTTCAAGATAACAAGCACTCTCGTGCCATTTATCTTGAACATCAGTTTTCATCCACGAAATTGGATGGTTTTTCAAATGTCTCGAGCTTCTGTCAAGAGCTCAAAACTATTGCTGATCAATTGTCGGATATGAGAGCCCCTGTTTCCAACAATCGTCTGGTCCTTCAGTTAGTCGCATGACTCACTGAAGCATATGACAATGTTGCTACGCTCATTCAGCAGAGTGATCCACTTCCATCTTTCTATGAGGCTAGATCAAAATTGGTTATGAAGGAAACATGGAAAGTGAAGCAGACTTCTTCGGTTGCTATGGTTTCGTCCAATTCTATGTATGCTCATTCATCAAGTCGAATGAACATATAATCTGGAGATAGGCAGCAAAAATCTCGCACAAATCGTGGAAGAGGAGCCGCTCGTGGCCGATCTGGAGTTGCGTCCAGAACTGGTCGTGGAAACCGTCAAGTCTGGGCCTCTTCTCAGCAATCTGGGTCGTAGGCTTCGTATATGGTCCAACCGATTATTTGGAATGGCCAATATTTTTGGCCGGATCCACCAGCAACATCTTGGGCCGGCTCGCCTAGCTCCTGGCCTAGTCAGCAGCAATCCCTTCCGTGTCCCTATCCTACCGAACCCGGACAATGGGTGTGCGCGCCAACCTCTTAATCTAGTGTCTTGGTCCCGCGACCCGCTGCTCCTCCTCAAGCCCATGTAGCAGTACCAACTGACGTGTCTAATGCTATGGCCCATCTCTCTATGCGACAACCTTCTGATGGAAATTGATATTTGGACAGCGGGGCCTCCTCCTACATGACTTCGAACTCAGGTAACTTAAGTTCTTATTTTAAGTCGAATATTAATCGCTCTATTATTGTTGGTAATGGCCATCATATTCCAATTTGTGGTACTAGTAGAGCATATATATTTCCCACCCGACCTGATTATACCCTAAATGATGTGTTACATTCCCCTCACATAGTTAAAAACCTAATTTCAGTACGTCGATTTTTCAAAGACTACAATGCCTCGATTGGATTTGACCCTTTTGGTTTTTGTGTGAAGGATTTTCGGACGGCACATCCGGTTTTGAGATGCAATAGCTCAGGGGATTTATACCCAGTCATTTCTACTATTTCTCCTAGTTCGTTGTCTACTTCATCAACTTTTATTACTTTGTCTCCAGGAGTCTGGCATTCTCGTTTAGGTCATCTGGGTCGTCTGGTGTTTTATTTACTTCGTACTTGTACTTCGAACAAATTGGATAATGTTTGTCAGTCTTGTGTGCTTGGCAAACATGTTCGTTTACCTTTTGAGACTTCTTTATCTGTTACTACTGCTCCTTTTGATATTGTGCATGCTGATTTGTGGACATCTCCAATTTTGAGTTCGTCAGTTGATAAATATTATCTTGTGTTACTTGACGATTTTACTAACTTTGTTTGGACATATCCTCTAAGCCGTAAATCTAAAGTTTTCCAAATATTCACCGCTTTCAGTATATTTATCTCTACTCAATTTGGATATAATATCAAAAGTTTTCAGTGTGACAATTGCAAGGCATTCGACAACACCCCATTTCGCAACTTCGCTGCATCGTCATGATCGGTGTTTCTTTTTTCTTGTCCTCATACTTCTTCTCAAAACGGTCAAGCTGAACGAAAAATCTAAAGTCTAAACAATATGGTTCGTACTTTACATCTTCATGCCTATATTCCCCCTTCATATTGGCAACATGCTTTAGCTATGTTAACATATTTGTCTAATATTCTTCCCTCTAATGCTATTCAATTTTCTTCTCCTACTTGGCTTTTTTATAAACGTGCCCCAACATATTCTCACCTTCGTATCTTTGGTTGTTTATGTTTTCCACTGTTTCCCTCCACAACTATTCATAAATTGCATGCACGCTCTACACCGTGTGTTTTTTTTCGGATTTCCTCCGAACCATAGAGGGTATTGATGCTACGATTTAAAAGCTAATAAATTCATTATTTCAAGGCATGTTGTTTGTGATGAGTTGATATTCCCTTTTTCCTCCTCATTTCAACCATCCTCACCTACATATGACTTCTTAACTGATTCTATAACACCTGCAGCCATGGCCCGATTATTTATCCCCATTTCAGGGCCCGATACCTCATCCATGCAGCCCGACCAAGTTTCATCTTCTGCCCAGGCCCATCAGCCGCGATCTGCTTCTAGCCTTCTCGAGCCCGACCCAGTCTCGTCTCCTTCTCCATAACAACCGAGCTCTGCTTCTCCCCTACTCGGGCCTGCCGAAGTCATCTCCCATCCCATAAACCCGGCCCAACCTCCCACCCTACCTGACCCGGTTGTCTCTCCCTCAACCGGTCCCATTGAACCGGCCCAGCTTCTAGCTTTAGTTCATAGGATGGTTACACGTAGCCAGTCAGGTATAATTAAACCGAAGCAAATGTTCAATCTATCTACTGTCATCACTCTCTCTCCCATACCTCGTAACCCTAAGGATGTTCTCTCAGACCCAAATTAGAAATCAACAATGATAGATGCGTTTAATGCTTTGCTTAAAAACAAGACTTGGGTCCTAGTTCCTCGTCCTGTAGGGGTGAATATTATTAAGTCCATGTGGATTTTTCGCCACAAGACACGATCTGACGGTTCTTTTGAGCGTTATAAGGCTTGTCTTGTTGGTGATGGTGGGTTTCAACAGGTTGGAATTGATTGTGAAGAGACGTTTAACCCAGTGGTCAAGCCCTCCACCATACGCACTGTACTCAACATTGCTGTATCTCGATCGTGATCCGTTCATCAACTTTACGTCAAGAATGCTTTCTTGCACGACAATCTACATGAAACGGTCTACATGCACCAACCACTTGGTTTCCGGAGCTCTACACATCCTGACCATGTGTGCATGCTGCATCGATCACTTTATGGACTCAAGCAAGCTCCTCGTGCGTAGTACAATCGGTTCACTGATTTCGTCTCTTCTATTGGCTTCCACCACATCAGGTCTGATCACTTGTTATTCATCTATCGTCATGGTACGGATACGGCTTACATTCTTCTATATGTCGACGATATCATATTGGCCTCCTCGACTGATGATCTCTGCCTCTCGATTATGTCTCGACTCAGCTCGGAATTTGATATGAAGGATCTCGGTCCTCTGTCCTACTTCTTGGGAATTGTAGTCACACGTCATTCTGGGGGTATATTTCTATCTCAACGGAAGTATGCCCCGGACATTATTGATCTAGCTGGTATGACTTCGTGTTCTTCATCAGCTACCCCGGTTGACACCCAAGGCAAGCTTAACGCCACATATAGTTCTCCGTTTGAGAATCCGACTCTTTATCGCAGTCTTGCAGGGGCGCTCCAGTATCATACCTTCACCAGACCATATATGTCTCCACATGCATGATCCGCGAGTTAGTCACATGGGCGCACTTAAGCGGATTATCCGTTACCTTCAGGGAACACGACATTTTGGGCTTCACCTGTATTCTTCACCTATTTCCAGTCTCGTAGCCTACACCGATGCTGATTGGGTCGGCTGTCCAGACACACGGCGCTCCACGTCTGGTTTCTATGTCTTTTTAGGAGACAACTTGATCTCCTGGTCCTCGAAGCGTCAACCGACTATTTCTCACTCCAGTACAGAGACCGAGTATCGCGGTGTGGAAAATGTTGTTTCCAAGACTTGCTGGCTTCAAAATCTTCTTCTCGAGCTCCATTGTCCAGCCTCCCGAGCTACTCTTGTCTATTGTGACAATATCAGTACGATTTATCTCTCCGGCAATCATGTTCAACATCAGCGTACCAAGCATATTAAACTGGATATTCTTTTTGTTTGGGAGAAGGATGCCAAAGTTCATGTTCGGGTTCTTCATGTCCCTTCTCGGTTTTAGATTGCAGATGTCTTCACCAAGGGCCTTCCACACATTCTTTTCACCGAGTTCCGTTCCAGCCTAAACGTTCGGGAACCTTCCATTCAGACTGCAGGGGCGTGTTAGAGATAAGGGTTACTTATCTTAATATATTCAAACCATGGGATATACATTTCTGTGTTGAGTTTATCTGTAAACACCTATATATGTATATTGTGAATCAATAAATACTATCGAGGTTTAAACTCTATCACTTGGGAATATTATTGGATTGTTTCATGTTTGTGCTTAAAAAGTGGTTATTTACATATAACTAATCTGTTGGAGGATAATATGTTTGGAAATCAATTACAAGTCAAGTTCATTTTGTGTGATTGTGATGTGTCTGTGGAACTATATTTTCAAAATACACATACTTGTACAACTTTTATTCGATATTGACTTAATACGGGGAATTTAATAAATACACTGTGAGTGGGAAAAAGTGTGAGGTTCGATGGGAGTGCGTAAATGGAGCCTCATATCTGGAACCGGAATTCGAATAATAATTTTTTTTGTATACTCTAAGTTTAGAATCAAGTGGACATTTGCGATGTGCATGAAATATTTAAGTTAGTGATTTCGGTTGTTCTTTAAAGTTTTTCTTAGGGTCATTTGTATATGCACTTTATTTCTATGAATAACCATATACATTTTAGGTCTACCTACATTGTAAGTTGTTGGGTGTTGCTAGGAATTATTTTAGGATGAAAATATCAATATTTGTTTTCTTACTTGAGAAGGAGCAAGCTTTTAGTGTGGGGATCTTAATGCTCTCGAATTTGTGCTATCTTATTTTCGTAATTTACGGCCTTTTACCTTGTTTGAAATTTTTTTCCATGCTTCCTTGTGTTTTGTAATACTTATTATGTGTATTTTTGGGGCATTACTAGGATGCGTGAGGTTTTGGAGCTAGTTGAGAGACTTAAAGAAAAGTGAACTGGAAATGGAAAACTAGTAGTAGCTGAAACTGTCCGGGGCTGACGTGCGTCATTCCTTAACTCTATCAGCACGCTGAACTAAATTTTTCAGATGCACTTCGAAGTTTGATTCAATGATTGAGTCCAGGTCATCCTGTTTAGAATAAGTAAAAAAAGTCCACGAGCTTAGTGAGGAACACACAATTTTCAGGGTTTCTCTTACTTATTATCACCCTTAGAAGCTTTCTTCAAGTTTGGAGCAAGATCTACCACCAAAGAGCATATATTTTAAGACATATGGAGGATTCAAACATCAATGAAGCCTCCCATCACCCTTTCTTCTTAATTTTCACGTGCTAAAGCTTTGGAGAAGCTTGGAGATAGTGAGTTTGAGAGTTGGATTAGTTTTGATTGGTTTTCTCAACCCATTCCTGATTCTAACTTCTATCCCTTTGAAATTCTTTTTTGTAAAAATTAGATTTAAGGAATACTTGGGTAGGATTTTAGATTTCATGGCGTGGAATTAACTTTCAAGGTTTTTCACGTTAATCTTTTCCATCCGTTTTTGGACGGAAATTGTTATGTGCAGAGCACATGCTCAAATGTTTCAAAAAGTTGTTAGATTTAGAAAATAGGATTTAGGGGTATTAATTATTTTAGGGGCTGATTCAACATATTTGTAAAAACGGTAGTATTGTATACCTCAACTATTATTTGATAAAGTTTGTAAATTTGTTTTATTTAGACCATAGTGTTTTTTATTCTTAATATGCAAATATGTTGATTAAGAAAATTTGAGACATGGCTTGTTCTTGCATGGATGATTTATTGAAGCTAACAATGAAAACTACGTAGTCATGAATTTTAGAGAAAAACAAGAAAATACACTCCCAATGACTTCTCTAGAAACATCACTATAGAAAGTTTTCTCTGCATAATTTCCATATTCACAATGACAAAACCTTTCAATCTCTACTTCTAAAAAAACAAAACTCGCAATCTCAATATTAGTAAATTTGGTCACCAATATATATCTAGTTAATTTATCAATCCCACTCCACCAGAATTGTCGTTGGATGTCTCGATACATCTTGGTGCCACCTGGGTGCACAACAAGACGGGAGTGATGACACTCTCTCAACACAGCGTCTCTACAATCACGCGATACAAACAGTCCTCCTCGGTACCGTAGACCCAGATCAGTACTCTGCTCCTAGCCCTCGGTGTCAACACCGCTGATAATCCTCTCCCGAATCTCTACCGTCTCGGCATCCTCGGCCTGTGCCTCTAGCACACGAGAAAATAGTGTGGGTTGAGCCACCAACGAACACATAGTCACGCCCTCTATGATCTCATCCAGCTCAAGTCTGAACGAGCTCAACTCCTCCTTCATGTCCCACTCTCGGATTGATATACCGGCCAAGTAGTGGACCGACTTCCTACTCAGGGCATCGGCGACAACGTTCGCCATGCCCGGGTGGTAGAGTAGCTCGAAGTCGTACTCATCAAGCAGCTCCATCCACCGCCTCTGGCGCATGTTCAGGTCGCGCTGGGAGAAGATGTACTTGAGACTCTTGTGATCCGAGAATACCCGAAATCGCTCTCCATACAAGTAGTGTCGCCAGCTCTTCAGAGCGAAGACGATTGCTGCCAACTCTAAGTCGTGGGTAGGGTAGTTGCGCTCATGTATCTTCAATTGTCTGGAGCCATAGGCAACCACCTTCCTGGACTGCATCAGCACACATCCCAGCCCTTCACCGGACGCATCACAATACACATCATATACGATCCCCCGCTCCGACATGATCAACACAGGAGCGGTAGTCAAACGAGCCTTCAGCTAGGTAAAGGAATGCTCACACTCATCAGTCCACAGGAACTCTGCTCCCATGCGTGTCAGTGCGGTCATCGGCGCGGCCAGGCGTGAGAAGTCATGGAAGAACCGTCGATAGTATCCTGCCAATCCCAGGAAGCTGCGGATCTCAAATACACTCTTGGTCCGTGCCCACTTCGAAAATGCGTCGATCTTCTCCGGGTCGACTAGGATACCCTCTCGGGACACGACATGCCTGAGGAACTTCACCTCGGCGAGCCAAAACTCGCACTTCTCCAGGTTTCCGTACAACTGGTGAGTGCACAACAACGTTAAAATTGTCCTCAGGTGCTCCTCATGCGCCTCCTCACTCGGCGAATAAATCAGAATGTCGTCCACAAACACCACGAAGAACTAGTTCAGGTACGGTCAGAAAATACCGTTCATCAGGTCCATGAACGTTGTAGGCGCATTCGTCAACCCAAACGGCATCACTAGGAACTCATAGTGTCCGTACCGAGTCCGGAATGCGGTCTTCGCCACATCTTCCTCCCGAACCCTCAACTGATAATACCCTGATCGTAGATCAATCTTCGAGAAGCACTTAGCTCCTCTCAGCTGATCGAACAGGTCATCGATCCTCGATATCGGGTAACGGTTCTTCACCGTAACCCGGTTCAACTGCCGGTAATCGATGCACATCCTCAACGCTCCACCCTTCTTCTTCACGAAGAGGGCGGGTGCTCCCCACGGTGAAGCGCTCGGACGAATAAATCCCTTCTCCCGAAGCTCCTCAAGTTGTCGCTTCAGCGCGACCAACTCGGCTGATGAAAACCGATACAGGGCCATAGATATCGGCGCCGTACCCGGGATCAAGTCGATCCTAAACTCCACCTCGCGCACTAGCGGTAATCCTGATAGCTCTTCCGGAAAAACCTCCGGAAATTCACATACCACTCTCGGCAACTCTCTACTCTGAACGATCTTTGTCTCATCTCCCACGGTCACTACGGACATGAGAACTCCGCTCCTACTACCCAAGGCGCAAGTGACGATCGTCTCGCCCGATACTACAGTCACCTACCGTCGATAGCAATCGATCAACACTCGATACCTCGCGAGCCATTCCATCCCCAAGATTACGTCGAATGTCGTCATGTCCAAAACAAGTAAATCACCAACAAATGGGCAATCAGCCACTCTAATCTCACATACACGACATACGGTACTTAAGACCACATCTCCCGTAACCGGGGTATCAAGACATAAGGGTCGACTCAACGTCTCTACCCTTAACCCCAAGGAATCAGCAAAAGTAGAAGAGATGAAAGAATGTGAAGCCTCAGTATCAAATAAGAAAGACGCCCAGGAATTGTAAAGCAAGCACGTACACTGAGTGGTCTCATGACCGGAGTGGCGTCCCTCTGCTTGAGAGTTAGTGACAGCATACACCCGACCCTACTGAGCCTGAGGTCCTCCTCTCGGGGGTGGTGGAAGAGTAAGCTGCTGTGGAGCCCTTTGCTGATGCCTGTATGTTGGCGCACCCGCTGTCTGCCGTGGGGCTCTCGGAGCCTGCGCCTGACGCTGGCGGAAAGAAGGTGCTTGTCTGGGCTGCGCCTGCTGTGGTCGCGGTATTGGACCTCCTCCAACTCGGTCGGGGACACACGGCGGAGATGTGTCCGAGTCGGCCGCAGTGGTAGCATGTCCTGTCAATGGCACGCGGCCTCTCCTCGACCTTCGTCGGACGACCCGCTGCGCGGTCTGCAGGTCCACCACTCAACGGGCAGTCTCGGCCCAGATGCTCCAACTGCCTGCACGAGGGACAAAACTGCGCTAACGGGGAAGGTCCAATTGACGCTACTTCTCCGACCCGTCGCATCCCACCTGACTGGGCTTGTGGCTGGAAGGATCCCGAGGTCCTCTGCCTCCTCGGATCGCGTCCCTCAGACGGTCTTAGAAAGCCACTCGGCCTCGGCTTGCTCTCCCGAGCCATGGCAGTCTCTCGGAAGTGTCGCTCTACTGCTAGCGCCTGATCCACTAGCTCAGTGTACACCTCTGTCCTGAAGGCCGTGACTCGGTCCACGATCGACGGGATGAGTCCCCTCTCGAATCGCCGAAAATGGCGCTCCTCGGTCTGCACCAACTCCGGTTCGAAGCGGGGCAAGGATGTGAACCTCGCCTCATACTCCGAGACAGTCATCCCTCTCTGACGCAGTTCCAGGAACTGCTGGTGCCTGTCATCTCGGACTGATCTCGGGAAATACTGTTCCAAGAATAGTCTGCCAAACAACTGAAAGTCGTCTCCAACCCTGATCTGCTCGCGCTGCCACCAATGGTACGCGTCATCCTTCAGCTGGAAAGCTGCAAAGGATACTCTCATGTGGCCATCCACGATCGCCGACGTATCTAAGTTGCGGGTGATCTGCTCCAGCCACCTCTCGACTGCCTCGGGGTTTGGCTCCCTGGAAAAGACACGAGTACCCAGCCTGAGGAAGTCCCTCAGCGCCTGAGCTGTGAAGCTGTCAGCCTGACTTGGCCTGGCAACAGCAGCTGTAGTGGCAGCAGGCACGGTCTCAGGTGTCGGTGCTGCAGTCCCCCTTTGGGCGCTGATCGCCGCAAGAACTGTGCGAACCACCTCCTCCAGAGTGGTTGCCTGGGTTGGCTCTACGACCAGAGGACCTCTGGGTGGTGGCTCTGACGGTCCAGCATCATCTCTCTCGTGCTCCGCAGAGGTAGCACCCTGGGCACTCGCTGCCCCTGCCTGCTCAATGGTAGGTGGCTGCCCGTGGCCCCCCGCTGGGAGACCTCTAGTGCCTCTCGGAATGTAGGTACGAGCCATGTCGCTTGTATCCGCTGCACGGATAAACGCACATGCTCAATTTCTCAATTTTGAATAAAGTGGCTCGCATAAAATAGTAACGTCCACACATGCTTCGCAAGGGTCATACTCGGACCAACAATATACTTAGTCTTATTAGATTCATAGATAATTTCATATACTCATAGAAGTCCGCACACTTGCGCATCTCACTGAATCAATCACACAATTCAACCATCTCCCACGGGAGTCACAGTTTCAAACAAGCCACACAATATACCGTCCACATCATACAACAATTCCACAGAGCCTCCGCACTAACTCATTTCCACAGTTTCTCAACACCTTTCTCGTTCTATCACAACATTCATGTCGATATCGCGTCGTTACAACCCGATTCAGGCGTCCCCAAATCTCGTTGTAACCACTTGACATCCCCCTATCACGTTCGACTATAGTGTGCGCCCCTGAGTCAACCTGTGATAGTACAAACACTTCAGTTTTGCAGAAATTTGGGCATGACCCGTTCGAAAATTTGCACAAAGCATTCAGCACAACATAGCACACATCAAAACATCGCAGTTACACACCTCGGGTCTCGATAATTACTCGATTACCACCCGGCCAAGTCAACATCTAGATCCAACCAATCACTCAACGGCCGACCAAGGCGGCAACCCACATAACGATCACTCAACAACACATCAAAAACAGCATCGAGCACCGCTCGTTAACCCAACCTCGATCTCAACCGATCGGCATAACAGTTCAACCAAGGCACATAACATAACACAAAGTAAGGTAGGACTCAAACAAGGCACATAACATAACACAAAGTAAGGTAGGACTCAAACAAGGCACTTCGCCATCCGAGACTCTCGTCGTCTCGGATCTACGCGCAGGACATTTCTGACTTGCGTCGCCGACACTAGAACCTTAACAACCTAACTCTACCCACTTAATTGACGTACGGTCCGAGGTTTAAAAAAAAACAGTTTCAGTGAAACTATGCTCTGATACCAAATTGTCACGCCTCAAATCTGGTGTTGACCGGACTCGAGACGTGAACTAGGAATAATAATAAAACAATAATAAAATTAAAATTTCATAATGTAACACTCCGAGTGAAACATAATTCAAATCCGATACTATGAGTCAAAAGCTCAAAACAAAACGAGGTAAGACAAAGTCTAATACGAAATGAGAAAGTACGTCTCTCTACTACAAATAACCACCCGGATCCTCAATGAGCTCTCGAGCCCTGAGACAACCTCTAGGTCTACTCATCAACGAAACCTGTGAAAATAGTAAACACAAAAGGGGGTGAGGTTACGCTCAGTAAGAAAAAATAGTAAAAGGAAAAGGACTCCCGCTTCGTTCCAAAATTCTCGATTAGTACGGTTCTTAAAAAACAACACGGTTAGAGATCAATAGGAATTGCAACACTTAAGAGAATAACAGCTCAAAAGGAGATCAACGGGGGGCAACTTATTCACCAATAACAACCAACTAAAGAAACACACGAGTATCGAAATAATAATAATTAAACCACAAGACTCCGATCCACACACCAACACACATATCATACCGGAATACACATCGGCCTAGATATCTTCCCGGAACTCACATCATCGGAGTGAAACAAGTCTTCCCAGAACACGTAGCATCGGGATGAGACAACAATACACCATATCGGAATACTCATCGGCCTAGGTGTCTTCCCGGAACAGGTAGCATCGAGATGCGACAATAATATACCATACCGGAATTTCCCTCGGCCTAGGTCTTCCCGGAACACGTAGCATCGGGGTGAAACAACAATGTAAATATATCGGACCGGCATACCCCCTCGGTCAGATATCCCCCTCGGTAACACCCTCGGGGAAAGTAAACAACAATACACTTAATACCAAACAAACACATTACACCGAACTCATATTATCAACCAAGCTTACCGACATGACTTACCAACCACGTCCCATCGGTCTATCATTCACCCGATCACATCACCAGGCACAATCATATCACATTCAACACAATCACTCAACCAATCATGCCACAGAGCAACCACTCATATCATACTCATCATGTTTCAAATAGTTTAATAAAACTCTTATATTAACCAAGGAATGGAACATGCATCGACATTTGAGGACTATTGATCACAATCCAACACAACCACAATCAATCCTAAGGCTCGACATGGTCATTCTACCAGCACGAAAATTCCCATAATTGAAAGCGGTTATTCTAGTGAATCACATCTTATATGCAAACTAGGACTCTTCTAGTTATTATCGTAATTAAAAGCGGTTATTCTAGTGAATCACATCCTATATGCAAACTAACCACTCATATCATACTCATCATGTTTCAAATAGTTTAATAAAACTCTTATATTAACCAAGGAATGGAACATGCATCGACATTTGAGGACTATTGATCACAATCCAACACAACCACAATCAATCCTAAGGCTCGACATGGTCATTCTACCAGCACGAAAATTCCCATAATTGAAAGCGGTTATTCTAGTGAATCACATCTTATATGCAAACTAGGACTCTTCTAGTTATTATCGTAATTAAAAGCGGTTATTCTAGTGAATCACATCCTATATGCAAACTAGGACCTTTCCGGTTATTATCATCCTATATGCATACTATTAACATTCATTAATTTAAAAGCGGAAATTTACTACTCTTCCCTACCTCAAGTTCTCCAAATGCTTAACCAACCGAGCGTCTAGAAGTCTCCTCATCCGAACTCGAGAATAAGGTCTAGGAACATACATTAATACTATAATTAATAAACAATTAAAGATAGTTTTAAAATGAACTACCTAGATTACCCCTAATTACAAATACTTGGGCCAAAAGGTAAAATTGGGCCAGAACTAGGCCCAATTTGGGCAGCCCACATATCTCGAAACCGGCCCGGACCGTGCCCCTCAGAGGCCCTGAACCAGACCCGGACCGTGCCCCTCAGAGGGCCGGTCTGGGACCCGGACCGTGCTGCTCAGAGGGCCGGTACCGAGCCCGGTCCGTGCCGCTCAGAATGCCGGTACCAGGCACGGACCGTGCCGCTTGGAGGGCCGGCACCGAGCCCGTTCCGCGCCGCTCAGAGGGCCGAAACCAAGCCCTTTCCGTGCCAAATCTGGGCAGGTTCAACCTCCTTCTTCCCCAACTTTGTTTCTACGAAAAGCTACTTCAAAAACTCCATTTTTACCAACCTCAAAATCAGTCACCAAAACCCTCAAACTTCAATACCCACAATGGGTTTCCTCCAAACATTAACAAAAAAACTTAATTTTAACCGAAACCTCCATCACTACTTCACTAAACAATCATCTAACACCACTAACATCAAAACCCAACAAGTTCAAGCACTTTTCTTGGAAACCCACAACTTGAAATGAATTGAAATGAGATTGTGAGAGTTTACTTACCTTTAGAATGATGAGAAGATCAAGATGATGAACTTTTTGAGAAGATTGGATGAAGAAAAGGCTTGAAAGGGACTCCTTTTCTCTTGCTTCTTCAAGCTTGAATGAAAGCTCTCTCCTTGCTCCTCCTTTGTGATTTTCGGCCAGCACAAATGAAGTAGCTGAATTGTGCTCCCAAATGCATTAAAAACCTAATTTAGTGAAAGTCCACAATGCCCCTTAGGTTCAATTCTTCTATTTTGTCTTATGTGAGGGCAAATGAGTCATTAAAAGCCCATTTTCTTCTCCTCCAAGCCAGTATGGACACATGTCCAAGTGGGGACCACCTTGTCCTTAATTATTTCCAGCACACTCACTTTAATTAGCTTTAGTCGTTAATTGACCTAAGTTTGACCCGACTTTAACTTTTTCGCAAAGACAGTCAATTGAAAGGAAATGACCCAACTAAGCTATCCATAATGACGACTAAGATTTTTGGGTCCCGGAAAGGTCCCGAATGACTCCCGGAGTCATCGGTTGACTTTTCCAGTCGAAAGTCAAACTTCGCCAAAAATCACCGGTTCGACCGGGATCGACTGGGGGCAGTTCTTACAATCCTTCTAGTCATTCTCATCTCTCGATTGTTGAATGCTAAAACCTACTCATCTATCAAGTGACCAATTTGATGAAGCATTAAGTTCAAATCATGCAAACAATAATCTAAACACAAATTGCACATAATAAACACGAACCCATTGAATTAATTCATCGTATTGTTTCCCCTCAACCTAGATCATTGGAAATTTAGCTCATGGAGATGAAACAAGAACACAAAGAAGAAGATGAACAAGAGAAAAACATATTTCAAAGGTAAAGTTGATACAAAATACATATTCCATAATGAAAATCTCAAAGTTTTTTTTGATAGATGATGTTTTGATTTATTAATCTTTTTACCCCAAGACGGGGAAAAGAGAAGGGACCGCAAAAAGCTATCCCAAATAACCTTCAAAAGAGACTCTACCACAGACGGTGAAAGAATCTTACTAACAAAACGAAAAAAGAAAACAAAAGCCAAATACAAAGAAATACTAGTCGATAGGAGGAGGAGCATCGTCCTTAAACTCTATCGGCAGCAAAGTCCCTGTAGCGACAAAATGCCTCCAAGCTTCATTTTTACGCTGAGCTTCGAGCAACTCCTTCTCACTCATACAAAGTGAACGAGTTGTCACTCTAAAAGTTTGCTGAGTTTTCTTCCTTCTTTTCCCTTTACCTTTCTTTACTGTTTCAGGTGACAACGCGGGAAATGAAAATCTCAAAGTTGCTTCAATCCTTGCTCCTAAGAACTTTTCTCTCACCAAAAATCCAACCCTAACACTCAATCTCTCTAAAATTATGCCCAATACAAGTCTCCCTTCTCCAAATTCGCGCTCCTCTATTTATAGGAGTTTAGGTGGTCTTTTTCTCCTAAAAATCGGATTTGAAAAGAGGAGATTTGGATCTTTTCCTCTTAAAAATTGGATCTGATAATTTGGACCTGCGCAATGTCCTGAGCGAGGCCCGGAGTGGGCTGGAAAACGGCCCGTTTATCTGCACTGGGAGGGCAGCCTAACATCCCGTTTGGGAACCCGTTCCGGGCGGATAAACGGTCACGGACAGAGACGGTTCCTTGACTGAAGTTGTATATCTCTGAATTCTCTTCGATTTGGCATAAAATATAAGACAACCAGACTTCGTACGAACAAGTTATACCCTTCGCAAAATCTGTCAGCTTCCAAAACTCCTTACACTAATTTTTCTTCCATTTTAGTCATTTTTCGATCGAATCACCTAGAAAACACAATAAGAGAGACAATACGAGTAACGAGAGAAAAATGGGCTAAATAATCGAATCCCGGGACTAAAAAGCTCAAGAATCTGGGCTAAAAACATCCAAAACCGATGCATTTTATGTCCACATCAGTAACCCAGTCTTCACCTTCCGAGATTAAATTCGGATCGTCGTAAGCTTTCGCTTGAGAAAGCTAAGCAGTTTGAGCATTTCACGCTTGCACTATCTGTTTCCAAACGTCAACAAGATTAACGACTCTTTCACGAATCAAAGAGTGTGCTCTTGAGTTAGCAGTATAATAATCATGTAAATTATTAGGAGGTCTAATCTTAAGTTTTTGAGGTTGGAGAGGGGCATCCTTCCATAAACTACCACTTGATCCCTAGAGGGACCACTAGTGTGAACTCATCTTAGGACTTAACGTGACACATTTTATCAAGTTTAAATGGACTTTTAGCCTCTCTTCTAACTAATTCTCCACTATTTTATGGGTATTTCGTGTTGGTGGTTAATTGTAAGTTCTTTGATCGAAAAAAGGGTTAAAATAGACGAAAAATCGGTGTAAGAAGTTTTGGAGGATGACTGATCATGGGAAGGGCGTAACTTCCTCATCCGAACTCCGATTTTCTTCCGTAAGATATCAAATTGAAGGGAATTAAGATATCTATCCATTGAAGTGTTCATACCCCCACTCTAGGAAGTTTTAAAGGCCGGTCCTACCCATATTTGGGCCGGTTTTGAGGCTGGTCCAGCATACTTTCAGGCTTGGTTTCCTGGCTGATCTGGATCACTTTCAGGACTAGTTTAGAGATAGTTTGTTGCCTCTAAAATTATATAACTTCATAATATTTATCGGTATTTTGTTGCATTGATTTGATCTCTATGAACTCATACCTTAGATTATATTTTTCTCTTATTCGCCTGAATACTTGTTCAGATTTTCGTTATTACTTACTTTTGCAAGATATTGAAAACAAAACACAATATTTTTAACGAAACAATTTAATAATGAACTTCCAAGACACAAATATGATACCGATCAAGCGGTTTCAAAGTCGGATGACATTGGAAATCGTGATTCCGGTGATCGCGTTCTTGATTCTGGGGATCACAATGACTGCGCTGATTCCGGGGATCGCGATACAGTTAAGGATGATTGCGCTGATTGTGGATCGACTCCTGTATCATCTGGGATTGTTCAAGCTCAGTCCATTCCAGTCCAGCTCGTGTCGCAGGTGCTGGATCCGGTTCATGCTTTTGATGCTATTGGAGCAATTGTTGATGTGTCCGCAGGTCAACCATCGCAGCATGTGGAATCTCCGAGGAAGGAAGCCCTCATCAAGAAGCAGGTGAGTAGCCCCCTAAGCATTTAACGGAATTTTACACAATGACGTGTAAACCAAATTTCTCGGATCGGGAAATATATGTTCGTCCTGTCGACATTAAGAAACAGGTTGAGCAAGTCCGAAATGGAAAAACTCAAGTCATAGCTTCGTCACATGGTACTGACGCATGGACTACACTTCGTGAGTTGGCTGCCAAAAAGAAGGATGCGACGACTCAACGTTGACCTCGGGGGAAAGGATTGGCGGGTTTTTCTATTTCTGTTTTTGATTCTTGTTTCTTTTTAAGAAAAGGCTTGGCCTTTTGGCTCCCTTTGCAAGAGTCCCTTTAGTAGCCACCCTGCTTCTTGTTGAATCAGAGCATTCTAATTTCTCTTTTTGAAATCGGTCTTATTAATAAATTTTCAAACTTATAAAAAAAAGACACAAATATGAGAAACGAACAAATACACCTTCATCTTCCAGCCTCTCTAACTGAATCCATGTCGAAACTCTCACCATCCGCTCAGACACAACAAATATGAGCCAACGAGGTCGACATCCACTTTTGACACAACCAGACGAGGCGTGGTCGAGCTCACCGGAGAAAGACACGAAATGAGGCGCGTCGCTGGAGAATTGGTGGTTCTCGCCTCGACGGTCTTGTTGGTGGTTATACAGTGGAAGTACTTAAGAAGACGATGAAGAGTGTTCGCAAAATCTAAAATCAGATGAAGATATTGAATACTTTGGGCAGATGTAGTCAGATAGGTTAGAAAAAGACTTTGTTTCGACTTAGATAAAGATAAGTTTAGATAGAGTCATATGTAATTTTAATTTTTTTTATGAAAAAAGAATTATTTCCTTTATTTAATTTTTTTATCAATTTATTCTTTTATATATAATTTGGTAATTTAATTTATTATGAATTGAGGGTAAAATAGTCATTTTCTTGAAAAGTTATAAATGAGTCAGGGAAATCGTCATTTCACTTTCCATTTAATTGACACATGTTTTTACATTACTGACCGAATGAAATATTCAATATAATTTTTGCTAACAAGTGTTTGTGACCAAAAAGTTGGATAGCGCATTGGACATTTGGAAATATATAGGACTGTAAGTTACGTGACCACAACATAAGGGTACTAAAAAAACATTTAACATTATTTTTTATTATGGTGGTATATGAAAGTTTATAAGGACATTAATATGCCCGTAGAAAATTTACAATGACCCTATAGGTCCGAGGAAATTTAATATGAGATTTATGTCTGTGAGCAATTCATAAAAATAGTTGTGTGTAATTTAGACGAATAATTTTTTTATTAGAGCATCCCTATCGATGGGGCGCCATTTTTAACAAACCTAGCAAAAATTATTTCATTTTTGATTTTTGATCAAGGAAGGTTGTATTAGATACTTCATTATTAATACATGTAAAGACTTTATTGTAGACGTGTACCATTAGACCGTCAGACTTTATTGTAGACGTGTACCATTAGACCGTCATTTAACCAGTATGTCATGGACCTGATTCTCAAATGCAACTTACAGTGATTAATCGGGTTGTTGGAAAGTGATATAGGAGCTTGGAGCTAAAACTAAGCGTTTCAAAGTAAAAAGTGAGTCGAGAACGCAACAAATTTTCAAATCACCGTAACTCTTTCATACAAACTCTGATTTAATCTCGTAAGATATTAAATCAAGATAACTGAATGATATATAATTTTATATAACTTTCTCGGACAAAGGTATGCCATGGCATGCCTTGAACCCTTCTAAATCCGCCTTTGACGAGAGAGCACATTTCATAGGAGACAACATCCCCACGGAATGACTAATGATCTCTTCTAGTTTTGCTTCGCCACCTAGTGAAAACACGTCACATATCCACTTTCCCTATGTGTCTGTAGTGGTTATCCTTATTTATCTGTATAGAAAAAAATGTAGTATTAGATCATGTACTGTCTATCTATTAAAGATAGTAATTGAATTTTGTTGGCTATTATCTCTTTCTCTCATGAAGCTGGCCTTCATTGATGTCGTCAATGGCACCATCTTTACCTTATACTCTCCCTTACCTCAAGTCTCTCTCACTACCGAGTTATATATGTCGCCAGAAAGTTCCCTTTGCCGCTTGCATCCCTCTCTTGAACGTCGTATCATCTATCGCTTGCATCTGATACCTTCTCTTTCGTCGGATCTACCCCCTCAAGATCTGGCAAGGCTTTGGCGCCGACGGCTTCTGCCCACCACTAGATCTGTCGTGCTCCGGTGTTTCCGTACGCCAACATCGTTGGTCCACCTTGCATCCTCTCCGGGATGGCCACATCTCATTTTTTATTTTTTTTATGTTTTCCTTTTCGTAGGTTCCCGTTGCCGAAGCTTGGCGTCAAGGGCTCGGTTTTCCTTATGATGTTCTCCTACAGATGTGGTCACTTTCTCTGGTGGCGTGTTTAGTTGGCCCTTCTTCAACGATAGACCATAATAGAGCGTTGATAAGAAGGATCAACTTGATAGTAGTCAAGTCTGAACATCCTATCTTATTTGTTCGTGGTTCAAGAACAAAACTCCACCCTACGCAAACAACCCCCATCTAGGATCTTAGTCTGAGATTATTTCACAGTACTCATGGCCCATTGAAGGTTACGATTACCACTTAATAATGTTATAATGTAGTAAGATATTTGGTTTGGTTCTTAGGCGTTGTGTCGTGTATTTTTTCGTTTCGGGGATATCAAAACCCATAACACTTTATCGCGCAAATAATTTTTGGGTCTCACAAAGATAACTTGTGAATGTAACACTCATGTCATGTAAGGTCCACGTTTATAAAAATGTATTGTCTATCTTCTTTATCCCAAAACATTTTTACTCTCATCTACATTTTTTAGGAAGGTTATGCTTCCATTCAATCAAACCGAAAGTCATACAAAAATAAAACAAAGTCAAGGAATGATCTTGATACAATCCAAGATAAAGGTCGGTATCCCCCTCTTGAAAAAAAAAGGTGATCCGACATACTTCGATGGAAATAAAAGTAAGTCTTACAAACAATCGTAGAATAGAGGCGGAAATAGGAGATACGATATATAACACAAAAGCAATAAGCTAAATACCTAGCAAGGTGATTGCCTTGGTTCGCGGGGGAATTCGGACGATCTCCCCAAAGCACATGACCCTACCAAATAGGGCCATAGATCGGTTGGGGGGTACACAGGACAACCCCCCAACCCACTTAACACCTATTATAATTGTTGACGAGGTTGTTTACAAGCCCTCGCCGAGAGCAGTGGAAAGGAAATGTTCAAGCGGTCTTTTTCAGTTGGCTTGCTATCCATTTGATCAATGGTCCGCTTCTTTGATCTTTCTGTTGCACCAAAAGTATTGTTACTATTCTCTCCTTCAAAAAACTTTAACACTATGGCCTGTCTTGTCACTCTTCTCATTTGCTAAAACTCTTGTGCTTCCTTCTCGGGCTTATTGTCGGTTGGGAAAATAGTCTTCATCTGGTCATGTCCCCTTAATGTCTTGTGTTGGCTGATGAGCTGAGATGATTGGGGATGTCGAGGCTACGGTCCTACCCTTTCCCTAGGTAATTTGTCTTGTATAATTAACGTAGACAAAAGGGTCTCCGGATCAGGCTGGATGACAGGTTGAGTGGCATACAAGGGTGGGGGTGTACGATCGATCCCTTCCCCCAAACCCTTTCCCTATCCATCATCCTCGGATCGCCGCATTTGAAAACCTGGTCATTAGGCATGATTGTATGCTGAACTTGGAGCATATCCCTCATGGGAAGGGATTTTTCCGAGCCCCCAGCAAAGTTGAGCTGGTATGAGTCTGGTCGCTCACGGGTACTTGTAAAATAAATGAACAGTAGAGGGTCCATTGAAATTATTGTTAGAGTATACAAGACCGAGGAAGGCGCGAGTTCTCACCCCGAGCGAAAGCGCCCTTCCGGTTGAGTGGTTGGGGGGCTCGTAAGGATTCCCCATATCTGACTATTGAAGAGTCCACACCAGGAGGACAGCCATGCAAGCCCGAATAGTGTGCCTGAAGCGACCACATCAGTAACAGAAAACAGGAAGCGGTTCATACTCAAGCTAGATCGTAAGGGGGTCCGAGTTCTCATCAAGATGGAGTTTTAGGTGACGCTAGAGTGGTCTAGCAGCGTCTATCTCCATCCGCAATCATATGAAGGAGTCTCATGCACATGACTGATTTGGATTTTTTTGGTCAATTGGTTTCTCGGTTTCCACTTCCCTTCTAAGGTTTGAGACTATGAAAGCCCTCATTTGTGGACTTCTAGCCTCCATCGGGATATCATAAACTCTTACTGATATAGGGACATATCGAAAGATTAGATGCTCCGGTTGGGTGTGTGGAGCTAGGGGAGTAAGAAGCAACACCGTCCCGTAAAAGGACCATGGCTCCTTAGCACGAATATCCTCTAATGAGGCTTGGGAGGGGAAATAAAAGGCTAAAATCTTGTCCGTTAGTGGTTGGACTTTCAGACGCCTCACAGTCCATGCATTAGCAATTTTAGTACAAAAGGCATGAGGTCTTACACATTTATTGTCTAAAAGTCGGTCGGCTAGAGCAAATTTGTATCGAGCGTCATTGTAAAACCCACTTCTTGTTTTTAAAAGAATAGTAAACTGAATTCGAAACTTGGAGGTAAGATTTTGTAAACAAGTGGGTCAAAAAGAAAAGTCAAAAAAAAAAGTTCAGGCTCGGACCAGGCCCAGCTCGGAGGCCCAATCCCGGCTGGCCCGATCAGAGGCCCAAGCCAATGGAAGGCTTGGGTATAAAAATCAAAAATTAGGGTTGAACCCTAATTTTTTCGCAGCCACGCTTCTGTTCTGATTCCCGATCCCACCGTTTCTCTCTCTCCCTCTTCAGCGCCGTTTTCCCTTTCCCCTTCGAACCCGATCCTCTCTCCTCTCCCGACCGTCTTCTCCGTCAGCCAAGCCACGCCGCCACCGTCCCTCGTCCTCACGCCACCACCTCTAACTCCCTCACCCCCACGCCGTCACCGTCTCCTTTCCCCACTCGGATCGGGGCCGAACCCCTCGAACCCAAACTCGCCGCCCCTTCCTCCCTCATCTCCGACCCCTCGCCACCCTTGCTCTGCTTCATAATCACACGCGCCGCCCTCACGCCACCGGTTAAACCTCGCCGAGCTCTCTTTCATCACCACCTTGCTTCTCCTTCGTCGTTCTTCTTCCCAGAGAGCTGCCGAAACCCTCGCCGTCCACATCCGCTACAGAGAGCCGTCTCCGCCGTGCTCAACCACCTCCCCGTCGTGCTCCCTTTTCCTATGGTGAGTTTCCGACAGTGGAGCTTCGGCCGGCAACGGCGCCGCCGGTGGTCGGCCGGATTTCTTTCCCGATCTTCTCCTTCCTTTATTTTCTTTATGTCCCAGAAGTTTCTTGATCTGGGCTTTGTTGAAGCCGAACCCTTGTAGATCCGGTTTCTTCTGGAACTGAAGTATTGAACTGCGAAGATAAATAAATTAAGAACGAAAATCAGTTTTGGTTAACAAAAAGGATTTAATTTCAAAAAGGGTTAAAATCTGATTTGATTCAAAGACTGGTATTTTTAAGGTGTTGTTAATATATTTCAAAACAAATTTAGATCTGATTAAATGTGGAAAAAGGGTTTAAGTTGAGTTTTGAAATCAAAATCAGATTTGGAATAAAAGTTCGACCTTTGTATTTCGGACGTAAATACGTTATTGATCTGGACTGTTTTGAAACAGAAAATCTTTGGATCGGATTTTTGGTTGGATCAAAATCACGGGGTTTAAATTGAAAAGAAAGAGGTATTAAAATGAAAAGTCAGCCTTAGAAAAAGAAAAGAAAGGGGGTTTAAATTGGAAAAGAAAAGGGCTTTAAAATGGAGAGAGTTTAAAATCAATTTGAGTTTAAAAATGGTTTTGAACGGTTGAACGTTCGGGTTTGAACTGGTAACCGGACTTAGAACGGAGTGAAAGCGAAACGTTGAATCGGTCCCTCGGGAACCGTGCCTCGGAAACATGCACCGGTTTCGGTGCACGGGTACTCAAACCCGATTCGCCGTGACCCCGCTTTTATCCCGCTCGAGTTTAAAGGACAACTGTCGGTTTTAAACTGGTTTAATCGTGACCTTTAAATTAACCTGGGAACCGCCTCTAATTATGGCTTTCGTGTTATCTTTAGCGTCCGGCTTCGATCGAAGTGAAGCCCGGAGGTAGCGAGCCAGAACGTCAACAGCTAGGAAGCGTAGCGGGTGCTCTTCGGTTGAGGTAGGGAAAAGTAGCCGGATCTCGGCCCTGATTAGGGAAAGTTAATAGTAGAATTGCATGTGACACCGGGGTGTCGTGGGTTGAGTAGGTTTATTTTAAATACTAGAAAAGCATGATACGGGATTGTAGCGTTAAGAGAAAAGCATGCGACACTTAGTAGTGTCGTAGGAACAGAGAACTTAGCGATAATTGAATTACTGGAGGCATATGACCATGCCCGGAGGTTGTCTGTGAAACTAGTGATGTTAGGACTGTTGGAGGCATCGAGTATGCCGGAGGTTGTTGTGCGTTATTTATTGTTGAGCTTGGGTGGCCTTGAGAGCCCGTGTTATTTATTATTGAGTTTGGGTGGCCTTGAGAGCCCGTGTTATTTATTACTGAGTTGGGTGGCCTTGAGAGCCCGTGTTATTTGTTATCGAGTTTTGGGTGGCCTTGAGAGCCCGTATTATTATTGTTGAGTCTTGGGTGGCCTTGAGAGCCCGTATTATTATTGTTGAGTCTTGGGTGGCCATGAGAGCCCGTATTATTATTAGTGTTTGGGTGGCCATGAGAGCCCGTACCTTACTGTTGGTGTTTTAGTTGGCTTACGAGTTAGAGTCTCGGTAAGTTGCGATCGTGTTTTATCGTTGAGTTTTGGGTGGCCATGAGTGCCCGTGGGGTTGATGAACCCGTGTCTTTACCTTGGGTGTTTTGGGAGGCCGTGAGTGCCTGTAGGGCGTTTGAGTCCATGTTTTACTGTCAGTGTGTCTTGGGAGGCCGTGAGTGCCTGTGGGGCTGTCGAGTCCGAGTTTTACTGTTGGTGTCTTGTGTGGCCATGAGTGCATGTGGAGTGTTGAACCTGTGTTGTTGCTGTCTGTTGAATTTGCTTGTGTTTGTGGTTGTGATTACCTGAGTGAGAGAGGTTAGTGAGACAGGTCGACCGCCTGGCCTGAGTGGTCCGGCAAAGCGCGTGAGTGAGAGAGGTTAGTGAGACAGGTCGACCGCCTGGCCTGAGTGGTTCGACAAAGCGCGTGAGTGAGACAGGTCGACCGCCTGGCCTGAGTGGTTCGGCAAAGCGCGTGAGTGAGAGAGGTTACTGAGACAGGTCGACCGCCTGGCCTGAGTGGTTCGGCAAAGCGCGTGATTGAGAGACAAAATTGGTTACTGAGCAGCTGGTATGCGATCCTTTGTGATCTTGTTTGGTGTGCAATCATTTTTTGATTCTGTTTGGTGTCGCGTAGTTTCTTTGAGTCCTTGGAAGAGGTCGTGATCGTTGTGTCGAGTCTACTTGCAGGTCAGAGTGTTGAGTTGGTCAAGGAAGGTAACTGTGGGTGTTTGTTCAGTCAGAGTACTTGGGTTGGGGACAGTGTTCCCCGGTGTTGACTTTATTTTTGGTGTTACCGGCTTTGTCTGCTAATTATGCCGTAGTCAGTCTGTTATCCGCGGTGGTGAGCAAACGCTCACCCCTAGCTGCTTTTCCTACAGGTACCGTTCGTAGGCTGGACTAGGTGAGCTTCTGAAGCTTGAAGAGCTTGAAGCGGGTTTCTGGGTGTTTTGAGTCTAGCGACGGATACCATGTTTTTGGTCCACTTGTTGGGACGTGTTTTAAGTTGTAATTATTATTTTGTTGAACTAAAATGGTACTTTTAAAGTGTTTATTGAAAACAGGTTTCAAGTGTTTGTATGTTTTTAAAATGTTCGCGTCCCTAGTTCGGTTTTACTGAAATTGGGGCGTGACAGTCATCCATCACCGGGACTATGTTGGCTGAGACCACTATCACCACGTCGTCATCTTCGAATACATCGTGTTGGATGTCATTAATAGAGACTGTTGTTAGCTTTGCCTTGACGGACTCCAAACTGGTCGAAGGAGGCTATGTAAGTGGGGGAGATGTGGTTACTGAATTGTGGAACTGACGATTTGGGCATTTCCTCCACCACGGGCCCTTTGCATGTTGCTGTGGAGGTCCAAGGTTGCAAGAGAAGGTGAGGGTAAGGACATGAGGGACTATTGAGGGGGCATTAGGGTCGTTAGTAGAGGCGATATGGATGAGATTGAGACTCCATAGGTTGAGGTATAAGATAGGTCGAGGAGATTTTCTGCTAGAGATGGAAGTGAAGAGGCCATAGTCGGCAAATATCGAAAAAAGAGATTGGAGAAGAGGATGAGTTTGAAAAGGAACGAGGCTCCAAGAAGCTCTGACTAGAAGAAGAGGAGGGGAGGAGGAGCTTTATCGTCATCATCACACGCCTCGGAATGACGGAGGAGTGTAAGAGACGTGACAAGGAGAACATGCGAGAGAGGGGTTCAAGACGATCTTTTATCTCTCATCTCCTATTCTTTATTTTTTTGTATAAATTTAATGATGTTATAGATAATAACGTTCTTAATCCAAAGTTCAAGATTCACTAGTTCTTAACCTATTCCATTAAGGAAATACAAAAGAGCTCTCAACAACATTGTAGCAACACTGTAGCATCTGCAACATCTTTATCTGTTCTTCAACTTTTTCATAGACAATCTTCAGTGTTCTTCATCTCCTTTAGCTGCATCAATAGTTGGTTTATGGTGTAGTGTCCTGGTTGTCCACACTAGGACTTCGGACCACCATTGTTATAAGCTCCAATCTTCTTCTCACGTTGTTGTTGAAGACTTCTTCAACTCTGTTCTAAGTCATCTACAGTTGCTGTTCATCTTCAACCTTCAAGATCTGCTCAAACTCTGCTGATTTATCTTTGCCTTCTCTTGGTGTAGTGTTCAGGGTGGACCTCACATCCACCGGACCACCAAAGGTTCTTGTACTTCTTCTTGCTCTCACTTATCTGCTGCTTTCAATGCCTCCTCTATCTCTGCAAGAGCTCAGTGGAGAAATTCCTGCAATCATTAACCATTCACACTCTCAGTCCCATTTATTCAAGGGTAACAAAGACAAAGGTACAAGCTTTCAAACTCCTTCCCCTACTCATTCAGATAAGACACAACAATACTCTCCAGGAGGTTGTACAAAGCTCTTGGATGGTCAAAAAATGTTTTATGATAGATATTTTAAACCTATATCCTCTGGAAGAGACTCAACTCCATCCTATGGTAGTATTCATCTGGGCAGGGAAAAGTTATACAATGTCTCTCCATTTGTGGGTAATCTTAATGCTAAAGACTTCTCTGTTCAAAGGGGCTTTGATAAAGGATCTTCATCAATGGGCTACCCACCACCAGGTTTTGAAAAGGTCCTTCACCCTCCAACACAATTAAAGAAGCAGGCTCTCCAATCATCCTTTCCAACACATTTCACTTCCTTTGTTCTCAACATCCCTCCTCAAGCCAACAATGCATGGTTGGATTCAATCTTTGGCAATTGTAAAGGCTTCTTTAAATCTATGGTGGGCTATAGACCTAATGCCAGAGGAAATTGGTATGGGTTTGTTTACTTCCAATCCAAAGTTGATCTAGCTCAAGCAATATCTGAATTCAATGGCTTCAAAATCAGAAATCAAACCCTATTTGTGACTGAAGCCTGGTCTAAAAATAGAACTGACATTATGATATACTCCAAGCCAAAGCCCTAGGAGCTGATTTACCAAGAAAAAACCTATGAAGAATTCAAGCAACAAGGCTCCATTGTTTGTTCAAAACAAAAATTATGGGAGGGTGCTCATCTAGCCTTAACACATTTGAACCTCCTTGTGGAAGCAATAATGAGAGAGATAGCTCTTGAAGGAATTTGTGAAGTTCAACTCAAAGACCTAGGCAATAAGGTCATCTTGGTCTCTTGTCTTGATCCTCAATTTGATAAACATATGTTCTATGATGATAGAGCTTGGTTACAGCAATGGCTAACCTTTATTCCTAGGAAAGAGCCATTGACTTCTAAGGGGGGTAAACTAACCTGGTTATCCATACAAGGAATCCACTACCAAGGCTGGTGTGTAGAGACCTTTCAAGCAGCAGTGACAAAATTTGGGAAGATTGTTTATTCTCATCCTATGTCTGATGAAGACCTTCATATTCACACTGCTTTTGTGCTTGTTCACACTCTTTATCTACAAGCTATTTCAGATGAGGTGATTATAACTCTGGGAAGAAGAAATTATACAGCTCTAATTACTTCAGTGCAAGCTACTGATATTCCAGTCATTCAGAATACTCAATTTTCAAACCCATTTAATGATACCTCTACACCAGATCATTCTAAACCTCCTGATTCAGACTCTCCCTATGTCAGTAATTATTCAAAAGACTTGAAGTCATTGAATGAAGGGACTCAAGATCCCACTCCTTCCCTTTCTCAGCCTATTATTACTGAGGGGGTCCTTTGAGAAATCATTTATTATCTACTGATGACTTGGAGATGAATCTGGTGGATCCAATTATTGCCAGTTCAAGAAGTGATCAAGAAGTTGATAATAGGCTTTTTATCATCAATGAAGCCTTGGAATCTGAAAGGGAATTAATTGCTTCAGAATTTATTGAACCTTCAGTTATTGCTACATCTAGTACAAATCAGGATCTGATGGAAGAACCGTGGTTGTTTGTGAAAGATACTTTTGATTCTGAAGAAAGGATTTTAGAGGATATCATTGTCTATGCAAGAGAAGCATTGGGTTGGGAAAACATTACTCAGAAGATTACCAATGGTTTAATTGCTACAGAGTCTGTTTATAAGCCCATTTCTCCTTCTACTACAGTTGATTCTCAACTAGCTACAGTCTTTTCTCCTCTCCAGTTACAGGTTAATCCTTCTAATCCTCCATTAGTGCAAACTAATCTAGTTCATCTTACTGTTGACAAGACTTTGTCAGCTAATGAGTTGATAGAAGACACTCCAACAGCATGGGTAATGGAGGATCATTTAATGAAACAAAAGGCTCTACCATTTTTGGACCCTACTCAAGACAAAAGTACACCTTTTACAACTGCTTCTGATTTGGGATTAGACTTAATCCTCCCTCTCTCATCATTAGATGGTCCACAAGGGCTGGATTTTTTGGAATCTGGATTGGAAAATGGCTCTAAATCATCATCTCCTCTACAGTCTCCCCAAGTAAAGGAAATTTCAGATTTTCTCTGTCTGAATCCTACACCACTCAAAGACACTCCAAAACTCAAATTAGGGGGGAAGAAAAAAACTCAAAAATTACAACCTAGATCCTATGGGACTAGATCTAAAGTGAAAGGGAAGGAGGCTGATATTTCTCTGAAAGACACTCAAGGGCAAATTTTTTAAATGAAGGATCAAAGGCAAAGAGGGCTTGGGGGTTTGGAAAATCAATTGGGCTGAAGTCCAAACTAGATGATGATACTACAATACAAATGCTAGAAGGGTTGGATGATTATAATCATTTCAAGGAACTGGAAGAGCTAAATGAAGATGATGCTGAAACTGGCTCTTTAATGGGGGATAATCCCATTGATCTTTCTTCCCCTTAAAGCAACATGTTGTTCCTCTCATGGAACGTGAGAGGAATCTCCTCTAATCAAAAGAGGAGAAATCTTAGTGTCTTGTTACTCAAGCAAAGTCCAGACTTTACACTCCTTCAGGAATCCAAACTTCAAAAAAGGCCAGCCAATTTCCCAAGATTATGTGGCCTTTCTTCAGACTGGGAAGCCTCAGCTATAAACTCTGATGGAGCTGCTGGAGGTATCATTTCCATGTGGAAAAGATCTGAATTTATATTATCAGCTACAAAGCCTATTCAAGGAGCTCTATTATGGTTTGGTATGAGTTCCCTACTTCAGAAACCCTGTTGTGTGGTTAACATTTATGCTTCTACTCATGCTCACATCAAAGCTGAGCTATGAGGAATATAGCTTCCGAACTCTCTGATCAACCCCCTCAAACTCTTCTGATCTTGGGGGGGGGGGGGGGATTTTAATGCCATCCTCTCTTCAGAAGACAGATCAAGTCAGAGATCAGGAGGATCCTCAATGGAAAACTTTCAAAGGCTTCTAGACAATTTGGGGTTGATTGATCTCCCCCTACAAGGGGGAAATATACTTGGTTCGGTCATGGATCCTCAGCCTCCAGAATAGACAGATTCATTGTCTCAAGTGAACTTATTTCTCTACTACCATCTCTAATTCAAGTCTGCCTCCCAAGATCCCTATCAGATCATCATCCTTTGATTCTACACAACAAATCTCTTGACTGGGGACCAAGACCATTTAAATTTCTTAATATTTGGTTGGAAAATCCTAGATTCTTACCTGCAATCTCAACATTTTGGTCCAGCTATGATATTTCTGGTACACCTCAATATATCCTATGGATGAAGCTGAAACTGCTTAGAGTTGATATCAAGAAATGGAACCTGGAAGTGTTTGGCCTTCTAGAAATTCAGATTCAACATCTGACCTTGGCCATCAATGAGTTGGACAAATTACTGGAAGTCAGGGTTCTACCTGCTGGGGAATGTTCTGATAGGGGGCTTTTAAAGCTGAAGTGATCAGGAAATATAAACTATTGGCTAAACTATGGGGGCAAAAATCCAGAATAAAATGGTTTGATGATGGAGACAAAGGTTCTTCCTACTTTCACAAAATTGAAAATTTCAATGGGAGTAAGAAAAGGTTATCCATTATTTGTTTTGAGGGGGCTACTCTATCTGATCCTGTTCATATCAAAGTTGCTACTGCTCAGCACTTTCAAAACTGCTTTACCAAACCCAACTCAGACATCATTGAGCTTCAAGATCTCCCTTTCAATTCAATTTCAGCTCAAGAAAAGGATTGGCTTGAGTCCTCATTCCTAGAGATAGAGGTTCTACATGCTCTATTAGCCTGTAATGGAGACAAAGCTCCAGGCCCTGATGGCTTCTCAATAAGGTTTTATCAAGTTACCTGGGACATAATCAAAGAAGATTTCATGCTATTCTTACAGGAATTCTATAAAACTGGTCAATTGGGCAAAAGGAATTAATTCCTCATTCCTAGTCCTTATTCCTAAAAGTTCTTCCCCTTTGACTTTCAATGACTTTAGGCCAATCAGTCTAATGGGAGGACCCTACAAAATCCTCTCAAAATTACTCTCCTCAAGACTCAAAGTGGTGGTGAACAATCTGGTGGGTGAGGAACAATCAGGGTTTCTGGCTGGGAGGCAGATAATTGATGGGATACTAATAGCTTCAGAAGTGGTCAATTATATCAAAAAATCAAAGTCCAAGGCACTTATTTTCAAAGCAGATTTCCAGAAAGCCTTTGACAGTGTTAGCTGGTGCTATGTGATGCAAATCCTAACCAAAATGGGTTTTGGGATTAAATGGAGATTATGGATGATATCATGCTTCAGAGCCTACATATCTGTTCTAATAAATGGATCCCCTACCAAAGATTTCCAAATGTCTAGAGGCCTAAGACAGGGATGCTCACTTTCCCCTCTCATATTTGTCCTAGTAGGAGAAGGGCTAAATCAGATTATGAAAGCAGGGATTTCTAGCAACTTATTTCATGGAATTAAATCTTCTGCTTCAGGGCTTATTATATCTCATCTACAGTTTGCTGATGACTCAATTTTTTTCATTCAAGCAATTCGAGATCAGGTCAGATGTCTCAAATATGTCCTTTCCATGTTCTATTCAGCTTCAGGCTTAGCGGTTAACTATGACAAATCTCAACTCATACCTATGAACCTATCTGAAGGAGAAGAATTGATTATTTCCTCAATTATACATTGGCCTATAGTCTCCCTACCCATAATTTATTTGGGTTTCCCCTTAGGTGGTAATAGAAACAGAGTGCAAACTTGGGATCCAATTATTCAAAAATTCAAGAAATCTTTGGGTTTATGGCAAGCAAAACATCTATCTTTGGGGGGGAGAATTACTCTGATTAAATCTACTCTGGGAGCACTTCCTCTATACTACTTTTCTGTACTTAGAGCCCCAAAAGGGGTTATCAGGAAATTGGAGAGTTGGCAAAGAAAATTTCTATGGCATGGCAAACTCTCTGGTCAAGGTTGTTGCAAAATTGCCTGGGGAAAGTTTTGTAAATCTAAACAAGAGGGAGGTCTAGGTATAAGAAAGCTTTCAAGTATGAATGTTGCCTTGCTAGCAAAATGGTGGTGGAGATATGCTCTAGAGAAAAATGCACTTTGGAAATTAGTCATAGCTGGAAGGTTTGGCTGAGGGACTAATGATTGGGACCTATCCAAATTTTCTGAAGTGGGATCAACTAGTTTCATAGCCCATATTCTAAATTTGTTTAAGGAACCTGGTTTTGAAGATTTATTTGGTTCTAAAGGCCTTCATTGGAAAGTTGGTAAGGGGGATAAGGTCTATTTCTGGCTGGATGCTTGGTGGGGGGATACAGCATTTAAACATTTGTTCCCTAGATTATTTTACCTCTCACAATCGAAAAATATGATGGTCTCAGATGCATGGGATGGTTTGACTTGGGACTTGGACTTCATTAGATCCCCAAGGGGCAGAGCAGATCAAGACTAGGCTACCCTTACATTAATCCTAAATGGAATCAGACTATCTGATCCTGAAGATGTTCTTATTTGGGCTTGGGATCCTAAAGGCTTTACAGTCAGAAAGTTGTACTCAAAATTAGAGCATCATGGATCTCAATCCTCCTCCATATCAAAATGGAGCAATTTATTATGGATCCCTGGTCCCCCCCCCCCCCCCCCTAAGATAACTGCATTTGCTTGGATGGCCTGTCATCAAGCAATCCCATCTAAGTGTTTTCTGGAGGCAAGAGGTCTTATATTATCATTACAGGAATTACTATGTCCTATGTGTCAAGGGGATCTTGAGGATGAAAATCATATCCTATTACACTGCTCAAGAGCTTGGCTGGTTTGGAATTTAATAGTTAATTGGTGGGGGACTCATTTAGTCATTTCAAGTTCAGTTCATACTCAATTGATCACTTGACCTACTTTTCAAAAGAAGAAATACAAGAGTAATTGGCTTCAAATTTTCCAACTGACCTTATGGAAATTATGGCTTTCCAGAAATGCAAAGATCTTCAATGAAGAAAGCTCATCTGCTGAGGACATCTTCCACAAAATTCTACAGCAATCCTACGGCTGGGAATGAACCTACTTTCACAAATCCAGAAAATACTTCACAATTATTAATTGGCAAAATTCTCCTAAAGCTTGTTTGGATTGGAAGTTGCTAACCTGATCTTTGGGGTGGGGGTTCTGGGCTGGGCTTGGGGTGGTGGTGAGTGTGGTGAGCGGTGAGATTCTCCCTTTTCTGCTGGGGTTTACTGAGTGTGGGAAGTTTGCTACTGCTTCGTCTTGCTGAGTGAGGGTAGCTTTTTTTATAGCTTTGAGTGTGCTTTCTTCGTCTTGTGCAGGTTCCCTGGAGATCTCTCCCTGTAGGGTTCCTCCTTGGTTGCTCGCCTGAGGCGCTTTGCATCTATAGGTCTTCGATTCATTTGGCCATTCCTCCTTCATCCCTTCAATTCGTGCTTCTGTTGTCTCGCCTCTGCATCTCAAGACCTGATGGAAGCAATTTCTCTGTGCTTGCCGTCCATGATTCAGTCGTCAGGCTTCCCGGCTCCGGATCCGACGTTTGCTGGTAGATCGTCTCGTCCTCTCATCATCTCATCTTCTCCCCAATACTAAAGACCGAACTCCTCTATTTGGGTCTAGGAAATTGAGGTTTCATATTTTTGCCCTCAAGTTCTGTTCACATCACTTGGGCCCGTTACTTTCAAACAACATTATTTACATTTTCATACCCTTCAGTTTAAAAGGGTTTTTGGGGCTTCATTTTCATGTCTTGTCTTCACTATCACTGTAACTTTCAAGTAGGGTTTGGCTTTTGTGTTCGATCTGTAGTCGGATCGTATTTGTACTCATTTTTAACCTCTAAAGAGATTTTAATCTAAATTCCGCTTTGCCGATCAAAAAAATCTAAAGTTCAGATTTTTCTTAATGAATAATTTATTCAGTAATAAAAGCATTATAGTATAAATCTACGGAGCACAATTTACGAAACCTTTAAATTTTGCGAATCGAAGGAAGAAAAATAAAAATAATGACTTGGCAGTGTGTCGGCATGAAGGTGATGAGTGGTCAAAGCTTCTGGATGGTGGCAAAGTCACAGTTAAGTACAACTACAAGGGCAATAGTTACGTGATCGAGAGTGGACCATTTACTTAACTGATGCTGCTTAATTGTCTGGGGGCGTGAAAAACACTGCCAGGCTGGTCACAGACCGATAGTATTGCCCCACGTGTACGATTGTCAATCGAACCACTGAAATTGTCCACCGACATATTTCCTTGATCCACCTTTCCAAATTAACGGTCTAGATTGTCTGTTATGAACATTTACGCATTGACATTTTTTCCGAGCTAAAGGTGCAACTTTTATATCTTCAAATCAATTAGAATGTTGTACATCGAGGAATATACTTTCCGACTACGAAAAAGACAATTTTAACGAATAATAGTTCATTGATCCTTGTAATATTAGAACTGTCACAGACGGTATTTTGACGCCCCATAGGCACAGAAAGAAGACAGAGGGGGAAGAGAATATCGGAAATCAGAGATCTCAACAGTAATGGTGATGGTGGGAGGTAAAACATTGTCTAGGGACCCCTCCCAGGGCCAATCCCTGATGCTCCCCTCCCTAGAGAAATCCTCGATTCTCTGTTCGAGAAGCATTGATCCCGCAAAGACAACTCAAATAAAATAAAAAAAGACCCTTTCGGTTAGCCAGATCCATAATCGTGAAGGGGGTCGAGGCGGTGGAGGCCAAGAGAAGGATGTGCCTGCTGAGGCGACTTCAAGGATGACTTTAGATATGGCGGCGGCATCCGAGACGACGGGGCATCAGAAGCGGCGACGACAGCAGGGACGGCGGCGGCTTCAAGGATGGCGGCGACATCATCAGGGACGACGGCTGTAGAGACGGAAACCCCCGGGGCGACAGATTCAGAGGTGCTTCAGGGGCGGCGACGGCGACTGCAGAGACGTCGTCTGCTTCAGGCGACTTGAAGGTTGGTTGACGTCGAGGTGAGCCAGACAACAATCATCGAAATTGAAGAGGGGGAACCGAACAAGATCGGGAGACGCGTCAGTTGTGGAGGGGGAGAGTCCACGGCGCGGTGGCTAGCGACGGTCCGAGAGGAACCCTAATAGAGAAAACTCTAGTAGGGCCCTAAAAGGATATGCAGAGGAGAGGGTGGATAGAGAAGAGAAGAAGAACCATGACATAAACTATGGCAATTACTATAATTATAGCCATGATGGTGCGTACTACGACAAAGTTTTCAAAACCCTAACAGAGAGATAGCTGTGATTCCCCTGTTTGTGCGGTTTTATGCATTGGCCTTAGTCTAAACATAACGTTATTAATAACTTATAAGTGACACTAACACAACCTAGGTTTCTCTCTGCTAGGGTTTTGAGAGTCATGCCGCCATCTACACCTCCATGGACATGTCTATGGCAATTTCCATAGCTTATGCCATAGTCCTTCTTCTCTCTTCTTCCCAATCTCCCCCTTGCATTTTCCCATTGGATCCTGCGAAGTTTTTCCCTACTAGGGCTTCTTTCAAGCCATCCCTGGCCACTGCGATACTGACCGCCTCCCGCCACCAACGGAGCATCTCTTGATCTATTTCGGTCTCTACTTTGCCCTAGGGGTTACCCTTTCTACAGCCGTCGTCCCTGATGATGCTGTTTCCGTCCTTGAAGCCACCACCGCCCCTGCTGTTGTCACCGCCTCGGATGTCGTCGTCGTCTCTGATGCCGCCGCCGTCCCTAAAGTTGTAGCAGCCGGCTCTGTCGCAGCCGACACGTCCCCCTCCTTGGCCCCCATCGCCGCAACCGCCTCGTCCCCTTTCACGATTATGGCTTTAGCTAATCGAAAGGGGTTCGTTTATTTTTTTTGAGTTTGTCTTTGTAGGATCAAGGCCTATCGATCCGAGATTCAAGGACTTTTCCAGGGAGGGGAGCATCAGGGACTGGCCCGACCAAGACGATGCTTTGCCTCCCACCATCACTATTACCGTTGAGGTCCCGCAGGATCTCCAGTACCCTGTTCTCCCCCTCCGTTTTCTGTCCTGGCCTATAAGGCATCAAAATACCGCTTTTGTCGGTTATGCTCCGATAAGGATTAGAGAATCATTGTTCAGCTATTCTAACCCTTTACTCGTAGTCGGAGAATTCATTCCTCGGGCCACACCTATGTAATCTTTTCGATATTAATAAAACTGCACCATCGTTCAAGAAAAACATAGCATTGTTGTGATAATGTTTAATTGGTCTTAGAAACATTAACTTTCCGTATAAATTTATTATCTTGTCTGTTTTATCCATCTGTCACCAGTATTATAGCATCTTATTTTCGGAATAATAGGCACACCTATTAATGTTATTACCTGAAAATTAAATGCGAGTATGCTATTAAATTTCCTGGTTAAAGGCAAGTTTCATCGTGTGGATGATACTTGGTACTACTATGTTAGTTGGAAGTTCCGTTTATTACGTTAATTATCAGCTGTGCTTGAATAAGTTTTATATAATATTTCTTTTTGAAACCAAAGGAACTTTACCAAGAATTGTTAACAGCAAGAACAGAACAGAGACTTGTCGGCAAATCCACAGTAGTCCAACTATAATAACGAGAATAGGACCGAATAGTTCTTTCTTACCAATGACCTCCCTTTAGTTCGTCCATTGTTTCACGAAGGCAACATACTCTTGAGATGACGGACGTCTATGTACATTGTTAAAGCATGCTCAACAAGATCTCAAAATGAGTCGTTAAAACGAAAAAACCTCTCTACTAAAACCTAGACGCCGCCTTCTACTGTAGCTCTTCCTTGCTCCTTCACCCGGCGACGGCGTCGTAGCCTCCGGCCAGGGACGCCGTCGGTGGTAACCTCTTCTCCCCCCTCTTCTTCTTCACCTACCCTTTATCTCCTTGTCTGTCTTCGCCTTCGGCCTCCTCCTGTGCAGATCGGAGCAGCGCTGCCCCTCCTTGCTGGAGAAGTTCTTCTCGGGTCTTCCCCCTTTGCTCGTCGGCGACGGATCTGCTCTTCTTCTCAGGTCTTCCCTTTGCTCGTCGGCGACGGATTTGCTCCTCTGCAGCTATTCGTGGAAGCTCCGGGATCTCTGCGACTCGGCGTGTTCTGGCGGCGTGCCACCGTCCGCTCCCTTTCTGGACGCCGGATCTGGACCTATCCTGAAGGTCCCTGTGTTTCCGGAGATCTGGCGTCGCCTTGTGAGTGCTCCGGCAACGTTGACTCGGGTTCGAGAACATGGCGGCGGGGTTGGTGCTGCTTGGACCAGATCTTCAACCGGTGTCGAGGAGCGCGTCTTCAGCGGGTCGGGCTGGGCCTGTTTCATACGGGCCGGGGCCCTATCGGGCAGTGGGCTAAGCTGCTTCAAGGATCAGGCCGACCCATTATCTTTGAGGATCAGCTTCTCTTGGAAGAGGCCCAGACATGACCTTCATCAGCATTACAGTACACTTGTGTTACAGCTTCATTTTCACTGATCTCTGCAGCGATATCCTCTTCGTTGGTGATAAGGTCAGCTCCCATCAAAGCACTAGTCGACTCCAACAAGATTTGATCAGCTCCTTCCTTGTTTCGGCTTCGTTCCTGTTGGCTGTTGTTGTGCGTGTTCGTTGTTCCCTTCACCTGCACCATGTCGGATTGGTCAGAGACTTGTGTTGTCTCTACTCAGGTTGTCTCCCCCTTCTCTTTGGGAGACTTCTTGAGTTCTCGAGTCCCCCTTTTTGGGGATTCTCTGGAGAAAGTGGAGGTTCGTAGGTGCGCGTGGCAGTTGTTGGGCTTCTCTCTGGTTGAAGCCTAGGTTGGCTGTCCGTTGGGTAGTTGTTGTTCGTTTGTTTGAGGGTTCGTCGGTCTGTTTTGGAGGTCTGCTTTCTGCGCGTGTTCCTTGCTGCCCTTTACCTGTACCATGTCGGTTTGGACAGAGACTCGGTCTTGTCTCTGGTCAGGATTGTTTCTTCAATTTTTTGGGGAGCTTTCTGGTTGTTCGGGTCTTATTGTTTAGGACTCTCCGGCGAAAGTGGAGGTGCGTGGGTGCATGTGGAAGCTTTGCTTTGGGCGATCGGTGCCCGTCTTGGCAGTTGTTTGGTGCCGGTATTTAGGTTCTGGCCTTCGACAAGCTTGTCTCGCAGCTCTGGGTGTAGCTCTTTGGCTGGTTCGGAGTACTCTCTGTTGAAGTCGGGATTGGTTCGTGCTCGGTATTATTACAGGCCTTCCCCTTCGGGTCCTTGCTATTGTCAGTGAGGGGTTACCTGTCTTGGTTTCGGAACGCTCAGCTCGCATTCCAGTTCAAGATTCTCAAGAGTTTTGACGTACTGCTGATAGTTTGGAGTTTGGAGATCGTATTCGGTAGAAATACCGGTCCTCCGCCTTATTGGGCCTCTTTTCGGTGTTTACCGAATTTAGGTTTCGGAGGGCTGAGTGCGAGCTCCTTCGACTGCCCTGTCTCTCGCGATCTCGACAAAGCGGTATCGCAGGTGGACCTTCTCTTGGATCTTGGGAGGTGACAAGTTCCTACTCAGGTCGTGGGACGCGTTTCTACAGTCTAGCGGGTGTGGATCGTTGCTGAGCTACTCTAGTTGCTTCTGGTGCTGCCTACTCATCTTTGTTTGGTAATTCCTCTTCCGCCCTACCCTTTCATTTATTTCGATTGGCTTCGTTTCTTCTCGACCCGCTGTTTGGTGTTCGAGCTCGCCGGTTTCAGATGTTGGTGTTGGCCGCCGACGAGTCCTTAAGACTGTTCCTTAGTCTGAAGCTTTTCGTTTTATATGTTGGGAATGGTGTGTCTCAGTGAATTTTCACTGATACTGTATCTGTTGATCGTGGTCCTGGCCACCAGCGTTTTTAGTACCCTCTTTCTCGCTAGGATTGAGTGGTACTAATGATACAGGGAGTTCGGTACAACTCTGTTTTTGTTTGCAGTGCTTTTTGGGTGTCTGCTCCTCTTGGTGGTCGTTTCTTGTTTGTGGCTGCTGCCTTGCCCGGTTATTCTGGGGTGCTTGGTTTAGTTGTTCCTGTTGCCCATGGAGGCTTTTCTTGTTGA
The DNA here is from genome assembly GCA_963921825.1 of Erodium maritimum. Classification (NCBI taxonomy): domain Eukaryota; kingdom Viridiplantae; phylum Streptophyta; class Magnoliopsida; order Geraniales; family Geraniaceae; genus Erodium; species Erodium maritimum. Next base: position 82,377,635 of record OY997588.1, on the reverse strand, counting down.
TTTTGACCTTATTCCTTTGGTTGTTGTTTATCCTTGTAAGTCCCTGGTTGGGCTCTGCTTTCTTCGGTTGAGTTTTATGTTTTGAGGGTCTCTGAGTGGACCGTCCTTGTGGTGTTGGTTGTGAGGTTCCTTGAGTGGACCGTCCTTATCCTTGTAATCCTTGTATCCTTGTACCCTTGTAATCCCCTCAGCTTGTTGAGGGTCCTGTTGTGAGGTTCCATTGGAATGCTCTTCCTTGTTTCATCACCTGATCTCTATTTCGGAGATCATTTTATTTAAATATGCTTTGCTGATCAAAAAAAAAATGAGTCGTTTTCGACTGCATATCATGCACGATGCTGGAGGCCGGTCTCACTTAATTGTATTGAAGCGGGGTTTTTTTTTATCATCAAATGATTTCATTAGTCCTTCCGTTTGAGCTAGAGGTGAAGGATAAGGGGCAAACCCTTAAAGACAATACAAATTAGAGCATTTTCAAACGAGTATCTTCAGAAATTATAGGGATAGATGACTAATGATCCAAGTACAAGCAAACAAAGGGTTTAAAAACCTGATTTTAAAAATATGAAACATATGTAAAAAACAATGCTCGAATATCCTGATATTCCAACCATGAAGCTCCCAATAAACAGTGAAAATCTGAATATCGAAAATTTCCAACCGTGAAGAGCTAAGTACACCACGTCGAAAGCTGCAACAACCCGGAAACACGGAGATAACCAGATCCTCGGCACCAACCAAAGTCGATGGCGACACGCCGACGGCCAGCACCGCAAACGACGAAACCACACCCAACGATCCCGTCGATGCTACTTAGCGAATGAGGTGATAACATGTCACATTGGTTATGAAAAAATTGATTATTGAATCCTCAATTGAAGAAAGTAAATAATCAATAGATAAATTTGGACTTCTTAAAAAATTATTTTTTCCCTATTGATTAAACTTCCCATTTGGGTTGGTGAGTATTTATCTAGTAAAACTCTTGGAGATCTATCTACTTGTCTAAGTGGAAGGGCGCAGATTATTTAGAGCATGTACAACGTGCGACCTACGTACGCGACTCATGACCTACACTTTAGTGGATCGGAGCCGCGAGTCTCACGTTGTGGCGTGCGACTTGCTCGGTTCTGACTCACTAAATTGTGGGTCAGGACCGTGAGTCCCAACTCGGGACTCACTTCCGTGTGTCACGACCCATGAGTCGTGCCAGCCAATGGTTGACTGCCATGTGGCATCTCGGTGGAAAAAATGACCGTTGGCCCTAACGGTCATAAATAAACGGGTAGATTTTTTTTAAATACAAAAAAAATGATTTTAACCTAAAATAATCAAAATTTCTCCATCTATAAATACACCCCTCCCATTCATCAAACTGTTGGGTCTCTAGGTAGGGTTTGAGATGAACCAACTCGCAGCGGAAAATCAATGAAAACCAAGACACGATTAAAACCATGAAACAACTAACAAAGAATGGATTCACAAGAGAAAAATTCAGCACTATTTCTTACCAAAACAAGAACACCGGGTAACGAATGATTTGACTTGAGTCTCCAAGACGCCTACGTATCCACATGGGAATCAAAGCCACGTAGTTCTTCTCTTTGAGGACTCAAGAACACAAAAATGGAGATGAAAGCTTGCCTTGGCCGAAATTGGGGAGGGGAGGGAGAGAAAATTGTGTTTCCTATTCTTGTCTTGTATTTGTTATGTTTAAAAAAGATGACTTAAATGAATATGCTACGACAATGAATATGTTCATGACTTTATCTATGGAAAATATTCATGTCGGGTCGTCCAATATCATGACCCACATGATATCTATGATCAGACTCCGGAATCCCATTCCAATGACTAACAGAACGTAAGCCATAAAGAGTCATCTTTCATACTAGTCGCTTCTAGTGAAGCTTTGTTGACTAGGGACCCATCGAATGTGATCTATCTCGATCTATGGTTCTATTCGCATGATGAGCATAGATTATAGCACACATCGATATATTACTCCAACACATTCGTAATATAAAGCCTGTTTAATTTTATTGCTAACGATGATATATACATTTGGACATTTAGGATTGAACTACGGGCGCTAAGACTAACACAAACAACCAAAATTTCTCTCAACTTTCTCTCACAAATTCTGATAAAAAATGTCTGACAACGAGGATCCATCAATAGAAGAGTCGGAAACCAACATTCGTCTAATGGAGCAACGAATTCGGCGAAAGGCTGATAAAATGATAGAGAGAGAAATATCTAGAATCGACACACTGAGGAAAAAGATCGAAAGTAGGGAACCTTCCTGGTGATAGATTAAAAAAGGTCGTCTTGAAGCCCACGACCGATTGATGTAGGATTATTTTGTCGACAACCCCCCATATAGGGTCAATATGTTTAGGCTTCGATCCGTATGCGCCGACAACTTTTTCAACGGGTAATGGACAAGGTAGTGGAGCATGAAGATTAATTCGTTCAGAAGCATGAGGACGCTTGGGGTTATCAACGCACCAAAAATGCATCGTTGCGATACGAATGTTAGCGTATGAGTGCTCGGTCGATTCATTGGATGAAACCATACGACTTAGGGTAAGTTCCGTACTCCAATGTGTATGCTAGTTTTGCAAGGACTTTGTTGAGGTTTTCATGGTTGAGTACGAGCGTAAACCAACAACGGAGGACTTGACTGTATGTATTAGCGGTGGAAGAATTACCCAACCTCATTGCAAGGAACCTATGGCCGAGGAGATCACCACGGGGTGCCAACCGTTATGCTGAAAGTTGTAGCGTCCCATGATTTGTGGACTTAAGATTCGTTTTTCGAGATGATTGGCTCAAACAATGACATCAACGTCCTCAACGTCGGCCACTTATTCGACAACGCTTTTGAATTTCGTGGCGTACGAGATCAACATGCATCACTATGATAGACCTTATTATTTGGTTGACAGCATTTACGCATCATGGAGTCGTTTCCTGAAGTTGATTCGCCATCCCACTACACGCAAACACAAATTATTTTCTAAAGTTCAAGAAAGTTGTCAGAAAGATATTGAACGTGCTTTTAGAGTCCTCCAAGCGCGGTGGGACCGGAATGTTTCATAGGGATGCCCACATAACCGCTGTTGTGTTTTTCTAAGATTGGTGCCGGGTAAGCGCGAGGACTCGATATCCTGCTTTCGTCGAGTATAACCCAAATCTCTCAATCGCCCACTACTAGACATCGGTATCTCTATTAACAGAGAGGGTAACCTGTAGAATTTTCTCCCTATCCGCCTCATCGAATAGACGAGAGATGAGGTCCACATGTGATGACTCCCCCGGTTGGCAATCGAAAATGAAGTTGAGAAGAGAATCGATATACATCAATATGGTGAAGAAAGGAAGAAAACGAAGTTGGAAAATGATAGGTGAAACCCAAGTGAACAAAGTAAAGAAGAGACAACATGAGATGCTTCAAAAGGAGAATGTGAGAAGAGAGGAAGAGATGGGAGTGGCACATATCATATCGACGTAGATGAACGCTTAGACTATCCTAAATCTTTCATATTTCATTTTGAGTACCCTACAAAATTGTGACACCTCAATACCTTAAACTTTCATTAATTCATTTATAGTACCCTAAATCTTTTTTTTGTGTTACCTCAATACCCTAAACTTTCACTAATTCCATTTTAATACCCACTGTTAACTTTCTACCTGATTTTCCATCAAAAATAGTTAAAATGACCATAATACTCTTCACTAACAACCAAATTTAAGGTAAAGTTAACGGTGGGTACTGAAATGGAATTAATGAAAGTTTATGATACTTTTTTTTGATAAGCTAAAAATTTATTAAGCAAGTGTTCTACAAGACAATAAAACGCTACAAAAAACAATCCTAAAAAAGGATCATTTTCTCAGACCTTAACAGCTACACAGAGCAAAACAAAAACCGCATAGACCCAAGAAAAGAAGCACATCACGCCCTCCTTGCCTTCGTCTTGTCTGGGTTTAAACACAAAAACCGATTAGAAACTCGGGGCAATCCTCGTCTTGACTAACCTCCTCAACCTGCGGCCCAGCCAGAGATTGGTCGAGTGCCAAAGAACAAAGATCAAAAACTTTTTTCCCAACTTTCTGGCAAAAAATCCAGTCACCCGAGCTATCCTTTTTAGCGACTTCAACGACTAAGTTTCCCATTTTATCTCCTTTTTCAGAGAAAGTCTTACTCTTGTCCGATAAATAACAGTTGGAGGGTCAATCGTCTTTGTATGTCCCTTCTTTGGGCGACCACGTTTTTTTGGTTCGGCTGTTACAGGACTCTATAGAGGCGGTCATGCAATAGCTGACAGAGCATTGCTGGAAACAACCTCGGGTCCCTCCTGAATTGTCGTACCCAAGCCCAAGTCCACTCCAGGCCCATGAGAAAGCCTTGAAAAATGGCTAAGTGAAGAGAAAGGTTCTGGACCTGTATTAGGCCCAGTTTTAGGCCCAGTAATATGCGCTGGTTTTGATACTCCCCCTTTAATGAGCTCGTCTTCACCATGCAAAACCCCATTTAATGAACTCGTCTTCTCGGTGCAGTTCAAGGGATTCCGACGGAAATGAACCCGAAGCAGATATCCCACACACCATGCGATTATGATCGCTTTCCCCATTCAAAAGACTGGGCACGTCTGTAATTACAGCTGAAACCCCACTAGAGGATCCTGGGAAATCTACAGAGATCTCATTGTGAATCAGAGAATCTCGAAGCTCAAGGGTTGACGAAGACCAGAGGTCCGGTCTTTTTTCCGGCGAAAACAATCGTGTTCCCAGCCCTAGTCTCTTTCCGAGATTCAGCGGTAGGAACACCCATCTCCACCTCACCAGGGACACCCTCCTTGATGCTCTGTTTTACCGGGAAAACAGAGGCTCTCAAAAAATCATCAGGACGGCCGATGACGAGCTTCGATCGTTTAACTTTTGAACCAGGCCGAGCAATAGCCACAAACAGGACATGGCCATTGAGTTTAAAGTCGTTGAGAACCTTTACTACCTGTAAGGCCGAAGCTCTGAGCTTGAACTCCACGAAGCCGAAGAATCGTCTTGTCCGATTCGGTCTCTTAAGGACGTTGGCTGACAAAACATCGCCAATCGTCCCCAAGGAGTTTAAGACCCAATCAGAAGAGGTGGCAAAAGGAAGATTATACAGAAAAATTGTACAACCATTAATATCCGCCATGGACGCTACTCCGGTATCAGATCGAGGGCTATGGATGTCTGTTACACCTTTGCTCCCAAGAGAAGAACCTGCATGAACGGGGAAAGCTCCGGACACTGCCGACTCCTTTACTTGGAGCATGCTCTGTTTTTCTAGAGAAGATCGCACCACCGGACAAGGTCTAACATCAGCCTTGCCTGAATCAGAAACGCAAGGAACACCTCCAACCAGACCCCCTGAAGGTTCCCAACGTTTGATTTGGCCCACTTCCTAACCCTAACCTGCTCCTTAAGCTCAGACGCAGATGGAACTCCCTGAGCCACTCTGTCTGCAACAATGGAAACGTACGTTTTGTACAGATAAAGCATCTCCTTACAAAAGGTAAGAAAGGAAAGAAACGCCCTACCCTTGTCCTTCCGGTGAGAAGGTCGGTGGCCATGAGCTCTCCGGCGACCACAATCCCTCTCAACCATGTCCAAGGAGTCCTTGATCTTTAAAGTCCTTTAGGATACTGAGGTGACAAAAAAATAAGTAAGGTACTCTGAATTGAATTAATGAAAGTGTACGGTATTAATATGACATAAAAAAGTTTTTAGGATAATCTAAATAAAATATAAAAGATTTAAGATATCGAAATGGAATTATCCTTAAATAAAATGATGGTCCAGATAAATTAGTTGGGTTTCAGAAGAGGTTAACTTTATGTCTGGTACCGTGCTTCTTTCTCATACCTCCATTTGAGCAGCCATTATTATCGATGTGGGTCTTGTCAGTTTCAAACACCCCTTCGTATGCCTTTGTACGTAGAAATATATAGGCTGCAATGAAAATAATGATCTTATTTTGGTTTGTATTAAAATGTTTCCATAAGTTTCATCACAATACATTTTTTTATCAGCAATTTTTTGTTAATATTGAACCCAAGCTTTCGAAATGAAAGGCAAGGGCAAGGGTTAAACCCTCAAGTACCATTACATCCACTTACATATTTGTGTTAACAATGCTGCCTTGTACCTCAAGCAACCCTATACAAATCTAAACCCCAAGTTGTTCTAAAAAACCAGTAGCACCTCTGTTACATTCAATTAATTTCTAACCAAGTTGTTAGCACCACTAGTCACTCAGTAATGTTGAAACCCAAAGAGCCCTCAGCTGCACCAACGTTAGGCCACAACCTCAAAAACCAGTGTTTGTACACAATTTGTCCAACCACAGAATGAAGCCTCAAAAGTATTCCATCCAACCATCAGCTGGACCAAAGTTAGACCAAAATCACCCAAAACCAGAGGAAGTCTCTGTTGCCCACCCAAATGTTAAACCCTTCATAATTATCCCAACACTTGCTACACAGGAGTAGTCATGTTACAGTAAAACCCCAAACTGAGATCAGTCTCCAAAGATCAAGAACCAACCAAGAGTTTGTAGACTGTCATGGTTCAAACCCTTCTATGCAATGACAAAGGTAAATTCTAAAGTAGTTAAAGTTCAGCCCAATCAAAAACTCAGCACTCTCAACCTAATGGTTTTTACCCCCACACCTCAGAGAGAACTAACACTAAATAGCTACTACCCCCACACCATCAAAACAAAAAGTGCCAAAATAGAAAAATATGCAAACCTTACCACAACTTACATCAGTTCCCATCCCAGCCCATACCCCTCCCAAAAACCCCCCAAAATTTATTTAACAAATGACTAGTGGCTCAAGCAAACACTAAGTCAACAAGTGAGTACTCTTTTTTCTTTAACTTGCAAGTTGAAGGGGAATTTATCCAATTCAGAAAAGTGAAGGAGTTATCTTTGTTGAATTTGGCCCATAGAAGTTGAAATGAATAACTCTGGATGTTTTGAAAAGTAGTGTCAGGACTTTCAAAACATCATTGAAGATCCTTTTGTTCCTAGCCAACCAGATCATCCATATAGTTAAGGAAGCCAGAAATGACCAATGTCTGGACTTGTTCTGTAGACCATTCCAAGAGATAAACCACTGTTGAATTTGGTCAGGAGGAGCAGAAGAAATAGACCACCAATGCAGTATTTCAGACCAGACTTCCCAATAGAATTTGCATGACAAGAAAAGGTGATCTTGTTCCTCAGGTTCCTCATTGCATAAAGGACACCAAATACAACCTGTCTATAAGCCTCTTGATAAAAGATAGCATCTAGTAAGAATGGCCTGCATACACAACAACCATACAAATGCTGCAATTTTGGGAGGGAGTATAAGTGCCCAAAGCAAAGCAGGCCAATCCAAATGAAGGTCTCCTTGAGTGTCAAGCACTTAGTACATCATTTGAACAGAGAAGCCCCTATGGTCATGTACCCAAGAAACCTTATCTTGACCTTCATTGAGCTGATGAGTATTCAAGTCATCAGACAATAAATAGAACTCACCAATCTCCCAGCCTCTTAGCTCTCTTCTAAAGAGTAGAATCCAATCACCTTCAACCCAAAAGTGTGAGATAACCAATCTCTTTTGTGTACTGAGGTGGAAGAGTCTTTGGTATTTGAATTTTAAGGCAATGTGTGCAAGCCAAATATCTTCCCAACAGAGAACAGTATTACCAGATTTAACCTCCCAAGAGAGTCCCACTGCTCCAATTGCATCAGCAAAGGCAGGAAAGGAAAGGAGGGACTCAATAAGTCTAATAAATGATTGACCATTATGTAGCATAAAATTAGACAAGTCCCAACTAGACAAGTCCCACCCATATTTGGCACAAAGGAGTTGCTTCCAAAGAGAGTCAGTTTCAAGAGCAAATCTCCACCACCACCTAGCAAGTAGTGCTTTGTTCATGATATGTAAATTTTTGATGCCAAGTCCTCCAACACTCTTTGGTCTATAAATCAAATTCCACCTAACTTTATGTAACACTTTCTTAGAGACAGTCCCATTCCAGAGAAACCTTCTCTGCCACTTATCCATCTCTTGGATCACACCTATGGGGGCTTTAAACAAGGACATGTAATATAGAGGTAAAGAACTTAATGAAGACTTGATCAAGGTAATTCTGCCCCCAAATGACCTGTGTCTGGCTTGCCAAAGGTTGAGCTTCTGTTTGAATTTTTTGATGACAGGTTCCCAAGACTTCTTTCTTCTAGGATTAACACCCAATTGAAAACCTAAGTAATCAAAAGGGACCTCCATGATAGAACAACCCAAGATAGATGATACCTCCTCACTGCTCACTGATGAAGCATTTAATACCGGGACCTTTGATTTTTGTAAATTGATTCTGAGGCATGTAGCTTGTTGTAAACAATTCAAAGTGTGTTTAAGATGGATAACATGTTGAAGTCCAGCTTTGATGAAGATGAGTGTATCATCAGCAAATTGAAGATGTGAAATGAAAGGCCCTTGCTGATTAACTTGAACCCCAGAAAACATATTGGTTGAAGTACCCTTGGTAATGAGTTGGTGTAGACATTCAGCAATCAATGCAAATAGGAGGGGAGACAATGAGCAACATTGTCTAAGGCCTCTAAGTAATGTAAAGTCACCAGATGGAGCACCATTGATCAATATAGAGGAGTGAGCCTTAATACATTCAACAATCCAAGATAACCATTTTTGGCCAAAACCCATTTTCTGAAGCAAAGTGAGAAGTGCTCCCCAATGAACATGATCATAAACCTTTTCAAAATCTACTTTGAACACAATTACCTCTTGTTTATCTGCTTTGATTGAATGAATGAGCTCTGAGGCAATGAGGATGCCATCAAGGATTTGTCTACCAGCAATAAAACCAGTTTGAGTATCATGAACCAAATAATTCATCACTCCTTTGAGTCTAGCAGCTAAGACTTTAGAGATTATCTTGTATGAACTGGTGATGAGACTAATTGGCCTAAACTCATCAAATGTAGTAGGGGAGGCCACCTTGGGAATCAATGTAATGAAAGATGAATTGATCCCCTTGCCTAAATTTCCACCACTGTGGAAATAAGACATAAAATCCATGATATCTTCTTTAATAAAATTCCAAAAAGTATGGTAAAACTTCATAGTAAAACCATCTGGACCTGGAGATTTATCTCCATTGCGAGCCTTGATAGCCTTAAATACTTCCTCTTCAGTGAAAATAGTCTCTAAATGTTGTGCTTGCAATGCTGACAAACTATTGAAAGGGAGAGAAGTAAGATCAACACTCACAATCATATCATCTCTGAATCTGTTGGCAAAATGGTCCCTTGCAATCAATTTAATCTCAGCTGGAGTTGTCCAAGTCACACCTTCCTCAGTGATCTGTGTAATCTGCTTCTTAGAGTGATTAAAGTTAGCCACAATGTGAAAGAACTTTGTGCACCTATCTCCTTTATTCCATTGCAGCCTAGCCTTTTGACACCAAACTTTAGCCTGAAGCTTAAGTTTCTGAATCAATTGTGCACCAAGAAATGCCCTCAAAATCACCTCTGAGGGATACAAAGGCCTATTATCAATCTGAGAGTCCACAGGGAGTTTATCTCCACTTTTAGATTTTCAATATCAGTATCAAGCCAACCAAACTTAGTAATATTCCAGTTCCTGAGAAAGCCTTTCAAAGCCTTTAATTTAAACCATAGTTTGTAAGCTGGTGAGCCATTGACTAATATGGATGCCCAAAACATCTTAACATCAGGAAGAAAATCAACATGGTTGATCCAGGCATTTATAAACTTAAATGGCCTAGGACCCCAATCAAGCCAAGGATCAGATAAGAGTATTGGTTCATGATCTGATAAGCACCTCTTTAGACAGGTCTGAGAAAGGTTGTTGATAGTTGAAAGAAGACTAGGGGTGATCAGAAATCTGTCCAATCTATAAGCCATGGAACCATGGCCAAACCAAGTAAAGTTTCCTCCAGACATTTGTAAATCAATGACCCCCAAATCAATTAAGAAATTATTGAAGTCCCTAGAGCTGATGGTAGGGCAATATGAACTAGTCTTCTCAGTCTGATCAAGTATGGCATTAAAATCCCCAGCCAATATAAAGTCCTCCAGATAGTTACTGATCTTGGAGCCAATGTCAATCCACAAGGCTGCCCTCTTAGCAATATCACAAGGGGCATAAACATTAATGATAGTAAGTTCCAGTTGAGCAGGAAGATAGGTGCCAGTCCAATAGATGGCATGCTCATCAACAAATGTATCCATAACCTCAAAAACCAATGTGTTCCAGATAGTAATGACCCCACCTGAACTGCCAGAGGAAGGAAGGAAGATGGCCTCCCAACTTTGTGAGAATCCACAACTAGATAGAAAGTGTAGTGGAAAAGTGATCAACTTGGATTCTTGTATCAGAACCATGTCCAGGTGTTGCTTGCAGCACACGTTACGCATGGCTCTCTTCTTCTGGCTGGAAGAGATCCCTCTGATGTTCCATGAGACAATCCTCACGGTGAGGAGTGTCTCTGAGTAGGAATGGAGAAAAGTCTATCCCCTTGTTCCTCTAGATCACAAAATTCATCTTCTGAGTTAGTCTCCAGTTCCACAGTTGGATTGATCTCATTCTCCAGATTTTCGAACTGCTCCACTATCTGATCTTCAGACAAATAACCCTTGAGTCCCAATGCCTTACAATAATCCCAAGCCCATACTCCTCCTTGTTTAAAACTCTGTGGATTTTTTGTCGACTTTCCAGAGGTAAATGGAGCTCTAACAATAGGGGTAAGAGTTTTCTTCTTGGACCTTGTCTTATAAGCCACCACCGAATTACTGTCGTTCTTCTTTTTAATTTTACTCCCAAAACCATTAACTGATGGAGTACTAATGGTGGAATTATCAGATTTCGAAATAATTCTTCCCTCTAAATCCAAATTTTGAAAATTTGGTGTCAGGAATTGTGGCCCCGAACCTGTAACAGTTGAAGGAATGTCCCTCTCCACATTAATGCCCCCTTTTCTAAAGCTACCAACTGTCTACACTCTCTTCGACCCATCCCATCTTCCATCGATTCTGCAGACGTGGTTAGAGCAGTAGTAACCGGAACAGTGGTAAGTGATACAGTATTGTCTTCTCCAAAAGTGTCTGGTGCTGTTAACACTTCTTTGAATGTTGCCGGAGAAATCAACAAGGGGTTCACATCCTTTCCCAGGCTAGCTTCCACCAAAAGTGTTGTCTTATCTGTAGCATTAATGTCCAACAATGGTTGTTGGTAAACCTCATTAACATTTTCTATTCCAGTATTGATCTTCTGAGCTTCAATAATTAATGGAGGAAATTCTTTGTCAGTTGTTGGTAAAGAATGATTCCTCAGATCATTGTCTGATTCCTCAGTAGGACTGATCTCAAATTCAGTAGAAACATCTTCATCTTCAGAGGACAATAATTCCTCTTCAGTAACCCTCCTCACTCCAATCATACTCCTTTGAGGCACCACAGAAATGTTCACCGAGCAAGTCATAAGCTTATACTCTTCCCCTTCCAACTCCAGTTCAGAGTCTTTATAAACTCTCAGATATTCATGTGCATGTATGAGAACATAAACAGCTTCTAGATTGTCTCCCATCAAAGTTAACGGGTGTGTGCACACATAGGTGCCCAGATCAGAGGTAATATCTTGGAAAGTTTGTTCACACCAAGCCAATATGGGTGTACCATACACAGCCACCCAGCTAAATCCCCCCCCCCCAGCCCTGCACAAATGGTTCTTGTCCCTGATCATGGACATCCAAGGCTTAAGCCACTCAGCATCCTCTTTCAGTGCTTGTGTTTCTAGTTCTGAATCTTCAAAGTAAACCAATACAACCCTATTGCCAAGTGCTTTAATGCAAATCTGACCACCTCTTTTTGATTCAAAGTGGTTCTTGATGACTGAGATCGTATAATCCTTGTGTAGGAGTGCTAAATGCCCTTTGTTGATCCGATCTCTGTGATCTTCTACCACCGTGCCCTTCACCACAATCCTGTTAATATTCTCATTCATAGGACTTTTGTCAGCCTGATTGTCCATGTTCTTCCTTTTCCAGTAGGAATGATTGGAATTCCTATTAGTTTCCACACTCTTTCTCCAAGCTTTAGATACAAATAATTTATATCCCTTCAAATAATAGCCATTAAAGATCTGGATACTCTTCAGTAAACTCTCCTTGGTTTTAAAGGTGATGAATCCGAACCATCTACCTCTAGCATTGGGTTTCTTGGGTGTCTCAACCAGTGATATCTATCCACACTCCAAGAAGAGATTTTGAAGCCAATGGGTTGAAGTAGAAGGAGGTAAGTTGTGGATGAAGGCTCTGAACTCTCCTATGTTTTGAGGTGCCAAACCCTGAATTTCTCTAATGAGTTGTGAGTCAGATCCTAAAGTAGTTGACTTTCCCTGGACAAGTGCAATTCGCTGAGTTCCGTCCCTGTCGAGATTTTCAAACCCCAGCGGAGGTCCCAAGTGTGATATGGAGCTCATGTCGAAGAAAGGAGAGAAGAGTAATAAGGTGTACCGTTGTAACTGGTGATGAGAAGTATTGTAGAGATGAGAATTGAGAAAAAACCGTTACCAGTAGAGACCCCCAACCACGGTGGTCCGACGATCTATAGTCTGATCGTCATGAACACAACACCGTGAGGAGAATAAAAGATGAACTGTTGAAGAACATGTTGTAGCATCTTCAAAACTTCATAGAACAACACTGTAGACGCTACAGTAGCTAGAGAGAGTTTTCCGCCTCAAAAAATATATTTTGAGACTTTGACAAAATTACACAAAATCACAATGCATTATATGTTCTTATACCCTACAATAGTAAAAGAAAGTTTGTAATTTATGAGGAATATATGAAAGAAATTTTCAAATAGATACACTTAACTATCAAATTCATGATAGAAATACCTTAACTATTCAACATTTTCACTTTACTCAACAAAATTAATTTTCCATTCAAAAATCGCAAAAATTTCAAACACACATCACTTGCAATCAAATTTTCAGAACTTCGCCGCTCCACGTATTCTTAAAAACAAAAAACAAATGATGAAATAACTATGATACCCTTTAGTAACCTTTAAAATGTTAAAATGTACCACATTCATAATTTATTTTTATTAATTTTAAATATTTATTTGTTTTTCCTTGATACTTTATTTATTTTATTTTTTAAATTACTAATTCATTTTATATTTAATTAATTTTTACTAATTCCTTTTTCAAAAGAATTTATTTTTATTTTTATTAACACTTTTAATCTTAAAATTATTCCTTTTTCTTTCCTTCCTTATTGAGTGTTGACTACAATCGTAATCCATAATGACCAACTAGAAACGTGAAATCAATTTCTTCACTATCAAGGTCATTTGTGTGTTTCAGACATCAAACACGAACGAAGGTTATTGATTCTAGCGACGAGTAAAGGCCTGACAACATTGAAAGGCAGGAGTAGAATAGAAAAGGAGACGCAGCGGCCGAAGGTAGATGGTAAGCAACGGCGTACGGTGGTCTTCGTCCTCACTCCTGCAAGGAGCATCGCGTCACGCCTTCTCTCTCCGTTGCCCCACGTCATCCTCTCCCTACTGCGCCACACCTTCTCTCCGTCCTCGTAGTTCCACACCACGTCATGCTCTCGCTGCATGCATATGTTTGTCCATGAAGAGGGGAAATGAAAATGAAGGTTGAATGTTAGATGGAAGTTCATTCGTATTTTTTTTTGAAACGAGAAAGAAGTAGTATTACGATATGATTGTGCTTACAATTTGGGACCTAACAGTCCCGGATACCAGTTTTTGTCCCGATCGGCCGTGGCCCATCGGGCACACATGGTTCCATACAAATAGTCCGCTTTGATTCGCGGATCCGAACTTAGGAATTCTTCGATCCAACGTTACAAAAAAATAATAAACCAAATGCCTAAACTTATTGAGCCACATGATTATTCGAACTAAAGCAGCGAAACCTACTGGAGAATTTGTCTTTAGTGCAGAATTCCCGAGATCTCCCTGCTGTAAAATCTTGGTCGGGGTTGAGAGTCCCGAATCCGGATGCCGTTGAAATAGGCCCCAGCCGACCGTCCCTCCTCCCGGATCCCAGATCCACCGAGGGGGCGGACCCATGCCGGCGAGGGGTGACCCTAGGGCGATATGCCGCTGCAGATGGGATACGGCGCGTGAAGCCCGTAATCCAATGAACGGTAGGGGGGGCACGGTGGCCACTGGCTCGAAGGCGGGGCCGGTCCGGCGATGCAGGAACGGTAGCGCGAGTCGAGGGGGAGACCGTGGAGCAGCTTGAATGATGGGCAGCGACCTGTGGGGGATAGACCGTCTGCAAAACAAGACAAAAACAAAGAAAAATAAAACCGGCTCCGATCAATAGAATCGCGACGGTAGAGTGGAACCTCATGGAGGTTGTGTGGAGAGCTTTGGAAGCAGGGGCTTCAATTGGACCCCGGAGGGTAGTGGAGAGCTTTGGATCAGGGGCTTCAAAGGTGGAGAATGGTGGTTGCCATGGAGGAGGGGGGGTGGGAGAAGGGGCTACGCGCAGAGAGAGATAGGGTTCTCTCTACGCAGCCGTCCGTTCGTATTTGATAGTGTTCCTATATATTATTATTGTATATAATGAGCACATAATGCTTATAGTTATCATTAAAGCATTCGTAGTGATTGACCTAAGTTTTTTTTTTAATTTAGTTGTCGTGGTTTTGGGTGATGCAGTGGCAATAAACTTATTCGATCTATTGTGGGTCTAAAGCATTGACAATTTATCAAAACGTTATTGAACAAGATAACTATTTTTTAAATATGAAATTACACAAAGTAAACGGATTCAATTAATTTTCCGACTTTCTTGTCTTTCTCTTTCTTAAATTCGTGGTGGTTCGACGGTAATATTGAGGGGGACGTTGTTAGCATTGTGGGAAAAAATGATAAACCTAGCCAAAAACCTGAAACCTGAAAATAAACTTCATTACTTCGAAACTAGGAACTATAAGTACAACATAAAATGGATTAGATAATGAAGAGTACAACATATCACACCAACCCATTAATCCACTTTATCATGCCATGGAGAAAAAGCTTGTGGGTGGTCAAATCCTCGACGTCCATTTTGGAGGTATTCACGTCTTGGAATAAGTGAAACTCGCGCATGAGAGACTCTAACACTCTGAGTGATTCTCGACGGTGCTTTTCAATGTGGGCCAAGCTTTTGGCCAGCTTCGAGTTGAGGTCAACTTGTCCCTTGCCTTTCTCCTTTGCCCTCCTCGTCTTTTTTTTCTTATAGAAAATATTCTTAAGGTGCGATGTCCGTCGATGTTGATGAACTCGTCGGTGGTCGTGGAGAACTCGTTCTGAAAACGGTGCTTCTAACAAGGCTTCACTCTGACTATGTTCTACTAATGCTTGTACTTCTCGAAATACTCCCACTCGGCGTCGATCATCATTTGGTCGTTGGAATGACCACTCTGGTAGATGTGCTTGAACTTGGACCACCATCCCCTAAACATCTTCACTTTCAAGTTTGTCACTCTCCAATGTTGTCTTCAGTTCTTCGTTGTGCGCACTGTCTTCGCAGTTTTCCGGATAATGATGACAAGGTCTTTCTTAATGATCTCCAAGAAACAATGGTCTGTCTGGTTAGTCTCGTAGATCACGTCCTCTAGTAATTCAATCATGCACTCACAGGGGCTCCCTCCACCGAACGCGTCCACTTACAATACATTCGGGCTCGTTGGGTTGTCTTGGACTGCGCCAATCTAGTTAGGGGCAGGGGGACCCGCACTCGTATGATAGACGTTAGACGATTGCTTCTTGAGACGAGCATCGAATAATGGCCCTTCCTGAGCTAGACCTTGGGAAAGTAGTGGTGCCCTGAAATATGGTGGAGCTCGAGAAAGTTTTGGCGCCCGAGTATGCGATGATGCTCGGGAAAATGGTTGAGCCCGGGTAGATAAAGGAGCCTGGGAATGTCGGGGGCACTAAAGACGGGACGTACTCTTCCTCCCAAAAAGTTTCCTCACGATCGTATGAGTAATGCTGCAAATCGGGGACATAATCCCACTCGCAAGAGAATCCTAGTGGCATGTTTGTTTTGTTGGAGCACACCATGCGTGAAGCCATGGAATCAGATGTGGATAGCCGAAAATGATGGACCGCAGTGAGGTTTAAGCACCTAGCTTATGAAGAATGTACAACAATGTGAAGCCGAAGAATCGGGTGTGGAAGGCCGAGAAACGACTCACAAACACGGAGAATTGGCGTATTTCGCGTTTCTGCTACAATTGTTGCCACTAGAGATTCTACTAGACCGAAAGAAAACGCTGGATAAAAGACCTAGACATAAAGAATCAGATTTGTGATGAAGACGAACGAAATCGTTGGTAGTTATTTATAGCCGAAATTAACTTTCAATTTTAATTATGTTTACCTGCCTCACCATTTGTCACTCTATGATTCGTAGTCAACAATTTAGTGAGCCCTTATGTGTCTAATCTGCAAACTATCAACATTTCAAATTCACCGACGATACATTGAATGCTTGCATATTCAGACTACAAAACAACCTTTTTTCGATGATTCCACTCTTTTTCGAAGATTCCGACCAAGTCGACAATACGATAGACCCCCGCTACAAGTGCTCCTAGAGATTTTAAACCTTTCGACCTGTTTGTTGGGGGATATTAAGCGTCCATCATCCAAACATTTTACCATCTAGGTTTTATGAAAGATATTTTGACACATTTGTCAAAGCCCACCGAAACTAGAAAATTCCAACATTAGTTACGCGTTGCTTTCCCCAAAAGCATTCATGCGTCACGTGTTTGAATCAAACTGCAAAAGCCCCAATTTAAGGCTGGAACAAAATTGGCCACGTAAGAGCTGGAGATACTTGGCTTATCACACCAAAGTAATTCAAACCCTCACATGGCGGGACGTTGAGATTCGTCACAAAGGTCTCTGAAACTTGGACTTTCTCTTGTACACAATCCCACCACCTACCTACCCAGCAGCCATGATTGAATCAGCCCTTTCTTTCTCTACAAGATTACTCCCAAAATCAAATGAACAATTCATTAACAACAAAGGCAAACACACAAAAAAAGGGCCCAACCAGGTTCGAACTGGTGACCTCTTGATCTGCAGTCAAATGCTCTACCACTGAGCTATGGACCCTTTTGTTATAAACAAAACAACTTGGAATCTTGCTTAACTGAAAACAAGCATTTGTACACAACTTGGAATTAGAAACAAGCAGAAAGTTAAAAGATATACGAATAATAATCCACACATCTAATGATACTTATGCAGCTTAATTTCTCAACCATCAAGCTTGGGAGTATTTTCTGATAACTGTTGAACCTATGAATCTACTCAAAAAAGTTCTACTCGCAATGATTAGTATTGAAAAGTGACAACCAAGAAGAATGCCATGACTACTTGCAAAGTTTTGAAGAAGAAGAAGAAATCAACTCTCCTAACATTGAGGCCAGTTCAACTTTGAGCTCTGGCAGTTACTGATATGATTGACATGGTTTTGAAACAAAGTAATTTGCAAGAAACAAATTCAATTCACAAGGGCCAAACCAGGCTTGAACTAGTGATGCATCATGCTCTATAACTAAGTTATGAGCCAATTCGATAGTTAGAACCAAGTACAAATCAAGATTTAGTCACACATCCTAGAAGGATATAAACCAAGCAGAAATGAATGAAATAAATCTAAACAATGGGTGACCACATTTTTTTTAAATCAAAGGCTAATATTCATTGAAGATCGGAGGTCAGGACACTTCTTAGTGCCTCAGGCAAGACAGTGCTTGACCACTGACGAACATGCCAGGAATCCTTTTTTTTCATAGGATTAATCCTAAAATAAAAGTTTGTCACCAAAAATAACCTTTAAAATAGAATTAGGAATTGAACAAGAAAATTTATGAGGCAGATAGAGGAAATGTAAGCATGTGTTTTTACCCTGAAGGCAAAGAAAAAAGATACCTACGAAAAAGGGCCCAACCAGGTTCGAACTGGTGACCTCTTGATCTGCAGTCAAATGCTCTACCACTGAGCTATGGACCCTATGTTTTAACATATGTACTATCTTATAATGCATTTGAAGTTCTGAACCTGAATAGAGGAGAAAGCGAAATTCACATCCATGGCTTTGAAACCTATAGACAAGACGGTAATCAGGACATCTGGAATGATCATAAAGGTTAGACGGGCCAATTATCAAGTGTACTCATGGACTAACAGTTTTTAAGGCAGAAAAAAGTTTAACGAATGAAAGGTTTGCCAAATACCACTACTTTCTGACAATTGTAACAACTAACATTGGCAAGTGATAATTAAGAAGAATGCAATATCTACACGGAAAGTTTTGGAGCAGAAAAAAACTGGTAAAAAAAGATATTTGCAAATCTTCTCATATCTGCATCAACGCTCATCCATTGAGCTAGTTCAACTTGAACCTCTGGCAGTAACTGGTATACACTGACACGGTCATGAAGCATACACAAAACAAAGTATTTTGCAAAATAAAAATCAATTCACAGGGGCTCAATCAGGCTTGAACAAGTGATGAATGCTCTACGAGTAAGCTATGAGCCCTTTTGATGAGTAGAAGAGAGTCTAACATAGCATTCCACTCACAAAGGTTTGAAGCACGTACTAATCAAGATTTAGGCACACATCCTAGAAGCATATAAACCAAACAGAAAGCAATAAATTCAAACAAAGGGTGCCACTAAATATGCTATCAAGCGCTCTATTCAGCTAGGAACCCTGTTGGCAAGACCTGTTTAACTCAGCAAGGAGCTCATAAAACAAAGAGTAAAAAGTATGATGATATTAATATGAGAAGAACCAAACTAATTGAATATCTCTTTAATCTCATTAATCTTGGTATGGGAAATGGACTCAACTTTTTTAGGTACAACTTGAATATGTTATGAACTAGTCTAATAAGCCCTCAATCAAACTAATGGAATCTCTTTTTTATTAGACGAATTAATGACACATGATACTTGTTTAAGGTGTTTTTGTAAAGGAAGTATAATATTGTGTGAAGTGATTGAGCATAAATAATATATTATGTTAAGTCAGGGACTAAAACCGATTAATCTGATTAGCAATCAAATCTAATTTTATTTGGTTGATTCGACTAGGTTAGTATATTAGATAATCGATATTTTAATTAGGCTACGTTAATAATCGGATGCACACCCCTGGTTGCAGGTTTGAACTTAACTCCAGTAAACAGAGAGGATTAACAACTAGTATTAAGAAAATAAAATACTAGAAAATAGTTGGTTAGATACTACCTTTCAACTTATTTTATTTTGTGCATGAGTCTACTATTGAGTTGACTTCATTTTATGAACGATCAAAGACATAATAGAATACCAAATCAGACACTAACTTCCATTCCATTCCATTCCCAAATGAAATGCTCTTCTAAAGAAAATGCCAAGAACTATCAGCAAGAGACTTCTATTTCAATAAAAGTGGAAACAATGAAGTCATAACAACTTTCATTGCATTTCAAATCAAGAATACAGGCAATCATTACATAACTCTGCATAAATTCTATCTTTGGGAAAGGCTCTAAAATATAAATCAAAGTAAAGATGTATTTCACTCATGACAGGTACCGTCAAAGTAAGTAAAGGATACTAAATTGATGTTCATTAAATTAATTTGGATTTCAAATGCCATCTTACCATTAAAGGAGATTGGCAACAAGTAAATGGAAATGAAAATCACTTATAAAGTAGGACCAACAAATTATGGATTACCAGTTACATCTTCAAAAGCGCATAAAGATACTAACTTGGTTGATTTGGATAAGGACTATAATGCTAAGAATAAATTACAGATTCAATCAGAAAAACAATGATAAGACCCTATGGAAATGGGTAAAGTAATTCAAGTTCAAGGAACTTGCCTCTCAGCCGCTTCAGCCACAATGGGCAATCTGGGAAGCTGACCCAGCAAGCAAGAAGACGACCCATAAATCAAGCACACAACAAGGAACAAAAACACAGTGCTGTCCAAGCTCATCATCAAGTCCAAGCCAATCCCATCAGTGGGATTGAAGCTCCTCTCCAAGAGATCCGGAAAAATCAAGAGCACGTCGAGCACAATCGCTTGCATAGTGTTGAACCTCACATACCTGCTGAAATTAGGGTTCCTCACAACAACAAAGTAAAGGGTCAAAAACACGAGGAACCCATTAAAGGGGAAGCTCTTGAAGACCCTTATAGCTGGAACAAGGGGCTGAATGAGGGTCTGAACTGCAGAGAACTGGGTGATGACGTATTTTCCATACTGAACGCCATCGAAGAAGGGGTAGAAGTAGCAGACGGCAGAGATGATGCGGTCAGGGACGTCAGCTGAGTCGCTTTTGTTGGATTGAGCAGAGACGAGTCTTCTTCTTCTGGGTCTGATATGGCCGCTGATGGGTTTCTGATCCGAGTGGGTGAGAGAGAAGAGGGAAGAAGATGAGAAACTGGGTCTGTGAGAGAGAGCGAAAGGAGGTGGTCGAGAGAGAAGATTGGATATGGCCATCACTGAACCAGCTTTCTTCTTACTGGTTTGGTTTCGAGGATTTAATTTCCTTTTCCACGGATTTCGATGAGGAAAAAAGTGAACGATAAATATCTAATAATAATTATTTTAATTTATTTTCTCACTAGTTTTAATTTGAGTTTTTTATTTGGTGGAGCGACAGCCAAGCCTGCAAAACTCCAAATTATTCCTATTTTTTCTCAAAATGATACTATCATGCTGGAAAATAAAATATAAAAAAAAGACAAAAGGAAGAAAAATGGCTTCAATATTAATTTGTCCAAATTTTTCTAGTGTGTTTATTTACCGTTTTATACTGATTTTCTTTTTGAAATGTTTGGAGGTGAAGTGTCCGAAATAATAAAATTATTTATAATAAAAAGATTATATTTGTTTGATAAAAATATATCGTATCAGAACATTTCATTGGTAGACAGAATTTTCTTTCCCGTTTTTCACATACGACCTTTCTCTCTCCTCTTTTTCTCTCTGCCTTTTCTCTAAGCCTCATCCGTCGTGCACGGCGGTGGCCTCCTGGCTGCGGCCACCGAGGTCACCGCCGAAACCCCCCTCCTTCTCCCTTGTTTCCCCCTTCTTCCTTTCCCGCTTCTCTTCCTCCTTCTGGTTCATTTTGTTCCTTCTCCTCCCGACTCCAACCTTTGTTATGTCGCTCCCCCAGTCTCATATCATCATATCTGGGCCTTTGGCTGACAGATCTACCCTCCTCGGTCTTGTTTTGGCTTGGATCTGGTTTTTCCTTGTCTTTCTTGGTCGTTGGGGGTTGGATTGTGGTGGTGGTCTTTCAGATCTTTCGTTAGCGACGCGACTGTTTGTTTTTCTACCCCTCTCCGGCTGTTGTGGCTCCCATTGCCCTTGTGTGGGAGATTTTTCTCCACCGACTCCGGTGGAGATGGTCGGGGTACTCGTGGCCCGTTAATGGTCAACCGCCTCCGTTGTCGTGCAAGCCTCCCTTCCGATTCAGATAGGCTCGATTCGCTTGTTGACGCCGCCTCGTCTTCGCCATCGTGGAAAGAGTTTCCTGACTGGGATTCCCTGTGGATGATCTTCGTGGTGGACATTGATGGTGGGTAAGCTCCGATCCCTCTTCTCTCTCCATTATTACTGGGACGAGAATGGTCAGATTTGTATGACCGGTCTACTACATCTCTTCCTTTTTTCTCTCTATTTAGTCTCTGCCTCTCCCTCCCTTTAGTCCTCTGTTCTCCGCTCCTTTGGGGCGAGGCCCCAAGGTTGGGGTTGGCCACCGTGGGGTTTGTGAAGCTACGGGCTTGTGTCGAGGAATTTCAGGGTTGAGATGTGGGGATTAAAGGGTAGAACTGTGGGTTGGGGTGTTTTCGTCATGCCCCCTCCTTTTGGGTTGCAACCGGTGCTGGCCGGTTGGGAGGTACCGTTTAGGTACCTTTGGGTGGTAGTAATCGGTAGAGATTGGGGGTTTCACTTGCTGCGTTCTGGAGGTGTGCTTGGGTCGGGTCGTGTGTTTGTCTTTGTCTGTGTTGGGGTTGAGGTTTTGGGGTCTTTCCTGTAAAGCTCTTCGTGGGTGTTAAATCTGAGTTCCAGACTCCGGTTTTTGTCCCTTGTTGGACTTGGGTTAGCTGTCCTTTGTTGGACATAGGTTTGGTTCGTTTTGCTCATTCCGGCTTTGA
This sequence comes from Erodium maritimum, assembly GCA_963921825.1. Lineage (NCBI taxonomy): Eukaryota > Viridiplantae > Streptophyta > Magnoliopsida > Geraniales > Geraniaceae > Erodium > Erodium maritimum. The sequence goes on along the minus strand of OY997588.1, from coordinate 82,355,315 downwards.
GGCCTTGTTTTGATTAGTTTCTGTTGTTTCAACCCATGCGTGGGTTGTTGGTTGGGTTGTATTATTATGGTTTTTCTGTTTACTTCATGTTTGTTAAATTTGGAGATGAAGCCCTGGTTTGTACCCATTATTGGGATTTTTGTACTGGTTTGAGGTGCTCCGGGATGCTCTTGGTTTGTAACTCGAGGGTTCGCCCTTGGGCTTGTTTTCGGTTGGAAAACTTGTCCCTTTTAAAAACAAAACTTGCTGATAAAAAAAAACATAATTTTTTTTTTCGTTTGTGTCAAAGGGATAGACAGATCCATTCGTGTTTGTCTTAAAGATGACCATAAACTTTGTTTTTGAATGAGTAAGTGGGGAATTACATTACTGTGAACAAAAAACCATACAAAGTAGGACGAACAAACTTTGGGTTTCAGATATTTGTCCGGGCCGACCGTAGCAAGTCCAGCGCTTATAGACCCGTAGAAATAGTCTACTTTTGATCGTAGACACTAACTCACGACATCCCCTTACCAGCATCTCAAAATAATACACCATAATGATAAAATTCCAGCAAACGAAGCGAAATAAATATCCCAACATAACAACATAAAACTCATAACGTAAACAGGAATAAGGTGCTCTGATTACAGAATTCCCGAGACGTCTTAGCACCAGCAGTCCTGGGTCTGTGAGTACAGTCCGTAGTCGGACCCTCCCAGCCCCGCCGAGTCTTCTCATTCCTCTGGAGGAGGGTGTGACACCTCCGTCTGTGGATCCCTGACCTCCTCCTCATCCCTCAGCTTATGGACGTTCGGTATCAGACATGTGTGCTCCAATGCTTTCTTTTCTGAGACCGGATGCTTTGTCTCCGCCGTTACTCCAGACTGGGATAGGAACGCTCTTCGTGGATCGGTCACTACCAGCTCTGAATAGATCCGACGGGGCTCTAATGTGTCGCGGGGTCGCGACGTTGCTCTCCCTGACTCAGCATGGGGCAGCCGTAGGTTCGGTCAGGCCGGAGATTGTGCCTGCTCACTCAGGCGAGGTTGCATCATTGGTTGTCGATAGTACCTAGTCAGATTTGCAGAGGACCTGGATGGATCCGCCAAGACGAGGGTAGAGCAGATCGTATCTGAGGAACCTTTCGGACGGGAAACACTTCGGCTGGTTTCAGTTGAGGGCGGCGGGGCGCCGACCATGCCGGGGCTTATGCCGTGGCAATAGATTTGGGCAGAGAAAAAGCGTGGGTGCCCTCCGGGATTGCTCTGGTTGCAACATCGGTGTTGCTCAGCTTTGCTTGATTTGGAATAAATTCCAATGGAATCGAAAACGGAGAGAAGTCGGTGAATACGAGGGTGGTCTGGTTGTTCGGCTGTGGTAGTTGAGGGTGATCGGCATCCATGGAAATGGGTATCGGTGGTGGCTATGTGGGAAAATGAGAGGGGAACCTATCGGTTCGAGAGCAATCCTAGGGTTCGGTTAAGACGCGTACGTTCTTGTGGTATGCATCAAGCTAATACTTGATCGGAGTATAGCCATGGAATACATGGCTGCGCTGTCGTGGTTGCAGATGTTCGAGAGAATTAGGTTTTTGTATCTCTAATTTAGCAGTAAAATGACCACAAACTTAGAATTGTAGAGGTAAAAACTGTTTCCAGAATATTTTAATCCTTATCCGCTATACTCTCTAAGGGTTAAAAAAATCTAATTTGTGTCTCTCCTAAATTTTATTTATCTTCTAATGTTTTATGTTTCTAATTATTTACATTTCCAATATTCTGGTTAATTTGTATTAAATTACTTTTAATACAAACAACAACAAAACGCCTTTTGTTCTTCTAGGGTTCTCTCCCCTCATCGTTTTGCCTCTGTGAACCACCATCACCACCGTTGGAAACCTCCAACCAGCCTCAACCATTTCACATCGAATCCAACAATGGCCCCACCTCCCGATGTCTCTTGTGCCCCTTGTGACTATCTCCTCACCCGAGACAACCATCCCCGTGACAAGCCCTCAAGTGATTGCGACTACTCGGCCCAACACTACACACTACCCTATCCCATCGCCACCCACCATGCCATCGGCACCCACACTAGAGGTTATAAAGTCGGAGCGATTCCGTAGGAAAAAGCGCCATCCAAACCCCCTTCCTCATCCAAATCGACCCAGATCGACTCGAGCAAAGCCTCGTCACTTCCCTGACCGTGCACCATAGGACAACCGAGTGCGGGAGCCATAAGCCGCCAAATGCGACCACCGTCGCCAAACGGGAAGGCCGTCAAACCAGGCACCCCTTTGAATAAGCCTGACCTGTAGCGTCCGTCTCCTAGTCCAACCCTCCGCCCGGATTTGGGAGGCATGCTCGATATACGAAAGAGAACCCGATCAACCTCGATCCCGGAGATCAAACCACCAACTTGCCGTAGATGGGAACCCTCCCGCCACGGGGAATCCACCACCAATTTGGCGCCGCACGGGAGATTCATACAAGGGTTTCCGTCAATTAGAATTGAAGATCGCGGGCGAAGGCCAGATCATATACTACCTCTACTGCTCCATCTGCTCACACCTCGTGATATGAGGGACCTGGCCTAGAAGAAGCCTGAACAATCCCACCAGCCATTACAAAGGCTACAGGGCTCCGTGGGCAACCCAATGGCTGCATCACCAACCCCGGGTTGGGCCCGGATATCTGCCTCCCACCAACCCAGCACCGGTATATAATCTCCCACCTAAGGCACCACCATTAGCGGAAACGTGGCATATTGTGTCCGCTTTTTCAATCCGACACCCCTGACGGAGATCGAAATTCAGGACTTTGAGAGGTAGAGGCAATACAGGACCTCCTACCTAACCAGGGCTCCCCTCTGGATGGTATAAGATCCTTAGAAGCTTCGATGACACCTCAAGGCGTTCCACCACCTGCTCACTACGGATCATCATTGCCTTCCATGGTGTAGTTATCCTCATCGGCACCCCTGTTGGGAGAAATATCACCTCCGCACATAATCTAGATGGGATATGACCCAAGGTATGACGACCAAGCTGTGCGGCATCTATCTGCTTTCCCTAATAGAAGACCACTAACGGCTACCCACCCGAAATAAATGCAAATGACCCCTACTTGGTTGTCTCAACCTGGGGATCCCTGTCCCCCAAGGATATATGAGGAATCTACCACAAAACATGATTCGGAAAGTAAAGCAGTAAGGCACACTGAGAGGCCTCGCGGGTCCCCATGATCCTAGAAGGGCACCACAGGGTGTTGTTGAGGAGCCACACCCCGACCTCGGGGGATCAGATACCTACTTATTCCCAGCCTCCTCCTCTCCTTAGCATATTCCTTGACCGACGCATACGAAAGCGATATCATCAAGTCGAGTCGGGGAATTCCTTCTAGAACCACAACGTTAAGCATAGCTGGAATAGGGAACCACCCCCTAGCATCTCCTAGAATTAACCAGGCATTTTAGATATAGAATTAATATTTTGTATGTCACCGAAACTGTATCTCATCTTATTCGTTGTTATTTCTCTTTGTACGGTCATCTTGACCACTTTATTTTCACATCAATAAAATTCTCGTCCGTATGTTAAAAAAAACTACTTTTAATTAAATAATTGTTAAGGATTTGAGATTATTATCTATTTGATTTTTGAATATTGTGCTTTGAAAATTTAATATATTTATGGAGATATATTTCAAAAGAAAATTTGCACACAAAGTATTTTATATTGTCAATATCATCAAGACTCAGTTGAGAAAACGAATGGGAAACCAATGAATAAATGATACTATGATCGTATACAACAAGATATATTTTTTGTATTGTATTGACAAAGAAAATGTTCTACAACATTTTCAAAATATAAAATCTCAACGTAACATCTTAAAATAAGTAATCATTTATACAATTTGAAATATATAAATACAAAAAAAGCTTTCTGAAAACCCTCTCTCGTGTGCATCATACCCTCTTTAGGGTTTCCATCGTCCGGCTCCATTTCCGCTCGCCACCGCTCACTGCTCCAGCTCGCCGATCGCCGCTGCTCAATCTTCCCCTCTCATAACTCCCCTCTCGTCTCGCTCAACTGTTCTGCGCCGATGGGCTTCCTCTTCCGCCGTCATTTCTGCACTCCAATGTCGCTGTCGATCATCTCTCCACCTCGCCGGTTGTCGTTGCTCATTTCTCTCCCCTCGCAACCCCCATCTCGATTCGCCTGGCCCGTCTACACCATTAGTATGGATCCCGTCCAACCGAACTGTCCCGATGCTGCGCAGTCATCCCCACCGGGATTCCTCCCCAACGTCGCCTTCTCCTTGCCGCCCGTCGATAGATCTATCCCCCTATCGGCAGAGCACCAGGATCTCGTCGGCAGTGAGTCCTCGCCGTTAAAGGACAAGTCGGGCTCGGCTGGGGCAGATGCTCTCGTCCTCTATGAACCTCAGTCACCGATTCCATCGCGGCGGTCATATGCAGAAGTCGGCGGTGCCTACCCCGACCTTTTGCACCATCGATGCACTCCGCCGTCGGTATCCTACCCTAAGTACCGTCCCCCGAGCGTACATGCCTCAACCTCGGTGGGCTGCCCGACGCCCGCCATCAGATCTGGCACTCGGTAGGGGGACGCTACCTGAACGCATATCCCCGGTGCCAGACTGGGAGGACGAAGATGAAGAGCTGGTGGTCCCGCTTGAGGCAGTTCCGACGGATAAAAATGGTACGTACTTGCACTCGCTGGCGGCACGGGTCGCTGGGGGGAAGACCCATAATCAGAATGCGGTCTACGCCCTGATGCTGCAAAAGTGGAAGGTGGATGACATCCAGATCGAATACCTGTCGCCGAAGGTCACGGGCTTCCATTTCCCATCTGAAGCGACTATGGAACATATTCGCCATCGGGGGCCGTGGATTTTCAAAGGCTTCCCGTTGCTATTGGAACCCCTCCAGCCCTACATACAAGCCAACGATGTCGACTTCAGTCATATCGAGATCGGGGTCCGAGCTCTGAACGTCCCGGGGGGTGCCCGGACACCGAGGGTCTGCGACTTAATTACCTCCTCCATGGGCACTCAGGTAATATCGGCCCCCTTACCTTTTATTCGGCGTGAGGATCATTTTTTGTGGTGAGGGTCCACATGGAAGTGAACCAGCCATTGTAGAGACGCCTTCGTCTTCGTTTTCCTGGTAACACTACCTCCTCTCTAATTGAACTGCAATACGAGAAGCTATTGGACTTTTTTCAACGGTACGGGAGGCTGACACACCGCCTCTTGGGGTGTACGGCTTACTTACCAAGGATAGTGCCGGAGGAGGTCCGCTATGACAACTCCATACAGGTACCGCGACAATTGGACATGAAGCGTTTGCTGAAGACAGTGTGGCATCCACCACGTCACACAGAAGTGTCGGAAGTCGATGACCTCCTGACAGGGCTCTCACTGAACCCCAATGGTAGGTCCAGGGAGGTCTTCCCGGGGTATAGAATACCCATTGCAGACGATCATCCGAAATCTGACAACCTGGCTAAGATTGCCCCGGAAGGGGTCAGTATTCTGCAGGGAGGATCCCCTAAAGCATGTGGAGGGCCGCCTGGTTTTACAAAGCCTGACAACCTGGCTAACGTCCACTATGCTGGGAGTCCTCTCTGTCCAGATAGTCTTGTAGATGTATTGGGCATACAGGCGGGGAAGGAGAAAGACCCCAAGGAGCTACTTGGGAAAGCATGCCCCATCAGGACGAAGGCACTGAAAGCAAGCTTGAAGACGAGGAGCGGGCAGCTATATGCTAGAGCTCCTGGGTTGAAGAAGTCTTTGGACCAGCCTGTCACGCCCCAATTTCAGTAAACCGAACTCAGGACGTGAACTTTTAAAACGATAAAATATTTTGAAACCTTTTACATTAAATCACTTTAAGATCACCGTTTGTTCAACAAAATAATATTTACAACTTAAAACACGTCCCAACAAGTGGACAAAAGTGTGGTATCCGTCGCTAGACTCAAAATAAACCCAGAATCCCGCTCCCAGCTCTTCAAGCTTCGGAAGCTCACCTAGTCCAACCTGCGACCGGTACCTGTAGGAAAAGCAGCTAGGGGTGAGTGTTCGCTCACCACCACGGATAACAGACTGACTACGACATAATTAACACACAATGCTGGTAACACCAACAACCAACTCAACACCGGGAACACCATCCCCAACTCAAGTAACCCGATCGACACCCACACACTGATACTTTCCTCAGCCGACTCAATACTCGGACACGTAAGGTAGACCCGATGTCACGCCCCAATTTCAGTAAACCGAACTCGGGACGCGAACATTTAAAACATAAAACACTTGAAACCTGTTTTGAATAAAGCTCTGATATTTCCATTTAGTTACCAAAAATAATAATATTTACAATACAAAAGAACGTTCCAACAGTGTACAAGGCACAGTATCCGTCACTAGACTCAACAAAAAAATAAAGACCAGACTCCGCTCCTAGCTCCACAAGCTTCAAGAGCTAACCTAGTCCGTCCGGTGATCAGTACCTGTAGGAAAAGCAGCTAGGGGTGAGCGTTCGCTCACCTCCACGGATAACAGACTGACTATGGCATAATTAGTAGATAAAGCCAGTAACACCAAAAACAAACCCAAGACCGGGACTACAATCCCCAACTCAAGTACTCAAATAACCCACGACCTGTTACCTTCCACAACAGACTCAACCTCAAACTCGTAAAGTAAGACCGACACAATCGTTTATGACCTTTCCCCAAAGACACGAACACGGATCAGGCTAGCCAAAGAATGCTCAAAACCTGCCGAGACTCGTACACGGATCAGGCCAGCCAAAGAATGCTCGTAACCTGCCGAGACCCGGTCACGGATCAGGCTAGCCAAAGAATGCTCATAACCTTTCGGGATCCGGACACGGAACAGGCTAGCTAAAGAATGCTCAGAACCTGTCAAGACTCGAGTTTGGTCAGGCCAGCCAAAGAATGCTCGTAACCTGCCAAAATCCACACCACTCCCCGACACACATTCGGGTCACTAACCTCGGCAAACACAACCACAATCACAAGTAAGTTCAACAAAAGGCACTCAGGGCCACTCAAGACACCTCAACAGTCAAGACTCGGGTTCAACAACCCCACGGTCACTTGCGGCCACTCAAGACACACCAACGATCAAGACTCAGGTTCAACAACCCCACGGGAACTCACGGCCACCCCCAAAACATCAACAATCAAGCACGGGCACTCACGGCCACCCAAGACACCAATTTAAATAACACGGGCTCTCATGGACACCCAAGACACCAATTTAAATACACGGGCTCTCATGGCCACCCAATACATCAACAATCAAATACGGGCTCTCATGGCCACCCAAGACATAAATTAAACAGTCAACCTTCGGGCATGGTCATATGCCTCCAGTAAATCTAATATCGCTAAGTTCTCTGTTCCTACGACACTACTAACTGTCACATGCTTTTCTCATAAACACTACAATCCCGTATCATGCTTTTCTAATATTTAAATAAACTTAAACAACCCACGACACCCCGGTGTCACATGCAATTCTACTGTTAACTTTCCCTAATCAGGGCCGAGATCCGGCTAGTTTTCCCTACCTCGTGTATAACTCCAAAAGCGCTCCACTAAACCTCGATGTGATCCCAGTCACTCGCCGAGCTTCCCTTTGCCTCGGTCCGCAGCACGATCTAAAAGAACACACATTTAAGGCACTTTTAAACTATTAAGAAAAACCCGAAATTCAATAAACTTAACGCCCAAACGTAACCCCGATAATGCCGATCACTCCCAAACTTCTCAATTACTCGACATTGTCGATAAAGGACCCTTAAAGGCCCGATTCGCCCGACATGGAGAATCTGCCCGATTCTTATAAATTGCCTTCCGGGGCACCAAAAGCCCCCGTTTTCATTTCTATGGTCTTAGAATAGTTCAAGGAACCCAATGCACTTGAAGGAATCGAATTCCGACTTCCGATTCAATTAATTAACGTTTAAAGTTTCTAAAACCCGTCAATTACAACTTCTCCAATTTAATTCCAATTTTTGATTCGGTTAAGGATAAATGGTCCGGGGAACGTTTTAAATCTCCCGAATACTAAAACCGAGCACCCGAGTACGTGTCCCCACCCGACCCAACCTAGCCGTGGCCCTAGGGTTTCAAGGGGGCTCGGCCACCATGGTGGTGGCCGGCCCTAGGTCCGGCAAGCCACCTCCTATGGTGGCCGGCCACCACTTAAGGTGGCCGGAGCTCCTCCCGAGCTCTCGGTCGCCAGAAAACGTTCAAATCAACCTCCAAACACCTATAAAACGTCTCCCACAAACCCCAAAATTCACTACAACCCTAAGTCATCCATTATAACGAAACCCTATCTTTTGAAAATAAACGAAACGACGATCGGTTTAGTACAAACCATAGAGGAAGATGAGGGGAAGACGTTTCCTTCTTGCTTTGAATCGATCCAAGGGCTTGATAATCCTCCAAACCCTAGCTTCTTAACTTCTCTCTTCTTCTCCTTCTCCTTCTCTCTCTAAACACTCTCTTCTTCTTTCTAATTTAATCAACTAACTATAATTCTTTTTTTTTCTTTTTAAACATATATGGCCGGCCACCTATGGCACACCACACACTTTCCCCCCAAAACTAACACCGACACAATTAGGACAAGTGTCAAGGTGGGTCCCACACCTTTTGGAAAATATCTACTTGATATTTTCCAATCAGATTCGCGAAAAACGGACGTTTCGGGCCCCGAACGGGGACTTTTTCCAAGAAATTACGAAACTTGACGGGCTACAAGGAAACGGCTCAACTAAGACCGCTGCGACGACGGCCAAGATTTTTGGATCCAAAACGGTCCTCGAATGGACCAAAACGTCGCTCGGTTGACTTTTCCAGCGAAAAGTCAACATTTCCCAAATTGATCAGAAAGTTGCCCTGAGTCCCCTGGAACTCATTTTGGTCGATAACGGGGTCATCTTAAGTCCGGTATGACCCTCGGGGTCAATTCAGGTTAAGTTAAGTGTTTGTCTTAAAAATTTTAAATTTTCCTATTTTTCGCAGGTTTGACTGTTGTTGACCGGGAGTGGTTCTTACACCCGACACAACGATCGACGACCTCCTCCAAAGAAACGACAGACCACCATGCAACACCCAAGATCACAAAGGATCGCACACCAAACAAGATCACAAAGGATCGCACTCCTATCAGCTGCTCAGTGCCGGTTGCTAACCGACTGGGCTCGAGCCTGCCCCACGCGCTTTTCCGATCCCTGTTAGGCTCCATTCGGTCGACCTGTTGGCGATATATACAGCGTTGCTTTTCCGATAGCTAGTCAGAAGGGGAGCTGCCCTCTCATCGCCTAAAAACGCTCACAACCTCCCGAGACTCGAACTCGGTCAGGCTAGCCAAAGAACGCTCGCAACTTCCCGAGACTCGAACTCGGTAAAGCCAGCCAAAGAACGCTCGCAACCTCCCGAGACTCGAACTCGGTCAGGCCAGCCAAAGAACGCTCGCAACTTACCGATCCCTGTCAGGTAAGCCAGCCAAATTCCACACCACTTCCCGACACACAGTCGGGTCACTAACCTCGGGCAAGCACAATCACAATCACAAGCAAAGTTCAACAAGAAGCAACAACACAGGTTCAACACTCCACAGGCACGCATGGCCACCCAAGACACCAACAGTAAAACACGGATTCAACAACCCCACGGGCACTCACGGCCTCCCAAGACACACCAACCATAACTCACGGGCTCAACAACCCCACGGGCACTCACGGCCTCCCAAGACACACCAACAATAACTCACGGGCTCAACAACCCCACGTGCACTCACGGCCACTCAAGACACACCAACAGTAACTCACGGGCTCAACAACCCCACGACACTCATGACCACCCAAGACACTCCAACAGTAACTCACAGGCTCAACAACCCCACGGCACTCACGGCCACCCAAGACACACCAACAGTAACTCACGGGCTCAACAACCCCACGACACTCACGGCCACCCAAGACACACCAACAGTAAAGAAACGGGTTCAATCAACCCCCACGGGTACTCATGGCCACCCAGACACAACAGTAAAACACGGGCTCTCATGGCCACCCAAGACACAACAGTAAAACACGGGCTCTCATGGCCACCCAAGACACAAAATACACAATCAACCTCCGACATAACCAATGCCTCCAACAGTCCTAATATCAACAGTTCACAAACAATCTCCGGGCATGGTCATATGCCTCCAGTACTCCTAATCTCGATAAGTTCGCAATCAACCTCCGGGCATGGTCATATGCCTCCAGTAATTCTAATAACGCTAAGTTCTCTGCTCCTACGACACTACTAAGTGTCACATGCATTTCCAATATTCGCTACGTTCCCGTATCATGCCTTTCTAATATTCGATAAACCTACTTAACCCACGACACCCCGGTGTCACATGCAATTCTACTGTTAACTTTCCCTAGTCAGGGCCGAGATCCGGCTACTTTTCACTACCTCGTATGCTTTCTCCAAAAGCGCACAATCAAGCTCCGGCGTGATCTCGGTCACTCGCCTAGCTTTCCCTTTCCTCTGTCAGCGGCACGATCTAAAAGAACACAATTTTAAACGCTTTTAAGCTTGCAGGCATAAACTGAATTTTAATAAACCTGACGCCCAAAAGTAACCCCGACAATGTCGATCACTCCCAAACTTCCCAATTACTCGACATTATCGATATTGGACCCGGAAAGGCCCGATTCGCCCGATATGGCGAATCTGCCCGGGTTTTGAAAACACCCTTCCGGGGCTCCGAAAATTCCCGTTTTCGTTTCTACGGTCTTAGAATAATTCAAGGGTTCCTAGGCACTCGACGGAATCGAATTCCGACTTCCGAGTCATTTAATTAACGTTTAAAGTTTCTAAACCCGATAAATACAACTTTTCCAATTTAATTCCAAATTTTGATTCGGTTATGGATAAATGATCCGGGGAACGTTCTAAACCACCCGAACACTAAACCCGAGCACCCGAGCACGTGGGCCCCACATGGCCACAATGGAAAAATTCCCTTTTTGCCCCAAAACGTTCCTAACGAACCCCAAACCTCAATCATTCATCTTTAAACCAATTCTAACCAAAACCCAACCATATTTGAATCGTTTAAACTCAAACCCTAAAATTCGAACTTAACAAAACAAAAATTGGTTAGGTGCTCACCGTAGAGAATGACGGTGTGAACTCGATTCTTCTATCGTTGAGACGATCCACCGGTCGGATGAACGAGAAACGTCACAAATCCCCCAAGCCTCTTCTCTTTTTCTCTCCTCCTTCTCTCTTCCTTCTAACTTCTTTCTCTCTCTAAAAAGTCTTATTTTCTACACTGTGGCCGACCATCACATGTCTCTCATCTTTTGTTTTGTTCAAAAACACTAACCACACATCAAGAAGACCAAAATACCCCCCTTTTCATTTTGTCTTTTCTTTAAAGTCAAGGGTAAAGTTGTCCTCCCTTTTTCCTTCCACCACATTCATGATATGTGTCATGTGGGTCCCACACCTTTTCGGATAAATATCTCCTAGATATTTTCTGTCAGATTCGTGAAATTCGGCTGTTTCAGGCCCCGAACGGGCACTTTTTCCAAGAAATTACGAAACTTGACGGGCTACAAGGAAACGACTCAACTAAGACCGCTGCGACGACGGCTACGGTTTTTGGATCCCAAACGGTCCTCGAATGGACCAAAACGTCGCTCGGTTGACTTTTCCAGCGAAAAGTCAACATTTCCCAAATTGGTCAGAGAGTTGCCCTGAGTCCCCCGGAACTCACTTTGGTCGATATCGGGGTCAACTTACGTCCAGTATGACCCTCAGAGTCAATTTTAGGTTTAATTAAGTGTCTGACCAAAAATTTTAAATTTTCCTATTTTTCGCAGGTTTGACTAGCGTTGACCGGGAGTGGTTATTACACAGTCGGTCCCCACGCCAAGAGATTCTGCGTCGGACAGGACCGAGGATGACCGGATGAAGCGGGCGGAGGCTGGGCAGTATCCTTTGCAGGAATGAACCGACCCGACAGTGTGGGGTTGGTCGTTGTTGGCCTATATCCACAGACCCGGGACAGCCAGTGCTATGAGGTCTCAGGAAGCCTGCACCAACAGCTCAATATTTCTGTTCGTCTTTATATTTTTATGTTTGTCGTTGGAACAGTTTGTTTTCTGCTTTGGTTTTGATTATTTTCGTTATGTCTCGTTGTTTTGAGATGTCGGTAAGGGGATGTCCTCAGTTATTGTCTACGATATCAAGTAGGCTATCTTTATGGGTCCATAAGCGTTGGGCTTGCTACGGTCGGCCCGGACATATATCTGGAACCCTGGGCGGTTACGCTATACCTCGTATGGTTTCTTTTTGCAGTAATGCACTTCCCCGGTTACCCGTTTCAAAAAAAAAAGTAATCATTTATTGTTTCATACAATATTAATATTTGTAATGTTAGTTTATATTATTTTAACGTTATATATTATCATATAAAACATTTGGTTCCCCCTCTCACTTGAGAAGGTAGCTTCGCCACTATCAGTGTACAAGTAGATACACATAGAGTTCGGGTTATGTAACTCTGGTACTATATAAGCATAAGAAATATCCAGAAATAATGAATTTCATCTTATCAATAGATCAATTCATGAATTTATCCAATTATCAATCTATATAACAAAAACGATAATCAAGGCAAAACTCTTTAATCGTCAGTTAAGCTTAAAACACAAAAAATAATTAAGAAATATAACCTAGCATATATATGTATATCCCACCAATAGAAAATTATTGCATGTGAAATGTAAAATTTCCCTGATTAAGTTCACTAAATGGTTCAAGATGACATATTATCTAAACTGGATCTAAAACTTTATACAAGAACACGAGATAAAATAGGTACACGATTTGGATCTTAAAAATATGATCATCCAAACACAAAACAAGCAATCACACATAAAGCATTGATGAACTCAAATATGATCATCCATACAATTTGTCAAATGCTAATTAGCTCAATGGACTCAAAATCATGTCCTTTATATCATCAACGTTAAATGAACCATAAATTCACATTAAAAAAAATCAATATTTATATAATACTCGTGACCTTAAATTCAATTATAAAGTCACAGAACCAAAACTCAATACAAGTATACCATAAATCCAATATAAATTCAAACTAAGTTTGGGTTGAAAAAACTCAATCAAAACAACTTATAACTTGTTAACACACTATCTCAAACCTTCCAAAGCTTCGACATATTAAAATGGAGTAAAAGAAGATGTTGGGAGCTTCATGGCTGCTTAAATCCTTTTTGGATCTTCCAAATTCTGCTCCTTCGTGGTAAATCTAGCTCCAAGATGAAGGAAAGGCTCTTATGGCGCTAAAAAATGAAGGCGGTGTTGGGGTATATAACAACGTGGAACAATATTTAAGCAAGACAAAACCAAGAGAAAATAAGTAATCACACAAGAACACAAGAATTTACGTGGTTCGGCAATTTTCCTCCGTCCATGGCCTCACTACTCTCTTCTTATTGCTCTCACAATGAATGAATAATTTGGGTTTACAAGTACATGATATTTATAGGAGAAGACAATGATTAAATATGGTAGGAATTGAATTTCTTATTCCTAATAAAAATTCTCTTCTAATTGTCTGCTCAAGTCTCTTACCTAAATCTATTAGGAAGACTAAATCTTTCTTAAATAAATAGGAAGTCTCCACAATCCTAACATGGGGGAGACCGAAATCCATGCCTATTATCTCATCTCGCGAACTTATCTTTATTCATACCAAACAACTTTGATGCTCGTTAGAGAAGCACATTCGACGTGATTTTATACGTCGAGGTCTGACGCGCTTTGAACCTTGGCAGCCCATGTTATGTTGTTGAAATAGCTCCATTTTACTCTAGATCTTTACGATTGGCTTCAAAGCTTCATGCCTCGTAATAATACACCCAGAGAATAATAAATTAAGTCATTTGGAAACATGAAATAGAACTAATAAAACGAGGTAATAAAAGGTGAAATTACGTGTTGAAATGGCATATTTAGATACCAAAATTCAAGTGCATCAGAGCGCGTTGTTCCCAATCTTTTGTTAACCTGGGCATCTCATCCAAACCCCTATATCGTTAGTCAAATAATCAATTCGTCTTCTTTGTGAGCCCAATTCTTGTCATATTAAGAGAGTGAAAGGTTTGAGAGAGTTGAAATATTAAGGGATATGTTCTTTAAGTGGGAAAGGAATTATATTGTTTGGCAGACCTTTGACATTACTCTACTGGATACGGTTGTGCCAAATCACACAGTGTGAATTCGGGTACGTTGGATGCTTATTTTCTCTGGGATTATTATGGATGATATTCAACCGCAATTGGAAAAATTAGGAGAATACATTGGTGAGTTATGTTGTAGGTGATTTTTGCACCCTACATGGTTGGCCATGAACGGATTCTATAGGAGAAAGTAGGGTAAGTTGGGTTGTGATTGTTCATCATCGTCAAACGACACATATCTCATTAAGTTTTCCCTTACAACGAAAAATTAAGAATCTTTAAGAATGGGGATTATGGTTATAAATAAATAAATAAATAAAACTAGTTATTGCTAAGGGATGGGAGGTATAAAAGGATATAAATAGAAGTGAACTTGAATGTTTGTTGATGTTTATATAATTAACCTAATCTACTACTTTGATATGGGGGTCAGACCATATAAAGAAAAGTTGGTGGGTTTGGGAATGAGATTGACAAGTGAAAATCATAAGCAATCCCAAGTAAGAGAAAGGAAGGTCAAGGTATGAGGCTTCAAAACGAAATAAAAAAGACAACAAGGTTGTTGTGGAATAATCCCATCTAATAGAGGGCCTTGAGTATCATACATAGGTTCCAGGGTATTAAACTGGGGGACAAGGTCAAAGATCAGACTTGTAAATAGTGGATTATTCTCGAAAAGGGAACTTAAAGGACACAACAATTCAGAGAAATCGGGATGGGTGATAGGTAATTCACTATAACAAGAATAAAATAATAATGATGGCGGTTATTTTGATTCACAATCATAGAAGAATGAGGTTCAAGGAAGGTAAATGGTGTGAATTTCCCGATTGATTAGAATTGGATGGTGGAATATTCAGGACAGAGTAAATCACATAAACAAAGTTGGGCCTTATGGATGAAGGACAATTTGGGTGTGATGGGCTCTTTGGAGATAAAGTTAAGGTGATATTGCACAAAGATCGAAAAGGTTTTGAGATTGTTAATAATTTTTTCTAGGGTAAATTACGTTGACATTCTTCGTACTATATGCGTTTAACGGATAAATACCCCAAAGTTATTTCGTAACAAAAACATACCCCGAACTAACACTTAGTAACAAAATCCCTCATTTCATCCATGTTTGGGGTTAGATTTAGGTTTGGAGAGAGATTTAGGGTTGGATTTAGGGTTGAAGTTGATTATAGGATTGTAACACTACGGATAGTTTTGGATTTCTAAAAAAATGAACAATAAATGGACGGAAATGGGGGATGTTGTTACTAAGTGTTAGTTCGGGGTATGTTTTCATTACGAAATAAATTTGGGGTATTTATTCGTTAAACGCGTGTAGTACGGGTATATCAATGTAATTTATCCTTTTTCCTACCATGATGGAGGTTGGATTCTTTTCATTAGAGATCATGTTTGGAATGAAAACTAGTAAAATTCTTTGTGGACATACCTAATGAAGATGAGGAATAAGATGTAGGGGTCGTGGCTTGTTATGAGAGACTTTAATTGTGTCCTACATTGTGACGATCGAATGGGTGGAAATGGAATTACTAATAGGAAGTGAATGACTTTCAATATGGGTTAATATTGGGACATATGTAGGAGATTCAAGGTTATGAATGTTTTTTCACACGGAAAAGTAGCCGAAATAAGGGTATTAATGATTAAGTGTAGAATTAGTGGGCTTTAGTTAATGGTGAATGGTTGATAAAATATGATAAAACCAAGCTATAAGTCTGTCTAGAAGGCATATTTGATCACAATTATTTGATTCTTATGTCATTTATTGATATTTTATAAGGGATATAATTGTTTCGATTCTAGTTGATGTGGATAGACCGTGATCATTTTAGTAGTAGGGTTGGTGCTAGTTGGGAAATGAGGATGCAAGGTAATGGTTTTAGGGTTGTGAGTAAAGCTAAAAAGATAAAAGAAAAAAATTTCCGAAATTCCATCATACTCATTACAAGGATGTATGCACGATAAGGGAGAAGGTTAAGAGCGAGGTACATTCCATGCAAGAGAAACTCCATATGAAGACATTGTTGAGATGTCCATAATTCAAAATTCCTCTAAAGACGTCAGTTGGAGAACTCGGGATGGTATGTTGAGACAAGTCAGTTACTTGTCAACATAAGGAAACAAACACGCTAAGTGGTCAATCAAGATCATGATATAGTCAAAGTATAAGACTTTCGCACTAACTCAGATAAGACGATAACCTTATGTCAGAGTATATCAATCTCATATTCTTTCCTAATCACAACTTGATTTGCTACCATCGAGAAGCAATATAAAGTCTACAAATGCTCCACAACAAACATATAATGAAAAGCCCAGGAATTATTTCCAATTCTTCTTGAAAATTCTCCGACTCTCAAACCAGAAGAATGAGCTTGTTGTGAGATGAGGATGCATAGTAAAGGAATTAGTGTTCATCTGTGAAATCACCTCGCTTACTCTTTTATGCATAATCCTACTGTCATCATGGAATGTACTTCCATGGTCATAAGTATTGTGAATCGAAGTCTCTTTTTTTACCAAAAATCGATTGTATTTATATCATGATTTAAGAATAAATAAATATCATTTTCGTCCATCTTGTGTCTTTCAATGTTTAAATCTTGATCTTTTCTAATTAATCCTTATTCATATGCGGTAGATGATTCTCAAATCTTCTATTAAGATTATACGATAACTATTTTAACTGGTACATGTTGATTTAGCCTTTTTTATGATTACTCAACAAAATAATTTGTTGTTTTCTGTCGTGTTAATGAAACACGTAATCCTACATGTATAATAATCATGTCTTCATATCATATATGCCAAGTCAATGCAGTTTCTACTCCCTTCAGCAATGTGATGATTCTACACGAGTATGTGATCCAACAAAGTGTTAAATCATGAAGTGTTTTAATAGTGACCTTCCATGTGTCTGACAATCACATATGGAAAATATAATTGTTTGTGATTAAGAGATGGTTGGAAACTTCCTTGTTTCCTTGTTTTCTTTTCTTTGAGTATTGTAACTGGAGACCTATGACACTCTTTAGTAAGATGTTTTAGCATTAAACATCCATTGTTTTTATACATTGGCGTAAGAAGGGGGCATTATTACCTATTAGGTGTTGTAGTCCAGGTGTGCTTTAAAATTACAATCACGATCCAACAAGACAAAGTTGTGAAAGTAACCAACTAGTGTCTTAGACCTGGTTATTTTATTTGGCTTGGTGTAAGAACATAAGCTAAAGAGAACTAACACTAGACTGAATCTTTGTAGTTAGTGGTATATGACGAGTACCTCATTCAAAAAAGGAAGAATGTAATGCATAAGGTCATGGTTCATGCACCCTCTCCCATATCTCAATCTTGAGAGCAGTCTTAGTTGTTCTCGAGGATGGTATGTAGCGGAAAATCAATAATTATCTTCAAAAGGATTCATGGATACAATATAACTTGGTATAAGTTTCCAAGGCTACAATATTCGTGGTCTCTTTTTAACCTACTTTGAACTAATCATTACCATCAACTCACCTTCTAGATCCACAAGAACTTTAATTCTAACTCGTGCAATTTTAGTCAGACACAACTAAAAGTGTTATTTGCCTTCCGTGAACAGAATACCTTGCTCTTTGTGGGACCGAATTGGTAACTTACCAGTATAAATATTGATTGTATATCGTGTTCAGGCACGTAAAAGGACTATGTCTATTTAGGGACACAAACCTGTAAGTCCTAACATGCATCTCTAAACATGTTAGAAGATCGAATTACTTACCTCCAGCCATTGCTAACTTCAAATTAAATTGAAGACCTTGGTGTATCCAGAAGATGCTCCTGGACTTCCAATGCCTCCACACTTTCTCTCTCATATGGTGTATGAGTTTTTCGTAAATGAAATTATGTGTGGCAGTTGGGGACCAGAAACAATATATATCTCTCTCCAATTATAACTGCTCCATCAACAGTTATGAGGAAGAGACACCAATTGACATGGCATATTGACACTTGTACCAATTATATAATTGATCACACCTTATGAATTCAAATAATGAGAGATTAAACTTACAAAACCCACCCTGCACACATTATTTTGTTGACTCCTAAAACTACATGCCTAAAGAATGCTAGTGATTGTAGATCCATCTCCTGTTGCAATGTATTCCAAAAATGCATTCCCAACATTTTGTACACAGGGGTGAGCATGGTTTTAGGGGAGTTGGTTGATGATAAACAATGGCTTTTAAGGGGGGTGTTTATGCATAATATGATGATTACATAATAATTACTTTGTAATCGTTCTTCTAAATGCGCGATAAAGCTATATTCGAAGATGTCTTATGCTATTATTGTGTGGAATTTCATTTATGAGATGATGGTTGGGTTTGGGTTTCCCAGAATGCTTACTAAATGAATTATGGAATTTTTCACCATTTCTTCATTCTCGATTGCATTCAATGGAGGTGTGGTGATTTTTTTTTTAAAAGAAGTCAATGACATTCGACAAGAGGAACCTATTTTACCTATGTTATTTATACTTTTTATAGAGTATCTACTGAGAGTGTTGTTGTCGGTGCATATTCTCAACAACAGGAATTATGCCGATGACAGACCATTACTTAGATTAATCACATGATTAATCATCGGCAATGGCGTCATCTCGTTGATTCAGCCAGAGGTTGTTAATGGCCTAACCAACTAAGGTCGAACCCTTAGTTTATACACTTTTGAGGTGTGATAAGACTTAGTACTCCATTGAGTACTCCATCGTCAGTGATTTTTTACAGTTGGATCACCAACATACAAGTCTCCTTAGTTGATCAAATTCATACATAATCTACCTGACCCAATATTCAATTATTGTAAAGACTATTTCAACAAATAGTATAGTTTTTATGGTACAAGTATCGGTCGATCCCACAGGAAAGCGGTGGGTATCCCATTCTAAAGGCACTCTAAACTAAAGTTGTCATTACCCTAGTATAGCTTTTATATTTACACTTTTCGCTCACATAAACTGTCTGGTAAGTGAAAAGGGGGTTGAACCATCCACTATTCCTAGAGTTGATATGGGGGAAGGTAAGAGAGAAAAAACATCCACCGATGAGAAGCATACAAGTATAAACAAGGATAAATAAGAGTGTTAAAGATGCGTGGTGAATCAACATACAAATAAAAATAACTCGGTCCCTTGCACGACATAACCCCAATACTCAAGGTTACTCGAAGGCCATAATGACTCCCTAGCTAATGAATGATATGTTACCCTATATTAGCATGAAAGCAGAAGTAGAGTTTTTTTTATCTCAAGCAAAGTTATGCGGGATTTAAGTCCGTTGCAATGCACTCCTACATTTAGATGGTGGGTAAGATCACGGGACTACCCAATTTAGTTCAATATTTTGTTCCCAAATATCAGTCCCTCGCACGAGATGACCACATGCAGTTCCTGGCACGAGATAATTGTTTCAGTCCCTAAGCTGTTGCGACTACAACGTATGACAACTATGGATCTTGGTCTTTGGAATCACCCTAGACTGTACCTCGCCTTCTTACAATGACTACTCTAGGGAGTATATCAATCAACAATCACAATTTCGATTGACAAGTCGTTTCTATCACATGAATAACATCAAGACTTGGTCTAGGTTCAATCGGTTGATGAATCTAGATATTCATCTCCCAAATGGACCCAAGAGGTCATGTACCTACTAATTATTAAGGTTTCCCTTCTACCAATTCAATTAATTATCTAATTAACCAATTAACTTAACCATTTAGGTGGGTCCATTGTACAACTAAATCAATCTAGAAATTGGCTTGACACTTCACTAATTCATGCCATAAATTGCATAATCAAGCTAATAATCACCAAATTACAACAATTAATGGTTCAATTCCAATCTAAGAAAATCATGATTTTGGTATAGATGAAATTGAGAAGAAATAGAGATGGAAGACTTGAAATAATCACCAAACATCCACAAAGAACACAGATTAAACTCAAATTATATGATAAATTCATAATTACAAACATCCATAGCCATGATATTGAAGATTCAAAGCTACGAATTTACAAATCTCAACTGATCATGGTTGGATGTACAAGCATCAAGTGTTAGAAGAGAGAGTTAGAGAGTACTAGGATGAAGATGGATAAAATCATCACCAAGATCAAGAACTTCTTCTTCTTCTTCTTCTTCTTCTTCTTCTTCTTCTTCTTCTTCTTCTTCTTCTTCTTCTTCTTCTTCTTCTTCTTCTTCTTCTTCTTCTTCTTCTTCTTCTTCTTCTTCTTCTTGAATTCTCCAAAACACAATCTCTCCTTATACCATCGAGCTCCACAACGTGGATTTAGTAATCCATAGCGTATAACGTGTTGCGCCCTAATTTTGAGACAAAAACCCTAGTATACCCTAGATCTGATGATGCCACGTGTGTTCCACGACGTGTAGCGTGCGACACACGAGTCTCGAGCGAAACCCTTATGCACCTATCGCAAGATACAGTCATGTGTCCTTCACGACGTGGAGGTTGATGGTCCATGATATGGAGTCCTTGGGTTGTCTGCCTTTGACTCTATTAAGGTGCTTTCCTCAAATTTGGCTCGGATTAGCTGTTTTTCCCCACACTTCTCGCTTTAAGAGTCCTACCATGAACATCCATCCACGGAAAGACAAAGAAACAAGAAAAACGAATTGGGAAAAGAAAAGTAAAATAACACGTAATATATACTAACATAGAGCAAAACATGTAAAAAAAAATATGGGAAAACATATAATATTACCTACAGATGAGACCTCATCAGTATCTAATGAGGAACCAAGGTTAGGAAAGGGGTGTTCCAATAGCATCCAGATTATAAAAGGAACCAAATCATCAATATTTGTTTTTAAACGATTCTATGGTTTTCATTAAAACAAACATGTCATATGTGGATATGGGGTTGGGGGGATTGCGACATTTTTCAAATGTCATTGGTGTGGAGGTGAATATTCAAAAGTCGCATCTCTATTTTTTCAAGATCTTTGAGAAATAGAAGAGAAATATTCTTAGCAACATAAGGTTGTTGGAAGGAAAGTTCAATCTGAGGTATGTAGGGGTTTCTATCTAGATTGAACTAGATGGATTGTAAATTTATCATAGACAAAGTTATTTATTTGGTCAACTATTGGTTTGGGAACTTGTTATCTCATTGCTTATGCAAGGAAAGTGAAACTTATTTAAATTGTGTTGTTGACTCTACACGTCCACTGGACAATGTTTTTTTCTCCTTAACAATATTGTTCAATAGATTAAGCGTATTGTAGATATATATTTTTGGAAGAAGAATGAGTATAAGGGGTTACCTTTGGTTAGTTGGAATGTGATGTGCCTTCATAAAACAGATGGATTGGAGATTCATAATATTTGGAAGTGGAATGAAGAAATGATTGTTTGTTAGACTTTCTTAGGAAAACCGACAATTCATACGTCAGATGAGTACCTCATCAAAAATAAATATTTTTGCGAGAGAGACCTATGCGCCTAGTAACATATCATATTTGTCTTCAAGGAAGATTTTAAAATGGGAAGTGATAGGGAGTCTTGTGGGAAGTATTGCATTTGGGTACGAATAAAGAAGATTGGGAAAGAGATCGAAAACGAGCATTCAAAAAGCTGCATGCATGGGGGAGGTATAATATCCTCCGACATTCATTGGTTAATAAGTCGTGAATGATTACTCACAAGAGACAAATCAGCTAAGTAAAAGATCTTAGTTTTTAGGGAAAAATATAAATAACCCTACTTAACTATACACGATTTTCACATTACCCTACTTAAATAACTAAAAAATTCATCTATGGTACCCTAGATTTTTTTTTTCACTTTACTCTGATGTTGTTAATTTCCCATCCAAAAAATGTAAAAAAAAATCAAAAATACCTCTCATTAACCATCATATTTTTAAAATCATGTATTTGCCTCTTACAAACTTAAAAATATTGAAATTTCAATAATACTCTTCTTTAACCTTCAAAATTAAAAATCTGTACTATTTTTTTCATTATTTTCTTTAAATATTTTCATTATTTTTAAAAAACTTCATTCATTTTTATCAATATATATTTTCAAAAATTCTTTTTTCAATTTTATAATTTTTCATATTTATTTTCATTAAGTGTATTCTTTAATTTTAATAAGTTTTATTCTATTAATTTTCATAAATTCTTTTTATTCAACATAAACTAATTTGTAAATCCCTTTTCTTTCTGCTTTTCATAAAATCTTTATTAATTTTTTTTATTAATTTTCTTCAAAATCAATCACCACTATCCCCAACAATATCTTATCTTCTTGAGAATTTTCCTTTTAACTTGCACTTTTCAAAAAAGTTCCATGAGATCCCTTATTTAGAGGACTATCCCATAAAACGCTCCACCGAACTACCATCATCACAAACAGCATCAGACACAACGATTCCAATGGAGAACATATTTGGTCTGGGATCCAAAAACAACGATTGCGTTTTCAGCACAAAGTTCCTTTGATGGTCCGGATTATAACAAAAAAGGCTTCACTTTCTAACAAGAAATCCACCTTTAATGAAAGAAAAGTTTTAAAGCTAAGAATAAGAACATAATAAGAAGCTGGGGGTAATGGTGTTCTATGTTGTTTCCTTTGGTTCAGTGGTACTTTTACTATATAGGGACTACCTTGTGGTCGAGAAATCTTCAAAGAGAGGGGTCGCTCGCAAGGTCTCTGGCAAGTTGACCAAGAGGAGAGGGGAAAAAGTCAAGGGAAAGAAATCAGGTGTGCGTGTAAGAGGTGGAGGTCGGAGTACTCATCTGAATCATTCACGTGATCATCTGGTTTCTGGTGTTGCGGCTTCTTCTGGCGATACGAAGATCGCAAAGGCTGTAGTTTCTTCTAAAGATGCGAATATCCATTGAAGGATAAAGTGACTAAGGGAAAAACACAGGCTTAGGCCATTTTATCTGATGGTGCTGGGCTTTCTGGTAGTGCAGAGATCGTAGCGAAGGTTGGGTCCGGTGATCCTCTAGTGGTTTCTCCGTATGACGATTAGCTTACTCAGGTCAGCACCACTAAACTATTCATCTACAATAATCCCTATAAAAAAATAGGAATGGGTTCTTGAGTTTTTCGGGACGCGTGAAGAGATTCGTGAGTGCTCTTTTTTGAAGTGTCCTAACTTATGTGGTAAGATGTTTGGCTTTGTCACGTTCTCGATGTCGGTCGTCGCTTCCTAGGCCATGTAAACCTTCAATGGCTACAAGATCAACGGGTATGCCTTGTTTGTAGCCATGGCGCGTCCAAAGTCATCTACTCTGTTTTATGAGATTTCGTTCAGGAACTCTATTCAAGGCTTGAAGCCTGGGCAGGGCATGAGGAATTCAGGTTAGGCTCTGTCTGCGGTTGGGGAGGGTCTGAGCGAAAAGCAAATTCAAATTGGGTCAGGCGAAGAAGGAGGGTGGATCACCATGATTGGTGTCCCGACGACTTTTCCGACTATCGATGGAAAATCTATAATCTGTTTTGCATTCCCTAATTCTCGTTATTTTGATTTTCTTATTCCCTATATTTCGTGGGATAAGGTGGTTGTTACCAGTGATTGCTGCGCGGAAGACAAAGATCTCACTAAATTGTAGGTTGCAAGTCTCGTTGGAAAAGACGATGCTGAGGTGGATTGGGCCGGTTCTGATATGGGCATGGAAGGGTTTAGTGAGGCCCATAGAGCTTTGGTTGGGCATCTAGATTAGGTTGAGTCAAAACCAGGCTTACCTGTTATGGGCCCAATTGAGGCCTAGGTTGAAGGATTCCAGGGTGCCAAAAACGCAACGGAAATTATAAAATCCCTAGAAATCCCTTAGAATCCATGTAATTCAGAATAAACCGACAAACGAAAATTAAAATGGAGATTACCTCTTGTAGTTTCGAGCCTGGTTCGAGACAGGGACCAAGTGCACTCTGATGGTTTGACGAAGTCGAGACGTCTTCAAAAGAATCCGTCCTCTTCAGGTATCTACACCAACAAGCTCTTCCCCAAAACCTTGTGTGCTAGCACCAAATCAGAAATTTTTCTCTCGTTGTCTCTTCCTTTTTCTCTGGTCTTCTCTCTCGTTTTTCCAACACACCCACTATAAAAAAACGTAACCCCTAAATCTGATTTCGTAAATCCAAAGTGGGTTACGAAATCATATACGTGGAGATATTTTAGGATAAGTGGAATCCAAAAATAATTTATTTGAATTTCTAAAATTCAAATAATTATTAATTAAATTATAAAACAAAACAAAATAAGTATAATGTATATATGTTTTATTCCAAAGTCTAATCTGAAATAAATACTTATATATAAAAAATTATTTCATTTTGTCTTCCAAATATAATCTAATTATATTAGTAATTAGAAAACGAGAAATGAATAAATTTATATTATATCAAATATAATATAATTATATTCTATAGTTCAACTCGATTTTGGGCTTATTGTGTGTGACCCTGTAGGCTCATACAACGTTGGCAGTGAGCCCGAAATCTCCGTTTCGTCCACATGTCCTAATTGGCCTCTAGCAAGGCATTATGGCTTCCCAAAGTTATATGAAGATCGTCAATCCGATTTAACCTTTTACCGTTATTATCTTAATCCCTTTTTCATCGATATCTCGATCGAGTATAAGGCATAGGATCGTCATCCTTATTTTATTCGATCGTTAGTTTCTTGATCTTAAGTAGACTGCAAGTGATAACTCATTATCGATTCGCATGGCCATGCATTTCTGCAGTCTCACTTATCAAGGGGCCCAAACGATATCTCTCATATTTACATGAGTGACAAATCCTTTATCAGTCGCTCACATTCCTCACATAGACAATTGTGTATACAACAACAATCTTTATTGTTGTCCGGTCAAAGACAACGTTGAACTGCGTCAAGACACACAACCACCTATGTAGAAATCCATGACGACTATAAAGTCAAAGGACTTAAGTCATATTACGGTAGTGAGAAATACTCATGACAGTTCCTATGTAGTATTCTCACAGTGGGTCATCCAATACCGCTTCCCTAAATGGCATCTATGATTTGACTTCATATCCAATATGAATGATCAGTAAAACGTGATCATCAGCCAACATCATACTAGTCTTAGTATATCGGTAAGACCAGGGATCATTGGAATAATACTCTCTTTTTTCTTCTAAGAGTTTTACTATCAAGTCACGTAATTGATGATATTAGAAAGAGTCGATTATTCATGCAATTAACGTTTAACAAAATGATAATGAAAGTGTCAATGTATTAATAAATGATAATGTCTTACAAGAAAAGATTGTCCTAGGGCATAAAAACTAAGATAGGTGAGGCATGTTGCACCCGGTCCGGTTGTATCCCTTTTTGTTGGATCGGGTGAGGTGTCGGTTGTATCGCCTTCGATAGTCGAGAGTCAGGCCAACCCCTATAAGGATGTCCTACTCATCACTTTTAGGGAGTGGATTATTAAGGAACATACTTCATCTGATACCGTGATTTACACCAAGCCTATAGCTCGCCCCATGAGTCGAGAATGGGATATCCAAACTGCCCCTTAAACTAAGGATATGTGGAATCAGGCAGCTTCTAAATCCTATAACGGTGCTCTCTCAAGAGTCAAGGAGAATAGTAGTTAATCTTGTGTGTTTTGTTTTTTGTTTTTTGTTTTTTTAAGGGGACTACTCTTTCTTGGTTGTAAAGGTTTTTCTTTAAGCTCAATTGCTGAGAGCTCCTCTACAATCGTGTTTTCTGGTCTTTTGACCTTTCGATGCTTTTCTGCTTCAAAAGTATCTTATTTAATAAAAATATGCACTGATAAAAAAAGAATAAGAACAAAGGTGCGACCATGCAGTAAATCGCAATAGAGGGCTGAACAGAGGATGCGGTAGAGAGCTTGAACGGCCTAAGAAGCCTAGATCTGTGACAGTCTCGTCGTGTTTCTCGTCATGGCCGAAGAAGAGTTATGGCAAAGGGAGTAACAGAGCTCGGCGAAGGTGGTACGCGAGAGCTTGAATGACCTAAGAAGCCCATATATGAGATGCCCAAATCTACGACGGCCTCACCATGGCCATAAAAGAGCTGTATTGGAGGGAGTGGAGAAGTTTAAGTTAGGGTAAGGTGGACGTACGAAAAGAGAGGATGTGTCACGCCCCAATTTCAGTAAACCGAACTCGGGACGCGAACGTTTAGAATAAGAAAACACTTTGAAAACATTTCCATTAAAACACTTTACAATAATAGTTTGGTTCAACAAAAGGATAATTACAATTCAAAACACGTCCCAACAAGCGGACAAAGGGCGAGGTATCCGTCGCTAGACCAAAAGTAAAAACCCGGACTCCGCTCCTAGCTCCACAAGCTTCGAGAGCCCACCTAGTCCGTCCCACGAACAGTACCTGTAGGAAAAGCAGCTAGGGGTGAGCGTTCGCTCACCACCACGGATAACAGACTGACTACGGCATAATTAGCAGACAATGCCGGTAACACCAAAAACAAACTCAACCCCGGGGACCACTGTCCCCAACCCAAGTACTCCGACTGACAAACACCCACGGTGACCTTCCTCGAACGACTCGACACTCAAACACGTAAGTAGACACGACACAACGATCACGACCTCTTCCAAGGACTCAAAGGAACTACGCAACACCAAACAAGATCACAAGGGATCGCACACCAAACAAGATCACAAAGGATCGCAAACCAGTTGCTCGGTAACCTCCTTCGCTCATGCGCTTTGCCGAACCACTCAGGCCAGGCGGTCGACCTGTTTCAATAACCTCTCTTACTCACGCACTTTGCCGAACCACTCAGGCCAGGCGGTCGACCTGTCTCACTCACGCACTTTGCCGAACCACTCAGGCCAGGCGGTCGACCTGTCTCACTCACCTCTCTCACTCACGCACTTTGCCGAACCACTCGGGCCAGGCGGTCGACCTGTCTCACTAACCTCTCTCACTCAGGCAACCACAATCACAGTCACAATCACAAACACAATCACAAGCAAGTTTAACAATACAGGCACTCAAGGCCGCTCAAGACACCTCAACAATCAAGACTCGGGTTCAACAACCCCACGGGCACTCACTGCCACTCAAGACACACCAACGATCAAGACTCGGGTTCAACAACCCTACGGCACTCACTGCCACTCCAACTCGACAACAATTAACACGGGCACTCAAGGCCACCCAACTCAACAACAATTAACACGGACACTCAAGGCCACCAAACTCAACAACAAATAACGCACAACAACCTCCGGCATAAACGATGCCTCCAACAGTCCTAAGATCACTAGTTCCACAAACAACCTCCGGGCACGGTCATATGCCTCCAGTACTCCTAATATCAACAAGTTCACAAACAACCTCCGGGCATGGTCATATGCCTCCAGTAAATCTGTTAACGCTAAGTTCTCTGCTCCTACGACACTACTAAGTGTCACAAGCCTTTCCAATAATTACTAAGTCCCCGTAACATGTTTTTCTAATAAACGCTACAAACTCGTATCATGCTTTTCTAATATTTAAATAAACCTATTCAACCCACGACACCCCAGTGTCACATGCAATTCTACTGTTAACTTTCCCCAGTCAGGGCCGAGATCCGGCTACTTTTCCCTACCTCAACTGAAGAGAAACCGCTACGCCTCCTAGCTGCTGACGTTCTGGCTCGCTACCTCCGAGCTTCACTTCGATCGAAGCCGGACGCTAAAAGAAACACGAAAGCCATAGATTAATAACGGTTCTGCCGGTAAGTTAAAGGTTAATTTAACGGTCAAGATTTCTCCAGTTTAAAACCGACAGTTGTCCCTTAAACTCGAGCGGGATAAAAGTCGGGTTACGACGGATCAGTTTGAGTACCCGAGCACCGAAACCGGTGCATGCGAGGCACGGTCCCAATGCACGAATCCCGAGGTCCGATTCAGCGGTCCGCTTTTGTTCCTTTTTAAACCCAATAGCAGTCCATTTTACCCAGAGTTCCAGAGTCGTTCCCAAATCCGATTAATAACCCCTTTTCAAAATAGAACGGTTTTTATTTTAAAACAAAATCCCTTTTTACTTAAAACCGTCGTTGAACTCCCTTGCTTTAACTAATTCCGTCTTTGATTTTAAAACAAAACGGGTTCCTTCCGTTCGTTTCCAAACTCGATATTTTGGTCCAAACCCGATTTGATTTCGTTTTCCCCCCCTTTCGATTTAACTTCACTCGAGTCTAACCTTAATAAACGACTTTCGTTCTCTTTTTTTTTAAAACCCGTTTAACCTAAGCCGATCTAGTTTTAACGATAACAATTTTTACATTTGAACACAAGGATTGAACTTTTGGTTCACAACTGATTTTCAAAGTAAACTCAACTTAACCCTTTTTTTTTGTTCACAGTTAAACAGATCCGAAAAAGAAACGTAAGAAACAATAATACAATAAACTTAAATTTGTTTTCTTTACAATTTCATATTAACGTCCAAATACAGTAAATCTTTAAACAAAACCAGATTCACTGAAATTCGAAGACGGGAAAAAGGGGTTCGGTTTCGAACCGGTCGGCCGCCGGCGAGGGCGGCGTCGGCCGGGGCCTAACCGTAGAGAACGGACGGCGGCGTCGGCGAAGAACGACGGGGAGGTGGAGCACGGCGGAGTACGGCGAGGATCCGCCTCGGATCCGGACGAAGACGGGCCGTTCCGTCCCGGATCTGTGCCCGCACCGGCGAGTCCGTCTCGGCTCGGCCGTGCACGGCGACGGCGGGACTCAGGGACGCTCGGGCGCGGAGGGGCAAAGGGAGCTCGCCGTGGTTGAACGGAGGTCGGAGACGGTGACTTCCGGCGAGACAGGCCCGAGAGAGGGAGGGGTTCGGCCAACGGTGGCGGCGGCGACGTGAGCTGGAGAAGGCGGGGCGAAGGCGTGGCCGGCCGGAGAAGGAGGGGCTCGGTGAGGGACGGCCAGGCTCGGGATCTGAGAGGGAGGTGGAAGAGGGGGTCGAGGGCGGTGGCTACGGGTGTGGGAGGGCGGTGGCCGGACGGAGAAGGAGGGTGACGGGGACGGCGTGGGGACGAGGGTGAGATGGAGATGTGGCCGGACTCGGGACCGGCGGCCGACGACGGGAGTTGAGAGGAGGGTGGGAGGTCGGAGACGGTTCGGGAACGGGAGAGGAGATGGGGCGGCTGAGTGGGGGAAGAAGATGAAGTGAAGCTGAATGGGTTGAAACCCTAAAAAGGGTCTTTATACCCTGGGCTTGGGCCGGGTCTGCTGGTTTGGGCCGGGTCTGGCCCGCCCGGTCCAGCCCTTTAAAATATAAATTTTTTTTTTTTTTTTTTTGCACTTGTTTTAAAAACCTACCTTAAGGTTTCCGGATTGCAATTTAATACCCTTTTGAAGCGAAGCGGGTTTTACAGGATGGAGGTCTGACAAGGAAATGGTAAGGCAAGATAAAGGTCCAGAGAGAGATGTTTGAGAGAGATGCAATAGAGGCTCAAATGTAGAATGAGATGATAGGGTTAGGATAGATTATGGTTGGTTTAAGTAAGGATAGTTTGCGTATTTTTTTAAAAATATAATATCATGTGCTTTGAACATGCTTGTTTTGATCTAATTTTGAATGGAAAAAAGCAAAGTAACGGGTTATGTGTAATTTTCTATCCAACCCTATTTAAGATAGGTTTATACGTAATTTTTCCTACTTTTTATACCATAGTTCCTTATGGAGTAAGATATGACATATAAAATCACGTATTTTTGAATGGATTAGTGTAAAGGCGCTTTGTAGAGGTTTAGATTCATTAAAATTATATTGGAAACTATGTTGAGAAATCGATGCTAGAATTCGGTTCCAAAATCTGCTAATTTTCACATTGTGGGTTTCTTTGTAGAGTTCTTTAGGGATTCTTGTCTACTAACTGGTAATCAATATATTTTTTTTCTGAATTTATTAAATATTAAATTAAAACAGAAATGTTATAAATAAAACTAGTAAAATAACAATTGTTGATGATTTTGAACTATGAAACACTAATCTAACAACAACAAAATTCAACTACCACACGTGTAATAAGCTTAATTATTATTTTATTAAAAAAGAAGTACATAAAATTAATCGTTTGATTCGTAATCTGATCGAAAGCGATCCCATATGTGTTCAATACGGTCAACTTGGAGTTGTCGGTGGATGTTATCATTTTTGAGATGTCTTCGAACGACCAAGTATTGTCGGTAGGATAAAGGCCCTCCGTGGTGTCATCGTTCTGGCTATGTCCAATTAGTTATGTTTGAAGGGGGCTCGTTATACCATTCTTCAGCTCCTCAATCGTACTAGTCATGTTCCTCCTTTACAATCATATTGTGTAGAATGATACAAGTGTGCATGACATTATACAACGTATACTTTTCCTAGACACGAGCGGGACGGAAAGTTATGTGTCGCCATGCTTAAAGGACTTTGAAAACTCGTTCAACATCTTTCCGAGCACTTTCTTGGACTATAGCAAATAGTTTGTGTTTGGGTTGGATGAGATGTCGAATCATCTTCACAAACTTACTCCAGGTTGGGTAAATATCGTCAAACAAATAATAAAGTCGGTCGTATTGAGTCCCAGCTGATCTCGTAGTACACAGTATAGTCACGAACGGTAATAACATCATTGAATAAATATTCCTCGTTGAGCACGTTGATGTCATTGTTCAAGCCAACATCACTGAAATACGCATGCCAAATCCACAATTCATGTGATGCTACAGCTTCCAACATTATGGTTGGACTTCCGTGCTGATCTCCCCGCCTGAAAGATCCTTGTAACGTGGTTGGGAAATTCTTCCATTCCCGACGCATGTAGTTAAGACTACTTATCATGTCGGGGGAACCCTCGCATGTATCCCGATTCCAACAATCGAGTCAAGTCCTTCGCATTTGGTGCTTGCTCGTACTCCTCCATAAATACTTCAACATATGCCTTGCAAAACCGTCGCTCATATTTGAGTCTGGACTTACCCCAATTCGTAGTGTTCGTCCAACTAGGAATCCTCATGCTCGGCTACCTTTTTCATCAACTGAATAAAAAGGAACAACTCATATGCTATCGACACCTAAACATCTCGGGCCCGTAGGTAGTGTCGTCTAGGAAATAATCTCGCACTAGCCGTTCGTGGTTTTCGACACTACCTCTGTTAATCTCTCTTTGGGAATGTTCCTCGCTTTCGACCCTTTGCCTCAATGCCTCTACCCAAGGCTACATTCCTGCTCTAAGATACTCCGCTCTTCGTCGGACTCGTGCCTTTATTGCACGTACCTTTGCTTCAAAATCACTCATAAATCAATCACAAAAACGAGTGAAAAACTGTGTTTTTATCTTGACATTATAAGGAAATTTTGAGGTATTTATAGAATTTTTCCTAATTTTTTTTTTGAAAAGAACATACGGGCGTTTGCAAAGCCAACAATTTTTTTCCATCTCAACGCCACATGGCGTGTTGTCATTGGATAGTCGAGGTCCATGAACCTAGGGTTCAGGTTCACACTTTTTTATTTAATGAACATGAACCGTCTATATCCCTCCTTACACCGTTATACTTTCGCTTGTGGCTCATCTTGTCAATGAAGTAAAACCCCAAAATGACAACGATGTAATAGTCTTAGAGCACCCACAGTCATCTCGCCGGCAGCTGGCGAGATGGCGCTGGCGAGATGAATTAAAAATAATTTTTTTTGGCTTATAGCCAGCACTCCCAGCCAGCACCCCACAGTCATCTCGCCGGCAGTTGGCTTTATGATAACTCATTCCTTCATATATTTGCTCCTCGCCGGCGACAAGTGCTGGTGATAAGCTAACAGCCAGCACTCCTCGCCAGCAATATTATATTCATTTCTCTCTCTTACTTTTTGAACTTTCTCTTCTCGTTTTTGCTCCCCGCCGGCTCCTCGCCCATGGACTGTGGATGCTCTTAGGAGATAAGATGGATATGAAGCATGAAAACCACACACGTGGAAGCATAAAAACTTTCTTAAGGAACTTGTGTTCTCTACTCAACCTCCTTGTGTAGTGTTTGTGACGAAATAATCACATGAGTATTTCAAGACAAATACCATTTGTTGATAATTTGGTGAAGAAAATTAAGGAATATATGAAAATTATTGAGAATAGAACTCATGTTGTTTTTAGCTAAATGAACTAGTTTTATTAATATGAAACCATCAAATAGAACGAGGAATAATAAGAAAATAGTATATCTGAATACTGACTACAACTAATCTCCCAATAAACCCTAGATATAGTCGGGTTTTTTGAGTGACCAAGCACATAGATTTAGACATTAAACGATTAAAATGTATATTTACTAAAACAATAATTGAATTATGAAATAACCATAGAACTAGAACAAGAAGGAAAATTAAAGCCAACATCATCTCTGACTTGATCTGCACTGACCACTCTAGACTAAATACCAATGTGAAATCCTAAAGAGATCGTCGGGGAACGCGCCTAGTACGGACAGGGAGGGGGAGGGGATGTTATTCATACGAAACAGCCTAGGGTCGGGTGGCATCATTGGCCTGGCGAGGCTGCATAGGAGACCTCGCCTGAGTTGTCTGGTTGTATGGGCCAACGAGAGCCCCTCCCGTTGTGACCGTGTGTTCGCTCCTTGCATGGGAGGCTAACACGGAGAGGCCGATCACCACTACGACAAGGAGTTGCGCTGAGTAGACACCATCGTTCCGTTACAACAACGTCGCGATATGAAGGAACGGAGAAGAACAACATCAAAGTTGAAAGGAAGAGATTCGTGCAATTTCATGGTAATGGATATCTTGTACAGTGGCGAGATCTTGTACAGAATGCGAAAAGAGACTAAGCACGGCGGCTTGTGACAACTAAATCGAGAACTCTCAACCCTAACGAAGTTTTGTTGAACAATTTTAACACCTAAAATTCATGTTTCTAAATCTGATTTTTTAGAGTATGTACAATGGAAGGGTTTAGGTTATGGGCTTGGATGCTGACCGTACAAAATAATGGGACTCAGGCCTCAAAATAAGCTGTATTTTACAATGGTGAGTCCCGGATAAGGTCTCGTATTGTGAGTGGACCAATCATATTTTACTAAATCTAATTTTTTGTATTTTTTTTAAAAAAACACGTGTCAAGCAAGGACGTGACCCAGGACGCACACCCAAAGTCCCGGATTAAAAGGACGCGGGACGCGAAATACGAATTCCACAACACTACGAATCTGAGTCCCATAAAAACAGCATACGAGACGTGGAACAGAACTCGAGACGCACCATCGTTCATGCTCTTATCCACGAAGCGAATCAACCAATATTATCAAAATAACCCAACGAGTTCACCATTTGATAACAGCCGATACAACTGTATGAATGTACTACAGTAGCCTTCCTCCTAACTCGTAATTACTAAAACACCCCTACATTGCAAGAGATACACATAATGCCAAACCACTCAGAATGACCTGATACCCATACACGTGCACTGCTCCCGATACATCACTCACCGGAGCCTGTGCTGTCTCCGGCGACATACTCCCCGGGATCGGCGGGCTGCTGCTCGACGGAAACACCCCCGGCGTCGCAGAACTAGACGGAATGCTCGGGCTAGCTGAAACTCCCGGCCCATCCGCCACTTCCGGAGCCTCTCCGGGAGGACCAGACACCGGACTGCTCACAGGAGCAGCAACTGTCGCCGGTGACAAAACGGGAGGAGACCCAGAAGGAGAGGGGCTGACCGCCGGCACGGCGGCCGGGGACTCCGCAGGTGGCGCCGTCGTCGGAGCGATGGACATTGTCGGCGGAGATGAGGTGGGGGATGTGGGGGAAGGAGATGCCTTCGGTGACGAAGACGGGGTGGGGGGATTGTGAGGCGGAGGAGCGGTGGCCGGAGTTGGTTTCGGCGAAGGCGCGGGAGCGTTGCCGGCGCGTGTATCCGACGCGGATAACAACATGAAGGCGAGGAGTAGCACCGGAAGTCTATGCATCTTGAGGTTACTTTATCAGTTAACGGCGCGAAAAATTCTGATGTGGTTTAGGAATGGAGGTGAAGAAATGTCGGATATGAATATATAGGACAAACGGCGCGTTTTGGAAATGTGACCGTTAATGATGGTAGGGTTTGAGGGTGACCGGACACAGTAAGTGATCCAGCCGTTAACTGAGAGGGCCTGACCGGTTAAGCCGGTAAGTTGTCGGGTACTATTTGGAACCCGTGAATGCTTTAGATGCTGGAGCTGTAATCAGGTGTTTCGCGTTATTGAGTGATCACAAGCAGACATCCTACGT
This sequence comes from Erodium maritimum, assembly GCA_963921825.1. Classification (NCBI taxonomy): domain Eukaryota; kingdom Viridiplantae; phylum Streptophyta; class Magnoliopsida; order Geraniales; family Geraniaceae; genus Erodium; species Erodium maritimum. The sequence continues at coordinate 82,320,665 of OY997588.1, read as the reverse complement.
TTCGGGTTTTGATTGGATGATTGTAACATGCAACGAAAGATATTAGGAGGTTAGGTTGACATGGCAATAGAGTTGGGTTTTCCTAGCACTCTGCACAAGATATCACGCAGTTTCTTCCCGATTTTTAATGTTTTTACTACTTTGTTTAATTAACAGGGGAGCCTCATTCAGTGATTGACGATGTTAATTTGGGAAGTGTATCGAAGAATAAAACTGATAATATTGATAGATGTTGTTGTGCTTGATGTTAGCTTACAATACATGAGTATTTATACACTGAGATTATACTACGAAGTCAAGGAATGCGGAGCGTTTGTAGGCTATATTGTGAGCTACACTATTAAGAGCACCTCCAACGGGTCGTGTCTACCCGTTGTGTCTGGCGTAGGCACGGCCCAGACACGACGCGTAGACACGGCTGGTCGTGTCTACCCGCCGTGTCTGCGGTGTCGTGTCTACAGGTCGTTGCTGAATCTGGCAACGACGTCAAGTCGTGTCTACTGCCCATTTTGTTCCAAAAATGCTTCCAACCATGGCTTTAGACACTGCACCATTGGAGGAGTAGTGTCTAGAAGCAGTGTCTGGAAGCCAAAAACAATGGTTAGACACTGCTCCTAGACACTGTGCAGTGTCTAACTATTGGAGATGTTCTAAGCTACTGCTAAGGTTGATGGTGGTGGTGAGCTAAGTCAAGGAAGACGGAGAGTTGTCGATAGTGTAACAATGGGCTTCATGTTTTCTAACAGACGAGATTAATTTGGTGAGATCAATTCATTACTCGATTATAAATGTTACGAAAACAAAATTTCTGAAACAACGAGTTTAGATTGTACTACCGTCAAACTTCAATTATAAGAAGAACCTAGAGTTCCAGAATATAATCCAGTGCTTTTGAATCTGTAGAAAAAGTCTAATTTACATATTAGAAAAACACGAAAAAAAAGCTTCATTTTACCATCCCAACAACATAAAAACCAACAATTAAAAGTATCTAGAAATTCAAAAACCCAACAGCATAGAAACACAAAACAGAAATAAACTTTCAATGTTTTCGAGCTCTTTCCAAGACGACCAAACACTACCCGTCCCAGGTCTTGGGGAATAGGCCCACAACAACCCACCCCACCTTCCTCCTTGGGCCCATTCATGGGTCTTGACAGGGTTGTTTCAGAGCCATCGCCTGTTGATCATCACTATCCTCCTTATCCACAAAGTGACGGGTAGGAATTCGCTAAAGATCCAGAGCTCTCTTCATCTAGGTGGCACGAGTGTAGCATTTTCCCGTCTTCCTCTTCCCCTTGGCCTTCAACGCCTTTGTCCTCATTGGTCCCAGGCCACTCGACTGTTCACGATTTTTTTTTTTGCTTCCCTATTCACGGTAGAGTCCCGGTCATAGTCTCTGCAAAAAATTGGAGGCTCCCATCCTCGGTAATGTTAGCCAGGTCACATGTCTTTTTGATCCCTAGGAGCTCGTCTAACGATCCTAGATGCGCCTATTGGTTTCTGGAAACACCCCCTCGAGGCGTTCCTTAGCCAAGTAACAAGTCTTTGAGCTGCATTCACCCCCATCCTCAAATACTAGGACTACCGGGGGAGAAAGAAGGGGAATCATATTTCATCACAAGAAATCCTTAATCGGGTGCAAGGATAGCGAAGTAAGTATCTCATCAACCGGGAGCACCAATGGTGCCCTAGGTGCCCCCACTCTGTTCGAAGCATCCGATCCACGTCAAAACTCATCTATACTTTCAACGAGTCATCAAAACAGGCCTCCTTTCATCCTACGCCATGGATGCGGGCTTAGAAGGTCCATATACGATGATTGAGGCATCCACGCCGATCACAAAAACTCGGGAGACACTCATATTGTAGGACTAGGGTTGAGCATCGTCCGGTGGCCGACACCGTGGCCGTATTTTTTCCACCGGACCGACACCTCCGGTTACCAGAAAGTCGTAACCGACCCCGGCACCGAAAACCGGTCAAAAATGGATTCACCGGACGGTTAAAACCGTGGGCGGTGGCGGTTTTTAACCGGAAAAACCGAGCCCAATATAGGCCCAATGGGCATTGACTTCAAGCCCAAATTTATCAAAATTTCGATAATTACTCGTTTGAGTATTGGATTTTTTTTTCTGGTATTTGAAATTACTGATTTGTCATCGCACCCCAATCCATTTTTTTGTACGTAAATAATTGATGATTCCATATTTCCATTGTTTATTTTCAGCGTTTAATTTGTTGTTCCATTTATTTTATTATAAATATATAATACCAAAAAAGAAAAAAAAACAATACATAATTATCCACAATAAATAACATATCCAAAACCAATGTTGTAAAAATCCCCGCCTAGGCGCTGAAATGGACTCTGCCGACCCGATTTATCCTCCTAGGGCGCTCCAGGCCGTTTGGGCGAAATATGACCGATTAATCCCCGATTCGGCCGATTAATCACCGACTAGCCGATTAATTAAGCGGGTCGGTCAAGCGTCGGGTCGGATTTGTAGTTAAACAGTTTCTAACCTTCTACAAACCAAGTGAAACCATAAAATTATGCTAGTTGATAGTCATACTTATTGATATTCTTTTAAGAATTGTATGATACTTTTAGTTTAATAGAATATTTATGTTTTAATTATATTTAATGTTCGATATTATTAATATTTTTTATAAAGTATAATATAAATTTTGATAATATATAATACAAAATAATAAAATAATAATCCGATTAATCCCTGAATAATCTCCGATTAATCCCCGCCTAGCGCCTAGAACTCCTTCCCGCCCGATTAGCGCCTAACGCTTTTTACAACCTTGTCCAAAACTAACACAACAGATGAATATATCCTTCTTTATTTGTAGAATAGATCGGAGTAGATAAAAAAATTAAGAGATCTATTCTTTTGATATAAAACTAACACCACAGATGGTTCTCAGATAGAAATAACCTCATTAATCCAAAACTAACTAAAAACTACCCAAACCATACATAACAATGGATCTCAGTTTAGAGTTTTTTAACTAACATCATAGACCCAAAAACAAAAATAAGAACAAAATATGAATCTAAGAAAATATAGAAATAAATAGATGAAGAAGTAGATGAGAAGGGAATATCATAAACTCGAAACGAAAAGTATAAGAAACGAGAAAAATAAATAGATGAACTAGTAATTGAAAGGATGGAACTTCATTTGCCTGCGTCTAGAGAGAGATGGACTCGGCAGCTAACAAAAGAAAGAGATGGGAATTGGTTGTTGTGTATATTGTGTGTGTATTTATAGGACATGTGAAGTCCTTTAGGGTTAATTTAATTGGATCGTGGGCTTAATGGAAAATAAGTTGGGTTGGGAGAGCTGGACAGTTAAAAATGGGCGGAGCTACTGAGGTTGACATGGGCTAGGCTAGCAGTCCGATTTTTAACCGATCACCGCCGGTTTTGGTAATAAAAAACCGACCGCGGCCGTTTTTTGCCGGTTTTTGAATTCTTCTCACTGGCTCCGGCCGTTTTACCGCCGATTCCGGTGCCGGTTCCGGTCGGTTTCGGGCGGTGGCGGTTAAAACGGATATATTTGCTCACCCCTATGTAGGACCACCGTGGTGGAGTTTACATGACCCGAAAACTGGAGTCGAATCTTCCAGCGTAGCAGCCTGTCCACATCAAGATTCACTTGGAACCACAAAAAATCATCAAGTCTACGCGAAGTCGGGATAGGAGTAGATCTTACCTCGATGCCCAAGGTATTATCCAAGATGAATTTGATCGGAGCGTTCCTTGCATCGTTTGGGATGTTAAAAGCCCGTACTCTAATCACCGTGAAGCGGAATAGGATGGTGCTTGGCTACATGCATGGTAGGAGAGGCACCAGAAACACTGGGTAGCCACTAAAGGTACACAACCCTCAATGGTGGATGCCCTCCATGGTCGAGTCAGATGGGAAATGGAACACCATGATGTCCTTTATAAGGCAGTCCACCTCTATGCCTTGGACCTTCCAGTTCCGAGTCATGAGTCCGTAGAGGGTGTTGACATTGCAACTTGCATCCTTCACTCTTCGCCTGACGAGGGGGTGACAGTAGCGACTATCGGTCGCATCAGAATGGCTTCAATTGGGACAACGACTATGGTGTTCTCGTCATCTGGATCGTCCTTGAGGGATAACGATCCCCGTTGTTGTTGAATCTCTCTCGACCTCTTCAGGAAAAAGGGCCAAGGATGACACCCCGGTGAAGTACGGCGTAGCGGTGGTCGGGACAGATCCAGTTTGAGTAGAAATGGCCCCTCCCAACTTTGTATGCGATATTAAAGACAAGGCTACACTCGGCTGTCGCCTGAAGGTACCTGAGGCCGCGAAGACGGGGAAACTGTCCTTGAGGTAGCATTCAATTATGGAATAGAGGGCTTGAGGGTCCTCCTAATGAAGCTTTTCGGGCCGGTAGACCAGTGGGAGGCGACCCCGATAACATATTCTCGGTGCTCTTTGTCGTGACTCGATCTGAAACAATCGAGCATGCTATGGAAGGAAGTGGCTCGGGGGTGGTGCGTTTGGAGTGGAGGCCGACGGTAGGCTTGGGGGAGTGGCCATAAGAGAGGCAGCGGTGGTTCATGGTAGAGAGCGACGACGGTTTATCGCAGAAGAAATGGAAGGTCTTAATCCTCTTTTTTCGTCTCTAAGACTCTGCTTGGGTTTAAAGTTTGATACGTTTCAAACAAAAATTGATACGATGTAGCTTACAGTTTTATCATATTTTTTGATGTATAAAATAACTAGACGCTCAATTCTTTTAGTAACATTTGTGCTAAAAGTAAGTCTATGATAATTTCAATTTTAGAAAGATATTTGGATAGACACAACTGTCATTTACACATTCAAGAGAATTCGAAAAGTAACTGAAACATATGAATAATAATTTACGATTTTTGCAAACTGAATTTTTTTAAATGTTGACATCAATTGACACTTGAATACATAAAAAACGCTCTCTTTCTCAAACAAACTCTAACCGCTCAACTTCTTTATAGGCTTTTTTTTGTCGATAGCTCATGTGGTCCATAGTGGCCATAGGAGCGGCTGGAGATCATTTCCCTTATCCTACTTTGATGTTTCCCTTGTAGCTCGTGGTGTGGCCTACACTCTGGTGGTTCTCGGTACTCCTTCCTCCTCTGTTGCTTTATCGGCCGAAGAACCAAAATGTAAGAGATTTCACCTGATCATGTGGCACAAAGAGTGTAGAACATCTTATTGAACAACATGGGAATCCCACGACTCTAAAAAAACGGTTGTCGGGAGGGTTTTCTGAACCGCCAACCAGACTATCACACTATGTTTCAGAGGAATTCCCAAAAAACTCATAAAAAACTAAAGTCCAAGGATCTATCACTACAACCTCCTAATCCACCAACAAAGCATAAGCCATAGACACCAAGAAACCAGATGAGCTCTTATTCCACAATAAAGAGATCTAAAATTTTCCTAACTAAGTTCATAATAAAAATATCTAATTTTGCATGCAATTAATATGTACACATTATTTCCCCCGATTCAATTAACATATGATTTGATCTACATACATAAAGCAACCAAAATAAATTAAATCGGGTAATAAACACATATGGGTATCGAACTCAAGCTCACGAATATCATCATCTAACACCACAAATGAATAACATCATGCATATATTAAACTAATATGTATTTATACCGACATCCATTGTGAAGACCGCTTCGGTAAAAGTTTCAAATTATTTTAATTTTATTCGAGCGGATCCTTGAGGTTGAGTTTTGGGTCAGTTTTTGGTGACGACGTGGTTGGAAAACGGGTTAAATTTTTTGGAGCAAACGCTGTCGAAAAAGAAAAGAATTTCTTTTAAAAAAAAGGGAGTGAACCGGGTCGGGCGGACCAAACCCGACCGGTAACCCGGCCCAAGCCAGGCCAACCCGCGCACCCAGCCCACCTCTCGTCTTGGGCCAACTCCTCAGGCCCGTTCGAGGCCCACTACCCGAGCCTGGCTTTATAAGCCAGTTTTAGGGTTTCAGACCCTCACTTCTCTCTGCTTCTTCTTCTTTGCGTCGCCATCCTCACAACCGAGACGCCCTCTCTCTCTCCCATCTCCGCCCATCTCGCACCGCGCCGCCCCGTCCCTTTCTCCTTCCCCGAACTCCCTTCCTCTCCGCCTTGACCAAACCGATCGCCGACCACGCCCTCACCTCCGAACCCCCTCTCCCTCTTCTTCTCCGTTTCTCTCTTCCTACCCTCTCTCTCACCCGACCTATCTCGCGGCTTCCTCTCTTCTCTGTGCACGGTTACTCGCCGTGGATGTGCCGAGAGGGAGCGTCGCCGGAAGGTCTCGAGGTTCACCGTCCACCGTCTGGTTCGCCGGCGAAGTAGGACCAGCCCCAGACCGCCGTCTCTCGCCGCCCGTGTCTCCCTCTCGCCTTCGAAGCCCTCGAACCCAAGCCCCCGTCGTCGAGTCCAGATCTGATACGGACGAGGGACTGCCGGGCTCCGCCGTGCCCAGTCGCCGCCTTACTTGTTCCCCACGGTGAGAATCTCGACCCCGAGGGGGTTTGGTCGCTGGCGCCTCCGCCGGTGGTCGGAGTTCAAACCGAACCCTCGTTTTGTTCTCTCTTCTTCCCTTTATTTCCTTTTCCCGAGCGGTTCCAGATCTGGACAGTGTGGAATCTGATATCAATTTGATATCTGAACTTTTTGTTGAAGCAGTTTAACTGAAGAAATTAAAGGGATCAATTTGTTAAACGAATATTAGTTTTAAATTAAAAAGGATTTAAATTAAAAAGGGACAGTTTTAAATTAAATCGGATTGTGGACTTTTGAACGAGTTTGGAGCCGGGCGAATAAACTGGACGTTTAATTGGACTTAGAAAGGGATTTAAAAACGGGAAGTTGAATCGGATACCTCGGGAATCGTACCACGAAACCCATACCTCGGGAATCGTGCTACAAAACCCGTGTCTCGGGAAACATGCACCAGGTTCTGTGCTCGGGCTCGAGTACTCGAACCCGATTCGCCGTTAATCCCGCTTTTTTCCCGCTCGAGTTTAAAGGACAACTGTTGGACTTAAATCGAAACCGTCGTAACTTTAATTCAACTTTGGAACCGTTTTTGAGTTTGGCTTTCGTGTTATTTTAGAGTCCGGCTTCGATCGAAGAGAAGACCGGAGGTAGCAAGCCAGGACGTCAGCAGCTAGGTGACGTAGCGGTTGTTCTTCAGTTGAGGTAGGGAAAGTAGCGCATACCAGTTTAATTGCGGAAAGTTACTAGTATGCATGCTAGGAAATAATAAAAACCGGAAAGATCATAGTTTGGCATGTAGGATGCGAACAACTAGCGTAGACGTATGAATTATGAACTTTTACGAAATCTGTCTTGGGAATTGTTGTGCTGGTAGATTCGGGCCAAGTCGTGCCTGTAGGATTGTTTGCTGAGTGTATCTGCTAGTGTGCTTTGTGTTGTTTGAACGGATAATAATTAAAGAACATGAAAACGGATAGGATTGAACTAGTGATGCATATTGATGACCTGTGTGGTTATTTCCTGTTTAGTTGATATGTTGAACTGTGGGATGGTTGGGGATTTGATACCGGTTAAGCCGGTGGGGTTACCACGTGGACGGTGGAGACGGTAAGTGATGGTAAGTACGTGACGGTTTTGAGTGTGGTTAAGACACTAATAAGATCGATTCGTTGTTGCATATTGTGACTGTGTATGGGCAAGTGTGCCGTGTTTGTTGTAATGTGAACCCTTGTTTGTGTTATGACCGGGTGAGTGATAGACCGATTGTGTGCTATGTTTTGATGGTCCGGTCGGTATACCGAGACTAGCTTGGGCTTTGTGCTGCGTGTTTAACCTTGTTGTGTGTTCCAAGAAAAGACGTAACCGGAGTGATACTTGCACCATGGGATAGTTCCGGTGTAGTGTATCGAGGCCAAGGATGGCGTGTTTGATGCCCGAGTCTGTGTGACGGGAAGAGTATGGCCGTGAGTCTACGTGACAGGAAGACATCCGACTGAAGGATTTCCGGTATGGGATGTTACCCCGAGTCTACGTGACGGGAAGGTGTCGGGACCGAGGCTTCGTGATCCGGTACGACATAAATGGTTGTGTGCATTCGGTGATGTTGGAAACTACTGTACGGGATATGTGCTTGTTCAGCTGTGTGTTCTATGCTTGCTGATTGGATGTATGTGTTGTTTTAAGTGTGGTTTGGTCCTGAGTTGAGGATTGTGGTTACGAGTTCCGTTGGAAATGGTTGTACTAGAATTTGTGATTGGGCCTGAGGGTCATGCTGGGACAACGGGTAGTATGGGACTTACGGGTCGTGATTGAGCCTACGGGTTGTGTTCCACCCCGATGATCTATGATCCTTTGGGAACATTTCCGGGCCCTCCGATGAGATGCGTTCTTAGGGAACGTTTCCGGTCGCCCCGATGCATGTGTCTCCTCTGGACCGAGGGGATATTCGAGATGATACGATGACTTTATGGGATGTTCTGATGGTAATTCGGGGACTGTAGTACGGGACGTGTATTGGTTGTTTTTGTGTGTGATACGTTTGTTGTTTGGTTAAGGTTTTACTTCTGAAAGTGGTCGTTAAGCGTGTTGTAAGTTCGGCTATGAACCCCGTGTCGGCAGTTAGATATGCGGTACTAGTACGCCCTAATTGGACGGTTACTCATGGTGGTGAGCCGATGTTCATTACTTTAACTACTTTTCCTACTGAGCGAAAGCTCACCCCTTACCTTGTTGTATTTCAGGTTTTGAGCGGGAGGTGTACTAGCTGGATGCTCGATGCTTGGGAGCTAACGAGGGTCCTAGGTTAGTTGTCTAGTGACGTACCGTATTTTGAACTAAGAACTATTTTTATGGTTTATTTAAGAGCTGTTGACTCTTTTTATTCGAATTTATGAAATTTCGTTTTATTTTTCCGCTTTATTTATTTAATATTTTAGTTCACGTCTCGATTCCGATCAAAACCGGATTTGGGGCGTGACATCCATGACTAGGAGTGACTATTCACTAGTCATAGAGCTAAAATCGACGAAATCATGGTTTGAAATCGACATAGAGCTAAGGAAGGGATTGTACAAAGTGAAACATATGCTAGGAACGACAATTTCTAGCTCAAATCCTCAAAACCAATCAAATTCTCTAAAAATAAGCTCAACTCGTGTTAGAAATGACGATTCCTAGCTCAAATCTTTGTGTTTTGTGGATAGCTACTAGGCCTAAACATGGAGCTGGAGCATGGGCATAGAGAAGCATGAGCGACATAGATATCAAGTTTTGGTGTGAAGAAAGCAGAAATGAACCACTAGTGCTGACGACTCTACCTTTCTACGACGTGGAGAATCAACACTATGTCGCTTCAGCTATGGATTTTGGGAGCATGAGACAATTGCCTTAGTTCATGTCACCACAACATAGAGTATATCTCCCATGCCATGGAAATACACTAGCCACGATGTGGGAACGGTGATCCCCCATTGAGTAGAAAGTACAATAAAGATATTTTCAATATATTCATCCCACGACGTGGGAATCACACAAACCACGTTGTGAGATGGTACTCTCTATAATGAGGCACTGTACACTCAAAAAACTATAAATAGAACCCCCACAATCCTAATTTAAGAATTTCTATATCATCTATGATTATTAGTTTTATAATTAAATTTAAAAATAAAAACTATATATATATATATATATATATATATTTATTTAAGATATATTTTAATAATAATAATAAATATTTAAGATAAAAACATGAAAATCAGATAAGTTTTGTAAACATCTCCGCCTAGGTGCCTATTAATCCCTACCTAGGCGAGGAATTTTATAACACTTACCCGATTTTTTTAACTCTGTCTAGTCGTCTGATTTGTTAAAAACGAGTCGGTTTTCTAAAAATCTCCGTTTAGGCACAAATTAATCCCTGTCTAGGACCAATTTTAAGAACACTGATTTTTGCATTACAACCACGTCTTCACCGGGAAAAAATTAACCTCATCATACTGTTCAGTAATTTGAGCCTAAAATGTGTCTCCCGTTCGGTTGTTACCCTTGACTGCATCCTTGGATGTTAGTAACCAAGACGGTATGAGCTTAAGTCCTTCGACGGGGTCTATAGTTTTTGGTGCCTTTCGGTTTTGAAAGCCCTGCATACCACGACTGCGAAAATATCCAGGTCCCGCTGTCTTTAGAACGATAATCCTGAACGTACCCGTAATATTGGGGCCAAGCTTGGGGACCATGTTTTGCTATATGTGCATGTTGCTCTGCATGAGTAGTGTGTATGGGTTGGGGACTATGGAATTAGGGATGGCAAATGAGTGGGTATGGGCGGATATGGATATTGATCATGACCTCCATTTCCATCTATTTGTTATTTCTTCATCCTCCATACCCATCCAATATCCATTTTGATCCATTTTTGTCTTTATCCATCTTTACCCAATATCCATATGCACATCCATGAATACCCATTTGCATCCATATCAATATACTAATTTGGATACTCATTTTGAGAAGCATTTTTTAGTCATCATTTTTATAGTTACAAAAATATACCGTGAATTTATCTTTTAGTCCCCTTCTTTAATAGCTGCAAAAACATACCCCTAACCTTTTCTTTTAGTCCACTTCTTTAATAGTTACAAAAACATGCCCTAAACTTTTCTTTTAGTCCCCTTTTTAAATAGTTGCAAAAACATACCCTAAACTTTTCTTTTAGTCCTATTATTTAATAGTTGCAAAAACATACCCTAAACTTTTCTTTTAATCCCCTTCTTTAATAGTTGCAAAAACATACCCTAGACTTTTTTTAGTCACCTTCTTTTAATAGTTGCAAAAACATACCCTAGACTTTTTTTAGTCCCCTTCTTTAATAGTTGCAAAAACATACCCTAAACTTTTTTTAGTCCCCTTCTTTTAATAGTAGCAAAAACATACCCCTAAACTTTTCTTTTAGTCCCCTTCATTAATAGTTGCAAAAACATACTCTAAACTTTTTTTAGTCCGATTCTTTTAATAGTTGCAAAAACATACCCTAAACTTTTATTTTAGTCCCCTTCTTTAATAGTTGCAAAAACATACCCTAAACTTTTCTTTGTCTCCTTCTTTAATAGTTGCAAAAACATACCCTAAACTTTTCTTTTAGTCCCCTTCTTTTAATAGTTGCAAAAATATACCCTAAGGTTTTCTTTTGGTCCCCTTTAATAGTTGCAAAAACATACCCTAAACTATCTTCATCAAAAACATCAATTTCTTATGAAGTACTTGTATATCTATAATAAGGTGCACTTTAACTTAAGGTTTTCTTAGCCCTTTAACATTATGTGCAAGTGTTAGTAACTATATGGTTATAATGTACAAGGTTGGTTAGGCTAAGAATAAGAATCAAACAAGAAGGTAGTAAAGCCTCAAACATATACCCAAAAAGGAATGCACAATTGAATTATGTGTAGTGTTGAACAACACAAAAGGGCAGACCAGTCCTCTCAAAGGTTGTACAGCCTTAATATGATTAGGGGTTCCTTCTTCCTAGCAGTAGCTAAGCTAATCAATTGCATACTAAAGAGGATGAGACTTGACCCACATTTTCAGTCAAATTCTGCTCATAAACCCAACATCATGAACAACTTAATAGGGAAGGTCATGACTTGTGAGGACACAACATTTCCTTATTCAGCATTTCCAGTTCATCAACAAAGTCCTTGAACACTATGAAATAGCTCGTCTCCTCAGTACGGCCTCCAAACCCCCATTCGCCGGCCCACCGTACGCCGCCTTTCCCTACCCAAATTCCACATCCACAAACCCCACCCTCGTCACGTATGACACCGAATACGTTCCCGCCGTCATAAAGTGAGGTCGCCCTTTAATCAACAAGTTTCTGTAAGTATAGAGTTTTTGTTAAATATGGCAAACAAAACTAGAAATATATAGCCAATCAGACCCCAACACTCCAAAAGTAGTTGCTGCCAATTTAAAATATTTATTCAGATTTCATATTATCAACCAATCAAATACACAAACATAATTGAAAGTGACCAAGAGATCAAATGCAACCAAACCCACCATCAAAGTCGAGTCCAGTAGCAAAACATCTAATGGGTTTTAAGCTTCCAGAAACCATATCTTCCAGAAAACAGAGTTGAGTAAATCATCACCCACATTGAACTATGAAATTCCCATTCAAAACCCATTTTCATTTGTTCAAAAGTAAAAAAAAAAAACACGGCTCACAATCCATATCAATCAGTTTCCATGAACACCACCGAACCCTTAAACCAGCAAGAGATTAAATGAGCTATTCACCACCAACCAGCGGCAATACTGGACACAACCCGTAAAGGAACATCAATCCATCCATGGCATGGATGGATTGATGTTCACGCTGAAAGCACCCTGACTGCTCTACATTGAATTCGATTCAAGCCACATTACCAGTCATACTGCTAGATATATTTTTTTTCTCAGAATGAGAAATTTGGAATAGGTACTTGAGAAAACTAACAGTCGAACATGAGGAGTGGAAGGACTGATAAAATAAGACAATAGCCACGTGCCGCCAATAATTGGAGTGCTCTAATTCGGGTTATTGAAATGCTCTGATTTGGGATCCTGATCTCGTCGGCTCTGTCAAACGAATGAGTAATGCGATTCTGGCTCCCCCAACTCTTGATAAGATTTCTGCAACGTCAAACTATCTAAATCCTATCGACAGAATTCAAAACCGCGCAAAGTGCTCGTAGTACATGCTCCCAGCTTGCTCAGGAGACTCTTTCTTAGCCTCTATAGTTATCAGGATCGGTTCTTCTCATTGTGTCTTGATTCATGATCTCTAATACCACTATCCTATAGCTTTCAAAAAAAGAACACAAATGAAAAGACAGTGCATAGATTTGAAATTAAACCCATCGCAGACTGGTGCAACTGCAAATCTATAATGCCCCTTCATCTATCACCTTTCACAGAATAACGCAACAAATAAAACTGCATAACCAAGACATCATCAGGTCATAGATAGTCCCAAAAAACAGCAAGGTCAGTTGAATTTTAACAAGTCTAAAGAGATTCTACACGTGTTCTTGTGTACACAACAATCTGCAACTCCCCAAGCTTCTCCACAATAGATAGCTTTTAGTTGCACTAGCTTTGTGAATTTCAGCCTAAAACAGTAAATTACAGCCAGCTTTCCCTCGGCATCAGACTATTATAAAGTTACAAAAGTACACATGTGGCATATATAAGAGAAGAGGCTGGATAGTTACTCTATTTTGATCAGGCTACTACCCCTTCACCGCCAGTCTTTGTTTCATCTTTCTCAGCATCATCATCTTCTTCTTCTTCGTCATCTCCCTCATCTGCAAGTTTCGTAAGTTCGTCCTGGATCATGACCTTTATGGAAGACTTTCTCGGTGTAAGCTCCGTATCGAACCGTTTAGCTGAAAACATAGCCAACATCTTCATTAGTCAATCAAGAAAATGCATGTAAATTCAAATTTTGCTACAACAATTGTACTTCAATACTCTGAAGTTTCAAAATAGGTTTCTATAACTCGATTGAAACATTCAAGTTACTGCCTCAACACTTTGTTTGTAACTTCGCAACTAAAGCATGATCAAATACATAATGTAAGGGCCAGAGTGGTTGCATTCAATGATCTAAAATTCAATGAGTACAAAACTGTATACAAGCATTGAAGATGGAGAGCACATACCAAGTTTCTTCAGAATGTCGGTAAATGTAGCCTGCAAATCAAACAATATTTTTAGTTGATAAATAACTAATGGAGTACATAAATGATGACTACTATACTAGGAAGTACAGTAGAAACTCTTTAATAGTCATGGGACCATCAAAATTTATTAATTAAAAGAATTATTAATTAATATTATTAATTTAGCACCATATCACTGAGTCGGGACCAGACAAAAATATTATCTGAAGAGAGTTTATTAATTTATCGAGTTTCTACTGTAGTATCTATTTGACATTCCTTCCAGAAAGAAAAATGAGGAAAAAAAGAAGGTTAGTAGACTTGAATTAAAGAGTAAAATAAATTGGAAGGGCAAATGTAATATAGAAAATCACCACCAACTGTAGCTCATAAAAAAAAATGGTTTACTTGCATCTATGGAAGTAAAATTTCAGGCATTGGATCAGACAAGAGTGAAGCTGGTCGATTAGTTAATATCAACTTGTTCTCTTGTTGATAAGCATTTGATGTCAGCTAGAGTGTGCACTAGGATAGTGCACAGCAACAGTTCTCACAATCTACAACCATTTACAGTCGATAAAGATGAGGTTCATCTTACCGTATTGAAGTCAACCTCTTTAAGAATTTCAGTAATTGCATCTCTTAGTTCATCATCAGTAGGCTTCAAATTCTCCCCTTTGGTCTTCTCCTTGCCCTTGGCAACCTTTTTACCTTCAAATACAGAAACTTTTTCAGCTGCTGTTTATTGAGAAGTAAAATCAAATCTTTGTACAACCAAATATAGTAGAGTGGAATAATACATGACAGTATGTACTACTTTTCTTCAAACCTAAATGGTATGATAAAGAAAAGATAAGGCAATACCAGTTTTCTCCTTTGAAGCAGGTTTGGTTGCCACTGGGGATTTATCCTTTGCCACATTTTCAGTCTTCTTCTTCCTAGAAAATACCTTAGGACTTGGGTCACTGTTATCATCAGTCTTGGAGCGTTTCGACACTGCTTTATTTGGGGATTTCTTAGGGGCCGGACTAGACTTTTTTGCAACAGCGGTTTTCTTACTTCTAGATTTAGCAGCAGGTTCCTTATTTCTTGTTGACTTGTTTGAACTTCGCTTTCTTTTTTGTTTTCCGACATCTTTCTCAGAATCTTCTTCAGATTCACTCTTCTCCTCACTTTCAGATGGCTCAGGCATTTCGTGGTCAGATTTTTCTGCAGCACCATTTTCTTGTTCTTCCTTCTCTTCCTCTGACTCATCTTCAGAGTCAGATGCACTTCGTTTCTCCTCCAAAGTATCCTCATCCTTTTTCAGCTTCTACAAAATACCATATCATGCCTTCAGATGTAGGTGCATGAAGCCATGCAGTTAAGGTTGATTAACGGAATGATGGAGATATTGATTAGACAAAAAAAACTAATTTGTTCTTCACAAATGGCAGTATCAAAATATGCTAAAATACTAAGGAGAAAGGTAGCCCCCAAAACCATCACTACCACACAAAAAACACACAAGCAATGATCAGATAACAAATAAATAACAATAAACACCACAAATTGCAAAGAAATTATTCCACCACATCTCGAATAGCTAATTAAATTTATAAACATTATTTAGATAATAGTACCTTAGCTGAACGTTTTGAAGGTGTACTGGCAGATGTTGATGAACTTTGTTTAACCCCTCTCTTACGCTTTTGGCCTTTGATTGGCTGATTATCAAACAGAAGATCAGAAAAATACATAAAAGGGTAGTGGCAGAAAGTGAAACACAAACATACCTTATCTTTTTCTGAAAGTAGAACAGATGTCGTAGCATGAGGTTCTACCAAAAACTCCATCAGCTTCGAGACAATGTCTTCCTACTTACGGTCAGACACATAAAAATACAATAAGTTAACATGATCAGTGCTGACATTATACACCCAAAACCACTACACATATATGGGTCTTAGAAGTCATAATGATTGGCTTCCCACCTAAGAATCAAGCAGAAGAGTTCATTCTCAAAACCATTCAAGCAAGCTGAACGTTACAAAATATAAGGTTTGACATACAGTCTGCCATAGGTTTGACACACAATGTCATCAACTAGAACAGAGATAACGTCTCTTTTGTTGAAAATGGGAACAAAAACATAGTCTGAAAATAAACTACAAAATAAATAATAAATAAATAAGATGAAATTGTATGTTCTACAAGCAAGGTTAGGATAGCAATAGAACACTTCCCCCATATATCCCAATAAACTGAGGCATAATCCCCAGGCATGATGTGCCAGCTGCCACTGGATTGTAAACTTTTATGACATTCAACAAATAACAAGTTAATTTTTGTTTTTGTTTGTTTATTTTACAACTGTTCATAGTAAACCAGATAAAATAAGCAAATTACAGTCAGAGTTCATAAACAAAACACCACTAAAATGTTAATATCAAGCACACAAACTAAAAAGTTGTTCTTTGAAATTTTTAATTAGAAAAACCGACCTGTATTTTAACAATATTTCTCAATTTACTACCGAAGCACAGCCATTCAAAAAGGAAATTAATTACTATGCAGACAATGCATAAAGATACTTTCGTTTTTACTTTTATTTTTTTAATCATTTTATGACATTATACCATTTAAGCGAAAAGTTGGCATAGATAAATGGAGTATGCCAAGAGAATAAATTCAGGAACAAAATTCAAGCACACACAAATAATCCACATAGTAATATCTGAATTGATAATCTTTCATCACGAAGTTATCAATCATCATATATCTCACAACAGACCAAACAATTGAGATTCCAACTCGTTTAGCTATACAAAATTCTAAACCTAAAACAAAAGAGTACCAAGCAACAAACCTTCCTTGTAGTAGCTTTGGCAACAGGTACATCAAGCACATCACAGATTTCTACCAGCTTTTCTTTATTCAACTTGTCAAACTTTTCTTTAACCTTGAGTTTTTGCTTTTCCTGAGAGAGATTTTTTTAGTTGCGGCCCTTTTAGTGGTCATATAAGAATAAAAACTATTGTACCTCATTCTCACGCCAAACAAAACCAGAAAACCGAGAGATGTTACTCTTGATCTCAGTTGCCTGTAAAAGCAAAATATGGGGTCAGAGAATGGACAGATTTGCAAACTTACCGATTGCTTCCAACCTTTATCTCAACAATACAGCCCCAAGGTCATAATGTAGGCAAAATCCCAACTCTAAGCACAAAAGCATGAGTTAACAAAACAAATACTATAAGAACACCAATACAGATCCTGACTCCAAACTAGATAGTGCGAATAATATACTGGACATATAGCAGAAAAATATTCAACTAAACCTCCCCGAAAAAAGCATAGGAATAATGGAGACATAATCCTGACTCCTTACTAGAGAGTGGTAAGGAGCGAACACATGTAGGAAACTTGCAAGTTTCAATTACCTTCCCCCGCCTTCCGAAGAGAATTGGATGAAGCAGTTTAAAGGTTTCATCAGTCTTCTTTCTTGATAACTTGAATGCGACTGATAGGAAAAAAAATATCTGGATGTTAATAACATTTCTACATGAAAGGTACACAATCCATACGATATAATAAAGCTAAGTAAAATATTTTCCCTTTCTTCAAAAACAGTCATACATTTATGAAACTACAAAGAAAACGAGATGCTAACACCATACAACAAGTTTACGAAACCCATGCAGCCCAAAAAATTCCACAATTTTACTGTGCATGAACTTGAATTTGTTGACTTACTAGTTAGCCAAGAGATTGTAATCATCAATAGTACTAAATAAGAAAATGAGAATACCCAGTAATCCACACCAGGTATCCTTAAATTTTTAAGCTGGACTAATCTAAATGGTAGTTTTACGGTGTGCGGATATTAAGCCAACAAATGCAACACTAGAGCTAAGTACTTTTCACTTCTCCATTTTCTTTTCCTTTCAATCAAAAAGAAAACGAAAATAAGAAATGCGTCCACCATACAAACATGAGAAAGAGTTTAAAATTTGTAGGTCCAGATATTAATATCAATACATATTTCAAGCCAAAGGATATATGAAAATTAAAATATTCAACTTTGTATTTTCAGACACAAAGGATCCATGTAATTTAGA
Source organism: Erodium maritimum (assembly GCA_963921825.1). Taxonomy (NCBI): domain Eukaryota; kingdom Viridiplantae; phylum Streptophyta; class Magnoliopsida; order Geraniales; family Geraniaceae; genus Erodium; species Erodium maritimum. Next base: position 82,302,817 of record OY997588.1, on the reverse strand, counting down.
ACACAGGAAACCTCTAAAGATGCATCTCTTTTAGGAAAAACATATTTCATCCAAAACATCTTCGTATAAAGCATTTTCTCAAGGTTCTAGATAACGGCTGCGGTGAAATATCAGCGAGGTCTCCTTTAAGGTTATTTCAATTTAATGGGGAGATAACGGGGTGATATCGGTAAATCGTCAATGAAAGACCATTTTCATTGAATATCGGTATTTTCTTTTACATCACCAAAAGAGACAAATGAGGGAAGTAGATGAAGTTATAGACCATAGAAGAAAAGTAACAAAACTTTATTATCTTACAAAAAACATGGTACTGGTCAGCAACACAACTTTAAGCCCAGGTAAACCAATCAGAATTTCGATATAAATAGACAAGTCATTTTTCATATACATGTGTGAAGTGAACAACTTTTTTTAATGGAAGAACACAAAATTAAGGACACACAATTAGAAAACCAACTAAAGAGATATCGTTGACTTCAGCTGCTAACAGTATGATAGTGAAACCAACCAGCATGAGAAGACATCCCTCCATAAATATATTAACAGAAAAATTACTGCCTTCAAAATCCCATGAGACTACTTGATGATTCCACGATCAATATTAACATATTTACCAGGCATGTATTATCAAGGATGAATGTAAAGATAATACACAAAACACTTAAATCAGTTTAGCATCCATACTTATGATACATACCATTAGGTATATCTTTCAGTGCTGTGCCAGGGCCCTGCAATTTTCAAAAGCCAAATCAATTCATTCATAGTGAGAAAGCAATTCGTTTTATGAGATAAATCCAGGAGAAAATGAGGACCTTCTCAATGTGGAACTCCCTTGTATATTCTCTCTCAACAGATGCAACCAACCTTTCAACAGATTTTCGCTCACGCACAGGACGATCAACAAAAGGGGTCTTTTGATCAGGCTCCCTCTTATCTTCCACATCCTTCACAATATCTTTCTGCCCACCACTCTTTCCTTTTCCACGTTTCTTTGATCCTTTACTGTCCTCTTTTTCCACCTCCTCCTCCTCCTCTCCCTCCTTTGGCTCATCAACCATTTCCTCCTTAGGCTCATCAATCATCTCCTCCTCCTCCTTGGGCTCATCAACCATCTCCTCCTCCTTGGGCTCATCAGCTATTGCCTCCTCCTTGGGCTTGTCAGCTATTGCCTCCTCCTCTTTGGGCTCATCAGCTATTACCTCCTCCTCTTTGGGCTCATCTACCTTCTCCTCTTCCTTGGGCTCATCAACTTTCTTCTCCTCATTTTTTTCTATTTCATTCTTCTCTTCTGGTTCAGCATTTTCTTTGGAATCAATTTCTTCTTCCATTGCTTCAGGTTTGTTCTCATCCCTCTCAACTTCTTTTTCAGCTTTGGGCTCCTCTATTTTTGCTGATTCGAGCTTCTCCTCTTTTTCCGGTCCAGGCACAACTTCTGCGTCATTACTATTATCCTCTTTCTCCTTCATTGCATCTTTTACCTTGTCCTCTGAGTCCAGATTCATTTGCTCAGTTCCCACTATCTCATCGTCTTTTTTATCTTCTTCCATTTTTGTCACCCCATTTTCATCTTTTTCATTCAGAGCTTCACCAGTTTTTTCCGGCATGCCAGTGCCATTTGCCACGGCTTCAGAAACTTCAGTAACCACATCTTCCTCACCCATAACTGATCCAAATTAGAGAAAAAGGTCCAACAGGAGACACTTTCTTTACTCGACAAACAAACGTTGTTAAAGATAGGACCACAATCTGGGTTGGAAAACAAAACACCTTTGAGTCACTAAATTAAAAACAGCAAAGTCACGAATATGATAATTGATACTCCATCCGTCTGAACAAATTCACATTAATTCCACCATAATTAGTTATAACATCTTGAGCAGTGGGGAAATGGAAGCAAGTGATGGTATATGGTGGAAAGCCAAGGACTAAAAACTGAATCCTCAAGTCTTGCTAATAGTCATATAGTGCACTTATTTCGTGACAGAGGGAGTACTTAATTGCAAAAATATATGCATATACTTATATGGAACACAATAAGCAGTGAATTAAATAGAAAATTTAAGCATCTGGGCTTCTCATTGAAGCTCAAATCATAATGCCTGATCTTACAGTTTGCTCATTCAAAAAACAGTAAATTTCATTTTGAACGTATAGAAAGCTAAATACTACAGCTTAAACATAACCCAAAGAAAACATAGAACCTGAGAAAGGGCTAGATATGGAAAATTCAAAAGTGATTAGAAGTAAATTTAAATGCAACATCCAAACAGAAAGATGTGAATATTGCCTAATTTGAAACCCCTAAGTTTGATAACAGAGAAAATCATAACTCAACTCAATGTCGATTCCTTTCTTTCATAATTTTCGTCATTCAATTTAGGAAGAAAATGTGATCCACTATCCAGCATATAGGAGCAAACATCAACAACTTTTCAAGCCAAAATTGAAATGCAGTAGGAGAAGCCTCAGTTATGTTGAAGATAGGATAATGATAAACTTCCAATACATAAAAATCTCAACATAATTCAGTAAGCTCGTATCGTAAGATCCTCCAAAAATGCAAATTCGGAAATTCATAGCTACAAATACTTGTCGGTTCCTACATTCTCTCGGCGGCCGAAGCAAAAACCGACAGAGAAAAACACTTGGATCCAAACAAAACGAAAAATTCGAAAGTTGGAGGGGTTGGGACGAAGAAAACCCTAAGGTGGGAACATGAGCAATCGAGAAAAAACAGAGAGAGAAGACGAAATCGAGGGAGAATAATGGAGGAGAGAGTTGAGACTTACAGAGATCGGAGAGCAATTCCGGCGATTGGCAGGTTTGGTTCTCTATCTCCGAGAGAGGAGAAGGAGAAGAGTAGGCTCTGGCTCTGGTTTCGGGACAAATTATTAAAATTCTCTCTCTCACTTGGTTGGGAAGTGAGTGGAAGCCTTTTTGTTCGGGTTTATTATTATAGTGCGGACTTCAAATCCGGATTTTAAATCGAGTTTAATGCCACGTCCCGGCCGGTCATGTCTGAGTCGTGTCAGATGTGGTGGGGACCAACTGCAAGCAACGGCCCTGATTTTGTATGCTCGTATCTCTTGAGATCACCGGCTGATGCTTCATATTCGCTCATCTCCGGAGGCATATCTCAAGGATCGACCGATCTTTGTCGAAATGAATTATTGTTATGTTAGGATAAAATCTATTTTTGGGGGTAATTTTTTGTTAGTATCTTAAATTTTTCGGTTTTCGTTTGTAGTATTCTAAATGTTTATTGTGCTCGTTAAGCACCCTAAACATTTGAAAATTCCACTTTGGTATCCAAACTGAGATGTCGTCTTATCTCCCTGATTACCCTAAACATTTGGAAATTCCACTATAGTATCCAAACTGAGATGTCGTTACATTTGTCCTATTAAGTTGTAGCATGTTGTGTCACACACGTGCACAAAACTTCAGGCGAAATGACACATATGGCCTCAAGCCTTTTTGACTCCTTAGCTTCACAAGAGTGCTTCTTCTTCTCCATTCACAAGTTGGGTTGCTGGTTGTGTGGTGTTGGAGACGAAATAGGGTGCAGAGAGAGAAGAAGCAGACGAGTTGAGGCAAAACCGAAGCCGAGGGGTTTGGTTTGAAGGGTGGATGAAGAAGAAACCGAAGGCGCATCGATCTGGGTTGAAGAACATGAGGATTGACGGAGTCCTTTATTGACATTATGGAGTTGAGGTTGTCATAAGAACATCGAGGACCAAGGCGAACCCTAAAAGAAGATTTGCAAGTTGTGGTAACTTCAAGGTAAGATTTGCTAATGATTTTCGATATGAATCTGTTAGTTGCTTCAATTTTTGTCAAGCTTGTAAAATTAGGGTTTCGTAAGAGTTAGTTTGTTCTGGTTTTGCTAGAGTGGTAGTTCATGTGATTCCTTTTGTTGGATTGATGACTACCTCATTGAAGTTGCCCCGAGGATCTCACCTGCAAAGGAAAAAATGAACTTGAAGCTAAGGATGGAGCTGGATTTGAAGAGAGACTTAGCAAACCGTTAATTTTCTTTTTCCATTTATTTTCCACGATCCGTTGTGGAAAATACGTTTTTTTCAATATAGCAAACCGTTTAGGAAAAATTATTTCCAATTTTTTTTCTTCTTGAAAAATTAAGAAACACATTTAGGAATTGAATTCCAAGTTTGTTTCTGTTGGAAAACGTTTAGGAATTAAAATTCCAAGTTATTTCCCTCGACCATGAATTCTGTATGAATTCGAATTTGTTGATCATCTCCACGTGTTTCAAGAAACAAGATCGATCAATAAGAAACCGTTTAGGAACTAGTTCTGTAAGAACCGCTCCCGGTCAACGCCAGTCAAATCGGCGAAAAACAGGAAAATTTAAAAAATTTGGACAGACACCTAAATGAACCTAAATATGACCCCGAGGGTCATATCGGACTTAAGTTGACCCCGATATCGACCAAAGTGAGTTCTGGGGGACTCATGGCAACTTTTTGACCAATTTGGGAAAACTTGACTTTTTGCTGGAAAAGTCAACCGAGCGACGTTTTGGTCCGTTCGAGGCCCGTTTTGGATCCAAAAAGCTTAGCCGTCGTTACGGCAGTCTTAGTTGAGCCGTTGCCTTTTAGCACGTGAAGTTTCATAATTTCTTGGAAAATGGGTCAGTTCGGGGCCCGAGACGGCCGAATTTCGCGAATCTGATAGAAAAATATCTACAAAGATATTTTTCGATAGGTTGGGACCCACAAGACACTTGTCAAAAATGTGGTGGTTGTTGGTTTTTAAATTAAAGAAAAAGAAGTATGGTGGTAGTTTTGTAATTAAGAGATAGTTGTTGGTTTTTAAAACAAAATAAAAGGAAAGGTGGAGAGTGTACACGGCAAAATCAGAAAAAAGGAGAGAAGTAGAGAAAGAAAGAAGAGAGAGAAGAGAAGAGAGAAAAAAGAGACAAAGTGTTGGAATTTTGAAGATTGTCGACGATCTGGCCGTTGGATCGTGTTTTTCTTTGCATAATCGTCATCCCCTCATCGTTGCCTACGGTAAGAACCCGACAATTTCTCGTTTCGACGTGTTTGATTTCTAAGTGTTCGTTTAGAATTGATTAAAAGATGAATGGTTGAGGTTTAGGGTTCGTTAGGAACGTTTTGGGGTGAAAAGGATCATTTTTCGTTGTGGCCGTGTGGGGCCCACTTGGCCGGGCCTCGGTTTTTTCGTGTTCGGGTGGTCTTGGACGATCCCCAAGTCGATAATTCACACCCGGAACGAATTATGGAATTAAATTGTGAAAGTTAGAAATTTCGGGTTTAGAAACTTTAAATGCGAATTAAATCGCTCGGAAATTGGAAATTGATTCCGTCAATTGCATTGGAACCCTTGAATTTATCTAAGATCGTAGAAACGAAAACGAGAATTTTCGGAGCCCCGGAAGGGCGTTTTCTGATCCCGGGAAGATTCGCCAAGCCGGGCGAATCGGGCCTTTCCGGGCCCATTATTGACAATGTCGAGTAATTGGGAAGTTTGGGAGTGATCGACATTGTCGGGGTTGAGTTTGGGCGTCAAATTCAGCGTTGTCTGCAAACTTAAAAAGTGTTTTAATTGTGATCTTGTTAGATCGTGCCGAGGACCGCGGCAAGGGAAAGCTAGGCGAGTGATCGCGAGCACGCCGGAGCTTGGGCGTGGACTTTTGGGAAAGCGTTACGAGGTAGGGAAAAGTAGCCGGATCTCGGCCTTGACTAGGGAAAGTTAACAGTAGAAATGCATGTGACACCTAGTGGTGTCGTAGGATGAGTAAGTTTATCGAATGCTAGAAATGGAGGCGACACTTAGTGGTGTCGTATGATACGAGAACATATCGAACAATAGAAAGGCATGTGACACTTAGTAGTGTCATAGGACAAGTGAACTTATCGAACAATAGAAATACTGGTGGCATTTGGTTGTGCCCGGAGGTTGATTGAATTGTTTGTGTCTTGGGTGGCCATGAGTGCCTGTGGGGAGTTTAACCCGTGTGTTACTGTTTGTGTGTTTTGGGTGGCCATGAGTGCATGTGGGGAGTTGAACCCGTATTTTACCATTTGTGTGTCTTGGGTGGCCATGAGTGCCCGTGGGGAGTTGAACCCGTGTTTTTACTGCTTGTGTGTCGTGGGTGCCAGGTGTGCCTTTGGGGTGTTGATCCCGTGTATTACTGTTGGTGTGTCGTGGGTGGCCATGAGTGTCGTTGGGGTGTTGATCCCATGTATTACTGTTGGTGTGTCGTGAGTGGCCACGAGTATCGTTGGGGTGTTGAACCCGTATAGTACTGTAGTTGTGTCGTGGGTGGCCATGAATGCCGTTGGGGTGTTGAACCCGTGTGTTACTGTTTTGTGTGTCGTGGATGGCCATGTGTGCCTGTGGGGTGTTAAACCTGTGTTGTCGCTTGTTGTTGAACTTTGGTTGTGATTGTGATTGCCTGAGGTTGGGGGCCCGCCTGACAATAAAGGGGTCCTGTGGTCGCGCGCGTGTGCATTCTTCTGCCTGAAGTTGGGGGCCCGCCTGACAATAAAGGGGTCTTGTGGTCGCGCGCGTGGGGGTTGGCTAGCCTTCCGGGTTAACCACCGGTAAAGTTGTGCATTCTTCGGCGATGGAGGGCGGCTCCCCTTCCGACCAGCTATCGGAAAAGTATTGCGGCATATATCGCTAACAGGTCGACCGCCTGGCCCGACAGAGATCGGGGAAAGTTGCGTGGGACAGCTCGAGCCCAGCCGGTTAGCAACCAGCACTGAGCAGCTGGAGTGCGATCCTTTGTGATCTTGTTTGGTGTGCGATCCTTTGTGATCTTGGGTGTTGCGTGGTTATCTTTTGCGTCTTTGGTGGAGGTCGTAACCGTTGTGTCGGGTCTACATTACGTGTCCGGGTGTTGAGTTGGTTGGGGAAAGTAACAGTTCGTGTGTCAGTCGGGTTACTTGAGTTTGGGGATAGTAGTCCCCGGTGTTTGGGTTGTTGTTGGTGTTTCCGGCATTTTCTGCTAGTATGCCGTAGTCAGTCTGGTATCCGTGGTGGTGAGCGAACGCTCACCCCTAGCTGCTGTTCCTACAGGTACTGATCGCGAGACGGACTAGGGGAACTCTCAAAGCTTGAAGAGCTGGGAGTGGGAGCCAGGGTTTCGTTTTGGGAGTTTAGCGACGTACGCTTTGGTTTTTGTCCGCTTGCTTTGGACGTACTTTAAGTTGTAAAATATTATTTTGTTTAACTTAAGTGATAATTTTAAGTGGTTTACTAAAATGTTTAAAAAGTGTTTTACTGTTTCATCGGTCGCGTTCCGGGTCTGGTTATACCGAATTTGGGGCGTGACAAGTTCCAATTTGTTTCTTTTTGGGAAAACGTTTAGGAATAAAAATTCCAAGTTTACTTCCCTCGATCATGAATTTCGTATGAATTCAAACTTGTACAAGAATTTTTAATTTCCGTTTGAAAGAAAAAAAATTCTTGAAGCAACGTTGATTTTCTTTAAAAGAAAACTCAATTTTTTTTTAAATGATATATGTCCAAACCGGGTCGCAAGACCCGTAACCCGGACCCGGACCAGGTCTACTCCAGCGCCCAGGCCCACGCCAGTGCCCCATGTAGCTGACCCGCGGTCCGCCCCGGTCCGACACCCTGACCCGCTGCAGCAGAGACTCGCGTGCTGCGTGCATTTGCTCTCCTTTTTGTCTTGGGCTGATAATACTAGTCGGCTGCCATTATATCAACTTGGGCCTCAACATTTTTTTTCTTTCCATTTTGGGCCTTGACAAAATACTTGCGGCCACATAAAATAAAACAGCAAAGAGACCCTTTTAGGGTTGTGTTTCACGCCGCAAAACGCCACGCAGCAACCAAACTGGACCGTTTTTTTCTTCCGTTTCTTCAACCTCTAGCGAAACCTTCGTTTCCGTTTTTTTTCTTCCGTTTCTTCAACCTCTAGCGAAACGTTTTCGGATTTAACCTGCATCAGACAGAGAATACAAGCAGCGAAAGGGAAATTCGAGGTCAAACAAGGATTAAAAGACGTTCCTTGCCTCAGAAATCAAAACCCAAGTAAGAATTCTAAAACAGAAGTTCAGACTTTGATTTTCAGTTTTTTTTTCTTTCTTTTTTTAGCTCAAAATTTCAGTTCTGAAAAATCAGATTCTCTGAAATTGATTTCGAAAGGGTTTCGATTTTTTTTTTCGTTTCTGCCAGTTTCAAAATCTGATTGTTGAAAAGAGGAAAAAAATTTTGATTTTTTTTCTAACTCAAACAGATTCGAGGGAAAAAGAAAAATTGTTTTCAAAATCAATTTTTTTTCCTGCGCAGAACAACCTTGTCAACAGATCGTTGGTAACAAATAAAAAGTTCAAATTCTAAATTGTCTTTTACAATTCCTTTCAGGTACTTCAACTTCTGAAGCCGAAGAACCAGTCAAAGATTTAGAATCTGTAAAACCTATTCATGGTCGATACACCTTGTATAAAAGTGTCTTAAAGATCGTAGGATATAGGGGTTAGTATATCAACAATAAACAAATTCATAATAATAATAATAATAGAAATTGCAAAACGAATTTAGAATAACCTTTACCAATCAGCTAGATTACTGATTAGGTTTAAGGAAATTGGAGTTTAATCGAGGCGTGGTACTCCACTTTCCTGAAGTGTTGAAGTGTGAGTCCCACATCGAAAGTGTGTGGATAAATTGACCAATTGATATACATATTGATGCCTCCACCCATCAGTTCGAGCTTTTGGGTTGAATTGGGCTTTAACATGGTATCAGAGCTGGTTCGGCCCACGGCTTGTTTATCGCCTCCACCTTGTGGTCTCCGGCCTATATGCAGATGTCCAGTCCTGCTATGACCCACGTGTAGATGTCCAGTCCTACACGTGAGGGGGAGTGTTGAAGTGTGAGTCCCACATTGAAAGTGTGTGGATAAATTGACCCATTGATATACATCTTGATGCCTCCACCCATCAGTTCGAGCTTTTGGGTTGGATTGGGCTTTAACATGTATGATTTTATTGCCTTCCACATTAAGACACTTATTTTCCCGTATGGACAACGGTCTCCCAAGATACAACGATTAATGTAGGCGAACTCAAAACCGTCAAGAAAGTCACCAAGAACACAAGAGTAAGAATGGGAGACTATTTGTGAAATGTTTTTTGATTGTGTGTAAAATAAGACTAAGGATGTAAGTATTTATAGCCTTTTGGAAAGGGCAAAGTGGGGAATTCATAGGGTGACAAGTCCTATGAATTCCTCATAGAATTGATTGTCAGTCAATTCTAATAACTCACATTATTAGTCATAAAGTTTTAAATAAATTAGAATTTTAATAAAAGGATTAATATGATATTGACCATCATATTTTTCATTATCATCCAACAGTGGAAACGTAAAAATTAACAAATAAATTTAGATTTTTTTATTTAGTAACCTATTGGGCCGGGTAGTACCATACCCGATCCCGACCCAGGCCCGGTTAAAAGCCCGATCAGACTAACCCAGCCCAGCCCGTTTGTACAATGAGCCGGGTCTGGCCCAATTTTTTGGGTCAGGTAGGTCGGGTCCCCGTCGGGTCTGGATATCATTGCCATCCTTAATTTTGAGCAATGCTGAAATTTGTTTATGGATGACCATTTTTTTCAGGTTCGATGTTGGTTAGAACCTGAAATTGGAGAGGGAATGAAACTAGGTAAGAAACTGAGAAAAATTTATTGGGTACCAAACTGATAAAAATTTACTGAGTACCAGGTTTGATGTTTTGGAATTGTTCATATGTATGATCCATGAAAATGCTACTATTACCAAACTGAAATGAGAATGAAAATGGAACTGGGTACCAAACTGAGAAAAATTTACTGGGTACCAAACTTTGAAATAATTACTAGGTACCAAACTAGGTACCAGGTTTGATGTTTTGTCATTGTTCATGTGTATGATCCATGAAAATGCTACTATTACTAAACTGAAAAGGGAATGAAAATGGAATTGGGTACCAAACTAAGAAAGTTTTACATAAATCTTGGCATGACCTATTTGATTTAATTGTTCAAACATGTATCAGACTCTAACAACCACACAAAACTTCACAAAAAGTTCCATTTCAAAATCATAATAAAAAATTCCAAGTCCACATATTTTAATCCATGTACCAACTAGTTATCACCCATCTGCCTATAGTTGTACAAAAGTGAGGTAATAAAGATTGGTGTACTGTTAAAGTCTTACAAAAAGATTTCATGTCTCCATCATGCATGTGCAACCCTTTACTTTTCACATTAATTACAACACTAACCACCACAAAGGGCCAAAAGAAGTCACACATTTCCTACATCTACCCCTAGATAACCTAAAGAAACCCTACGGTTTCCATGATGGTGGTGTTGTTACAGAAGCCTGGCTTGAGCTGCCCAAGATTGAAGTTCCTTGGTTCCTAGCTCTGCCCCTTCCTCTTCCTCGTAGTCTACCTCCTCTTCCTCTCCCTCTTTGTCATATAGTGGGTCGGACTACAAATTGGGCATCCCTTGTGATTCTTGACCCAGATCCTTGAGGTTGAAGAGACACAAAAGGCCCCTGCACATGGAAAAAAGTCAGTTTTGCAGGTATTGAAATGAAATTGACAATATAATTATTGTTTCAGTTTGATACCTGACTGGTGCTTCTTGTCCTGTTTAGCTCTGCTTGAGCTAACCCTACAGTTGGAACTCCTTGTGGTGTTGCAGGACTGGTAGTTTGGCTACCCAAGGTAGAAGGTGAGCCATTTTGGTTAATTTTCCTTTTCTGAATCAACTTTTGAGTTGTTGCCTGTCCCTTAGCTTCGGTCTCATCCTTTGTGCACTCTGTTTTCCTCTTCTTCTGAAAGTTCTCCTCAAGCTTCTTTTTTCTATGCATCATCAGTTCTGCAAGCTCCTCAGGGGTTTTAGTATACCCATATTTGTTTCCCTTTCTTTTTTACCTCTGAGCAGTACTGTTGTCTTGGTCTTTGGTACTATAACTTCTCAAATTGTGCCCAGGTTAACCTCAGAGAGAACATAAATGCCTACTTCTCTTCTTATCCTTCTTAATGAGTTCCTCTGCTTTCGAAGGCTCCCTTCTAGTCTTTGGTCTACCAAGTGGTATGTGCACAATTGGGGGTGCAACCATGGGGTAGTGTCACGCCCCGAATTCGGTATAACTGGACCCAGAACGCGAACGATAAAACCGTAAAACGATTTTGAAACATTTTAATAAACCACTTAAATTCACCACTTAAGCTAATCAAAATAATTATTTAACAACTTAAAATACGTCCAAAACAAGCGGACAAAAACCAACAAGTACGTCACTAGACTTCCCCAAAAGAAACCCGGACTCCTGCTCCCAGCTCTTCAAGCTTCGAGAGCTCCCCTAGTCCGTCTCGCGACCAGCACCTGTAGGAAAAGCAGCTAGGGGTGAGCGTTCGCTCACCACCACGGATACTAGACTGACTACGGCATACTAGCAGAAAATGCTGGAAACACCCACAACAGACAAAACATCGGGGACTACTAGCCCCAAACTCAAATAACCCGACTGTCACACGAAAACTGTTACTTTCCCCAACCAACTTAACACCCGGACACGTAATGTAAACCCGACACAGCGGTTACGACCGCAACTCAAAACGCGAATAATAACCACGCAACACCCAAGATCACAAAGGATTGCACACGACAAACAAGATCACAAAGGATCGCACTCCAGCTGCTCAGTGCCGGTTGCTAACCGGCTGGGCTCGAGCCTGCCCCACGCAACTTTCCCCGACACGCAGTCGGGCCAGGCGGTCGACCTGTTCGCGACATATACCGCAATACATCTCCGATAGCTAGTCGGAAGGAGAGCCGCCCTTCATCGCAGAAGAATGCACAACTTTACCGGTGGTTAGTCGGAAGGCTAACCAACCCCCACGCGCGCGACCACAGGACCCCTTTATTGTCAGGCGGGCCCCCAACCTCAGGCACTCACAATCACAACCAAAGTTCAACAACAAGCGACAACACATGTTTAACACCTCACAGGCACACATGGCCACCCACGACACACAAAACAGTAACACACAGGTTCAACACCCCAAAGGCACACCTGGCCACCCACGACACACCAACAGTAATACACGGGTCCAACACCCCAACGGCACTCATGGCCACCCACGACACACCAACATTAATACACGGGTCCAACACCCCAACGGCACTCATGGCCACCCACGACACACCAACAGTAATACACGGGTCCAACACCCCAACGACACTCATGACCACCCACAACACACCAACAGTAATATACAGGTTCAACACCCCAACGACACTCATGGCCACCCGCGACACACCAACAGTAATACACGGGTCCAACACCCCAACGGCACTCATGGCCACCCATGACACACCAATAGTAATATACGGGTTCAACACCCCAACGAAACTCATGGCCACCCACAAACACAAACAATTCAATCAACCTCCGGGCACAACCAAATGCCACCAGTATTTCCATTGTTCGATAAGCTCACTTATCCTACGACACTACTAAGTGTCACATGCCTTTCTATGTTCGATACGTTCACGTATCATACGACACCACTAAGTGTCGCCTGCATTTCTAGTGTTCGATAAACTTACTTATCCTACGACACCACTAGGTGTCACATGCATTTCTACTGTTAACTTTCCCTAGTCAAGGCCGAGATCCGGCTACTTTTCCCTACCTCGTAACGCTTTCCCAAAAGTCCATGCCCAAGCTCCGGCGTGCTCGCGATCACTCGCCTAGCTTCCCTTTTCGCGGTCGTCGGCACGATCTAACAAGATCACAATTAAATCACTTTTAAGTTTGCAGGCAAAGCTGAATTTTAATAAACTTGACGTCCAAATGCAACCCCGACAATGTCGATCACTCCCAAATTTCCCCATTACTCGACATTGTCAACAACGGGCCCGGAAAGGCCCGATTCGCCTGGCTCGGCGAATCTGCCCGGGATTGGAAAACACCCTTCCAGGGCTCCGAACATTCCCGTTTTCGTTTCTACGATCTTAGAATAATTCAAGGGTTCCAATGCAATCGGCGGAATCAATTTCCGACTTCCGAGCGATTTAATTCGCATTTAAAGTTTCTAAACCCGATAATTCCAATTTTCACAATTTAATTCCATAATTCGTTCCGGGTGTGAATTATCGATTCGGGGATCGTCCAAAACCACCCGAACACGAAAGACCCGAGGCCCGGGAGAGTGGGCCCCACACGGCCATAATGGGAAAATTTCCTTTTCGCCCCAAAACGTTCCTAACGAACTCCAAACCTCAACCATTCATCTTTAAACCAATCTTAAACAAAACCCAACCTTAATCTAACCGTTTAAACTCAAACCCTAAAATTCAGACGTACCAAAACGAGAAAAGAACGGTTTCTCACCGTAGGGAATGACGAGGGGATGACGAATCCGCAGTCGTTGAGTCGATCGGTCGGTCGGATCGTCGGGAAAATCACCAAAAACCTACACTTCCTTATCTTTTTCTCTCTTTCCCCCTCTCTCTCTTCTTTCTCTCTCTTCTACCTCTCCTTTTCTGTTAAATGGCCGAGACACACAAACACATTCTCTTTTATTTTGTTTTAAACACACACTACCCCTTATTTACAAAACTACCACTCCTTTCCTTTTCTTTATTTTAAAAACCAACCACAAAAAGTGTGAAAAGTGTCAAGTGGGTCCCACTGCTTCGGAAAATACCTTTCTAGATATTTTTCAGTTAGATTCGCGAAATTCGGCCGTCTCGGGCCCCGAACGGGCCCATTTTCCAAGAAATTACGAAACTTCACGGGCTACAAGGAAACAACTCAACTAAGACCGCTGTGACGACGGTTAAGCTTTTTGGATCCAAAACGGGCCTCGAACGGAGCAAAACGCCGCTCGGTTGACTTTTACTGCAAAAAGTCAACCTTTCCCAAATTGGTCAAAAAGTAGCCCTGAGTCCCCCAGAACTCACTTTGGTCGATATCGGGGTCAACTTAAGTCCGATATGACCCTCGGGGTCAAATTTAGGTTCATTTAGGTGTCTGTCCCAAAATTTTAAATTTTCCTGTTTTTCGCCGATTTGACTGGCGTTGACCGGGAGCGGTTCTTACAGGTAGTGTGGGAGTGTAGGCCATTCATAGTTGCTAGGGATGAGATTGACAAAGTGAGAGTATATAGTTTTGTAGGTCTTGACATGGTAGTACTCACTAACATGGTCTTCTGGTGTCCTAAGAACTACAAATGGAGCCATGACATGCTTATAAGGTATCCCATTTAACTGCCAACCCCTACATGAACACATATATTCATTGACATACACTAAATGGGTCCTTGTTTTCTCCTTAACCTGAAAGAGGAAGTCCGGATTATTCATTGCTTCGCAATCCTTACTTCTACGTTTGTTCCATTCAAAAACCTTGATTGCTCTTGGACATATGCTACCAATAAAATCATCAAATTTGTGGGATCTTTTGAACTCCTCATCAACTTCCCCCTAATATACTAAAAAAATCATAGATCCCCTTACCCCTTCCCTTTAAAATCCATCTGTTGAACGACTCACTCATACTATTAACTTGAATATCAATAACTACCCTACATGAATAGAAAGCCTTAGACCAACCTGATGGGTCAATTACCCGTAGATAGTTGTACGCATCAATGTTTAGCTTCTTCAGCTCTTCCATTCTTTGTTCGAACCTTGCAACGAATGAAGCCCTCGCACATGCATATAGCAAGTTAAACAGCTCTTGTGCCTTGAATTTGGGGTACCAATTCTCGTATATGTTCCTAAGACAGAAATGGTGTTCTGTCTGGGGCAACCACTCCTTGAAAAGTTCCACCAGACCCTACAATAACACACAAACTGTTATTAGGTACTAATCTGAAAATACAATAACTAAAATGAAAGTTAACAACTATGAGGTTACCTTTTTGTCTATCTGTCATGAACACCCAGTGTCGCAATGTATCAACACCATAGTCTTCAAAGAATTCTCCCAGGAACCATCTCCACGAGCTCTTATTTTCTTGCTCTACAATAGCGAACGCCAATGGGAACATCCCTCCATTGGAGTCAAAACCCACAACTGCAAGGAGTTGACCACCATATTTCCCCTTTAAATGGCACCAATTAACACCAACAAATGGCCTACATCCAGGTAGGAAGCCATCCTTCTGAGCCTTGTAACGAATGTACATCCTAAAAAACCGAGGCTTCATTGAAGGGTCTAGTGGATAAACTTCATGCTCCACCATCAATTTGGTTGTGCTGCCAGGGTTGGTTCTACGAATCATTTCACAGAAAATATAAAGCTATTCATAATGTTCTGCCAAATCCCCGTCTTCATTTTCCCTCGCTCTAATTAAAGCACGGTACAACATAGTCCTCCCGCATTGGATTCCAAATTTATGCTTCACCAATTTCTACAAATCTTTTATGGTCATATTTTCCTTCTCTCCTATTTCCATAGCGAACCTCTCAGCTATAAAAGCCGATGTGACACTGTGAATCATCGGACATGTTGGGCACAACAAATCACGTGGAGTCCACTTCCGTATCTCTAGTATATCGGTGCCCTTATAAGAACCTGCCCAGCACCAAAATTAGCATTTGCCTTTTTGCCCACACTGAAGTGCAATCTTCCTCTTCTCATTTCTTTTGAAGCGGAACAAATGGCCAGATTTTGCTAAGTAGGCAGTCACCAACCTCCTGAACACATTCGCATTCCGGAACTACTACCCTTTCCCCATCTTGATTTTAGTCCTCAAATCAGCCATGTCCCAAATTTTACTCCCATCTACCCACTCGCTCTCCAAACCGTCTGCTTCAACAACCTTAGGATCTTCATCATCCCCATCTGAGGAATCTTCATCATCCGAGGTCACCCTAATTGCTCCACCATCATACATGATTTCCCATCCATCCATTCTAGGAAGCCTTACACCATCAGTTTCAAATTGATACCCCCTGCCCAATTTGGGAAATCTAATTCCTCCAATATAGGTGGCTCTTCGGTCATTGGTGTTAGTCTTAGTGCCCGTAGTTCAATCATAAATGTCCAAATGTATATATCATCATCAACAATAAAATTAAAGCGACTTTATATTACTTATCTGTTTGAGTAATATATCGACGTGTGTTCTGATCTGTGCCCACAATTTGAATAGAACAATAGATCAAGATAGATCACACTCGATGGGTCCCTAGTCAACAAAGTTTCACTAGAAGCGACAAGTATGAAAGACGGGTCTTTATGGCTTACGTTCTGTTAGTCATTGGAATAAGATTTTGGAGTTTGATCATAGATATCATGTGGGACATGATATTGGACGACTCGCCCTGAATATGTGCCATAGATTAAGTCATAAACATATTCAGTGTCGTAGTTTGTCATGTATCCTTAGACCAAGGAGTCTTTTTGGTCGCTATGCAATCAACAACTAAGTTTGACCTGAGCCTAACGTTGTTCGTAAAAGGGCTTCCATAACGGCCATGATTGGCTTAGGGACGGGCTGTGTGAGTGACACGAAAGACGGCTAAGGGATTTATCCCTCATACTGAGGTATAAGAAAGATATCGGTTCTAAGTCCATTCGAATTATAGGTGTGAGGCTTATTTAATGGGGAAAATGACTAAAGTGCCCTTCATCGGTTGCGGTGAAAGAGAGGGTAAATTATTGGGGCTGATACACTCAGATGTGTGTAGACCAATAAGTTCGCTTGCCAGGAGGGGTTTTAGCTAATTTATCACATTTACAAATGATTACAGTAAATATTGTTATGTCTATTCGGTGAGACATAAGTCTGAAGCTTTTGATAAATTCAAAGAGTTAAGGACTAAAAGAGAAAACCAGCTCGGGAAAGGTATTAAGGTACTTTGATTGGATCAAGGTGGAAAATACTTGACCACATAGTTTTAAGATCATCTAAAAGAGAATGAGATCCTTTTGGAATAGACTCCTCCTGGGACATTATAGTTGAAAGGTGTAGTCGAACGAAGAAATCGGACATTGTTAGACAATAGTCTATTCCATGACCAATTGGACTAATCTCCCGATCTCTTTCTGGGGTTATGCTCTGGAAACGACCGCAGCCAGAGATGGTCGTAGTGTAAGAACCAATTCTAGTAACAATTCCTGAAGATCCAAGGCGATCTGGAAGGATTATTCGTCCACCTCCGAGATATGGTTACTTTGTGTTTGGAGGTGATGATGAGCTTATGGTGGATCACGAGGATCCAACCACCTTTCCGGAAGCCATGGATGGAGACGACTCCGAGTTATGGTTGGGAGCCATGAGGAAGGAAATGTAGTCCATGTCGGACAACTAAGTTTGGGAAGTGGTTGATCTTATCAGTGGTGTGGGTACCATTGGATGCAAAAGGATCTTCAAGGTGAAGATGGACATGAATGACAATCCTCTGACCTATAAAGCCCGACTGGTGGCGAAAGGTTATAGACATATACAAAGGATTGACTATAAGGAAACCTTCTCCCTAGTGTTTATGGCTAAATCTATCTAGTTTCTTCTTGACATAGTCTCGTGTCTTGATTACAAGATATGGCAAGTGGATGTCAAAACCGCTTTCTTAAATGGAAATTTGACTGAGAACGTTTGTATGTCTCGGCCCAAAGGTTTTGACGATCCGAAGAATAAGGGAAAGATTTGTAAGTTGATGAAATCCATTTATGGATTGCAACAAACTTCTCGGAGTTGGATCCTTCGTTTTGATGAAGCTGTAATTGGATTTGGCTAGATCAAGAACGAGGATTAATGTTGTGTTAATAAGAAGGCTCGTGGGAGAAAGATTACATTTCTGGTGCTCATTGGAAACGACATCCCAACCTTGCACGAGACTAAATCTTGGTTGAGGAAGTGTTTTTCAATAAAGGACTTAAGTGATGATGCTTATATCTTAGGGATTAAGATATGTAGAGATCGCACCAAGACGGTCTTGGATTTAAGTCAGGGAACCTATGTGAACAAGGCATCGAGTAGGTTCTCAATGCACGATTCAAACAAAGGACTCTTACCCACTAGTCATGTCATTCATCTCAGCAAGACTCAATGTTCAAAGACACATGATGAGCTGAAAAGGATGATGCGAATCTCATGCGCATGAGGGTAAGATCAATCATATATGCCATGACATGTACGAGACCGGACGTCTCTTGAGCCTTATGTTGTACCAGCAGACATTAGTCTAACCCGGGGGAAAGATGATGTTAAACTAGTCGTCGAAGGATGAGTAGACAGTAGTTTTCCAAGACAAATCCAGATGACTTTAGAAGTTAGTCTGGATATGTGTTTACGCTGAATGGATGAGCTTTAGCAGGGAGAGCGTAAAGCAAGATACCGTCGACGAACTACGATAAAGGCCAAGTACATGGATGCTATAGAGGCAGCTAAGGAGGCTACGTGGATTTGGAAATTCACGGCAGGGTTGGGTGTAATTAAAAACCCATCTAGCCCGGTGAATCCATTTTGCAACAACATAAGGTCCATTGCGCAAGCTAAAAGCCCAGATCGCATAACAAATCCAAACATGTATTGCGGCGTATTCACATTATCAGAGAAATATTGAACCGAGGTGAAGTCAAGATCACCTATATTGCAACTGATGATAACATAGCCAATCCGTTGACTAAAGACACTCTCACTGCCATATCATGTTAGATGTGTAAAGTCAATGGGCATATATTTGAATTTAGATTGGAACTAGGGAAAGTGGGAGATAGTTAGTCTTAGTGTCTGTAGTTTAATCATAAATATCCAAATGTATATATCATCATTAGAAATAAAAGTAAAGCGACTTTATATTACTTATGTGTTGGAGTAATATATCGATGTGTGTTCTGATCTGTGCCCACAATGCGAATAGAACCATAGATCGAGATAGATCACACTCGATGGGTCCCTTGTCAACAAAGCTTCATTAGAAGCTACTAGTATGAAAGATGACTCTTTATGGCTTACGTTCTATTAGTCGTTGGAATGGGATTCCGGAGTTTGATCATATATATCATGTGAGACATGATATTGGATGACCCGCCCTAAATATGTGCCGTAGATTAAGTCATGAACATATTCAATGTCATAGTTTGTCATGTATCCTTAGACCAAGGAGTCTTTTTGGTCGCTATGTAGTCAACAACTGAGTTTGACCTGAGCCTAACGTTGTCTGTAAAAGGGCTTCCATAACGGCCATGATTGGCTTGAGGACGGGCTGCGTGAGTGACACGAAAGACGGCTAAGGGATTTATCCCTCGTACGGAGGTATATGAAAGATATCGGTTCTCGACCGCTTGATCGAGAGTGACCGAAAGAATAGCATGGTCACACACATAATACTGGGTATCATATATTCAATCATCTCACATATCAAGGAACAATGATTTAGAATAATAAGGATGACGGCTCTATGCCTTATCTCAATCAGGATATCAGAGATAAAAGGATAGTGACATAGACGACAGAAAGGTTAGAATCGACATGGTCCATTCGTTATACGGTGTCAGGCAATACTAAAGTCTCGTTATTTTCCACTTATATTGGATCAAGTAAAATGGGATTTTACGTTGATCTATTGACATGCATAAATCTAAGGGTCACATTGGAAGATGAAACTCATTAAGACATTTATGGAGAATGACCAAAAGGGAGTTGTCTCGGGACATGACCAAAACCGGGTTTTTGGTCATGTGCCCGTAAGTGAATAGGACTTATAGATCGTGACAAGGCTTGGAGTCTTGGGATTGATCACGTCGGATAATGTTGTACATTTCCGGTATGAAAGGCTTGGATGCGATGAGCACATAAGGGGACCTCGTTGGGAATGACCATGGGCCATGTTCCAAGAGGCCCATGAGAGACCCATGCAACCAAGGCCCGTGGAACTAATTAATCAAGTTTTGATTAATTAGTACTAAGTAAGCAAGACAAATATTAAGGTGTTGGTGATTCACCACCTAACCCCATCTTGTCTAGCCATACTTAAAACCATACTTGTCATATTTACACCATGCTTGTCCTATACTATTGTTTATTATGTTGATGGGATTTAATTGGTTTAAGTCATCCTTTTTCAACATAACAAACACAAGACACAAATGGGAAGCAACTTTTTTCTCTCCCTCCTCCTACAATTTCGGGTTTGGCTTGGTTTCTCTCCATTTTTGGCGTTCTTGAGTCCTCATATGAAGAATTGCGTGGATTTGATTCCCAAGTGGATGCGTAGGCGTCTTGGAGACTCAAGCCGATCATCCTTTCCTTGGTGTTCTCTTCTTTTACTGTGTTCTTGAACAATTGTTAGAAATGATGATTTCATTTTGTTTTGTGAATCTAATCGTGGTAGTTTTTCCTTGCATGTTCTCGGGTTTTATTTGCTTCCGCTGCGAGTATGCGTTCATACCCTCCATCGAGACCTAACAATTGGGGCCTTCCTCACAGGTTCTTCATTAGTCATATGGGCCTTCCCCTTCCTTATCCGTTCTTTCCTAAAATGTTCCTCTTCAGATTCAGTCAATCTGCAAAAAGTGTAATTCATTTACCAAAAACAAGGCCAACAAAATACAAAAAAAAAAAAATCCAATACATACCCATTCTATCATGACAACCTCTTGATTTAATTGGTCCATCATCATCAACATCAGTTTCAGCTCCTATAAGTCAGTATGAAAAAATATAATTCATTTACAAAAAGGAAAAAAAAAAGAACAAACTTTTTTAGATACATACCCATTGCATCATGAAATTCACTTGATTTAGTTGGTCCTTCATCCTCAACATCAGTTTCAGCTCCTACAAGTCAGTAAGAAAAAGAAAATGTAATTCATTTACAACAAAAAAATAAGAAGGCCAAAAAAATAACAAACTTTTTCAGTTCCATACCCATTGCATCATGAAATTCACTTGACTTAGCAGGTCCTCATCCTCAACATCACTTTCAGCACTTACAAGTCAGCATGAAAAAAAAAGTAATTCATTTACAAAAAAAGGAACAAAAAAAGAACAAACTTTTTCAGTTCCATACCTTTACCATCATGACCTGCACCTGAATTTGCTGGTCTTCATCTTCTGCATCTGTTTCAGCTCCTACAAATGAGTATTAAAAAAATGTCACTATTCAAACCAAAAAAGGAAGGCCAAACATATAACAAACTTTTTTTAGTTCCATACCTTTACCATCATAATCTACACTTGCATTTGCTGGTCCTTTATCCTCTAATCTGTTTCAGCTCCTACAAATGAGTATTCAAGAAAATGTCATTCATTCAAACCAAAAAAAATGAAGACCAAAAAAATAACAAAGAATTTCAAATACATACCCATTCCATCATGACAACCACTTGATTTTGCTAGTCCTTCATTCTCAACATCAGTTTCAGCTCCTGCAAGTTAGTATAAAAAATGTTATTCATTTTAAAAAAAGGAAAGAAAAAAAAACACAAACTTTTTTCAGTTCCATACCTTTACCATCATGATCTGCACTTGCATTTGCTGGTCCTTCATCCTATGTATCTGTTTAAAAAATAAAAAAATTAGATACAAAATTGAAAGTGACATAATTTTAAAAAGGTTTTGCAGTGTCATACCCTTTCCATCATGAAATGCACTTCCATTTCTTCCTCTACCAATACCTGACATTTCCACCTCACTATCACTTGACAGTTCTTGAATTATTCTCTTCCCATTTAACGTCCCAAATTTATCAAGCTTGTAATCTTTCAATAGACGCTTAACCTCTTTCAGTGAGAAGTACTCATTCTCATCTTCCCATAATCTCTGTCTCTCCCTCTTTAGTATTTGTACACCTATTGTTCTCATTTTTTCTGCATTAGTGCCCCCAAAATATTCCCACCTGGAGGTAGTATATGTAATGGTGCCTCTCCATCTATTATGTACATATTCAAAGCTGAATCCTTACATTTATGCTGCATCAACCACCTACCTACATCCTCATCATCGTGTATATCAATGACCAACTTCTTCTGATTATAGTGCAGAGAACTTGTGGGCTCACATCCTAAGTCATGCACGAAGCCAGTTATCTTGAAGTAGTTGCATTGGTCTTCACTGACTACAAAGGGTTTCATATTACCCCCTTCATACTCATTACTAGGACCTACAAATTTCCCCCCATAGAAGATTTGAATACACACATCCCTTTCAACCGTGCACTGATACACATAACCTATCTTTGGTTGTGCTTGTCCACCACTTCGTTTCTGCAAAAAATCGAAAAAAGTACATGATTTACTAACAATCTCTAAAACCATAAATCGAAAACTGAACTCTAACTAAACCTTAACAACTTTTAACAGATAATATACAGGGAATGGAACTTACTCGAGCCATTGACCTTCAGCTTTGTTTTCGTGTTGTTCTTCGCACCTCGTTTCCTCTATGTCTTCGTTTCCTCTTCGTCTTCATTCTCTCTCTATCAGAAACCTCAGAAATGAAGTGGAGTGTGTAAGTGTGAGTGGTGAGAAGAAGAAACGCACTCGTGAGAAGCTAAGGAGTCAAAAAGGCCTGAGGGCATATGTGTTATTTCGCCTCAAGTTATGTGCACATGTGTGGAACATGCCACAACTTAACGGGACAAATATAACGGCATCTTAGTTTTGGTACTAAAGTGGAATTTCCAAATATTTAGGGTACTCAACTGGCACAATAAACATTTAGGGTACTAAAATCGAAATCCGAAAGTTTTAGGGTACTAAAAAGGAATTACCCATTTTTTTTGACTAAAGGGTGCAACTTTTATTAATAGTAAAGTATAACAGAGATGTGCATTAAGGAACATGATCTCTGACCACTAGAAAAGAACACACATCGAACACAGAGTTCATAATTCTTTTTATCAATGTAATCGTCGCAGACGGTTTTGAAAACATAAATGAAACCTATTGAAACAGATTCTGGGATGCCATCACAAACGGTATTGAAACGCCATAGAGGCCGCCATAAAGGCAGGTAGGAAGGGTGGGGGATGAGAAGATGGTACTGGAAGTCCCGTTCCAAAGCTCGAGCAAGGACTGCATCAATAGTATTGGGAGAATATATGTGAAACAAGGTTCCCTCCCAGGAAAAGTCCCTGAATCTCTGCTCGTTAGGTTTTGATCCTGCAAAAATGAAATCAGAGAAAATAAAAAAGACCCACTCGATTACCCAGGTCCAAAATCGAGAAAGGGGTCGAGGAGGGTGAGGTGGTTTAGGCCAGGGAGGTGGACGCGCCGACAGTAGCTTCAGATACGACGGAGGCGGGTTCAGAGGCGGCTTTAGAGGCGACTGCAAAGACAGAGGTGGCAGCTTCAGAGACGAAAAATGATCAAAAGGCGGCGGGGGCTGCTCGAAGATGAGGATCGGTTGTGGGTGCGGCGCCATTGGATCGGGGTTAGACCCAGAGTCCCAATTACTACGATGCGAACCCAGGATAGAGACGGTGGGAAGCTGCGAATCTGGCGGAGATGTCACCGGAGATGGCGTAGGAGACCCCGATGGAGGCGAGGGGCGTGGTGAGGGGGCACGACAATCAACCGTTGAGTTTGGATTGCGTCCAAACCCGGGTCAGAGGAGAATAAGGGAGATACTAGAGTAGGACCACTATGGGAAATGGAACCTTGACCGAAACCAGGCCGAGAGATCGGGACACGCCGAGGGCGGCAACACCGCGAGAAGGGAAAAACCCTAGTAGACATTCGTTAGCTGTTAGGATTAAATCTATTAAATCCATTTTTAATCGTAAGAAAGTATTTTATTGATAGAATTCAAAATTCAAACACTATACAACAATGACATTAAAAATATGAGAATAAATACTAAAATAAATTAAAATGAAAAGGAGAGACTGGAGTCGTGATCCGTAGACAATAGACGCTAACCCTTTAAATACGGCGAACTAAGGACAATTAACTAGGAGATCGTAAACATTGGATTGGCTACTGGGGTGTAGCACAAAGATCTCATTATCTGACTCGACCTAAAGTTTCGCGTAACGATATCTCTGACAATTTTGAGGGGATAACGAGAAACTGGGGAGAACACCAGACATTACACCGACGGTGGTAGTGCGAGTCGTGCGTGCCCATACACAGCTCTATACTAGTTGACCCGATCATAATCCCAAGTGAGGCCGCGCATCAGTTCTCGCTTAGATTGTGTCCTGGTAAACTACACTCACTGGTCTTGGCTTATCTAGGTGTTTGAAGCACACGCGGGGATCTCCTGGTTAGGCAGGAGGTCTTGTATTGTCGTCGCCTTGCGATAATGCTCTTTCTAAATTTTAGAATGTGTAACAGTGGTATCTATGGTTCGATGATGAGACCATGTCTTATTTCTCGATTTTTTGTTTATTTTGCACGTAAAAAACATCATTTTAATGTAGTTTAGCTTCTTTTCAATTTTGATCCTTTGTCACTCCACGCCTTGGAGGAACATGGTGGTAGGTCATTTGATAGAGAGACTCCAATGTTTAGCTGCACGCTGTGGATCTCGACGGTGGAGCTGCGTAAACTCTATAAAAGCAAATGTTAGGTTATTTGTTGTCACGCCCCAAATCCGATTTTGACCGGACTCGAGACGTGAACCAAAAAGTAACGATGAAAACCGCTTTTAAAACAATAGATTGATTCAAATATCCTTTAAACAAGTAAATCACATAGTAAGAGTCAACGCTCAAATGCGAAAATAGACAATGAGTTTGGTACACAAGAGTACGTCTCTATAACACCCAACTCCCGGACTCTCGCTAAGCTCCCTAGCTTCAAGACGTGCTCTAGTCCAACTCGCTGACAAAACCTGTAGGAAAAGTCGTAAAGGGGATGGGCATTTTCGCTCATCGCCACGGATATCTGTCCGACTATGGCATGCTAGCAAAGCAACAATAAAGACAGTTTAAACAGAGTAACCCAATGCCAACACTTAAGCCAAAACAAGACAACCATAACTCAAACCTGAAACTCATCCGTCCCACAGACAAATTTCTAATCACAAAGACACCTATCAACACTCATCCCATTCAGGGCAAACATCATACCTGCACTTGATACCAAACCGTCACACAGACAATCCTCCACGACTATAGCATCGCTAACCTTCCCACACAGGAGAACACGTAATACGGATATAACCCAACAGATCATACTTGCAAACACACTCAATAATACAAAGAAACAACACACAAATGCATCCAGCATCACACTGGATCACATACCTACTGCACGGTATGAGGCAATAGCACATTTTACCGATACCGAGTTGAAAGGCAGACGCACCTTATCACGGAACAATAGCATATTTTACCGACATCGAGTCGAAAGGCAGGCGCACCTTATCACGGAACAATATCACATTTTACCGACACTTAGTCGGAAGGCAGGCGTGCCTCATCACGAAACTATAGCACATTTTACCGACACATAGTCGGAAGGCAGGCGTGCCTCGAACATACAACAAGTCAGACATTACCATGACAACACTCGACAAGAGGTAACACACAGTCATGACCGGTCATCAAAATGTCACCCAACCAATAATACCGCACTTACCGTCAATACTTACTCACATACCACCAATCGCATCAATTCATAAGTCACTTAATCAATATCACCACATTAATTCAATACTTAATCAAATTATCCATCAAATCTTGAATCACTCAGTAACTAAGCACAATCGATGCCTTAAGCATAACAACAAACGATCATTCCAATCAAAAGCATTCATCAAGAGGCAATGCACAACATCACACAACCTATAGACGTGACATGGCCCACATGCGATTCTACAACACAGCAAGTCCACAAACCTACGAGCGCGACATGGCCCACATGCGATTCTACAACACGACAAGTCCACAAACCTACGAGCACGACATGGCCCACATGCGATTCTACAATTTAAAACGACTACACTAGTTATTCACATCCAACATGTGATTCTAGTTATTCACATCCTATATGCGTTTACTAGCAACTTTCCTTAGTTTAACCAATAACCGCTACTTTTCCCTACCTCACAAGCGATCCAACTCCACCAAGCGCGAACCGTCAACGACCTCCTTCTCCATGATCAAATACAAGGTCTAAGAAAACAAAGTAACACAAAAACTCAATACAAGCCTAAATTCAAACAAAATGGAAAAAACACTAAATTTAACCCCCAACAAGTCGCCTCTTTAAATAAAACGAGTACGAGACACGATTTGGGAACTACTAAATCCACCGGCAACACAAGCAGCGACACCTGGCCAAGTGGGCCCCACTTGGTCGTGGGTGTGCAGGACCGGACCCACCAAGGGCCGACCTCGGCTCGAATCCCGAGGTACACACCCCGCGACACGCATCCCGAGACACAGATCCCGAGAACGCGCCATGGTCGGACCTCCGGTGAGCCTTCGGTCCCCGGAAAACTCTACCTTTCCTCCCAAAAACGTCCCAAACGAGCTCTAGGTCCTTAATCTCTCAAGTTTCAACTACAAACATCACCAATTTGCTCCAATTTCACATTTCCCCCAATTCCAAAAGTTCGGGTTTCACCAAATTCTTCTAATTTCACCAATTTTCTTCCATTACTACTTAATTCCATCAAGGTATTATCATTTCCAACAAGACCCAATCCAATTTCATCTAAATCCAACAAGACCCATAATCTTAAGTTCTTCAACAGTGAAAAGAAATGGGTTCTTACCGTAGGAAATGAAGAGATGAAGAGGAATATGGAGAAATTGAGGAGTTTTGATGGTAGAATCAAAGGCAAATGATCTTCTTCTTCTTCTTCTTCTTCTTCTTCTTCTTCTTCTTCTTCTTCTTCTTCTTCTTCTTCTTCTTCTTCTTCTTCTTCTTCTTCTTCTTCTTCTTCTTCAATAATGGAGGCTCAAGCTCTCTTTTCTCTCTCTAAATTCCGGACAAGGCAAGAAAAATGCTGAAATTTGGTTCACATGTGGCCTTTAACCTAAAGTGGCAAAGTCTTAAAGCTCCTTTTCCCTTGTTTCATCTTTTTGAGAAAAAGTAAGGTCAAAAGTGTCTTTTCTCATACACTTTTCTCTCTTCCAAGGAGTTAGGGACAAGTGTCCAAGTGGGGTCCACCTGCACTCATAAATATCTTAGCCCAATAATTTAAAATCCGATAAACTCCAATTTTGAACCCGTTCAACCCGAAATTTACTTTTTCACGAAAACCCTTATTTGCAAGGAAATGACCCAATTAAGCTAGCCGTAACGACGGCTAAGATTTTTGGGTCCCGAATAAGTCCCGGGCAACCCAAACGTCACCGGTTGACTTTTTCGACGAAAAGTCAACCTTTCCCAGATTCGTCCCAAAGTTGCCCTAAGCTTTCCCGAACCTAACTTGATCGCTTTAGAGTTCTCTTAAGGTCCGAAATGACCCTCGGCTTCAAGCCTGTGTTTATTTGAATAAATAACATAATTTGACTTTAATTCCGTTTCCTGTCGGTTTGACCGACGTTGATCGGACGTGGTTCTTACATTTGTGGGTGGTGCTTCATTTGGGGTCCAAAAATTGAGAGGGTTTCAATCAATATAAGACTTTCCTCTCAAAGATTTGAGCAATATCTACAACCACAGAGCAAGGAGCATTCAAGCATCATGAAGCCTCCCATCTTTTTTCTCCTCTTGATTTTCATATGTTGAAACTTTGGAAAGTTGGAGGAAGATGGGAAATCATCTAGACCTAGTTTTTGATTGGGGTTTTCAACCCAATATTGATGAAATTCTTCCTATCCTACCTTTATTTCATATTTATGGGTTTTTCATGAATGTTTATATTGTATTTATGTATTCCATGAGATTGGGATTTAATCCTTTGGTCATGGATATTGTAAAAATGATTAACTTCTTTAATCTAATACATGTATTCAAGTTTATTTTGATGTTGGTGATGTTAATTTCATGATTTTGAGTTACTTAAACTAATTAGCATCTAGGTCATTTATGGGTAGTTATCCATGAGAGTTGGGTGTTCATGTATGATTTCTTGCTTTGTGCTTTAATTATCATAAAACAAGGGGCACCACGCGATGCACGGTGTATGACGTGAGAAATAACATGTGATACTTGTGTAGTAGAGAGGTACTGTGTTTGTTGTTGTGCATGAGATTGGAGACGGTGATTAGAACGGGTGCATAAATTTGATTTGTATTGCAATAACAGGTTGAATTAACAAATTGTGGAGGTTGGTTTAAATTAATATGTAGGGGAAATTATATGTGTTATGAACATAATAATTTAGAGTGGGTGAGATGATGTGTTTTATGTATGGGCTATTAGTGTTAATGGGTTAGTGGTAAGGTCGTAGCCCATGGGTGGAGGGTCCATGTTTAGAGGCAAGTGTGTAAAACGGGTTGTTTTATTTGGGTGTAGACAGAAAATGTGTGGGCCGCTTTTATTAGTGTGGGTCTGATATGGGCTTGTGGGTAATGGGTTTGGCTTCAAGGTCGAAGCCCATGGGAGGAGTTGCAGGCGAGGCCCAAATCTGTGGCGTGACTGTTGTTTGAAATGTTAGAAACCGAAACGTTGTTTCGGTAATACAAGAGACATACGGCTACAGAAGAGGAAACGATCGAGAGAAGAAAAGGAAGCACCGTCTGGGTAGAGAGAAGGACGAGTGTTTGGTTCCACCGGTTTAATTGGGTGTTTCCCCCTCGGTGGTTCTTTCCTTCATCCCGTTTGGTGGTCTGGGTTGTAGGCTTCGCCCTACTTCGTCGCTGTTGTTTCTCCCCGTCCGTCCTCTACTCGCCTACTCTGCTCTGGAGCTCCTTCTCTTCTGGTTGTGTTGGCCCTAGTGTTGTCGTTTCCGACAGCAAGTCATCTCTGTTTTCTAGAGGAGGTCTCGATTTTTCGGTTTCCTCGGGTGGGCTACGTGTCCATTTCTCGCGTCCGACGGTGTTGACTGCCGGTTGAGTGGAAGTCAAAGGGCTTTGGGTGGCTGTTTGGTTCCATTCAGTGTGGAGGTCGCGTGCTCCGTCTTTCTCGGGTGGGCTTCTTGCCTCTCCCGAGTCCGGTGGTGTTGGCCGCCGACCGTTCCTAAACTAAGGGTTCCTGGTGAGATTCTGTGCTTGTGTGGTTGTTCTGGTCCCGAGGTCTGAGGCTGTTAAAGTTCCGAAGCTATTTTCTCTCTTAGCTACCGTTATTGGGGACATGGTGTATAAAGGGGATAATAGTTTCGTCATGTTGGCGAAGTGTTTTGTCATTCCAAACACATATGATCTAGAGTTGATTGAAGTGATGTCCCTGAATGAGGCCTTAGCATGGATTTATGAGGAGGGATGGCCAACAGGAACTGCGAGAAGTGATTACCTAGGAGTAGTATCTTGTTTCCACTATTAGTCACCGTTGTTGTCCGTAGTCGTGGGTCTTGGTGTTTTTTGTTTGTTATGGGGAATCTTGCATAGTCGTTCGTTGTCTTCGGCGTAGTAGTGCTGCCAGTCATGTGGGTTCTCGGTGGTCGTGCCGGGAAGCTTCCTCTGTCGTTCACGCCATGTCAAGCGTAGCTTGGTTCCGTAGCCCTCCGGAGTGGTGGAATTTTCTTAGGACCAATCCTCCTCAAGAGCTCGCCAACGAGTTAGAAGGTCTTCCATTGACCATGGGTATGTTTTTCCCAACTCATAAAATATGCTCTATTTTTGCAAGACATAGTTCTCAACTCATACAACAGATCCTATTTTTGCAAATCATGGCCATCCTTCTTTAACAATTGTGAAAAAAGTGAAATTACCTTCTTTGTGAACGGCCTTGTTATTGTCAATTTGTAATATTAAAATTCATTGCCAATATATGAATATCATATCAGTTGAAACATAACTTACATGGCTTCGCAATGAATATAAGCACAAAAGTAAAAATTTGCGCATCAGAATAGTTCAAATGTACAACTAATTAATCTATATACGCAATTGCAACAACTAATCTTGTCACATGTATCTGCATTTTGATTTAATATATGCTAATTTTCAACTCTGATCATAATTTGAGGACACTCTAGGATCTGATCTTTCCGTCACACGCTCTTATTGTCTTGGCTTCTTCTTTGCTAGCCCTGAAGATGATCCAACCTGCAAAATCAGAATCAACAAAACTCAGTGTTTTGCCAATGATAATGAAAGGCAACCGTTTAGAAAACTATTAGCTTGCCTCACGGACATACCATTCCATTGCAAAGGATAAATAAACTTCTGATTTCTTAAACGATTTTGCTTCAAGACTTTGTAATCTAATTCAATGCCTTTTTTATTAGGGAAAACGCTGGTTCAAACCTTTCTCAACGTTTCGTTCTCACGTCCAAACTCGGACCAACGTTTCGTGTCAATTCCATATTTAAAAGGTTTGGTTTTTTGCACAAAGTATAAAAAACTGTTGAAATGGTGGATGGTGTTAGTTTTAGTTACGGAAAAATTGTTAAACTATTAAAAACTGTCAAAGGAAGAAGAAGCTTAAAAGACAATTTCGGGACAAAATTGTCATTAAAAAATTTCAGACCCCTAATGTGACTTGCACATGCTAGATGAGGTAACAGTGTTGTTAACTTTGACAGTTTTTTATACTTTGTTCAAAAAACCAAACTTTTTAAGTATGGAATTGACACGAAACGTTAGTCCTGGTTAGGATGTGAAAACGAAACGTTGAGAAAGGTTTGGAACCAGCGTTATCCCTTTTTATTATCCAAAATTGATGCCTAGAAATGACAAAATATACAGAAAGAACCACTTACAGTGGTTGAGAGCTGTTTGCTGATGTATGCCTGCCATTGATCTCAACATGGCTTCAAGTGTGTCTCTGGTAAGTTGAAACTTCACCTCCGTCTCTCCTAAAAGAGACTTCGTAAAATCTTGCAACTACAAATCACATAGAGGAGTTGGAGACAATTTTAAAAAAATGGTATAGCTTGAAAGCGAGGGCATTATTTCAGTTAGGGATAATTGCAAAAAAGTTCCCAGAGGTATTCATTTGTTGCAACTTGTAGCCCTCTACTTTGACGATTACGAAAAAATACCGAACTTGTCTTTGTCTTTTTTTTTCCTGCATTTTCTGTCTGGTCTGGTGTTTATGTTCTGAACTTATAGGTTAAATTTGCAGGAGAAGCTATTTTTTTTCTATTGGATTTGACAAAATTGATCAAAGATGGTGAAGAAAAGTAAGAGTAGCAATCATGATTCATACTTTGTTTTGCATAATGAATTATTTTAAGCATTCTAAATCATGATTTTGTCTCTGGTAGTCAATGCATCTCCTGATTCCCTTGAATAGGAGTTGATTAAAAGATCTGGTTTATATATATAAAAAAATCTCAAATCCATACTACAGTAATGAACAATTAAACTAACATTTACAAAGCATTTTTTTTTATCAGCGAAAGCATATTAAAATTACCTTTAGAGGAAAAAGATACAAAGCAGAAAAACCCAAACCAGCTACCGTTTGAGAAATAAAGCCAGACAAAAAACAATAAAAAGTGTAAACCTAAGCACAAGCTGCTCATCCCCAAACCAAAGTACGATGAAAAGAAGCCTTGAGTGAAAATCCTTGAGGGGCCTGAGAGTATGCAAGTGGATGGGGATGAAACTGAATTCCCTTGAGAGGCTTGAGAATGTTGTGAATGGGTGTATTGCATTCCCTTGAGAGGCCTGTGAGTAAGCAACCCTGTGAATGCATGTGAAACTTGTGAATGGAGTGTAAGAGGATGAGAGCGTGCCTAGAAATCCACGGAAAAAACAGGGTAGGAAAATCGGAAAGTCAACCAAAGAGCCCGGAGCAAAACAGATCTGAATACCCAGATTTTCCAGCCTTGAAGCACAGAAGAAATCAACAGCTACATACAACCACTCTTCCCTAGCTAAGAAGGAATGACATTTACTCCCTTGTCCACAAAAACTTCGAAAACCCTAAGAGGTTGGGAGATCTTGCAGATGCCGGTGGCCAGGACCACAACACGGTAGGGACAAAAACCGATCCCAAGAACTAATCAATCAAAATCCATGGGGCAAAGTCCCATGCTATCACCGGAGGCCAACCCCAACCGGGAATTCCGCCCACAGAAGTGGATGGGGGCACAAGAAGATCAATCGAAGAGCCAAGATAACGGAAGGGAAAAGAAAACCTAACTTAGACAGAGAGGAGGGAATAAGGCATACCTGACCTCAAAGGAGAGGAAAGGAGTCCCGAGGAGCCACCAAAGGAGAAGACCGACCCTCCAGCGAAGATAGAGACCTAGAGCCACGACGATCCTTGGGAAGGAAACGCGTATCACGTCCATAACCGAATCTCGTCTTCGGAACCTGAAAAGAAGACCAGAACCTTGAAGCCGCCGAAAGGAACCAAAGCGCCCGAAGCCTCGACGAACTACCCAACCTTGACGAACCCAAGCAGCACGTCCAGGAACATGCCTGAGAACAACCCCTCTACTGATACAGGTAAACCCCCATCACACCTCATCAATGGATAAACAGCGGAGTTGGGAATTTCGGGGGCCAACACCCAACCGGGCCGACATCCTTGTAACTGCTAAGGGAACCGAAAAGATCTGGCAAGCAGCTCCGGCGAAGAGGGAGGAGGGGGACGAGCCAAAACACCTGAATGGGCCAGGGCCCAAGCCCACGACTGGACATTGCCCGGAAGTAGCACCAGCCCCAAGATTAGGCTTGGCCAGCCCTACGGGCCCAACTAAGTCCAACCCAACCTGCACATCACACCCACGAACACAGCTACGCGAAGACGACTGAACCCCACGCACCCGAGAAATCCAGCGACTCCTGCGACCAGCATAGTCCGGAAAGCAGGGAAACACGATCCACGAGCTGCCGCAACCGAGGAGAGGAGAAAACACCAGGAGAAACGGAGAAGAAGAACCGGTGGAGACTGATCTGGGCAGCTGAGCTTCAAATATGGCCTTCGAGGCACCGACGCCGGCCACCGGCGAAGCCCTCAGCGGAGGGGAGACGACAAGAAACAACAAAAGGAAGGAAGAGTAGGTAAACGAGGGAGCAAGCGAAAGGAAGCCGGGATTTGGATTGTCGGGTCAGAACAACGAGGAAGGAGCAGATCCTCGCCGACGACAGCCACAACCGTGGTGGTCGTGGATGTCACCGACGAAGGAGAGGGTAAGCGACGAGATTTATGGTTATGCAAGGAAGGTGAAGGGGCACACGGTTCCCAAGTCAGAGAAAGCTATCTACTCTAATCTACCTTAACACCTTTCAATGTTTTAATGACATTTACAAAGCATTGATTGTGCATTTTTATCACCAGACAAGAATCAACATGTTTCAAGGTTTATGGAACTGAATTGTTGTTACCTAGTTGGGTAAGACAACTTCAGACAATCAAAATGGTCCACGTCACAACATAGATTACATGGAATTGATAGGAAATGAACAGAAACAAACCTGATGAAACCACCTCTTTGAGTAACTTCTTTGTAAATGTGGTAAAGATCCACAACCATTTCTCGAGCATTTAAGCTGCAATTAAGGATTAATGAACCGTATCACAGAAAAGCAAGTTGGAAGAACTTATAATATAGCCAAATTATATAATGATTAAGCATCCTAATAATTTCATAATCCAAGTCATCACTGTTTGGTTGTTGAGAAAAGCACAGGAATTAAAGAATCAGTGACTTGCCACAAATCTGAAGGGAACAGAAATGTTCAAAAGGGTTTCAACTAACTTGAAGTTGTATTTATTTCCCCGTATTTTCTACTCACCATAATATTAATTATCTTAAATATAGTTTTCAAGCAGAACAAATCTCTTATGGCATAGATATGCAGGTAAAGAAAAACAAAACACATCATTTGCAGCTACCAAAAACAACAGACATTATCAGTACCAAATTCTCCTTAAAGATCTGTATCAAGGTTGCCACAACACATTTGTTTTTACTATAATGCTACCAATGCATGACTAATTTATCTACCAATTAGTCTTTAGTGTATCAACATGCAATTTTACAACTAATATATTTGATGTTCATACGGTAAAACAACTCCATTAACAAAAGGCAAGGTGTTTTTCTTTCATCATATTAATCAATAGATCATGTGGTTGGTGGCTATGAAATGTTATAAGAAATCATTACAAATCTTATCCAAACATATAGAAAATACATTTTCTTGTGCGCTGAAGCTAAGAGCACAACCATCCAAAATCAGAGAACAAAATGCTATTGAAACTTGGAAAGATGATGATATTTTAGGATTTTGGCGTTAAGTAAAAGCTTTATTCATTTCGTTGAGGCCTCAGCCTTGTGCACCTCGGATCTGAAGATCCTGCAAATAAGGACAATGCTTATGAATACAAATCAGTCTCTATTAAAAATTCAGTGTTACCCAAAACTACCACATACCGATTGCTGAGCATACTTAAGGAGCCACTGATCAAAACTTGTGCATGGTTTCCTGCCTGCAATGAAAGGAGGTTGTTAAGAAATACATGTATCAACTAAAGTATGCTTATGCCTATCCACTAAACACTGAACAATACACAACAGACACATGTTACTAAATGCTATACCTCCATAAAATTTTATTTTCAAATAGAAAAGTAATTCAAATGGGCAGAAAAAAACTATCAATTAATCAAGATGAAATTTATAACACCTACTTTTCCAATAAAACAATGCATCTAAGAAAAACATGAGGAAATCATCAGATTACCTGCAGAACGGATACCAAAGAGATAGAACTTCCAGTAAGTGACTGAGGGATTGACAACTTTGACTTTGGGTTAGCAGAATAGGCTGGAGGAGATCTGATAGAACTTTCAAGGTATTAGCTGAATTCTTCATTTTTCTTGAAGGAGAATCTGAGTCAGGGATTGCAAAGCAGAAGTAATGGAGACAATTCAGTGTTACCTAGAACTGTGTCTTCTTCTAAAACAATATCTAGAAGTGAAAAGACAACAAAAGATTCGCTCAAATGGAAAGGTCCTAAGAATTAAATACCTCAAAATTTGGTTGTCTTGACCCGCTGGATGACGGGCCCCAAGACACGGCCAAGAGAACGAGAAGACGCGCTTACTTTTGGCCCCAATGGGTTTCTATTCCCCCTTGGGCCCTAGTCTCTAAGGGTTCGGGTCGGGGTCCTCAACGATACTAAAGGTGCATGAATCGACGGGGAGGGTTCCAACGCGTTTGGGATCTGGGAGAGCTATCCACGAGGAACCGCTAATGGATGGTCCAAAAAGAATTGTACTTTGGCTGCTTCAAGTGAACGCAAACCATAGTTGAGGAGGCATGGGGTGGGCTCGCCGGTAGCCTAATCTCATATCCAATTTGAGTTCGTCCCTACCTTGCAAAAGCTGATTCGATGAGATCTGGAGCATGTAAACAACGTCCCTCCCCGGCGAGAACTACACTAACAGCATTTGCACTACCCAATCCCAATCAAATGTATCACGAATTGACCCAGTGTTGACAAAATTTTGGATGTTATAACACCAAGCCGATAAGATTGAAGTAGAAGTAAAAGGGGGATTTGGCTTTCGCCTGCCAGAGGACATGGGTGACAAGGGTTCCTTACCCCGTTCCGGCGGACGAAGAAACTCTGATGAATGAGGTCTCTACCGAGAAGTTGTGTCCCTGGTCAGACAGTCGTGGTGGTTCTGGCTACGAAGCCCAGACGCATGAGGATGAGGCTCTACAACGACGAGTTTGGGGCTCTAGTCGTTCCAGATCTGACCTGCTCAGACATAGGAGAAGCTGGTCGAGGATGGGGATCTCGGTCACGGTGGTTCATGGTAGTCCATAGGGAAAGGGAAGCTGGTAACGAAAACGAGGGGGTAGGAATTGTCGCAACACAGTGAAAGGGGGTGAGGATCAGAGGAGGCAGAAGAAGTAGACGATAAGAAAGGAGGAAGCCCATGAAACGACAAACAAGCCAGACACACCTCCATTGATAACCCCCGAGGCCAAAGCCCGAGTGACCGTCAGTGGTAGTGGCACCAAGACAAAGGGGATACAAGGTCCTTGACGGTGCTTATTAAGAGCGTTCAGACAATATTATGTGCTTAATTAGATACTTTTTAAATTTACTTTAGCATTAGATAGAGTAAACTAGAGTTGAGATTTATGATTTCATGTTTCCTTGAAAGTTAAAAATGAATTGGCTATCTAGTTAGTGTTAGATAATATGAATTCGACACAATAGTACTAGAGTAGTAGATGGGAACTTAATGTAAGTAGATACCTAAATCATGATAAATGGTGGGCAAGATGGAAGGGTCGAGAAAGACTCTATTCACCACCGGAGATGTATTTTTGGTAATCTTTATTTAGGGCATCTCTCGTTGTTGGTATAACTCTGATTGATGGTTGATGCTAATTCATCTTGTCACGCCCCAATTTCAGTAAACCGAACTCGGGACGCAAACATTTAAAATCATAAAACATTTGAAACCTGTTTTGTATAAACACTTTGAAATTGCTGTTTAGTTTCCAAAATAATATTTACAACTCAAAAAGCGTCCCAACGAACGGACAAGGTACATGTATCCGTCACTATACTCAAAAGATAAAACCCAGACTTCGCTCCTAGCTCCACAAGCTTCTAGAGCTCACCTAGTCCGTCCTGTGATCAGTACCTGTAGGAAAAGCAGCTAGGGGTGAGCGTTCGCTCACCACCACAGATAACAGACTGACTACGACATACTTAGCAGACAATGCCGGTAACACCAAAATCAAACCCAACACCAGGACCACAATCCCCAACTCAAGTACTCAACTGACCCACAACCCGTTACCTTCCTCAACAGACTCAGCCTCAAACTCATAAAGTAAACCCGACACAACCATTGACGACCTCCTCCAAAGACAACGAACACGGATCAGGCTAGCCAAAGAATGCTCACAACCTGCCGAGACTTGAACACGGATCAGGCTAGCCAAAGAATGCTCACAACCTGCCGAGACTCGAACTTGGTCAGGCCAGCCAAAGAATGCTCGCAACCTACCGGGATCCGCAATCACAATCACAAGCAAGGTTCAAAAAATAGTAACAAGACCAGTTCAACACTCCACAGGCACTCATGGCCACTCAAGACTCCAACGGTAAAAAAACTCGGGTTCAACAACCCCACGGGCCCTCATGGCCTCCCAAGACACACCAACAGTAACTCACGGGCTCAACAACCCCACGGGCACTCATGGCCTCCCAAGACACCAACAATAAAATACGGGCTCTCATGGCCACCCAAGACACCAACAATAAAACACGGGCTCTCATGGCCACACAAGACACCAACAATAAAACACGGGCTCTCATGGCCACCCAAGACACCAACAATAATATACGGGCTCTCATGGCCACCCAAGACATAAATTAAACAGTCAACCTCCGGGCATGGTCATATGCCTCCAGTAATTCTAATATCGCTAAGTTCTCTGCTCCTACGACACTGCTAAGTGTCACATGCTTTTCTCATAAACGCTACGTTCCCGTATCATGCCTTTCTAATATTCGATAAACCTAATTAACCCACGACACCCCGGTGTCACATGCAATTCTACTGTTAACTTTCCCTAGTCAGGGCCGAGATACGACTACTTTTCCCTACCTCGTATAAGTTCTCCAAAAGTGCTCAACTAAGCCCCGGCGCGATCCCCGTCACTCGCCTAACTTCCCTTTGCCTCGAGCACAATTTTAAGGTACTTTAAACTCGCAGGACAATAAGCTGAAATTTAATAAACTTAACACCCAAACGTAACCCCGACAATGTCGATCACTCCCAAACTTCCCAATTACTCGACATTGTCGAAAAAGGACCCGTAAAGGCCCGATTCGCCCGACATGGCGAATCTGCCCGGGTTTTGGAAATGCCCTTCCGGGGCTCCAAAAATTTCCGTTTTCGTTTCTACGGTCTTAGAATAATTCAAGGGGCCCGACCACCATGGTGGTGGCTGGTCCCAGCTCCGGCCAGCCACCCCATGGTCGGCCGGCCACCACCCACGGTGGCCGGAGGTCCTCCCGAGCTTCCGGTCACCGGAAAACGTTCCCCATCACCTCCAAACACCTCCAAAACGTCTCCAACACTTCCCCAACCTCAATACAACCCTAAACTAATAGTTTTACACAAACCCTAACTTTCAAAAATTAACAAATCGACGATCGGTTTAGTTCTTACCAAAGAGGAAGACGAGGGGAAGTCGATTTCTCCTTGCCTTGAGACGATCCAAAGGTTGGATATTCTCCAAACCCTAGCTCTTTCTCCTTCTCTCTTCTTCTCCTTCTCTCGCTAAACTCTCTCTTCTCTTTTTTTCTATTTTTTTTTTCTTTTGATTTAACCCATGGCCGAACCCCCCTTGTAGTCTCCCTTTCATTTCCCCCCCAAAACCTAACACCACCACTTGTTTGACAAGTGGCAAGGTGGGTCCCACACCTTTTGGGAAAATATCTATTAGATATTTTCCAATCAGATTCGCGAAAATCGGACGTTTCGGGCCCCGAACGGGCACTTTTTCCAAGAAATTACGAAACTTGACGGGCTACAAGGAAACGGCTCAACTAAGACCGTAGCGATGACGGCTAAGCTTTTTGGATCCAAAACGGTCCTCGAATGGACCAAAGCGTCACTCGGTTGACTTTTCCAGCGAAAAGTCAACATTTCCCAAATTGATCAGAAAGTTGCCCTGAGTCCCCCGGAACCCACTTTGGTCAATATCGGGGTCAACTTAAGTCCAGTATGATCCTCTGGGTCATTTTAGGCTCAATTAAGTGTGTGTCTTATAAACTTTAAATTTTCCTGTTTTTCGCAGGTTTGACTGGTGTTGACCGGGAGTGGTTATTACACATCTGGACAATATATTTCCACCATTTCATGACCATGTTCCCTCGAATTTATGTTTGATTTTTCATATTTACATGTGTTGATTTCCGAATATGAGAATGAAAGTGGCTAAATGTACAATTAATGGGTGATTTGATGGCAGTGTTCATTAGGGAGTAACAATCCATCTCAAACACCATATGGGTTGACTACCATGTAAGTTATGCATTGGGAACTTGGATATTTTAGCCTAGTGTTGACATATCACGTCTCTTTGAGTTAAGATATGCAAGTAGAGATTTGTATGATTGATAGTATTTGGCTATTTCCCACCTCTCCCCCCATATGGATAGAGTCAAGAGATGAGGATGAGGAAAGGATGATGTGGATCGTTTCTTATGATTCCTTGGTATTGGGTCAAAATTAAGGCAATCTAGGAAGGTATCATGACCTTAGGAGGGACATAGCGTACAAGTTGAGCAAATCTTGATTTCTTATACTTTGGCCTAGACTAGTCAATCACTATAAAGAATGCATTTTTTGTTCAACGATTGAACTTTTAGATCAAAGAACTACATCTTATTTGATTACTTATCCGATTATTAGTGGTATTCGTTACTGTCCGGGCATGGTATTGCACCCTCTCCCCGAGACTAGGACTTGGGTGATTTCGTGAGACCTTGTATACCAGAACCTCGTGTTCCAAGACCATAAGGGAACCAAATCATGTGTGTATCCCATATCGTCAAATGTCATGATGACTCCTAACTATGAACCAATTGTTGTTGTGGAGGTTAACATGTTGGAGTTGGAGAAAGCAAGTTTGGAGGCGAATAACATGGAGGCCCAGTGTGATGATTTTTTAAGTTGCGTAGATGAGCATGACTTAGTCGACCTTAGTGCAATATCGCCACTTAAATTAGAGCGACACGTGACCAAAATCAAACGCCTCGAAATTCTCCTCGCTCGTTGCTTCCTAGGTACGTAGATGTTGTGGCTGTGTAGTTACGATTGTTTTTGTTATATGTACGCTATTTACATCTTTCCATGAGGACGTTCATTGTGTTTGTTTTTTTATGTAACACAATGGTTTAATGGAAGATATGACCAACATTTTTTCAATATTGTTGATCATATCTACCTCGGTTTTGGGTTTTCCTATTAATATTATGTTTTATATTATTTTGATATGTTTAATATTGTTGATATGTATTAAATTTTTTTAAAAAATTGGCAAATTATCGGGTATTAAATCAGATTAAATTTTTTTATAGACAAATAACAAAATTAACATAATCTGACAGCTAAATGAGCAGTTAATTCGCATTTCACTATTGCATGACCCTATCACATCAACAAGATAATTTAATATATTTAACAAAATGTAACAAATTTAAAATTCAATTAGCGTACTCCATTTAATTTCTGGAGATTTGAAAGCATACTCATGTTGTATCTAATTGTTGGAACAACATGACATTAGTTCATCATCTCGTAAAAAAATCATATTTCCATCAAAGGCCACCTTCTTCTTTGTGAATATGAAAAGTAAAACAGTTGATAGAACCAAAATTGAAATCACAATAACAAGAGGCAAGAGCAAGAGACTTAGGAAAGAAGGCAATACTAGAAGAAAAGGAACTAATACAAAAGATTAACTGAGATATAAGGGTTTAGGGAAACATAATGAAGAACTTGTAAGACCAATAGTATTTTTAGACATTTTCAAGAATCAAGCAAATAAGCTAAGAACAATTATCAAAGTAGTAGTGCAATAGAGCTTGTTTTTTTTATCGGCGAAAGCAAATTTAGATTCATCTCTTCTGAGGAAGAAAAGATTACAAAAAAAAAACAATCTCACTACAGATTGTCCAATCAAACAACAAATTGTCAACAAACAACAGAAAAGAAGAACCCCACCCCAACAAAAGTAAATGAGAACCAGTACGAGCAAGTGTATCCACCCCGCAGTATAAGTCTAAGACGAACAGAAGTATCCCACCCTGAGAAACACAAGTCTTGTGCAGCCATGAGAATAAGCAGTCATGAGTTTAGAGCTTGTTGAGTCTAGTAATCATTTGTGGTTTAACAAGGATTTGGAAAGACAAACTGCCCAAGAAATTTGAGGAACTCTAGATCTCCATAGTTTGAAAAAATTTGTGGTTTGCGATACCAAATATCCTTATTTGTTGAAAATTCTCACTTAATTACTATCTTGCACCTTTGGTGTTGGTTCTTACGATTTTTTTTCGGTTATATTTGATTTTTTAATATATAGTGGAATTTTATTAGATAATAAAGATTATAGACGCACGCCAAAGCCTAAGACTGAAAAGAGAGAGTAACATAAACTTGATGAACTAGAATGGTGAGATTTGAGTTTTGACCCATGGGTACTGGACGCTAACCCTTCAATAATATACCCGGCTAATCCAGGAACAATGTGATGGTGGACAGAGTCCATATTGGTGGCTACATAGCTGCAGCTCATAGTAGCAACTCCTGACTCGACCTAGGAATAGTTTTCACTATAATGCAATGTAGGAATGGATTTATGGCTCAACCAAAATAATAACAACAACGAAAGTGTTAATCCATAAACCCGAACCATGCCTCAAGAGTCTTTGTTGAACTAATAGGAACACAAAATCAAAGCAGCGGAATTAATTAAATGTTACTTAGTTGAAGTCATGGGAGATCACTTGATGAAGAAGAACAAAGGCTATGGATCTTCCAATGGATTATACTTGTTCCATGTAGTTCTAACTCTCAGATGGGGGTGAGAAGAAAGAGGAATGCCAAATACTCCATTGGGGACCATAACCATATATTTATAGATGACCAATGCTTAGTTGGCCAACTATTTGTAATTTCAATTAGACCCCCCAACCAAAGGAAATTACAACTTGGTATCTACACTTTTAAGTTCCATGACCACTTAATGATACCTATTAGATACACACTTTAATTGATCACTTTAAAATGTATCTATAACCTTAGTGATAACATGTACATTAAACACATATTTTCCCACCCAATGAATTTTAATCCAACAATCTCCGACTTGGGCAACATATGTTTTACTTGTGAAGTGTACAACCTTATGAGCTCAAAGCAGCATTCGTCAATGAACTTTAGAATAAACCAACAATGATAATGTATACAAGCATAGTCGAACGACACAAATCAATCATGGATGTGTAGCATGGAAATTACATGCAATGTGATCCGACATGCCTATTTCCAACTGGTCCACCTAAGTAAGGTCAATAACTGAAACAGAATGCAAGGACTGAATATTTTATTTCATCAGAATTAAGCACAAAACCTTAACCTTAACCTTAACCTTAACCTTAACCTTAACCTTATGCATAACCGCAAGCATGGGCAAAGTAAAAAACTCCCACTAATCCAAAATATCCTCAAGTGTTGTAATGCCCATACAGGCAGCATGCTCATGAAAGACCTTGGGCGGTAAGCCCTTAGTGAACGGATCCGCTATCATGGAGTTTGTCCCAATATGCTCTATGGATAATTGTCCATTTTGCATTCTTTCTTTTACAACTAGGAACTTTATGTCTATGTGTTTAGACTTTGACGAGCTCATGTTGTTGTTGGAATATGCAACTGCTGAGCTATTGTCACAATATAACTTTAGTGCTCTTTCAACATTCTCCAAAATGCGCAACCCAATGACAAAGTTTGGCAGCCAT
Source organism: Erodium maritimum (assembly GCA_963921825.1). NCBI lineage: Eukaryota > Viridiplantae > Streptophyta > Magnoliopsida > Geraniales > Geraniaceae > Erodium > Erodium maritimum. The sequence continues at coordinate 82,260,305 of OY997588.1, read as the reverse complement.
ATTCCCTGGTTCGATGCCTCATAGCATGCTATAATTTCTGTTTCCATAGTGGAGGAAGCTACAAGTGTTTGCTTAACACTTTTCCGCAATATAGCTCCTCCGGTTAATAAGAAAATATAGCATGATGTAGACTTTCTACTATCCTGGCACCTAGCGAAATCAGAATCTGAATACCCAATGACCTCCAAACGATCTGATTTCTTGTAAGTGAGCATGTAATGCTTTGTCATCTTTAGATACCTCATAACCTTTTTGGCTGCTATCCAATGATCCATGCCGGGGTTACTTAGATATCTGCCTAGCATCCCAACAACATACGCTACATCCGGACGCGTACATACTTGAGCATACATTAGACTCCCAACTGCCGATGCATAGGGAATCTTTTGCATTTCTTTCATATCAAGATTACCTTTAGGACATTGAGTGTCACGCTCCAATTTCAGCGAACCGAACTCGGGACGCGAACATTTAAAACATAAAACACTTAAAACTTGTTTTGAATAAAACTCTGATATTTCCATTTAGTTACCAAAAATAATAATATTTACAATACAAAAACGTCCCAACAAGTGGACAAGGTACAATATCCGTCACTAGACTCAACAAAATAAAAACCAGACTCCGCTCCAAGGTCCATGAACTTCAAGAGCTAACCTAGTCCGTCCGGTGATCAGTACTTGTAGGAAAAGCAGCTAGGGGTGAGCGTTCGCTCACCTCCACGGATAACAGACTGACTATGGCATAATTAGTAGATAAAGCCAGTAACACTAAAACCAAACCCAACACCGGGACTACAGTCCCCAACTCAAATACCCAACTGACCCACAACGCGTTACTTTCCTCAACAGACTCAACACTCGATAAAGTAATGTAGACCCGACACAACTATCGACGACCTCCTCCAAGGACACGACAGAAAGACTACACAACACCAAACAAGATCACAAAGGATCGCACACCAGCTGCTCAGTAACCAATCTCAATCAGGTCCAGGATCGACCTATCGCAATTCCTCGACACGAAGTCGGATCAGGCTGTCGACCTTTCGAACTCGCAATTCATCGACACTAAGTCGGATCAGGCTGTCGACCTTTCAAACTCGCAATTCATCGACACTAAGTCGGATCAGGCTGTCGACCTTTCGAACTCACAACTTCATGTTGGGTCTCGAGGTAAGGTTGGAGATGAACCAACTCGCAGCGGAAAATCAATGAAAACCAAGAGACGATTAAAACCATGAAACAACTAACAAAGAATGGATTCACAAGAGAAAATTTCAGCACTAGTTCTTACCAAAACAAGAACACCGGGTAACGAATGATTGGCTTGAGTCTCCAAGACGCCTACGTATCCACATGGGAATCAAAGCCACGTAGTTCTTCTCTTTGAGGACTCAAGAACACAAAAATGGAGGAGGAAACTAGCCAAACCCGAAATGGCCATGGAAGAGGGAGAGAAAATGTGTTTCCTATTCTTGTCTAGTGTTTGTTATGTTGAAAAAAGATGACTTAAACATAACAAAACCCATACTTGTCCAACTAAAGACATGGGACAAGTATGGTGTCAAGTAAGGTGTAAATAGGACAAAGTATGGCAAGACAAGATTGGGTTAGGTGGTGAATCACCAACACCTTAATCCTTGTCTTGCTTACTTAGTACTAATTAATCAAGACTTGATTAATTAGTTCCATGGGCCTTGGTTGCATGGGCCTTTCATGGGCCTCTTGGAACATGGCACGTGGCCATTTCCAACGAGGTCCCGTGATTCGCTCATCGCCCCCATGCCTTCCATACCGGAAATGTCCAACATTATCCGACGCGATCAATCCCAAGACTCCAAGCCTTGTCTCGATCCGTAAAGTCCTATTCACTTACGGGCACATGACCCAAAACCCAGTTTTGGTCATGTCCCGAGACAACTCCCTTTTGGCCATTCTCCATAAATGTGTCAATGAGTTTCATCCTCCGGTGTGACCCTTAGGTTTATGCATGTCAATAGATCAACGTAAAATCCCATTTTACTTGATCCTATTTAAGTGGCAACTAACGAGACTTTAGTATTGCCTGACACTACATAACGAATCGACCCTGTCAATTCTAACCTTTCCGTCGTCCCTGTCATTATCCTTTTATCTCCGATATCCTGATTGAGATAAGGCATAGAGCCGTCATCCTTATTATTCTCAATCACCGTTCCTTGATATGTGAGATGACTGAAGATATGATACCCAGTATCATGTGCATGGCCATGCTATTCTTCCAGTCACTCTCGATCAAGCGGCCGAGAACCGATATCTTTCCCATACCTTAGTATGAGGGATAAATCCCTTAGCCGTCTTTCGTGTCACTCATGTAGCCCGTCCCCAAGCCAATCCTGGCCGTTATGGAAGCCCTGTTACGGACAACGTTAGGCTCAGGTCAAACTCAGTTGTTCACTACATAGCGATCACAAAGACTCCTTGGTCTAAGGATACATGACAAGCTACAACACTGAATATGTTCATGACTTAATCTATGGCACATATTCAGGGCGGGTCGTCCAATATCATGTCCCACATGATATCTATGATCAGACTCCGGAATCCCATTCCAATGACTAACAGAACGTAAGCCATAAAGAGCCATCTTTCATACTAGTCACTTCTGTTGGGTCTCGAGGTAGGGTTGGAGATGAACCAACTCGCAGCGGAAAATCAATGAAAACCAAGAGACGATTAAACCATGAAACAACTAACAAAGAATAGATTCACAAGAGAAAAATTCAGCACTATTTCTTACCAAAACAAGAACACCGGTTAACGAATGATTGGCTTGAGTCTCCAAGACGCCTACGTATCCACATGGGAATCAAAGCCACGTAGTTCTTCTCTTTGAGGACTCAAGAACACAAAAATGGAGGAGGAAACTAGCCAAACCCGAAATGGCCATGGAAGAGGGAGAGAAAATGTGTTTCCTATTCTTGTCTTGTGTTTGTTATGTTGAAAAAAGATGACTTAAACATAACAAAACCCATACTTGTCCAACTAAAGGCATGGGACAAGTATGGTGTCAAGTAAGGTGTAAATAGGACAAAGTATGGCAAGACAAGATTGGGTTAGGTGGTGAATCACCAACACCTTAATCCTTGTCTTGCTTACTTAGTACTAATTAATCAAGACTTGATTAATTAGTTCCATGGGCCTTGGTTGCATGGGCCTTTCATGGGCCTCTTGGAACATGGCCCGTGGCCATTTCCAACGAGGTCCCGTGATTCGCTCATCGCCTCCAAGCCTTCCATACCGGAAATGTCCAACATTATCCGACGCGATCAATCCCAAGACTCCAAGCCTTGTCTCGATCCGTAAAGTCCTATTCACTTACGGGCACATGACCCAAAACCCAGTTTTGGTCATGTCCCGAGACAACTCCCTTTTGGTCATTCTCCATAAATGTGTCAATGAGTTTCATCCTCCGGTGTGACCCTTAGGTTTATGCATGTCAATAGATCAACGTAAAATCCCATTTTACTTGATCCTATTTAAGTGGCAACTAACGAGACTTTAGTATTGCCTGACACTACATAACGAATCGACCCTGTCGATTCTAACCTTTCCGTCGTCCCTGTCATTATCCTTTTATCTCCGATATCCTGATTGAGATAAGGCATAGAGCCGTCATCCTTATTATTCTCAATCACCGTTCCTTGATATGTGAGATGACTGAAGATATGATACCCAGTATCATGTGCATGGCCATGCTATTCTTTCAGTCACTCTCGATCAAGCGGCCGAGAACCGATATCTTTCCCATACCTCAGTATGAGGGATAAATCCCTTAGCCGCCTTTCGTGTCACTCATGTAGCCCGTCCCCAAGCCAATCCTGGCCGTTATGGAAGCCCTGTTACGGACAACGTTAGGCTCAGGTCAAACTCAGTTGTTGACTACATAGCAATCACAAAGACTCCTTGGTCTAAGGATACATGACAAGCTACGACAATGAATATGTTCATGACTTAATCTATGGTACATATTCAGGGCGGGTCGTCCAATATCATGTCCCACATGATATCTATGATCAGACTCCGGAATCCCATTCCAATGAGTAACAGAACGTAAGCCATAAAGAGCCATCTTTCATACTAGTCGCTTCTAGTGAAGCTTTGTTGACTAGGGACCCATCGAGTGTGTTCTATCTCGATCTATGGTTCTATTCGCATGGTGGGCATAGATCAGAGCACACATCGATATATTACTCCAACACATAAGTAATATAAAGCCGCTTTAATTTTATTGCTAATGATGATATGTACATTTGGACATTTAGGATTGAACTACGGGCACTAAGACTAACAACTTCTAGTGAAGCTTTGTTGACTAGGGACCCATCGAGTGTGATCTATCTCGATCTATGGTTCTATTCGCATGGTGGGCATAGATCAGAGCACACGTCGATATATTACTCCAACACATAAGTAATATAAAGTCGCTTTAATTTTATTGCTAACGATGATATGTACATTTGGACATTTAGGATTGAACTACGGGAACTAAGACTAACAATCTCCCACTTGCCCTAGTTCCAATCTAAACTCCAATATGTCCCCATCGACTTTACATGTCTAACATGTTCAGGCAGTGACACTGCCTTAGTCAAAGGGTTGGCTATGTTATCATCTGTTGCAATATTGGTTATCTTCACTTCACCTTAGTTCAGTATTTATCTGATGAGGTGGATACGCCGCAGTACATGTTTGGATTTGTTATACGATCTAGGCTTTTAGCTTGCGCAATGGCCCTTGTGTTGTCGCAAGATGGATTCACCGGGCTGGATGGGTTTTTAATTACACCCAGCCCTGCCATGAATTTCCAAATCCACATAGCCTCCTTAGCTGCCTCTGCAGCATCCATGTACTTAGCCTCTGTCGTAGATTCGGCAATGGTATCTTGCTTTACGCTTTCCCAGCTAAAGCTCTGCCATTCAGCGTAAACACATATCCTGATTGACTTCTAAAGTCATCTGGATTTGTCTTGGAAAACTAGCGTCTACTCATCCTTCGACGACTAGTTCAACATCATCTTTCCCCCGGGTTAGAATGATGTCTACTGGTACAACATAAGGCTTACGAGACGTCTGGTCTCATACATGTCATGGCATATATGATCGATCCTGCCCCCAGGTGCATAGGATTCTCATCATCCTTTTCAGCTCATCAGGTGTCTTAGGACACTGAGTCTTGCTGAGATGAATGCCATGACTAGTGGGTAAGAGTCCTTTCTTTGAATCGAGCATTAAGAACCTACTCAATGCCTTGTTCACATAGGTTCCCTGACTTAAATCCAAGACCCTCTTGGTGCGATCTCTACATATCTTAATCCTTAAGATATGAGAAGCATCGCCTAAGTCCTTTATTGAAAAACACTTCCTCAACCAAGCTTTAGTCTCGTGCAAGGTTGGGATGTCGTTTTCAATGAGAACCAGAAAGGTAATACTGCTCCCACTAGCCTTCTTATAAACGCAAGATTCATCCTCGTTGTTGATTAAGCCAAATCCAATTACAGCTTCATCAAAACGAAGGATCCAACTCCGAGAAGTTCGTTTCAATCCATAAATGGATTTCAACAACTTATAAATCTTTCCTTTATTCTTCGGATCGTCAAAACCTTTGGGCCGAGACATACAAACGTACTCAGTCAAATTTCCATTTAGGAAAGCGGTTTTGACATCCACTTGCCATATCTCGTAATTATGATACGCAGTTATATCAAGAAGAATTTGGATCGATTTTGACCATAGCCACTAAGGAGAAGGTTTCCTCATAGTCAATCCATGCCTATAACCTTTCGCCACCAGTTGAGCTTTGTAGGTCAGAGGGTTGCCGTCCATGTCCATCTTCACCTTGAAGATCCATTTGCATCCTATGGTCCTCACACCATTGATGGGATCAACCGGTTCCCAGACTCGGTTGTCCGACATGGATTGCATTTCCTCCCTCATGGCTCCCAGCCATAACTCGGAGTTGGGCCCATCCACGATTTCCTGAAAGGTGGCTGGATCATCGTGATCCACCATGACTTCATTGTCACCTCCGGATACCATATCTTGGAGGTGGAAGATTGATCCTTTCAAATCGCCTTGGACCTTCCGGAATTGTAACAGGAATTGGTTATTACTCTACGACAATCTCTGGCTCCTTTCTACTGGGTTGCCAATTGGTTTAGACAGATCTGTACCATCCTGAATTTTTTCGAGATGCACAGTCCTCCCAATGACGTCTTTGGAAACAAAACTTCTTTTCCATAAAGACCCCACCCCAAGCGACGAACACCATGTTCTCACTGGGATTGTAGAAATAGTGTCCCCTTGTTGCTTTGGGATACCACACGAAGGTGCATATCTCAGATCTTGTTTCGAGCTTAGTCGAAACCAAATGTTTCACATAAGCCTCGCAACCACAAATCTTTAGGAAGGACAAAGCGGGCATCATCCCGTACCATTTTTTAAAATGGTGTCCCTTCCACACCATTCGTCGAAGCCCGATTCACTATGAATGCGGTCGTCTCTAGAGCAAAACCCCTAAAAGAGATTGGGAGATCAGTCCAACTAATCATGGAACAGACCATTGTCTAACAATGTCCGATTTCTCCGTTTGGCTACACCTTTCAACTACAGTGACCTAGGAGGAGTCCATTCCAAAAGGATCCCATTCTCTTTTAGATGATCTAATAACTCTGTGGTCAAGTATTTTCCACCTCGATCCAATCGAAGTGCCTTAATACCTTTGTCGAGCTGGTTTTCTACTATAGTCTTAAACTCTTTGAATTTATCAAAAGCTTCAGACTTATGTCTCACCGAATAGACATAACCATATTTACTGTAATCATCAGTAAATGTGATAAAGTAGCTAAAACCCCTCCTGGCAAGTGAACTTATTGGTCTACACACATTCGAGTGTATCAGCCCCAATAATTCACCCGCCCTTTCATCGCGATCGATAAAGGGCACTTTAGTCATTTTTCCCATCAAACAAACCTTACACCTATCGATCGAATGGAATTCGAATGAACCTGAAAGCCCGCACTTCTGAAGTGCTGATAGGCGCTTCTTGTTTATGTGACCCAAATGATAGTACCATAACAGAGTTAGGTTTAAATCGTTGGATTTAGACCTCTTGGTATTAACGGAATATATAGAACTTGAGGCATTGTTACCCATATCTAATATGTACAATCCTCCAACCATGTCAGTACTGGTATAAAACATATCATTGCATAGAACATTGAAAACTCTATTTCCAATATTAACATTATATCCTTCCTTGTCAAACACGGATACAGATATAATATTCCTACTAAAAGTAGGTATGCAATATACATTATACAATACTAAGACAAGGCCTCTTGGCAAAGCAAGACTCATGGATCCTACAGCAGTTGCCACAACTCTGAGGTCCATTTCGTGCTTTCCAAATCTCTCCTACTTTCAGCCACCATATATTAGTGCATGTGTGAGATTCAGTCATGGTATCTAATACCCATGAATGTTTGGAAGTAGAGAGATGTAGCTCTATAGAGTTAATACCGAATGAAGGCACGATCCCACCGCCTTTCCTTAGATCATCCAGGTTTCCTGATGAAGGCGCAGTCCTACTGCCCTTCTTCAGATCATCCAGGCTATTTGATGAAGGCGCAGTCCCACTGCCCTTCTTCAGATCAGCCGTGAACTTCCTGTAATCCCGGTTCCAATGACCAGGCTGTTGGCAGTAGAAGCAGACATTCTCAGGTGTCTCATCTTTCCTGCCAAGTGCGCATGGGCCCAGCCCTTGCCACTTCCAATTCCCTTGTTGACCATCAGAATATCCTTGGATCCCAGATCCCTGAGATATTCTTCTCAGCAGCTGATGACACTTCATGTAACTCTGATATGGTCTTAGAGACAGCCTTGTCAAGAACATATTCTTTGCGTTCAGACTTGAGGACTATCCTCAAAATTCTGTACCAGTCCAAATAGTTTGTCCCATTTAGCTTGACCCTGTCAAGAATGGTTTTTAATGACAAACTATTAATGTTCGCTGAATTTGCCATTTGATCTACAACAGATAAAATTCAATCAGTAAACTGAATAAATTTTATGAAGATCAAGCTTAAACACCAACAATCAATTCTAAACCTTTAGAATCTGAAACCAAGATCCTTGATTCACTCGATTAAGCTGAACTAATGCTCACCACTTAATCGAGCTATGTAGGTAGGACTCCATCCAATCACATCCAATGTGACTCTTGGCTAGGGTATGTACTTATGTACACGACTTACCCTATCTGTTACCCTAGCTCAACCTCAGGCCGAGAATCGTAGTCGGGTCCACCAATTTTCAACTATGGCTCGTCACTATGTAGGTGCTCCGCTAATGCGCACGACACCCACATATGTCGTCCAAACCTACTACCCCGCTTCCCCATGGATGCTCCACTAATGCGCACGACAACCATAGGACGGGGAGGTAGTAAGGTGTTGATGATTGGGAGGTATCGGACATGACCCGCTTTTACTTGTCCAGTTGTGTTCAAAACTTTGGCACATCCTAGATGCGATGAGCACATCAACTACATTCCAAATGCAATGATGCCTCAAATTACATCCAATGTAATTCTTCCTTTGAACCCGTCAACTACATCCAATGCAATGACGGTTCTAAGGGTTCACACACAAGGATTAAAATTCCAATTTTATCTTTGCATGTGAGGTGATATGCTCGGTAAATAAAGTTAAGCATGCAATTCTAAAACACATAGAATTAATCATGCATAAACTAAACCAAGCATAAAGCGATAAATGTGCACATAATAGCCCCCTAAACTAACTCCCACTAGCTTCTTGAGCTCCACCGACTCCAAGCCGATGCCAACACCCGAAAAGCCACCAAATGACCTTTTCGCCCTTTCTTCGTCTTGAGTAAAATATTACAATTTAATACACGACTCGCAGGTCGGGAATAAATAAATATTACAAACAAGTGGTTCGACGACCACACCTTGAAAGAATAATTACACGTTAACTCTAACGGCTCGCAGGCCGTGAAAAGCGATAAATAATTAAATTGAGCTCGGGGCTATTATGTACACCATGCCAACATCACATCACACATCGTGTTATCAAACAAGAATGTTATCAAACATCCTGTGATTTTCCGGTTTTAATTAATAGCCAAGTTTCGAAATTTTTTGATGCTCGGTTTATCGAAACCGTTCAAAAATGAAACTTTTGAACATTTGATCTTCGAGTTCATCATGACGGTTCCAAACTCGTCATAACTAACAAAACGGTTTAGCCTTGGCATATCAACCATCCAATGGTCATGCTTGGCCTAGCTCCGTCCAACGGAGCCCCGTTCGGTCCCGGTTTCGGCTCCCCGAGAGTCCCGCTCCCGAGACCCGAAAAATCAAAAAAATTTCAAAATTTCCAGATTTGAAATAATTTTCAAAAATTCATTTTACATGCATTAAATCCATAAACAATAATTTAAAACATGTTATCAAACAATTTTGCAAAACAACATGCCAAAAACGAAACTGTCAAGCAAAACCGAAACTTTGAACACTGTCTTGTGAATCCCGAAGGTAGCACGGCTCTGATACCACTGTTGGGTCTCGAGGTAAGGTTGGAGATGAACCAACTCGCAGCGGAAAATCAATGAAAACCAAGAAACGATTAAAACCATGAAACAACTAACAAAGAATGGATTCACAAGAGAAAATTTCAGCACTAGTTCTTACCAAAACAAGAACACCGGGTAACGAATGATTGGCTTGAGTCTCCAAGACGCCTACGTATCCACATGGGAATCAAAGCCACGTAGTTCTTCTCTTTGAGGACTCAAGAACACAAAAATGGAGGAGGAAACTAGCCAAACCCGAAATGGCCATGGAAGAGGGAGAGAAAATGTGTTTCCTATTCTTGTCTAGTGTTTGTTATGTTGAAAAAAGATGACTTAAACATAACAAAACCCATACTTGTCCAACTAAAGGCATGGGACAAGTATGGTGTCAAGTAAGGTGTAAATAGGACAAAGTATGGCAAGACAAGATTGGGTTAGGTGGTGAATCACCAACACCTTAATCCTTGTCTTGCTTACTTAGTACTAATTAATCAAGACTTGATTAATTAGTTCCATGGGCCTTGGTTGCATGGGCCTTTCATGGGCCTCTTGGAACATGGCACGTGGCCATTTCCAACGAGGTCCCGTGATTCGCTCATCGCCCCCATGCCTTCCATACCGGAAATGTCCAACATTATCCGACGCGATCAATCCCAAGACTCCAAGCCTTGTCTCGATCCGTAAAGTCCTATTCACTTACGGGCACATGACCCAAAACCCAGTTTTGGTCATGTCCCGAGACAACTCCCTTTTGGCCATTCTCCATAAATGTGTCAATGAGTTTCATCCTCCGGTGTGACCCTTAGGTTTATGCATGTCAATAGATCAACGTAAAATCCCATTTTACTTGATCCTATTTAAGTGGCAACTAACGAGACTTTAGTATTGCCTGACACTACATAACGAATCGACCCTGTCAATTCTAACCTTTCCGTCGTCCCTGTCATTATCCTTTTATCTCCGATATCCTGATTGAGATAAGGCATAGAGCCGTCATCCTTATTATTCTCAATCACCGTTCCTTGATATGTGAGATGACTGAAGATATGATACCCAGTATCATGTGCATGGCCATGCTATTCTTCCAGTCACTCTCGATCAAGCGGCCGAGAACCGATATCTTTCCCATACCTTAGTATGAGGGATAAATCCCTTAGCCGTCTTTCGTGTCACTCATGTAGCCCGTCCCCAAGCCAATCCTGGCCGTTATGGAAGCCCTGTTACGGACAACGTTAGGCTCAGGTCAAACTCAGTTGTTCACTACATAGCGATCACAAAGACTCCTTGGTCTAAGGATACATGACAAGCTACAACACTGAATATGTTCATGACTTAATCTATGACACATATTCAGGGCGGGTCGTCCAATATCATGTCCCACATGATATCTATGATCAGACTCCGGAATCCCATTCCAATGACTAACAGAACGTAAGCCATAAAGAGCCATCTTTCATACTAGTCGCTTCTAGTGAAGCTTTGTTGACTAGGGACCCATCGAGTGTGATCTATCTCGATCTATGGTTCTATTCGCATGATGTGCATTGATCAGAGCACACGTCGATATATTACTCCAACACATAAGTAATATAAAGTCGCTTTAATTTTATTGCTAACGATGATATGTACATTTGGACATTTAGGATTGAACTACGGGCACTAAGACTAACACTTCAGGTAACCACGATCACAATCACAGGCAAGTTCAACCACACAGGCACTCAAGGCCACTCAAGACACCTCAACAATCAAGACTCGGGTTCAACAACCCCACGGGCACTCACTGCCACTCAAGACACACCAACGGTCAAGACTCGGGTTCAACAACCCCACGGCACTCACTGCCACTCAAGACACACCAACGGTCAAGACTCGGGTTCAACAACCCCACGACATTCACTGCCACCCCAAAACATCAACAGTAAGACACGGGCACTCATGGCCACCCAAGACACCAATTTAAATACACAGGCTCTCATGGCCACCCAAGACACCAACAATTAAAATAAGGGCTCTCAAGGCCACCCAAACTCAACAGTAATTAACGCACAACAACCTCCGGCATACTCGATGCCTCCAACAGTCCTAAGATCACTAGTTTCACAAACAACCTCCGGGCATAGTCATATGCCTCCAGTAATTCTAATATCGCTAAGTTCTCTGATCCTACGACACTACTAAGTGTCACATGCATTTCCAATATTTGCTACAATCCCGTATCATGCATTTCTAATATTTTAATAAATCTACTCAACCCACGACACCCCGGTGTCACATGCAATTCTACTATTACCTTTCCCTAATCAGGGCCGAGATCCGGCTACTTTTCCCTACCTCGTAAACACTCCAAAAGCGCTCCACTAAACCTCGATGCAAACCCAGTCACTCGCCGAGCTTCCCTTTGCCTCGGTCCGCAGCACGATCTAAAAGAACACAAATTTTAAAGCACTTTTAAACCATTACGAAAAACCCGAAAATCAACAAACTTAACGCCCAAACGTAACCCCGATAATGTCGATCACTCCCAAACTTCCCAAATACTTGACATTGTCGATAAAGGACCCTTAAGGGCCCGATTCGCCCGGCATGGCGAATCTGCCCGGTTTTCAATAATTGCCTTCCGGGGCTCCAAAAGCCCCCGTTTTCGTTTCTACGGTCTTAGAATAGTTCAAGGAACCCAATGCACTTGACGGAATCGAATTCCGACTTCCGAATCAAATAATTAACGTTTAAAGTTTCTAAAACCCGTTAATTACAACTTCTCCAATTTAATTCCAAATTTCGATTCGATTAAGGATAAATGGTCCGGGGAACGTTTTAAACCACCCGAACATTAAAACCCGAGCAACCGAGCACGTGGGCCCCACCCAAACCCCTTGTCCGAGAGCCCTAGGGTTCAAGGGAGGGGGGGGGGGGCTCGGCCACCATGTGGTGGCTGGTACCAACTCCGGCCAACCACCCATGGCCGGCCGGCCACCACCCACGGTGGCCGGAGCTCATCCCGAGTCTCCGGTCACCGGCAAACGTCCAATAACACCTCCAACCACCTCTAAAACGTCTCCAACAAACACTCAAACTCACTACAACCCTAACCCATAGTTTAATACAAAACCCTAACTTTTCAAAGGTAACAAAACGAAGATCGGGTTAGGTCTTACCAACGAGGACGACGAGGGGAAGACGATATCTCTTTGCCTTGAAACGATCCAACGGTTTGAAACCCTCCAAACCCTAGCTTTCCCTCTCTTCTCTCTTATTATTCTTCTCCTTCTCTCTCTAACCACTCTCTTCTTCTTTCTAATTTTAAACAACTAACAACTAACTCTCCTTTTCTCTCTTTTAACCCATATGGTCGGCCACCCCTTCTCACCACACAATTTCCCCCCAAAACTAACACCACCATAATTAGGACAAGTGTCAAAGTGGGTCCCACAACTTTTGGAAAATATCTACTTGATATTTTCCTATCAGATTCGTGAAAATCGGACGTTTCGGGCCCCGAACGGGCACTTTTTCCAAGAAATTACGAAACTTGGCGGGCCACAAGGAAACAGCTCAACTAAGACCGTTGCGACGACGGCTAAGCTTTTTGGATCCAAAACGGTCCTCGAATGGACCAAAACGTCGCTCGGTTGACTTTTACAGCGAAAAGTCAACATTTCCCAAATTGATCAGAAAGTTGCCCTGAGTCCCCTGGAACTCATTTTGGTCGATAACGGTGTCATCTTAAGTCCGGTATGACCCTCGGGGTCAATTTAGGTTAAGTTTAGTGTCTGTATTAAATTTTTTAAATTTTCCTGTTTTTCGCAGGTTTGACTGACGTTGACCAGAAGTGGTTATTACAGTTTACCCCCCTTAAAGGAATTTCGTCCACGAAATTTAAAACAGACATACCTCGGCAGTCGAATAGGCCGGGATACTTCGCGCGAACCTCGTCCTCTCGTTCCCACGTCGACTCAGCCTCGTGATGTTTCCACTGCACTCGGACCAAGCGGATAATCTTGCCTCCCCGTAGGACCTGCTCCCGTGTGTCCATGATCCGAACCGGCTGCTCCTCATAGGAGCCATCGTCAGCCACCTTGATATCAGTCCACTCAATGACGTGGGAGGGGTCTGCATTGTACTGCCGCAACTGAGACACGTGGAAGACGTTATGGACTCTCCCAAGCTGCGGTGGCAACGCCAGACGGTAAGCCACTGATCCTACTCTGCCCAAGATCTCGAACGGGCCAATGTACCTCGAAGCCAACTTGCCCCCGCTGCGTCTGAACCGCACCAGCCTTTTCCTCGGGCTCACCTTCAGGAACACGTGATCCCCGACTGCAAACTCAATAGGTCGACGTCGCCATTCTGTCGAATCTGCGCGGTCCTCAACCGATCGTGGATCAGTGCAACCTTCTCCGTCGTCTCTCTGACAAGATCTGGCCCCAGCAGACTCTTGTCCCCCACCTCTGCCCAGCATACTGGTGATCGACACGGCCTCCCATACAACGCTCCGAACGGTGTCATCCCGATACTGGCCTGGAAGCTGTTGTTGTAGGCGAGCTCGGCCAATGGCAGGTGGGTCTCCCAAGATCCCCTGAAATCCAGCACACATGCTCGCAGCATGTCCTCCAAGATCTGAATGGTACGCTCAGACTGACCGTCTGTCTGGGGATGATATGCTGTGCTGAGTAGAACCTCGGTCCCCAATGCCTTCTGCAGACTCGGCCAAAACCTGGACGTGAAGCGGGGATCCCTGTCAGATACTATCGATACCGGGACCCCGTGGAGACGCACTATCTCCTGAATATACAAGCTGCTCAACTTGTCTACCGGGTCAGTTATCCTCATCGCCAGGAAGTGGGCCGACTTGGTCAACCGGTCAACCACCACCCACATGGCGTCGTTTCCCTTTGGCGATCTCGGTAGCCCGCACACGAAATCCATCGTAATGTGCTCCCACTTCCACTGAACAATCGGTAGTGGCTGTAACAATCCCGCGGGACGCTGATGCTCGGCCTTCACTTGCTGACAGACGAGGCATCTCGACACAAACTCTGCGACTGCTCTCCTCATCCCGCGCCACCAATAGTGCCGTCTGAGGTCACGGTACATCTTGGTGCCCTCCGGATGCACTGTAAGACGCGAATGGTGTGCCTCTCGCAACACGACGTGTCTACAGTTAACCGGCACGAACAGCCCCCCGCGGTACCGTAATCCCCAATCAATACTGTCCTCCCAGCCCACCACCTCATCAAGCCCGAACGTGCTCAGCTCCCCCATCATGCCCCACTCTCGGACTGATAAGCTGGCGAGGCTCAGAATTGACTTCCTACTCAAGGCGTCGGCGACCACGTTCGCCTTGCCCGGATGGTAGTGTAGCTCGAAGTCGTACTCCTCGAGTAGTTCCATCCATCGTCGTTGACGCATGTTCAGGTCTCCCTGGGAAAATATTTACTTGAGGCTCTTGTGATCCGAGAACACCTGAAACCCCTCGCCATACAGATAATAACGCCAGCTCTTTAGCGCAAACACTTCTGCTGCTAGCTCCAAGTCGTGGGTAGGATAGTTGCGCTCGTGCGTCTTCAACTGCCTGGAGCCATAAGCCACAACTCTGCCCGACTGCATCAGTACGCAGCCCAGTCCCTCTCCGGACGCATCACAATACACATCATAACCGATCCCTCGCTCGGGCACCACTAACACTGGAGCTGTAGTCAGTCGAGTCTTCAGCTCCGCGAATGCACACTCACAGTCCTCTGTCCTCACAAACCCGACTCCTTTGCGAGTCAACAGAGTCATCGGTGCGGCTAGTCGTGCAAAATCCTGGACAAATCGCCGATAGTAGCCTTCCAACCCCAGAAAGCTGCGGATCTCGAAAACACTCGTGGGTCGTGCCCACTTCGAGACCACGTCGATCTTCGACGGATCGACCAGGATACTGTCACGGGACACGATGTGGCCGAGGAATCTCACCTCAGAGAGCCAGAACTCGCACTTCTCCCAGTTGGCATATAGCTGATGCTCGCGCAGTAGTGTCAGAACAGCCCTCAGATGTGACTTATGCGCCGCCTCGTTCTGCGAATATATCAGGATGTCGTCCATGAACACCACCACAAACTGGTCTAGGTACGGCCGGAAGATGCTGTTCATCAGGTCCATGAACGCTGCAGGTGCGTACGTCAGTCCGAATGGCATCACCAGGAACTCGTAGTGCCCATAGCGTGTCCGGAATGCAGTCTTTGCGACGTCCCCCTCACGGACTCGCAACTGATAATAACCGGATCGCAGATCGATCTTCGAGAAGTAGGTCGCCCCTCTCAACTGGTCGAACAAATCATCGATCCTCGACATCGGGTATCGGTTCTTCACCGTAACCCGGTTCAACTTCTGGTAATCTATACACATCCATAACTCTCCACTCTTCTTCTTCACGAAGAGTGCTGGTGCTCCCCATGGCGATGCACTCGGACGGATAAACCCCTTCTGCTGAAGCTCCTCTAGCTGACGCTTAGCTCAGTCAGCTCTGCCGGCGCAAATCTGTAAGGCGCCATCGATATCAACGTCGTTCCGGGCACTAGGTCAATCCCGAACTCCACCTCACGAACCGGTGGCAACCCGCTCAACTCCTCAGGGAAGACCTCAGGGAACTCACATACCACTCTCGGTAACTCTCGGCTCTGCACAACCGATACTTCCTCCTCAGCGGACAATGCTGAAAGGAGGACCCCGCTCTTACTACCTAGAACACACCTCACCTTCGTGCCACCCACTGTCACTGTCACTCGTCGCCTGTAGCAATCGATAATGGCTCGGTACCTCGACAGCCAATCCATTCCCAAGATCACATCAAAGGTAGTCATCCCCAACACGAGAAGATCACCAGGGCAAGGACAGTCTGCGACTCTAATCTCGCAGGCACGACATACTCTAGTCAACGATGCACCACCCCCAACTAGGGTGTCCAGGCATAGGGGTGGACTCAACGGCTCTAAGCTCAACCCCAACCTCTCAGCACAACCCGACGAAATAAAAGAGTGCGACACCCCGGTATCAAACAAGAATCAAGCCCATAAATGATACAATAAACACGTACCCTGGATGGTCTCGCGGTACGTGCTAGGTCCTGGGGCTCTGGAGTCGGTGACTGCATATACTCCCCCCTACGAGGCCTGCTGCCTCTGACCCGGCGCACTGGCTGCTGAATACCCGTGACTCTGTTGCTGTCTCGGAATCGGTGCGCTCGTAGACGGCCGTGACGGTCTCGGCTGCTGACCCTGTCGAGGGCGACCCCTGGGCGACTGTACCATATGCGACTGCTGCGGTCGCTGCGCTGATGTCTCCCCCAACTGCTCGCGACACCATGCCATAGTGTGTCCAACCCGGCCGCACCGGAAACAGCTGGTCTCGTCGGCTCTCGACCCCGAGCCCTAGCCTGTCCGGCTAGTCGTTGGTAATGCCGCAGGCCCTCCCTTCGCCGGACAGTCTCGCTGTAAGTGGCCTGGCTGACCGCAGTGATAGCATACCGGCCTCCTCTCTGAGGCGACTGGTCCCACTGACGCTACTGGCCCATGCTATCTCGATCCACCCTAATGAGGCGGTGGTCGAAAGAACCCCGTGGTCCTCTGCCTCTGCGAGTCTCGTGAGTCCGACGGCCCTGTGATGCTGGTCGGCCGCTGTCGAACCTCGCGGGTCTTGATCGCATCCCGGATCCCCTGCTCCACCGTCGATGCGGTGTCCACGAGGTCTGTATACTTCCGCAGTCTCAAGGCGAGGACCTTGTCCCGAATCACCGGTCTAAGTCCCCCCTGGAACCGTAGGCACCGGTTCAGCTCGGTAGTCACCATCTCTGGCGCGAATCTAGCCAAGGCCGTGAATCTGGCCTCGTATTCCGCCACTGTCAATCCTCCCTGCTCCAGATCTAGGAACTGCCGATGTCGCTCCAACCGAGCCGACTCGGGAAAGTACTGTGCTAGAAACACATCCTGGAAGACGCTGTAGTCGTATCCGACTATGTCCTTCACACGCCCCCACCAGTGGTAGGCGCTGTCTCTCAGCTGATGGGCCGCGAAGGACACCCTGCGACGGCCATCCTCGACACCCGATGTATCCAGGTCCCGCGTGACCTGCTCTAGCCACCTCTCGGCTAGGTCGGGGTTCGGCTCCCCGACAAAAGTAGGTATCCCGAGCTTCAGGAAATCCAGTAGTGCTCGGGAGGTATGATCCTCTGTCTGAACAGTCCTCACCGGGACCGCGGCTGCCTCTGGTGCTGGCGAAGCCGACTCTCGGCTGGCGATGACCGCCACCAAACTCTGAACTGTCCTGATCAGCTCATCTAGGGCAGTCATAACCGGAGGGTCCGCGACTGGCGGAACACTAGGGGTGCCTGCAAACGGCCCCGCGTCGCTTCTCCTGTCTTCTCCGACAGGAGTGCCCTGCACCTCCGCGTACTCGGCGGGCTCAACGGTTGGCACCCTCCCCGGTGCCCCCGCTGACTGTCCTCGCCGGCCTCGCGTGGGTGCCCGACCCTGTGTTCCCGCTGCTCGTCCGCGTCTACCGCGAGCCATAGTCAGTATCCTCTACACGGATACACGCAAACGTTCAGTTTGCCAACTCAAATAACGACAATAGTTCAAAAAAAAACATTAACGTTCACCCGGTCTACGCTTACACTAGCGTGCTTAATACTAATACGTCCCAACGCTCCCGCTATAATACTTTAAATAATAGTATTAGTAAAAGAAACCTCAAAGAGACCGCACCAACGTTCACCAAAACACGCGACGACAACCCTAACCGCACAACGAAACAAAAGATAAAACCTCGGATTCCTCTGATCTACTAAAGCTTCGGCCACCAGGCCGCCCCCAAGGCCGCGGAGGTCTCGGCCACCAGGCCGCCCCCCAGGCCGCGGAGGTCTCGGCCACCAGGCCGCCCCTCAGGCCGCGGAGGTCTCGGCCACCAGGCCGCCCCCCAGGCCGCGGAGGTCTCGGCCACCAGGCCGCCCTCCAGGCCGCGGTGGTCTCGGCCACCAGGCCGCCCTCCAGGCCCTCCTGACACTCTGTTTTGCTAAAGCCCTAGCCACCAGACGCGGCCCAGGCCCTAGCAACGCTACTGGGCCTTTTTCCCTTTCGTTTCAGACTCGAACCTTACCCTGTTTTATCCCAAAAACGCCTTAAACTACACACACGTTCGACACACAATTTACCAACACACGTACACCCATTCAAGACCGAACACAAGTCTCCCCTACCTCAACCAAAACACAACCGACAAGGCCATCAACAACACAACAATACGACCCCTACTCACTGGGTCAACCAAAGTCGGACCTTGCCCACCGGGCCAACCAGAATCAAACATACGCCCACAGGGCCAATCAAGTTTAAAACATGCCAACAGGGCCAACAATTTTAAAACTTTCACCCTTTCATTTTAGAACCTCATTTCTTGACATCACGTAGTTACAACCCGGTCCAGGCGTCCCCGAACTAAGTTGTACTGACTTGACATCAACACCGTCACGTTCGACTACAGGAGCGCTCCTGAGTCGACCCGCGACAGTTTAAAAACAGTTCACGCAATCACACACAATCAATATGCCAGCAACAAAATACTGTAACATACGCACAAACAAAAACAAGACTCAAGACATGACGGGTCTACACTGACTCGACTCTCCCACCTAATTGACGGACAGTCCGAGGTTTGAAACCTCGAGCTCTGATACCAAGTTGTCACGCCCCAATTTCAGCGAACCGAACTCGGGACGCGAACATTTAAAACATAAAACACTTAAAACTTGTTTTTAATAAAACTCTGATATTTCCATTTAGTTACCAAAAATAATAATATTTACAATACAAAAACTTCCCAACAAGTGGACAAGGTACAATATCCGTCACTAGACTCAACAAAATAAAGACCAGACTCCGCTCCAAGCTCCATGAACTTCAAGAGCTAACCTAGTCCGTCCGGTGATCAGTACCTGTAGGAAAAGCAGCTAGGGGTGAGCGTTCGCTCACCACCACGGATAACAGACTGACTATGGCATAATTAGTAGATAAAGCCAGTAACACTAAAACCAAACCCAACACCGGGACTACAGTCCCCAACTCAAATACCCAACTGACCCACAACGCGTTACTTTCCTCAACAGACTCAACACTCGATAAAGTAATGTAGACCCGACACAACTATCGACGACCTCCTCGAAGGACACGACAGAAAGACCACACAACACCAAACAAGATCACAAAGGATCGCACACCAGCTGCTCAGTAACCAATGTCAATAAGGTCCAGGATCGACCTATCGCAATTCCTCGACACGAAGTCGGATCAGGCTGTCGACCTTTCGAACTCGCAATTCATCGACACTAAGTCGGATCAGGCTGTCGACCTTTCGAACTCGCAATTCATCGACACTAAGTCAGATCAGGCTGTCGACCTTTCGAACTCGCAATTCATCGACACTAAGTCGGATCAGGCTGTCGACCTTTCGAACTCACAACTTCAGGTAACCACAATCACAATCACAGGCAAGTTCAACCACACAGGCAGTCAAGGCCACTCAAGACACCTCAACAATAAGGAACTCGGGTTCAAAAACCCCACGGGCACTCACTGCCACTCAAGACACACCAACGGTCAAGACTCGGGTTCAACAACCCCACGACACTCACTGCCACTCAAGACACACCAACGGTCAAGATTCGGGTTCAACAACCCCACGACACTCAATGCCACCCCAAAACATCAATAGTAAGACACGGGCACTCATGGCCACCCAAGACACCAATTTAAATACACGGGCTCTCATGGCCACCCAAGACACCAACAATTAAAATACGGGCTCTCAAGGCCACCCAAACTCAACAATAATTAACGCACAACAACCTCCGGCATACTCGATGCCTCCAACAGTCCTAAGATCACTAGTTTCACAAACAACCTCCGGGCATGGTCATATGCCTCCAGTAATTCTAATATCGCTAAGTTCTCTGATCCTACGACACTACTAAGTGTCACATGCATTTCCAATATTTGCTACAATCCCGTATCATGCTTTTTAATATTTTAATAAATCTACTCAACCCACGACACCCCGGTGTCACATGCAATTGTACTATTAACTTTCCCTAATCAGGGCCGAGATCCGGCTACTTTTCCCTACCTCGTAAACACTCCAAAAGCGCTCCACTAAACCTCGATGCAAACCCAGTCACTCGCCGAGCTTCCCTTTGCCTCGGTCCGCAGCACGATCTAAAAGAACACAAATTTTAAAGCACTTTTAAACCATTACAAAAAACCCGAAAATCAGCAAACTTAACGCCCAAACGTAACCCCGAAAATGTCGATCACTCCCAAACTTCCCAAATACTCGACATTGTCGATAAAGGACCCTTAAGGGCCCGATTCGCCCGACATGGCGAATCTGCCCGGTTTTCAATAATTGCCTTCCGGGGCTCCAAATGCCCCCGTTTTTGTTTCTACGGTCTTAGAATAGTTTAAGGAACCCATGCACTTGACGGAATCGAACTCCGACTTCCGAATCAAATAATTAACGTTTAAAGTTTCTAAAACCCGTTAATTACAACTTCTCCAATTTAATTCCAAATTTCGATTCGATTAAGGATAAATGGTCCGGGGAACGTTTTAAACCACCCGAACATTAAAACCCGAGCAACCGAGCACGTGGGCCCCACCCAAACCCCTTGGCCGAGAGCCCTAGGGTTCAAGGGGGGGGGGGGCTCGGCCACCATGTGGTGGCTGGTACCAACTCCGGCCAGCCACCCATGGCCGGCCGGCCACCACCCACGGTGGCCGGAGCTCCTCCCGAGTCTCCGGTCACCGGAAAACGTCCAATAACACCTCCAACCACCTCTAAAACGTCTCCAACAAACCCTCAAACTCACTACAACCCTAACCCATAGTTTCATACAAAACCCTAACTTTCCAAAGTTAACAAAACGAAGATCGGCTTAGGTCTTACCAACGAGGACGACGAGGGGAAGACGATTTCTCTTTGCCTTGAAACGATCCAACGGTTTGAAACCCTCCAAACCCTAGCTTTCCCCCTCTTATTCTTCTTCTTCTTCTCCTTCTCTCTCTAACCACTCTCTTCTTCTTTCTAATTTAAAACAACTAACAACTAACTCTCCTTTTCTCTCTTTTAACCCATATGGTCGGCCACCCCTTCTCACCACACAATTTCCCCCCAAAACTAACACCACCATAATTAGGACAAGTGTCAAGGCGGGTCCCACACCTTTTGGAAAATATCTACTTGATATTTTCCAATCAGATTCGCGAAAATCGGACGTTTCAGGCCCCGAACGGGCACTTTTTCCAAGAAATTACGGAACTTGGCGGGCCACAAGCAAACGGATCAACTAAGACCGCTGCGACGACGGCTAAGATTTTTGGATCCAAAACGGCCTGCGAATGGACCAAAACGTCGCTCGGTTGACTTTTCCAGCGAAAAGTCAATATTTCCCAAATTGATCAGAAAGGTGCCCTGAGTCCCCTGGAACTCATTTTGGTCGATAACGGGGTCATTTTAAGTCCGGTATGACCCTCGGGGTCAATTTAGGTTAAGTTTAGTGTTTGTATTAAAAAAATTTAAATTTTCCTGTTTTTCGCAGGTTTGACTGACGTTGACCAGAAGTGGTTATTACATTGAGCAAGACTTAATTTGTCTCCTTTAGCCACCGGGGTGTCACCTGGTTTACTGTCACGCTCCAAATCCGGTTTTGACCGGACTCGAGACGTGAACTAAAGAAAATGATAAAATAAAAATAAAAATAAAATTAAATAACATAAATCTCCGGATAGTTCATAATCAAAATCTGATACCACGAGTCAACGCTCAAAATCAAATAACGAAGGACACTGTTTAGTACAGAAAAAGAAAGTACGCCTCTAATAAAAGATAAATCCCCGGACTCTCGATGAGCTCCCGAGCTCTGAGACGTCCTCTAAACCGACTCACGATCGAAACCTGTAAAACAGTAAAAACAGAGGGGGGGGGGGTGAGCTTTCACTCAGTAGGAAAAAGTAGTAAAGGGAATGGACTTCCGCTCCGTCATCGTAACTACTAAAACAATAACATAAACTAATAACTGACATCACGAATAGAAAACCAACATGAACACAACATTATCGACTATAGAACCAAGCTAAGAAAACATATAAACAACATGATATTATACCGCGACGTCCACTACGAACGTTACTCAAACACGACAACATACAAACATAAGACAAGTAAACCATGATACTCCGATCCACACACGCAGCTCAACATATCGTACCGGGACACAGCCTCGGTCTAGATATCTTCCCAGACATCCAGCATCGGGGTGAAATAAATACATCATACCGGGATACACCCTCGGTCTAGATGTCTTCCCGGACACACAACATCGGTGTGAAACAATACATCATACCGGAATACCCATCGGTCTAGATGTCTTCCCGGACACACAACATCAGGGTGAAACAATACATCATACCAGAATACCCATCGGTCTAGATGTCTTCCCGGACACACAACATCAGGGTGAAACAATACATCATACCGAAATACCCATCGGTCTAGATGTCTTCCCGGACACACAACATCGAGGTGAAACAACATACATCATACCGGAATACCCATCGGTCTAGATGTCTTCCCGGACACACAACATCAGGGTGAAACAACATACATCATACCGGAATACCCATCGGTCTAGATGTCTTCTCGGAAACGCACATCAGGACAAGTAAACAATACATCATACCGGAATGCACCATCGGTCTAGATGTCTTCCCGGAAACGCACATCGGGGTAAATCTCATAACAAACATACCGGACCAGCACACACCTCTGTCTCATAACTTTCCGTCGCCCGGGGTACAAGTCACACCACACAATACCATACCAAACATGTTAGTACAAACTCATCATACCATCAAAGCTTACCGACACACTTACCAAGCACACCACATCGGTCTATCATTCACCCGATCATATCATACGACAACAATTCATATCACATTCAACACATTCATTCACCCAATCATATCACGAGAGCCATATCACATTCATCACACCCTAATAGCATAACATGATTCTTAAATTAACCAAGGAATGTACCATACGTCAACATTAAAGGATTACTAGCCATAACCAAACACAACCAGCACACACAATCCTAAGGCACGACATGACCACATGTGATTCTACATCACGTCAATTCCCATAATTGAAGTCCGAGTACACTAGTGAATCACATCCTATATGCAAGCTAAGACTTTACCGGTTATTAACGTCCTATATGCATGCTATTAACATTCCTTATTTAAAACGGTAATTACTACTCTTCCCTACCTCAAGTGCTATCCAAACGCTTAGTCGTGAAAGTCGTCTAGTAGTCTCCTCCTCCGTGCTCGGGAACGACATCTAGGATCATAAATTAATACTAGAATTAATAAAAACAATCAAAGTGGTTTAAGGAGGAAATACCCGAATTACCCCTAACAATAAAAAACATGGGCTAAAGGCAAATTGGGCCAGAACAAGGCCTAATTCGAGCGGCCCACAACTCCAGCACCCGACCCGGCCCGTGCCACTCAGAGGCCCGGTTAGAGGCCCGGATCGTGCCTCTCAGAGCACCGGTCAGGGACCCGGACCATGCCCCTCAGAGGGCCGGCCAGAGGCCCAGACCGTGCCACTCAGAGGGCCGGTCGGGGACCCGGACCGTGCCCCTCAGAGGGCTGGTCAGGGACCCTCTCCGTGCCGCTCAGAGGGCTGGCCAGAGGCCCTTTCCGTGCTAATCTGGGCAGCCACCATCTTCTTCTTCCCTCAACTTCGTTTCCCCGAATTTACACCTCAAAACCTCCTTTTCTAACCTCATCAAACTCCAAAATCAGCCTCACAATCCTCCAAGCTTCAATAACCAAGTGGGTTTTCATCAAAACAATCAAAACCCATAAGATTTCTAGCTAAAACTTCCACTTTTCTTCACTAAACAATCATCTAACAACAAATAACTCAAAACCCATCTAATTCATGCAACTTCTATAGAAACCCATAACCCCAACTTAATTGAAAGTAGGTTTTTAGAGATTACTTACCGTAGGGATGATGAGGGGATGAAGATGTAGTAGTTTGGGGATGAGTTGAGAAGAAGAACCACCAAAGGAGCCTCCTTTTTCCACTTTCTTTTTCTCCAAGCTTTTGAGATCCATTCTTCTCTCCCTCTTGTGTGATTTTCGGCCACCAAGTAAGAATGGA
This sequence comes from Erodium maritimum, assembly GCA_963921825.1. NCBI lineage: Eukaryota > Viridiplantae > Streptophyta > Magnoliopsida > Geraniales > Geraniaceae > Erodium > Erodium maritimum. Next base: position 82,235,404 of record OY997588.1, on the reverse strand, counting down.
CTGAAATGTATCCCAAAAGGGGTCTTAAACCTAAGGGAGAAATGTCTAAAAAGCCCTATAACTCCCTTTCTTCTATTTGGGCACAAGTGAGGGTAAATGGGTCATTATAGACCCATTTCTTCTCTTCCAAGATACCATGGACACATGTCCATGTGGGTCCACCTTGACCCTTAGTATTTTCCAGCACACTTAAAATAAATTCGATAAATTTGACTCGTTGACTTGAAATTGACTTTTTCGTAAAATTAGTCATTAGAAAGGAAACGACCCAATTAAGCTAACCGTAACGACGACTATGCTTTTTTAGTCCCGGAAAGGTCCCGAATGACTCCCGCAGTCATCAGTTGACTTTTCCGGCTGAAAGTCAACTCTCGCCAGAAATCACCGGTTCGACCGGGATCGACCGGGGGCAGTTCTTAAAATCTACCCCCTTAAAGAAATTTCGTCCGCGAAATTTAAAACGAACGTACCTAAAGGGTCGAACAGGCGGGGGTACTTCGCGCGAACCTCATCCTCGCACTCCCAGGTCGACTCTGCTCCGTGTTGCCGCCACTGCACCCGTACTAGTGGAATAGTCTTGCCCCGCAAGACCTGCTCCCGTGTATCCAGAATTCTGACTGGCTGCTCCTCATACGAAACATCCTCGGCTACCTCGATGTCCGACCACTCAATGATGTGGGAGGGGTCCGTCGTGTACTTCCGCAGTTGGGAAACGTGAAAGACGTTGTGAATGTTCCCAAGCTACGGTGGTAATGCAAGCCGGTAGGCAACGGCTCCCACTCTGTCCAGAATCTCAAAAGGCCCGATGTACCGCGGGGCCAACTTGCCTCTGCCGCGGTTGAACCGCACCAGCCCCTTCTTCGGGTTCACCTTCAGAAAAACATGATCACCAACTGCAAACTCGAGAGGTCGACGCCGTCTATCAGCATAACTCTTATGTCGGCTCTGCGCGGTCTTCAGCCGCTAACGAATCAACGTGAACTTCTCGGTCGTCTCTCGGACCAGGTCCGGACCAAGTAAGCTCTTGTCTCCCACCTCTGCCCAACACACGAGCGAACGACACGGCCTACCATACAACGCCTCAAACGGTGCCATCCCGATGCTAGCCTGAAAGATGTTGTTGTAGGCAAACTCGGATAATGGTAAGTGGTCCTCCCATGATCCTCGGAAGTCTAACACGCACGTCCGCAGCATGTCTTCTAAGATCTGAATCGTGCGCTCTGACTGGCCATATGTCTGCGGGTGGTACGTTGTGCTAAGTAGGACCTCGGTCCCCAATGCTCTCTGCAAACTCTCCCAAAACCTGGAGGTGAATCGAGGATCTCTATCGGACACGAACGACACTAGCACCCCGTGAAGACGGATAATCTCTCGGACATACAGGCGACTCAGAGTGTCAACCGTATCAGTCATCCTCAGAGCTAAGAAATGCCCCGACTTGGTCAGTCGGTCGACCACCACCCAAACAGAATCGTGCCCTCTTGGCGACCTCGGTAAGCCGCACACGAAGTCCATCATAACGTGCTCCCACTTCCACTGTGCGATCGGTAGTGGCTGTAATAAACCAGCGGGACGTTGGTGCTCAGCTTTCACTTGCTGACAAGTGAGGCACCTCGAGACAAACTCCGCAATCGCTCTCCGCATCCCGCTCCACCAAAACTGTCGCCTAACATCTCGATACATCTTAGTGCCACCCGGTGCGCCGTAATACGTGAGTGATGAGACTCTCTCAATACGTCATCTCTACAACTGCGCGGCACAAACAGACCTCCTCGGTATCACAAAACCTGATCGGCAACTTGCTCCCAACCTTCCATATCATCATCACTAACAATCCTCTCTCGGATCTCTGCCATCTCGGCATCCTAAGCTTGCGCCTCTAGCACTCTGGCAACCAGCGTGGGCTGAGCCACTAGCGAACACATGGCCACGCCACCAGTAATCTCATCTAGTTCAAGCCCAAACGTACTCAACTCTCCCATCATGTCCCACTCTCGGACTGATATACCGGCAAGGCAATAAATTGGCTTCCTACTTAGGGCACCGGCAACGACGTTCGCCTTACCCGGATGGTAAAGTAGCTCGAAGTCGTACTCCTCAAGTAAGTCCATCCAGTACCTCTGGTGCATGTTCAAGTCTCGCTGAGAGAAGATGTACTTGAGACTCTTGTTATCCGAGAACACCTGAAACCTCTCGCCATACAAGTAATGTCGCCAGCTCTTCAGCGCGAATGCGATCCCTGCTAACTCCAAGTCATGGGTAGGGTAGTTGCGCTCATGTATCTTCAGCTGCCTGGAGCCATAAGCAACTACCTTCCCTAGCTGCATCAACACACATCCCAGTCCCTCACCGGACGCATCACAATACACATCATATCCAATTCTGCGCTTCGACACGATCAACACGGGTGCGATAGTCAGACGAGCCTTCAGCTCGGTGAAGGAGCGCTCACAACCCTCGGTCCTCACAAACTCGGTTCCCTTGCGCGTCAGCGTAGTCATCGGCGCGACTAGGCGTGAGAAATCCTAGACGAACCGTCGGTAGTATCCTGGCAAGCCTAGGAAGCTGCGGATCTCAAAGACACTTGTGGGCCGTGCCCACTTCAAAACCGCATCTATCTTCGCCGGATAGACTAGTATACCTCTCGAGATACAACATGCCCAAGGAATTTCACCTCGGCGAGCCAAAACTCACACTTCTCCAGGTTGCCGTACAATTGGTGGGTGCGCAACAAAGTCAAAACTGTCCTCAGATGCTCCACATGCGCCTCCTCACTCGGCGAGTAGATCAGAATGTCATCTACGAACACCACCACGAACTGGTCTAAGTACGACCAGAAAATGTCGTTCATTTGATCCATGAACGCTACAGGCGCGTTCGTCAACCCGAACGGCATCACCAGAAATTCGTAGTGCCCATAACGCGTCTGAAACGCGGTCTTCTCCACATCCTCCTCCCGAACTCTCAACTGATAGTACCCAGATCAAAAATCGATCTTCGAGAAACACGTCGCCCCTCTCAGCTAATCAAACAAGTCGTCGATCCTCGGCATCGGGTAGTGGTTCTTCACCGTGACCCGGTTCAACATTCGGTAATCAATACACAGCCTCAATGCCCCGCCCTTCTTCTTCACGAAGAGCACGGGCGCTCCGCACGGCGAAGTGCTCGGATGGATAAAACCCTTCTCCCGAAGCTCCTCGAGTTGTCGCTTCAATTCGACCAGCTCGACTGGTGCAAACCGGTACGGAGCCATCGATATCACCGCCGTCCCCGACATCAGGTCAATTCTGAACTCAACCTCTCGCACAGGCGGTAACCCTGGCAACTCCTCCGGAAAGACCTCTTGGAACTCACGCACTACACGCGACAACTCTCTGCTTGGTTCGGTCGCCACCTCATCTCCCAAGGTCAAAGCTGACAGGAGGACTCCGCTCCTACTCCCCAGTACACAAGTGACGATCGTGTCACCCGAAACCACTGTCACCTACCGCCGATAGCAGTCGATCGACGCCCGGTACCTCGTGAGCCAGTCCATCCCCAGGATCACGTCAAATTCCGTCATGTCCAACACAAGCAAATCACCAAGAAAGGGGCAATCGGCTACTCTAATCTCACATGCATGACATACACTACTCAAGACTACATCGCCCGTAACTAGGGTGTCAAGACACAATGGTCGACTCAAAAGCTCTACCCTTAACCCCAACATATCAGCGAAACTAGAAGAGATGAAAGAATGTGATGCCCCAGTATTAAATAAGAACGACGCCCAAGAATTGTAAAGCAAGCACGTACCCTAAGTGGTCTCATGACCGGAGTGGCTTCCCTCTGCTCGGGAGTCAGTGATAGCATACACCCGGCCCTGTTGTGCCTGAGGTCCTCCCCTCGGAGATGGTAGATGGGTCATCTGGTGTGGAGCCCTCTGCTGATGTCTGGGTGCTGGCGCACTCGCTGCCTGCTGTGGGGCTCTCGGAGCCTGAGTCTGACGCGGGCGGAACGAAGGTGCCTGGCGCGGCTGCGTTTGCTATGGTCGCTGCGCTGACACTCCTCCAAATCGGTCGGGACACACAGTAGAGATGTGTCCTAGTCGGCCGCACTGGTAGCATGTCCTCTTATCGGCACGCGGCCTCTCCTCGACCCTCGTTTGACGACTCGCTGGGCGATCTACAAGTCCACTACTCCTCGGACAATCTTGGGCCAGATGACCCAGCTGCCTACACATGGGGCACAACCTCTCTAAAGGGGCAGGTCCCACGGACGCCACTGCTCCGACTTGTCGCATCCCACCAGACTGGGGCTGTGGCTGGAAAGATCCTGAGGTCCTCTGCCTCCTCGAATCGCGGACCTCAGACGGCCTCAGAAAGCCACTCGGTCTCGGCCTGCTCTCCCGAGCCATGGCGGTCTCTGGAAGTGTCGCTCCACTGCCAATGTCTGGTCCACTAGCTCAGTGTACACCTCTGTCCTCAAGGCAGTGACTCAGTCCACGATCGACGGAAGGAGCCCCCCTCGAATCGTCTACATCAGAGTGCCTCAGTCGGCACTATCTCCGGTGCGAAGCGAGATAGGGAAGTGAACCTCACCTCATACTCCGATACAGTCATCCCCCTCTGACGCAGCTCCAGGAACTGCTGGTGTCTGTCCTCACGGGCTGATCTCGAGAAATAATGCTCCAGGAACAGCCTATTGAACAACTGAAAGTCGTCTCCAACCCTGATCTGCTCGCGCTGCTACCAATGGTACGCATCATCCTTCAGTTGGAACGCTGCAAAGGATACTCTCATGTGGCCATCCATGCCCCGAGGTATCCAAGTTGCGGGTGATATGCTCCAACCATCTCTCGTCTGCCTCGGGATCTGGCTCCCCGGAAAAGACAAGAGTACCCAGCCTGAGGAAGTCCCTCAGCGCCTGGGCTGTGTAGGTATCGGTCTGACTCGACCTCACAGTAGCAGCTGCAGTGGTAGTAGGCACAGACTCTAGGGGAAAACTTTTCTAGTGCAAAAGTTTCACTATCACGTAATAAATCAACATACAAGTTCTGATCCTCCAGATCAAACCTATGCTAACATTACAAGTGCAAACCTATCTCAGGGTCACGCCCTGAATCCAATAGCCACTCTTGATTCCACCATTCGAGCACCTCGGTCTCAGATTGGTCTCCGTCTTTAAAGGTTGTTCGTGAATTTTCAATCACACGCACAAAGGTCCAATACTCATTCAGTCGATGGTGATGTCGAACAACCAACAATGATCGATAGTATAATAGAAGTTTTTCGATCAACAGCTAATGAGGATCCTCTTGGCTTTTTATACCTGCTCACTCTATTGTAGTTGTCCCTCCCTAGGGTTTCTCAAACCTTAGTGTCACGGTCTAACATAATCTCCAAGGTTCCATAACCTAGAACAATTCCTAAATCAAACAAATTTCTTTAGGTATAAGTATATTCAAGTTAGGAAACAATCCCTAAACGAATCTGATACTTGGAATATAAGTATATTTAAAATAGGAAACATAATATACTTATCTTCAAAATAGGAAACGCGCGATACTTATCTTCAGTTTAGGAAACGCACACTCCAAATGTCAGATGACATTTCCACTGACATCTTCGATCAGACAACGATCAAAACGGAGCTCTGAATATCTTCACGAGTTGAATAGCTATCATATATTGTAAACGTGCATCCTTAGGTTTCCTTAATCCTTGGAGTCGTGATCAAGCTAAATCTCTTTGTTTCCTTACGCTAGTATCTTTCTTAAAAGGAATAGATCATTATCGTAGAATATCTTAAAGTTTGGGAAACAAATCTTACTTCCTAAAACGAGTAGAACTCTAACACATGAGTATCTTCAAGTTTAGGAAATGAATCATACTACCTAAAACGGATAGGCCTATATCGCATGAGTATCTTCACATTTGGGAAACAAATCTCCACTATAGGAAACAACTCTGTAGCACTAGATACGCATAAGATGTATGTTGACATCTTTTCTATCTTTGCTGATGGGCACGCACATGTTGTCTACTGACATCTCGAATAACATCTTTCTTGACACAAACATTTCCAATCTAGATGTAACAAAAAAACCTATGCTATCATTACATAGTGACAAACCTATATTAGGGCTCCCCTGAATCCGAGCTCCTCACTCGATCCCACTATTCAAGCCATTCAGTCTTTGATTGTTCTTCGTTCTTCAATAGGTTCGTGAGTCTTCAATCACTTACACAAAGGTCTCATACTCATTCAGTTATGACTAATAGTTTGGGCACAAATACATTCTTCTTTGATTAGTTCATCCAGTCTCCCAACACGCTAGTCCAACACGCTTAGGAGCCATGGAATCATAAACAAAGAACAAGGAACAAGAATAGTTACAAATTCTTCTTATATATATAATTTTTGGTTTTATTTGGAAATTTAATTACTAGACAAATTTTACGTTTTTTGCTTCTTCTTCTTCCTCCATTACCCAGAAGCATAATCACCTGAAGAAGAAGGAGCGTCGAGGCTGTGCAAAATACGGAGGAGATAAAAACCTCATAGATATGGGTTGTGAAGTTCAGTAGTATTCTAACACCTCTTCAAATCGCATATCTGCAAATCAAAACTCTTAGATTTCAAGACTGGTAAAGATCCCAGTGAAAGGTTCGACGACGTTGGAGACCAAGCTCCCAAATACCCGATTTCATTACTGGCGAAGGGTTGTTTTACCATCATCGGTGTTGGAGGATTCAACACTAGTATTCTTTTATGTCAGATTTCCATTTGGAGAACTAGGGATTTAGAGCTTTTGAGAGGGGAGTTAGGGAGTTGGGGAAGATGATAAAGATGATTTGGGATTTGGCTATTTTGAGAGTGGAATTAGGGATTTGGGTTGGAGATTAGAGCATGGTTAAGTAAAAAATATTTATAAAATTCTTATAACATAAACTGAAACAATAGTAATGCTTACATATAGGATATGAGAAATTAGAAATGTAGTTTGGAGTGCTAATAAGCCTTTTTCGTATACTCTGTTAATGCTCTGTTTGTTTTTAATAGAAATAATTGGTTTTTAAAAATTTCTTTTACTCTATAATAAAGATTTTAAAAAAGGACGATCTGGTTGTATTTAGAAATCATAGACACAAATTAGTATTAGGTTTCGAGTTCAAGCTAGAATCAGTCTCTCCATCGAACCAAAACTATTGTATATAAAAGAGACTTTTCACATAATTATCGGTGATGTTGTTGCCTAGTGAATTTGAAGCGTATGTGTAGCGGTTCAATGTTGAACTCAGAGACGTTGCTATCAATGCTAATCAATGTTACCGATGCACACACGATCGTCATCTTTATCTTTTCGTTTAGTTTTAAGGGTTTGAGTGACAGACCGAACCATAGACATTGACGAGTCTGCGAAACGCTGTCACAATATGGCCAGTAAGTCACATCGCATATAGTTAATACTCCTTGTGGTGACGCGTGACAAATCGTTGTAGCCTTTTGACTAGTGTATAGTTACGGGCGCATAGTTGTTCTCGATGCGCCAACTATAAATAGGATCAACTTGTTTCCTACAACATTACATTATGTTCTCTTTCTCCCCGTCTACAAACTCTCTAACATATTTGTACCCTAGCATTCAATTCGATTTCCAATGATCTCTCATAGAAAATTCCCTGAATCTAGTGATTTTGGTAATTGTTTGAGTCTAAACGACTCCCTCCATCATTTGTATATGACGGTGGCTCGCTTTTGGACAATGCAGGTTGCAACAATCAAAATATCTTGAAACGTACGATACAAACTTTTTGGTGTATGGATCAATGCTTCTGATGACATCCCAATATCCGGACGCTGGTACCTCATATCAAGGGAATTCTTTTCCTCAATAACATATGTGAGACTGATCTCTCCATCGAGAAGAACATTGGTTGGCTTGTTCTGATCTAATTATTTGATTCATCATGGGTTCCTCTCTGCTTTCTATTCCTTCTTTTTGTTCGGTGGTGTTATCACCGTATAGTGCAATTAAGAAAGCTCCATCAAAGGGAGGGGTTGTGTTTGCTCATAAGGCTAAAATCAAGAGAAAATCGACCAAGAAGGGAGGGGATGTGTTCGCTCGCAAGGTTACAATCACAGGTGAGTCGATGAAAGCTTCTGGTATGCGTTAACTATTGGAGGTTCTCGCCTGAAACAGACCCGGTCTCAGTCTGTTTTGGTCCCTAATGTTGTTAAAGTTTGGGAGTCATCTGATGATGGGGAAGGACAAAGTGGTTATGGATTCTACAGTTTCCGGTGACCTTGGGGTGTTCGCTCTGGTGCAGAAATTGATGAATTCTCAGGCTAGGACCTCGGTTCAGGTAAGCTCTACTAAATATTTCATCTGCAATCTTCCCTACAACTTCAACACGCTCTACTAAATTGTTTCGGGACTTTTAATGAGATTCGAGAGTGTTCCGTTTTGAACCGTCCCAACATAGGAGGCAAGTTCTTTGGTTTCATCACGTTCTTGGCGTCGTCCGCTGCCGTGAAAACCTTAAATGGATATAAGGTTTGTCATTCCTTGATTCCTTGGTTTTCAACTTTCATATTCATCATCTGAGTCGGGAGTTCTCGTTGGGGAAGACGATATGGCCGTGGTTCTGGCCAATGAAACTTTGGGCTTGGGAGGTATTCGGGCTCAATGTGGAGATGCCCATGGTCAGAAGCCCTTGGTTGGGCGTGACCATGTTCCAATCGGACAGGATGTGTCGGCGTCGTCAGGTGTTATCACTTGGACCATGAGCTGGCCCTTGGCCAAGGCTCAACTGTGTTGGGCCCAATTAAGGCCCAAGTAGAGCCTGTTGTAGTTGGATTCAATGTTGGAACGGGTGAGACCATTGTTTCGAAAGACTCTTCCTCGTTAGCTGAGTATCAGGGCATCCCTTGGAAGGATGTCCTACTCACGACTTTTAGGGGGCGAGTTACTGAGAAATATACTTCATATGTTACTGTGGTTTACTCCACGTCTACATCTCACTCCATGAGTCGAGAACGAGCCATCCAAGCTGCCTATTCGGTTGCAAATATGTGGAATCAGGTGGCCATGACACCTAAGGCCTCAACTACTCTTTCGACTGTCAAGGAGTTTCACAAGTAATTTTTGTGGTTCTCTATGGCTTCTTTTTATTTAAAAGGCTACGCCTTTAGCTTCATTGTAGGGAGTTTTTTCATAATCGTGTTTTAGTCTTTTAACCCTTCGATATTTTCCGGCTTTGAAATCATCTCCTTTTAATGAAAATATGTGCTGATAAAAAAAAAGAATCTCTTTCCTCCTCGCTTGGGCATTGAGTTACAATTTTTACACATGTCAAGGTTGGAGGTGTCGAAGACGCAAGTGCAAGCACATCATATAGTGGAGTTGGCCCTTTGGGAGTGTCGTCCTTCAACATAAGTATTTCAAAGGGACAACAAGAAGAGTCTATTCTAATCCCTTGTGCACCTGATGTGGTGGTCGCACACATGGTGCTGGAGGTGGCCATGATGCATGCACTTGTTTATCTTGTGAAGGTGGAGGTTGAAGGATGTGTTGGTCCAACGAAGAAGATTTATTAATGGTTATTAAAGTAGTCGTGCAATAGAGCTTGTTAGTCTCTCTACTTATCAATCCCGTCCATATTTAGAAATATATTTATGGGTTTTACACGGATCTGGAAAGAGAAACTGCCTATAAGATTTATGGAACTCTAGATGTCCATAACTACAATTATGGCTTTCGATACTCAATATCCTTAGTTATTTGAAATTCTCACCTAGTTACTATCTTACACCTTTGGTGTCGGTTTTGATGGGTTTTTTTTCCAGTTATATTTGATTGATCCTATTTAGAGCATATATTTTGTATTTAAAATGATTTTTAAACATAAAAATTCTATAAGTTGATGATAATATTTAACATATACGATGTCACATATAAAGTAACATAATTTGGTGTAATTAAAGTAGTCATGTAACAAAGCTTGTTAGTGTCTACTTTTCAATCCTGTCCATATTTTAGAAATATGTGTATGTGTTTCGCAAAGATCCGAAAAGTGAAACTGCTCATAAATTTATGGAACTCTAGATGTCCATAACTCGAATTGTGGTTTCGATAACCAATATCCTTAATTATTGAAAATTTGCACCGAGTTATTATCTTGCACATTTAGTTTTGGTTTTTAGGGGTTTCTTACTTTGCAGTTATATTTGATTGATCATAGTTAAAACCTATATTCAGTATTTAAAAATGATTTTTAAGTATACATTTTGTAGAAGTTGACAATAATATTTAGCATATACGACGTAAAGTAACATAATTTGGTATAATTTTATAGAATTATCTTGAAGCTATCACATCCAAACTTGATGTCGTGCGTCTAAGAGCATGTACAATGGAAGAGCTTGGGTTAGGGGTTTGGATTAGGGGCTTGGATGCTGACTGTACAAAATAGTGGGACTTAGGACTCAAAATAAGTTGTGTTTTACAATGGTGAGTCTTGGATTGAGTCCTGGATTGTTAATGGATGATGAATGGTTAATTAATTGATATTTTGCTGTTTTATTTAATTCTTTATCAAAACAGTTAATATTATATAAAATTGAAATGAATCTGAAAAAAAATAAGCAATGATAATATAAAATAATGATCAATACATTTAACACGAATAAAAATGAACTTGAACTTTAATTCATCCCCTTTTAATACAACTCCAACAAAATACAAGTTCAAGAACACAATTACAAGTTCAAGAATCATTGTGGTGGTGGTGGTTGTTGTTGTTGTCGAAGAGCTGTAATTTCAGCTTCAATCTCTTCCATAAGTTTCGAAATTCGAGACTTAAACGACTCGTGTCGTGCCAATTGGGATTCTCCGAAGTTGGAGGTATCCTTTTTGTCCAAGGCATTGTATTTGTCGTAGTATTTTTCCCACTTTTCGGTTAACTGGTGAAATAGGCGGGTCCTTTCTAGGTTGCCTTCGGACGTTGATCGTTCCAGCTCCGCCATGGCAATTATTTGGTCTGTGAGGTTTCTCCCCTTAATCTTCAATGCCTTCTTGCCCAACGGTTGCGTTTGGCGAGGTGGTTGAGAGGGACTTGCATCGGCCGTATGGGAGGGGGGTGTTTCGGTGAGAGAGACCTCACCTCCCTCGTTGAGATCGCAAGATGTCCATTCTGGTGGTTGAGACTCACCAGCGACATGTGTATAATCTTCACCTGTACTTGTGGGTAGGGTTAAGCTATAATTCCCAGCCTCATCCAAGCGTTGTTGTTGTTGGCGTACATTAGCCATAGTGCCTTACTCGGCAGCGAACTTCTCATCGCCCTCAAGAAACTCAACCCAATGATCGAGGTCGAATTTTTTCGGGTGACCAGGCGGTCTCTCGTTCTCAGGGGTATCGATCCATATCTGCTTCGCCGCTCTCATGTGGTCATCATGGTTCCATCCGCCGCGGTACTCGTCCTTCGAGATCTTCAGATAACCGAGGAACTTCCTTTTCTACGACTGATGTGAGGCCCAATGTTTCTTGATCGCATTCCACCCGAAATAGAGGTGTTCTCTGGTCGCGTTGTACTTGTTCGCAACATTGCACCAGAATGTGTCTCCGGTTTGGGAGTTTCCCTTAATCGAGTCTTTTGTTGTCGAGAGCCACATTCGTATGAGGTGCTTGTCCGCCTCGATGGTCCATTTCTTCCGTGGTTGTGCTGTTGTTCGAGGTCGTTGTTGGGAACGTCTGACAGAGGATGACTGCGACGACATACGGGTGCCGGTGTGTAGTGGGTAATCAGGGTACGAATAGTATTGTGGTGGAAGCGGCGGCGACTAGTAACCTTGGGACGGTGACATGTAACCTTGCGGTGGCGGCTGGTACCATTGCGGTTGCGATGGGTGGAATTGTGGTTGCGATGGTGGAATTGCGGTTGTGATGGGTGGAATTGCGGTTGGTGGAATTGACCTTGACAAAAATAAATTAAAATAAATAAATTACAAAAAAAACAATAAATTAAACACTAAAAGATTGTTTGAAAGTACTTGAGCTCGAACCCGGTTGCATATAGGGAAAGAAAGCGGAGTTCTCACCAGGTTGCGTTAACATATCGCGGAGGCTGCCTGCTAATTCCTCAGAGGAGAATTTTGAATCGTCCGACCATCGTTGTCTGCCATCCGATGAATGTGAACGTGTATTTTCGTCGTCCGACATTTTTCACGAGGATATTGGGAATGAGAGAGTAGAATTTGGGAATGGGAGAGTGAAATTGAAGAATGGGTGAGTGATGAGAATGGGGTATTTATAGGGTTAGAAATAATTAATTTTGTTAATTAAAAAGAATGTATATATTACCGTTTCCGACCGTTGCCTAACGGTCGGAATTTTTTCCCTCCAAAACGCCACGTGGCGGCCTGCCATTGGCTGGCCTTCGGACGCGGGACTCGACCCGGCCCGTGTTTTTTGCGGGACGCGGGACACGTAAAAGGCGTCCCACAACGAGACGGCTCGCGCCCTGTATCCCGCAAAAACGAAAACATAGATGCGATCTGGGCCGTGTAAGTCCTGTAATTTTATTTCTTGTGGGTTTGGTGACTTGTTTTATGGAATGACGTGGATTCCAATATAATGTCGTTAATGTTAGGTCTCTGAAATAGAAAGAGCAACATTATGGTTTTGGTTCGGGACTGCCTTTTTATATTGGGCCTACTTTGATCAGTTGGAGTTTGCAAAAGGTTAAGATGTTTATATGTAAAAAAAAACTATATTTAATGGACTACATTACCTACGAAATGTTTCCTCAATAATGTTTTTCATTGGGAAAACCATATGTCCTTGTCTTTTCTAAGGTTTGTTTTGGCCATTCTAACTGGGCTTGACCTTTTTTTGCATTTCTCAACTGTGACATTTCCATTTTTTGCACAAACTAACAATTTCCGTCGATTTTGACGATTCCGTTAGAAAAATGCTACTGTGCACGTGACCAACACATGTCCAAAAAACTTACGGAATCGTCAAAATAGACAGAAATTGTTAGTTTGTGCAAAAAATGAAAATGTCACAGTTGAGAAGTGCAAAAAAGGGTCAAGCCCAGTTAGGATCGCCAAAACAAACCTCAAAGGAGGTTAGGACCCATGGTTACCCTTTTTTCATTTCTGTCAAAAAATCGATTATATCAGCATTGAATAGGCCAATATTAATTTGGGCCAAATATTACATACGTGTTTGATTCAAAACGGCGTAGCTCTACTAATTGTAACTTCTCTGACCGAATTCAAACTTCGTCAATAATGCTTTAATTCACCGAAGAAATCTCGATTCAGTTGCGAAATGTCTACTTAGAGCTCTGAATTGAGCACTTCTCTCTCTCTCTCTCTCTCTCTCTCTCTCTCTCTCTCTCTCTCTCTCTTTTGTTCATCCTTTGTTCTCCATCGTCTATTGTTGTGCTCGTTTTTTTATCGTCGACACTAATTCTGTCTCCGAGAAAGGTCTCGTATCTGGCAGCTCTCTGATGCGTCTCAATATTTGACATCTGTTTCCCCCATCCCTCGTTGTAGGAAAGCCGACCCTTTCTAGTTGGAGGTTCGAGCTGGGCATCCTTTCACAGACTACCCAAAGATTGACAACTAGTAGATAAAATGAATTACCCAATCGACAAATGAATGATACCTTCGAGTTGTAACACATGCCAAATATAAGAATATATAATGTCAGTAATGTACGTAATTCAACACTGACGGTATAGAATGTTGGTGACAAATATTCATCACCGATCTTAGGTGATTCGTCACGGACAAAAAACGGTTTGTGGGTAATGTACTTCAACGCCGACGAACAATATATAGTCATTGATCTACTTCATCACCGATGAGGAACAATCATCGTTGATGCATATACCATCACCGACCGAAGGAAATTAGTCGGTAATGATATCCATCATTGACATTTATTTGACACCCTAAATTTCTTCGGTGAGGAGAAAAAGATTAACCGCTGACGGTATTTGACCGACGAAACTGAATGTCGGTGGGAAATATCACATGTGAAAGGTGATTCGTAACAGACCGAATGGGTCGGTGAGGAATGGATCAAGAAACAAGAAATAGGAAATATATATGTATATATATGTATATAGACATTATTGCATGGCATGAAACACTAAGTTATGACATCACGTCACGTAGTCTTTTGTTGATTGAATGGGAGGAGGAGTTGCGATGGCGATGGCGATGACAGGGTACAAGTTTAGGCCCTCCGGTGAGGAGTTTATGGTTCACCTGATCCATGATTTGAGGGCGGAGTTGGAGGCCCTCGACGGCGGAGAGATCGTTAAGAATGTTGAGTTGTACGGCGAGAGCAGCGACCCTTGGACGGTTCTAGACGAGGCCTGGCAGCAACAAGGGTCGTGGTACGTGATCACGAGGCTGAAGAAGGCAAGGTCTCGGAAGAAGAGAAGGGCTGGGTCAGGGATATGGAACCAGCGACAGTGTTAGGGCGTCACTCTAGAGTACGGTGGTGTGCGGTACCAAGGGTCACATGGATACTTTGTGTTTCAGGCCGAAGAAGAGGAAACGCATGGCCACTAGGTCATGCACGAGTACTCGTTGCACCATCAAGGTCAAGACTATGCCATCTGTCACATCCGTAACAAGGACGCTCCCAAAGTTACATGCAATAAAAGATGTTACAACGATCTTGAAGACTACTTACGAACCACAAATTCAAAGAAGATGCGGTTGTTGAACCCTAGTACTAGTAGTAGCACTCATCTTGGAGACCACATGACTTGCACTGATGATCAAGATGAAGTTGTTCCGTTGCAGAAAGAAGAAGAAGATGATGCATGGTGGAGTTCTCTATTTGTTTCTGATCATGGTCCTGTTGTTACTCAAGACATGACAAGCAACAACTTTATTCAACAACAACAACAAGTTGCATCGTATTCACTGCCTCATGTTGATCAATCACCTACGATTCCTCTTCCACCGCAAGATCACGAGCACATGAATGACACGTTGCAGAAACTAATACAAGATGGAGAATGGTGGAGCTTTATTTATGAAGAAGAAGAAGTTGCATCCTCTTCAGTTCCCACTCATTTTGATCATCATCAATCACCTATGGTTCTTGTTCCACCACAAGATCACGACCAAGTGATCAATGACTCGATGGATCAGTTGCAGAAACTTATGCAAGATGAATAATGGTGGAGCTTTCTTTATGAAGAAGAAGAAGTTGCATCCTCTTCAGTGCCTCATGTTGATCATCAATCAACTATGATTCCTGCTCCTACACAAGACCACGACTAGATGATCAATGACTTGATGGATCAGTTGCAGAAACTTGTACATTACCAGCACAACACTTACCTTGTTACATAACAGGGCCGGCCCAAGCTTCAAGCGAGTTAAGCAATCGCTTAAAGCCTCAGATCAGAAAAGGCCCCATAAAATTAAATAAGAAGTTGTTTAAGGCGTCAGATGAAAAAAAAACCCTATAAAATTAAAGACCCGCTACTACTGATGAAACCTAATGAAGATAAAGTACTACACTTTTAATTTTGAAATCAAATTTTAATACAAGTTGGGCCTAATTTTGATCTCTATTCATATTTGTTTTTCAGATAAAACAATTTTCATCCAAATGGAAGACAATTTTTCTTGATGGTTGAACATTCTAAGAACTTTGGAAAAAGTAAGCCGCCAAACAAAATCTGATATGGATATAGATGTTTGATCATAGCAGAAAAAATGTGATGCAAACATGTAAGAAATCCATTAAGAATTGATATTCTCATTAGACATTCAAATAATGAAAATATGCATCTAAAGATGAATATTGAATAATATCAGTATTGTCTTGTTGGAAGGGAAACATGACATGTATTAACATCTGATGCTAGAATGTCTTGAGTTTGTACTAAAACGTTTCTTGAAAAAACAAGATCATTTATCGATGAATAATCTATGAAGTTCATGGACTAGAAGCATGAGTCTCGTAGAGTTCGAAAATGTTGAAATTTAGAAGTACTATTATACACTATAAACTATGAAAGTATTCTAAGAAACCATTATAAGAGTAATTTGACCAAAATACAAGTCAAAAGAAAGAGATACTATTCCAAAAATATTGCAATAAAAAGGGGTATTGCAAAAATTTCATTTCATGATCAAATAAGACAATAAATAAAATTGGATTGATATACATATCACATATAATTGTATTATCCAAACTCTTGGGAAATGATTCACTCATATGAGATGGAGATGCTCAACGGAGAGGAAAGACTGGAGGTCATGACCATGAGTGATTATTTGTTTCTGATTCCTTAGTCCTGAGTTTGTGTATAAACTTCTTTAACATTTAGAAAGCAATAACAGTTAAATGAACTTGGGCATATATCCTAAGATAATCTAACGAATGTGTTGGACTTGTCCTATCTTGTTTTATCGGCTAACCGATGAGTTTCGATACTGAATGTTGTTGGTTCTTGAAAATTCTCAGCTATCTATTATCTTGCGTCGTTAGTGTCGGTTATGAATTTTCTTATTTTCGTTTATATTTTATTGATCCTAGTTAGAACTTATATTTAGTATTTAAAAAAGATTTTAAATGTGGAAATTTCTAGAACTTGATGATAAAGCGAGTCATACACGATGTCACATATAAGCTAACATAATTTGGTGTAACTATATAGAATTATATATATATATATATATATATATATATATATATATTGGAAAGCTGGCAATATATTGAAATACAAAGGGTTTTGAGTTTCAAAACCCTAAGTAAGAAGAAATTCCCCTCATACAAACAAAAGCCCCATTTGTGAGCCACTAAACCAAACCCTTGTTCTCCAAGGTATCACACTTACAAGTACAAGTTTTAAGCGGGAAAGAGTTGTATGATTACATAACCCTACCAAGGCTTGTTAAATCCTATCAAAGCAAAACAAGTCAATCTAAACCTCAATACTTGCTGTAAAACAATACTGGGGGACTGTAGAAGAAATGATCATGTCAAGGCCAAACCAGTCGCTCCTTATAGCCCGAGTAACACCTACAAATATCCAATAAACTTTTAAAGTCAAATTTTCCCCCAATTGGCAAACGATCCCAGTAAACGAGAGATGAGTCCCAAGTAACACCAGTAGCAGCTTCAACCAAGTGAAAATGATTCAGTGTTGAAGAAAACCCAGCTCCACCAGTAGTGTCTTGTACCTAGTACCAATAATATAACAAAGGCAGATACTAGCCCAAAAAACACAAGAGTACCACTCAAAACTAGCAAATAATCTACCCCCACTCCAGTCAAACAGAAGAAAAGTTAAGAGAGAAGAGAACCCACACTCAAAAAGTAGAACCAATACACCTAGAGTAAAAAACCTGACAACTCACTCACTCCCCAACAAGACCCAAACCACCCCAAACAACCCCCCCCCCCCCCCCCAAAAAAAAATTAAGTCCCAACACCAAGGTGGCCTTGATAAGTCCCAGGAAGAAGTGTTTTTCTACTCACTCTGCAACACAAGTATGGAGAGTGTTGCCAGGTGTGGAAGGAAAAAGCATGATTGTTTTTTTGAATAGAGACCATTCAATAGCAAAAGAGGAATGTTGTATTCTGAGTAGGATATCTTGAACTGATCTAAGGTTATTGTTGAATACCAGATAATTCCTGGAAAGCCAAATCTCCCTAAGTGTGATGGAGAATAACAGGGTCCAAAGTTTACCTTTACTGCATAATTGATTCCTAGAAGTGATAAAGTTCAAAATGTTGGATGGGATGCACCAGGAAACTCCCCACCAAAGTAACACACTAGACCAAACCCTCCAAGTCCTCTGTCAGCTAATAAAAAGATGGTTTAGTTCTTCAAATTTGGTGCCACGTAACCTACACCAAGATTCAGCAATAGGGATAGCAATGCCTCTAGTCTCTAAAAACTTTTTAGTGGGCACTGCACCTAAACAGGCCAGCCAAGTGAAGGCTGCCATTTTTGGTGGAAGATTTGGTAGCCAAAGAAATTGGCTCCAATGACAGGAAGTGGGAGCTGCTGTCAAATATGTATACATTTTGCTGACTGTGAAGCCTTTGTCTTCAATTTTCCAATGAACTGTGTCCAGTGAATTAGTGTCCAGATAGTATGTACTCAAAGTCTCCCTCAACTCCAAGAATTTATCGAATTCCCAACCCAACAGTCTTCTTCTGAAGGTGAACTCCCAATCTCCATCTCTCCAAAAATCACCGACTTTGCCCCTCTTCTCTGTACTGAGGTGAAATAGCCTTTGATACCGTGTTTTAAATGGTGTGTCTGATACCCAATTATCCTCCCAGAAATTAACCCTTGACCCATTTTCAACCTTCCATACCAAACCAGTAGTCCCAAATGCATTGCAAAAGGAGGGATCATCCATTAAAGTGGAGAAGTGTTCTGTAAAACTAACCCCTTTATGTATCTGAATTTCAGAAAGGTCCCAATCAGATAAGACCCAATTATACTTTGCACAAATGACTTATTTCCATAGAGAGTCATTTTCAGTGGCAAATCTCCACCACCACTTGGCCAGAAGAGCTATATAGAATTATATTGAACCTATCATATTTGAACTTGGCATGAATGTATCTTATTTATAGATAAATGTGAATTCTTAAACTTTTGAATTCTTGTATAGAATTTTAGACTGTAAATCTTATCCATGGAGGTTGTCTAGTTAGAAATTAATCTCTACCATCCACTTTGGATTTTCAGTGTTATAAGTTGACGTTGAAGCTCATTTTTTGAATATCATATAGTATAATTTTCCGATATGAACAATTTTACTTATTATTCTATTCTATTCTTTCATAAGGAAAAAAAGACATCAATCAAACTCTCGATTTAGGCCCCAATAATGTTTGGGCCGACCCTGTTGCATAATGTTTTCATGTTACATTCTATAGTGCTTGAAACAAACTCATGTACCGTCTTGACTTTCATGTTGAAGTTCTTCATTTCCTTTTCAGATATGGAAGGAATGATATAAATATTTGTCACTGTTTGTCCTTCTCAAGTTGTGATGAATGATTATATATGTTATTATGAATGTCAAAAGTTTGAGATGTAAAATAGCACAACATTAATAGTAGAAGATGATAAGTGTGTTACAGAATTAGTATACAATTTGTAATTGCCCAACAACTCAAATTTGTTTCTACTTAAAGTCTTTGCTCATTTGAAGCTTTTAAATGTCAAATATTAGGTCTCCAGCTAAGGATTAATGGATGTTCAAACCACATTGAGTTGAGGAATCGTTTCAGTCGTTTTATTATCAGCAAATATTTATTAGAGGATCAAGTTTTCAAACCGAAAACAAGGCTAGGGGTAAATCCTCAACTTACAACCCCAAGTATGCCTGACAGACACCTCTAACCAGAACAACAAACCGAACAAACTAACACCAAACGACATACCCAACAAGGGTTTACAAAGTTCTTACACCCAAATGTCTCTACATGAAGCAACCTAAATTGAAACCACCAAACAAAACATCTCACACAATGAGCCCACAAACAACTAGGCAGAAGCCCAAGACAACGAAACGAAACACGCAAAAAAAAGGAAAAAATAAACGAATCTAAGAATCTTAAACCAAGCCGCACCACCACGACACTTCAAAGTCACCACCAACAAACCAAAATCCCATCACAAGAACACCCTAACCCTAAAACGGCAGATCTCAAAACACAAGGCCATATAGGCTAAACCAACGGTAGCCACACCGACTTCACTGCAAACCCAACCACAAAAGGGAACTAGAGATCTTGTAGTTTGAAAAAAATTAGAAGTGAACCGCACCAGGGAGAGGAAAAGGGCTCGTACCTCTTGTCATCTTCACACCCTGTTCAGCACCGAACGACACCCCCTGAGGCCAATACCACCAAGAGGAAGCTGAATCACTTATTCCTAATCTCGTCCCCGGAACAATGCGACCGAGTAGGACTATTCGAGTGCAGAATCAAGCAATAAGGAGTGACAAAAATCTCGAGCCAAATAATGGCGAAGGAACACCGACCGGACTCCACCACACATTCCTCGGTTTTCCGAAGAAAACCCGTCTGAGCCAACACCCAAGACGATCCAGAAAGAAGAGTTTGATTCAAGCCTCTCAGATCTCAACCGACCGATAAAAAATAAGGAGGAAGGAATCAAAGCGCGGGACCGGAGATCCACCGCAAGAGGAAAAAGGATTCCACGGGAAGAAGAGATAGAGGACGCGACGGAAAAGGCCTCAAAGGTCAAATTCGAGGGAAGAAACACCAAAGGAGAAGAGGAAAAGGGAAAAAAGAGGAAGGAGAAGAAAACCCACGGCGATTTCCATGGCCGAAGACACAAAAATCGTCGTCGACCATAGAAGATCTATTATTTGAGAAGATGAAACTTATAAAGAGAGGTCAGAGAAAAAAAATAGAGACAGAACCAAGAGTGTAATTAGTAAAATCATTCCAGTAGTTGTGCCCGAGCTGCAAACAAAAAGCATTGGATTACATGAAAAGTATGGGTATCAAAGCTCTACAAACGGGAGAACTTGTGTTAGATCAGTTTAACAACCTTGACCTCAAAGTCCCTGAAAGGTTGGACCTAGGTGAAGATAATTTGGCTGATTATAAAGATGTCTATGAGGAGGAGAATGTGAAATCCTCACATTTGATGTGTTAAATTGAAACTCAACGTGAGAGGTCTAAATTCCATGAGGAGGAGCAGAAAGTCTCTTCGTTCTTTCTATAATCTTTTGGTCTGGTCCTTGTGGTTAGATATGTGATGTTACTTGTGTCCTAGATTATTGTTTTAACAGTTTTTGTCACCACAGGTTTATCCTCTTTTGAGTTTTTTTTTTGGAAAGCTAGCATATATTAAAAATCTCAAAACTTTAAGAACAAAGTCAAGAGAAAGAGGAACGAATCCCCTCATACAAAAGAGAGCACCGGTATCAAAACCAGCCTCAAAACACTCCCAACACGGGGAGAAAAACAGAGAAAATGTC
Source organism: Erodium maritimum (assembly GCA_963921825.1). Classification (NCBI taxonomy): domain Eukaryota; kingdom Viridiplantae; phylum Streptophyta; class Magnoliopsida; order Geraniales; family Geraniaceae; genus Erodium; species Erodium maritimum. The sequence goes on along the minus strand of OY997588.1, from coordinate 82,214,392 downwards.
TCAGTACCGGATATTACAACCATTAAGCAACAAACATGGCAAACACGACTGAGGAATTAAACCCAACAAGGGGCTAAAACGAAACTAAAAACAGTCTAAAAACTAGAATCAACGATGAAACTCAAAACAACAAACAATAGGTCTAATACCTAGATTTCTCAACCATGGAGCACAAAAATCAACACTCCACAGCAGCACCAAGCACTTCCGACTACCACAAAAACCGACCAAGTATAATACACCCCAAACTCATCCGATCCACCAACTCAAAGAGTCGGAAGGCTCAGACACGCTGGTGGCCTACACCGCTAACGGCTGAGGAGGACCAGTGACGAAAATCACCGGAACTCAGTACCCAAGCTTCAGAAACAAATCAACTTCAAAAAAAGCCAACAGACCTATAACAAATCGTCGGAGGCCAACACCAAATACCCGACGAGCCCCCTACTAAACCAGAGTAGGGGAAAACTAGAAGTACGACGTGAAACTAAAACTCAGGACAGAGTAGTGTAAATACTGACAGATTAGTGTGGTATTAAACCTTACCAATCAGGACTTTCCTGGAAGAGAAGTTAGGCCAGAGCAGTGACAACAGAGCAATCTCAGCCTAGCCAAAACCACGAATGTCGCTCCACAATCAGCGAAAGGTAAGACGAGGTTGTGCATGTCTTGTACAAACCGGTGACTAAAGACCTCCGGAACCGATCCCCTACGAATCAAAAAAAGAAATGAATCCCATTGAAAATCGGAATCGCAAGTTGAAATTTGGCCACCAATAAATGACTACAACCAAGCCAAAGGCTAGTTCAGGTTTAGTCGACCACGAGTTCCACGAGTCGGTGCCGAGCAGAGCCGACAGCAAGAAGGTCGGGGCACTCCGAGCCGAACTGCGGCCGGAAAACCCTTCACCGGAGTTCACGCCGACAATCCCGAAGAAGTGTACAGAGCCGAGTACCCAACAATCAGCAGCAACAAATCCAAAACCACTCCGATCTCCACCTTGTGAGGCTAAGAAACGGATCCCACTGAAGTTCCAGACGAGGTCTCTAACGACGAAGGAAATAAGTCTGACTTGGTCGTGACTGATCAGATCGGAGACCACACCACAGATCTCGGCCCAACCACGGACCAGGGAAAGCCAGAACCCGGAGAAAACTCCAGCCCGTGACCGGCTCAGCACCACTAACAACGTCCGATGTCGAGCCGAGCGAAAATCGAGTAGTCGGAGAAGAAGAACAAAGAGAAGAATCTTTTCGAACAGAGAAAGAGCAGAGGAGAAAAGTAAAGGGGAGGAAGGGGAAGAGTACAGCTAAGGAAGGAGGGAAGAAGGATCCACCACCGGCAATAACCATGGCCGAGGCCGGGGCCATCGTAGGAGGCGACGGTGGAGGCGAGGTTTGACGGCTAGGGTTGGAAGAGATGCGAACCTAGAGAGAAAAGGGTTTCGGAATTCTATTCCTCTTTTGAGTTTCTGATCACCTGCAAGTTTGTAATCTTGTCTCTAGATACAAATTATAAACAAAACCCTTGCGAGGGATTGTCGAAAAATACCAAAATTAGATCCTAAAATCCTAAGCTTAGACAGCTTTTTATTTTCTCTGTCCGAGAGTTTTTTCATTTACCCACAAATCAGACTCATGATTCCTTCCCCAAAAGTTGACGAACTTTTTAATCATATCTCACCATGTTCCTGTAGCAATGCACTGAGGGATCATAAGCAAACAAATTAAGATATGTTATGATAAACTTCTCAAACGATCAGAATCAAAACCGAATGATCGAACTTTCTTTACTTTGTTAAAAGATCAAAGTCTCTACACTGAACAAATTACTGAACTTTTTGTTTTTGTGTGTTACTCTTCATTCATGTACAAATATTTATAAGCTTCATACATTGCCTTAGTCATCAACTAAGCATGTGTATGATTGCAACGTGAATATAAGGAAAAAGTGGTGTCCATATAGGCTTCCACGTTTCTACAACACTCCCCCTTGGACACCACCACCTACAAATACATCAATTGCGTCTTAAGTTGCCTCGTTAAAAACCTCCTCAGGAAAACCCAGTGGGACAAAACCTGTAAGGAAAAGAGTGCAACGCGCAAAAAGTGCTTCATGTTGTGCTTGATGCTGCCTCGTTAAAAACCTTTCCAAGAAAACCCTGCGGGACAAAACTTGGATAAGGGAAAAAGAGTGCAGTGCACGAAACTTGTCTCCCCCTGACTTCAGGCAGACTACTTTGGTTTCTTGCTCAGACGACGCATGCCGATCTTGTGAACTAAGGTAGAAGTCGGCAAGGCTTTAGTAAATAAATCAGCAAGATTCTCGCAGGACCGAATCTGCTTGACATCTATCTCATTACTCTTCTGGAGCTCATGAGTATAATAGAACTTTGGAGAGATGTGGTTGATTCTGTCTCCTTTGATATAGCCTCCTCTGACTTGAGCTATACAAGTTGCATTGTCTTCATATATAATGGAAGGAGAGATTGACGGAGGAATGCCGATTGAGCATAACACATGCTTCAAAACGGATCGCAGGAATACACATTCTCGGCTAGCTTCATGTAGCGCCACAATCTCCGGGTGGTTCGAGGATGTCGCAACCAAAGTCTGCTTCGTAGAGCGCCAGGAGATGGTTGTTTCACTGCAGGTGAAAACATATCCTGTCTGGGAGCGAGCTTTGTGAGGATCTGATAAATAGCCTGCATCTGCATATCCGACCAGGCCGACGCTCCCCTGGACTTAGAATACATAAGTCCCAAATCTCTAGTCCCGCTCAGATAACGAAGTACATGCTTGATACCGTTCCAATCTCGTCGAGTGGGTTCTGAACTGAACCTGGCAAGTACATTTACTGCGAATGCTATGTCAGGTCGCGTACATTGTGCCAAATATAACAAACCCCCAATATCATTTAGATATGGTACTTTAGGACCGACTATCTCTTCATCTGCTTCCTTGGGACGGAATGGATCTCTTCTGGGATCTAAAGAACAGACGACCATTAGAGTACTGAGAGGGTGAGCATTATCCATACTAAAACGCTTCAAAAAAATTTCAACATATGATGATTGATGGATCAAAATACCATCAGACAGATGCTCGAGCTGCAGGCCGAGACAATGTCTAGTCCTTCCCAAATCTTTCATTTCAAATTCTCGTTTCAGATAATCTGAAGCTTTGAGGATCTCTTCTAGAGTCCCAATCAGATTTATATCATCAACGTATACTGCTATAATAACAAACCCGGAGGTTGTTTTCTTAATGAACACACATGGACATATAACATCGTTCTTATAGCCTTCTCTAGTAAGGTATTTGCTAAGGCGATGATACCACATCCTACCAGATTGCTTTAGTCCATACAGAGATTTCTGTAATTTTATTGAACACAGATCTCTGGGGATATCTATCATTGCTTCAGGCAATCTCAACCCATCGGGGAGTTTCATATAGATATTAGTGTCCAAATTACCATACAGGTAAGTAGTCACAACGTCCATCATGCACATATCAAGTCCTTCAGAGACTGATAGGCTGATCAAATATCTGAAAGTGATCATATCCATTACTGGAGAATATGTCTCATCAAAATCGACTCTTGGTCGTTGAGAGAATCCTTGGGCCACAAGTCTAGCCTTATATCAGGCGACTTCATTTTTCTCATTTCGTTTCCTTACAAATACCCACCTGTAACCAACAGGGTTGACATCTTCTAGTGTCTTGGAAACGGGCCAAAAACTTGGCGTTTCGCCAATGAAGCCAATTCTGCCTGAATTGCTTCTTCCCACATAGGCCAGTCATCCCTGTGACGGCATTCGTCGATGCTTCGGGGCTCGAAATCAAACTCATTTATGATCTCGTTTGCCACCGCGAACGCAAAGACTTCATCAACAATAATTTTCTCATTTCTTAACTCTTTAGGAGCATTAGAGTCTTCTGGTATTTCTGGACCGATTGGTACTCCTGGACCGACTGTTACTTCTGGACCGATTGGCTCTTCTGGAACCGACTCTAGTAGTTCTTCTGGAACTACTTCTGGTAATGAGGTTTTTTCATCGGCTGGTTCTTCTGGAACCACCGCTTTCTTATCACCTATATGCGTCTGACATTTCCGCTTCCGGGGAACAATGTCTTTTGATCCAACTGGTCTCCCACGCTTCAGGCATGCACTGGAGGAATCGATAGCTGCTTTTGCAGTATCACCAGTGACCTTAATTCTAGCTGGTACATTGATTGCATCTATATAAGACCTTGTCATCTTTGAAGTGTCTGCAAATGCATCAGGCATTTGATTTGCAACATTTTGCAAATGAATTATTCTCTGTACTTCTATTTCACATTGTGACGTGCGTGGGTCTAAATGAGACAACGAACTCACTTTCCATGAAAGTTCATGCCCAACTTCATGAGGCTTATAAGAGAGTTCAAGCCTTACTTCAGGAGGCTTATCTTTCTCACCTAGAGTGTCACGCCCCAATTTTAGTAAAACCGAACTAGGGACGCGAACTTTTTAAAACATAAAAACACTTGAAAACCTGTTTTCATTAAACACTTTAAAAGTACCATTTGTTCAACAAAATAATAATTAAAGTTTAAAACACGTCCCAATAAGTGGACAAAAGACGAGGTATCCGTCACTAGACTCAAGACAAGACCCGGACTCCGCTCCTAGCTCCCCAAGCTTCGAGAGCTCACCTAGTCCGTCCCACGAACAGTACCTGTAGGAAAAGCAGCTAGGGGTGAGCGTTCGCTCACCACCACGGATAACAGACTGACTACGGCATAATTAGCAGACAAACAAGTAACACCAACAACAACTTAACACCGGGGAACACCATCCCCAACCCAAGTACTCTAACTGAACAAACACCCACGGTGACTTTCCTCGAATGACTCGATACTTGACACACAAGGTAGACCCGACACAACGATCACGACCTCTTCCAAGGACTCAAAGGGAACTACGCAACACCAAACAACCTCACAAGGGATCACACACCAAACAAGATCACAAAGGATCGCATACCAAACAAGATCACAAAGGATCGCAAACCAGCTGCCAAGAACGCCCTCCCGAGACTCTAACCCGGTCAGGCCAACCCAAGAATGCTGCAACTTACCGGGACTCTAACCCATAAGCCAGCCGGAAAATGCTGCAACTTACTGGGACTTTAACCCATAAGCCAACCAAGGTATGCTCACAAACCCAAACCACACACGCGCGGCCAGGACCCCTTTATTGGCGGGCGGGCCCGCTACCCCGTCTGAACGTGCAGACGCGTGTGCTCGTGGACCCCCGTTTCAGGAAGCGGGCCCCCAACCTCCGGTAACCACAAACACAATTACAATCACAAGCAAGTTCAACAACCAGTGACAACACAAGTTCAACACTCACAGGCACTCATGGCCACCAAGACACCAATAGTAAAACTCGAACTCAACCGCCCCACAGGCACTCACGGCCTCCCAAGACACACCGAAAGTAAGATACGGACTCAAAAACCCCACCGGCACTCACGGCCTCCCAAGACACCAACCATAAAACGCGCCTGCAACTTACCGAGACTCTAACTCGTAAGCCAGCTAAAGGAAGCTTACAACCCCCCCCCCCCCCCCCCCCCCCCCCCCCCCCCCCCCCCCGAGACTCTAACTCGGTCAGGCCAGCCAAAGACACCAATCTTAGTACACAGCTCTCAAAGCCACTCAAAACACCAATTTAAATACACGGGTCTCATGGCCACCCAAACACGATTAACAACACGGGCTCTCATGGCCACCCAAGACTCAACAATAATAATACACGGGCTCTCAAGGCCACCCAAGACGCCAAAAAAATAAACAATCAACTCCGGCTTAACCCAAGCCTCTAACAGTCCTAATATCAACAGTTCACAATCAACCTCCGGGCATGGTCATATGCCTTCAGTAAAACAATTATCGCTAAGTTCTCTGATCCTACGACACTACTAAGTATCACATGCTTTTCTCATAATTACTAAGTTCCCGTAACATGCTTTTCTGATAAACGCTACAATCCCGTATCATGCTTTTCTAAAAAGTAAATAAACCTATTCAACCCACGACACCCCGGTGTCACATGCAATTCTACTGTTAACTTTCCCTAGTCAGGGCCGAGATCCGGCTACTTTTCCCTACCTCAACTGAAGAGCAACCGCTACGCTTCCTAGCTGCTGACGTTCTGGCTCGCTACTTCCGGGCTTCACTTCGATCGAAGCCGGACGCTAAGGATAACACGAAAGCCATAAATTAATAACGGTTCCGCCGTTAAGTTAAAGGTTAATTTAACGGTTATGATTACTCCAGTTTAAAACCGACAGTTGTCCCTTAAACTCGAGCGGGATAAAAGCGGGGTCACTGCGAATCGGGTTTGAGTACCCGAGCACCGAAACCGGTGCATGCGAGGCACGGTCCCAATGCACGAGTCCCGAGGTCCGATTCAGCGGTCCGCTTTTGTTCCTTTTTAAACCCAAATAGCAGTCCATTTTAACCAGAAATCCAGACTTGTTCCCACATCCGATTAATAACCCCTTTTTCAAAACAGAACGGTTTTTGTTTCAATTCAAATTCCCTTTTATTTCAAATCTGTTTCTGTTCCGATCCTTTGAGCCCAAAAAGAATTAAGTTCGGTTTTTTTGAACAACCGTCCCTAACCCCGTTTACAAATTTGATTCTCAAACTCCTAGATTTAAAACCGTTTTTAAGACCAAAATGATCTTAATTCCCTTTCATTTTAAAACCCTAACCTTTCCATTTAAAACCGTTTTCCTTTCCTTTTCTTAAGACTGATTTTACAATTTAATACCTCTTTCTTTTCAAATTTCTTGATTTTGATTCCAAAAGTTCTGATTTAAAAAAACAACTTGAATCCAACCTCGTTTTAGATTACTTCCCCTTTTAAAGTTGATTTTGGTTCCAAAACATCTTCCTTTTTTTGATTTAGAACTGTTCCACGCTTCACTAAATTTCCTTTTCGTAAACCTTTGGTTTTGCTTCAAATCAGTACCGAAACACCCTGAACTCGGTCTCAAACCCCAGATCCAACACGGTCAGAAGGACCAAATAAGGAGGGAGAAGAACCCGGTGAGAGCTCCGACCAAAACCAGCGGCGCCGTTGCCGACCGATGCTCCACGGGCTGGAATCTCACCTTAGAAACAAGGAAAACGACGGGGAGGTGGACGTCGTGGGGACGTGACGGCAGATCTGGGCACGGCACGGCTCGCCCGGACGTGTCCGGTGGCGGTCTCGGCCACGCGGTTGGGGAAGGGGAAGCAGAAGGGAGGCGAGGGGGGCTCGGATCGTTGACGGGACGGACCGGAGAACGGAACTGGACGGAGGAGAGGCGGCGGACTCTCGGGAGAGAGGAGGACGGCGCCGGCGAGTCCGTCTCGGCTCTGGCCGTGCACGGCGACGGCGTGGAGGCGCGACGGAGCTCGGGACGGCGTGGAGACGAGGGAGGGCTCGGCGGCGGCGGCGCGAGGGAAGGAAGAGATGGTGAGGGCGTGGTGGTCGGGACCGAAGAACTGAGAGGGGGAAGGGCCGGGAACGGTGAGGAAGAGGGAGGTGGGAGACGGTGTGGCCGGAGCCGGAGAGAGGGTCGCCGGAGAGTAAGGAGATGAGAGAGAGAGAAACGGCTCGGTGAAGGTGAGGGGAGAGGGAGGTCGACTGAGGGAGAAGGGAGCAGACAACATTTAGGGTTAAAACCCTAAATGTTGGTATTTATACCCGGGCTTGGGCCGGGTCACCAAACTGGGCTGGGTCTGTAGCTTGGGCCGGGTCTGGCCCGCCCGGTCCAGCCTTTTAATTTTTTTAATTTTTTTTTTGCACTAGTTTCAAAAACCTACCTTAAGGTTTCCGGATTGCGTTTTAATACCCTTTTGAAGCGAAGCGGGTTTTACATAGAGGTGGAAATGTTGTCTCATCAAAATGACAATCTGCAAATCTTGCAGTAAACAAATCACCCCTCCGAGGTTCAAGATACCTTATAATGGACGGTGAGTCAAAACCAACATATATCCCCAATCGACGTTGGGGTCCCATTTTTTTGCGTTGAGTAGGTGCGATCGGCACTTGCACTACACAACCAAAGGTTCGCAAATGGGATATACTAGGTTGGTTCCCACACACAAGTTGTACAGGAGAATATTGATGATAAGCAATTGGTCTTATACGAATTAAAGATGTAGAATGTAATACAACATGTCCCCAAGCAGAAATAGGTAATTGTGATTGCATTAGTAATGTACGTGCAATTACCTGTATACGTTTTATAAACGATTCTGCTAACCCATTTTGGGTATGGACATGTGCAACGGGATGTTCAATATCAATCCCTAAAGACATGCAATAATCATCAAATGCTCTTGATGTGAACTCACCAGCATTATCAAGACGAATAGACTTAATGGGATGGTTAGGGAAATGTGCCCTCAACTTAATGATTTGTGCCAGCAATTTAGAAAACGCAACATTTCGTGTTGACAATAAGCAAATATGAGACCATCTGCTGGATGCGTCTATCAGGAACATGAAATAACTAAATGGTCCACTAGCTGGATGTATAGGGCCACATATATCTCCCTGAATTCTTTGAAGGAAAGATGGCATTTCAATATTAATCTTGGTTTGTGATGGTCGAACCACTAATTTTCCTTGTGAACAAGCTGTACATGATATCTCATTGGACATTAGGATCTTCTGGTCCTTTAATGAACGCCCACATGAGTTTTCAACAATCCTATGCATCATGGTCGATCCCAGATGACCAAGACGATTGTGCCAAAGCATAAAAGCATTTGGGTTAATGAACTTCTGGTTCATTGTTGCGTAGGTTTCAACGATTCTTATGGTTGTATAATACAAACCTGATGATAGAACCTGTAATTTTTCAAGTACACGCTTTTCACCACATTTATTAAAAGTGATACAGAGAAACTCAGTCTCATTTTCACTTCTGGTCTCGACATGATATCCGTTGCTACGAATATCCTTGAAGCAAAGTAGATTTCTTCTGGATCTACTGGCATATAAAGCATTATGGGTACTTAACCTTGTTCCATTTTCTAATATCAAGGTAGCTCTTCCGGAGCCTTCTATTAAATTTTCAGTACCCGTAATTGTGCTAATATTTGCTTCAACCAAGGTTAGATAAGAGAAATATCTTTTATCTCTTAAGATTGTGTGCGTCGACGCGCAATCAACAATACATAAGTCGCCATCATTTTTGCAAATACGTGACCCATAGTTGGGGTCCATATCCTTTCATAAAAAAGGTTATATTAGTTTATAAACTTAGGAAATGATTACAAAAAACATTATATATATTTCACATTGACTAAAGTAGGGGAATACATAAACACACAAGTTCAATCTACATTTTCATCACGGTCCACATTTCCGTCATCATCTTTAAAGAAGTCGGAGACTGTAAGCTTGATCGGAGCATCTTCAGGGCTCACATGATCAATGAAATTTGTCTCAACGACCTTCTTTTTTTTCTTGATTGACTCTTGGTATAACTTTACCAAGTGGTTTGGCACACGACATACACGTGACCAATGATTAGCCCCCCCCCCCCCCCAACATCGGTAACATATATTTTCGACAGTTCTGGCAGTCTGGTGTTAGTCTTAGTGCCCGTAGTTCAATCATAAATGTCCAAATGTATATATCATCATTAGCAATAAGATTAAAGCGGCTTTCTATTACTTATGTGTTGGAGTAATATATCGATGTGATTTCTGATCTATGCCCACCATGCGAATAGAACCATAGATCGAGATGGATCACACTCGATGGGTCCCTAGTCAATAAAGCTTCACTAGAAGCGACTAGTATGAAAGATGGCTCTTCATGGCTTACGTTCTGTTAGTCATTGGAATGGGATTCCGGAGTCTGATCATAGATATCATGTGGGACATGATATTGGACGACCCGCCCTGAATATGTGCCATAGATTGAGTCATTAACATATTCAGTGTCGTAGCTTGTCATGTATCCTTAGACCAAGGAGTCTTTGTGATCACTATGCAGTCAACAACTAAGTTTGACCTGAGCCTAACGTTGTCCGTAACAGGGCTTCCATAACGGCCAGGATTGGCTTGGGGACGGGTTGCATGAGTGACACGAAAGAAGGCTAAGGGATTTATCCCTCATACTGAGGTATGGGAAAGATATCGGTTCTCGGCCGCTTGATCGAGAGTGACTGAAAGAATAGCATGGCCATGCACATGATACTAGGTATCATATATTCAGTCATCTCACATATCAAGGAACAGTGATTGAGAATAATAAGGATGACGGCTCTATGCCTTATCTCAATCAGGATATCGGAGATAAAAGGATAATGACAGGGAGGACGGAAAGGTTAGAATCGATTGGTTCGATTCGCTATGTAGTGTCAGGCAATACTAAAGTCTCGTTAGTTGCCACTTATATAGGATCAAGTAAAATGGGATTTTACGTTGATCTATCGACATGCATAGACCTAAGGGTCACACCGAAGGATGAAACTCATTGACACATTTATGGAGAATGGCTAAAAGAGAGTTGTCTCGGGACATGACCAAAACTGGGTTTTGGGTCATGTGCCCGTAAGTGAATAGGACATTACGGATCAAGACAAGGCTTGGAGTCTTGGGATTGATCGCGTCGGATAATGTTGGACATTTCCGGTATGGAAGGCTTGGAGGCGATGAGCACGTCACGGGACCTCGTTGGGAATGGCCATGGGCCATGTTCCAAGAGGCCCATGAAAGGCCCATGCAACCAAGGCCCATGGAACTAATTAATCAAGTCTTGATTAATTAGTACTAAGTAAGCAAGACAAGGATTAAGGTGTTGGTGATTCACCACCTAACCCATCTTGTCTTGCCATACTTAGCACCATGCTTGTCTTACTTCACACCATGCTTCACACCTTACTTGTCCTTGATGGTTGTTGATGGTTTAAGTCATCTTTTTCCTACAACAAATCACAAGACAAGAATAGAAACACAACTTCTCTCCCTCTCACACTACAATTTCGAGTTTGGCACTTTTCCCCCCTCTTGTTGTGTTCTTGAGTCATCTAAAGAAGAACTACGTGGCTTTGATTCCATTTGGATACGTAGGCGTCTTGGAGACTCAAGCCGATCATCGTTTCTTTGGTGTTCTCTTCCTTTTCTTGAACTAGTTGGTAAGGAAACATCCATATTGTTTATTCTCTTGTGTATCTAATATTTGGTAGTGTTCTATGACATGGTCTCGAGTTATTTCCGCTGCAAGTATGTGTTCATACCCTCCATCGAGACCCAACATCTGGTTCTATGGGCCTTTTCCTTTCTCATATCGGGTCCACTTCTGGTGGTACACCCTATCTTTTCTTGTATAAGGTTGGAAATTGTTATGCCCATATAGCCCTGACTGCGACCACGTTCACAACCTCGACCTCGACCTCTAAAGGGTCCTCGGCCTCGTCTAGGTCAGAGTTACCATCATATCCTGTCACATTCGCTTCAGGGAATGGAGCACTGCCTACGGGGCGAGTTTGATGGTTTTTCATTAATAATTCATTGTTTTTCTCTGCAACGAGCAAACAAGCAATCATATCTGTAAATTTCTTAAACTCTTTTTGTCGATATTGCTGCTGCAGGAGCATATTCGAGGGATGGAACGTGGAGAATGTTTTCTCAAGCATAGATTCATCAGTTATTTTCTCACCACAACTGCGAAGCTTGGAAACAATTTTAAACATAGTCGAATTGTACTCATTTATAGACTTAAAGTCCTGGAACCGGAGGTTAGACCAATCATATTGGGCACGAGGGAGAGCTATTGATTTCATATGCTCAAACCTCTCCTTGAGTTGAACCCATAAACTAAGGGGGTCTTCGTCAATTATATACTCAAGTCGTAGGTCTCTATGCATGTGATGACGGATTAATATTGTGGTCGTGGCTTTGTTTCTGACTGACTCGTTATTCCCCTCTTTTATGACGTCTCCAAGATTATGAGATCTCAAGTGGAGAGTCGTGTCTAGCGCCCATTCATAATAGTTTTTCCCGTTTAGTCTAAGGGGAGCATAACTAAGCTTTGCCAAGTTATCCATCCTGAACATTGATAAAAATAATTGTATGTCAGGATCATACTCGACTTCAGGTCGTTGATATTTTATTTTGGAACTTCTGGTCCAATACATATCGGGTCGCTAGTATTATATATTTGCAATTTCCGGTCCAAACGTTTCGGTTTTAACGAATTTTTAAATTCAGGTATTAACGGTAAAATACGAGTATGCTGTAAACCTCAAATTTCTGATGTGAAATATCCAATATACATTGGCAGTCACGAAGCATACTTATTAAAACCGTAAATAAATTTATATAAACGAGCATGAATCAGGTATAAATAAATTAACGATAATTTGAAAATCTGATACCTGCGCAGTAGAACAGAGCGTTCATACTGAATAACGAATTGAGAAACTTAACGATTACAACGGAGCGGACTCGTGCTGATAACGTGTTATGATAAACTTCTCAAACGATCAGAACCGAAACCGAATGATCGAACTTTCTTTACTTTTTTAAAAGATCAAAGTCTCTAAACTGAACGAATTACTGAACTTTTTGTTTCTGTGTGTTACTCTTCATTTATGTACACATATTTATAAGCTTTATACATTGCCTTAGTCATCAACTAAGCATGTGTATGATTGCCACATGAATATAGGGAAAACATGGTGGCCATATAGGCTTCCACGTTTCTACAAGGAGATAATAATGCTCCAAAGTGACAAAAGTAGTGGTCACTTTGTAATCAGTAGGTTTCTAATTCATGCTAGGATCAGTCTCTCCACAAAAATGAAAAGATCGTATACAAAAGAGACGTTTGACATAATGATCGTGTTGTTGCCTGATGACTGTTTAAGTCTCATCCTCAAGTCCTCTACAAGGCTTGTAGATGTGCAAGATTGACCTCATAGGTACAACTTTTGTTGCATATAATGAACATAAATTAATCACTAAATTCATCATCCAAGACATACTGATTAAATGCTCTATCAAACATTCTATTCAATCTTGAGGCCAATGTTCTGTTTAGAGAAGTATGTGTATTGGTTTTAGTTTCATCTGCATTCTATTGACCCGTTGTTGTGGTTGAGTCTTTCATTTTCGGTTCTGACTAAGTTTGTGATAGGAATGGACATCTTTTTTTTATTTATAGAAAAAGCTTCATTGTTAGAAACAGAACCTCATGACACGAGCGTTACATCCACTAGCCGTGTTTGGGAGTCCCGAAAGACGACCAACGCGATAAATTGTTCTCAACTCTCGGGTTTGGGATCCCCGAAACGATTACAGACAAAATAAACAGAATTGCGACAGGACGCCTAAAACCAAAATCAACCATCCTACTACAATCTAATGTTCCTAAGTGGTAACCAAAATCTCCTTTGGGCCCCGACAAATGCGAGATAGTCCCAGACAGAGTCTTTATTAGGGGTGACAATTCGACAACGGGAACCTACGAAAAAACAGATAGAAAAACAGAAAATATGCCAAGACGTGGCCTTTCGGCAAGGCCACGGGGTGGACCAATAAAGCTGCCTGCCACCATCGTCGGAGCACCGACAGATCTGGGGGGGAGCAGAATCTGTCGGCACCCGACCACTGCCAGATCTGGGGGGCAGACTCAACAGCGAGGGGGCCTTCCGACGGGGCATAAGCCGATGTGGGTCGTCCGGGCTTGAGGTAAAATTGGTGACGCGGCGAGCTGGGGCGACGAAAGTAGATTGACAGCGGTGAGAGATGGTATGGGCGAGTTCGTCGGAGGAGGGTGCAGCTCCGGTGACCTCCCACGGACAGAGGGAGGCCCGAGTCCGAGAAGCTCAGATCTTGATGCAGCCACGACATGGGGGGCTTGGTCGCGCTCAGAGGAGGAGGGGGAGGTTCCGGCGAGCTCCCACAGGAAGTTGGCGATCTGACGCCGGGGAGACAAGATCTGGGCACAACCGCGGGCTGGGAAGGGCTGGCCACACTCGGGGAACGAGGGGGTGGTTCCGGCGAGCTCTGAAGAACAGGGTACGACCTGACGCCGGAGAGATTCGAGCTAGACGTCGCCACGAGAGGACATAAACAACCACATCGTTGAAAGGAGAGGGAGAACTGATGGACGAGGACCCGCTGAGGACATCCATGGCTGAAAGCTGGACAGTCGTCGACGACCGCGAAAATGAAGCGAGAGATGATCTTGCGGCTAAGGTTTCTTAAAGAAGCAGAAAGAGAGAGCTTTTTTATTGAAAAAAAAACTGTTGTGCACTACTTTAGAATGGACATCTTATTTAATATCTTGAGATGTAAGATTATTTATAATAATAAAATTACTGATAATAAAAACCTCTACTAAAAGTTGTGGTTCCATAACATTACAGTTACAAATCAGGAAGACACAAAAAATAAAGTTGAACAAAAACATGCAAGAACTTAAAACACTTGGGTCTTAACATCAAACTTGAAAATGTCAATCTCAATCAAGTTGTCATCTTCATTCATGTCATTGATCTCCTCTAAAAGCTCCACCAGACCTTGTTGCCCCAAAATGGATTCAGGCAGCAAATCATCCGGCAAATTTGACTGCTTTGGCTCCTCACCAGGTAGAGCAATCTCAATGAGATTATCATCATCAACGAACACATCTTCGTCGTCTAAATCATCACTGGAGGCTGAAACCGAATCATCAGACGTTTCTGTACCCTCCTCATCCACATCGTCTTCACAAACCCAACTGAACCCAACAAGATCTTGACTCCTTATCAAACCGTTGTCGTTGTCGTCGTTGGAACTCTCACTTTCCTTGTCAATCTCTGGGGATTTGAAAGCATACTCAACTTGAACAAGATTGTTGGAGCTACATGACATGATCAGTTCATCATCTTGTACCGGATCTGGATTGACATCCAAGGCCACCTTCTTCTTTGTGAATGTGACAAGTAATAGAGCAATTGATAGAACCAAAACTGAGACTGTAACAAGGAGAGGCAAGAACAAGACACCTAGGAAACAAGACAACCCTAGGAGAAAAGGAACTGAGGCAAGAGCACATAGCAACAAGGGTTTGGTGAAACACAATGAAGACATTTTCAGAAATCAAGCAAATAAGCAAAGAGCATCCGCAGTTCTTCAACCCGACTGCAACAAAACTTGTTGAGTCTCTCTACCAAGCATATAAGCAAAGAGCATCCGCAATTCTTCAGTCTGACTGCAACAGAGCTTGTTGAGTCTCTCTACTTATCAATCTTGTTCATATCTACCAAAAAAGTTTCTGATTTCAGAACAATCTCTAGTCTCTCTATTGCTGGTGATGGATCAGTGTTTTATAAACTAGAAATGAAAAGAAGAAGAAAAAAACAGATTCTTGGTACCTGAACTTTGGTCAATGAGAAAATTTTCCTGAAATGGGTGCACTTTGTTGGGCACAGTAAACAAACAGTAGGTTCTTACCAGAAAGTGATCCTCAAAAACTTTGGTATTGACAGTTCCATGTGACACTCACCACATGAAAAAACAAATGACCCAATTCATTTCAGACAAAACCCAGTCAAAAAATATCTTACTAGCGTGCACTTGTCTGATTCTGACAGTGACCAGGACAAAAAGATTACCTTTTTTTTCCCAAGAAACAAACATCCCACCATCAAAGCAAAAAGGAATGGCTTTTAATTGAAGCTATTCGGTAAGCTATCTATAATAGGGTCGGTTAAGCCTAATTCCAATCGAATGGGTGGTAAAACAAAAAAAAAAGATGGGCTCGATTTGTGGGAAAAAGTTGACTGAAATTATTTTTATATTATTTAGACCACGTGACGATTCTTCATAGGAGAATCGGGTTTCGACTCGAATAGACGGTCGGCAGTTCTACATACTCGGCTGGGTGTCGAATCGACGGAATCTTAGGTTTTGAGTATTTTTTCCAAAAAAAATACCGAATCGAAGCCCCTATTCAACGCGCAAAAAACTCTATTATAGATAGGGGTAAAACCAAGAATTAACTATCGTCGAGTTGTACCGCTCAAGAACTTGTTGTTGACTTATTTGTCGATCAGATCAGTACCCTTGACTTATGGTAATTACACAAACTAACATTTTCCGTTACAAACTACCATTTCCCATTAGAAACTAACATTTTCCGTTAGAGATGACAAAAAACGTTAGGAAAAACTAAAAAAACTAACAAGTCTACGGTTAGTTTTTGAGTTCAATAGTCATGTTGTAGTTAGTTCTTGGCGTTTTCTCTAACTTTTTCCGTCATCTCCAACGTAGAATGTTAGTTTGTATAATTACCATAAGTCAAAGGTACTGATCTGATCGACAAATAAGTCAGCGACAAGTTCTTGAGATGTACAAACTATGAATAGTTAGTACCCGTAAGTTTTCCTTATAGATAGTGTAAGTATCGGTGATTATGCAATTTTGTGAGGGACCCAAAAACCAAATGATGATAAATAATTGTGGAGTGGTGACCCATTGTCTGTGATAAAAGTAAAGATGTGTTGGTCGGATCTGCTACAGGGCACTCATTAATTGTGTGTAATCACAATCGAACAAGCCAAAAGAGGTGGTGAGTGAAAGTGATAAGACCAAGTTCACGGAATCTGAAACTCTTCTCAAGTGTATGGAATGTGATAAAATTATGGATTTGTATACATTTGGAAGATGTGCGTATAGAAATATATATGTGAGCTAGATTGACCAGGTAGGTCTACTTGACCCAACCCAATAACTAGAACTAGCCATGTGGTTTTAGTTGAAACCAAACTTTTCTTCTAGAGAGTAGATAAGGTATTTAGGTGGAATTTTTGTGTAGATGAAGTTTTCTATTCACACGTGTGGATTTACCGGCCTAGGCGTATTATGCGCGTCTCCTCTCTTCTCAAAGATAGACCACATCTCCTGTTAACGTACAGACAATTACGTCAAATAATAGTACCGGATCTAGTTTTTTAATGGGAAGATAATAATAATTTGTAGGGATGATTCAAATGACTGTTCTAACGTATCAACGGATTTCAGCAACTATATTAATTTATCAAAATAAAAGACGACAACTCTAACTTATGCATTTGAAATTGTTTAGACACTTTCGTCATGGTGACATAAGAAAATTCCAAAATACCCTTGTTTAAATGATATGTGTTTAGCGTGTCTACCGTGGAAAGTTTCATTTATTTCAACACTCAAGTCCAACTGAGATGGGATGATATCGCGCTCTCCTTGGAATCCTCCTAGGGTTTCCTCCACAACCTTTCAGGGGTGTAGTACTATCGTCGCCGATCGCTTGCAGATCGTCGTTAGTCACCGTGGGTCTGATCCAGATCATACTTCACCTTCGTCCGCTCCTAGTCGTCGTCACCGCGGCCAATGGCGGATTTAGCTTTTTTATCGAGGGGGGCACCAATTTTTTTTTTTGCATATAATGAAATAACGTTAAAATAATGTAAGTTAACAATGAAAATATTAATATTAAATAAAAATGATAAAATAGTACTTATTACAAGACGTGACGTCGATATATCGTATTTTAACTTTTTTTGTAAAATATTTTCATCGCGAATACAAAAAAAAATATTTCTCGATGTGTACAATCATGCTATCATTCATCCATGGGTCTCCCAGTCAATTTCTTGGTCGAATCTTGATGATTGCTATAGCGACTAGTAAGATCAGTACCAATGTAATCTCATATTTTTAAAATTCTCAATTGAACTCATATCTATATAATGTAAACTGAGGTAGATAATATTTCTCTATGTCTACAGTAATTTTGTACATTAAAAAGTTTAAACCTTAAATTTATATATAGAATAAAATTTTAAATAATGTCTTAAATAAAAACATTTTCCCTACCGAATTACAAATGAGAAATTTGAATAAAATTAGAAATATATAAATATTCATGAAATAAAAAATATATATATACTAAGGACATTATACACCCGTCCTACGCTTACAATTTTTATTTTGACTAAATAAACTTAACTACTAATTAGGAAACAAAACTTAGGAATAAATTTTATTATTTTTTTTGACCGGCAAAGCAAATTTAAATTACAACCGTTCTTTGGAAAGAAGAACAGAGTTTTGAAATACAAACACACGAGCAATCCACAATGGATCCTCAACCAACAATCTCTACAACCAGAGAAAACAACAACAACCTAAGGACGGTCCACTCGGGGAACCTCAAGACCAACAACACAAGGACGGTCCACTCAGGAAACCTCTAAACACCAAACCACAAAGGAGTGCCCAACCAGGGACTTACAAGGATAAAACATCAGGTAAAGGATAAAACCAACAAGGAAAGCCACTATGGGCAACAAGAACTAGAAGTCCAAGAATCCCGAAACATCCGGGCAAGACGGCAGCCACCACCAAGAATTGGCCACTAAGGAGAGCTGACACACAGGAAGCACTGCAAACCTAATCAAAGTTGAATCAAACTCCTTGTATCATTAGTAACTCTCTATCCTAGCGAGAAAGAGAGAACTAAAAACGCCGGTGGCCAGGACCACAATCGACAGATACAGATTCTCAGTGAAGAATCACTGATAAACACCACTCTCAACTGATAAAACGAATGGCTTCAGACCAAGAAACAGCCTTAAGGACTCACCGGCGGCCAACACCAACACCTATAACCGATGAGCTCGATCACCAAACAACGGGTCGAGAAGAAGCGAAGCCATTCGAATCAATTGAAAGGAAAGGGTGGGAGAGGAATTACCAAACAAAGATTAGCAAGCAGCGAGGCACGTGTCGAAAAGATGAAGTCCCAGAAGCAGCTAGAGAAGTTCAACGACGATCCACATCCGCTAGACTTGTAGAAACACGTCCCACGACCTGAGCTAGAATTAGTCACCTCCAGAGACAAGAAAGAGGGTCCACCGTCAAAACAACAATGCCGAAAATGAAGAGTCTGGGCAGGCGACGAAGCTCGTACTCAGCCCACCGAAACCTAAAATCGATAAACACCAAAAAGAGGCCCAAAAAGGCGGAGGACCGGTATTTCTACCGAGAACGAGCTCCGAACTCTAAACTGGTAGCAGCAAGTCAGATTAAGCCTCCAAAACCAGTAAAAGAGCAGCAGCGAAGCCTAGGTCCAGACCTGGCCCAGATCCAAACCCAGGTCCAGACCCAAGCCCGAACCCAGGCTCGTACCTTAGCCCGAACCCAGGCCCGAACCAAGACCCGAGCCCAAGAAACCCTACCCGACAGCATCAGAAACCAAGGCGACCTTCAAACTTACCGACCCGCGTCCCAAGGCAGCCACCAAAACCAACAACTTCAGCCAACCACGCCGAGCATTCCACCAGAACTCAACTCCGGCTGGGAAGAGAACGGCGGCTACTCACAGTACAGATCAGACGAAGCCGAAGATCAGAACTGCCAACAAACTGAAACCAAGGGGGAGACGCGACTGAGCCTGGGCCAGAACTCCGGCAACAACCCACGGAAGGCTGCCACGGCGCCACCGTCGGCCAGATCAACTACGGAGTCACGAGCGCTTCGAAGGAAAGCAAGGTAGGGCCTTTTCCGAGCAGATCTGCACTACCGAGCATGAATCCCAGGCTCCTCAAGCACCACTTCGACGAATTGAACTCGCCCTTCTTCAGCGAGCTAAGAAGAAACCCAGCCGCGCCCAGAGGAACGGGACACCGGCCGGCGAGCCACCCGTGCCCGAGACAAAGCAATCCAGCTGTAGATCTCTCACCATCCCCACCAAAACGAAGTAGAAAAGTGTGCCACTACCAGATCCACACTAGGACGATGCCGGCGAGCACAAGGACGACTCCGGCGAGCACGAGGACGACTCCGGCGAGCTTGAGGAGGAAAGGTCGGGACTGAGGTGAGGAGGAAGCGTGCGGGAAGAGGAGAGGGAGGGTGAAGGATGAAAGGGGGCGAAGGGGGAAGCCTCCACCGGTGACTGGCTTGATCGGAAGCCGCCGCCGTCGTCGGTGGGGGACTGGGAGGAGCGGCGGCTGTGAGGTTTTTTAGGGTTTTGGAAAAACAGACAAGAGAAAAAAAGGCACTGTAAAGCAGGAGGACTTTTAAATTTTATTATGTATTACCAATACAACTTATTTGACCATGTTCTTAAATCCGTTAAACATTTACTTAGACATAGTTGACTCTAATTAAGAAATGAATAAAATAAAAACTCTAGGGGAGAGGCGCATCTGGAGAAAAAGTAATAACAGTGGACGACGAATATAGCTCATAATCTTTATTTTTTAGAAAGTTGAGGGGGGCATGTGCCCCCCCCCCCCCCCCCCCCCCGGGCCCAACGTACGTCCACCTATGACCGCGACACTATTGCCGCCTCTTCCCGTTGTCGTTCCAGTCAGGGCTTCCTGTATTCAACCACCTCCATCCTTTCCGATCTCACTTCCACGATGTCCGGCCACCATTCTCCTCCTCGTTGGTACTCCCTTCCTCCCGTGCTCATGCTAGTAGCCACTGTGGCTCTCCTGTCGTCGTCTACCGGGAACCGTGCTCCCTTCGCCGTCCTCCCTCCGCAGCTGCCTCCCGCCCCATGGCCATCTCTCGCCGGCCAGATCTAAGCGTCTCCATCAACGGGGAAAACCCTAGCCAACATGGCTCCGCTCCCTCGAGGACTGGGGATCCGGGTGGAGGGACGATAGGTTGGGGCATGTTTCTATGGCACCCAAAGTCGGGTTTCCCGACCCCGAACAACCCTTTGCGGGTCGAATCGATAATGATCAACTTGCTTCTGCGTGAAGTATCGGTGAAGTCACATCCGGAGCACCGCGCGCATACCCCATCCTCCACACTACTTTTAAAGATCCGGACGATTCAAGACGACGAATTGACGATACCAGAACGTCCCAATGGCACGAGGCTCAGAAGAACTGGCATCGCAGATTTTGTAATTTCTTATTTCGGTTGTGTACTTATCTTTGTTATTCAAGATCAGTTATACAAAACCGATCACCATTACGAGTCAAGTTTGCCAAAATCCTTACGGGGGTTTCGGATATATACTGGAACCCAGGGTCTGGGACCCAAGTTGTGTTTATGATTTATTGTCATGAGTAATAAAACTTCTATGTTCTCGTTTCAAAAAAAAAGTCCAATCGAAAGAGTTAAGGTGAAAGTGGGAGTGAAGATCTGCAGTTGGAGCAAGAAGTTGAAAGGTAATGTTGTCTTCATCCCATAGCGAAGATTCTAAGAACCTTTAACTTGGACGTTTATATGACTTTATAAGTCTTCTGCTCATTCTCCTTAATTTCGTAGTCGAGTTTTGCATGTTTTAGGGTTAGACATGTTAGCGTTTAACTTTTAAATCTTGACGTGTCTGAAATGTAGGGCACGAAATGTAGGGCTACATGTGAATTTTTTTAGAGATTTCTGAAATAAAAATGGGGGGTTTTGATGAACAAAACTATGCTTAACTTTTAGGGTTGAAATTTAGGCCTTCCTAAGATTTAGGGCTTCTTTAGATTTGGGGCATTTTGAAATGTAGGGTTTCTAAAATGTACTACGTGTTGGATTGAATGTTTTGTTATGTGAGCTGAAATTTTATATTTCGTAGTTTAAAATATATGTTGCTTTCTTTCTTTGTTTGTTTTATATTTATAACATAATTCTATATTGGTTGCACAAATCTCCCGCGACCCAGTTTCAAGAATACGAAAGGTATTTGAAATAAATTATGAGTGAGTTTTCTAACTTGGGTCGTAATTGTGTGGGCGTAGTAAGAATGAAGTCATTATTCCTCAAGATGAATACTCTCCATATTTACATTTTATTTCCACATATTTAGATTTTCTATGTTCATCCGATTCACATTACGTCACACTTTTCCTATTTTGATTTCCCGTGCTCCAAATATATTCAATATGCATCTCTATAGATAGATCTTGAAAAAATAAAAATAATGGTGCAAGAATAAAAAAAAATCGGAGTTAAAACGAAGCAAAAATGATTAAATTAACGAACTTGAAAAAAAATGCTCTCTCTAAGATGATGTCATGTGTCATTATTCAATGACTTGAGTTTGGTTCGAAAATGTGAGTTCGTAGCATATATATATATATCAAGTACAAACCTTATTTCGGGTCAGAACGTGGAACTAATCTGGGCCATTGATTACTCAGATCGAATGGCCACCGAAATTCAGGGGGTGGTGGTGATTGATTACGAAATCAATTACAAGATATGCATTAATTAAAAAGATATTAAAAGCTATGCATTAAATCTGGGCCATTAATTCTACGATCCAAGGGCCCAGATTGAAAGTTCTACGTTCTGACGAAGTTATAAGGGTTGTACTTGATTGTTATCCTATATATATATATAGGGGCACGCTCACATGTTACCCATGCTTACTTGTTACCTAAATCTAGACTATTGAATTTTAGAATCTAATGGTTATAGATTTTTTGTCCCAATTATCCATAAATAAAATAGTTTAGTCAATAAAAGGGTAGTTTCGTAAATCTGTCTCCATAAAAAAAATTACTACATAATTATTATTTTACTGTTTAGATCTAATTTTTTTGAATATTTTATTAAAAAAATAATTTTTATATTTAAGTTAAAATTTTGTACATATTACATAATATTATGTGCAACATTACATAATCTAATATCAGAAAATACAGAAACTTTAGATTAGAAATTTTAAATCAAATGTTAACAGTAATGTTTCCAAAATTTTATAACGAAAGTTATTGAAATTTACACGTCGAGTGTTAGAGATAAATACAATAAGTTACAAAAACATACCCTAAAGCTTACGGAAACATACTTTGATTACAGATTGTACGTGTCTGAAATAAGTAGAATAAATTACAGAATCATACCCTCATAGTTACTAAATAAAACCTTGATGATTACAAAATAAAACCCCTAAGAGTTATGAAGCAAACCTTAATAGTTACAGATTCATACCCTAATAGTTATGAATCAAACTTTAATACTGACAAATGCATACCCTAACATTATAGATTCATACCCTAATAGTTACAGATT
This sequence comes from Erodium maritimum, assembly GCA_963921825.1. Classification (NCBI taxonomy): domain Eukaryota; kingdom Viridiplantae; phylum Streptophyta; class Magnoliopsida; order Geraniales; family Geraniaceae; genus Erodium; species Erodium maritimum. The sequence continues at coordinate 82,191,332 of OY997588.1, read as the reverse complement.
CATACCCTAATAGTTACACATTCATACCCATAACATTCAGAATACAAAACCAAAAAAAGAGAATAGATCTGAACCAAACATGAGCATAAAAATTATGATTCCATAACACAAGTTGCAAATTCCTACCCATAACATTCAGAACACAACCAAAAAAAATAAAAATAAAAGAACAGATCTGAACACGAGCGATCAACCGTGATGGCGAGGAATATTTGGACCACCATGGAGGATCTGTTCTTCCTCCTTCTCCGATGAGGCGCTGCAGAGACGAGATCCTTCTCCTTGTGCGACGGTGGTGCTCTGGCCGAGATCGTGGTGCACCAAAACTGCAACGACGTGGCACGATCGTAGGCGAGGTTGACTTGGACGGGCGAACTGCGGTGAACTTTCCATAAGAACACAACGCTTGCAGCAGCAGTGGTGGCTTCACGTCGAACATGCATAACGTTTGTGGGCTTCACGCCGGTGACTATAGGCCGGTTTCATGCCAGTTGTTGTGTAGGTCGAGCTCGGGAGGGAAACCAGACAACGACGAGACCAGACTACGACACGGTGACGGTTTCTTCGTTCGGCTGCTCCGGCGTCATCATCCTGTAGATCCTCCGCCGACTATGGCGCGGGGTGTGCGACGACGTGTTAAAAGGGTAGGAGCGTGTGATAGAGGAGTGAATGAGGGAGGTTCTGATGATATAAGGGTTTATGTAAAAATGTAATGAAAAATAATTTAATGCCCTTTTGTTTGTATAATTACATAAATAAAATGCAAGTTCATTATATTTACGGTTGTATACCACTTATATCAAGACCATTGATTTCAAATATCTAACGGTTTAAAATCAAGTAACAGATAACAATTTAAGCATGGGGTAACACGTGAGCACACTCATATATATATATAGAGGCTCACACTCAGGTGCGAACCATCATTTTTGGTGTGAACATGCGAACTCAATCAGATTGCGCCACATGTCGCGCTTAGAAAATGCCATTTTTTTTTCTTTCTTATAATCAAGTTTATTAGTTTGATTTTTCTCGTTTCGTTTCAACTCCGATTTCATTTTTTCTTGCGCCAATATTCTTATTTTTTTCAAGAGTTTTCTAACAAGTAGTGGATTGCATATGTTTTGATGTGTTTTTTGATATGTGTGTGGATATGTGGACATAAGTGTGATGTGGTTTGCAAATATAGAGTTTGTGGTTTGAGAATATGGTATATGTGGTTTGAGAATATGGTATATGTGGTTTGCGAATATGACATATATGATTTGCGAATATGACATATATGATTTGCGAAAAGTGTGATGTGGTTTGAGAATATGATATATGTGGTTTGCGAATTTGACATATATGGTTTGCAAATAACAGTGACATGGTTTGAGAATATGATATATATTGTTTGAGAAAAGTGTGGTGTGATTTGCAAATATAGGGGTTGTGGTTTGAGAAAAGTGTGGTGTGGTTTGCAAATATAGGGGTTGTGATTTGAGAATATGGTGATGCGGGTTGAGAATATGAGGGATATGGTTTGAGAATATGAGGGATATGATTTGAGAATACGAGGTATGTTGGTTTGAGAATATGAGGGATATGATTTGAGAATATGAGGTATGTTAGTTTGAGAAAAGTGTGGTGTGGTTTGCAAATATAGGAGGTTGTGGTTTGAGAATATGGTGATGCGAGTTGAGAATATGAGGGATATGGTTTGAGAATATGAGGGATATGGTTTGAGAATATGGGGGATATGATTTGAGAATATGAGGTATGTTGGTTTGAGAATATGAGGTAAGTTGGTTTGAGAATATGAGGTGTGTTGTTTGAGATTGTAAGTGAAGTGGGTTGAGAATATGAGACACATGAGTTGAGAATATGAGTGATATGAGTTTGAGGATATGATGAATGTCGTTTGAGAGCATGAGTGATATGAGTTGAGAATTGTAAGTGAGGTGGTTTGAGCATACAAGGGATGTGGTTTGCGAATATATATGTGCAATGTATGATTATGCATGTATGAGACAGTTTGCAAATATTGCATATATGGTTTGCAAATAACAGTGACATGGTTTGAGAATATGATATATGTGGTTTGCAAATTGTGTGTTTATCATAATTTTTTTCGTACATGTTTTTTATTGCTTCAAAACATATGCAATACACTACTTGATAGATAGATCTTGGAAAAAGAAAAATATTGGCGCAAAAAAAAATTAAATCGGAGTTGAAACGAAGGGGAAAAATTAAATTAATAAACTTGGTGGGAAAAAAATGAGCATTTCTAAGCGCGACACGTGTCATGTTGTTGTTGAGTTCGCATGTTCACATTTTAAGAGGGGTTCGCACGTGAAAGCTTCCCTATATAGGGTAGTTATCCAGTAAAAACCACCCTTATTGTGCAAACTACAAACCAATCTAAGCCACAGGATACGGTCAAAGTGACGTCAGCAGAGCGCGCGCGATGCTGACACGTGGCCACTTCGCGCGCGCCTCTGCCCGTGCACGTGCGCGTGTTGACCACGCGCGCGCGCGGGTGCTGATAGTTTAGTACAAATGCAAACTATCAGCACTGTGCACGCAAACTATCAGTACCGTGCTACACAAACTATCAGTACTCTGCGCGCGCACACCAGCAGTGCGCGCGCCCACGTGTCAGCACCTGGTGAGTTCGTAGTTTGCACAATAAGGTGCGGTGTTTTATATATTTATTTCCCACGTGTCAGCATCTGGTGCGCTCTGCTGACATCACTTTGGGGGGATCCTATGGCTCAGATTGGTTCGTAGTTTGCACAATAAGGGGAGGTTTGTACCTGATAACAACTCTATATATATATATATATATATATATAATATAGTATGAGGAGAATGAAAGTTAAGAACATGAAAGAAGATATGTGTATGAGATATATTGAATTGGAACCCGAAGACTATGGTGATGAAGATTTGTGTAACTAAAGGAGTAGAACCATTAACCATAGTCTCCCCTAAAGGATAAACTATTGTATTTTAGAAATAAAGTGAAAAGTGAAAAGTGAGAGTATTCACCTTAGCAGATACATAAGGTAGATAACATGAAATAAGTGACTTACGTTGAGTTAGGTAAAATGCTTGCCTCTGTATTTTCTAATGTTATGGTAGATAGTATGTCTGAAAGTTTCAACAAATAGATTAGCTCGGGTAGAAATATACCTATCTTAGAAATGTTAGAACATGATTAATAACCCTAATTTGCAAATAGTAAATTTAATAATTAGCTTGGCCTATCATGAAAAGATATTAGTAGAGACTCAAGAAGCGAAAGGCATCCTTCAGACATTGTCTAATTGTGGCTAATGGAGTAAGCAACGACAAAATCAGGTGCATATTTGAAAATGCATATTTTAGACTCAAATTGTAGAACTTTTACCTTATTTTCAATTCCATGATAATTTCGACTATAAGTCTTGTCAGCCTTTTTCATTTTTTTTTATTGTACAGGGGATACAAGATTCATGTTAGAGGCAAGGCACTCTGTTGGTTCTTTTGCTTCACAACCAGCTACCGACTATAGAACATCAGTAAGAGAGAGGTTCAAGTAGCTCCCAGCCACCACCATCTTATATTTGGAAGATACTTTTATTATTAATCATACGTTTGTACGTGTGGTCTCCAAATTGAAAATTATTGCACATAAGTGTAAAACTGCTTTATATGACATATCGAACAATGGTTGTTTTGTTTAGTACTTGAGATTTGGATTTTGGATGTGGGAGTGTTGAAAACACATTTTATATTTATGAATGTTGTGGAATTATGTTGAATTATTGGTTGGAGTTGTGAACTTATTGGTTGGAGTTGTGAAATTAAAGGTTGTTATTGAGATTCACATTTTAGAATATTATAGCTTGTCATGTGTAGTTTTTTTTTTAATATTACAAACACAACATGTCTAAAAAATTAGATTTTCCTACTCGTCTTTTCTTTCCCCAAAATGCATTTCTTTACTAAAATGCATCACACTACTATTGTCACGCCCCGAATTCGGTATAACCAGACCCGGAACGCGAACGATGAAATAGTAAAACAATTTTTAAACATTTTAGTAAACCACTTAAAATCACCACTTAAGTTAATCAAAATAATATTTTACAACTGAAAGTACGTCCAAAACAGCGGACAAAAACCAACATGTACGTCGGTAGACTCCCAAAAAGAAACTCGGACTCCCGTTCCCAGCTCTTCAAGTTTCGAGAGTTCCCCTAGTCCGTCTCGCGACCAGTACCTGTAGGAAAAGCAGCTAGGGGTGAGCGTTCGCTCACCACCACGGATACCAAACTGACTACGGCATACTAGCAGAAAATGCCGGAAACACCAACAACAACCCAAACACCGGGGACTACTATCCCCAAACTCATGTAACCCGACTGTCACACGAACTGTTACTTTCCCCAACCTACTCAACACCCGGACACGTAATGTAAACCCGACACAGCGGTTACGACCTGCACCAAAGACACAAAAGATAACCACGCAACACCCAAGATCACAAAGGACCGCACACAACAAACAAGATATCAAAGGACCGCATTCCAGCTGCTCAGTGCCGGTTGCTAACCGGCTGGGCTCGAGCCTGCCCCACGCAACTTTCCCCGACACGCAGTCGGGCCAGGCGGTCGACCTATTCGCGACATATACCGCAACACTTTTCCGATAGCTAGTCGGAAGGGGAGTCGCCCTTCATCGCAGAAGAATGCACAACTTTACTGGTGGTTAGCCGGAAGGCTAGCCAACCCCCACGCGCGCGACCACAAGACCCCTTTATTGTCAGGCGGGCCCCCAACCTCAGGCAATCACAATCACAACCAAATGGCGCACAACACCCCGCAAAAAAAGAGAATACGACGACACGACTAACTACCACTCGGCAAGTAAGTCAACCAACATGGGTTCAACTCCCCACGGGCACACATGGCCACCCACGACACACCAACAGTAATATACAGGTTCAACACCCCAACGACACTCATGGCCACCCACGACACACCAACAATAATACACGGGTCCAACACCCCAACGGCACTCATGGGCACCCACGACACACCAACAGTAATACACGGGTCCAACACCCCAACGGCCCTCATGGCCACCCACGACACACCAACAGTAATACACGGGTCCAACACCCCAACGGCACTCATGGCCACCCACGACACACCAACAGTAATATACGGGTTCAACACCCCAACGACACTCATGGCCACCCACGACACACCAACAATAATACACGGGTCCAACACCCCAACGACACTCGTGGCCACCCACAAACACAAACAATTCAATCAACCTCCGGGCACAACCAAATGCCACCAGTATTTCCATTGTTCGATAAGCTCACTTATCCTACGACACTACTAAGTGTCACATGCCTTTCTATGTTCGATACGTTCACGTATCATACGACACCACTAAGTGTCGCCTGCATTTCTAGTGTTCGATAAACTTACTTATCCTACGACACCACTAGGTGTCACATGCATTTCTACTGTTAACTTTCCCTAGTCTAGGCCGAGATCCGGCTACTTTTCCCAACCTCGTAACGCTTTCCCAAAAGTCCACGCCCAAGCATTGGCGTGCTCGCGATCACTCGCCTAGCTTCCCTTTTTCGCGGTCGTCGGCACGATCTAACAAGATCACAATTAAAGCACTTTTTAAGTTTGCAGACAAAGCTGAATTTTCATAAACTTGACGCCCAAATGCAACCCCGACAATGTCGATCACTCCCAAACTTCCCAATTACTCGACATTGTCAACAACGGGCCCGGAAAGGCCCGATTCGCCCAACTCGGCGAATCATCCTGGGATTGGAAAACGCTCTTTCGGGGCTCCGAAAATTCCCGTTTTCGTTTCTACGATCTTAGAATAATTCAAGGGTTCCAATGCAATCGACGGAATCAATTTCCGACTTTCGAGCAATTTTATTTGCGTTTAAAGTTTCTAAACCCGAAATTTCTCACTTTCACTATTTAATTCCAAAATTCGTTCCGGGTGTGAATTAACGACTTAGGGATCGTCCTAAACCACCCGAACACGAAAACCCGAGACCCGAGCACGTGGGTCCCACCCAGCCATCAAGACCCGTGGGTGGCTGGACCGGTTTTGGACCGGTTCACCACCATGGTGGCCGGTCCTAGCTCTGGCCAGCCACCACCCAGCTCCGGCCAGCCACCGACCACGGTGGCCGGAGCTCCCCCGAGCCTGCGGTCACCGGAGACCGATCCTTTTCGCTCCAAAACGTTCCCAACGAACCCACCACCTCGACTCATCCATATTTAACCCATTTAAACCCAAACCCTAACTTTTAAACGTACCAAAACGAAAATCGAATAGGTTCTCACCGTAGGGAATGATGACGGGAGCTTGATTCTTCGACAGTTGAGACGATCCGTCGGTTGGATCGTCGGGAAATCACAAAGTCCTAACCCTTTCTTCTCTTTTTCCCTTTTCCTTCTCTCCTTCTTCTCTCTTCTTTCTCTCTCTATTTTCTCTTCTTTTTTCTCTTTGTTTGAAGCATGGCCGAACACCCCTCTATGTGTCTTCCTTTTGTTTTGTTCAATATTACCTAACACCACCACTTGTATGACATGTGGCAAGTGGGTCCCACCTCTTTTTAAAATATCTTTGTAGATATTTTACTGCCAGATTCACGAAATTCGGCCGTCTATGGCCCCGAACGGGCCCATTTTCCAAGAAATTACGAAACTTCACGGGGTACAAGGAAACGGCTCAACTAAGACTACTGTAATGACGGCTAAGCTTTTTGGATCCAAAACGAGCCTCGAACGGACCAAAACGTCGCTCGGTTGACTTTTCCAGCAAAAGGTCAACCTTTCCCAAATTGGTCAGAAAGTTGCACTGAGTCCCCCAGAACTCACTTTGGTCGATATCGGGGTCAACTTAAGTCCGATATGACCCTCGAGGTCAAATTTAGGCTCATTTAGGTGTATGTCCCAAAATTTTAAATTTTCCTGTTTTTAGCCGCTTTGACTGGCGTTGACCAGGAGCGGTTCTTACAACTACATTTAACACTAAAATTTCACTAAAATTGTTGTTATTATACCATATTTAAAAGAAGGAAAAACTCCAGGTACTAACTATCCTCGACTTGTACATCTCAAGAACTTGCTGCTGATTTATCTGTCGATCAGAAACGCACTCCTGACTTAAGGTAATTACACAAACTAACATTTTCCGTTAGAGATGACGGAGAAAGTTAGGAAAAACTACAAGAACTAACTGCAATATGACTATTGAACTCAAAAAACTAACCGTATACTTGTTAGTTTTTGCAGCTTTTCCTAACGTTTTCCGTCATCCCTAACGGAAAATGTTAGTTTGTAACGGAAAAAGTTACTTTTTAGTAAATACCTAAGTCAACCGTGAGTTTCTGATCGACAAAAAAGTCAGGGGCAAGTTCTTGAGCGGTACAACTTGACAATAGTTAGTTCTTGGTTATATCCTTAAACTAATCATCTCTTCCAAAAATGCATCACACACAAATTCATCACTACCAATATTCAAAAATTCCACAATTTATTTCATTCCATAATCACCGACACATACAAACATTTCATTTTTCCTAGCAATACATTTTTCTCATCTTTTATAAATACTACTACCATTGTTCAAGCAAATATTACAACTTCAAGCAAAAATACAACACCAAAATTACTAAACGACAAAGATCACAAATTTGATGTTCTTCATCTTTAAATATGCAATCTACAACTCATACATGACAATGACCTTCTCCTTTCTCAGCAATTTTCATTTCAAACTTCATAATTCCTGTTTTTAAACCACCTTTCCCTTCAGGAGTTTTAACACAATATTCATCCACATTTCTGATGGTACCAGCCATTGCTTTAACTCTGTGATGCAAACCTGAAAATACATTACTCCCATACTCACAGGTCGGCGGATCAATCCAATAAAAATTGTAATTCTACTCTGTGTAATTTCCAACAAAAATATATTATTTTAGTTTACCGAAACTGACATTAGTTGAACAAATTTCACAACAACAACCACAAAAGATGTGCATCAGCTTTCAATTCGTTTAATTTTACCGTATAGAACTCATATATCTTTAATTTTGAGGTATAAAATATCTTACCAAATGGACCTAGAAGGCCAAATCCACATCTTTTGTCCTCTTGCTCCATCTTATCCTCCATAGCTCAACCTTGAATGCCCTAGAACGTTTGTATTCTCAATTCTGATGAACTCTAACCACATAGGGGAATTTCGGGGATTCTTAGAAAATTTCAAGAGATGTTCCCTATAAAAGATGTTTTTTTACTATTCAGTTACAGAAAATCTCTAAAAAAATATAACATTGTTAAAAATTGTATATGTTAAAGTAATCATCTAGTTAAGTGAAATCCATTGATATGTTAGGGTAGTGATTTGTAATTATCCATAATTTTTATAATAAGATCAAATCTTACTAAGATAATAGGAGGCATTATGCCAGCGTGGCATAGTTCTCCTCTCATCGTTCCTCTATATTGTTCCTCTATTTATCGTCTCCACTAACAATGAAACAAATCTCTCGACTCCTCCACATTTAATGTTGTTTCTCATAGCTCCATTAATTTGGCAAACGGATGGGCTCGCAACAGGTTTAATTGATTAGAAGCTACAAGAACAGCTTTGTGCTCTGAAGGAAGAAGAGGAGGAGCCGAACGAAACGTATTGGAGTCGGAGTCAGAGCAAGGAGCTGAGCAGGGATGAGATTTTGCCTCTGTCGTCCGATTCGTGGATTTAGGGTTCCTGCTTTGGATCCATTTGTAGATGCTTTTTCAGTATTCAATTTTTTTTTTCGCTTCTCTGTTCACCTAAACCTCCAGCCCCTTCATCTGGATGGGTATATGGATGGGAGCTCCCGACACAAAACTGACGATTTCGAGTTATATGTGGTTGATGGTCACCATGGAACTAGGTTTGATTCGGGCGTGGTCATGGGTATATTTGGGCACCGATCTAGAGGCATAGAGTTGGTTTCTATTCACCCATATTTAGCCACAGATCATTTATTCTTATTTGTTTTTCTTAGCTTTTTTCTGTTGAATGTGTGTTCCCAGAGCTCCAACCCCAAATCAGGTTTATCCGCCCACAAGCCCAAATCCTACGAGGTTCCCGCCGCCGACGCCGCCAATTCCCTCGCCTATGCTCTTTGATAACAATTGTGTAATTGTATTGAAATTGATGAATAATACATAAAATGTACATGTGTATATATAGTGGTAGGGTTTCCTAAACTCGATGTTAACCCTAACGAGCCACATGGGCTGGGCCTATACAGCATATTCTAACACCCCCCCCCCCCCTCAAACTCAAGATGGTGGTAATGAACCCAAGTTGAGTTTGTCAACTAAAAGTTAGAACTTTCCTGGGATTAAAGCCTTGGTGAAGATATATACAATCTGATCGCTAGAGGAGACAGATCGGAGAGCGAGGGTGCCGTGACTGAGATGTTGTCTGACAAAGTGACAATCGATCGCAATATGCTTGGTGCGTTCATGGAAGACATCATTATGAGCAATCTGAATAGCACTCTAACTGTCACAATGAATGGTAGTGGCTGACTTGTGAACAACACCCATGTCATGTAGTAACCAACGAAGTCATATGAGTTCGGAAGTAGTATCAGCAAGGGCTCGATACTCAGCTTCCATGCTGGAGCGGGCAATGGTTGTTTGTTTCTTACTTCTCCAAGAAATCAGAGAGTTACCAAGAAAGAAATAGTAATCTGTGGTAGATCGTCGGTCTGTGGGATCACCTGCCCAATCTGCATCTGAATAGGGCTGTAGGACTAAAGGTGAGCCATAAGAGAAATGTAGCCCTTGTGTTAAGGTGCCTCGAACATAGCGCAAGATCCGAAGAACGGCCTCATAGTGAGTAGTGCGAGGTGCGCACATGAACTGACTGACGATGTGGACAACATATGCAATGTCAGGCCTAGTAACAGTGAGGTATACAAGCCCTCCAACTAATCGGCGATATAAAGTGGGATCCTCGAGAGCTTGACCATCTGATGGAAGATACTTGACATTCGCTTCAATAGGAGTGGAAGCGATCTTGCTATCGGTTAGTCCCCCCTTGGAGATGAGCTCGGCTGCATACTTAGCTTGGGACAAATGATAACCAGAGGATAGAGAGGAAATCTCCAAACCAAGAAAGTATGAGAGATGACCCAAATCCTTCATCTCGAACTGGTCGCTAAGATGACGCTTAAGATCCACAATGCCGATAGCATCATCACCAGTAATGATCATATCATCCACATACAGAAGTAAGAGAGTATGGCCCCGAGAGGTCCGACGAACAAACAGGGAGTTGTCGTGCGGACTGGAGACGAAACCAAAGTTTGCCATCGCACTACTGAACTTGGAGTACCACGCCCGCGGAGCCTGCTTCAGTCCATAAATGGATTTGCACAAACGGCAAACCATGTGTGGGGGATGCTCATAGCCGGGCGGGGGCTTCATATAAACCTCCTCTGTAAGATCGCCATTGAGAAAAGCATTCTTCACGTCCATTTGAAAAACGTCCCACTGTCGACCAGCAGCAACAGCAAGAATGGTGCGAACAGAAGTGAGTCTCGCAACAGGAGCAAATGTTTCCTCATAATCAACCCCATGTTCCTGGGTAAATCCACGAGCCACAATACGTGCCTTGTAGCGCTCGATAGAACTATCTGCCTTGGTCTTCACCTTGTATACCCATCTAGAACCGACCACATGTTTGTCCTGAGGTAAAGGGACCAGATCCCATGTATGAGTCTTCACCATGGCCTGTAGTTCCTCAGTCATTGCTTGCTGCCACAGGGGGTTAGTGCAAGCCTCCCGATAGGTGTCAGGCTCATATACATAGGACACTATGGAAGCGACACGAGAAGGTAGGGTTACCTCAAAGTCCTGGAGGTGAGATGGGAGTTGCCGATGACGTTGTGGTCGAGTCGGTAGCACAGGATCCTCTAGCGGAACATGGTCCACGGTAGGAGGCAGAGATGTCGGAGCACCTGCAGGAGTTAGCTCAATGGGAGAACCCTCATCATCATCATAAAACAGATCAATATCAGGATTAGAAAAGAAAGGAGTAGACTCGGGAATGTGAAAAGAAGACATGGAAGAAAACATCTTATGTTCCCAGAATGTGACATGGCGAGAAATGCGGAGACGTTTGGAAACCGGGTCCCAACATCTATTCCCTTTGTGTTCGATCCCATACCCAATAAAGCAACAAAGACGAGAACGAGGTTCAAGTTTAGTACGTTCATGAGGTTGTAGATGAACAAAACAGACACACCCAAAGACACGAAGAAGATCATAAACTGGAGGACGACCATACAAACACTCGTAAGGAGTTTTGTTACCTATGACTGGGGATGGAACCCTGTTGATGGTGTAGACGGCTGTGAGGGCAGCCTCCCCCCAAAAACGTTCAGGACAGGCAGCTGCAATGGTGAGAGCACGAACCGTATTAAGAATATGGCGATGTTTGCGTTCTGCTCGACCATTTTGTTGCGATGTACCAGGACATGAGCGTTGAACGATAGTACCGGCGGAAACAAGTTGTGCAAGGAAGGATGACTCTTTAAGTTCCATGCCGTTATCCATACGCAGTGTTTTGATAACTTTAGAGAATTGTGTGTGAACCATGGCAGAAAACTCAGAATAAATTTTGTTGAAGTCAGATTTATTATGCATGAGATAAATCCAAGTAAAACGAGTATGATCATCAACAAATATGACAAACCACCGAGACTCCCCCATGGTCGGAACAGGTGCCGCTCCCCACAAGTCAGAATGAACAAGATCAAAAGGTGCAGAGGAAGTAGTATTATTAAGGGAAAACGGTAGTTTATGATGTTTAGCAAGCTGACAAGACACACAATCACCAAAGTTATGCGAAACTGACCCCAACAACCCACTAGAAATAAGACTACGCAAACGAGAGGAAGAAGGATGACCTAAGCGAGAGTGCCAGAGATCGGCGGAGACGAAAACGCCACAAGTAGACGAGGATGATGATGATAGTGAGGGAACTACCAGTGAGGTGAGTTCTAACAGGCAACCAACTTTCCGTCCTGTCCCATGAATTTGTCCCGTCAGTGGATCCTGCACAAGAACAGAAGAAGTACGACCAGAAAAGTTAACGTCAAAACCCAAATCACACAGTTGACCAACCGATACAAGGTTCAGTGACAAATCTGGGACAAGCAAGGTGTTCGGCAGTGATAGCTGGTATGTGGTTGCGGTACCACAATGTGTGGCAAGCAAAGTGGAATTATCAACAGTACGAATAGACGGGGACTTGGTGACCGGAGTTACACATGTGAGCAAATCTGACTGCGGGCTCATATGATTGAAACAAGTAGAGTCGAGATACCACATGGATGTGCTACCTGGTGTAGTAGTAGATGAGCTACCTGATGAGGTAGTGTGAGCTGAGAGGAATGCTCGTATGTCACCCAAGAGAGCCGTCATGTCAGGAGATTTGGACGACACAGCAGGTGTAGCAGCAACAGTGGATGAGCTACCTGACGAGGCAGTGTGAGCTGATATGAGCGCTCGTATGTCACCCAAGAGCGCAGTCATGTCAGGAGATTTGGCAGACACAGCAGGTGTAGCATCAACAGTGACATTGGGCCTGTTGGAAGGCTGATGATCCCCACGGGAGCCACGCCCCCCCCCCCCCTAAAGTGTTGAGAGGGCCTGGAGTTACCCCATCGAGGGTTGTTTGAGGCAAGAAGGTGACGAGCATGAGTTCTGCATTCTGTTAAGACATGTCCAGATCTGTTGCAGAACGTACAATGGGTCTTGGTAACAAAATTTTCCATTAGGAATACCTGAAAAGAAACACTGAAATAAAGGTTTAGTTTTTTTTTTGGAGGTCAACGCGCGTGTGTGTCACGCGCGCGCGTGTGGCCACGCGGTCAGCGAGCTTGCCGTGGCGCGTGTGCGCGTGGGGCGCGTGGGGGCGCGTGGGCGCGTGTCCTTCACGCGTCTTCTTCCTTGGGTCAGCGCGAAAATTTTCAGGCGACGGTGCTGCGTTCCGGCGTGCGTCTATGTGCGATTCCGGCTGCGTTCGTGCGTCTGTAGTGATGCGTCGGCGTGGGTCGCGACACAAGGGGCAGCAAGACGAGAAAGGGCAGCGGCGTGGTCGAGGGCGGTCGACCGGGAACTTCTCGCCGGCGGCTGCGGCGTGGGTCGATCTGGATCTCGTTGCTGGAGGAGGCTGGGCTCGTCGATGATGGCGACTAGAGCAGGAACAACGGCGTGAACTCTGGCAGAATATAGGCAACGTTCAACGAAAGTGAATGGCGACGGTGGCGGCTGAAGCGGAAGCGATATTTAGAGCAATAGAGGCTCTGATACCATGATAACAATTGTGTAATTGTATTGAAATTGATGAATAATACATACAATGTACATGTGTATATATAGTGGTAGGGTTTCTTAAACCCGATGCTAACCCTAACGAACCACATGGGCCGGGCCTATACAACATATTCTAACACTCTTGATGACGGAAAGACCCGTCTGGAAATCGATTTCCCATAAATTACTTCTTCCTCATTATCTCAATTTTTTACTCAAATGGTTTATTAATAGTTTAATGGAGTATTGGGTCATTTTGATGTAGTGAGTTTAGGCCTTTGTGTGATTATATGATGGGAGTTATGATTCAAGTTCATAACTTTGCAAGTCAAATGGAAATATATAGATAGAGAAGTGCTGAAAGTAAGGGATGATTTTTTTTGTCTTTGAATTTAGCTTCGTAATTGCATTTAATGTTCAAATTCATTATCTTGTGTTTGCATGAAAAAACTATTTAATTGATCAGTTATTGAGGATATGAGATGTTTGGGAGCTTTTTCACTATGATGGTGTATTTGCTAAAGAATGGGCAATTTTACTGTTGACCATGATGTGTCATTTTACCCACACAATGCTAAACTGATATTGTATAGGATCCTTACAATATATTGTTGTTTGGCTATAGTAAAATGTAATGCCTTTGTTGCATAGTAATTAATCTTCCAACGTTTTTGTCATGAATTATAAATATTATTTCAAACTATTTCAGATCATTGTTTAAGCTTTTGAATCTTTTGACATCTTCTCTCCGTATGGTTGCTAATTTATGTCTCTGTATTTTCATTGGGTTGCTACTCCAGGCCTCTACCTAGCAATATTTCTTCTTATAAGGTACTTCCTTCTGCTCTTAAGGCTGATAATAAATTGAATGGTTGTTTATGCATCCCCTTTCTCTTATTTCATTGTTTTTCTTACCAACTCTATAATGCTACATGTTAGAAATCTGTTCCTATTGAAAACCCTTTCTTGTAGGATATTGATAGTGCAGACAAGTTCCAGGATGAAAAGATTTGCCCTTTCGGGGTTTCGGTTTATTAAAATCTCTTTTTCACGCTGGTGTTCATCCAATTCCCATTCCCAAGTGAAATTCCCTACGAATTATCCGTATATGAATATTTGGTTATTTGGTTCATTTAAATTTTATCTTCTGATTCGATGTTCTTCGCTACTGTCCGACAAGGAAAAGACAACCCAAATTAGGTGATTGCTTCACTCTCTAGAGAAAATTTGATTTGCTTTTTTATTTATAATCTTCGTGCTTTATTTGGTTTCGTCTTCGTTAAGTGGACAAATTCGTCTTGGTTTTCAGAATGTGTTTATTGTGATTTACTGTTATTTCAGCAAATTTGCTATACTTTTACATCTTAACTGTAAATATTGTTTCATCAAATTTTCTCATTGTCTCTCTTAACAGTAATTAGATGTTGAAGATGTGAACACCTTGCATATGGTTTTGTTGTTGCCATTGAAGCAGGTGGCAGGGAATTCCAATTGTATGATCCGGTAAGATTATACTTCATTTCAAAATATCAATTACACAAAATATTTGAGATATGAATTGCGTTTATGGGTGATGTGGTAATTTGGTCAGTGTCAGATTTCGTGTCTTGCCGTCAGCTTCGCTCATGAATTTGAGCTTATTATGTAATTCAAAAATTTGACATTCTTGATATTCATTTAGTGATTGATAAGAATCGTACCAATGTGGTTTTGATGCCCTATTTCAATCTCCGGTCCTCAATATAACTGAAACATGAGTAACACTTTAGAGTTTGTGAATTTTTTCTTCGTGGTGTTTCTTTATCAGGTCGTTTCAGTCTTATTAAAAGTTCGATGCTTCTTTTAAAAGACTTGGTTGATTGTGCATTGAGCACATAAGGATAATTGGTTATTGTCTTCCATTCATTATAGTTTCTGCTGAGATTATTAAGCTTGGATTGTTGAAGGATGATTGAATTTTCTTCTTCTGCTGTACAGGAGAAAATGAGTGTCGTTGTCAATTGTGAGGTTCGCTGGAAAGAACCACATCTTGGAGAAGCCATCGAACAAGGTAAGGCTCACTTGATTAAATTATAATGTATCCTGTTTGTGAAATCTTGTGTGTTGTTTTGTATGATTATTAGTTTCTGTTGGGTGTAGGCTTTTTTGGTATGTGTTGCTTTGTTGGTTTGGTTGAGGTTGATTTTTTTCAAATCCATGGTACGTTCAACCACTATAATAAGAGAGCACCCGCCAGCATGACAACTTCTTTTCAACGCTTTGCCTCAATGCAAGCTCATCCTTCCTTTGTAATGTTCTGTCTGCGAGTTTCATGAACTGTTGATTGTACTGCCCATAAGAGTCCTTTGCAATCCTTTCAAACGATTTTTCTCTTCCTCTCTTTTGGATATTTTGTGCGAATACTTGTACATTTTTGTCTGACTTTGATAGTTCACACCAGGTGCTATGACGAGATGCCACTACAAGAGCTGCAAGCTACACAAGAGCAGCAGACTATTCAAAATCTATGTGATACACTTAGAACTATTCTCTGGTTGTAGATAAGTCGGTCTGGTGTTGAAGCTTAAATTTTGCTTTGGTTAACATAATCCCCACAATTTTGTTTTGTTGTTATGATCCTTTTAATATTTTGTTCTGGTAACTGAATTGATCTATTTAGTTAAGAAAATGGATTTTTAAATTAGGAGCTCTTAGTTGGTTTGTGAATTATTTTTATGATTTTCATTATGTTGTTTTGTTTTATGTGATTTCTCATATGAAGTGAAAGGGGTATAAATGTAAGAGCACTGTGATGAACATGTTTCTTTTTTGTATTGTTGCATTTTAGGAGCGATTATACTTTACCGAGGATGTGCAGCCCCACCACCAACATCACCATCTCATCGGTAATTCATGGTCCTTTTATTATTTTCATCCTGGGAGATAACCCAACCCACCATTGTTTTGTTATGTACTCCATGATTTGTTACTTGTGGACTTTAAAGTTGGAGTAATTTTGTGTCTCATGTTTGTGTTGGGTCTCGAGGTAGGGTTGGAGATGAACCAACTCGCAGCGGAAAATCAATGAAAACCAAGAGACAATTAGAACCATGAAACAACTAACAAAGAATGGATTAACAAGAGAAAAATTCAGCACTAGTTCTTACCAAAACAAGAACACCGGTTAACGAATGATTGGCTTGAGTCTCCAAGACGCCTACGTATCCACATGGGAATCAAAGCCACGTAGTTCTTCTCTTTGAGGACTCAAGAACACAAAAATGGAGGAGGAAACTAGCCAAACCCGAAATGGCCATGGAAGAGGGAGAGAAAATGTGTTTCCTATTCTTGTCTTGTGTTTGTTATGTTGAAAAAAGATGACTTAAACATAACAAAACCCATACTTGTCCAACTAAAGGCATGGGACAAGTATGGTGTCAAGTAAGATGTAAATAGGACAAAGTATGGCAAGACAAGATTGGGTTAGGTGGTGAATCACCAACACCTTAATCCTTGTCTTGCTTACTTAGTACTAATTAATCAAGACTTGATTAATTAGTTCCATGGGCCTTGGTTGCATGGGCCTCTTGGAACATGGCCCGTGACCATTTCCAACGAGGTCCCGTGATTCGCTCATCGCCTCCATGCCTTCCATACCGGAAATGTCCAACATTATCCAACGCGATCAATCCCAAGACTCCAAGCCTTGTCTCGATCCGTAAAGTCCTATTCACTTACGGGCACATGACCCAAAACCCAGTTTTACAACTCCCTTTTGGCCATTCTCCATAAATGTGTCAAAGAGTTTCATCCTCCGGTGTGACCCTTAGGTTTATGCATGTCAATAGATCAACGTAAAATCCCATTTTACTTGATCCTATTTAAGTGGAAACTAACGAGACTTTAGTATTGCCTGACACTACATAACGAATCGACCCTGTCGATTCTAACCTTTCCGTCGTCCCTGTCATTATCCTTTTATCTCCGATATCCTGATTGAGATAAGGCATAGAGCCGTCATCCTTATTATTCTCAATCACCGTTCCTTGATATGTGAGATGACTGAAGATATGATACCCAGTATCATGTGCATGGCCATGCTATTCTTCCAGTCACTCTCGATCAAGTGGCCGAGAACCGATATCTTTCCCATACCTTAGTATGAGGGATAAATCCCTTAGCCGTCTTTCGTGTCACTCATGTAGCCCGTCCCCAAGCCAATCCTGGCCGTTATGGAAGCCCTGTTACGGACAACGTTAGGCTCAGGTCAAACTCAGTTGTTGACTACATAGCGATCACAAAGACTCCTTGGTCTAAGGATACATGACAAGCTACAACACTGAATATGTTCATGACTTAATCTATGGCACATATTCAGGGCGGGTCGTCCAATATCATGTCCCACATGATATCTATGATCAGACTCCGGAATCCCATTCCAATGACTAACAGAACGTAAGCCATAAAGAGCCATCTTTCATACTAGTCGCTTCTAGTGAAGCTTTGTTTACTAGGGACCCATCGAGTGTGATCTATCTCGATCTATGGTTCTATTCGCATGGTGGGCATAGATCAGAGCACACATCGATATATTACTCCAACACATAAGTAATATAAAGCCGCTTTAATTTTATTGCTAACGATGATATATACATTTGGACATTTAGGATTGAACTACGGGCACTAAGACTAACAATCTCCCACTTGCCCTAGTTCCAATCTAAACTCCAATATGTCCCCATCGACTTTACATGTCTAACATGTTCAGGCAGTGACACTGCCTTAGTCAAAGGGTTGGCTATGTTATCATCTATTGCAATATCGGTTATCTTCACTTCACCTCAGTTCAGTATTTATCTGATGAGGTGGATACGCCGCAGTACATGTTTGGATTTGTTATGCGATCTAGGCTTTTAGCTTGCGCAATGGCCCTTGTGTTGTCGCAAAATGGATTCACCGGACTGGATGGGTTTTTAATTACACCCAGCCCTGCCATGAATTTCCAAATCCACATAGCCTCCTTAGCTGCCTCTGCAGCATCCATGTACTTGGCCTCTGTCGTAGATTCGGCAATGGTATCTTGCTATACGCTTTCCCAGCTAAAGCTCTGCCATTCAGCGTAAACACATATCCTGATTGACTTCTAAAGTCATCTGGATTTGTCTTGGAACACTAGCGTCTACTCATTCTTCGACGACTAGTTCAGCATCATCTTTCCCCCGGGTTAGAATGATGTCTACTGGTACAACATAAGGCTTACGAGACGTCTGGTCTCATACATGTCATGGCATATATGATCGATCCTGCCCCTAGGCGCATAGGATTCTCATCATCCTTTTCAGCTCATCAGGTGTCTTAGGACACTGAGTCTTGCTGAGATGAATGCCATGACTAGTGGGTAAGAGTCCTTTCTTTGAATCGAGCATTAAGAACCTACTCAATGCCTTGTTCACATAGGTTCCCTGACTTAAATCCAAGACCCTCTTGGTGCGATCTCTACATATCTTAATCCTTAAGATATGAGAAGCATCGCCTAAGTCCTTTATTGAAAAACACTTCCTCAACCAAGCTTTAGTCTCGTGCAAGGTTGGGATGTCGTTTTCAATGAGAACCAGAAAGGTAATATTGCTCCCACTAGCCTTCTTATAAACGCAAGATTCATCCTCGTTCTTGATTAAGCCAAATCCAATTACAGCTTCATCAAAACGAAGGATCCAACTCCGAGAAGTTCGTTTCAATCCATAAATGGATTTCAACAACTTATAAATCTTTCCTTTATTCTTCGGATCGTCAAAACCTTTGGGCCGAGACATACAAACGTACTCAGTCAAATTTCCATTTAGGAAAGCGGTTTTGACATCCACTTGCC
The DNA here is from genome assembly GCA_963921825.1 of Erodium maritimum. Classification (NCBI taxonomy): domain Eukaryota; kingdom Viridiplantae; phylum Streptophyta; class Magnoliopsida; order Geraniales; family Geraniaceae; genus Erodium; species Erodium maritimum. Next base: position 82,172,069 of record OY997588.1, on the reverse strand, counting down.
ATATCTCGTAATTATGATACGCAGTTATGTCAAGAAGAATTTGGATCGATTTTGACCATAGCCACTAAGGAGAAGGTTTCCTCATAGTCAATCCATTGGATCTGCCTATAACCTTTCGCCACCAGTTGAGCTTTGTAGGTCAGAGGGTTGCCGTCCATGTCCATCTTCACCTTGAAGATCCATTTGCATCCTATGGTCCTCACACCATTGATGGGATCAACCGGTTCCCAGACTCGGTTGTCTGACATGGATTGCATTTCCTCCCTCATGGCTCCCAGCCATAACTCGGAGTTGGGCCCATCCACGACTTCCTGAAAGGTGGCTGGATCATCGTGATCCACCATGACTTCATTGTCACCTCCGGATACCATATCTTGGAGGTGGACGATTGATCCTTTCAAATCGCCTTGGACCTTCCGGAATTGTAACAGGAATTGGTTCTTACTCTACGACAATCTCTAGCTCCTTTCTACTGGGTTGCCAATTGGTTTAGACAGATCTGTACCATCCTGAATTTCTTCGAGATGCACAGTCCTCCCAATGACGTCTTTGGAAATAAAACTTCTTTTCCATAAAGACCCCACCCCAAGCGACGAACACCATGTTCTCACTGGGATTGTAGAAATAGTATCCCCTTGTTGCTTTGGGATACCACACGAAGGTGCATATCTCAGATCTTGGTTCGAGCTTAGTCGAAACCAAATGTTTCACATAAGCCTCGCAACAACAAATCTTTAGGAAGGACAAAGCGGGCATCATCCCGTACTATTTTTAAAATGGTGTCCCTTCCACACCATTCGTCGAAGCCCGATTCACTATGAATGCGGTCGTCTCTAGAGCAAAACCCCTAAAAGAGATTGGGAGATCAGTCCAACTAATCATGGAACAGACCATTGTCTAACAATGTCCGATTTCTCCGTTTGGCTACACCTTTCAACTACAGTGACCTAGGAGGAGTCCATTCCAAAAGGATCCCATTCTCTTTTAGATGATCTAATAACTCTGTGGTCAAGTATTTTCCACCTCGATCCAATCGAAGTGCCTTAATACCTTTGTCGAGCTGGTTTTCTACTATAGTCTTAAACTCTTTGAATTTATCAAAAGCTTCAGACTTATGTCTCACCGATGAGACATAACCATATTTACTGTAATCATCAGTAAATGTGATAAAGTAGTTAAAACCCCTCCTGGCAAGTGAACTTATTGGTCTACACACATTCGAGTGTATCAGCCCCAATAATTCACCCGCCCTTTCATCGCGATCGATAAAGGGCACTTTAGTCATTTTGCCCATCAAACAAACCTTGCACCTATCGATCGAATGGAATTCGAATGAACCTGAAAGCCCGCACTTTTGAAGTGCTGATAGGCGCTTCTTGTTTATGCGACCCAAATGACAGTACCATAACAGAGTTAGGTTTAAATCGTTGGATTTAGACCTCTTGGTATTAACGGAATATATAGAACTTGAGGCATTGTTACCCATATCTAATATGTACAATCCTCCAACCATGTCAGTACTGGTATAAAACATATCATTGCATAGAACATTGAAAACTCCATTTCCAATATTAACATTATATCCTTCCTTGTCAAACACGGATACAGATATAATATTCCTACTAAAAGTAGGTATGCAATATACATTATACAATACTAAGACAAGGCCTCTTGGCAAAGCAAGACTCATGGATCCTACAGCAGTTGCCACAACTCTGAGGTCCATTTCGTGCTTTCCAAATCTCTCCTACTTTCAGCCACCATATATTAGTGCATGTGTGAGATTCAGTCATGGTATCTAATACCCATGAATCTTTGGAAGTAGAGAGATGTAGCTCTATAGAGTTAATACCGAATGAAGGCACGATCCCACCGCCCTTCCTTAGATCATCCAGGTTTCCTGATGAAGGCGCAGTCCTACTGCCCTTCTTCAGATCATCCAGGCTATTTGATGAAGGCGCAGTCCCACTGCCCTTCTTCAGATCAGCCGTGAACTTCCTGTAATCCCGGTTCCAATGACCAGGCTGTTGGCAGTAGAAGCAGACATTCTCAGGTGTCTCATCTTTCCTGCCAAGTGCGCATGGGCCCAACCCTTGCCACTTCCAATTCCCTTGTTGACCATCAGAATATCCTTGGATCCCAGATCCCTGAGATATTCTTCTCAGCAGCTGATGACACTTCATGTAACTCTGATATGGTCTTAGAGACAGCCTTGTCAAGGACATATTCTTTGCGTTCAGACTTGAGGACTATCCTCAAAATTCTGTACCAGTCCAAATAGTTTGTCCCATTTAGCTTGACCCTGTCAAGAATGGTTTTTAATGACAAACTATTAATGTTCGCTGAATTTGCCATTTGATCTACAACAGATAAAATTCAATCAGTAAACTGAATAAATTTTATGAAGATCAAGCTTAAACACCAACAATCAATTCTAAACCTTTAGAATCTGAAACCAAGATCCTTGATTCACTCGATTAAGCTGAACTAATGCTCACCACTTAATCGAGCTATGTAGGTAGGACTCCATCCAATCACATCCAATGTGACTCTTGGCTAGGGTATGTACTTATGTACACGACTTACCCTATCTGTTACCCTAGCTCAACCTCAGGCCGAGAATCGTAGTCGGGTCCACCAATTTTCAACTATGGCTCGTCACTATGTAGGTGCTCCGCTAATGCGCACGACACCCACATATGTCGTCCAAACCTACTACCCCGCTTCCCCATGGATGCTCCGCTAATGCGCACGCCACCCATAGGACGGGGAGGTAGTAAGGTGTTGATGATTGGGAGGTATCGGACATGACCCGCTTTTACTTGTCCAGTTGTGTTCAAAACTTTGGCACATCCTAGATGCGATGAGCACATCAACTACATTCCAAATGCAATGATGCCTCAAATTACATCCAATGTAATTCTTCCTTTGAACCCTTCAACTACATCCAATGCAATGACGGTTCTAAGGGTTCACACACAAGGATTAAAATTCCAATTTTATCTTTGCATGTGAGGTGATATGCTCGGTAAATAAAGTTAAGCATGCAATTCTAAAACACATAGAATTAATCATGCATAAACTAAACCAAGCATAAAGCGATAAATGTGCACATAATAGCCCCCTAAACTAACTCCCACTAGCTTCTTGAGCTCCACCGACTCCAAGCCGATGCCAACACCCGAAAAGCCACCAAATGACCTTTTCGCCCTTTCTTCGTCTTGAGTAAAATATTACAATTTAATACACGACTCGCAGGTCGGGAATAAATAAATATTACAAACAAGTGGTTCGACGACCACACCTTGAAAGAATAATTACACGCTAACTCTAACGGCTCGCAGGCCGTGAAAAGCGATAAATAATTAAATCAAGCTCGGGGCTATTATGTACACCATGCCAACATCACATCACACATCGTGTTATCAAACAAGCATGTTATAAAACATCATGTGATTTTCCGGTTTTAATTAATAGCCAAGTTTCGAAATTTTTTTGATGCTCGGTTTATCGAAACCGTTCAAAAATGAAACTTTTGAACATTTGATCTTCGAGTTCATCATGACGGTTCCAAACTCGTCATAACTAACAAAACGATTTAGCCTTGGCATATCAACCATCCAATGGTCATGCTTGGCCTAGCTCCGTCCAATGGAGCCCCGTTCGGTCCCGGTTTCGGCTCCCCGAGAGTCCCGCTCCCGAGACCCGAAAAATCAAATTTTTTTCAAAATTTCCAGATTTGAAATAATTTTCAAAAAATCATTTTACATGTATTAAATCCATAAACAATAATTTAAAACATGTTATCAAACAATTTAGCAAAACAACATGCCAAAAACGAAACTTTCAAGCAAAACCGAAACTTTGAACACCGTCTTGTGAATCCCGAAGGTAGCACGGCTCTGATACCACTGTTGGGTCTCGAGGTAGGGTTGGAGATGAACCAACTCGCAGCGGAAAATCAATGAAAACCAAGAGACAATTAGAACCATGAAACAACTAACAAAGAATGGATTAACAAGAGAAAAATTCAGCACTAGTTCTTACCAAAACAAGAACACCGGTTAACGAATGATTGGCTTGAGTCTCCAAGACGCCTACGTATCCACATGGGAATCAAAGCCACGTAGTTCTTCTCTTTGAGGACTCAAGAACACAAAAATGGAGGAGGAAACTAGCCAAACCCGAAATGGCCATGGAAGAGGGAGAGAAAATGTGTTTCCTATTCTTGTCTTGTGTTTGTTATGTTGAAAAAAGATGACTTAAACATAACAAAACCCATACTTGTCCAACTAAAGGCATGGGACAAGTATGGTGTCAAGTAAGGTGTAAATAGGACAAAGTATGGCAAGACAAGATTGGGTTAGGTGGTGAATCACCAACACCTTAATCCTTGTCTTGCTTACTTAGTACTAATTAATCAAGACTTGATTAATTAGTTCCATGGGCCTTGGTTGCATGGGCCTCTTGGAACATGGCCCGTGACCATTTCCAACGAGGTCCCGTGATTCGCTCATCGCCTCCATGCCTTCCATACCGGAAATGTCCAACATTATCCAACGCGATCAATCCCAAGACTCCAAGCCTTGTCTCGATCCGTAAAGTCCTATTCACTTACGGGCACATGACCCAAAACCCAGTTTTACAACTCCCTTTTGGCCATTCTCCATAAATGTGTCAAAGAGTTTCATCCTCCGGTGTGACCCTTAGGTTTATGCATGTCAATAGATCAACGTAAAATCCCATTTTACTTGATCCTATTTAAGTGGAAACTAACGAGACTTTAGTATTGCCTGACACTACATAACGAATCGACCCTGTCGATTCTAACCTTTCCGTCGTCCCTGTCATTATCCTTTTATCTCCGATATCCTGATTGAGATAAGGCATAGAGCCGTCATCCTTATTATTCTCAATCACCGTTCCTTGATATGTGAGATGACTGAAGATATGATACCCAGTATCATGTGCATGGCCATGCTATTCTTCCAGTCACTCTCGATCAAGTGGCCGAGAACCGATATCTTTCCCATACCTTAGTATGAGGGATAAATCCCTTAGCCGTCTTTCGTGTCACTCATGTAGCCCGTCCCCAAGCCAATCCTGGCCGTTATGGAAGCCCTGTTACGGACAACGTTAGGCTCAGGTCAAACTCAGTTGTTGACTACATAGCGATCACAAAGACTCCTTGGTCTAAGGATACATGACAAGCTACAACACTGAATATGTTCATGACTTAATCTATGGCACATATTCAGGGCGGGTCGTCCAATATCATGTCCCACATGATATCTATGATCAGACTCCGGAATCCCATTCCAATGACTAACAGAACGTAAGCCATAAAGAGCCATCTTTCATACTAGTCGCTTCTAGTGAAGCTTTGTTTACTAGGGACCCATCGAGTGTGATCTATCTCGATCTATGGTTCTATTCGCATGGTGGGCATAGATCAGAGCACACATCGATATATTACTCTAACACATAAGTAATATAAAGCCGCTTTAATTTTATTGCTAACGATGATATATACATTTGGACATTTAGGATTGAACTACGGGCACTAAGACTAACAGTTTGTGTTTTGTATGAATTGTGCTCTCTTCTGTAAGGAAACATTGCTAATTGATTTCAGTTGTAGTATCCCAAGTATTGAATTTTTTGGGGGGATTTGACGTTTCTGATAATAATTGTCAACAATGTCTACACCGGAGAGATAGACTTCACTATGATTTGGAGAAGGATTAGTAACCCTATTTGGAGAGCAAAGGGAGGCTGGTCTCCGCAGGAGGTTAGTCTTTCCTTGCAATGTATTTACCACATGTTTTCTTTTTTTCAGCTGCATTATAATACCAGTGAGGTAGGTTGGTGCAGCTTAGTTATTAAGCTGAAGCCGCTTTTAAATTAAGAATACCGGTATTTGTACGATATAATCTGCTATACCTTCTGATATTTGTTGCATTTTTTTAGAATAATTAATTTTTTTACTTACAACTCTCTTATCCACTGCAGGATGAGACATTAAGAAATTTTGATTCAGTTTATAAAGCAAAGAGTTGGAAAAAAAGGTATCTCTGTTGTCTCTGATACTGATACTGGCACTGATGCTCATTGTTCAGAACTATGTTGCTTTAGTCGTTGAGATATTCCTACAAAGTTCTTGTGGTCAAACAAAAAAGATACCAAGTAATTCCCCATTTTTAAAGGCATAGTCATTAATGCTTTTCTTTTTCCGCATACGTTCTTTTTACTGTAGAATTGGATCTGATATGAAACTCAAGATCCGAGTTTTTAATTTCCTTTAGAAGGTGTAGTAATGGTGGTGATCAACAGATAATGAGCGGAATCATAAGTAATTACGTAAACAAATTACTGTAAGTATATCAAAACTGTACATGTGAAAATAGATGTTAATTTGAAGTTTATTGGTAGCAAGATTGTGAATTAGTAGTAGACCATTAACTAATCTTAAGTTCATAACTTTAAGTGTTCAGTGCGCTAACTTTCTATTCGAATCCATGAAGGTAACCTGATAGTTCATTTGTGTGTCTATTCGAATCCACTTACAACAAATTGTGACATCAAGATTTTATATATCAAAAGTGTTTTAAAACATTTTCATTGTCATGACAATAAAATAATACCTTTCATTGTCATGACAATAAAATAATACCTTTCATTGCAGGCAATTATACTATGACTCATGTATAAGTTTCATACATTTTCTTAACCGTGTATTGATGACATTCATAGCAAAAAAAATATATTTTCTTCATAGTTTTAATGATGTCAAGATTTCATCCAGGGCGAAAATAAATACCAATCTCGAATTTGACTATTCGTTTTATTTATTTTTCTCCATAAATGGTTGGTATGGAATCGAGATCTCATGTACATTTGCCCATGTCTAAGACCAACCACAAAACTTTCGGCAAGTGATCCCTTAAAAAAAATGCTAGATGAATCAACATGCACCCAACGTTTCATTGTCGTATTTGCTCGGGCGAACGAAATTTGAAAGAGACATAAACAAATAAGAACATCTTGACACTTGCTGGAACCGCTTGGTACGCGTCCACCTGATCAATGACTGGCACGTGGTGACATAAATGGTGAAAAATGACTAAAGGTATCGCCAAACCTGACCACTATCATTGGCAGATCTATGGGGGGTTATGGGTGCGCCATGTGTCACGGGACCAAATCCGACCACTCGATCCGTGCGACTCACGACCTTGCACAAGTCTCTTTTCTGAGCTTTACAAGCCTTCTTGATCAGCCTAATTACTTCGCAGAAGCGAATTGAAGAACGAGCACAATAAGAACAAGAAAGGAATAGAAGAGATTTCGCTCAATGGGAGCTTTTTGGCATATATTGAATGGCAAAAGGGAATGTATTACAAATGAGTTTTCTACCTCTATTTATATTACTCCAATTAGATCTTATCACGATCTCTTGGTTACGAGAATCAAGGAAATTAGAATTCAAAGAAGGTTTGAATTTGAATTCAAATGCAAAATGACTTATTCTTGGTCATATGATAAGATGACTAGTCATTGTTCTTCTCCTTCTTGTCCCCACGCCCATGTGGCCTCCTATGTGGTATTTCTTCCCTCAATTCATGCCCCTTGTTCATGTCAACCCCATGTCATATCGCTTTGGCGCATGTCTTTTTAATGGGAAAACGCCAGAAAACGACTATGGTGCGACTTCTAAGTACAAGACATAACTATTGAGTATGTTATCGACTATTCTACATAGTCCATAACAATAATTGTCAAAAAGTATAAATTTATGTCAAGAACGTTAACAGAAAACCATGTGCCGCGCACGTGTGGAAGGGTTAAACATTTAATGGCCGAAATACCCTCACTATTCACCACTTGAAAACACGATTTAGATGGGTCTCACTCACGTCTGTTCTTCAATGTTGTGAGAAGTAGAAATTGGGTTCAGAGAAGAAGAGGTCGACCGTCTGTCTGAGAAGAAGAGGGTTGGTGCTAGACGTCTGAGGGTCGGTGGTGGTGGAGCTTAGGGCGGAGGAAGACGAAGGCTGCACTGCACTGTTTGGTGGAAGACGAAGGATGCGCTGCACTGTTTGGGTCGGGTGAAGACGGAGGAGAGGTGTGAATCAATGGTAAGATTTAAAACTCATTCATGTTTTGTCGTGCACATGTGGAATCCCCAAACCTAAACATTGTAGGGTAGTGTCATATTGATGTCATCTGTGTTTGTTCTTGAGTAAAACCGAAACCCTAAAACAGTATTGGGTATTTGATTCTTCTTTGATTGGTCTTCCTTGTTAGGGTTATGAAACAACACGTGTTGAACATCTCAAAAATGGAAATTAGTTTGAGGAATGGTAGGGTTATCAAAGAGCAGGCATTGAACATCTAAAAATTGGAAATTTGTGTGAGGAATGGTAGGGTTATCAAAGAGCAGGCTTTGAACATCTACAAATTTGAAATTAGTTTGAGGAATGCTAGGGTTATGAAAGAGCAGGCTTTGATCATTTAAAAATTGGAAATTTGTTTCAAAATGACCAAATTTAGTGGTGTAGGTTTAATTGTAAACATTGTGCATTATGGTTTAGAAGTAAGGCATAGACAAATGGTGGAAGAAAAATCTATTTGTTAATTGTTCATATGTGATGGTGAATGAATGAATGCTCGTATCTGATTGACAATTTGATGTAAGGAAGTTGATTTTGGAAGGCAAAGAATGGTGTTATGCTATTGTGGAGCACAAGCTCCTATGCTCACATCATACTCAATAAATAATCCAGGTCGCAGATTTTTTGGATGTGGGAAATACAATGTAAGTTTATATAAGCAGTGCATATTAAGTTTGGCTCATAATACTTTGATAAATGTTGATATATAATGGTTTTTGCAGGGGGAAAGAAGTTGCAAATATTTCAAGTGGGTTGATGAATTAGTCCCTGAGTTGGATGACAGGATAACGACATTGGAAGAAGCTCTACGACATGAGAAAAGAAAGAATGAGAAATGGGCCAACTGGTTTTGTAATTATGTGTGGTTTATTAGTGGTATTTTGTTTTATATGATATTAAGAATGTTCTGATTAAGGATAGGAAGATTGTAGCAAGGAAGACAAATATGTATGGGATTGAAGCAGTGTGTGTTTGCATAACTTGTATAAGAACACATGATGCTTAAAACTTGGAAAATATTGAATAGAGAGTTGCATGAACTACATAATCGTCAACTTACACACATACACATAGTAGAAACAAAGTAATCATACAGAGGGTTTACGAAACAGACTAGTAGTAGTAGTTGTCACGCCCCAATTTCAGTAAACCGAACTCGGGACGCGAACGTTTTAAAATAATAAACACCTTTGAAACCATTTTTATAGATCACTTTAAAATCATCATTTGTTCAACAAAAATAATAATTACAGTTTAAAACACGTCCCAACAAGTGGACAAAAGTACAAGGTATCCGTCACTAGACTCAACAGACAAAACCCGGACTCCGCTCCTAGCTCCACAAGCTTCGAGAGCTCACCTAGTCCGTCCCACGAACAGTACATGTAGGAAAAGCAGCTAGGGGTGAGCGTTCGCTCACCACCACGGATAACAGACTGACTACGGCATAACTAGCAGATAAAACAAGTAACACCAACGACAACTCAACACCGGGGAACACCATCCCCAACCCAAGAACTCTAACTGAACATACACCCACTGTTGCCTTCCCTGACCAACTCGACACCCTGACACGTAAAGTAGACACGACACAACCATTGACGACCTCTTCCAAGGACTCCAAAGAAAGTTACGCAACACCAAACAGCATCACAATGGATCACGCACCAACAAGATCACGAAGGATCGCACACCAAACAAGATCACAAAGGATCGCAAACCAGCTGCCAAGAACGCCCTCCCGGGACTCTAACCCGGTCAGGCCAACCCAAGAATGCTGCAACTTACCGGGACTCTAACCCATAAGCCAGCTGGAAAATGCTGCAACTTACAGGGACTCTAACCCATAAGCCAGCCGGAAAATGCTGCAACTTACCGGGACTCTAACCCATAAGCCAGCCAAGGTATCCTCACAAACCCAAACCACACACGCGCGGCCATGACCCCTTTATTGGCGGGCGGGCCCCCTACCCCGTCTGAACATCCAGACGCGTGTGCTCGTGGACCCCCGTTTCAGGAAGCGGGCCCCCAACCTCCGGTAACCACAATCACAATCACAAGCAAAATCAACAACCAGTAACAACACAGGTTCAACACTCATAGGCACTCATGGCCACCAAGACACCAACAGTAAAACTCGGACTCAACAGCCCCACAGACACTCACGGCCTCCCAAGACACACCGACAGTAAGACACGGACTCAACAGCCCCACAGGCACTCACGGCCTCCCAAGACACACCATAAAACACGCTTGCAACTTACCGAGACTCTAACTCGTAAGCCAGCTAAAGAAATCTTGCAACCCCCTTCGAGACTCTAACTCGGTCGGGCCAGCTAAAGACACCAACCTTAGTACACGGGCTCTCAAGGCCACCCAAAACTCAACCATAACACGGGCTCTCAAGGCCACCCAAAACTCAACCATAACACGGGCTCTCAAGACCACCCAAAACTCAATAATAACACGGGCTCTCAAGGCCACCCAAAACTCAACAATAATAAAACGGGCTCTCAAGGCCACCCAAAACTCGATAATAAAACACGGGCTCTCAAGGCCACCCAAAACTCAACCATAATAAAACGGGCTCTCAAGGCCACCCAAAACTCGATAATAAAACACGGGCTCTCAAGGCCACCCAAGCACAAATAAACAATCAACCTCCGGCTTAACCAAAGCCTCCAACAGTCCTAATATTAACAGTTTCTCAATCAACCTCCGGGCATGGTCATATGCCTCCAGTACTCCTAATATCGATAAGTTCACAAACAACCTCCGGGCATGGTCATATGCCTCCAGTAATTCAATTATCGCTAAGTTCTCTGTTCCTACGACACTACTAAGTGTCACATGCTTTTCTCTTAAACGCTACAATCCCGCATCATGCTTTTCTAATAATTGCTACGATTCCGTATCATGCATTTCTAATATTTAAATAAACATACTCAACCCACGACACCCCGGTGTCACATGCAATTCTATTGTTAACTTTCCCCAGTCAGGGCCGAGATCCGGCTACTTTTCCCTACCTCGTGCGTGTTCTCCCAAAAGCCAACCACGAGCTCCGGTGATGATCTCAGTCACTCACCCAGCTTTCCCTTGCCCTGGTCCGTGGCACGATCTAAAAGAACTCAATTTAAGGGCACTTTTAAACTAGTACGAATAAACCGAAAACCATTAAACTCGAAGCCCAAACTTAACCCCGACAATGTCGATCACTCCCAAACATCCCAATTACTCGACATTGTCGATAAGGGACCCGTAAAGGCCCGATTCGCCCGACATGGCGAATCTGCCCGGGTTTTGTTAATTGCCTTCCGGGGCTCCGAAAGCCCCCGTTTCAGTTTCTACGGTCCTAGAATAATTCAAGGAACCCAACGCACTTGACGGAATCGAATTCTGACTTCTAAGTTAATTAATTAACGTTTAAAGTTTCCAAAACCCGTTAATTACAACTTCTCCAATTTAATTCCAAATTTCGATTCGATTAAGGGTAAATGGTCCGGGGAACGTTTTAAAACACTCGAACGATAAAACCCGAGCACCCGAGCACGTGGGCCCCACCAACCCACTTGGCCGAGAGCTCCTAGGGCTCAAGGGGGGTTCGGCCACCATGGTGGTGGCTGGTACCACCTCCGGCCAGCCACCCTATGGCCGGCCGGCCACCACCCACGGTGGCCGGAGCTTCTCCCGAGCCTCCGGTCACCAGAAAACGTGCAATTAAACCTCCAACAATTACCCCAACACCAAAACCACCTCAAACTAATAGTTTCACCCAAACCCTAACATTTGAAAACTATCAAAAAGACGATCGGTTCGGTGCTTACCCAAGAGGAGAACGAGGGGAAGACAATTGCTCCTTGCTTTGAATCGATCCAAGGGTTGAATACTCTTCAAACCCTAGCTTTCCCTCTCTTCCTTCTTCTTCTTCTTCAACTTCTCTCTCTAAACTCTCTCTTCTTTTCTAATTTAATTAAACTAACAACAAAACCTTTTTTTCTCTCCTTTAACCCCTTAATTTCGGCCAACACACCTCCTCCACACCTTTTCCCCCCAAAAATAACACCACCATATAAATGACAAGTGTCAAGGTGGGTCCCACACCTTTTGGAAAATATCTAATTGATATTTTCCAATCAGTTTTGCGAAAAACGGACGTTTCGGGCCCCGAACGGGCACTTTTCCCAAGAAATTACGAAACTTGACGGGCTACAAGGAAATGACTCAACTAAGACCGCTGCGATGACGGCTAAGCTTTTCGGATCCAAAACGGTCCTCGAATGGACCAAAACGTCGCTCGGTTGACTTTTCCAGCGAAAAGTCAACATTTCCCAAATTGATCAGAAAGTTGCCCTGAGTCCTCCGGAACTCACCTTGGTCAAAAACGGGGTCAACTTAAGTCCGGTATGACACTCGAGGTCATTTTAGGTTCACTTAACTGTCAATCTGAAAATTTTAAATTTTCCTATTTTTCGCAGGTTTGACTGGCGTTGACCGGGAGTGGTTATTACAGTAGTACTACCTTGAGATGAAAAGTAGTCTTTTTCATCTCCACTATCTTCGACTTGTTGTTCATGTTCTTCAAAATGTGGGGGAGAGGATGGAGGAGGTTGTTTGGAACATTGCTGTTTTTTTCCCTTTTTGTTGCAGTTTTGGTACCTTTTGTGGTTCTTGTGCTAGCTTGCTCTCAACTTCACCATCAGATGGCTCCTCTTCATCATCTGGGACATAACCTGCAGGTGGGGGTTGGTTTTGTGGTGGAATTTCATCTACGTATGGGTATACATAATCGGGCAAATGTTCTTGGGGATGCACATATGGGGGTGAGGGAGGAGGAGGACCATAAGATGGAGCCTTGTTCCATTGATCTGAATGCTCGGAGGAGGAGTACCGATATGTTGACTCCCATTCATTGAATAACCTTACTTCCTCCTCTTCTGATTCTGTTCTCTTCACCATCCCTTTGTGTGGTCCTAGGAAGTGCAACACAAACCTGTTTTATAGGCAAAAGTGTATACACTACAGCATGCATTGCATAACAAGACAAGGAAAATAATTGAACCAACCAACTGTCAATACATCAAATGTGAACAGTAAATCCATCAAGCATGCATTAGTCTTTACAAAAGCTCCCGACTCTGTCAAGGGAGAGGGAATCCTATTCCCACAGGGTTTGTCAAAAGTGCAATAGTTAATGCACATGGTGTCTCCCACCATTTTCTACACAAGTTGCTAGTTTGTCCAAAAGTAAAGGGCCATTATCGCCATACACCAACCACATAATATAAGCAACTCAAACCTAAATCCTAAGGCTGAGAATTCTTCACTATCTTCATTTTCTCTTTTTTGTCCAAAGGTTGGCTGGAAGTGGTTCCTCCTGCAGCTGCTCCTTTCCTGGGTTTAGCCATTCCTGAAGCAGTTCCATATCTTAGTTTTGCTGCAGTAAGCCATTCCTCAAAGCCTTTTGCTGCCTGAAATATAATGAACACGGGTCAGGTATGTTCACTAATTACTACAGTTTCTGATAAAGCAAAGGTTAACAGGCAAATGGATGGCATATATTACTACAGTTTGAGTTCAAGGTTCATATATATTATTGACTACCTTTTTATGCCTACAATTTGACTTCAAGGTTCATATACATTACTTGTGTTATCACCCAAAACAAGCCTTGAGTTCATCCCACTGGTGCATGTTTAAGAATGATCCCAAGTTAAATTATTCTTACCCTAAAACTCAAACTAACAAATCAAGGCTTTGGAATACATGTCAACCTAAACACCAATCATACATCTACAACACAACACTATATTCTGTGTTCTAAAAAGAGAAATGAATTAGGATATAACTTTCTACTGTTTATGTAAAGATAAACAAGTGTGGAAAATTGAAGAGATTGTTGTGGGTGATAATGAAACTTGGGAGCTAATCTTAAGCATTGCATATTATTGACTAACTCTATTATCTCTTACAACATATCATGTGAACCCTTGCTAAACTATTTCATACATCAGATTAACCCTAAGCATCAGTTTTAGTAATTATCAATTGTCACTGGCATGAACCCAAGCTAAACTATTTCATAAATCATAAAAACCCTTACTTGACAGTTTTGCCATGATTCCTGGCCAACACATTTGGTTGTTGCAGTCCTTGTATCAGTAGTCTTTGCGATGCTGGTAATTGTTGGTTTTGCATAGCTTGTCTCGGTGGGGGTGGATAGGAACGTAACTTTCTTCTTTGTTGTCTGAGGTCGAGGCTTGGTGATTTTCAGTGGTGCCTTGGTCACTTTAGGTGGCTGCTGCTGCTTCTTAATTGTTGGAGTTGGCTTGAGGGCCCTGTTCTGGGTTGGCTCATCTTTCAAAGGCTTCTTCCTTTGGGTACGCTTCTTCCTGATTACCTTCGCATTATCAATTGGATGGATAGATTTTTCAATCTTCACATTAGTAGTTTGCTTTGACAGTTTGCTAGCTGGCTTTTCTTGCCTTGCCTTTTTCTCCGGACTACTCTTCCAGAAATTGTCCCCAAGTAAGTTCATTAACTCCTCCACTTCCTTTTTAATCTTGGCATGATGCCTAGCAGCCTCCTCCACTTCAGCTTTGAATATTTGAGTCGGGTCTTCGACCGCACCTCCATCAACCCCAAGGTCCTCATCCACTCCTACATCAGCTTGCATACATTCATCTGCATTCATTTGTTCAGGTGTTGTACTGTCTTCCCCATAGTAAGCTTGTGTGGGTGAATCAACCCCAAAGTAAGCATCCCTGGGTGAATCTGGCCCACAGTTGCCTTGGAAGTCATCATTTCCAAGGTCTACTGCTACCTCGTCGTCCATCCCAACATGAACAGACTCACCCTTACTGCCCTCTTTATCTCCACAATTGCCCATCTTACTACCAGCATCTCCAACAACATCAGAGGCCCCATCACCTCCAATACCAGCATCATCAACAGCATGTATAGGGTTCCCATCCCCTCGTTGCCTACTTTTCCACACTTTAGTTAGAGCCCTACCCTTCTCTAGCCTTGCTCGACTAGCTGCCCTTTTCTGTCAAGTACTTCAGCAAGTTTAGCATCGCTCTTCTCCCCTACACGGTGCCCTTTTCCTTCTCCTGTCCTACCCTTCTTTGCAGGTGGTGGGTTCGACCCGTAGTCCTTAGTGGTGCAACTACGGATGTTGTGTCCTTCATTTCGACATCTACTGCAATGAAGGACAACCCCTTTTCTTGATTGACTGCTCTTGCGGGTGCTACAATGTCCTCGCTCCATACAACCCTTCTTCCTCAATGTCCTTGGCCTGCCAGGTTGCTTACGGACCCGGGGAGGTAGTATCCGTCCATCTAGGGCAATGTTCCTACACCTCTCTATCCCAACCAGAGGAAATATCTGACCCGCGTATGCATTACGGAAAGCTGGTGTCAGGTAGTAGGGGTTGACAGCTTTATACACCTCTTTCCTTGCCTTCATCAACGCTGCTGCACCATGCAAGCAGGGAATGCCGGTCAATTTCCATTCAAGACAGGTACAGGTTTCCTCGTATATGTTGACAGCATAGGTCTCCTTGTACATCTCAATCTCGAACAACACTGAACTGCTCTGATGTACTTTGCACTTCTTCGCCTTGGATATTACTACATCGAGCCTGTCTTTGATCCGAGGGCATATAAGAACATCATCAGTTCCAACCAACTTTCCCTTCTTGTTAAACCAGTCCATCAACTTGTGCCGGTAGAACTCTAAAAAACTCAAGATTGGCTTATCCCTCCCCTTCCCAATCCATGCGTTAAAGGACTCACAAATGTTATTAGTTTGCGCTCCACATTTGCCGGCGGTGTTGAAGTACGTCTTACACCAATTTTGTGGTGGTCTCTCCAGCAACCACTCATAGGCCCTCTCATTCATACCCCTCAGCTCCTCCATACTGCTCTCCAACATTTCAGTTGAGGTGGCCCTACAACATTTCCACAGCTGTAGCTTGAGGTCGTGTGACTTGAAGAGCTTGAACCAGTTTTCATACAGGTGACGTATGCAGTGTCTGTGTTCAACAGATGGGTGATGGCTAAACACATCCATCAACCCCTGCGTAATCATAAAAAAAAACAAATTAGAAACATAGGTCATACTGATTAGAAGCCTACCTAAATTACTAACATAGGTAAAACTAATTAGAAACATATGTACAACTAATTTCAAACATAGCTACAACTAATTAGAAACATAGCTACATTAGGAACCTAGCTAAAACTAATTACATAACTATCTAATATTAATGTTCCTTTTGTTAGTAACTTATTATTTATAATAATGAGTTGCAACCTATTTTCTACTAATTCATCTTAGATTCAAAGAATAGACCATATGTTTGTGGCACTATTAAATTAGAACTGTTGCTAACTTTTTATAATACAAATACAACATATCTCTAGTTTATTTAAGGGAAAACAATTGAATGACTTTTTATTACTTTGTTGCTAACTTTTATTTTAATGACCATCAACTCTTGCATGTGTACATATATATTACTTCTCCTTTCACTCTTTCACTTAATTTGTTTACAATTGATAGAAACAAAATGAGCATATATTCTTTGTCACAGACATTAATTAATAAATTACTGGTTTTGATGATAAAGTTCCTGAGTATTTAATTTATGGAAATGTAAACAATCTAACTTGTTAATCAACATAGTAAGTGACAATAATTTAGCAACACATTAATAAATTGGATTACTAACCTTTTGCTTGTCTGACATGAACACCCATCCCATGTCTTCCCCTGTTCCAAAATCATCAAAAAAACTGCTCCATAAACCATGTCCAGGTTGCGATGGTTTCTTGCTCAACCACTGCCAGGGCGAGTGGGAACATACCATCGTTGGCGTCTCTTGCCACAGCTGCTAACACTATGCCACCATGATATGCTTTCATGTGGCATCCGTCAAGACCTACAAACGGTCGACATCCTTTCACAAAGCCTGCTTTTTGTGCTCCATATCGAATGTAAAGACGCTTGAACTGCCGTCCACCATCTTCATCATGAGTGAGTATAGTAAACTTGGAATCCGGGTTGGTTCTAAGAACCAAGTCCCTATACGATTCCAGCATACCATATTGAAGCCCATCGTCTTCATTATGGATGTGCTCCACAGCGCGGACAATCCGATACAGCTTTCCCACCTCCACTTCAATCCTAAGGTCATTCAGAATGTCCAAGTACAGTTGCCCAACATCGACCTTCTTCTGATTTATGATAGCTTCATAATATCTGCAAAGTAGTTGAATAAAAACCAGTGTCAGTAACAAATTCAGTATGACATGAGGTACAACTTATTAACAATACACTGCATTATACTAGAGATATTTACCTGTACGCTAGAGACCGGGCAGTGATATTTTGTCCTCCTTGCTCGGTCTGACATCTGTGTTCAGGTCGGAAGGTCTTGATTGCGTATATCTTGTTCTTCTTGTTGAACCCACACCATATGTAAAATGTGCATCCTCCTTTGTCACAAGTAACACCAATACCGTCTAGATGCTGATTCCTAGTATAAGCATAATTAAAACCCCTCTCCGCTGCGTAGTTCTACAGGACGACCCGGTACCACGCTGCACTAATGAACCTATCACCCAATCGAAGATCGATATCTTTCAAGGAACTCCTCGTATCCCACAACCTTGAATCCATCAAATCTTCTTCAATGAAATCTTCACAAGCCAGGTCTTCATCCACTTCTGGATCACAATTTTCTGCTACCTCATTCACATATTTCGACGCTCCATCTACTTCTGATGACTCATCCTCCTCAACTGATGAATCCTGATCCAATTCTGATGGTGGATCATAATCTGAGTCACTCGATGATCCACCATCATCTACTACTGGGCCAGCTACAAAATCGCCACCGTCATACCCAAAGTCTTCTGCTCCAACATCGTCTGCTTCATCAGTAATCAATTCCTCATCTATCAGCTCCTTATCAAACATCTCAGCTTGACCTATAAGCTCGTCATCGGATGGCTCATCAATTAAATTTCGACTTGGTTTTCTTTTCTTTTCCATCTATTAAAATGAAATTACAACATTAGCATCATATCCACAGACCATCCACATTTTTCAATTAATCAAAATACTTCATTTACAATACCCAAATAACAGTAGGTAATCAACTTCAAACTGTCAAGTAATATGAAGCAAAAAGTTCATATTTGTCTGCTTCAAATATGAACCAGTTACCCCCAATTCTCAATCTCAACCCAATGCACTTCAAAATTGTTTATTTTTGTTGTATTGTTTAAACTACAGCTACACATTAACCAATTTAGACAATTGACTTCAAAATTGTTTTTTTAAGGTTCTATTGTTTACACTTCAGCTACACAATGCATTATCATTTAGATACAGCTGGATGAAGGTATGTCAGTAGGTTTCATCAATTTGGATTCATAATACAACTACACTCTTAAACTTAACAAGCTCAATTCAACCTAAAACCTAACATGCACAGTTCAACAAAACATTTTAGAAGAAGTAAACACACAGAACTTTCAACCTCAAACCTAACAACCTTAGTTTTGACAACATTCAACTAAAACCCCCATTTCCAATTTCAGAGAACTTGGAAATTTGAAACCCTAGCTCGAGTATACAAACAACTTTCAATCTCAAACCTAACAACCTTAGTTTTGATAACCTCAATTCTACAACCTTAAAGTAAAACCCCTATTTTCAATTTCACAGATAGTTGAAACCCTAGCTCAAGTTAACACCCTAGCTCGAGTTAACACCCTAGCTCGAGTATACACAGAACATTCAAACCCTTTTCAGGTCAGGCCCAAACCCTAGCTCAAGTACACAGAAACCATCAAGTCGGACATTGCTACCCAAACCCTAACATGTATAATGACTAACCTTTTTCCTTTTAATCAACACCAGAAAACACCAGAAGAAGTTCTTACCTCAGTAGCGTTGAAGGTTCTGATGACTCCTCTGCGATGAAACGACGACGATGACGATGCTCAGTACAGAGGAGAGAAGTCGAGAGGTTCGAAGAAGTCGAGAGGATCGATAATGTCTGTCTGAAAATGAGTGTTTGGACTTAAGTCAAAATATGAGGGCATTTAGGTCATTAAACATGCTCTGTTAACGGCCCGTTTTTTTCTTGACAGAAATTTATACTTTTTGACAATTATTGTTATGGACTATGTAGAATAGTCGATAACATACTCAATAGTTATGTCTTGTACTTAGAAGTCGCACCATAGTCGTTTTCTGGCATTTTCCCCTTTTTAATTTCCATCACATGTCATGCATGTTCCCTTGACCGATTCAACCAAGTAGCCATCACATGAAATGCATGTTCCTAGGATCGAGTAAACTTTTTATCTGTGACATCCTACCCCACCAAAGCGAGCAATTGTCCCAATGCTCGGCTTCCCTTCACTCCATGCTCGGCTACCATTCACTTTGTGGTAGTCCTCCGTTGAGCTCTACATGGCAAAACTCGTATTGGTATTACCCAATGGGTCGTGCCCCCATAAGTCTCCACTTGTAAGTCCTATTGACACCATATTCTTGCCTTGAGAAGATTTATGCCTCAGTGGGAGATTCTTGGACAACTTCACAAAACGGGGTGCCTTTGAGTTCGACCAAAAGCTCCCATATCATATCGGGAACTCTCTCTTTCTTCTTCACCTCTTTGTCACCCATTTTGACCCCAAGAAAGGTATAAGAAGAAAGATGCTTATAATGACATTTAGATTGAATTGACACGAGCATCTTACCTCCATGATGAACTTCTTGAACTCGTCACAATGTTGCCTCTTTCAAGTACGAACTACAGATGTCATTCTTGGCATACCACTCTTTCGCTACTTCTTCCACAACTCCACGTCCTTCAAGATTGTCCTCTTTTAAAGGGTCATGTAAGTTGCGTCTTCCATCTCAACGTCCAATAGCTTGGCCCGACCCAAAGGATCTACCTTCGCGTAATGTTGTCGATAAAGACTCAACAACACATGTATCCTCTTGTTTCGCACCTTTGTTGAGAATTTCTCGTCCCTCCGTCAAATAGCTACGTACTCTCATGGTGCATGGTTTAACCTTGCGGATGGCCTTCCTCTTGGCCACATCCGTTTTGGTTTTCACCCCACCAGGTTTAGGTACAAGTTATTTTTCCTCCATTAGTCCCAACAAGTCCAAATGAAAGGTTTTTGCATGAGAACTCGTGATCTCCTCTGGTACAAGTTCCTTAACATGAACATAATAATGCCTTGGTGGTAGCTTCTTGGGCAGCCCATTAGACCGGATGTCTTTGAGCTTGTCCAAAAGCTTCCCCACCAAGTTTGGAACTTCTTCCTTCTTCCCATCACTCCTTATATCTCCAAGAAAGATAGAAGAATAAGAGTTATTCAAATTAGAATTTAATTGTATAACTGAAATTATCTTACCTCTTGTGGTTTTCTCTCGAGCAAGATTTCTCACGGTGTCCCCTCTAAGATCCACATCATGTTGGTATGTAGGATGAATACGGTTTATATACGGTCCAAGAAATCCTACCCTATCACAGTCATAATCATCTAGCTTCATCACTAACAAGTCTACCTTCTCGCTCCAAGTTACTATTTTCAAGTGAACACCTCGAGCAATGCCCTCCACTAGGGTCGATTCTTTGTTCATCGTCTTCACGTACGAACACACTTTGAGTACTTTGATCCCCATCCTCTTGGCTGCATCCATACTCACAAATAAGACTGAAGCACCTTTGTCGACTAAGGCCTTCATCTTGACTCTATTCGCCTCGGTCTCCACATACATGGAACTTTTACGCTTCGTCCGTCCTTTCTTCACTTGCATGACATTTAAGAGCATTAAAGAACTCATGGTTGTCTCTTGTGGTTGTTCTAGAACGGTTTCCATAGCCTTTAAACTAGGCCTACTCGGGCATTCCTTCATCACATGAGGTCCGTCACAGAAATTACATTTCAAAAGTTTACGAAATGAAATGGATTTACCCGGATTAGATGGCCTCTCGCCATTGAAATTGGGTTTCTCCATTTGAAATTCTTTTCGCTTCTCCACCTTATGATAAGGTTTCCCATTCTTGGCACCTTCATCCGTTGCTCTGTCCTTCTTGATGTAATCTACTAAAAAATCTACATCCCGGATTGCTTCAGATAGTGACGTCACATTGGCTCTCTACAGCTCCGCCTGCACCAAATTAGCCAATCCATCGTTGAATTGGAAGAGTACCTCCTTCCCTATAGAGTCTGGTATCTCCAGCTTGATCTCCTGAAAGGCATACACATATTCTACAATGCTACCTTTCTGAGTCATGCGACAAAGTCTTCCCCTTGCTTCATCCACAACATTTTCAAGTTAAAAATACTATAGGACTGAACTCCACTCATGTTTCAATGATGTCATCCTCATAAGATTTGGTATCTTCACATCTTCTGAGTCACCACAAACCACTGAATCAACAAGATAAGTAGAAATAGTTTGTAACTTACTTATGTCCTCTCTGATTCTCATGACCTCAAAATAATTCTCTATGCCCCATAGAAAGTTTTCTACCTCTCTGGCAACACGAGCACCTGCAAAAGCCTTTGCCTAGGAAATTTAATACTTGGAGAGCCTCCATTCACCAAAGCTTTATTGCAGATTTCCAGCTCATCTTGCAAAGAATTCACTACAGCCTCAAGAACATCCATCCTAGTAGTCACGAGTTCAAGGCTAGACTCTATATCTTCTTGAGTCTCATCCACGAGCAGCTCATCCTGTTCTCCAAGTCCAATGCACTAAGACTCCAAGTACTCAAACTTCCTTTCCCTTCCTTCACAAGGTCCTCCAAAAGAGAAACTCTGGTTTTCAAAGAAGAAGAAGATGCAACAACACAAGAAGAAGGTTCACGAGACTTACTCCTCTCTTTTTTATTCACCTTAGACAAACCCATGGTAGCGTCCCCTTCATGCGTGATCTCCAAATCAGACATTCTTGTTGCTTGCGAAACATTGCTTTGATACCACTTGTCACGAGACCGTATCCGACCACTCGATCCGTGCAACTCACAGCCTTGCGCAAGTCTCTTTCCCAAGCTTTACAAGCCTTCATGATCAACCTAACCACTTTATGGAAGCGAATTGAAAAACAATCACAATAAGGACAAGAAAGGAATATAAGAGATTTCGCTCAATGAGAGCTTTTTGGCATATATTAAATGATAAAGTGAATGAATTATAAATGATGTTTCTAATTTTGTTTATACTACTCCAATTAGACCTTATCATGATCTCTTGGTTATAAGAATCAAGGAAATTCGAATTCAAATTCAAATGCAAGATGACTTATACTTGGTCAAATGATAAGATGACTAGCCCTTGTTCTTCTCCTTCTTATCCCCATACCCACGTGTCTTCGCAGGTGGCATTTCTTCCCTCAGTGCATGCCCCTTATTCTCGCCTTAATGACATGCGCCCATCTTGACCATGCCAAGCACCTCTCGTGGTAGGCCGGTCTTATGGTGGTCCTGCTCCATTTTCTGGTATGTGGGTTCTAGCAGTTGACGCGCTCAGGTTTTACGGGGGAAACTTCTCGCAGGGGTCAGTTATAGCTGGTGACTCGACTGTGGTGACCTCTTCGGTCTTCTTTTGCTCGCCCGCCACCTTTGGATTCCAGATCTCGAGTTCATTGGGATAGTCCAAGTGTTCAACTTTTGTAGAGGATGGCTGCAATGGTCCTACTTTTTTGTTCAATCCAAAACGGAGGCAGAGGTAGGGAATCTTATGTTGCATTCACTGTCTCTGTCAGCAAGATTAACAACACGGCGACGAGATCTATAGCTTGAGGTCAGATGCCCCTCTCTTGGTCTTTTCCCAATTTAGTGTTGATTTACTCTCATACTCTCCCTCCCTTTTCTCCCATTTCGTTCGATCTTTACTTCTTCTTCGTTCATGGTAGTGGTAGAGGCACGACGGTCCAAGTGTTACTCGGCATGGAGAGTTTTTTCCTTTGGGCTTTGTTGTAGATCTGGTTGGGAGGGGTCAGGGGGAACTCTGTCATTTCGTGCTGTTGGTTGCTGGTGTGTCGGGGTCATGCTGCATCCAGCCATTTTTTAGGGTTTGACCGAGATCAAGGTCGGTTTTGAGGGGCTCGTGCTACTTGTCCTTTAGGAATTCTACTCCTTTTCTTTGCCTCGTCCGATCTTCTAATTCACGGACAATTTTAGTCGGTCCTCTCGGTGTGGTATGCCAAGAGGGTTTTGTCCTTGTGGCTTTGTTTAAAGATGGACCGTTTTGCGAACAAGTGTTGTGGGATCTCCTGGTGGCGGTGGTCTCTATGGTGCTGCGGTGGGTCCTAGTGGTGGTGGTGGCGGTGGCGGTGGTTGTTGTTGGAAGCTGTGAAAGGTTTCGTTGAAGCTCTTAGGGCTGTTGTTAAGTGGGCTATTTGGGCTTGCTGGTGTTTTGGCTTAGGCTTGGCCCCTGTGTCATTTGGGGCTTTTGTCCTAGTGATTTTTATTGTTCTAGTTATCTTAGGATTGATCCTCATTCTATGAGTTTTTGATCACCTACAACTTTGTAATTTCTCTAAAATTTCAAGACTCGAATAAAACATTGGTTATCAAAAAAAGATGCTACATAAGTTAAGGTCAACTACAACATCAAAGTAAAAATATTGTCTTACGAGGCGCTATATTAAATAGACAATATAGCGCCTCTTAAGTAAAAAACTACGAGAATCTATATAAAAGCAGTGACTATAAAGTTATCACTTTTGAGACGCTAATAAATGTAGCATGTTGCAAGTTTCTAGTCTTTAAGACGCTTGGTTAACCACGCATCGTTGAAGAAACTTGCAAGACGCAACATTTAGTAATACCTCATAAGTTATCGCTTATGAGATGCTTTTAAATATAGTGTCTGGCAGTTTTCTAGTCTTAAGAGACCCTCGGTTTACGGAGCGTGGCTTTAGACACTTGTGACACGCTACATTTAGTAGCGCGTCATAAGTGGTAACTTAAGATGCACTATGAAAAGTAACATCTCGCAAGTTTTTCACTTAAAAATCACTATATTTAAATATAATTTCTTAAGATGTTTTCTCCAATAGAACGATTCAATTAATATGATCGAAAGGAAAAGAAACAAACGATAGGAACATAATTACTTACACGTTTTTCTGTGCAAAATTTTGGGTAGTTAATATGGTAGCATTTTATTTTTCCTGGTTGTCCTTCCAACCCTAGTCTACTTGCATGCCATACTTTTCTCACATTGAATTCATCATTAAAATCCCAAGAAAAGATACGTCGTATAAAATATATCAAACTAATCATTGGCAAAATTATTAAGTAATCAAAAATTTGGATTTTATGGTTTTCTCTCTCGGCCTCTAGGGTTTCCACTTTCACGTCCCATTTTCACCCTTCTGATCACCTCCCGCCTCTATTTCCATGGCTTCTCCTCCGCCTACCTCTCCAACTCTCCTCCCTTATCGTTGCGACTCCTACCCGTCGACCATACTACGACCAACGCAATGAAGACCATGGGTGCGAACCTCGGGTGAATCCCCTCTCGGGCAAGCTTTGCCACCACCAACTACTCTGCGAGCCATCCTCGCCTATATGGGACCTCTTGCCTCCGGTGCCCATGACTGTCACTCGTGTGATAAGGCCTTCTCGCCGCTCCTACAGCCCAATCGACGATTGGAAGATACTCTACTGGTTACCATATCCTAGACAGGCTCCGTCGCCACCTCTTATTCTGCGAGCCACCTTCACCTACATGGGATCTCCTGCCTCCGGTGCCTATGACTTCCCCTTGTGGGATAAGTCATGCTCGTCGCTCCCATAGCCCGATCGACGATTGGACAATACTCCACTAGTTACCATGTAGGATGGTCATGCAAGGACGGGATCACCCCCCACCGCATCCTTACCTAGTCGGGTGTAGGGTGTTACGGCCTCGGGATACCCCTCGACATAGCCTACGCTCGGTTCCCCAACCAAGAACTATGATAGAGCCATGACCGCACCAAACGGTGACTCAACTCTGTCGCGAATCTTCCCATGGCTTACCATGTGGCACCGCCAGGTTTTGACCTCTAGTGTTTGATTCATAAATAGGCGCTTATGGTGGAGGATAAGGTTGTTGTGGGTCGCATATCGCACGAACCGGTGGACCCTCACTCATGCACGATGTTGTTTAGAATTTGGGTCCTAGTGGATATATGTCCTGACTTACTACAACAACGTCGAAGGCATAGTAGGGACGAATTATCTCGATTTTCAGTCAGATTGAGGAGACCTAGATACAAAAATGGAGGCCCCCGGACTTTGGGACTACTACTTGGGCCCGCTTCGAGGATGTAGGAGGATACACCGACCATTTTCCTGCTCGGAACGAATACAACTGAAACTCTCTCCCGCGAAGGGAAGATGATGTTGATGGGATAACTGCGAGGCATGCAAAGCAGCCTAGTTGTTCTCTATGAGTCAGCTAGGTCATCTCAGGTTGTCTAAGAGAAGGCACACCCCAGCTCGTAGGGTTCGACACCTGGCCGACCTCAACCTCCTCCTTTTCCCGGGTCACCCTAGCAAACTGTCATGATACCACATGTTTAACCAGGTCGAGGCAGGGAAAGTGACATAGATCTATCGTGCCACTCACTGAAGGAATAAAGAACCACCCCTACTAGTTACCTAGATTAGTCAGACAGTAGTTATAGGACCAGCGTTCCAAATATCCACGGAACTATGTCCGGTCCTCTTTCCACTTCTTAAGATTTCTCTTTTGTGTATGTCCGCTTCTGAATTATCGGAAGTGGTTTATTATTACTATCAATAAACTGTTCGTTCCAATGCTCAAAAGAACTAGTCGTTGACAAAGACAACGGTTAGTGTTTTCCACGCTAACACCACGTGGCACAATACGACTCGTATCGTTCGTTTTTCGATTCACGACAAAGACAACGGTTATTGTTTTTCACGCTAACACCACGTGGCATAATACGACTCGCATCGTTCGTTTCCTGACTCACGGTTCGTTAATTAGTGAACTGAATCCCGATTTTTGGACGAGATAAATGCTCTTAGCACTAAAATTCAACTGCATTTTTTTTATTGACTTTAAATCAGACCAAGTTCTGTCACACACAAAATCGATAGGATTTAATTAAGGAATTAAATCCTGTATGGGAAGGAGGATAGAAAAAAGATGAGATAGTGCAAGTGAGACTTTATTCCATAAAAAGAAAATGCTGATTTTCCACCGTGGATTTGGTATCAAAATGATTGTACGTCCCACCTGACATTGACCTTCCACTAATCCTCCAACATTTCCAGCTGTTGCATTTTCAATGGTGCCACGTTTCCATCCACAGCTCAACTCAAATATTTTGAAATGACTAAAACAGCCCTCGTCCTCGGTCGCTTTTCCCGATTTATGAAACAGAGATAAGGGTAATTTGGGTACTGTATAGAAGAGAACAATGCTCGAATCAGCGGAAGCTTTCTAGGGTTAGGGTTTCGGTTTCCTACGACAAATAGCTTCCATGTTTAGAGATTGCGAGCTCTATTAAGCCCTCTCAGTTTCATATCACAGCTTGGTCGATCACAAGCTTTGCTGGGGTTTCGTGCTGGTGGAATCGACGTCGCCTGATCGTTTCTGGGCTTTGGCGCCCTCTGGCCGTCCAAATCCATGATCGTCAGCGTCTCATGGACCCGTCTCCTGTACACACCACTCCTCAAACTGAAGAAGATGAGTGGGGTAATTCACATTTTTCCCAATTTTGATGCTTTTCGATTCCACTTGTTGACTTTGGTTATGCTTGATGTTGGTATTGAAAATCTTCGATGCTCTCTGTTTTTTTTTTTGCAACAGTTTGTATAGATTGGTATTCAAAATTGTGAACTGGATTACTTCAGAGCTTCTTCTGCCTTGTAATATTCTTTTCCAGTTGTGGGTATATTGATTTGTTTTTGTTGTTCAAATTTGCAAATTTAGCCTCTGTTTCTTAACTGGTAATGTTTTTTTTTTTCCAAATTGGTGAAATGATTCTTCAAGTGTGAGGTGACTTTGTGGTCTGGTAGCATGTTTTGTTTTATTTATCTTGATGGGATTAATTTGTTGTAATCTGTAAAAAAATATTACTCTGTTTGTTGCTTTTTAATATTTAGAATTGGTCCACTGGATGCTACTTTTTGATAGATGTTTGTGGTCTGACTTGGATATTAGTCAGTGATGTTGCCTTAATTATACCTTGATCAATTCAATTCAATTTCCTTTGCCTGACCTTCCATGGAACCTAGTAGTGAAAGCTCTACTTAAACTAATTTCTAGTAGAAACAGCCGGGAATAATGATTACTGGACCTTTTCCTTGTTTATTGAGGTATTACTAAAGATATTTTGTGGCCTGTCCATAGATTGCGGTATAAAGACCTTGGATTTGTTTTGTGTAACATAGATTGAAAGTCAAATGTTAAAGAAGGCATTTCCTGAAGCAAAGATGAGCTCCTGTTCTTCCGTAGACATTAACATGTTGTTTCTTTGAACAATGGGTTTATGGTTGTCTGGAATTTGTTTTGTTTTGTCCCATGATGATATATATAATCAAATATTCTGACTTTTTCATGTTCCTTTTTTTGGCTCAAATTTCTTTACAACCTAAAGCTTGCGCTGAACTTGTTAATATTAAAGACTTGCAAATACTTATTGGGTTATGTTTTTGTTTATCTGTATATTTTGTTAGAATTTTAAAAGTAAGAGAATGTGGATAAAATTAAAACTTGGTTGTCATCTTAATAAGTTTGTTGGTTGCGAACCTATTATGATCTGCTATGGGAATGTCCAATTCATTAGAAGATGTATGTGTGGTTATTTACTTTTTAGGTACCACTCGTCCGTGATGATAGTTTTGCCACTTATGAATTTACCAAGTTTGACATTGTCTATCCCAATATACATGATTGAAGTTTATTATGCACCATCATGTCTAGTGGGAGGAAGAAATTACTTAATCCTTGAAATAATTGATTTTTGGCAGACCATCCAAAAATCCCTCTATAAACTGCTTGTGTTAGTCAGTAATGGTCTAAACATTTGTGTCTAGTCATGATGGTTAGAGAATATTAATGCTACTTGTAGTAGGTTGATGTGTAATATGATTCCAGACAGACTAACAATAACATGGTAATGGTTCTTGTTGATTGTATTAGATACTGATGGATTTGTGATTCCAAGCTTGGGAATTGAAGACACAAATCAAAATACATCTGATGATCCACAAATAGAAACCACAAAAGCTCCTCCCCCAACGGTTAGCTAGCTGAAGGGCCTTCTTTCATAGATGTTTCGGGTATGTTAGGGTGCTAAAACAATGTATGGAAAATTTGAACTTGTGCAGGCTAAAAAAGAAGAGAAGATCTACCTAGGGCCACACGGAGCCCCTCCATCACAATCAAAGCAGCAAGAGTTGAATCCTAGTGGGCGCAAGCAACGGTTGAAACAGAAACTGAAGGAAGCAGATAGAAAAATCAGCAGTGTAGGCAGGGAAAATAAGTTGGAGCATTTGCAAGAGCTGGTGGGTGGTGGAAAAGGCGGTTCCAACATGTCAAAGGGATCATCCAGGGATTGGCTAGACCCACATTGTCACGAGGCTCAATTTGAGAGGCGGAACCCCCAGTGATAGTCCAAGATATCAGGTGGTGTTGTGGTATCCAAGGTTTGTTCTATCTGGATTCTATTGTGGTTATGTACTTGAAAAATAATCTTTCAGTTGGACATTTTGGCTTTGTTGCCATTCCAAAAGATATATTGCATGTAGACCAAGTTTTTCCTCTTGCTAATACAGAGTTGAAGAAGAATCTATCTTATAATAATTTTAGGGATCATGCAACGCCTTACTGTGCGAAACGAAATTAACTGGAATAAGTGTCTGAGCCAGCCTAGAATGAGGATGTTTGGAATCTTATTGCTTGATGACAAATTTAAAGCTTGGTCTCAGTAGGATTTCTCATGTGATTCATTCAAGATACTTGAGCAAATGTTTTTTTCGTCAAACAAATTGATCTTTTCGCCGTTTGCTTATTATTTTAAAGTCTATCCGTTATAATTTTATATACAAATTATAACAAAAGATAAGTTTTTTATATAATTAATACATATGAAGACTACAAGTTACAAAAAGTGATATTTTTTTATAATCATCCTTAAAATGTAGGGTTAATTGCTTAAAACTACAAAAATGTTGTAATATAAATGATAAAACGAAAGATGATGAGCTAATAGATTTTAAGTGTTGCACTCGATTGTACTCAAAACTTACTACAACCACGCCGAGATAAGAAAAACATGATAATGCATGTATTTGCTCTTGTACATTTTCTTTTGCTGGTACATCCTATTTATAGGAAGAAAAATACTACAAAATATATTCCCATAAATGCATCCTATATAAGTGGGATATGACATGTACGGAGGATGTTTACTTTTTTTCCAAACAAGTTGGCACAATCTTCTCCTATTTTTGTGTTTGAGTTGAAAGGTGGAGTCCACTATTATTTATAACACTCACCCTTGAACACCACCCGATATAAAAATAATTGGATGTGCTTCAGACTGTCTCGTTAAAAACCTTTTCCGAAAAAACCCAGTGGGACAAAACCTGAATAAGGGAAAAAGAGTGCAGTGCACAATTTTCGCTCCCTTTGATGTTTGCTCCTCCGGATCGTTGCTCCCCCAGAAAATTGACAGGGTTACTTTGGTTGCTTGCTAAGTCGACACATGCCGATTTTGTATACTAGCTTCTCAAAAGTGGATGCCGGTAAAGCTTTCGTGAATAAATCAGCAAGATTTTCACTGGACCGAACCTGCTTCACATCTATCTCATTACTGTTTTGGAGCTCATGAGTATAAAAGAATTTTAGAGAGATGTGTTTGTAACTATCCCCTTTTGATGTAGCCTCCTCTTATTTGAGCGATACAAGCTGCATTATCCTCATATATCGTGGAAGGAGAGTTTGCTGGAGGAATGTCAATTGTGCTTCGTATATGCTGATTTATCGATCGCAAGAACACACACTCTCGACTGGCTTAATGTAGTGCTAGAATTTATGAATGATTAGATGATGTTGCAACCAAAGTCTGCTTTGTTGAGCGCCAGGAAATTGCTGTCTCATCGCATGTGAAAACATATCCTGTCTGGGAACGAGCTTTATGGGGATCTGATAGATATCCTGCATCTGCATATCCAATTAGGCCAACATTCTCTTTGGACCTTGAGTATAATAAACCCAAGTCCTTCGTTCCACTCAAATAACGAAATATATGTTTAATTCCGTTCCAATGTCGCCTAGTAGGTTTTGAACTAAACATCGCCAGCACATTTACTACAAATGCTATATATGGTCATGTACATTGTGCCAAGTATAATAGAGCCTCAATTGCATTCAGAATATGGTACTTCAGGACCAACTATCTTTTCATCTGCTTCTTTGGGACGAAATAGATCTTTCTTCGGATCTAAAGATCGGACGACCATTGGGGTACTGAGTGGATACGCACTATCCATGTTGAAACGCTTCAATAGTTTCTCAATATATGCAGATTGATGGATCAAAATTCCATCAGAAATATGCTCAATCTGCAGGCCGAGACAATGTCTTGTTTTCCCTAAATCTTTCATTTCAAATTCTCTTTTCAAATATTTTGCAGTTTTGAGGATTTCTTTAGGAGTCCCAATCAGATTTGTTTTCTTTATGAATACACATAGGCATATGATGTTATTCTTATAACCTTCATTAGTAAGGTACTTGTTAAAACGATTGTACCACATTCTCCCAGATTGCTTTAGTACATACAACGACTTTTGTAATTTTATCGAAAACAGATTTCTTGGACTATTTTTCATTGCTTCAGGCAATTTCAATCCTTCAGGGAGTATCATATAAATATTGGTATCCAACGTACCATAAAGGTAAGCAGTGACTACGTCCAACATGTACATATCGAGTCTCTTAGAGACTGCTAAATTGATTAAATATATGAAAGTAATCATATTCATCACAGGTGAATATGTTTCGTCAAAATCAACTTCAGGCCGTTGAGAAAAACCTTGGGCCACAAGTCTCGCCTTATATCGTGCGATTTCGTTTTCTCACAAACACCCATTTATACCCAACGGGTTGAACATTTACAGGTGTTTTGATAATGGGCCCAAATACTTGACGTTTTGCTAATGAAGGCAATGCTACCGAAATTGCTTCTTCCCATTTTGGTCAATCATTCCTTTGACGACATTCGTCAATATTACGTGGCTAGAAATCAAAATCATTGATTATATCATTGGCAACCGCAAATGCGAAAACTTCTGGTCATATGAGTTCTCAATAATCCTACGCATCATTGTTGATCCAGGATGACCAAGATGATTATGCCAGAGTATAAAAATATCTAGATTAATGAACTTCTGGTTCATTGTAGCGTAGCTTTCAATTGTTCTTATGGTTGTGTAATACAACCCTGATGATAGAACAGGTAATGTTTCCAGTACACGCTTTTCACCACACTTATCAAAGGTGATGCAGAGAAACTCATTCTCACTTTCATTTCTGGTCTCGATATGATATCCGTTGTCACGAATATCCTTAAAGCTGAGT
Organism: Erodium maritimum; assembly: GCA_963921825.1. Taxonomy (NCBI): domain Eukaryota; kingdom Viridiplantae; phylum Streptophyta; class Magnoliopsida; order Geraniales; family Geraniaceae; genus Erodium; species Erodium maritimum. The sequence continues at coordinate 82,140,244 of OY997588.1, read as the reverse complement.
AGATTTCTTCTGGATCTACTTGCATATAAAGCATTATGGGTACTCAACTTTGTTCCATTTTCTAATAACAAAGTAGCTCTTCCCGAGCCCTCTATCAAATTTGCAGTACCCATGATTGTGTTAACATTTGCTTCAACCAAGGTTAGGCAAGAAAAATATTTCTTGTTAGTCAAGATTATGTGTGTAGTGGCACAATCAACAATACACAAATCACCATCATTTCTACAAGCACGCAACCCATTGTTGGAATCCATATCCTTTCATAAAACAAAAGGCATTACATTAGTTCGAAAGGATTATTCAAAAGCATCATATGTGCATTACAATAGTCAAAAGGAAATACTTGTAAGCATACATGCATTACAGTAGTCAAAGGAAATACTATTAATCATAAGTTCATGCCATATTTTCACCACGACTTATATTTCCATCATCATCTTCGAAGAAGTCGGAGGCAGTAAGCTTGATTGGATCAACAGGATTAGTATGATCAATAAAATTCGTCTCTACGAACTTCTCTTTTCCTTTGATTGATTCTTGATATGGTTTTACCAAGCGATCTGATACACGACAAATATGAGCCCAATGGCCTGTTCCACCACATCGATAACATATAGTTTCATTGTTTTTAGGAGCTTGGCTTTGTGCGCCTTTTCCTTTCTCACGCCTTTCATATTCGTTCCACCTCTGGTGTTACATATTTTTTTCCCTTCCATAAGGCTGGAAACTGTTATGCCCACCATGACCACGGTTACGGCCACGACCACCCACGAAAGGGGCCTCGGCCTTGCTTGGGTCCAGAGATACCATCATATCGTGTCACATTCACTTTTGGGAATGGAGCACTGGCAACATGGCGAGTTTAATGGTTTTTCATCAATAACTCATTGTTCTGCTCTGCAACAAGTAAGCATGCAATAAGCTCTGTAAAAATTTTGAAACTCTCGCTCCCGATAATATTGTTGTAAAAGCATATTAGATGGGTGGAAAGTGGAGAAAGTTTTTTCAAGCATAGATTCATCAGTTATTTTTTCCCCACAACTCTGGAGTTTGGATACAATTTTGAACATGGCTGAATTGTATTCATTTACGGACTTAAAGTCCTGCAGCCTGAGATTAGACCAGTCACATAGTGCTCGGGGGGGAGCTATTGCTTTCATGTGCTCAAACCTTTCCTTGAACCTAACCCACAATTCGAGTGGATCTTCATCATTCAAATACTCCCCTTTTAGGTTTTCATCCATATGATGACGGATAAAAATTGTGGCATGGGCTTTGCTTTGCACAAATTCTTCACTCCCTTCTTTTATTGTATCTCCAAGATTCTTAGATCTTAAATGGAGAGTTGTGTCAAATGTCCATTCATAATAATTTTTTCCATCCAGTTGGAGAGGTGCATACAGGCACTTGGCTATGTTTTCCATCCTGGAGATCGATCAAAACAGTTGTATGTCAGAATAATTTCAATATGACAAATCTGAATTTTATCATACCCGACTTCATGTCGCTGGTATTAGATTTTTGGAACTTCTAGCCCAAAATATCATGATATTTGTAAGCTTCAAGTTACAAATATATATATAACCACACAATGAGCGAACTCACGGGGTAAAATAATCACAAACGGTTAGTATAAACATAACCGCACACCGAGCGAACTCGTGGGGTAGCCATAATAAGTGCATAAAATTAAGTGTATATATATATATATATAACCGCACAAACGAGCGAGCTCGCGTGGCTTAATATATAAATACATAAATTAAATATATGTATAGATACATAACCGCACAACGAGCGAACTCGCGGCGTAACCAAAATAAATGCAGGAAATTAAATATATGTACAACCGCACAAACGAGCAAACTCGCGGGGTTTAATATATAAATACAAATATTAAATATATGTATGTATAACCACTCACCGAGTTAAAACTCGTGGAGTAACCAAATATAAATGTATCCGCCCACCGAGCAAGCTCGTGAGGTAAACATAATATAGAAAATAAATATAAACACATAACAATTATTTTCTGATGTGAAAGATCCAATGTATTATCGGCAATCACAAAGCATACTTATAAATAACAGAAATAAATAAGTATGAAATAAATATAAAATAAATTTAAGGGAAAATTTCAGTATAATACCCTGCCAAACATTTAATTTCAGTATATTACCCTGGCATAAATTTTTTGCACTTTCATACCTAAACCAAACATTTATTTTCACTTTAGTACCAAACCGTTAACTTTCTGTTAGTTTGGATGGAAAAGGTTAAAAAGACCATAATACCCCTAACTATTACTCAAATTTTCAAACTCATGCCATTGGTTTAGAATTTGAAAATAAGTGAAATGACAGTAATACCCTCCATCATTGTTAGGGTATTAAAATGAAAATTTCACTATTTTTAAAATAAAATCAGTTTTTTTTTTATAAATTCAGTTTTTATTTTCAAAAACTCAGATTTTATTTATAAATATACATTAAAATCAGTTTTTTTAATTTAATTAATATTTTATAAAATTCAGTTTATTTTTTAAAAAATTGAATTTTTATTTAAAAATTAATTAATTTTTAAAAAATCAGTTTTTATTTTAAAAAAAAGTATTTTTAATAAAAAAAAACATTTTTATTTTTCAAAAATTCATTTTTTAAATCAGATTTTTTTATATAAAAACCAATTTCAATTATTTTAATTCTTTCATTATAAACTGAATTGATTCCCCCAAACTCTTGACAAAGTGATTCACGCTCCTTCAAGCAAATCCCCAGATCCTTCAAGCATCCTTCAAGCAAATCTCCAAATCAATGATTCACATAGAACTGAGCTTCAAATCCCTTTTCAACATCCTCTTCCCTTACGCATCCAGCAACTTCGACCCTGTAGCTCCCATCGCTGTGGCGTCCAGGTACACACCCACATCCACCCCCGCCTTGTGCGCGTACACAATCCCCTCCACCAATCCCACCACCGTCGACGCCACCGTCACCTGGTTCGTTAGCTTCGCAGATTTCCCCTTTCCGGCGTCGCCCATGTAGCTCACCTTACCCATGAGCTCGTGGTGGTCTTTGTTCGTTCCGGCTCCTGGTGGCTTCCCGTATGGCGAGACGGCCTCAAACATGGAGGGTGGCTCAGATCTGCTCATTATTTATCAGATGTATTTTGATTTTTATTTGGGTTCAAGTCTTCAAGATCTGGTGTTCTTATTTTCAATTTTTTTGTTCTGTAAAGTCTGTAGATATATAAATTAATTCACTGTACAATCCAATTTTTTGTGATAGTAAAGATGGGTCTGAGTTCAATTTTTGTATGAATATATCACAAATTACTGGTTGTTGTGAGCGTGGTGTACTGGGATGGAATATGTAATTGAATGGGATATGTAATTGAATGGGATATGAGAGTTGATTGTGTAATTAAATGGGATATAAAGAGAATTTGATTTTGTTTTTGTTAACTATCGGTCAATTAATATTATTAAGAAATAATAATTAATTTTTTTAAAGAATTACTGGAAAATGTGAAGAAAAATAATTATTAAATAAAAATAATTTTCATAAATAAAAATAGAATTTATAAAAAAAATTGATTTTTATGTATTTTTTCAATTTAAATATGATTTATTTTTTGAAAATAAAAATAATTTTTGAAAATATAAACTGAATTTATAAAAAAAAACTGATTTTATTTTAAAAATAGTAAAATTTTCATTTTAATACCCTAACATTGAAGGGTATTATTGTCATTTCATTTATTTTCAAATTCTAAACCAATGGCACGAGTTTGAAAATTTGAGTAATAGTTAGGGGTATTATGGTCTTTTTAAACTTTTCCATCCAAACTAACAGAAAGTTTACGGTTGGGTACTAAAGTGAAAATAAATGTTTGGTTTAGGTATGAAAGTGCAAAAAATTTATGTCGGGGTATTATACTGAAATTAAATGTTTGGCAGGGTATTATACTGAAATTTTCCCTAAATTTAATAGTATCATAAGTAGAATAAAATAACGAAACTAAATTAGTAATGATATCAAAATTTCGTACCTTAATCGGTTTGAGCGATTCGTGCTGATAACGTGTTGTAATATAAATGGTAAAACGAAAGATGATGAACTAATAGATTTTAAGTGTTGCACTCAATTGTACTCAAAACTTACTACAACCACACGGAGATAAGAAAAACATGAGAATGCATGTATTTACTCTTGTACATTTTCCTTTGCTGGTGCATCTTATTTATAGGAAGAAAATTACTATAAAATATATTCCCATAAATGCATCCTATATAATTGGGATATGACATGTATGGTGGAAGTTTTTTTTTTCAAACAAGTCAAGTACAATCTTCTCCTATTTTTGTGTTTGAGTTGAGAGGTGGGGTCCACTATTATTTATAACAAAAAAAAAAGTCTACTTGTTAAAAACTACGTGAGTTTGTCTAGTGTAATCTTAAACGAAAGACTGTAGACAATACTTAACGTATATCTTTGTTCACTAAACTTCTTAAATCGCATGTTTTAGTTTACTTTTAACGTTAGTGTAGTGTTTAACGAATGAACAATTTTTTAAAAAAGTTTTTAGCAATTAAACCTAAAATATACAACTCAAGGCATCAACAAAATGTAGGTTAGGGGTTCAAAATCACCTGTAAATTGATGTTCGACATACCATCTCGTTCAGGAAACCACTAAACAACACGCTCTGAACAAAAGGAAGATTTTATCTAGCCTGTCAAAAATAATCATGCAACCTTCAAGCGACAAGAAAAAAATGGTAGCCAACCAATCTCTATTCTCCAATAGAACACACAACGTTATCCGAATCAAATGCAACATCCTAGTTCCCACAAAAGGACAACATTCTACTTGTCTTGTGCAACCCAATTACTTCTCAACGCCTACTCCTACTCAAAATTTCATACCCGCCTCCCGATTAAGACTGCCAATAAGACAATGTCGATGCTGCTAACTAAATCTAAACTTTACCCAAAAATTCTAATCCGGCTGCCTTGGGTGTCAAACCATGCTGAGACAGATACTGGGGATTGTAAAACTTACTCAGGTGCCTCATTCCGCTGTCACACAGAATCGTTACAATGGTATGGCCCGGCCCAATCGATTGGGCCACCCTAACAGCTCCCACGCAATTCATTGCTGAAGAACTCCCAACAAAAAGCCCGTCCCTCTTCATAAGAAACCGTGACATCTCAACGGCCTCCATATCTGTGCCTCGGAAAGCCCCATCGAGTTTTGCCATCATGAAATTCTGAGTTACTCTGTTGATCCCTATCCCTTCAGTTATTGTGTCAAATGGATTCTTCAACCTTCTTCCTTCAGCTTCCTCTCTGGTGTACATCACTCCCCTTGTGATTTTGTTGTGCAAACCAGAACCAGGAGGATCTATCAGGAAGCACTTTATCTTCGGATTCTTTTCCTGTCAGACACGAAACAAAGGATTGATTCATATGGCTAATAACATGTAGGAATAATTGCAAGAACTTCAGGTGAACTTTGCGTTTTGCAAATATAATCAGTGAACTATTTTTTTTTTTTGCAAAAAACATCCCCCACTATTTTCCGCCTGCAAATCCGGTATCTTTAACAGAAATTAGCCATGTGACAGTCACGTGACTTCAAATTTTAATTTTTGTAAATGACAGTTTTTCCCTTTATATTATACGTGTTTTGCAATTTGTAACCCTGGTATATATGTGTTTTGCAATTTGGAACCCTTATGTGTACACTTTTGCATGGTTGATTTCAACTTTTTGCAAAAAAAAAAAAAAATAACCCCGTTGGTTGATTTGCAGATGGAAAACAGTTCGAGGAATTATTATTTTTTGCAAACCGCACATAGTTTGCCGCAACCGAATTTTCTTGGGCAACCGAATTTTCTTGGTTCTCTCTGCTGATCAAGACACCATGAAAGGTATTTTAAACTCAAACTGGAAGTGGTGTTCTGAATTGTTCTTCATGATTGACAAGGCCAAAGATTGGCTTCAATTGGAAGGCAGCTTCTCATGGTTTAGAGTGGCCGGCATCCCGCCTTCGGGATGGTGTATGTCGTCTTTTAGAGATTTGGGTACTTCGATGGGGACCTTTGTTTTGGCCTTACGGGACGAGACGTCGATGCTACTTGATTACAACTACTTCCTGTTGAAAGTAAGCTCCCATGCCCAGTCTTTCTCACGTGTTCTGAATTTGGATGGAAAATTATTTCCCATTGAAGCCCACAAGGTCACTGATTTGCCGGTAAAGGAAACTGGATTGGAGCTACCAAAACAGTCTGTGGGAGATGTAATTGGCTTGAATGACAGAGAGAAATTCCCTCCTCCGGCACACCTGTTGAAAAATAAAAATATCATGTGTGATCCATCTTCGGGGAGTAAAGTGGCTGATTCTCAAAGCCAAACCAGTCAGAGCCCGTCCTCAATTTTGCGTGGGCCTCAAGTCTCCCGGGCCGGAAAATCATAAAATCAAACTCTGCATCATTCAGGTAAACCTAACTATATATACCGGTCTTATGCGGCTAAAGGTTGTTCCTTAAAGAAGAAGAATTCAGAAAGAGACAGAAGATGGAAGCTGTTAAAAGCAAGTCAGAAAGTTTTACCTGGTAATCCTGAAGCAGCTGATCAAATCGAAGCTTTAGACTTCGAACTAGGAGACTCTGTTGACCCCGAGTTTCAGGAAGATTCAGACGAGTTTTGCACTGATGATGAGCTAGAAGAGGGAGTCTCTCTCCTTTCTACTCTACCTTTCTAGTTTTTTTTCTCAATGGTGAAATTCATCTCCTGTAACGTGAGGGGGATGAATGCCGTCCAGAAGCGACGGAGTATTAAGGTGGCGCTGGCGAAGCAAAGCCCAGATATGGTGTTGATTCAGGAAACGAAGAGAGAGGATATGCCTCTCTACATTTTACGAAGTAGTGGTTTTGGTGGAGAATGGGAATCGGCTTTCGTACCTTCGATAGGAGCTTCGGGAGGTGTGCTTATTGTGTGGAGACATGCAGTCTTTTCGGTTGTCTCGTCCTATCCTATCGACAGGGTTTTAGTGTGGAAAGGTATTTTTCGAGCTGATTCTACTCCTTTGACAGTTGTGAATGTCTATGCTCTGTGCGACAGTGGAGGTCGTGTAGAACTTTGACTCCTGCACTGTGGCTATTCTTGGAGAGTTTGGGGATACATTTTCTCATGGTGGTCAGTGTTTTTGGTGATGCCGGGTTCATTTCGACTAGGCTGTGAGAGTTGGGCCTCGATGGCCAACTTGTTGGGAAGTTCAGTGTGGTTGAAGGTTTGTTATATTACATGTTGGCATATTTGGCTACAGAGAAATAATGTGATTTTCAAGAGCACTGTCCTTTCGGAATCTGAGGTGTTCGAGAAGATTAAGCCTCATGTTTTCAGCTTAGTCTTGTTGGTTGGAGATCTTGTGCAGAACGTATCTTATGAGCAATGGAATTTGGCTCCGAGGTCATGTTTTCTGGTCAGACGGCGGTTGGTGGCAGGGAGAATTTAATTTTTCTTTTTTATTCTTCTGCTAGTCGTTTTGGTTTAGTTTGTGGAGTATTTGTTTGAGGTATTCTTTTCAGGGATTCACATTGAATTCCCTGTAATAATAATTTCATCGCTTATCAAAAAAAAAAACATAGTTTGCCGCAACTTTTTGTAATTATCTCCATGTATGAATCAATGCGCGTAGAGGATGGAAAAGAGACTGACCTGGAGAAATCTAGAAACACCAGCCACAGTACCACCTGTACCTGCAGCAGCCACAAAAGCATCTACACTTCCATCACTCTGTTCCCAAATCTCAGGTCCAGTACCCTTGTAGTGTGCTCGGTAATTTGCCAAATTTTCAAACTGATCAGCAAAGAAACCACCCATGCATTCAACTTTTGTTTCATTAATGTTTTTGCCATCATTATGTTTATGACTTGATGCTAATTCATTTGCTTCCAGTGCTCGCCTCCGCGCGATATTGACGAAGTGATCTTTGTGCGTGATTGACACTGGTCTAACCCTTTCAACAGTAGCTCCAAGAGCCTCAAGTATTTCTGACTGAAATGTGTATGTAACAAAAGCCAATTGGTACCGGCAATAAGGAAAAATGACAGGAAGATAAAATTTTGAAAGCCGGAGCTGTAAGTCATAAATTTACCCACCATAAGGGAGTTATAAAATTCAATTAATATCCCAAATATTCTTCAAGTACAAACACCTATACTGGATGTTACAATCCTTATATTCCAAACAATATTCTACAATAAAGAATGCCCTTGAATTTAGCATTTAATAACAGAGTCCGGATAAAACTACCACCTCTAACCTAAATCTGCTCTTCCCTGGTCCAGTCATTCTCAGTCCTAAGAAACGATCCTCTTCTCCTCTAACCTAAATCTGCTCTTCCCTGGTCCATTTTAAGGACACTAAAAAGACAGCCTCTGACACAGTATCCATAAATTCAAATCTAGACTTGCAGATATATAATGTCAATTACACCAGAAGAAAAACTTGATTTTACTACTTCCTCCGTTCCAAGTTAAGTATATCATGTTTTCCTAAATTGACTGTTCCTTTATAAAGAACTAAATTATGAATGGATTACCTATAATGTGCTTATTAGTAATAAATTACCATACACGTATCTTACCACATGGGAGCACATGAGGACGAGGTGCGGATGTAAGGTACTACACTAATCCTTAATTTTTGCCAAAAATCAAGCATAACTCTTACCCTTGGAAATTTTTGAAATGGCTCCTAGGATCTATGCAGAAGACATACTATATCATAATTCTCAAAAAACCTACTTTCTACAATGGATGTTATTGTGGAAGAAGATTGTTTAAGAAATTTTCCTTAGGTCAAGGATACAAAATATACCTTTTCAATAGCAGCATCATCTGGGATAACCATGTGGCATTTGCATCCATAGGCAGGAGCAACAGTTGCCAGGCTAATGGCTGTACTTCCAGCACTCCCCTCGGTAACTACCCCACCCCTCGCTAGCTTACCAGATGCTAGAGCCTGTATAATAAGTTAATAATCCACAGCATATATAGTTTAATAAAAGGGAAATGTTCAACAGATGCTGCTCTGAAGGCCCAAAAATTACACAGAATCTAATCGGCGCCTAGGCGGAGATTTTTAGAACACCGACCCGATTTTAACAAGCCGGGCGGCTCTAGGCGGATTTTCAAAAATCAGGTCAATCCCCACCTAGGCGGGGATTAATCGGTGCCTAGGCGGGATTTTTACAACACTTATCCGATTTTTATGGTTTTATTTTAAATATTTATTATTAATCGTTGACATATTTCCTATTATTATTATTATTATAGAATACATATTAAATATATGTAATTTTTATATATAAAGTGAATTATATAATTAATAATCATAGACTATATCTACTTACATCATAAATAATTGTGGATGTTAATATTGTTTACTTGTTTATTAACATTTTTTTCATCTTTTTAGGAAAATGTCATTAATTTTCAATTTTTTTATTGCTAGTTTTATTTTTTATATAAGGATATTAATGTTGTTTATTTGAACTTTTTTGGTACTGATGGATAAGTATGTAACAAGTATATATATTTTTTTTTTATATAAATGTTTGTTACTATTTCTTCATGATAAAATTCATATTTTGTTCATACATAATAACATATTTGTTAAGAAATTAAAAAAAGTAGAAAAGTACAAATCCGATTAATCCCCAATTAATCTCCGACTAGTCTCCGATTAATTCCCGAAGGCTCTGACCGCCCGACTAGCGCCTAGCGTTTTTCAGAACCTTGCTTAATAGTCACCTTAAACATGAGACAAGCTTTGAAAAGCAATAACTATCAACTTGAATGGTTCAAGAAAACACACATTTTCTGTTCCAGATCAATTAGGACAACAACCTTGGTTAATTATGCACTTGATTATATCAAGGTTCATGTGACAAAAAACTCAAAACTCTAGAAGTTTGTGAAGCATGACTTATTTATACATTTTTCTTTAACTGCCTGATCAACTAAACCAAGCATGAAAGTAACTCACCTCTTCTATGATCTCCACAGCAACTCTATCCTTCACACTCCCTCCTGGATTCAAAAACTCGCACTTTCCAAGAATCTGAACGAGCAGAAATAATAAAATTTAACACAGATAAAGATATCATAGACGGTCATATGGAAGGGACAGAACAACAAACATGGAAGACAAGGTACTAAACAATTTCGCAATCAGTGGTTTAGAAGAAGCCTGTAAAAATGGTCATGTATCTAATCATGCATAAACCTTATAACAGCTCTGAGAAGAACTAGAAATCAAAGGAGACCAATTCACCAGATGAACGGAAAAAAAACTCTCAGCATAATAAAAAAATAAAGAACTCCATGTCACCTCATTGTACTAAAGTCAAACATCAAATCATAACACACATATACGAAACATATCATATAATAACAGGTTTCGCCTTATTAATTCCCAAAATGTATCAAAATCTGTGAAGTGTGACTAATGTCGTGGAATACCAGTCACATGCTTGTCACGTGCTCTATATAACTTTCCTAAAATGTCACTCATAACCATGAACTATCAGCTTTTCTTGTTATTCACTTAACGGCCATTAGACTTGCGGACGGAAAATACAATAATTGCTGGTCAACTTTACTAAATGACAATTTACCTTTGCTTAGTTAGGATGTAGCAATAAACGCGTGCGGACATAGAGTAACCCCTAAACAAAATGCTTATGTATCGATGTGAACATGTTAATTAATTCTTCAACTCCACCATCAAGTTGATGAAATATGCAGTAAAATCAAAAATTAAGGAATACCCAGATGATGAATGAAAAGGAGAAGCGATCAAGTGAAGAGAAAGTGAAAAACCTCACAACCAGTGGCATCGGAGAGGCTGTTGATACGGATCAAGGGGGTATTTCCTATGGCATCAGTGAGTCCGTTTCTGGGCCTCAACGTCTTCTTCTTAGAGGGTGAAGATGAGGACTTGGATCGATAGGTGCAGAGCAAGTATGAGAGGACTGTCATGGAGAGAGCGGCGACAATAGCGCCTGTGGCCGTGGCTCTCACAGGCGCCATTGAGGCGGCTCGACCCGGAGATGCAGGACCTGGATCGGGATTTGGAGATACTGCAAAGAATCTCCAAGAACTAAGCTTCGATTGGGTTTGAAGAAGAGATTGTACTGGTGGATTGGTCGGCCGAGAATTGAGGCGGGTTTGTTTTGTTTTGAGGTTTCGCAGATTTTGTGATTGAGTTGGGCCTCTCTTGGAAAGCCCAACACAATCCTAAAAAAATTCTTTTTGTCAATTCTTTTACAAGTGCAAGAATCAAGCTGAACTTCAATCATATCAGCTAAATTTAATACAAAAAAACTGTACGAGGTTTGCAAGGTTCTAAATACTGGTCGCAGTGAAATATCGATGAGGTCTCAATTGAAGTTATTTAAACTTAACGGGAAGATAACATGGTGATACCGGCAAAATGCGTTTTGTATTTAATTATATATAATACATATATTAATAACAAGTAACAAAAGAAGTTCATATTTGCTCTCCATCTTACAAAAAAGCCGGTAACCTTCAAATCCTAAAAGATCTAAAGTCGAGAGAACAAATCTGAGAGAGAAAAAAATGGTTGGTTTATGTTGGTTCATCAGAAAAATAAGTAAAAGGTTGAAAAAAAATATGTTTTATCTAATATTCAATGTGTTGACCGACTTGACTCGGCAAGTTGATCGAGTTGACGTTGTTGATCACGTTTTCAGATATCGATATCGTTGGTCCCATTTTTTGTTGATATCATCGTGATTGCGGCAAGATCTCGGGATATTTAGAACCCTACTTTTTGTTATAAATCAAAAAGATTTCAGAAATACAATTTGATTCATGAGTTTAGTTCTCAGAAAATAAGAGGAATGGAAGAAGAATGGTTGTTCAATTATAACCGATGTTTGGAGTGATCGTAGAAGAAGAAGCGTAATAAATATGTGAATAATCTGGAAGGGGCAACATTTTTTTACAAATGGAAGCATCAAAAGAATCGCACACTGGTCAATTCATCTTTGATTATAGGGATAAGTGGATGGAAGATATTGGCCCTTAATATGTTGTACAAATTATGACGGATAATGCTTCCAGCGATATGACGGCAACATATTTCTTCAAGAAAAGAAGACGATCAATATTTTGAAGTTTTTGTATAGCTCACACAATAAATCTCATACTCTAAGAAATAGGTACAATAAAAACATTCAAGAATGTCAATGAGAGGGCAAATAGTTTTACTATCCACATTTATGCACATCTCAAAACTTTGTTTTTAATGAGAAAGTTCACGAATAAGAGAAACATCGTGAGACTTCACTAGATTTGCAAACACTTTTCTTACTTTAGAAAGTTAAAGGAGAAGACATATGCATTGAGAATTATGGCTACAAGTCCGGAACGGAATGACACCAAACATGCAAAGAGTCCAAAAAGGGAAGCGACGGCGAATTTTTTTTTGAACCTATCATTTTGGTCTGCTATGAATATATGCTTGAAGTGTTGGGTTTTGCCCTAGGCCCAATCGGGTTTTAAGCCCAATTGAGTCTTGGACCCAATAATTAGATGTATATAAGAGCATATTAGGGTTAAGAGAAAAGATGATTCAGATTTATTTTTCTCTAGCCTCCTTTTCTATTCTCTCCCAAACAACCAAAGAGAAGAATTGTTCTTCTCGTAGCCGTCTCAATTTGTTGAAAGCATCAAAGGTTGCTCGGTGTGGATACACTAGAGGTTTCGTACTTTCGGAGCTATATCGAATTTGTTCTACATATCAAGTAAGTGATTTTATTATTTTAGCGATGATTTAGATGCAAATAGATCGTTTTTGGATCAAACCTTTTAATCCGCTGCGAACATATGATGTTCTTCGATCCTTCAATTGGTATCAGAGCCTTGGATTTTTTTGCATTTAAATCATTTGTAAAATTGAGTTTCATTATTGATATATTTGTATGTATATATATTGATATATCGAGTTTGATTGATTGACAAATATATACTTGTTTTGTATCAAACGAGAATATTTTTTCCGTGTGAATGTACATGGTTTATGAAACCGTATACAAGTTGTCACTGCTATATACAAACTATTAATGTTCTATGCGTGAATATGTGCTCTATATGGTTAATGTTTCATGTATGACTTGTGAGTAACAAACATGACAGTGTATGTGGTTTGGTAAGATTATGCATGTGTGTCATGGTGTAATGATATGCATATAAAACCATGATTGTGCTGTGTGATTGAAACCGTGGCTTTTGTGGCTTTTATTTTTTAGTTTTAAATATACAAGCATGATCTTGTGATGACATTTTATATACATGTATATGATAGATATGCATTGTCATGTGTTGGTTGCATTTAAAGTGCCGAAATGTGTTTATATTGTGTATATATAATAAAGTTGATATATACTATATGACTAATGAATTAATTATGCTTATTAATTCATAGTAAGTTCGCCTCCGTAAATATGATTGTACATATATACTTGATGATATGTTTATATGTTGGTGATTTGGGGTGATTCAAGTTGGACGATTGGGTAATGATCAATTTTATTATTAACGATTATATATGATATAATCGTTGGTGTTATTAAAATTGTTTCAATGACATAAAATTGATTATTTTAAAATTATTGAGTTTTAATTGATAAAATATAAGATATTTTATCAAAGGCTTTTCCATCGAAGTAGATAAATAAAAATTGATATTCGTTTACAAGAAACGACCTGACAACCAGGGGACTTGTAGTTCGGAATAAAATTTATTTTTGTTTACAAGGAACGACCTGACTACCAGGGGACTTGTAGTTCAAAGATAAATGTTATTTTTCTCTGTTGCATATGATGCAAGTATAAAATTTATTTTTTGTTTACAAGGAACGACCTGACTACCAGGGGACTTGTAGTTCAAAGATAAATGTTTCTCTTTCTCCGTTGCATATGATGCAAGTATAAAATGTATAAAATTTAAATTTTGTTTACAAGGAACGACCTGACTACCAGGGGACTTGTAGTTCAAAGATAAATATATTTTTTTATTGCATATGATGCAAATGGAAATGGAAAGTTATCTAATATTGTACTTATAATCTGGACTACCCAGAGGGTATAATATTAATTAACTTTCGTAACTGTTTTGGTTTGGAGAATTGGCCCTGCCTTGGGGTCAATTCTTTTGCTTCGTTCTATTCACTTATAGAACGAATGCTGAATAAAATCTTTAGCCTATCAAAATAATAATAATAATAATAATAATAATAATAATAATATTATTATTAATTAACTTTGGGAGGAGATTGTATATTCTGTTGCATATGATGCAAGTGAAATTAAAATTATTTAACGTTATACTTATAATCTGGACTACCCAGAGGGTATGATGTTAATTAATTTTTGGAGAAAATTAATTTATTCTACTGCATGTGGTGCGTGAGTGAAGAAAAAATTATTTGATGTTACACTTATAGTCTGGACTACCCAGAGGGTGTAATATTAACTGATTTTATGTCACTAGGATGGATAAACTCAAATATACTAATAGGACCGACCTGACAACCAGGTGACTATGTAGTATATAGCCTGTTGTGATTTTATGCAATAAAATCAGGGAAAACTTTAATTATGTATGAGAAACGACTTGACAACCAAGGGGCTCATTCATGTTTTAAAGTTTGTATTATCATTTTGATGAAGTCCATGTCTTAATGATGTATGATTGTGCTATTTTTGTTTTCCTTTATAGTTATTTTCGAAATGACTATTATTTCTTTGCGTGACATACTGGATGCTAACAAAATGTCTGGTAGTAATTTTGATATGACTAGTACTGAAACCTAGAATTGTTCTCATGCATGAAAAGCTTATCGATGTGATCGATAACCCCGCCATGGAAGCTCTTATTGAGGGAATGATTGTTGTAGTTGCATTAGATGTATATTTGAAGTACTAGGAATGAAGTACTACTACTCAGTGCATCATTTTGGCTTCCATGAGTCTTGTCCTTTAGAGAAAACATGAAACTATGAATCCACCACAGATAATTGAACATCTTAAGAAGATGTAGGAGTATCAGAATATGAATGCTAGATATCAGATATCTAAGTCTCTATTCATGCCTGAATTAAAGCTCTATGAGCTGGTGCGCATCCATGTTCTAAAGATAAATGATCTTATAGAATAACTTAAGAAGTAAGGATGCACACTTATAGCAGGATTTGATCTTGCAGTCTCTTGATGATACTTCTGTTATGTTAATTTTAACATGAACAGGGTGAATTGTGATATTCATGAATTGCTCAATATGTTGATCAATTATGAAATACAATTCACATCGAGAAAAAGAAAGTATCAGGATCTGTGCATTTGATTGATGAATCTTTAAAGAGTAAGTGGAGAGGCAAATGGATGCCTGAGAGAAAACCGCTTGCACTTGAGAATGTTGTTATGAACACATTCAATAAATTAAAGATGAATATTGATCAATGGGATGTTGGACGTTTCTTTTGTAAGAAGTAAGGACATTGGAAGAGAAATAATCAAACAAATCAAGGCTACTTTTAGTTTTTTAGGCTTGGTCATATCAATGAGAAAAGAGTAGACAAGTTGCATAAGGCAGTGTGTCTTAAGTAGTATGATTATGAATCATACGATACTTGTGAATCTTGTCTCATTGGGAAACTGACAAAATCTCCTTTTACTGGAACAGGAGAAAGAGCTAGTGAACTTTTAGGACTCATACATACTGATGTATGTGTGCCAATGAAAGTTCGAGCTAAATGTGGATATTCTTATTTTGTTACCTTCGCTGACGATATGTCGAGATATGATTTTATATATCTCATGAGACATAAGTAAAAATCTTTTGAAATGTTCAAAATATTTAGAAGTGAAGTTGAGAAACAAACCAGTAAGAATATCAAGGCACTAAGATCTGACCGTGGGGGTGAGTATCTTATAGACGATTTTATTGATTATTTTCCATAAGGAAGGATCCTATCATAGTGGACTTCGTATCTTATTAGATATGGTACGATCGATGATGGGGTTCACAGATCTTCCTATCTTCCTATGGGATATGCTTTAGAAGCTGCTGCATATTTGTTAAATAAGGTTCCCACTAAAGTAGTTGCTGAAACACCATATGAGATATGGAAAGGATGGAAAGCTAACCTTAAACATTTAAGGGTTTTCCAACCTATGTTAAGCGACTGAAATCAGACAAGCTTGAGGCTGAGTCTACCAAATGCAGATTTGTTGGTTATCCCAAGGAGACTATGGGATACCATTTCTATCTTCCTTATGAACATAAAATATTTGTGGCTAGGAACGCGACTTTTCTTTTAGAAAAGAAGTTCCTTGTTATTGGAAGAACTGGAAGTAGAAATAGATCTTGATGAAATACAAGATACCAATGAGTCAGCGCCAACTCAAGAGCATGGGATGCATATTGAGAAACCTTTTCTTGATGTATAGTTTCCACCGAGGGTTCCAACCTCAAACGTTGAGGTAAATGATTTGGTTAATGAACCAAATCAGGAACAAGGGTAACAACGGAATCAAGAAGTACAAAGGCCTCTTAGAAGATCAATTGGAGAACGTTGGCACAAAATAGGATTAATCTATTAGTGTGCGATAATGAGGACAATCGTATTGATGATGACCTTATTATTAAAGATGATCCTAAGCGTTTCCAAGAGGCGATGGCTATGTCCAGACCATGAGAAATGGCTTGCTGCCATGTGATCCAAGATGGAGTCCATGAAAATCAATAAAGTATGGACTTTAGTTGATGACTCTAAGGACTTAAAACCTATTGGGTGTAAATAGGGTTTTAAGAGATAGATTGGAGCGGAGGGTAAGGTTGAAACCTTTAAAGCCCGTCTGGTTGCTAAGGGGTATAATCAAAACAAAAGGTATTGATTATGAAGAAACGTTCTCCCTTGTAGCAATACTCAAATCTATTTGGATTTTGTTTGTTATTGTTACATACTATGATTATGAGATTTGACAAATGAATGTGAAAATGGTTTTCCTTAATGGTGAGCTCAAGGAAGATGTCTATATGACTCAACCTGAAGGTTTCACATTGTCATTTGCTCCTAGTAAAGGATGTAAGCTACAACGATCCATTTATGGATTAAAGAAAGCTTCTCATAGTTGGAAAATTCATTTTCACACGACAATCGAAAAGTTCGGTTTTGTGCGTTGTGAAGAGGAGTCATGTGTGTACAAGAAGGTTAGTGGGAGCGTTATTATTTTCCTAGTGTTGTATGTGATGACATATTCCTAATAGGAAATGATGTGTCAGCCATGCAAGAAACAAATATTTGGATATCCGAAAAATTCTCTGTGATAGACGTGGGAGAAGCAACTTATATTCTTGGAATAAAGATCTATAGAGATAGATAAAGGAAGTTGCTTGGAATCTCTCAATCTATGTACATTGATACTATCTTAAGGAAGTATCACATGGATAATTCCAAAAAAGGTTACTTACCTATTGGAAATGGAGTTTCTCTTTCTAGGGAAGATAGTCCTAAGACTCTAGAGGAAAGAGAACGCATGAGTAGAATCCCATATGCTAACACAGTGGGAGCTATCATGTATACCATGACATGTACAAGACCGGATGTTGCCTATACGCTAGGAGTAGCAAGTAGGTACCAAGGGAATCCAGGTGAGGCACATTGGAAAGTTCTCATACATATTCTTAAGTTCTTGAGAAGAACTAAAGACCAATTCCTCATATATGGAGATAATGAACTTAAATTGTTAGGCCATATTGATGTAAGTTTTGCATCAGATTAGGACGATAGAAAATCTACCTCTGGTCATGTTTTACCTTAAATGGTAGGGCAATTTGTTGAAAGAGTTCCAAACAAGCTACCGTAGCTAATTCAGTAACCAAAGCAGAATACATAGTTGCATGTGATGCTGTTGAGGAAAGTGTATGGATAAAGAAGTTCTCAATTGAGCTTTTGATGTGGTTCCTTCAGTGAAGGAAAGTGTTCCTTTATTATGTGACAATAAGGGGGTTATTGCACAAGCCAAGGAGCCAAGAGCACACCAGAAATCCAAACACATTTCTCGGAAGTTTCTTCTAAGTAAAGAAATAGTCAAACGTGAGACGTTCAAATTTTGAATTTGGAAGGAAAGTAAAACGATGTAGATCCTTTCACTAAGACGCTTGGTTCAAAGGAGTTTGACAAGCACAAGTGGAATATAGGATTGAAATTCATGAATGTTTGGCTCTAGTCAAATGTTAATCTTCATGAAACATTTTTTAGTACATTTCATATCATGTTTTTTCGTATTAGTAGTGACTAATATAATGGCTTTTATTGTTATCATATATGAATGTTTAATGACATTGGATATGATAAGTCCTTGATTAAACTGATATACTTGTCATCATAATAAGGATTATGATAATGAGAGTCAAGTATTATAGAGTTTGATCTAAATGTGTTCTTGGTCATAGGATCATCCTACTAGGACTAAGGTGATCCGGATAGACCAATATATGTATAACAGTACTCATTGGATGAGTATTAATGGATCTCATTCATTAAGTTATAATATAGATGATGCATATAGTGGATATGATCATTGAACTGACCAAACGTGAGATTTCCAAATGATTGATTTTACCTATATTGTCAATGTGGAAATTCTCTTAAGGAACAAATATATATTGTTTTGTCCTTTGACCTGAGATCGTCATAGTGATTAATAGAATGCTTGTTATACTTTGATATCGGACACCTATTGTGTAAAAATGCTAGTTGAAAGGTCATTGGGTATAATTGAGTACCTATATAATCAATGGTGAGTCAAGAGGGAATCCATCAACTCAAGGTAATGAGTTTGAACTCTATGTTGTTATGAATCTTATGGTTGAAAAGATCCTTGGCCAAGGCAGAAGAATGTTTTAAGAAATGAGTTTCTTAAAGTCATTCAACAACCAGTAACGATCAACATGAAACATAGTGGTTATCTATTAGGGTTTGACAGTCAAACCATACCCTAGGATAATCCGGAGTTGGAAAGATGGAAGGAAAACAATTTATCATCCTTAAACCAGGTTCGTCTTTATTGGATATTGATATTCACGTTATCCGGCCGTCGGGGAGTGTTGTTAGACGCCAACCTCGATTAGTAGTTAATGAGATTAACTACTACCGGTTTAGCGTTGAACCTATGTGGTCACACACTTACGAGTGGCGTTTGATGTTTAAGATCATTTAATTTATTATGAGATAATTTATTGAAATGATCTAGATGGCATATTTGTTATATCTTCTGCTAACACAGAAATATAATAAATATTGAAGTTCTTGACAGATTGGATCTAGGTCAAGTGGGAGATTGTTGGGTTTTGCCCTAGGCCCAATCGGGTTTCAAGCCCAATTGAGTCTTGGACCCAATAATTAGATGTATATAAGAGCATATTAGGGTTAAGAGAAAAGATGATTCAGATTTATTTTTCTCTAGCCTCCTTTTCTATTCTCTCCCAAACAACCAAAGAGAAGAATCGTTCTTCTCGTAGCCGTCTCAATTTGTTGAAAGCATCAAAGGTTGCTCGGTGTGGATACACTAGAGGCTTCGTACTTTCGGAGCTATATCGAATTTGTTCTACATATCAAGTAAGTGATTTTATTATTTTAGCGATGATTTAGATGCAAATAGATCGTTTTTGGATCGAACCTTTTAATCCGCTGCGAACATATGATGTTCTTCGATCCTTCATGAAGGTGTTTGCTTCATTATTTAAATTCCTTAGCGCTGTTGACGGGATCAAAAACCATTAATGAGTTTTGTGCATGAAGAGATGCTCAAAGCCAAAAAGAAGATTAAAAGTGTCCACTCCAAAAGTTTACAATCGCCAATATTGTGAGATTATTAATAAGAAAATCCCTAGATGAGTTGATACTTCATTGCATATGACGACTTACTTCTTAAATCCATGTTACACATACCAAATAAACCAACTAAATGACGTGATGATCACGAATGAGTTTATGGAGTGTGTGAAAAGTATGTATTATAACAATTTTGAGATCGTAAATGCGGTGTTAAATAAAGAGTTTCAAACATATGAATGGTTATAGTATTTTTGGTAAACCTAATGCTTTTAAATGATGCTCAATAGATATTGCAAATTATAATTCGGGTAAGAAATATATATATATATATATATATATATATATTTTGTAAATAGTTACTATTTATAATTGTTTTGATGTCATAGATATTTTACAAAAAAATAATATTATTTGATATGTTTTTTTTATTTTTCATTTTTGTAGTTTCTTGCTGAAAAATTTATTGGTATCATGTGTCAAACTTGCAACGTTTTACCATAAGAATGCTTGATTTGACAACAAACTCGCCCAAAATGTAAAATATCTTACAATACTTTTTAGGGGGTAAGTATACAATAAAATATCTATGTATCCTTTCCCTCCAGAGTTATGTCAATGTAGGTCTGGGTAGGGATGCGAAAAGGTTTATCCACTTCATGGGCGTCCTCGTCATCGATCACTGTAGGGAAGTTTCTTTCCCCGAAAATCTTTTGGAATGGATCCGCAAGTATAGATCTTGTGACAGGTGAGTTGAAATTTCCATTGCATTGATCTAGAGAGTCTCAGAGTATGTCTACTTGCTTCATGAAAAATTCCTTCATGATGGTAAGTCGTTTAGTAAACTTCTTCTCTATCGTGCAAATTTCGTACTTGAGTTTGTCTATGTTAGTGACAAATTCACGCACCAACTCCAAGACATTCCCCATTCTCGAAGGGTTGATCTTTGGATGTATTTTCTATAGGATATGGAAGACATATAAGTAAAACAACACCTCGATGTCAAACATGGCTCTGATACTAGTTGTCACGGGCTGAGAGCGACAAGTTACCTCAAAATATGCGACGTGTAGATGAAATATCTACATAATCCTCAATAAATGATAAAATAGGGGAATCTAAGTAAGATCTGACATGAAATTAGCAAGGTATCAAATCTTTTATTAAAAGGACAAAACCTTACAAGGATACAAACGTGAATTATTACGCTGACCCGACTCCTATTCTCACTCTAAGAACAAGATTCATACACAATGGGAGCTACGTCCTATATGTAGGGTTTATATGGGCTTCGGCCAAGGTGTTCGGAAGGAAAAACCTTCCTAAAGAGATTTTGGACGATAAAGTAAAGCTTTCCTTTCTAGAAAACTTTGGGTGCAAGAAATGTTGCAGTCTTAGAAAATAAGGGTTGCGCTTATATAAGGATACTTTAGCTGGCAATGCGTATCCCTGCAATCGCCCTATAAGGCGAATAATCGGTAGTCCTAGGCCGAGGGGTCTGAACAGGCTTGTTCTTCACGGGCCCGTTGACGAGGCCTA
This sequence comes from Erodium maritimum, assembly GCA_963921825.1. Lineage (NCBI taxonomy): Eukaryota > Viridiplantae > Streptophyta > Magnoliopsida > Geraniales > Geraniaceae > Erodium > Erodium maritimum. The sequence goes on along the minus strand of OY997588.1, from coordinate 82,118,765 downwards.
GACGGGCTTCCTCGTGGGCTTGGCTGGATGGGTGAGGCTTGTGCGGTACTTGCTGACAGGATTTCTGAGGCGCGATCTCAGATCTAGACGGGACTAAGGGCCTCATTAGGAGGACTTTGGCCCGATAAAGCTCTCGCGAGAGGGCGATCAGACACTCCATGGGAGAGGATCAACCAAGAACTAGTGCAAATTTAAACATGAAAGTGAGAAACTTGAGATGCAAGATACCCAGAAAAACAAATACACAAAAGAACATTAGAAACATAATCAGCACAGAAAGCACCTAGTTGGAATTCTTTTCCAGACCGAGAATAGTGCTTGATCTTACAACAATCATGTTGTCCGTGCAAGACTAAAAGAGTGTTGTTGCAACTTCAAAAAAAGTATTGATTTGCACATCAACACCAGGAAATACCAAACCATTTCTCCGAATCCAGAATGTCCAGAAGGTTAAATAGGCTACTTTAACCCAACACTTCCACCAAAATTTTGAACCAAGTTCCATCCAAATGAACAATATCTCGGACAAAATTCCTGGCAACACAATATGAAAATCCCACCAAATATTCACCTTCATCTGAACTTGCCAAAGAAAGAAGCAATGAAAGAAAATGTGGTATGTGTTAGTTTGAAAGTCTTATAGAAACATGTCTGCAAGTGTAATTCTGTTGCCCCTATTCTCTAAAAAACTTGTGAAGGAATTGTGTTATGCACCATAAGCCAAACGATGAGTCCATACTTGGGTAGCCAATTTTTGAGCCACAAGATAAGAGCTCAAACAATAGGGAGAGGAAGTGGGGGTTCAAGTAGAGGAAAGAATAAAGCTCTGGATGAATTTTTTGCCTTCTCCCACATAATAGAGTCTTGTGTGTTATTATTGTGTAGAGATAAACATTAACCAACAACCTCAACAAGAATAAATATTCTCTCCCCAATACATCTCTTCTAAATCCAACTGACCATACCCCATCCGTGCACACCTCAGAAACTCTCTTCTTCTTGGATGTAATTATCGAGTAGAGCCTGGGAAAACGATATGCAAGTGGAGCATCACCCAACCATTTATCCTCCTAAAAATTAACTCTTCTTCCATTTCCAAGCCGCCAATGCAAAGTTTGTTTACCAAAAATAGAGGAAATTTTTGGATATTTAGATAACTCCATAATATGAGTGAAAGCCGAAGAGTATCTAGACTTGTCACACATGGTAAGATCCTAATCAAGGTAGTCTCACCCATCCTTTTCACAAACAACCTATTTTCATAAGGAATCAGTTTCATTTGCAAAGCGTTAGGACAAATTTGTAAAAGGCTTACATTAATTTTTTCAAGCCTTTCTTATTCCCAAACCTCCATGAGTACGAGGTCTGCAGACAACGCCTCGAACCACCTTATTAAACACTCTATAGAGAGTGAGCGTTTATTAAGTAGCACTATATTAGACTTGAAGTAATTGATTTTCAATCCAGAGAGAACTTGGAACTTGTCCAAGGTATTCCTTAGCCTTCTCAGATTTGCCTCACCTCTTGAAAAGAATAGGAGTGTGTCGTTCATAAATTTCATATGAGAGACTAGAAAGTTATCTTTGCCTCCTTTAAATCCCCCAAAATATCTTACACGAGTGCCCTCCATTAGAGCTTAATGTTGTTCCTCAACTGTTAACAAAAATACAAAAGGAGACAATGGGCTACCTTGACGCAATCCATTTGATATTTGAAAATCTACATGTGGTGCTCCATTGATTAATACAAGTACAGTTGAGTTGAAGAAACATCTCATCATGTGTCTCCAACGAGCTTCAAACCCCATAACCTGAAAGATATCATCTAAGTATGCCCAACAAAGTTTGTCATACGCTTAAAGTCGAGCTGAAGAAGAATTGTTTCTACTTTGGATTTTTTTATCAATTGCAAGATCTCAGATGCAATAAGAAAGTAATCTATCAATTGCACCTCTGAAATTTTATATATGATGAAAAAAATTTAAAACATGCATCGCCTTCCTTAAACCACCTATGCTTGGCCTTTTGACACCATATACGAGCAATAATTTTTTGATTGGAAATTAAGTCTACCTTCAATAGAGAACGTTTTATACTCTCCTCAGTTGTCAAGTCTCTATCATCCAAAATTTTATCAAGAGAATCAATTTCTTTCGACAAAGAAATCACTTTCTGGTCTACTCTGTCATAAACTACAATGTTCCAAATTTTCAGATCAGTCCGAAGACTTTTTAACTTGAACCAAAGTCTATAGCTGGCTGAGCCTGAACATGATTAAGCTTCCCATAATTTTTTTACTGTAGGATAAAAATCTTTATCATCAAGCCACACATTCAAAAACTTAAAGGGTTTTGGACCCTAGTTTAGGAAATTTGATTCAAGTGCAATAGGTCTGTGATACGAGAGATTTCTTTCCAAACATCTTTGAGACAAGTGTTCAAAAGCTACCATAAATTTTGGAGAAACCAAAAATCTATCCAAACGAGCAGCTTTTGACCCTACCTCGTATCAAGTATATTTACTACCTTCCATTCGAAGAACAGTGAGCCCAAAAGCCAAAATGAAGTCAAGAAATACAGAGCTATCAAATTCTAGAAAATAGATAATTCTTTCTCTTCAATCTAGATTACATAACTAAAATCTCCACCCATACAATTACCTCATCAAGTTGATCCAGTAGTTCAAGATAGTTTCCTAGAGATCACTTATATCAATAGAGTTAGAGGGACCATAAACTTTTACAGAGAAATAGGCCGATTATATTCACATATAGTCCCAAAGTAGATAATCACATGAGGTAAAATGATAGAAGATAGAAGTTTTTGAAATTAAAAAGAGACCTCTACATTGAGAGAACACATAATCCCAATCCCCAAAAAATACAAAACTAAGGATAAATTGGTTAGAAATTTAATCTCTCGTAGTTTCTTGAAAAACACAATGTCTAGATGCTCTCTAAGAATGGTACATTTTGTACTCCTCCTCTTTTGGACGGAGTTATATCCCATCATACTTTATGAGAGGATCTTCATCAATTACTAAAGAGATAAATGAGGATAGGAGATTAAAGCCTCTTATTCCTCTTCCTCACAAACTTCCTCGTACGCGTCCACTTTGTATTCTCTAAAGTCAACTTGCTCAGGAATTTCTAGATCCAAATTGTTGAATTGATCCAGTGCAAAATTCATGGATTCGAGTGCTTTTATCCCGACCTGTTTCACATAATCCCATGTACCTTTTTTAACCTCACTCTCTTTACTACGAGTGCAATATTTGGCTTTAGCCTTATACATGCCTATAGCGTACACCTTTTCCTTCTTCTTTCCACATCTATTCTTGTATTAATCAAGTATTGACTGGCCGAGCCACTATATGTGTTGTTATTTGTCTTTATCCACATTTGATCGATAATGTTATCATCACCGAATTCTTAGACATTATAATCAGTTTATTGGGTCGTGTCACTTCAATTTAGTAATTTCACAACGAGAAATGATTTGGGTATAAAATTTAATAAGATACATAGTATAATACTTGTAAGACCCGCTTCCGGTCGAACCGATGACTCCGGAAGTCACTCGGGACTTTTCCGGAACTCAAACGGATTAGCCACTATCACGGTTGGCTTCAGGGGAGAAAAGCCTTTCGTTTGAGTATAATATCGGATAAAGTCACTTTTGGTCAAAACGAGACTTTTTATCGACTAAAACTTCTTTTTTTTTAAAGTGCTGGAAAGTAATTTGGAAAATTAATTGAGCTAGAGGGACACTTGTCTTATTTTGGTTGAATGAGAGAAAAAGGGATAGTCATTGTCCCTTTTACCCTCCCAAAAGCCACTACAAAGGAATCTAGCTCAAGGGCCTTTAGGTCTTTCCTTCATCTAGGTTTTATATTGGATTGGAGAAGCAAAATCAAGTCATTTTGCTCTTGTTGTAGCCGAAACTTAGAGGGGAAGCAAGGAAGGAGAGCTCCCATGGAGGTTTGAAGGAAAATCAAAGAAGAATGAGTCATTTGGGGTCTTCCTCTAACCATCCACCCTCAAAATCACTAGCATCCTCTTCATCTCATCACTCTAGAGGTAATGGAACTCTCTAATCCTCATTTCTCTTCATCTATTTTCTTGGGTTTTGGGTGAAAAGTGCTAGATGATGTTGGGTTTGAGTAGAGATGGTGAGAGATGGTGTTGATAATGAACCTTGTTGGATTTTGGTTGAGAAATCAATAGTTGTTGGAGATTTTGAGGTGGGTTTGATTTGATGAATCCTTGGAAACTTGTTTGTGTGTTGATTCCTACCATGGGTAGAGGAGTATTGAAGGATTTGGACTGTTTTGGGAGTTGTAAGGGGTAAATTTCTGGGGTTAAGAGTGGTTTTTCGGAGTTTTGGAGCTGGAGGTTGAAGAAGGGCGAAACTGCCCTGGTGCGCCACGGATCCCGTGACGGGCGACGTTACGGCTCCGTGAGGGAGTCCGTGACGGCACTCTTCACAGCTCCGTGACGGTAACCGTGAGGGTTAGCGTCACGGATCCGTGACCAGATCCGTGACCCACCAGGGTGAGGGTTTCTTGAGGGTTCTTGAGGATTTTGGCATCTTGGTTTTGAGCTGAACTTTGGAAGGGTTTGGGGGTCTTTCTTACTGTCTAAGTGGAGCCTAATTAGCGTTTCTTTGTGTCCAAGACGTTGTGGATCGAGCTAGAGGAGCAAGGATCACGCCGGGAACCGAGGAAGGAGCAAAGTGGTGATCACCGGACGTCATCAAAGCGTTGAAGAGGAGGACCTTGAGGTAGGGAAAGCCTTAACCTCTCGTTTACCATGCTTAGCATGCATGCTAGGTTAATAAAATGGAAAAGGTCCTAGATATGCCTATAGGATGCGAATAACTAGCTTAATCGTCTTTCATTTTCTAATAACCGGAAGTGTCTAGTGGTGACCGATTAGGATGCCAATCACTAGTGTAGCTCGCTTTTAAATACTTGGGATATGATTGTCTGGTAGAGGAGCTTTGGCAAAGCCCTCGGATTAGTTGCTTGTAGGATCACATGCTTGGTTGTTGATTGCTTAGTGGATAGGCTAAAGAGTCTAACGAACTAGTAGAATTGCATGTATGCGTGCTCTTTGAAGGCTCTTATATTTGGTTGACTGTATTCGTACTTGCTCGTTGGTTGTACTTTATTGATTATTTGACTTACTTGAATGCTTGTTTGGAGCATCGAGTATGACTGGTTGTACCGTGCGGTGCAATCAGGTGATCGATGCCCCGGAGGTTCGAAACTGGTAAGTGAACGGTAAGTTGGGTTTGCGTGACTGGTGTGCTATGTTTGCATGATTACGTGTGCTGCTTGTGGTGGTGAATTGGTGGTTGTTGAGCTTGTGTTATTTCGTGTTCGGTTGAATGCGTATTCAATTATTAACCGCTTATTATTAAACTGTCCAAGTGTATGCTCTTCATGGGAGTAATGCACTTGGTTCCCGAGGACATAAAATCCCTTGGAGACGTTTCTGAGAAGTCCGATGATAAGCGCCCGAAGGGTTGTTTCCGGTCGCCTCAATGTTATGCGTCTCCTCTGGATCTGAGGGAAAATCCGAGAGGACACGTTATGTGGATCGGAGGGTGGAGACTTCATGTACCACGGCATTGGTTGACTTCTCTATTACCTGTGTTTGTTAACATATTTGTGGTTGACTTTATCTTTGATCTGTTGATTTGAAGATCCACTTGGGCACGTGTTTTCCCTACTGAGCGTAAGCTCACCCCTGCGAGTTCTTTGTTGTGTCTACAGGTTTGATTGAGGAGTAGAGGCTTGGGAGCTTCTCGGTGTGGGTCCCGTAGAGACTTCATGTTTATACCCTTTGGTTTAAGAACAGTTTTTGTAAGACTTATTATTACACCCCCAGAGGGTTATCTCATGTTTTGAACTACGTTTTGATGGATTCGAGCTATAGTATTGAAATTTTATGGTTTGAGGTACTTATTGGAGGTTTTCAAGGTTTAAATATTGTTTTATTGTTTATTCGTCTTCTATTACCCGTCATGCCTCGAGTCCGGGCGATAACCGGATTTGGGGCGTGACAATACTAAATGAGAATGAAATGCAAATGTTGTCCCCATTTGTTAGGGTTTCCCATATACATTTTCGCCTCCCCTCTCAACCATCTCACCGTGGCGGCGTCGCCCAATCCACCAACACTTCTCTCCTTCGCCCAACGGTCTTCCCGATGTCCTATCAACGCTCGACCGCTACAATGATGTCCTTTGGACACCCACCATAATGACGTCTCCTTTCTTCCTTTGATCCACCAGACTTCCTCGGGTTTTCGATCGGATATGCACATGCATCATATGTTAGTCTTAGTGCCCGTAGTTCAATCATAAATGTCCAAATGTATATATCATCATTAGCAATAAGATTAAAGCGGCTTTCTATTACTTATGTGTTGGAGTAATATATCGATGTGATTTCTGATCTATGCCCACCATGCGAATAGAACCATAGATCGAGATGGATCACACTCGATGGGTCCCTAGTCAATAAAGCTTCACTAGAAGCGACTAGTATGAAAGATGGCTCTTCATGGCTTACGTTCTGTTAGTCATTGGAATGGGATTCCGGAGTCTGATCATAGATATCATGTGGGACATGATATTGGACGACCCGCCCTGAATATGTGCCATAGATTGAGTCATTAACATATTCAGTGTCGTAGCTTGTCATGTATCCTTAGACCAAGGAGTCTTTGTGATCACTATGCAGTCAACAACTAAGTTTGACCTGAGCCTAACGTTGTCCGTAACAGGGCTTCCATAACGGCCAGGATTGGCTTGGGGACGGGTTGCATGAGTGACACGAAAGACGGCTAAGGGATTTATCCCTCATACTGAGGTATGGGAAAGATATCGGTTCTCGGCCGCTTGATCGAGAGTGACTGAAAGAATAGCATGGCCATGCACATGATACTAGGTATCATATATTCAGTCATCTCACATATCAAGGAACAGTGATTGAGAATAATAAGGATGACGGCTCTATGCCTTATCTCAATCAGGATATCGGAGATAAAAGGATAATGACAGGGAGGACGGAAAGGTTAGAATCGATTGGTTCGATTCGCTATGTAGTGTCAGGCAATACTAAAGTCTCGTTAGTTGCCACTTATATAGGATCAAGTAAAATGGGATTTTACGTTGATCTATCGACATGCATAGACCTAAGGGTCACACCGAAGGATGAAACTCATTGACACATTTATGGAGAATGGCCAAAAGAGAGTTGTCTCGGGACATGACCAAAACTGGGTTTTGGGTCATGTGCCCGTAAGTGAATAGGACATTACGGATCAAGACAAGGCTTGGAGTCTTGGGATTGATCGCGTCGGATAATGTTGGACATTTCCGGTATGGAAGGCTTGGAGGCGATGAGCACGTCACGGGACCTCGTTGGGAATGGCCATGGGCCATGTTCCAAGAGGCCCATGAAAGGCCCATGCAACCAAGGCCCATGGAACTAATTAATCAAGTCTTGATTAATTAGTACTAAGTAAGCAAGACAAGGATTAAGGTGTTGGTGATTCACCACCTAACCCATCTTGTCTTGCCATACTTAGCACCATGCTTGTCTTACTTCACACCATGCTTCACACCTTACTTGTCCTTGATGGTTGTTGATGGTTTAAGTCATCTTTTTCCTACAACAAATCACAAGACAAGAATAGAAACACAACTTCTCTCCCTCTCACACTACAATTTCGAGTTTGGCACTTTTCCCCCCTCTTGTTGTGTTCTTGAGTCATCTAAAGAAGAACTACGTGGCTTTGATTCCATTTGGATACGTAGGCGTCTTGGAGACTCAAGCCGATCATCGTTTCTTTGGTGTTCTCTTCCTTTTCTTGAACTAGTTGGTAAGGAAACATCCATATTGTTTATTCTCTTGTGTATCTAATATTTGGTAGTGTTCTATGACATGGTCTCGAGTTATTTCCGCTGCAAGTATGTGTTCATACCCTCCATCGAGACCCAACAGTGGTATCAGAGCCGTGCTACCTTCGGGATTCACAAGAGAACTTTCGGTTTTGCTTGCTAGTTTCGGTTTTGCATGTTAATTTGCTAAATTGTTTGATAATATGTTTTAAATTCTTGTTTATGGGTTTAATGCATGAAAAATGAATTTTTGAAAAGTTTATCAAATCTGGAATTTTTGAAAAAAATTTGATTTTTCGGGTCTCGGGAGCGGGACTCTCGGGGAGCCGAAACCGGGACCGAACGGGGCTCCGTTGGACGGAGCTAGGCCAAGCATGACCATTGGATGGTCAATATGCCGAGCTAAACCGTTTTGTTAGTCATGACGAGTTTGGAACCGTCTTGATGAACTCAAAAATCAAATGTTCAAAAGTTTCAATTTTGAACGGTTTCGATAAACCGAGTATCAAAAATTTTCGAAACTTGGCAATTAATTAAAACCGGAAAATCACATGATGTTTGATAACATGCTTGTTTGATAACACGATGTGTGATGTGATGTTGGCATGGTGTACATAATAGCCCCGAGTTTGATTTAATTATTTATCGCTTTTCACGGCCTGCGAGCCGTTAGAGTTAGCGTGTAATTATTTTTTCGAGGTGTGGTCGTCGTACCACTTATTTGTAATATTTATTAATTCCCGACCTGCGAGTCGTGTATTAAATTGTAATATTTTACTCAAGACGAAGAAAGGGCGAAAAGGTCATTTGGTGGCTTCTCGGGTTTTGACATCGGCTTGGAGTCGGTGGAGCTCAAGAAGCTAGTGGGAGTTAGTTTAGTGGGCTATTATGTACATATTTAACGCTTTATGCTTGGTTTAGTTTTTGCATGATCTTTTCTATGTGTTTTAGAATTGCATGCTTAACTTAATTTACCGAGCATATCACCTCACATGCAAAGATAAAATTGGTTTTAATCATTGTCTGTGAGCCCTTAGAATCGTCATTACATTGGATGTAGTTGACGGGTTCGAAGGAAGAATTACATTGGATGTAATTGGAGGCATCATTACATTTGGAATGTAGTTGATGTGCTCATCGCATCTAGGATGTGCCAAAAGTTTAAAACACAACCGGACAAGTAAAAACGGGTCATGTCCGATACCTCCCAATTATCAACACCTTACTACCTCCCCGTCCTATGGGTGTCGTGCGCATTAGCGGAGCATCCATGGGAAAGCGGGGTAGTAGGTTTGGACGACATGTGTAGGTGTCGTGCGCATTAGCGGAGCACCCACATAGTGACGGGCCATAGTTGAAAATTGGTGGACCCGACTACGATTCTCAGCCTGAGGTTGAGCTAGGGTATCAGATAGGGTAAGCCGTGTACATGAGTACATACCCTAGCCAAGAGTCACATTGGATGTGATTGGATGGAGTCCTACCTACATAGCTCGATTAAGTAGTGAGCATTAGTTCAGCTTAATCGGGTGAATCAAGGATCTTGGTTTTAGGTTCTAAAGGTTTAGAATCAATTGGTTGGTGTTTGAACTTGATCTTCATAAAATTTATTCAGTTTACTGATTATATTTTGTTTGTCGTGTAGATCAAATGGCAAGTACTTCAGCGAACAATAGTAGTTTGTCACTAAAAACCATTCTTGATAGGATCAAGCTAAGTGGGACAAACTACTTGGACTGGGACAGAAACTTGAGGATAGTCCTCAAATTCGAGCGCAAAGAATATGTCCTAGACCAGGCTATCCCTGAGGAGCCAGCTAATAATGCCATTAGGGCCGTTAAGGATGCATACCAAAAGCACCTTAGCGATTCTATAGATGTGGCATGTATTATGCTGGGCTGCATGGAGTCTGATCTCCAAGACCAGTTCATGTAGTACTCTGATGACCCCTATACTATGATGGGGATCATAAAGGGTATGTTCAAGGAAAGGGCACGTATCGTGAGATACAATGTCCTTAATGAACTTCTCTCCTGCAAAATGTCAGCAGGAGTCTCCGTGGGTCCTCATGTCCTAAAGATGAAGGGGCATCTCGAACATCTTAATCGACTGGGTCTTAAGATAGAGAACGAGATGGCAGCGGATGTGGTTCTGCGTTCCCTTCCTCGTTCATATGCTACGTTCGTCATGAACTATCATATGCACGATATGGACAAGACCATTTCAGAGTTGCATGGAATGTTGGTAACTGCTGAAAAGAACGTCAAGGATCAGGGATCCAAGGATGTTCTGATGGTCAGACAGGGAAACAGTTTCAAGAATAAGGGAACTGTTAGTGGTAAGGGCAAGGCCCCTATGCACTTGGCAGGAAAGATGAGGCATCCGAAGCGTCCTAACCCTCCTAGGACCGGGGAGTCCTCAAGGAAGGGGAAGGATGTCGAGAATGTCTGCTTCTACTGTCAACAGCCTGGTCACTGGAAGAAAGATTGCAGGAAGTTTCTGGATGATCTGAAGAAGGGCGGTGGGACTGTGCCTTCATCAGGTATTTTCTTTATAGAGCTAAATCTCACTACTTCCAAAGATTCATGGGTATTGGATACCGGGGCTGAATCTCACATTTGTACTAATGTGCAGTGGCTGGAAGGTAGGAGAAGCTTGAAGAAGGACGAGGTGGACCTCAGAGTGGGCAACAAGACTAGAGTTGTGGCGACTGCTGTAGGATCCATAAGTCTTCTTTTGCCAAGTGGGCTAGTTTTTGTTTTGAACAATGTATATTGTGTACCTACTTTCAGTAGGAATATTGTATCTATTTCTTTGTTGGACAAGGAAGGATACAATTTTGATGTTGGAAATGGGATTTTCAATATTTTATGCAATGATATATTTTATGCTAGCGCCAAAATGGTTGGAGGATTGTACATATTGGATATGGATAACAATGCCTCAAGCTCTATATATAATGTAAATACCAAGAGGTCTAAGTCCAATGATTTAGACCAAACTCTTTTATGGCATTGTCGTTTAGGCCACATAAACGAGAAACGCATATCAACACTTCACAAGTGTGGACTTCTTAGTCCATTCGAATTTCATTCGATTGATAGATGCGAATCTTGTTTGATGGGAAAACTGACTAAAGCGCCCTTCATCGGTCGCGGTGAAAGGGCGGGTGACTTATTGGGGCTAATACACTCGGATGTGTGTGGACCAATGAGCACACTTGCCAGGAGGGGTTTTAGCTACTTTATCACATTTACTGACGACTTCAGTAGATATGGTTATGTCTATTTGATGAGACATAAGTCTGAAGCTTTTGATAAATTCAAAGAGTTTAAGACGGAAGTAGAAAACCAGCTCGGGAAAAGTATTAAAGCACTTCGATCAGATCGAGGTGGAGAATACTTGACCACAGAGTTTTTAGATCATCTAGCAGAAAGTGGGATCCTTTCGGAATGGACTCCTCCCGGAACACCACAATTGAATGGTGTGTCCGAACGGAGAAATCGGACTTTATTGGATATGGTCCGGTCCATGATTAGTGGGACTGATCTCCCAATCTCTTTCTGGGGTTATGCTCTGGAGACGGCCGCATTCATTTTGAATCGGGCTCCGACGAAGGCTGTGGAAGGGACACCATTTGAGAAATGGCGCGGGAGAAAGCCCGTTTTGTCCTTCCTAAAGATTTGGGGTTGCGAGGCTTATGTGAAACGTTTAGTTCCGACTAAGCTCGAACCAAGATCTGATAAATGCACCTTCGTTGGGTATCCCAAAGAAACAATGGGGTACTACTTCTACAAACCCAGCGAGAACACGGTGTTCGTCGCTCGGGGTGGGGTCTTTATGGAAAGGGAGTTTATTTCCAAAGACGTCGGTGGGAGGGTTGTACATCTAGAAGAAATTCAGGGTGGTACAGATCCAACTGATCCACTGGACAACCCTGTAGAAGAGCCTGAGATGGTCGTAGAGCAAGGACCAGTTCCTGCAACAATTCCAGAAGGTCCAAGGCGATCTGAAAGGGTTAGTCGTCCACCTCCGAGATATGGTTACTTTGTGTCTGGAGGTGACGGTGAGCTTGTGGTGGATCACGATGATCCAGCTACATTTCAGGAAGCTGTGGACGGACCCGACTCTGAGTTATGGCTGGGAGCCATGAGGGAGGAAATGCAATCCATGTCGGACAACCAAGTCTGGGAACTGGTTGATCCCATCGGTGGTGTAAGAACCATCGGATGCAAATGGATCTTCAAGGTGAAGATGGACATGGAAGGCAACCCTCAGACCTACAAAGCCCGACTGGTGGCGAAAGGTTATAGGCAGATCCAAGGGATTGACTATGAGGAAACCTTTTCCCCAGTGGCTATGGTCAAATCTATCCGAATTCTTCTTGCCATAGCTGCATATCACGATTACGAGATATGGCAAATGGATGTCAAAACCGCTTTCCTAAACGGAAATTTGTCGGAGGACGTTTATATGTCTCAACCCGAAGGTTTTGTCGATCCGAAGAATAAGGGAAAGATTTGTAAGTTGTTGAAATCCATTTATGGATTGAAACAAGCTTCTCGGAGTTGGAACCTTCGTTTTGATGAAGCTGTAATTGGATTTGGCTTTATCAAGAATGAAGATGAACCTTGCGTTTACAAGAAGGCAAATGGGGGTATGATTACCTTTCTGGTGTTGTATGTCGATGACATACTACTCATTGGAAACGACATCCCAACCTTGCACGAGACTAAAGCTTGGTTAGGGAAGTGTTTCTCAATGAAGGACTTAGGCGATGCTGCTTATATCTTAGGGATTAAGATATATAGAGATCGCACCAAGAGGGTCTTGGGTTTAAGTCAAAGCACCTATGTGAACAAGGTATTGAGTAGGTTCTCAATGCTTGATTCCAAGAAAGGACTCTTACCCGCACGTCATGGCGTTCATCTCAGCAAGACTCAGTGTCCTAAGACACCTGATGAGCTGAAAAGAATGATGCGAATCCCATACGCTTCGGCGGTAGGATCGATCATGTATTCCATGATATGCACGAGACCGGATGTCTCATATGCCTTGAGTTGTACCAGCAGACATCAGTCTAACCCTGGTGAGGAACACTGGATAGCGGTCAAAGCGATTCTCAAATATTTGAGAAGAACTAAGGACGCGTTTCTAGTGTACGGGGGAAAAGATGATTCTGAACTAGTTGTTAATGGATATGTAGACGCTAGTTTCCAGACAGATCCAGATGACTTTAGAAGTCAGTCAGGATATGTGTTCACGCTGAATGGCGGAGCTTTCAGCTGGAAGAGCGTGAAGCAAGACACCGTCGCTGACTCCACGACAGAGGCCGAGTACATAGCGGCTGCATAGGCGGCCAAGGAGGCTGTGTGGATTAGGAAGTTCACGGCAGGGTTGGGTGTAATCAAAAACCCATCCAGCCCGGTGAACCTATTTTGCGACAACACAGGGGCTATTGCGCAAGCTAAAGAGCCCAGATCGCATAACAAATCCAAACATGTACTGCGGCGATATCACCTCATCAGAGAGATACTGAACCGAGGCGATGTGAAGATCACCTATATTGCAACTGATGATAACATAGCCGACCCGTTGACTAAGGCACTATCGTTGCCTAAACATGAGAGGCATGTAAGGTCAATGGGAATAGATTGGAGTTTAGATTGGAACTAGGGCAAGTGGGAGATTGTTAGTCTTAGTGCCCGTAGTTCAATCATAAATGTCCAAATGTATATATCATCATTAGCAATAAGATTAAAGCGGCTTTCTATTACTTATGTGTTGGAGTAATATATCGATGTGATTTCTGATCTATGCCCACCATGCGAATAGAACCATAGATCGAGATGGATCACACTCGATGGGTCCCTAGTCAATAAAGCTTCACTAGAAGCGACTAGTATGAAAGATGGCTCTTCATGGCTTACGTTCTGTTAGTCATTGGAATGGGATTCCGGAGTCTGATCATAGATATCATGTGGGACATGATATTGGACGACCCGCCCTGAATATGTGCCATAGATTGAGTCATTAACATATTCAGTGTCGTAGCTTGTCATGTATCCTTAGACCAAGGAGTCTTTGTGATCACTATGCAGTCAACAACTAAGTTTGACCTGAGCCTAACGTTGTCCGTAACAGGGCTTCCATAACGGCCAGGATTGGCTTGGGGACGGGTTGCATGAGTGACACGAAAGACGGCTAAGGGATTTATCCCTCATACTGAGGTATGGGAAAGATATCGGTTCTCGGCCGCTTGATCGAGAGTGACTGAAAGAATAGCATGGCCATGCACATGATACTAGGTATCATATATTCAGTCATCTCACATATCAAGGAACAGTGATTGAGAATAATAAGGATGACGGCTCTATGCCTTATCTCAATCAGGATATCGGAGATAAAAGGATAATGACAGGGAGGACGGAAAGGTTAGAATCGATTGGTTCGATTCGCTATGTAGTGTCAGGCAATACTAAAGTCTCGTTAGTTGCCACTTATATAGGATCAAGTAAAATGGGATTTTACGTTGATCTATCGACATGCATAGACCTAAGGGTCACACCGAAGGATGAAACTCATTGACACATTTATGGAGAATGGCCAAAAGAGAGTTGTCTCGGGACATGACCAAAACTGGGTTTTGGGTCATGTGCCCGTAAGTGAATAGGACATTACGGATCAAGACAAGGCTTGGAGTCTTGGGATTGATCGCGTCGGATAATGTTGGACATTTCCGGTATGGAAGGCTTGGAGGCGATGAGCACGTCACGGGACCTCGTTGGGAATGGCCATGGGCCATGTTCCAAGAGGCCCATGAAAGGCCCATGCAACCAAGGCCCATGGAACTAATTAATCAAGTCTTGATTAATTAGTACTAAGTAAGCAAGACAAGGATTAAGGTGTTGGTGATTCACCACCTAACCCATCTTGTCTTGCCATACTTAGCACCATGCTTGTCTTACTTCACACCATGCTTCACACCTTACTTGTCCTTGATGGTTGTTGATGGTTTAAGTCATCTTTTTCCTACAACAAATCACAAGACAAGAATAGAAACACAACTTCTCTCCCTCTCACACTACAATTTCGAGTTTGGCACTTTTCCCCCCTCTTGTTGTGTTCTTGAGTCATCTAAAGAAGAACTACGTGGCTTTGATTCCATTTGGATACGTAGGCGTCTTGGAGACTCAAGCCGATCATCGTTTCTTTGGTGTTCTCTTCCTTTTCTTGAACTAGTTGGTAAGGAAACATCCATATTGTTTATTCTCTTGTGTATCTAATATTTGGTAGTGTTCTATGACATGGTCTCGAGTTATTTCCGCTGCAAGTATGTGTTCATACCCTCCATCGAGACCCAACATCATACACCACAAGATCTCATGTTTGTCGGACACTTCTCCAGGCTTCGAGGATAGAATGGCTCCGGAGATTTAGATCGGAAGGTTTTCCGAATCGGGATGGGCAGGGCCAGAGAGGTACCCCATATTTCCTACTCGTTGCTTCTGATTCGACACAAGGTCCTTGGGCCTTGGCCGAAGGTTAAGTCCTCCTTCCCCGACACGTTGGGTCCCGGACGACCTGGATCACGACCGTCTCCTAGGTCTGAGTGACTGGAGGGGCACGAGTGAGCTACTACTGGAGAGGGACAAGGTCCCTACCACGTACTAGAAGGCGCCTCACGTTCGCGACGATTAAATAACCGATCGAGGAAAATGACGATCTTTTTGTCATTAGGGCTGTCCGATGGGGTTGTTCCACGCTGAAGTCCTAAATTTTTTCAAGCACCAGATGGACCCCCAAGATTGGGATCTTTATGTTAGGGTCCGTATCCAAGTAGGCATCCGTCCGACCCCGCATGATCTGTCTGGCCTAGGCGATCAAGAGATACATAAGACCCTATGGCTCCTTTTGGACGTGACGGGGGTCCCCTGCCGAGCATGATGCTAGTTCTTAGAACCCGGGCCACAACTTGTCCTTCCTCCCTAGCGCGGCTTCTTGTGAGCCCTACCCGGGTTAATGGAAGAGAGCATTTATCAATCCCTTATGTCGATGGTGGGCAGGCCCCGAGGTATAGGATGCAATTGCTACAAAGCAGCCTCGTCGGGGCCAATGAAGCCGTGAGGTGACCACGAGGTGCTATAGAGGAGATACACCCCTTCCCATCGAGATCTGGACTTTACCGATCCCTAGTCTCCTTCCTTTTTTGGGGACCTACTCAACAATTTAGCATCATCCTCACCTCTCCTAAGGGTCTCCATCGAGAGATCAACATGTTCTTAATTTAGATAATACAGGTCAGTCTGAATCGAACCAGAAAAAATGTTAAAGAGTTTTATTTACACATCTCAGAGAGAATAAGGAACCTGAATAACCACACAAAATAATTACAAGATCAACATTTTGGATTTGTTCAATACTATGCCTCATCCTTTATAATCTCTTTCGTTGTTGTTCAGTGTCCTGTTGTTTGTTAAGTCCATTTTCTCCCCTGAATCTATCACTTTTGCGCTTGTTGTTTGTTTAAGTCCATTTTCTCCCCTGAAACTATCACTTTTGCTCCTAACAAAATTAGAATAAAATGCTATTGGGTAAGGAAGCGACCTTTTACTCACCTATCTAGTAGAGTTTGACTCACAAGGAAAACTTTACCACAAAAATACAGGAGTGAGAGATAGAAGAAGAGGTAATGAAAATAATGTAAAGTTGTCACAAATGGATTAATCCAATGTTTGAAGGCAGGCCTTATAGAAATTAGTGGCCAATAATGAAGATTTAATTAAGGATTGTTTGGAATGGAAATTATTCTCCTTTTCGAATTTGCCAATTCTTTGTCCTTACAACATGGGCACGTGATATTACACCTTATCTTAAAATACCCACCCCTGTCCTACCCTACGAATTACCTTAACCTTGGTTAATGATACTAATCAAATTCAAAATCAAGTAACGGACATTTCCTCCGAAACGACAAAAAGATTTTATACCTGAAGTTACTCTTATGTCCCCTAAAATATTATTTCACGGATTCTCAATTAGCTCATGGTAATTACGAATCCAAGTGTTACTATGTACACGATTTTCCGTATTCTACAACCAGACCTTTTTTCAATTGATTCTGAGATTCTCTCTTAGGGCAGCTCCAACGGGTTGTGTCAGGGGATCGTTGGAGGCGATGGCACTACTTGCGGCACGGCTTGTCGTGTCACAGAGTCTTGTCAAGGGGGCGTGTCAGCCTGTCATTGCAGATTCTTGCAACGACGCGACGTGTCGTGTCAGGCTCCAACGGCTAGTCGGCGGGCCACTGCGCAGACGACACGTGTCGGCGACGACTCCAAAAAACCCTACACTTTCTATAAATTCAGATCAACCCCAAGCAAACATTCACTCCCTCACTTGTTTCAAGCTCCCTTTCCTCTATTCCTCTCCAAGTTCTCTCGTTTTTTTTCCTAGTTCTATTTTTTCGATGGAGAATTTTCCAACGCTAGAGGAAATGAAGAAAATAACTCCCAAAGAAATAGACGAAGCGATGGATATGCTTGTGAGGCAACGGAAAAAACAATACACGATCAAGTGTTGTCAGCGATAATTCCAAGGGATCGGGATGATGATGAGGCCGAGCACTCAGGGTCGGCGCCACGACCAAAGCGGAGAGTGATTGAGCGCAATCGAGAAGATGCACATGAAGGGTTGATCCGTGATACCTTCGCGCCTAGACCGGTGTACAACGACCAACAGTTTCGGCGACGGTTTCGAATGTGGAGAGACATGTTCATACGGATCATGAATGGTTTGAGTGACCGGTACACCTACTTCTGTAACGGAAAGGATGCTACGGGGAG
Organism: Erodium maritimum; assembly: GCA_963921825.1. Taxonomy (NCBI): domain Eukaryota; kingdom Viridiplantae; phylum Streptophyta; class Magnoliopsida; order Geraniales; family Geraniaceae; genus Erodium; species Erodium maritimum. The sequence goes on along the minus strand of OY997588.1, from coordinate 82,101,008 downwards.
GGCCTCTTTCACTCCACACCAGAAGTGCACGGTAGCACTTCGTCATCTCTGTTATGGAGTTCCCGCTGATGCATGCGACTAGTATTTGCGAATGGCGGAGAGCACTTCGTTGGACTGCCTGAAGAAGTTTTTCTTGGGCGGACATATCTACGACACCCGACCGAGGAAGATACAATACGTTTATTGCGAATCAACGAAGAGCGCGGCTTTTCGGGGATGATAGGTATTCTTGACTGCATGCACTGGGATTGGAAGAATTGCCCTATGGCATGGTTTGCACAGTTCGCAAGTAGGGACCACGGGAACGTCCCCACGATCATGCTAGAAGCGTTGCATCCCAAGACCATTGGATTATGCACTCTTTCTTCGGGACACCGGGCTCCAACAACGACATCAACGTGTTAGTCTTAGTGCCCGTAGTTCAATCATAAATGTCCAAATGTATATATCATCATTAGCAATAAGATTAAAGCGGCTTTCTATTACTTATGTGTTGGAGTAATATATCGATGTGATTTCTGATCTATACCCACCATGCGAATAGAACCATAGATCGAGATGGATCACACTCGATGGGTCGCTAGTCAATAAAGCTTCAATAGAAGCGACTAGTATGAAATATGGCTCTTCATGGCTTACGTTCTGTTAGTCATTGGAATGGGATTCCGGAGTCTGATCATAGATATCATGTGGTACATGATATTGGACGACCCGCCCTGAATATGTGCCATAGATTGAGTCATGAACATATTCAGTGTCGTAGCTTGTCATGTATCCTTAGACCAAGGAGTCTTTGTGATCACTATGCAGTCAACAACTAAGTTTGACCTGAGCCTAACGTTGTCCGTAACAGGGCTTCCATAACGGCCAGGATTGGCTTGGGGACGGGTTGCATGAGTGACACGAAAGACGGCTAAGGGATTTATCCCTCATACTGAGGTATGGGAAAGATATCGGTTCTCGGCCGCTTGATCGAGAGTGATTGAAAGAATAGCATGGCCATGCACATGATACCAGTTATCATATATTCAGTCATCTCACATATCAAGGAACAGTGATCGAGAATAATAAGGATGACGGCTCTATGCCTTATCTCAATCAGGATATCGGAGATAAAAGGATAATGATAGGGACGACGGAAAGGTTAGAATCGATTGGTTCGATTCGCTATGTAGTGTCAGGCAATACTAAAGTCTCGTTAGTTGCCACTTATATAGGATCAAGTAAAATGGGATTTTACGTTGATCTATCGACATGCATAGACCTAAGGGTCACACTGAAGGATGAAACTCATTGACACATTTATGGAGAATGGCCAAAAGAGAGTTGTCTCGGGACATGACCAAAACTGGGTTTTGGGTCATGTGCCCGTAAGTGAATAGGACATTACGGATCAAGATAAGGCTTGGAGTCTTGGGATTGATCGCGTTGGATAATGTTGGACATTTCCGGTATGGAAGGCTTGGAGGTGATGAGCACGTCACGTGACCTCGTTGGGAATGGCCATAGGCCATGTTCCAAGAGGCCCATGAAAGGCCCATGCAACCAAGGCCCATGGAACTAATTAATCAAGTCTTGATTAATTAGTACTACGTAAGCAAGACAAGGATTAAGGTGTTGGTGATTCACCACCTAACCCATCTTGTCTTGCCATACTTAGCACCATACTTGTCTTACTTCACACCATGCTTCACACCTTACTTGTCCTTGATGGTTGTTGATGGTTTAAGTCATCTTTTTCCTACAACAAATCATAAGACAAGAATAGAAACACAACTTCTCTCCCTCTCACACTACAATTTCGAGTTTGGCACTTTTCCTCCCTCTTGTTGTGTTCTTGAGTCATCTAAAGAAGAACTACGTGGCTTTGATTCCAATTGGATACGTAGGCGTCTTGGAGACTCAAGCCGATCATCGTTTCTTTGGTGTTCTCTTCCTTTTCTTGAACTAGTTGGTAAGGAAACATCCATATTGTTTATTCTCTTGTGTATCTAATATTTGGTAGTGTTCTATGACATGGTCTCGAGTTATTTCCGCTGCAAGTATGTGTTCATACCCTCCATCGAGACCCAACACAACGTGCTCAATAGGTCCACCTTGTTCTCCCAGGCAGTTCGAGGCTTCGCTCCAGATGTGAAGTTCAAGGTCAACGGTAGAGAATATGAAACTCCATATTACTTGACATATGGAATTTATCCTGCTTGGGCAACATTTGTGAAGTCAGTACCTGCTCCACAAAAGCCGAAGCAAAGATGCTTTGCTAGATACCAAGAGGCATGTAGGAAGGATATCGAACGAGCGTTTGGAGTTCTACAGGCCCGGTTTCACATCGTCACTTGCCCGAGCCGAATGTGGGATAGGAGCTCACTCTCAGTGATCATGACCGCTTGTGTTATCCTACACAAACATGGTCGTTAAGGATGAACGGAGGTCGTGACCCACTGATCCTTTGCCGATATTGGTGTCCCGGACCCAACCGTCCGTAGAGGACCACCACCAGCAGTGACCAGAGAAAGTATAATGGGCCATAGAACAAGGATTTGGGATCGGAATATTCATCACCAACTCCATGCTGATCTCATCGAACACATTTGGGCTAGATATGGAGATGGCGGTCGTAATTAAATAATAATTATCAATTTTAATGTATTTTACATATAGCGTTAAATAAAAATATTAGTTATGCATTTTATATTTGACTTCAAATCAAAGTATTACAAATATTTGGGGTGTTTTTTTAATTAACATGGCTCCTGACACTAGTCATGTCAGACCATTGGAGGAGCCATGTCAGGAAGCCAAAAAGCACTTCCTGACCCTGCTCCTTGACACTACTAGTGTCAAACCATTGAAGATGCTCTTAACCCTAGTCGCGCGAAGCTATGGTACTTTCCTCTGTCATTATCGTTGCCGACATGTCTTATACGATGGTTCCAACCGCGCTTTCTATCGTCGCTCCTGCTGGTGATGCTCTCCTTGCATTACCTTGTCCCCTGCAGGCTGCCCACGGTGCGGGGAAGAAGAGTCGTCGGCGGAGAAAAACCAAGCCGACTCGGGCTCCCTCTGCCTCTCCGCCTGTGGTGGCGACTACGACTCTCCCTACTTTGGGAGAAGCCTTAGATGGGGTCTCCTTCTCATTGGGACCACCCTCCCCAACCCCGATCGTGAAATCGAGACGTGGGAGGCCTGTCTCTAAACGACGCCCCACGGTTACACTTCATTTGTAAGTAACGACTATCTAGCCCTCCCTTCTCCAAACCCTAGTTCACCACCCCCCACACACCAGTTATGACCTCGCTCTGGTTGTTCCCCAACAAGGTGGCACGATTATTAGGGTTATACCGCCGTCGGATCCTCTTTATGGCGGTGCGATGGTTAGGGCTTCCTCACCATAGCATCACGAGCATGCCCTGATTCCCCCCACTCCGGGTGCATGGGTTAAAGTTGTGACTGCACCGGTCTCTAGCCCTACTAGGGCACCGCCACTGTAGCGAGACCCGGCCAAGGGGAAGGCTCTGATGAAGGAGCTTCCTAGGACGGTAGTGGTTCTTCTAGGGTTAGGTCGGTGCCTCCCCAATCAGGATAAGATCCCGCTTATCCCGTCATGCCTTACAACTTCGAGAGGAATGACGCGATATCGTTCGCGACACTTGGCTACGGAGGAATTCGCTCCGCCCTCAGCTGATTTGGTCTCGGATCTTCAGGGTCTACAAGACGGCCTTTCGTCCAGTCATTGGAGGAGGAAGCAGAGGTCGAGCTGTTTGTCTCGTCTTCCCGGGAAACATCGACTTCATTGCCCGCCATCAATGGGGGATGCTAGGAAGACTATGGTCTCCAAAGACCTCTCGTAAGGACACTCTCCTGCGTATCATTATGAATGCATGGGGGAATGTTACTGAGGGTCTTTGGATCAAGAACCTAGGGTGAGGCTATTTAGCTTTTACTTCCGGTCCTCTAAGGCTCGGAAGTGGGTCCGAGGACATGAGCCCTGGTGCTTCGACGGCCAGGCCCTACTGCTCGGTGATCAGGATCCGTGTGCTTGGGAGATGCATGTTCTTGACCGAGTGCAATTGTGGGCGCATGCTAGGGGTCTGCCGCCTCTGGTAAGGACAAGGGAGACAGGTACCTCTATCAGGGATGCTCTAGGAGCGTGTGTGGATGTCCCATGTGACCAGTAGAGCATGTGTTGGGGCGGAACTGTCAAAGTTCGGTTCAAGCACTTCATCGAGAGGTCGCTCCGGAGGGGACTGATACTTCGGTTCAAGGAGTTTCATGAGCCAATTCACATCGAACTCACATATTCTAAGCTTCCGAGCTTTTGCTACAACTGTGGTAGACTCGGTCATGACTTGAAGGAATGCACATGTGCAATCAAAGTCCCACCGCGATTTGACTCCTCTCTGCTGGAGTACCAGAGGGATAAGAAGATCAAGGCCTATTTGACAGATTGGGGAGATGTTGATCGGTCATCTACTCCCAATGACATCACCCCTAAGGGCACCTTGATCCTAGATACGGCCCCCGGGGTTGCTTCAAGCTCCGTGCCTACCGGTCTAGGGACTCGGGGAATGCCCGACTGGAAACCGTTCAGTCCCATGCTGGCTCGATTTTGGGGGCCCCACTATCGCACTCTAGTGAGCTAGGTGGTGAAACGCATGAAGGTCTTGGGAGGAAGGAGTCTGCAGTCCTGACACCAACTAAGGTACTTAGAGAGGGAACTAGAGCACTTAAGAGGTCAACTGCTGGAGCACCTCGGGAGGAGAAGGTTTGAGCGGGGAAATAGCCTTGCCAGGAGGAATGAGAGGCTGGAGGAGCATCGGGGACTGGCCCTGGGAGGGGTTCCATGTAGATTATTTGCCTCCCACCATCACCGTTGTTGAGATCTTGGATTTCCGGCACCCCCTTCCCCCTTTTTCGTATTATGTCCTTGCCTCTATGGCTTTCAAATATCGTATGTGACGCTTCTAGTGGTAAAAGGTTCAGTGAGCCATTGCTCTTTCTGTCTGACCTTAGTGGCCTGGGAGCATGGTCCCTGGCGCACATCAATGTCCTAATATAAATTTAATACAATTGCACCTTTCGCTCAAAAAAATGTACACGACTTTCCTTCGCATACACCAATTTATAGCATATAATGTTGTAATTTTATTAATCGTACTCCTGAATAGGCCCATTACACATTTAAGATAAAAGGAAAAGGGTGAGCTAAAGTCTGAGTCCGTAAATTCATGACATTAACCTTACAATAAAAATACCCGATTAATCCATGAAAATAAAAATGGAAGAGATATTTGGGACAATGAAAGCTTATTTGCAATGCATAGTAGTTATTTCTCGACTTAACTTGAAAATATCTATGGTATCTGGTATGAGGCAGTTGGGATGATAGCGAGAATTCAGGGAGAACACCAGAAAGTGGGGGAAATAGGATGTCGGGCATGTTCCGACCAATGCATAGTGAGATGTGCATCCTCATACACACCCCGTTGTTGGGTGACCTACTCATTTACCCTGGCGAGGCTACTTAACAGACTTCGCCTTGGGTTTTCCCAGGAAAGTGGATTCCTTCACCGAGCTGAGAATGCCCAGAGTACTTTTCTTTTGGGCCGAAAGAGGAGTGTCAAGTCTTGCATTCGGGAGGCAATATCCTTATAAGGTTGACCAATAGTCGAGGCAGAGTGGATGTCCATCGAGGCTTGGAGTTTCTTTTCACCGGACATGATTGAGTCCTGAATAGGTAAGAGGTCCCGCATTGCAACTGTCTCGCTCGGTCATGTCCCTACAGTTATGGAAGGTGGAGGAGTGGGATAGTGATAGACATCCACCTGGCTCCACTTGTTTACCGATGTTACAAGTATAAGATATTGTTCCGGAGTGGAGGGTAGGACTCCTTGCGGGGGAATCCTGATGGAACAGTTACCCTAGGACCCGGGAGAGAGGGGATTCGAATTCTAGTCCTTGGCAAGGAACCGTGTCGCGTCGGAATGAGGTCCGACCAGTTCCTACGAATCTCGCTTCATAAATTGAGGAGTTTCAGCGCCTTAAGGGAAAGATCAAATCGATGAATCTCAATGGGGTCTACAGGCTCCCTCCGAGGGAACTCCAAACCCTGATAGCCTATACATACACAATGGATATAATAGTTCGGAAGACACACATATTACAGATGGACTCAGACCGATGTTCGATGTTCTTCGACAGTGATGAGTGTTGTTCGCTGAAGAGGCGTGACAATTTTTTTCCTAAACCGGATGCTAAGAGTGCCTCCCCATGCGAGACCAGATTGGTCTGTGCATACATCAACAAAACGGCCCAAGGCTTCTCCCACTTGGAAACCCATCTCATCCGTAAATCCGTCCCATGGTAGGTCGGACACTAGGATTCACATTTGGAGTCTGGAAAATGACAAGATGGCCAGATTGAAACCTGGTCGGAGATCTTCCAAGATCAAAGTAGTATGGTTGAAAGACTAAGGTTCTCCCCCTTGTTTTATTCTGTTACTCTTGAGAGATGAAATAGAAGCCATAATTGTCTCATCCCAAGTCCTAATGACAAGACCGGCGTGATACCAGACCATTTGCATTAAGACCTTCATGGAACTGCGATCACAGTTGCGGGTCATGAAGAGGCATCCCGCAAATTCAATAGTCAGTTGTTGGATTCCTCGGGATAAATATTACCCAATTCTCTTTTTCATCCATTTTGATAGCGTCGAAACCCTCCTGGAGGGCCAACATTGCCACTAACGGAGGGTAAGCTATTTCCTGAAGATTCCCTCATCGAGGGAGGGGGGTTAAATATTGGGGGGGGGGGGAGTGGATTTAAGTATCCAGGTCGGCTCTTGGGATACGCCAACTAGGGAGACGACGATAACGGGAAAGACGGAGCTCGTTGGTCCAATAGTTGTTGGGTCAGGCATGGTATCACAAAACCGTTTGTTGGTGAGATCAGTGAGGAACTTACAATACTCGACAGTAGATGGGTGGGCAGATGAGTCAGATCCTAAAGTACGATTCACACGTGAAAAGGGGGCGTGTGCACCGTTCAAGTCTTGGATTGGATCAGAGGCCATGGTTCAAATGTTGTCTCATTGATCAATGAGAAGGGTTAGCCAGGGTGAGGGTCATACGGTGCGGCCATCAAGGTGACAAACAATGGTCGGAAAGGACAGAGAAGGCTCGATGAACTTTCTTCTTAGATCGTGAGGGATTGATAAAATCTTGGATATGGGTCAAGGGCATGCAAGGGTACGTCACATGGAGACATACACCACCATAAAATTTAGTTGGACAATAATACATTTCAAAATTTTTTTTTGAAACGGGTAACCGGAGACTTTCATTAATACCAAAAGGTAATCAAATAGGATGAGGCGTGACCGCCTCGAGTTCCAGATATATGTCCGGGCCGACCGTAACAAGCCCAGCGCTCATGGACCCATAATAATAGCCCACTTGAAATCGTGGGCACAAACTCAAGACAACTCCCTACCATCATTCCAACATAACGAGGCAAAAAAATACCAAGTTCCAAAATGCGCAGAAAATAAAATATCCCAACAGAAACATAAACGATAACAGAATAAGTAAAATATAGGTGCTAATAATGCAGGCTGCCCGAGACCTCCCAGCAATGGCTGTCCCGGGTCTGTAGGTATAGTCTGGGGCCGACTCCACCCACCCCTGCTGGGGCGGATCATTCCTACATCGGAGGCCTCTGTGCCTCCGCTTCATATGCTCTCCCCTCCCCCTGGAAGGGCAGATACCAGGGCTACTGTTGGGAAGTCGGATCTCCCCTCTGCTTCTTTGTCTCCGGCGGGCGTGCATACATCGAACCACTTCTAGTCTTCAAGGTGGTCATCTTGTCTTTGCCTCGATTGGGCCCGCCTTTCCCTAAGCCCTCCTAGGGGTCTCCCTGTTGTCCCAGGGATCTTCCTCCCTCTCTTCCCTCGTCACTGCAGTATATCCGGGGTCAACTCGGACCATAGTGTCAGTAGCAGGGTGGACGTTAGCCAGGTAATCAGGCTTCGTGGACTTGGGTGGCGGTATGGGTACTCCATGGCCACCCCTTGCAGTGTATTGGTTAACCATTCTCGGTTAACCTTAGCCAGGAAGTCAGGCTTCGGGATGCCTACATCGGATGATTCTGCGCCCATAGTGATTTCCATGGACCGAATCAGAGGGTTCAGTGATAAATCACTCAGGAGATAAGTGATCGTCGGGTGTGACGCCGAAGGGGGTGCATTCCAGACCGTTCGCAGCAGCCGGTCCACATCCAGATCCCTCAGGACCAGAATAGAGTGATCATACCGAATCTCCTCCCGACCAATTCCCGACAGTAGGGTCGGGCAGCCCGAGATCCTGTGTGTCAGCATGCCGCACCTGCGACACAAATCTACCACTCTCTCGTATTGTAGATCAATCACAACAGGAGTATCAGTACCTGGGAACCGGAGGTGGATTCTGCGCCGTAAGGGTCGAGTCAGCTCCATCCGAACCCTTAGCCAGAGATGCATATCCTCACGTCGAGCCGTCGGGATTGGGGCTGACATGACTTGAGTGCCCATGCTGCCTGCAATGAGGCCGCAGATGTAGTGATTCCTGGCTCCTCCTGGGATGTTCAGCGCCCGGACCCCAAGCTCCACATGGTTGAAGTTAATCTCGTCTGCCTAGTCGAATTGCCTAAGCGGTTCAAGGAGGTGGGGAAATCCCTTGAAGCTCCAAGGACCCCTATGACGGATGTCTTCCATTGCCTTGACGGACGGGAAGTGATATCACGTGACCTCCGTGTTGGGTCTCGAGGTAGGGTTGGAGATGAACCAACTCGCAGCGGAAAATCAATGAAAACCAAGAGACAATTAGAACCATGAAACAACTAACAAAGAATGGATTAACAAGAGAAAAATTCAGCACTAGTTCTTACCAAAACAAGAACACCGGTTAACGAATGATTGGCTTGAGTCTCCAAGACGCCTACGTATCCACATGGGAATCAAAGCCACGTAGTTCTTCTCTTTGAGGACTCAAGAACACAAAAATGGAGGTGGGAACTTGCCAAACCCGAAATTGCAAGGGAAGGGGGAGAGAAGTTGTGTTTTCTATTCTTGTCTAGTGTTTGTTATGTTGAAAAAAGATGACTTAAACATAACAAAACCCATACTTGTCCAACTAAAGGCATGGGACAAGTATGGTGTCAAGTAAGGTGTAAATAGGACAAAGTATGGCAAGACAAGATTGGGTTAGGTGGTGAATCACCAACACCTTAATCCTTGTCTTGCTTACTTAGTACTAATTAATCAAGACTTGATTAATTAGTTCCATGGGCCTTGGTTGCATGTGCCTTTCATGGGCCTCTTAGAACATGGCCCGTGGCCATTTCAAATGAGGTCCCGTGATTCGCTCATCGCCTCCAAGCCTTCCATACCGGAAATGTCCAACATTATCCGACGCGATCAATCCCAAGACTCCAAGCCTTGTCTCGATCCGTACAGTCCTATTCACTTACGGGCACATGACCCAAAACCCAGTTTTGGTCATGTCCCGAGACAACTCCCTTTTGGCCATTCTCCATAAATGTGTCAATGAGTTTCATCCTTCGGTGTGACCCTTAGGTTTATGCATGTCAATAGATCAACGTAAAATCCCATTTTACTTGATCCTATTTAAGTGGCAACTAACGAGACTTTAGTATTGCCTGACACTACATAACGAATCGACCCTGTCGATTCTAACCTTTCCGTCGTCCCTGTCATTATCCTTTTATCTCCGATATCCTGATTGAGATAAGGCATAGAGCCGTCATCCTTATTATTCTCAATCACCGTTCCTTGATATGTGAGATGACTGAAGATATGATACCCAGTATCATGTGCATGGCCATGCTATTCTTCCAGTCACTCTCGATCAAGTGGCCGAGAACCGATATCTTTCCCATACCTTAGTATGAGGGATAAATCCCTTAGCCGTCTTTCGTGTCACTCATGTAGCCCGTCCCCAAGCCAATCCTGACCGTTATGGAAGCCCTGTTACGGACAACGTTAGGCTCAGGTCAAACTCAGTTGTTGACTACATAGCGATCACAAAGACTCCTTGGTCTAAGGATACATGACAAGCTACAACACTGAATATGTTCATGACTTAATCTATGGCACATATTCAGGGCGGGTCGTCCAATATCATGTCCCACATGATATCTATGATCAGACTCCGGAATCCCATTCCAATGACTAACAGAACGTAAGTCATAAAGAGCCATCTTTCATATTAGTCGCTTCTAGTGAAGCTTTGTTGACTAGGGACCCATCGAGTGTGATCTATCTCGATCTATGGTTCTATTCGCATGGTGGGCATAGATCAGAGCACACATCGATATATTACTCCAACACATAAGTAATATAAAGCCGCTTTAATTTTATTGCTAACGATGATATATACATTTGGACATTTAGGATTGAACTACGGGCACTAGGACTAACAATCTCCCACTTGCCCTAGTTCCAATCTAAACTCCAATATGTCCCCATCGACTTTACATGTCTAACATGTTCAGGCAGTGACACTGCCTTAGTCAAAGGGTTGGCTATGTTATCATCTGTTGCAATATCGGTTATCTTCACTTCACCTCAGTTCAGTATTTATCTGATGAGGTGGATACGCCGCAGTACATGTTTGGATTTGTTATGCGATCTAGGCTTTTAGCTTGCGCAATGGCCCTTGTGTTGTCGCAAAATGGATTCACCGGACTGGATGGGTTTTTAATTACACCCAGCCCTGCCATGAATTTCCAAATCCACATAGCCTCCTTAGCTTCCTCTGCAGCATCCATGTACTTGGCCTCTGACGTAGATTCGGCAATGGTATCTTGCTTTACGCTTTCCCAGCTAAAGCTCTGCCATTCAGCGTAAATACATATCCTGATTGACTTCTAAAGTCATCTGGATTTGTCTTGGAAAACTAGCGTCTACTCATCCTTCGACGACTAGTTCAGCATCATCTTTCCCCCGGGTTAGAATGATGTCTACTGGTACAACATAAGGCTTACGAGACGTCTGGTCTCATACATGTCATGGCATATATGATCGATCCTGCCCCCAGACGCATAGGATTCTCATCATCCTTTTCAGCTCATCAGGTGTCTTAGGACACTGAGTCTTGCTGAGATGAATGCCATGACTAGTGGGTAAGAGTCCTTTCTTTGAATCGAGCATTAAGAACCTACTCAATGCCTTGTTCACATAGGTTCCCTGACTTAAATCCAAGACCCTCTTGGTGCGATCTCTACATATCTTAATCCTTAAGATATGAGAAGCATCGCCTAAGTCCTTTATTGAAAAACACTTCCTCAACCAAGCTTTAGTCTCGTGCAAGGTTGGGATGTCGTTTTCAATGAGAACCAGAAAGGTAATATTGCTCCCACTAGCCTTCTTATAAACGCAAGATTCATCCTCGTTCTTGATTAAGCCAAATCCAATTACAGCTTCATCAAAACGAAGGATCAAACTCCGAGAAGTTCGTTTCAATCCATAAATGGATTTCAACAACTTATAAATCTTTCCTTTATTCTTCGGATCGTCAAAACCTTTGGGCCGAGACATACAAACGTACTCAGTCAAATTTCCATTTAGGAAAGCGATTTTGACATCCACTTGCCATATCTCGTAATTATGATACGCAGTTATGTCAAGAAGAATTTGGATCGATTTTGACCATAGCCACTAAGGAGAAGGTTTCCTCATAGTCAATCCATTGGATCTGCCTATAACCTTTCGCCACCAGTTGAGCTTTGTAGGTCAGAGGGTTGCCGTCCATGTCCATCTTCACCTTGAAGATCCATTTGCATCCTATGGTCCTCACACCATTGATGGGATCAACCGGTTCCCAGACTCGGTTGTCCGACATGGATTGCATTTCCTCCCTCATGGCTCCCAGCCATAACTCGGAGTTGGGCCCATCCACGACTTCCTGAAAGGTGGCTGGATCATCGTGATCCACCATGACTTCATTGTCACCTCCGGATACCATATCTTGGAGGTGGAAGATTGATCCTTTCAAATCGCCTTGGACCTTCCGGAATTGTAACAGGAATTGGTTCTTACTCTACGACAATCTCTGGCTCCTTTCTACTGGGTTGCCAATTGGTTTAGACAGATCTGTACCATCCTGAATTTCTTCGAGATGCACAGTCCTCCCAATGACGTCTTTGGAAACAAAACTTCTTTTCCATAAAGACCCCACCCCAAGCGACGAACACCATGTTCTCACTGGGATTGTAGAAATAATATCCCCTTGTTGCTTTGGGATACCACACGAAGGTGCATATCTCAGATCTTGGTTCGAGCTTAGTCGAAACCAAATGTTTCACATAAGCCTCGCAACCACAAATCTTTAGGAAGGACAAAGCGGGCATCATCCCGTACCATTTTTAAAATGGTGTCCCTTCCACACCATTCGTCGAAGCCCGATTCACTATGAATGCGGTCGTCTCTAGAGCAAAACCCCTAAAAGAGATTGGGAGATCAGTCCAACTAATCATGGAACAGACCATTGTCTAACAATGTCCGATTTCTCCGTTTGGCTACACCTTTCAACTACAGTGACCTAGGAGGAGTCCATTCCAAAAGGATCCCATTCTCTTTTAGATGATCTAATAACTCTGTGGTCAAGTATTTTCCACCTCGATCCAATCGAAGTGTCTTAATACCTTTGTCGAGCTGGTTTTCTACTATATTCTTAAACTCTTTGAATTTATCAAAAGCTTCAGACTTATGTCTCATCGAATAGACATAACCATATTTACTGTAATCATCAGTAAATGTGATAAAGTAGCTAAAACCCCTCCTGGCAAGTGAACTTATTGGTCTACACACATTCGAGTGTATCAGCCCCAATAATTCACCCGCCCTTTCATCGCGATCGATAAAGGGCACTTTAGTCATTTTGCCCATCAAACAAACCTTGCACCTATCGATCGAATGGAATTCGAATGAACCTGAAAGTCCGCACTTCTGAAGTGCTGATAGGTGCTTCTTGTTTATGCGACCTAGATGACAGTGCCTTAACAGAGTTAGGTTTAAATCGTTGGATTTAGACCTCTTGGTGTTAACGGAATATATAGAACTTGAGGCATTGTTACCCATATCTAATATGTACAATCCTCCAACCAAGTCAGTACTTGTATAAAACATATCATTGCATAAAACATTGAAAACTCCATTTCCAATATTAACATTATATCCTTCCTTGTCAAACACGGATACAGATATAATATTCCTACTAAAAGTAGGTATGCAATATACATTATACAATACTAAGACAAGGCCACTTGGCAAAGCAAGACTCATGGATCCTACAGCAGTTGCCACAACTCTGAGGTCCACTTCGTGCTTTCCAAACCTCTCCTACTTTCAGCCACCATATATAAGTGCAAGTGTGAGATTCAGTCCTGGTATCTAATACCCATGAATCTTTGGAAGTAGAGAGATGTAGCTCTATAGAGTTAATACCGAATGAAGGCACGGTCCCACCGCCCTTCCTTAGATCATCCAGGTTTCCTGATGAATGCGCAGTCCTACTGCCCTTCTTCAGATCATCCAGGCTATTTGATGAAGGCGCAGTCCCACTGCCCTTCTTCAGATCAGCCGTGAACTTCCTGTAATCCCGGTTCCAATGACCAGGCTGTTGGCAGTAGAAGCAGACATTCTCAGGTGTCTCATCTTTCCTGCCAAGTGTGCATGGGCCCAGCCCTTGCCACTTCCAATTCCCTTGTTGACCACCAGAATATCCTTGGATCCCAGATCCCTGAGATATTCTTCTCAGCAGTTAATGACACTTCATGTAACTCTGATATGGTCTTAGAGACAGCCTTGTCAAGGACATATTCTTTGCGTTCAGACTTGAGGACTATCCTCAAAATTCTGTACCAGTCCAAATAGTTTGTCCCATTTAGCTTGACCCTCTCAAGAATGGTTTTTAATGACAAACTATTAATGTTCGCTGAATTTGCCATTTGATCTACAACAGATAAAATTCAATCAGTAAACTGAATAAATTTTATGAAGATCAAGCTTAAACACCAACAATCGATTCTAAACCTTTAGAATCTGAAACCAAGATCCTTGATTCACTCGATTAAGCTGAACTAATGCTCACCACTTAATCGAGCTATGTAGGTAGGACTCCATCCAATCACATCCAATGTGACTCTTGGGTAGGGTATGTACTTATGTACACGGCTTACCCTATCTGTTACCCTAGCTCAACCTCAGGCTGAGAATCGTAGTCGGGTCCACCAATTTTCAACTATGGCCCGTCACTATGTAGGTGCTCCGCTAATGCGCACGACACCCACATATGTCGTCCAAACCTACTACCCCGCTTTCCCATGGATGCTCCGCTAATGCGCACGACACTCATAGGACGGGGAGGTAGTAAGGTGTTGATAATTGGGAGGTATCGGACATGACCCGCTTTTACTTGTCCGGTTGTGTTTAAAACTTTGACACATCCTAGATGCGATGAGCACATCAACTACATTCCAATTGCAATGATGCCTCAAATTACATCCAATGTAATTCTTCCTTCGAACCCGTCAACTACATCCAATGTAATGACGATTCTAAGGGCTCACACACAAGGATTAAAATTCCAATTTTATCTTTGCATGTGAGGTGATATGCTCGGTAAATAAAGTTAAGCATGCAATTCTAAAACACATAGAATTAATCATGCATAAACTAAACCAAGCATAAAGCGATAAATGTGCACATAATAGCCCCCTAAACTAACTCCCACTAGCTTCTTGAGCTCCACCGACTCCAAGCCGATGCCAACACCCGAAAAGCCACCAAATGACCTTTTCGCCCTTTCTTCGTCTTGAGTAAAATATTACAATTTAATACACGACTCGCAGGTCGGGAATAAATAAATATTACAAACAAGTGGTTCGACGACCACACCTTGAAAGAATAATTACATGCTAACTCTAACGGCTCGCGGGCCGTGAAAAGCGATAAATAATTAAATCGAGCTCGGGGCTATTATGTACACCATGCCAACATCACATCACACATCGTGTTATCAAACAAGCATGTTATCAAACATCATGTGATTTTCCGGTTTTATTTAATAGCCAAGTTTCGAATTTTTTTGATGCTCGGTTTATCGAAACCGTTCAAAAATGAAACTTTTGAACATTTGATCTTCGAGTTCGTCATGACGGTTCCAAACTCGTCATAACTAACAAAACGGTTTAGCCTTGGCATATCAACCATCCAATGGTCATGCTTGGCCTAGCTCCGTCCAACGGAGCCCCGTTCGGTCCCGGTTTCGGCTCCCCGAGAGTCCCGCTCCCGAGACCCGAAAAATCAAATTTTTTTCAAAATTTCCAGATTTGAAATAATTTTCAAAAATTCATTTTACATGTATTAAATCCATAAACAATAATTTAAAACATGTTATCAAACAATTTAGCAAAACAACATGCCAAAAACGAAACTTTCAAGCAAAACCGAAACTTTGAACACCGTCTTGTGAATCCCGAAGGTAGCACGGCTCTGATACCACTGTTGGGTCTCGAGGTAGGGTTGGAGATGAACCAACTCGCAGCGGAAAATCAATGAAAACCAAGAGACAATTAGAACCATGAAACAACTAACAAAGAATGGATTAACAAGAGAAAAATTCAGCACTAGTTCTTACCAAAACAAGAACACCGGTTAACGAATGATTGGCTTGAGTCTCCAAGACGCCTACGTATCCACATGGGAATCAAAGCCACGTAGTTCTTCTCTTTGAGGACTCAAGAACACAAAAATGGAGGTGGGAACTTGCCAAACCCGAAATTGCAAGGGAAGGGGGAGAGAAGTTGTGTTTTCTATTCTTGTCTAGTGTTTGTTATGTTGAAAAAAGATGACTTAAACATAACAAAACCCATACTTGTCCAACTAAAGGCATGGGACAAGTATGGTGTCAAGTAAGGTGTAAATAGGACAAAGTATGGCAAGACAAGATTGGGTTAGGTGGTGAATCACCAACACCTTAATCCTTGTCTTGCTTACTTAGTACTAATTAATCAAGACTTGATTAATTAGTTCCATGGGCCTTGGTTGCATGTGCCTTTCATGGGCCTCTTAGAACATGGCCCGTGGCCATTTCAAATGAGGTCCCGTGATTCGCTCATCGCCTCCAAGCCTTCCATACCGGAAATGTCCAACATTATCCGACGCGATCAATCCCAAGACTCCAAGCCTTGTCTCGATCCGTACAGTCCTATTCACTTACGGGCACATGACCCAAAACCCAGTTTTGGTCATGTCCCGAGACAACTCCCTTTTGGCCATTCTCCATAAATGTGTCAATGAGTTTCATCCTTCGGTGTGACCCTTAGGTTTATGCATGTCAATAGATCAACGTAAAATCCCATTTTACTTGATCCTATTTAAGTGGCAACTAACGAGACTTTAGTATTGCCTGACACTACATAACGAATCGACCCTGTCGATTCTAACCTTTCCGTCGTCCCTGTCATTATCCTTTTATCTCCGATATCCTGATTGAGATAAGGCATAGAGCCGTCATCCTTATTATTCTCAATCACCGTTCCTTGATATGTGAGATGACTGAAGATATGATACCCAGTATCATGTGCATGGCCATGCTATTCTTCCAGTCACTCTCGATCAAGTGGCCGAGAACCGATATCTTTCCCATACCTTAGTATGAGGGATAAATCCCTTAGCCGTCTTTCGTGTCACTCATGTAGCCCGTCCCCAAGCCAATCCTGACCGTTATGGAAGCCCTGTTACGGACAACGTTAGGCTCAGGTCAAACTCAGTTGTTGACTACATAGCGATCACAAAGACTCCTTGGTCTAAGGATACATGACAAGCTACAACACTGAATATGTTCATGACTTAATCTATGGCACATATTCAGGGCGGGTCGTCCAATATCATGTCCCACATGATATCTATGATCAGACTCCGGAATCCCATTCCAATGACTAACAGAACGTAAGTCATAAAGAGCCATCTTTCATATTAGTCGCTTCTAGTGAAGCTTTGTTGACTAGGGACCCATCGAGTGTGATCTATCTCGATCTATGGTTCTATTCGCATGGTGGGCATAGATCAGAGCACACATCGATATATTACTCCAACACATAAGTAATATAAAGCCGCTTTAATTTTATTGCTAACGATGATATATACATTTGGACATTTAGGATTGAACTACGGGCACTAGGACTAACACTCCGGGGACATAAACTCCACCTTAATCCCGATCACCTTCCATTTACGCAGCATCATCGCACATACGATGTTCTGGTTGTAGGTCCGATCCCCTGCGACCTTTGCTGCAAGAGAAAACTGGTATGACCCGGTGGTGAACAGTGGGACTCCCTCTTCCGACACCACTACCTCGTCGTCCTCATCCTCCCAGTCCGGGACCGGGGATATACGGTGTGGTTGGAGCTCAGATGACGACCCCGGCGGGCTTCCAGCGACCGGACAGTCCAGCCTTGGGACCGGTATATGCTTCGACGGCGGGAGATAGCGAGTCACCACCGGAGAAGGGGGTGGCCGAGGAAGGGATATCAGATCCCTGTGATTCTCCCTCTCCGTTGAGCTGTGTCAGGCGTAGGGTGGGATTGGCGCCGAAGGCGGTGGAGACACGCCTACGGTCAAAGGCGCGCCCGGCCTGTCTTTCAGATCCAAAGGCCGCGGTGACAACCGAGGATGGTGCACCGGGAGAACAGGATCCAGCTCGATCAGCGGCGGAGGGACGGCATCGTGGCCGTCGTCTCGCTGTACGGAGACTTCGAGGCGATGGACAACCTCTGCATGGGGTCGGATCTGATTTGGGAGGACCATTTCCGGCCCGTGGGGACGAGGGATGGGAAGATCCGGCATCGGTCGGGTAGAAATGGCCGATATTGATGGAGGAAGGGCGGCGGCGGTTCTGCATGTGCAGACGGCTGTGGCAGCGAACACGGGGAAGAGGAGGCGGGACCGAGGAGAGACGGGTGTGTGGTTGGCGACGGCGACACTGTGGAGAGAGGAGGATTGTGTGAGTGGTGATGGTGAGGAGAGGGGTATAAGACGGTCGAAGAGGGTTGTGGTTGACGGCACCGACGACCCTAAGTAGGATAGAGAGAGACCTCACTTGGAGGTGTGTGGAGAGCTTTAAAAAAATAAGAATACATTTCAAAACTTTATAGCGTTAACAAATCTAGTAATTTATTATTTGTTCTTTGGGAGGACAAAACTACCATCAAACTGTAAACATAAAACTCAATTTTAAAATAATTCCCAAACCTAAAATAAAATCCATCTTGAAAACAAAACAAAAAAAGTATTTTTAGATAATAATTAAAAATAAATATTTGTAACATTTAAATTAATATATAATTTTTTTATATTAAAATATATAAATAAATCAACCAAATCTAGATTTATTTTTATGTTAGCCTATTTTATCGATATATATTTTTTGGACAAAAGTTTTAAGACCTAGTCGTCGTTGTGCCGCCTCTGGCTACTGCTTTTCTTCTTTTCCTTCTCTGATTCAAGACCTTTTATGGCTTGTTTTGCCTCTTTCATTTTAGCATACATGGTATGTTCATCCCTATTAGTGTATCATCGGAAAATCCCTTGATTTCTGGTCGATTTGGTCGTCTTTTTATATCTTTTTTTTTTGCAGGACTTAGCGACAATGCTATTATGAAACTGTTCTCCGGTGGATTGTGGAAGTCTGAGGTGTTGGTGGGCGACTATATGAGAGCTCATCTATCATGTGGCTTGGGAAGCAGGTCATCAACGAAATAGAGACCGGAAGCGCCACATATGCGTTTTGATGATCGCGGGAAGCTGATAAGAAGCAACGACCCGCTCTTTGATCATACTTCTCATTCTTGTAAAGACCTCCTCGGATACTTTCGGGTTGAAGTAGACTCTTTCCAAGCATCTCGCTTTGAGATTGTTTTACACCCCATACCATTCAGAGTCATCGCCGTCATTGGATCTACAACTAGAATATCACCATTGTATTCAAAGAGTCGAGGAGACAATTATTTCCCAACCCTAACGTTCGATCTGAGAGTGCACCGTGACTCGTACCATTTCGATTTGTCGAGTCACGAATCCCCATCTAAGTCACAAATAAGAATACGATGACGCTCGAAGATCAAGACGCAAAGATTTTTGTTTTGATAAATTAAAATTCTATATATCAATTAAAATCTCAAATTTATAATTTAGATCTATAAATGATCATATTTGTCGTTATTTTTTTAGGAAAAGGTTTTAGATGATTTAAAGTTAATTCTTGTGTTGAGAATTTGCAAACTAATTTGGATATTTCTATTGTTTTTATTGTAAAATTAAACAAATTTTCATAAAGAATCCAACATTAAAAGCATTTATGTGAAAATGTTATTACTCTCTAATCTAAAAATAAAAAAGATTCAATCCCTTGAGAGAAGGGCATTTTAGCGAAAAAGGATACAATCCCGGATCAGCATTGCGAGCTTATTTTAGCACTACTGAGTGCCAAACAAACAGACCTTACCTTACTACCACCAAAAATCTCTCTACAGATCTCTGACAATGATTTATAAGTAAACCCTCTCTTCTCTCTCTCTCCCCCAAAACCCAGATCGAATTTGGAATCAGAGACATGGAGATCCCAGAAAAGCTCGTAAAGTTGAGGTACCACATCCTCGCCGCTCTCCTTCTGGGCGTTTCTCTCTCCTCCCTCATCCTCCTCGCTCCCAGATTCCTCTCTCTCCTCGCCTACTTCTGGCCCCTCTTCCTCTCCACCGCCCTCTTCCTCGCCGCCGTCCTCCTCATCGGCCGCACCTCGCCGCTTCCCTCCGCCGCCCTCAAACCCGGGGAAGATCTCTTGGATTACGTCGCCGGACAACCTGACGACGCCGTACTGGAAACTGCTTTGCAGGAGGAAAACGACGCCGTAGTGGAGACTGCTTTCCCGGATCGCACTTCCGAGGAAGACGACGCCCACTAAACGACGTCGCATGTAACTCTTTCATTTTTCTCTAACCTTTTTTCCGCTATTCGCCGGTAGTTTTGTAGTTGGTGGATTTTTAACCGCAAAGGTCAATAAAAGATCAACGCCGACATGTCGTTTCATTCCCTTGATTTTTCCATTTATATTTTGTGTATTTTGTAAAGTATAGTGTTGGAGAGTGGGATGGAATTGACATGAAATGGTCACTCCACAGTGACTGAGGTAGGAAGATGATTAGCCTTTATGAAAAAATCTCAAATTGCTCAAAATCCTAGGGTTTCGGGTCCCACTGCTCAAGATTCGTACTTGGTACACGTGTCTTCTTTGACGTGGGGACCACAATGCCGACGGTCCAAACTGGGCTCATGTAATAAAAAAAACACCCACTTGTAATTTTTGACTTATTCTTATGACCTAAAAAAGCACCTTGATTTTGTCGGATTTTCACCAGATTTATATATAAATATGAAAATCAGCCTTTTTTAGACGAATCAACCATTGATTTGAATATACAACTATAGAGGTGAAATCGGTACAAACAATTCTTAACCTAAAAACTAGAGAACCAATCTTAGCCACACACACTTAAGATCCAACATTCACCATGATGTCACATAATCACCCCAATTTCACTCAAATTCACGCCACTTTCATCATTTCTCACACAAGCAAGGGTATAATTATAAAAGCATGGTGTCATGTGGACAAATGTCCATTTTTTTCTTCACCAATTCACTAATTTAATATTTCCCGATTCGTTTAAATTCCGATTAGCTTCAAACTTGCGCCAATATTTTCATTTTTTCAAGGGCTTTAAATCAAGATCAATCATGAATATATTTTGAAGCACGAAAATAAAAAGGTATATCAGGGTGATAAAAATAATGTTGAGTGTTGATAAATCTTAACTAATAAATGTTTTATATCGGAGGTATCTACCTAGTGCTAAATGTTGATAAAAACATGTACATGAGGTGATAAAAACCATGTTCAGTATTGATAACAAGTGTGATAAACTAGAGTTTAGCGTTGATAAAAAAAACATGTGATGAGGTGATAAAAACATATGTAATTTAATGGTAAACATAGTGTCTAGTGTTGATAAAACTAGTGTTCATAAAAACACGTGATGAGGTGATAAAAATCATGTTCGTTTTTGGAAAATGAGGTGATAAAACTAGTGTCCAGTGTTGATAAAACCAGTGTAAAGTGTTGGTAAAACCAATGTACAGTGTTGACAAAAATTACCCAGATATAAATTATTTTAAATTAGCCCCGAAATAATTCTTTTTTTCGTGCTTCAAAAAAACATGTGATGGGGGTGATAAAACACACGTAATTTAATGATAAACCTAGTGTTTGGTGTTGATAAAACTAGTGTTCATAAAAAGCACGTGATGATGTGATAAAATCATGATCAGTTTTGGAAATGAGGTGACAAACCCAGTGCAAAGTGTTGATAAAACCAGTGTAACAGTGTTGATAAAACCAGAGCAAAATGTTGATAAAAATTACCCATGTATATATATTTTTTTAAAACCAGCCCCGAAATAATTTTTTTTTCGTGCTTCAAAGTATATTCATGAGTGATCTTGATACAAAGCCCTTGAAAAAACAAAACTAATGACGCAAGTTTGAAGTCAATCGGAGTTCAAATGAACTGGGAAAAATTAAATTAGTGAATTGGTAAAAAAAATATGATAGTTTTACTAAAAAGCCCTTCCCACTTACTAAAAAATGCTGTTTTTTTTGCAGTCAACAACTCAATTGTATCTCATCCCTCCATTCTTAAAATAGATGGCTTAGATTGGTTCTCTAGTTTTTAGGTTAAGACATGGTTTGTAATTGATTTCTCCTCAACAACTATATACTTAAAAAGTTTCCTTTCGGGACATTGAGAAACCCTAGTTATGTCTACGCTTTGCGTCCATGGTGTCTCCATCCTCTACCCTCACTGTTCCGACCCCGGACTTCGCCTTGACTCCCGCTGCTGTTGCCATAGTCGGCCTGAGCCCCTCGGCACCCATGCGCAAGGCGTCCCCTGAAGGAGTGGATGTAGGACATTCTGTGGCGCCTAAGACCCGCCGGCGAAGGAGACCCAAACAAGTCTCGATCGTGCCTGGTGTCCCCGCCCTTCTCACCACCACGGAACCGAGCGACACCCTAACCAAGCCGGCCTCTACAACATCGCCGCCTCCGCGCGAAACCCTAGCCAATCCGGCCTCTGCAACCTCGCCGCCTTCGTTATCCTTGGCGGTGATCTCGTTCGTTGTTGGTACGACGCAGATGCCACCGACTAAGTTGCGCCGGGGCCATCCGATTAGAGCTCGAGCGGCTCCGCCAAAACCTAAAGTGACGGTGCCAACCTTAGGAACTGAGGCGCTGCCTAGGGTTTCAGTCCTCCTGCCGGTTACAACCCCTCCCCACAATGTTTCAGTACCTCCACCCTTTGAGTTGGATCCTACTTTCTACCGTGACCCTACTAGAGGCAAGGCCCCGATGATTGGTACCGGGGTCGTACCTCGGGCGAAGCTGCCATCAGATCTTCCTAACCCAGAACGCCTCATGCTGGGTTCAGGGAGACGTTTGCCTAATTGGGATAGAATCTGTCTCATCCTGGCTTGTCTGATGATCCCGGAGGGGATGGTGCGGGGGAGACCGGACCTAGCCTCGGAGGGCATGCCATCTCCGCCAACATCGGATGATCTGGAGCTTCATGTCTCGATGTCGACGCTTCAGGACAATGTCTCTTCCTGCTTAATAGAGGATGACGAGGAGGTTGAGGTATTAGTTCCTTATTCTCCGGTTAATTCAACTGTTATATCTCGGCAGCAGTGGGGAATGGTAGGGCGGCTCTGGTCGGATAAGACACCTCGAAATGAGTTACTTTTGAGGGTTATCACTGTTGCGTGGGGAAAGGCTTCGGATGGACTGGTCGTTAAGGACCTAGGACCGGGTTTATTCGGTTTCTACTTTGCAACGGCTGAGGCTAGGCTTGGGTCAGGGACAATGAGCCCTGATGCTTTGATGGTCGACCCTTATTGTTGGGGGACCTCAGCCCTTGTGTTCGGGATCCCCCCGCCCTGTATCGCCTACAGCTCTAGGTCCAAGTGAGGGGTTTCCCTTCATTGGTTTGTACACAAGCGACGTGTCGTACCATTGGTGACACTTTAGGGTCTTGTGTGACGGTGCCATGCGATCAGTGGGGGATGTGCTGGGGTGGTACAGTGAGGGTCCGCTACTGGCATCTCATGGAACGATCTCTTTGTCGAGGGTAGGTGCTCCGATTTAATGATTTTTCGGATCCGGCCAAGGTCGACCTTACTTACACTAAACTGTCAGGGTTCTGCTATAACTGCGGGAGGATAGGACACGTGGTGCTAGATTGCAAGATGGAAGTCCGAGGCAACCTGAAGTTCGAGACTTTTATGTTGGAATATCAGAAGGACAAACAGAATAAATTATATGCCACAAATAGGGAGGAACCGAAGCAAACACCTCCGGTGTCACGCCCCAAATCCGGTTCTTGTCCGGACTCAAGGCGTGACTAGGAATAGGTGATTTAAGAGGTAACAATTCAACAATAAGTTCCTGAAAACTCCAATAAGAAGCTCGAATCCACAAAATTCAGTTTAAAACATAAATAACCCTCCAGGGGTGTAATAATAATCCTCCACAAAATCTGTTCCAAACAAAAAGAAATAAACGCGAAGTCTCTACAGACACCCACACCGAGAAGCTCCCGAGCCTCTACTCCTCAATCAAGCCTGTAAACACAACAATGAACTCACAGGGGTGAGCTTACGCTCAGTAAGGAAAACACATAACAAAGTGAACCTTATACTCCATAAATCAACAGCAAAGTCAACAAGATAGCTCATAACGAATACGGGTAAAAGGTAAACCAGACAATGCCGTGGCACATGAAGTCTCCACCCTCCGATCCACATATGATGTGTCCTCTCGGATTTTCCCTCAAATCCAGAGGAGACGCATAACATTGAGGCAACTGGAAACAACCCTTCGGGGCGCTTAACATCGGGATTCTCAGAAACGTCTCCAAAGGATTTTATGTCCTCGGGAACCAAGGTATTACTCCCATAGGAAGCATACACTTGGGCAATTCAATAATAATCAGTTAATAATTGAGTAACGCACTCAACCGAAACACGAAATAATCCAATCCCAACAACCACCAATTCATTGCCACACAGAGCTCACACATCACCAATTCACCACAACACACAGTACACGAATCACATAATCATAGTACACCGATCACACAATCCCAACTTACCGTTCACTTACCAGTCTCGAACCAACGGGGCATCGATCACCTGATTGCACCGCTCGGTACAACCAGTCATACTCGATGTTCCAAGCAACCATTTAAGTAAATCAAGTAATCATTCAAATACATTCAATAGTCAAGTGGGAGTTTAATCAACCAATCATAAAACCTTTAAACGAGCATTCACACATGCAATTCAACTAGTTCCGTTAGACTCTTTAGCCTATCCACTAACAACCAACAACCAAGCATGTGATCCTAACACGCAACTAATCCGAGGGCTTTGCCAAGGCTCCTCTACCAGACAAACAATTCCCAAGTATTGAAATCGAGTTACACTAGTGATTGGCGTCCTATTCATTCACCACTAGACAATTCTGGTTATTAGTAATTGAAAGACAACTATTCTAGTTATTCGCATCCTATAGGCATATCTATGACCTTTCCAATTTTATTAGCCTAACATGCATACTAAGCATTGTAAACGAGGGGTTAAGGCTTTCCCTACCTCAAGGTCTTCCTCTCAACACTTTGATGAAGCCCGGTGGTCACCACTCCGTTCTTCACTCGGGTCCCGGCGTGGTCTTCGCTCCTCTAGCTCGATCCCCAACGTCTTGGACACAAAGAAACGTTAATTAGACTCCATTTAAACAGCAAGTAAGACCACCAAAGCCCCTCCAAAGTTCAGCTCAAAACCAAGATCAACCAAGGTGAAAAACCCTCGACGAAACCCCCACCCTGGTCTGCCACGGACCTGGTCACGGATCCGTGAGGCCAACCATCACGGTTACCATCACGGAGCCGTGACGAGTGCCATCACGGACTCCCTCACGGAGCCGTGACGTCGCCCGTCACGGGATCCGTCACGGATCCGTGGCGCACCAGGGCGGTTTCGCCCTTCTTCAACCTCCAGCTCCTTTTCTCCGAAAAACCACCTTCAAACCCCAAATTTTACCCCTTCCAACTCCCAAAACAGTCCAAATCCTTCAATACTCATCTACCCATGGTAGGAATCAACACACAAACAAGTTTCCAATGATTCATCAAATCAAAACCAACTTAAAAGCTCCAACAAACTAATGATTTCTCAACAAAAACCCAACCAAGCTTCTCATCAACAACATCTCCCACCATTTCTACTCAAACCCAACAACATCTAGCAATTTCACCCAAAACCCATGAAAAGAGATTAAGGGAAATGAGGACTAGAGAGTTCCATTACCTCTAGAAGATGGAGATGAAGAAGATGGTAGAGATTTTGAGGAGGGATGGCTAAAGGAAGGCTTCAAGTGGCCTCTCCTTCCTTGATTCTTCTTCAAAGCTCCATGGGAGCTCTTCTCTCTTGCTCCTACTCCAATTTTCGGCTACACCCAAAAGAATGAGTTGAATTTGCTTTTCCAATCTCATATAATACCTAGATGTGTCCAGTGACCAAAAGCCCTTGAGCTAGAATCCCTTTTAGAAGCTTTTGGGAGGGTAAAAGGGTCTAAGACTACTCCCTTTTCTCTCTTTCAACCAAAAAGGGACAAGTGTCCACATAGGTTATTTACTTTTCCAAAATAAATTCCAGCACAATAAAATAATGCTTTTAGTCGATAAAAAGTCTCGTTTTGACCAAAATTGACTTTCTCCAACATTGTACTCAAACGAAAGGAATTTCTCCCCTTAAGCCAACCGTGATGATGGCTAATTCGTTTGGGTTCCGGAAAAGTCCCGAGTGACTTCTTGAGTCATCGGTTGACTTTTCGGTAGCAAGTCAAACTTGCTTGAAAAGCCGTCGGTTCGACCGGGAGCGGGTCTTACATCCGGGCTTTGGGAGCCATCCCCATGTGTTGTATCTAAGGGTCCTCCCAGTTCTAAGGGTTCCTAAGGAGGGTATCCGAGTGTTGTACCTACCGCACAGTGGCTCGGAGGGTCAAGGGAGTTGACCCGGGCTGGAAGAAATTGGTTATAGGCCAACTTTTGGATAACCGGGTCCTACAGCTCCAACGCCATATCTGAGGGGAGGGGAGCCCGGTGCTGCTGGCTTGGAAGATAGTGACGTCCCTTTTATTTCCAGGATCAAGCGACCTACTACGGACGTGCCTCGGGATGATCAGGTGAGGGATGGTAAACAGCCTCGCCAAGAGGAATGTTAGACACCAAGTACCGGCTTTGGAGGGGTCCCCGGTATAGGTTATACCTCCTTCTGCTGATGCACCCTTGGCTCATGAATTGGACCGGGACTTCTAGTACCGTCTTCTCACCACCCACATTTCCTTCTTGCCTTTATGGCGGCCGTCGGGGCATACCGACATCAATTTCTTTCAAAACCATCTATGGTAATTATAGTGATAAAAAGATCTTTGAGACGGTTCTCTTTGTGTTCTTTTTGAGTGGTCAAGGAGTCTGTTCTTTGACGCACATCTTTGTTAAGTTTTGATACTAATAAAATTTACATCTTTTAGTCACAAAACCAATTGATTTAAATATAATTTAAAAACTCTCCGTCCATACCATAAGTGTTGTGGGTGTTATAAGAGAGCATCTGTTATGGATAATAATTTTGGGACAACCTCATCGTTGATTTTGTCGGAAGTCCTTGAAAAGCAATCATCTCGGAATCGAGTATGCAACTTTGTCCCTTTGCAGCTTCTTCTCCGAAGAAGTTCTCGGTCGAAGCTATTTCTTCTTCGACATATACAGCAAAAACTGAGAAAACGTTTCTTCGATTCTGGTCATAAATCTATTGATTGGAATGCGAATCTTTTTATTCTTGTCTATTCCTTATTCCTCCCATCTGATCCCTCTTCTACAATTCTGATACCTCTTAATTTGTAATTTTAATGTGCATATTGAACCTTGTATAACAACTCATATTAGCATGATTTAGATGCATATGATGTTTTTATGGATCTTTTATTTTTGTTGCAATGATCATTTTTTTAAAGCATTTGCTGTAAATGTCGCGCAATAAGTAACTTCGAGAATTTGGTTGGCAATCTTGATCGTCTTCTCAGGTAGGGAAAACCTGCTTGATTTTCAAAATCAAATCCTTTGCTCCGTGGAGTGGTGATTCCTTTCCTGCCTCATCATGATTCAATTATCATTGATTAGTGGCTTTCCAACTCCTTCGAATTATGGGTTGATTTGCAAAATATTCTCAATTGAGTTGTTGTTGTACATGAAACCTTCTCTTCTTTCTAACAAACTATTATACGTTTTTATCCCTACAGAACTCTCGATTGGGCTTAAACCTTTATTCGATCTTGGCTCGATCAGGCCAAATCTTTGTTTTCGAGATTCAATTAGATCATGTTTAATTAATGGCATTCTCAAAATAGTACAAAAATAATCGGGTCTTTAGACCTTATTCGTTCTAGTACCATACTGTGACATCCACTGAATATACAAGTCATTTGAGGGGAAAAAATTCAATTAGACCCCAAATCGGTCCATTAGGTGATAAACCACAACAAACACTCTAATTTGTGTGTCATCCCCTGATACGCAATATTTTTAATGCACGACTTTATTCCACAATGGGTTTGTGTAATAGGATGACGAGATAATCAAGATATGAAAAAATCCAGTCCAAATGTGGAAAAGTATCAACCCAACACAAGCTATGTCTTAATGCAATAAACACATCACAAATACAATAACAAAAGCGATGCCGAGGAAGCGAAGCATATCATGTAAATACGAACTTGTTAAAATTTAAGTGTCGTAAAAGATATTTACGCATCAATATCATCTGAAGCTAAGAGAGCATGGGGTTTTGGAAAAGCTATAGGCCTAAAAGCTAAAGGTAGTGAAGAGGGTTTTGGAAAAGCATCTAAGCTTATTGGAAGATAAAAAGAATCCATGTGTAGATATAGAAGTGGGATCAGAAGATGAATTTGTAGACCTAGACAAGGATTTTGAGGATCCAAGCATGCCAGGCACTGCCTTCTCTTATTAATTAGGTATGAAAGTCCTCTCCTGGAATGTGAGAGGCATTTCTTCCTCACAGAAGAGGAGAAGTTTTAATAACTTGGTGCACAAGCAACATCCCAATCACTTTTTCTTGCAAGAATCTAAACTAGAAAAAATCCCTAATGGGTTTCTCAAGTCTTGTGGATTATCTTAGGGATGGGAGTTGATCCATGCTCTTGCAGATGGAAACTCAGGGGGGCTCATTACCTTTTCGAAAACAAATGACTATACAATGTCAAGCTTCAAGTGTCTACAAGGAGCTCTAATTTGGTTGGGTATATCCAAAGGTTTGAAGAAGAATTGTTGTCTAATCAATATCTATGCTCCTTGTTCAAGAGCAGGAAGGAAAAAGCTTTGGTCAGAAATAAGTGGTTTTATCACCTCTTTATCTCCATCTCCTATCTTATTAATTGGGGATGATTTTAATGTCACCCTCTCTATGTCTGACAGAGCTACTCAGAGACCCTATTCATCAGATATGAGGGATTTTCAAAGCTTTATAAACACTATGGGTGTAATTGATCCGCCTTTGCAAAATGGCAAGTATACTTGGTTTGGTGGAGGATCTTCTGCTTCAAAGTTGGATAGGTTTCTTGTCTCAATGGATTTCCTTCAAGCATATTCTGCACTCACTCAATCTGCTCTCCCAAGGTGTATTTCAAATCATAGACCAATCATGTTATTTGACAATATAGTAGATTGGGGGCCATGACCCTTCAAATTTCTGAATGTCTGGACAAAAGATGGAAGATTCTATAGTGCTGTAAAGATGTTTTGGCAAGGTCTACAAGTGGATGGATTGCCTCATTATGTGTTATGGATGAAGCTGAAATTACTGAAAGGCATGCTCAAAGATTGGAATGTAGAAGTCTTTGGAGCTTTAGATACTCAAATAGCAGGGTTAATATCTTCAATTGACAAGCTGGATAATGTGTTGAATTCCAGAAAGCTCACAAACAAAGAATGTTGTGATAGGGGAAAGCTTAAAGCAGAGCTGATCCAGAAATACAAATTACACTCTAAGCTTTGGAGTCAAAAAGCAAGAAGAAAATGGATCAATGAAGGAGATAAGGGATCAAAATATTACCATAGAATTGCAAACTTCAAAGGATCAGTCAAAAGAATATCTCATATATGAGCTAATGAGTGCATTCTATCCAATCCTGCAGAAATAAAAAGGGTTGATGCAGATCATTTCTCATTGAGGTTTTCAGCTTCAGTCTCTCAGCCCTTAGATCTGGATGAGCTTCCCTTTAAATCTTTAACCTCTGAGCAAGCCTTGCGGTGAGAAAGACCCTTTGAGGAAGAAGAAGTTCTTCAAGCTTTATTAGCTTGTAAGGGAGATAAATCTTCAGGGCCAGATGGCTATACTTTGCATTTTTTCCAAGTATGCTGGCCAATTCTCAAAGCTGATTTACTACTATTTATCAACCATTTTCATCTAACAGGGCAGATAGGAAAATGCCTCAATTCCTCCTTCATGACTTTAATCCCCAAAGGTGTTGGGTCTCGAGGTAGGGTTGGAGATGAACCAACTCGCAGCGGAAAATCAATGAAAACCAAGAGACGATTAAACCATGAAACAACTAACAAAGAATGGATTCACAAGAGAAAAATTCAGCACTATTTCTTACCAAAACAAAAACACCGGTTAACGAATGATTGGCTTGAGTCTCCAAGACGCCTACGTATCCACATGGGAATCAAAGCCACGTAGTTCTTCTCTTTGAGGACTCAAGAACACAAAAATGGAGGTGGAAACTAGCCAAACCCGAAATGGCCATGGAAGAGGGAGAGAAAATGTGTTTCCTATTCTTGTCTTGTCTTTGTTATGTTGAAAAAAGATGACTTAAACATAACAAAACCCATACTTGTCCAACTAAAGGCATGGGACAAGTATGGTGTCAAGTAAGGTGTAAATAGGACAAAGTATGGCAAGACAAGATTGGGTTAGGTGGTGAATCACCAACACCTTAATCCTTGTCTTGCTTACTTAGTACTAATTAATCAAGACTTGATTAATTAGTTCCATGGGCCTTGGTTGCATGGGCCTTTCATGGGCCTCTTGGAACATAGCCCGTGGCCATTTCCAACGAGGTCCCGTGATTCGCTCATCGCCTCCATGCCTTCCATACCGGAAATGTCCAACATTATCCGACGCGATCAATCCCAAGACTCCAAGCCTTGTCTCGATCCGTAAAGTCCTATTCACTTACGGGCACATGATCCAAAACCCAGTTTTGGTCATGTCCCGAGACAACTCCCTTTTGGCCATTCTCCATAAATGTGTCAATGAGTTTCATCCTCCGGTGTGACCCTTAGGTTTATGCATGTCAATAGATCAACGTAAAATCCCATTTTACTTGATTCTATTTAAGTGGCAACTAACGAGACTTTAGTATTGCCTGACACTACATAACGAATCGACCCTGTCGATTCTAACCTTTCCGTCGTCCCTGTCATTATCCTTTTATCTCCGATATCCTGATTGAGATAAGGCATAGAGCCGTCATCCTTATTATTCTCAATCACCGTTCCTTGATATGTGAGATGACTGAAGATATGATACCCAGCATCATGTGCATGGCCATGCTATTCTTTCAGTCACTCTCGATCAAGCGGCCGAGAGCCGATATCTTTCCCATACCTCAGTATGAGGGATAAATCCCTTAGCCGTCTTTCGTGTCACTCATGTAGCCCGTCCCCAAGCCAATCCTGGCCGTTATGGAAGCCCTGTTACGGACAACGTTAGGCTCAGGTCAAACTCAGTTGTTGACTACATAGCGATCACAAAGACTCCTTGGTCTAAGGATACATGACAAGCTACAACACTGAATATGTTCATGACTTAATCTATGGCACATATTCAGGGCGGGTCGTCCAATATCATGTCCCACATGATATCTATGATCAGACTCCGGAATCCCATTCCAATGACTAACAAAACGTAAGCCATAAAGAGCCATCTTTCATACTAGTCGCTTCTAGTGAAGCTTTGTTGACTAGGGACCCATCGAGTGTGATCTATCTCGATCTATGGTTCTATTCGCATGGTGGGCATAGATCAGAGCACACATCGATATATTACTCCAACACATAAGTAATATAAACCCGCTTTAATTTTATTGCTAACGATGATATATACATTTGGACATTTATGATTGAGCTACGGGCACTAAGACTAACAATCTCCCACTTGCCCTAGTTCCAATCTAAACTCTAATATGTCCCCATCGACTTTACATGTCTAACATGTTCAGGCAGTGACACTGCCTTAGTCAAAGGGTTGGCTATGTTATCATCTGTTGCAATATCGGTTATCTTCACTTCACCTCAGTTCAGTATTTATCTGATGAGGTGGATATGCCGCAGTACATGTTTGGATTCGTTATACGATCTAGGCTTTTAGCTTGCGCAATGGCCCTTGTGTTGTCGCAAGATGGATTCACCGGGCTGGATGAGTTTTTAATTACACCCAGCCCTGCCATGAATTTCCAAATCCACATAGCCTCCTTAGCTGCCTCTGCAGGATCCATGTACTTGGCCTCTATCGTAGATTCGGCAATGATATCTTGCTTTACGCTCTCCCAGCTAAAGCTCTGCCATTCAGCGTAAACACATATCCTGATTGACTTCTAAAGTCATCTGGATTTGTCTTGGAAAACTAGCGTCTAC
The DNA here is from genome assembly GCA_963921825.1 of Erodium maritimum. Lineage (NCBI taxonomy): Eukaryota > Viridiplantae > Streptophyta > Magnoliopsida > Geraniales > Geraniaceae > Erodium > Erodium maritimum. The sequence continues at coordinate 82,069,061 of OY997588.1, read as the reverse complement.
TCATCCTTCGACGACTAGTTCAGCATCATCTTTCCCCCGGGTTAGAATGATGTCTACTGGTACAACATAAGGCTTACGAGACGTCTGGTCTCATACATGTCATGGCATATATGATCGATCCTGCCCCCAGGCGCATAGGATTCTCATCATCCTTTTCAGCTCATCAGGTGTCTTAGGACACTGAGTCTTGCTGAGATGAATGCCATGACTAGTGGGTAAGAGTCCTTTCTTTGAATCGAGCATTAAGAACCTACTCAATGCCTTTTTCACATAGGTTCCCTGACTTAAATCCAAGACCCTCTTGGTGCGATCTCTACATATCTTAATCCTTAAGATATAAGAAGCATCGCCTAAGTCCTTTATTGAAAAACACTTCCTCAACCAAGCTTTAGTCTCGTGCAAGGTTGGGATGTCGTTTTCAATGAGAACCAGAAAGGTAATCTTGCTCCCTCTAGCCTTCTTATAAACGCAAGATTCATCCTCGTTCTTGATTAAGCCAAATCCAATTACAGCTTCATCAAAACGAAGGATCCAACTCCGAGAAGTTCGTTTCAATCCATATATGGATTTCAACAACTTATAAATCTTTCCTTTATTCTTCGGATCGTCAAAACCTTTGGGCCGAGACATACAAATGTACTCAGTCAAATTTCCATTTAGGAAAGCGGTTTTGACATCCACTTTCCATATCTCGTAATTATGATACGCAGTTATGTCAAGAAGAATTTGGATCGATTTTGACCATAGCCACCAGGGAGAAGGTTTCCTCATAGTCAATCCATGCCTATAACCTTTCGCCACCAGTTGAGCTTTGTAGGTCATAGGGTTGCCGTCCATGTCCATCTTCACCTTGAAGATCCATTTGCATCTGATGGTCATTACCCCATTGATGGGATCAACCGGTTCCCAGACTCGGTTGTCCGACATGGATTGCATTTCCTCCCTCATGGCTCCCAGCCATAACTCGGAGTTGGGCCCATCCACGACTTCCTGAAAGGTGGCTGGATCATCGTGATCCACCATGACTTCATTATCACCTCCGGATACCATATCTTGGAGGTGGAAGATTGATCCTTTCAAATCGCCTTGGACCTTCCGGAATTGTAACAGGAATTGGTTCTTACTCTACGACAATCTCTGGCTCCTTTCTACTGGGTTGCCAATTGGTTTAGACGGATCTGTACCATCCTGAATTTCTTCGAGATGCACAGTCCTCCCAATGACGTCTTTGGAAACAAAACTCCTTTTCCATAAAGACCCCGCCCCATGCGACGAACACCATGTTCTCACTGGGATTGTAGAAGTAGTATCCCCTTGTTGCTTTGGGATACCACACGAAGGTGTATATCTCAGATCTTGGTTCGAGCTTAGTCGAAACCAAATGTTTCACACAAGCTTCGTAACCACAAATCTTTAGGAAGGACAAAGCGGGCATCATCCCGTACCATTTTTAAAATGGTGTCCCTTCCACACCATTCGTCGAAGCCCGATTCACTATGAATGCGGTCGTCTCTAGAGCAAAACCCCTAAAAGAGATTGGGAGATCAGTCCAACTAATCATGGAACAGACCATTGTCTAACAATGTCCGATTTCTCCGTTTGGCTACACCTTTCAACTACAGTGACCTAGGAGGAGTCCATTCCAAAAGGATCCCATTCTCTTTTAGATGATCTAATAACTCTGTGGTCAAGTATTTTCCACCTCGATCCAATCGAAGTGCCTTAATACCTTTGTCGAGCTGGTTTTCTACTATAGTCTTAAACTCTTTGAATTTATCAAAAGCTTCAGACTTATGTCTCACCGAATAGACATAACAATATTTACTGTAATCATCAGTAAATGTGATAAAGTAGCTAAAACCCCTCCTGGCAAGTGAACTTATTGGTCTACACACATTCGAGTGTATCAGCCCCAATAATTCACCCGCCCTTTCATCGAGATCGATAAAGGGCACTTTAGTCATTTTTCCCATCAAACAAACCTTGCACCTATCGATCGAATAGAATTCGAATGAACCTGAAAGCCCGCACTTCTGAAGTGCTGATAGGCGCTTCTTGTTTATGCGACCCAAATGACAGTACCATAACAGAGTTAGGTTTAAATCGTTGGATTTAGACCTCTTGGTATTAACGGAATATATAGAACTTGAGGCATTGTTACCCATATCTAATATGTACAATCCTCCAACCATGTCAGTACTGGTATAAAACATATCATTGCATAGAACATTGAAAACTCCATTTCCGATATTAACATTATATCCTTCCTTGTCAAACACGGATACAGATATAATATTCCTACTAAAAGTAGCTATGCAATATACATTATACAATACTAAGACAAGGCCTCTTGGCAAAGCAAGACTCATGGATCCTACAGCAGTTGCCACAACTCTGAGGTCCATTTCGTGCTTTCCAAATCTCTCCTACTTTCAGCCACCATATATTAGTGCATGTGTGAGATTCAGTCATGGTATCTAATACCCATGAATCTTTGGAAGTAGAGAGATGTAGCTCTATAGAGTTAATACCGAATGAAGGCACGGTCCCACCGCCCTTCCTTAGATCATCCAGGTTTCCTGATGAAGGCGCAGTCCTACTGCCTTTCTTCAGATCATCCAAGCTATTTGATGAAGGCGCAGTCCCACTGCCCTTCTTTAGATCAGCTGTGAACTTCATGTAATCCCGGTTCCAATGACCAGGCTGTTGGCAGTAGAAGCAGACATTCTCAAGTGTCTCATCTTTCCTGCCAAGTGCGCATGGGCCCAGCCCTTGCCCCTTCCAATTCCCTTGTTGACCATCAGAATATCCTTGGATCCCAGATCCCTGAGATATTCTTCTCAGCAGTTAATGACACTTCATGTAACTCTGATATGGTCTTAGAGACAGCCTTGTCAAGGACATATTCTTTGCGTTCAGACTTGAGGACTATCCTCAAAATTCTGTACCAGTCCAAATAGTTTGTCCCATTTAGCTTGACCCTGTCAAGAATGGTTTTTAATGACAAACTATTAATGTTCGCTGAATTTGCCATTTGATCTACAACAGATAAAATTCAATCAGTAAACTGAATAAATTTTATGAAGATCAAGCTTAAACACCAACAATCAATTCTAAACCTTTAGAATCTGAAACCAAGATCCTTGATTCACTCGATTAAGCTGAACTAATGCTCACCACTTAATCGAGCTATGTAGGTAGGACTCCATCCAATCACATCCAATGTGACTCTTGGCTAGGGTATGTACTTATGTACACGACTTACCCTATCTGTTACCCTAGCTCAACCTCAGGCTGAGAATCGTAGTCGGGTCCACCAATTTTCAACTATGGCGCGTCACTATGTAGGTGCTCCGCTAATGCGCACGACACCCACATATGTCGTCCAAACCTACTACCCCGCTTTCCCATGGATGCTCCGCTAATGCGCACGACACCCATAGGACGGGGAGGTAGTAAGGTGTTGATAATTGGGAGGTATCGGACATGACCCGTTTTTACTTGTCCGGTTGTGTTTAAAACTTTGACACATCCTAGATGCGATGAGCACATCAACTACATTCCAAATGAAATGATGCCTCAAATTACATCCAATGTAATTCTTCCTTCGAACCCGTCAACTACATCCAATGTAATGACGATTCTAAGGGCTCACACACAAGGATTAAAATTCCAATTTTATCTTTGCATGTGAGGTGATATGCTCGGTAAATAAAGTTAAGCATGCAATTCTAAAACACAGAATTAATCATGCATAAACTAAACCAAGCATAAAGCGATAAATATGCACATAATAGCCCCCTAAACTAACTCCCACTAGCTTCTTGAGCTCCACCGACTCCAAGCCGATGCCAACACCCGAAAAGCCACCAAATGACCTTTTCGCCCTTTCTTCATCTTGAGTAAAATATTACAATTTAATACACGACTCGCAGGTCGGGAATAAATAAATATTACAAACAAGTGGTTCGACGACCACACCTTGAAAGAATAATTACACGCTAACACTAACGGCTCGCAGGCCGTGAAAATCGATAAATAATTAAATCGAGCTCGGGGCTATTATGTACACCATGCCAACATCACATCACACATCATGTTATCAAACAAGCATGTTATCAAACATCATGTGATTTTCCGGTTTTAATTAATAGCCAAGTTTCGAAATTTTTTGATGCTCGGTTTATCGAAACCGTTCAAAAATGAAACTTTTGAACATTTGATCTTCGAGTTCGTCATGACGGTTCCAAACTCGTCATAACTAACAAAACGGTTTAGCCTTGGCATATCAACCATCCAATGGTCATGCTTGGCCTAGCTCCGTCCAACGGAGCCCCGTTCGGTCCCGGTTTCGGCTCCCCGAGAGTCCCGCTCCCGAGACCCGAAAAATCAAATTTTTTTTCAAAATTTCCAGATTTGAAATAATTTTCAAAAATTCATTTTACATGCATTAAATCCATGAAAAAGAATTTAAAACATGTTATCAAACAATTTAGCAAAACAACATGCCAAAAAACGAAACTTTCAAGCAAAACCGAAACTTTGAACACCGTCTTGTGAATCCCGAAGGTAGCACGGATCTGATACCACTGTTGGGTCTCGAGGTAGGGTTGGAGATGAACCAACTCGCAGCGGAAAATCAATGAAAACCAAGAGACGATTAAACCATGAAACAACTAACAAAGAATGGATTCACAAGAGAAAAATTCAGCACTATTTCTTACCAAAACAAAAACACCGGTTAACGAATGATTGGCTTGAGTCTCCAAGACGCCTACGTATCCACATGGGAATCAAAGCCACGTAGTTCTTCTCTTTGAGGACTCAAGAACACAAAAATGGAGGTGGAAACTAGCCAAACCCGAAATGGCCATGGAAGAGGGAGAGAAAATGTGTTTCCTATTCTTGTCTTGTCTTTGTTATGTTGAAAAAAGATGACTTAAACATAACAAAACCCATACTTGTCCAACTAAAGGCATGGGACAAGTATGGTGTCAAGTAAGGTGTAAATAGGACAAAGTATGGCAAGACAAGATTGGGTTAGGTGGTGAATCACCAACACCTTAATCCTTGTCTTGCTTACTTAGTACTAATTAATCAAGACTTGATTAATTAGTTCCATGGGCCTTGGTTGCATGGGCCTTTCATGGGCCTCTTGGAACATAGCCCGTGGCCATTTCCAACGAGGTCCCGTGATTCGCTCATCGCCTCCATGCCTTCCATACCGGAAATGTCCAACATTATCCGACGCGATCAATCCCAAGACTCCAAGCCTTGTCTCGATCCGTAAAGTCCTATTCACTTACGGGCACATGATCCAAAACCCAGTTTTGGTCATGTCCCGAGACAACTCCCTTTTGGCCATTCTCCATAAATGTGTCAATGAGTTTCATCCTCCGGTGTGACCCTTAGGTTTATGCATGTCAATAGATCAACGTAAAATCCCATTTTACTTGATTCTATTTAAGTGGCAACTAACGAGACTTTAGTATTGCCTGACACTACATAACGAATCGACCCTGTCGATTCTAACCTTTCCGTCGTCCCTGTCATTATCCTTTTATCTCCGATATCCTGATTGAGATAAGGCATAGAGCCGTCATCCTTATTATTCTCAATCACCGTTCCTTGATATGTGAGATGACTGAAGATATGATACCCAGCATCATGTGCATGGCCATGCTATTCTTTCAGTCACTCTCGATCAAGCGGCCGAGAACCGATATCTTTCCCATACCTCAGTATGAGGGATAAATCCCTTAGCCGTCTTTCGTGTCACTCATGTAGCCCGTCCCCAAGCCAATCCTGGCCGTTATGGAAGCCCTGTTACGGACAACGTTAGGCTCAGGTCAAACTCAGTTGTTGACTACATAGCGATCACAAAGACTCCTTGGTCTAAGGATACATGACAAGCTACAACACTGAATATGTTCATGACTTAATCTATGGCACATATTCAGGGCGGGTCGTCCAATATCATGTCCCACATGATATCTATGATCAGACTCCGGAATCCCATTCCAATGACTAACAAAACGTAAGCCATAAAGAGCCATCTTTCATACTAGTCGCTTCTAGTGAAGCTTTGTTGACTAGGTACCCATCGAGTGTGATCTATCTCGATCTATGGTTCTATTCGCATGGTGGGCATAGATCAGAGCACACATCGATATATTACTCCAACACATAAGTAATATAAACCCGCTTTAATTTTATTGCTAACGATGATATATACATTTGGACATTTATGATTGAGCTACGGGCACTAAGACTAACAAAAGGTCCATCCATACTGACCTTTGATGATTATAGACCAATCAGTTTAATGGGAGGGCCATATAAGATCCTCTCTAAATTGATTTCTTCAAGGCTTAAAGAGATAATAGGCTTTTTGGTGGGAGATGAGCAAATTGGTTTCATCACAGGCAGACAAATCACATATGGGATTCTAATTGCAGTTGAGGTAGTTCAACATATCAAAAAAGAAAAAAAAACAAAAGCTCTTATCTTCAAGGCTAATTTTGAAAAAGCTTTTGACAATGTCAGCCGAGATTTTATTCTGAAAATTCTTACAAAAATGGGGTTTGGAGTGAAGTGGAAAATGTGGATGATGGCTTGTTTCAAAGCAAATGTGTCCATTCTGATAAATGGCTCTCCTAGCCCTGATTTTCAATTATTCAAGGGGCTCAGACAAGGGTGTGTTATCTCTCCTTTGATCTTTGTGCTGGTAGCAGAAGGTCTTAACCAAATTATTAAAGCTTCAATCCATCAAGGACATATTCAAGGTATCAAGATGAATCCAAAATGCCCTACAATCTCACATTTGCAGTTTTCAAATGACACTATCTTCTTCTTACATGCAAATCAGGAAGGTGTTTCTTGTTTAAAATATGCTCTTAAGTTGTTCAAAGTTGCAGTTGGTTTAAAGGTCAATTATGATAAGTCTCATGTTTACACATTCAATCTGTCAGAGGTAGAAGAGTTGGAGATCATAAGTACTCTCAATTGTCCAAAAGGGAATTTGCCAATGACTTATTTGGGGTTCCCATTGGCTGTCAATCCTATAAGAAAGTTCACATGGTCAGTTATCATTCAAAAGTTTAAAAATGCTCTGGGTTTGTGGGAGACCAAGTTGCTGTCTATGGGTGGAAGAATAACCCTCTTGAATTCAACTTTGGGAGCATTACCTCTCTACTTCTTCTCAATTATAAAAGTTCCTAAAGGGGTGATCAAGGAAATGATTAGCTGGCAGAGAAGATTTTTGTGGCATGGAAAGTCTTCCTCAAAAGTGTTCTGCAAAACCAATTGGAACAATGTTTGTAAATCAAAAGAAGATAGAGGGTTGGGAATAAAAAATTTAGAGCTTATGAACCTGGCTCTCCTAGCTAAGTGGTGGTGGAGATTTTCTCTGGAAAGGAATTCTTTGTGGAAATTAGTAATATGCTTAAAGTTTGGTTGGGACCCTAATGAATGGGATTTGAGTAAGTTTCCAGAAGTAGGAAGCTGCTGTTTCATGGCACAAATTATGGATCTGGTAAAGGATCAAAGATTCAGTAACTTCTTTGGTATTAGAGGCCTGTCATGGAGAATTGACAATGGAGATAGAGCTTTCTTCTAGGATGACATATGGTGGGGGCAAACTCCTTTCAAATATCTGTTTCCAAGGATATACCTACTATCTCAAGACAAAAAAGCAATAGTTTCTGAAGTTTATGAAGTTCTGGGTTGGGAAATCATTCTCAGAAGAAGTCCTAGAGGTTGGGAAGAAGATGAATGGGTTATGCTTAACACAGTTCTGGATGGGGTTAGGCTTAATAAGTTTGAAGACTCCTTGAATTGGGTGTGGGATGCAAGAGGATTCTCAGTTAGAAAACTTTATTCTTTGCTTGCTCAACAAGGAACACAAAATGCTCAGACCATTAGCTGGACAAAAGCTCTTTGGTTGCCTGGAATTTCTCCAAAAATATCAACATTCTACTGGATGGCTTGCTTGGATATTATTCCCTCAAAATGCTATCTGGAAAGGAGAGGTCTCAAGCTATCTTTGGAAGAAATTATTTGTCCAATCTGTGATTGGGACTATGAAGAGGGTAGTCATGTCTTGCTGCATTATAAGAGAGCATGATAAGTCTAGGGGTTGGTTGCTTCTTGGTGGGAATTAGTTTCATTGTCCCTGGTTCAATAACTATCCTTCTAGCTTCCTGGTTTACCTTGGTAGACAACAAAAAGTTGAAGAAAACATGGAAACTTTTGGTGTTACTGGTTTGTTGGCATATCTGGTTAGCCAAGAATTTATATCTCTTTCAAGACACTATTCTTACTGCTGAGGATATATTCTCAAACATTCTCAATTATTCTTATAATTGGGAAATATCAAGATATAAGAGAGCATCTTTTAAGTTCTCATTTCTGATGTGGAAGACTAAGCCTAGATCCTGCTTTCTTTGGAAGTTGGTTCCAGTCTGATGGAATTGCTTTTTTTTTCACTCTGGGTTGGGGCTGGGTTGGGTGTGGGTGGTTTGTTGGGTCGGTCTTAGTTGAGGGGTGAGCTGGTGAGGTGGTCTTGTGTTTGCTTTTGGGGTTCTCCTTGGCTGGTGTGTGGGTTCTCCTCTTGGTTCTTCCTCTCATGTTGTTTTTCTTGTGTGTGGGTTGGTCCCTTAGGTTGAGTGTTCTGTCAGTCTCTCTTCTGGTTGGTTTGATGTGCAGGTTAGTCCTCTGAGCTCTTATTTTTGGCTCTCAAGCATTGAACAAAAGGACTGATACCTAAAGGTCCATCGAAGTCCAACTTCCTCCTTCCTCTGTTGATCTTATCTTCTATATGGTGCAGCTTGGTTCAAAGACCAGTACTTTTGGCTATTCTTGATATCCTTCTTACAATCACAACATCCTCAGTCCAGGTTGATTTTGAAGCTACAATTTCAAGCCTGTTGAAAGGGAATCTCTGAAGTCCGTGCTGAGTGATACACATGCGTGCGGTGCAAGCTATACTCACGGTCCTTAAGAAAACGTGAGGCTCAAGTTTCCTTGTTCGAAAAGTCTGACAGAAAGTTACCCTGGTGTTCTTTAATTTTCAGTCTCGCAGTTACTTTCTTGATGGTCCAAGTGACACCCCTTTGAATTGTATTATAGTTGGTTCTTGTTTGGGTCTTGTCGTGGAGACTCGTAGCGGTTTTTTTACCCTATTTTCTTTTCGTTATTTGCTCTTATCAGATAGATGTGTCTATCTTCGAGCTTTTGGGATTCTTAGTGTAATCCATTGTAACTCCTCTTTTCACCTCAAGAGAGGTTTCATTTTTAATATATGCTTTGCCGATCAAAAAAATATATATAACACACAAATATGAACACTATTGCATACGAGCATCGACGAAGCAAGTTTTTTTTAGTGATAGGCACATCATATGTGAATTTACGATAATACATAAATTAAAATAATTTATACTAACATTAAAAATATTAATATTTTATAAAAATATATAAATGACTAATTATTACGACGTTGAAGTTTTATATTGTAAAACACTTTCTTTGTCAATATAATAAAAAATATATATCTTTCTCGATGTATACAATCATAGTACCATTCATTCATTGGTCTCTCATCCAGTTTCTCAACTAATTCTTAATGATGTTCGTAACAAAAAATACTCTTCACGTATTTTCTTTTTAAATATCTCTTCATGAATATAATAATTTTATTAGAAAAAAAATAGAATCAGAAAATTTAAATAATAAGAAACGTAAAACAATGAAGAATTTTAAATGTTGAGAAACATAAAGCAAACACAACGTCTATATATATCCATCCAAAGCATAAGACATATTGGTTGGCTAAATCAGTTGTCCATCGAACATCTTGCGTTATATTCTCGATCTTAAGGCTATTTCCATTAATTGACATTCTACGTTAATGGTAAAGGTTGTCATTTGGAGCTCAAGAGAAAAAAAAAATATGATTATAGTGCTTCTTGACGGTCATCTTAATCTTATGTGCAAAAAAAAACCAAAATGCAAATCAATGAAAAATTCACCAAGCACAAAACTCATGTATATTCAACTAAAAACCTTGAGAACTGACATTTAAAAATAGTAAGATATAATGGCAAACCATCCAAAATATAAGTGCTCCTCATATGGAACTCCACCAGGGACTTAAATGAAACATATTTTCGTACATTTGCACGGTCCTCTCAATGCTCTCTTGTATGACCGTGGGAGGCTCTCTCGACAAGGTACAAGAGTTGTATGAAGGGTGGGCAGCTCCAAGTGTTGTAGATGGTACACTTCCTCCAAGGATAAAGCTTGAACGAATCTGGTTGCAGGTGCTTTGATTAAAGGAGGAGCACCCTCGTCTCAGCGTGGAAGTGTGTAATCTGCCTCTAGACAGTTGAGAAGATTGGGTTCGCAACTTTTTGCGTCGTCCGAACTGTTTGGTTTCATAACGTTCTTGTCGGAGCTATCTGCATCAAAAGCCATTGAAACCTTCAACGGGTATCGTATTAATGGTTATGATTTGTGAGGAACCAAAAACAGAGCACAACTCATGTTGGTGTGACAGACACGGTGTAAAACCCGCTTCGTTTCGTTAAGGTATTAATTTGCAAACGAGAACCTTAGGGTAAGTTTTTTGAAACGAGTGCAAAAAATAAAAAAAACAGGTATGGACCAAGCCAGGCCCGCAGGCCCAGCCCAGCCCAGCCCAGCTGAGGCCCAATCTGGTCAGGGATGGGTATATAACCCATCCTCACACTTCTGAAACCCTAATCTATCCCTCACACTCAGCCGCCCTCACCCTCTTCTCTCTCTCTCTACCCGATCCGACCTCTCTCTCTCTCTCTCTTCGTTTTCCTCGCGGACCGGCACCGGCCGCCATCGCTCCGGCCGCTCTCCCATCGCCACCACACGCCGCCACGTCCCAGCCGAACCCCGACCTCCCTCTCCTCCAACCACCACGCCGTCTCCCTTCCATCTCCGTCCGACCACGCCCAGCTCCGACCACGTCCCAGCCGTCCCGTCCTCTTCTCCTCCGTCCCGACGCCGTCACCGCTCCGGTCAGCCACACGACTCCGTCCCCGAGCTCGCTGCCTCACCCTCCTCCTTCGTCTTCCTCACCAGCTCCGGCCGCCGTTCGCCACCGAGCTCCCCGTCCCCGCCGAAGAACAGGCCATCCACCACCGTCCCGTCCGAGCCCTAACGCGCCGCCGCCCTCTTCCCGTCAGCGATCTGCCCGTCCGAGACACGAACTGAGCTCCGTCGCCGGCGAGCTCGCCAGATCCGGAACGGGACGAGTCGTCCGGACCCGCGCCGACGCCGCCGTGCACCGCCGCCACGTTTCCTCACGGTTAGTTCTCGGCCCGTGGAAGCTCGGCCGACCAGTGCCGGTGGTCGGCCGGACCAAGCAGAACCGTTCTTCTTCTTCGCTTCCCCTTTTCTCGAGTTCGTTCAAATCTGGTCGGGATGGAACGGAGCTCCCGAAATGGAAGGGGACGGAATAGAAAAACGTAGATCTGGTTGTTTAAAGGATTGTTGTAATCGTGTAAATCTGATTTTGTAAAGATCGACAAAATATAAGTTATCGATACAATTATTCTTATGTTTTGAATAGATTTAAGTACGAACGGGTTGGGTTCAAACTGTTTGTAAAACGAAATCAGTGTTAGTTTAAAGATCAAATCCGTACCGTTTGGACGTAATTTAATTATCGATAAAACTATATCGGTTTAGGTTAAACGGGTTTTAAAAACGAAAGTCATTTATTAAGGTTAGACTCGAGTTGAGTTAAATCAAAAAGGGGGGGGGGAGCGAAATCAAATCGACTTTATAAGGGTTCTGGACCAAAATATCGAGTTTGGAAACGAACGGAAGGAAACCGTTTTGTCTTAAAATCAAAGACGGAATTAATTAAAGCAAGGGAGTTCAACGACGGTTTTAAGTTAAAAAGGGGTTTAAACTGGGTTTAGATCAAACCTGGGTTCGGTGCGCGGGTGCTCGAACCCGATCCGTCGTAACCCGACTTTTATCCCGCTCGAGTGTAAACGACAACTGTCAAGTTTAAAATGGACAAATCGTAGCCGTTAACTGAACGGCGGAACCGTTATTATTTTGGGCCTTGAGTTATTTATTTTCGACCGGTTCGTACTAGTTTAAAGTAAGTTAAATCTGTGTTCTTTTAGATCGAGCTGTCACGCCCCGATTTCAGTAAACCGAACTCGGGACGCGAACGTTTAGAATAAGAAAACACTTTGCGAACATTTCCATTAAAACAATTTACAATAACAATTTAGTTCAACAAAGGATAATTACAAATCAACAAAAACGTCCCACAAGCGGACAAAAGGCGAGGTATCCGTCGCTAGACTAAAAAGACAAAACCCGGACTCCGCTCCTAGCTCCACAAGCTTCGAGAGCTCACCTAGTCCGTCCCACGAACGGTACCTGTAGGAAAAACAGCTAGGGGTGAGCGTTCGCTCACCACCACGAATAACAGACTGACTACGGCATACTTAGCAGACAAAGCCGGTGACACCAACCACGACCGAAAAGACACACACACGACCAGTACCTTCCTCAACTGACTCAACATTCGGACACGTGATGTAGACCTCACACTACGATTGACGACCTCCTCCAAAGACACGACTGACAACCACGCAATACCAAACAAGATCGCAAAGGATCGCAAACCAGCTGCCAAGAACGCCCTCCCGGGACTCTAACCCGGTCAGGCCAACCCAAGAATGCTGCAACTTACCGGGACTCTAACCCATAAGCCAGCCGGAAAATACTGCAACTTACTGGGACTCTAACCCATAAGCCAGCCGGAAAATGCTGCAACTTACTGGGACTCTAACCCATAAGCCAGCCAAGGTACGCTCACAAACCCAAACCACACACGCGCGGCCAGGACCCCTTTGTTGGCGGGCGGGCCCCCTACCCCGTCTGAACATGCAGACGCGTGTGATCGTGGACCCCCGTTTCATGAAGCGGGCCCCCAACCTCAGGTAACCACAATCACAATCACAATCACAAACACAATCACAAGCAAGTTCAACAACCAGCAACAGCACATGTTCAACACTCACAGGCACTCATGGCCACCAAGACACCAACAGTAAAACTCGGACTTAACAGCCCCACAGGCACTCACGGCCTACCAAGACACACCGATAGTAAGACTCGGACTCAACAGCCCCACAGGCACTCACGGCCTCCCAAGACACACCAATAATAATACGGGCTCTCAAGGCCACCCAAAACTCGATAATAAAACACGGGCTCTCAAGGCCACCCAAAACTCGATAATAAAACACGGGCTCTCAAGGCCGCCCAAGACACCAAAATAAACAATCAACCTCCGGGCATGGTCATATGCCTCCAGTAATTCAATTATCGCTAAGTTCGCTGATCCTACGACACTACTAAGTGTCACATGCCTTTCCAGTATTCGCTACGTTCCCGTATCATGCATTTCTAATATTCGATAACCTAGATAACCCACGACACCCCCGGTGTCACATGCAATTCTACAGTTAACTTTCCCTAGTCAGGGCTGAGATCCGGCTACTTTTCCCTACCTCAACTGAAGAGCAACCGCTACGCTTCCTAGCTGCTGACGTTCTGGCTCGCTACCTCCGGGCTTCACTTCGATCGAAGTCAGACGCTAAGGATAACACGAAAGCCATAAATTAGAGGCGGTTCCCAGGTTAATCTAAAGGTCACGATTAAATCCGTCTAAAAACGACAGTTGTCCTTTAAACTCGAGCAGGATAAAAGCGGGGTCACGGTGAATCGGGTTTGAGTACCGAGCACCGAAACCGGTGCATGCGAGGCACGGTCCCAATGCACGAATCCCGAGGTCCGATTCAGCGGTCCGCTTTTGTTCCCTTTTAAATCCAAATAGCAGTTCATTTTACCCAGAGTTCCAGAGTCGTTCCTACATCCGATTAATAACCCTTTATTCAAAATAGAACGGTTTTTATTTTAAAACGAATTCCCTTTTTATTTCAAATCTGATTCTGTTCCGATCTTTGAGCCCAAGATGAATTTGGTTCGGTTTTTGAACAACCGTCCCTAAATCCCGTTTAGGGCTTAGATTCACAAAATTCCTCGATTTAAAACCGTTTTTAAAACCGACTTGATTTTAAGTCCTTTTTATTTTAAATCCCCTTTTTTCTTAAATCGATTTTCGTTTACAACCCTTTCTTTCCAAAACCTTGATTCCGATTCCATCCAAAGCAGATCCAAAACCGTCTTTTATTATAATCTGATTTTGATTCAACAATCAGTTCTAAAACTTAAACGATTCTTTAGCAGGTTTAACCGACATAACTTCCCCCAATCAGATCCACATCGACTCGAATTTAACAATACGGGAAACCTTAAACGAGGGGCTCGGTTTGGAAACCGGCCGGCCACCGACGGAGACGCCGCCGGCGACCAAACCTCGTGGTGAGAATCTCACCGTGGAAGGCGAGGTGGTGGAGCACGGCGGAGGGAGAGGCGGTGGTGGTGGTCGTGGGCTCGGCGGGGCACTCCGCCTCAGATCCGGACGGGTCTCACCAGATCCGGCGAGATTGTCTAGGGTAGACAATCCCGGCGCCGACGGGGGAAAGAGGCCGAGAGGGGTTCGGCGTTGAACACGGCCGGAGACACTGAGTGAGGGCGGAGGTGGCTATTCGGGCTCGGTGGTGGCAGAACGGAGCGGGGAAAGGAGACGGGGGCGGCGGCTTGACGGTGGCGTGGCCGTGAATCGGACGAAGGAGAAGACGGAGGCGAAGGGGAGGTCGGAGGCGGCCGAGCTCGGGCCCGGGACGGCCGGAATCGATGGCCGAGCTCGGGCTCGGGACGGCCGGAATCGATGGCCGGACTGGTGAGGGAGGTGAACGAAGAAGAAGGCGTGGAGGAGGGAGGTGGCGGCGGCGTGGTGGCTGGACGGGACGGCGAGAGGAGCTGGCCGGACGTGGTTCCGGCGAGGGTGAGGTCGGGAGAGGAGATGGCCGGACGTGGTTCCGGCGAGGGTGAGGTCGGGAGAGGAGATGGCCGGACGTGGTTCCGGCGAGGGTGAGGTCGGGAGAGGAGATGGCCGGACGTGGTTCCGGCGAGGGTGAGGTCGGGAGAGGAGCTGGCCGGACGTGGTTCCGGCGAGGGTGAGGTCGGGAGAGGAGCTGGGCGGCTGAAGGAGAAGGGAGGGATTAGGGTTTGAGGAGGAGGGGTGGGGTTTAAATACCCTGGGCTAACCCGAGTTGGGCCTCGGCTGGGATTTGGGCCGCACGGCCCAAAACGCTTGTTGGCCTGCTCAGGTGGGAGCCGGGTCCTGCCTGGCCGGGTCTGCAGCTTGGGCCGGGTCCGGTCCGACCCGGTCCGACCCAAAAGTTTTTTTTTTTTTTTTTTTTTTTTTTTTTCAGACTTTTCGAACCGCTTCCCGATCCCGTCAATTAAAACCCGTAAAAGGCAATTTAAATTTTTCAGGACTTTACAGTCTACCCCCCTTAAAGGAATTTCGTCCTCGAAATTTAGAACAAACTCATAAAAGGCACAATAAACACGTACCCTCATAGGTCTCGCGGTAGGTAGAGGATCCCGGGGTCCGGGAATCGGAAACCGCGTACATTCTCCCCGCTGGCGCCTGCTGCCTCTGGTTCGGCGCACTAATTGCTGGATAACCATAGCTCCGCTGCTGTCTCGGAGCTGGTCCGCTCGTCGACGGCTGCGAAAACCTCGACCGTTGGTTCTGACGAGGGCGCGACTGCTGTGATTGTCGCACTGTCGTTGCCCCCAACGGCTCATAGCACTGGCCGATAGTGTGCCCAACGTGGCCGCACCGGTGACACCTGGTCTCGTCGGCCCTCGGCTCTGTGTTCATCGGACACTCCCGCTGCATGTGGTCTGGCTGCCCGCAGTTAAAGCATCCCAGCTGTCTCCTCGAAGCGACTGGCCCCACTGATGCCATCGATCCCTGCTGTCTCGGTTCATCCTGATGAGCCTGTGGTCGGAAGGATCCCGTGGTCCTCTGTCTTCGAGGGTCTTGTGACGCGGACGGCCCTGCAAAGCTGGTCGGCCGCTGTCGGACCTCACGGGTCCTGTCCGCATCCCGGATACCCTGCTCCACCGTCGCTGCGGTGTCCACGAGATCTGTGTACTTCCTCAGTCTCAAGGCGAGAATCTGGTTCCGAATTCTCAGACTCAGTCCTCCCTGGAACCGCAAGCAACGGTTCTTCTCGGTCATCACCATCTCTGGCACGAATCTGGTCAAGGCTGTGAACCTGGCCTCGTACTGTGCCACTGTCATCTCTCCCTGCTCCAGGTCTAAGAATTGCCGATGTCGCTCCAGTCGAGCCGATTCGGGAAAGTACTGTGCCATGAATACCTCCTGGAATACGCTGTAGTCGTATCCGACTGTGTCCTTCACCCGCCCCCACCAGTGGTAGGCGCTGTCTCTCAGCTGATGGACCGCGAAGGACACTCTCCGACGGCCATCCTCGACACCCAAAGTGTCCAGGTCTCGTGTGACCTGCTCTATCCATCGCTCGGCTAGGTCGGGATTTGGCTCCCCGACAAAAACAGGTATCCCGAGCTTCAGGAAATCGAGTAGCGCTCGGGAGGTAAGATCCTCTGTCTGAGCGGCCCTCGCCGGGACTGCGGCTGCCTCTGGTGCTGGCGAAGCCGACTCTCGGCTGGCGATGACCGCCACCAAACTCTGAACGGTCCTGGTAAGCTCATCCAGGGCAGTCATCACTGGAGGGTCTGTGACTGGCGGAACACTGGGGGTGCCTGCAGATGGCCCCGCATCACTTCTCCCGTCTTCTCCGACGGGAGTGCCCTGTGCCTCCGCGTAGTCGGCGGGCTCGACGGTTGGCACCCTCCCTGGTGCCCCTGCTGACCGCCCCCGCCGGCCTCGCGTGGGAGCCTGACCCCGTGTTCCTGACGCTCGTCCGCGCCTTCCGCGAGCCATAATCGGTATCCTCTGCACGGATACACGCAAACGTTCAGTTTGCGAACTCAAATAAGGACAACAGCTCGAACACACTAACGTTCACACGGTCTGCGTCTACCCCAACGTACTTGTTATTAAACGTCACACTACTCAAGTCGTCAACACCTCAAACACTCTTTTACACAAGGGAAACATCGAAAAGGGGATTATGTTCTCAAATCAGCGACTACTATTGCTTACAACATCAATACCCCAACACAACCGTGAACGTCGCCACGCAAAGCCAACACTCAACTTGCACAAACAAACGGTGAGAAGGACAGGGATCACGGACTCGTGACAGACCCCGTCACGGTTGGGGTCACGGAGTCGTGAAGAAGATCTAAAATTTGCCAGAACTCTCTGGTCCGTCACGGATCCGTGACAGGATCCGTGACACTCGCGCAGACCTGTTTTCCAAACTCGGTTCCAACTCGGACCTTAACCCGTTTTAACCCCAAATTTGCCTTAAACGACACACACGCTTGACTACCAAAACAGCAAACACACGCACCACGATTTACAGACCAAGAAGGGCATTCAACCTCAACCAAAACACGGGCCGACACGGCCAAAAGACAACATAACAACACTCGCCCACCGGGCCAACCAAAATCAAATACGGCCTCAGGGCCAATCAAAATCAAACGCGAACGCCCACGGCGTCAAACAACATCAAAACAATCAAATTTTTAAAGCTTTCTCTACTTCATTAAAACCTCATTTCTTGACATCAGGTGGTTACAACCCGGTCCAGGCGTCCCCGAACTACGTTGTACCGACTTGACATCAGCACCGTCACGTTCGACTACAGGAGCGCTCCTGAGTCGACCCGCGACAGTTTAAAAACGTTTCACGCAGCACACCCAAACAGTATGCCAGTAGCCCCGTACTGTACACACACACAGACGACGGGACTTTACTGACTTGACTCTCCCCACCTAATTGACGGACAGTCCGAGGTGTGAAACCTCGAGCTCTGATACCAAGCTGTCACGCCCCGATTTCAGTAAACCGAACTCGGGACGCGAACGTTTAGAATAAGAAAACACTTTGCGAACATTTCCATTAAAACAATTTACAATAACAATTTAGTTCAACAAAGGATAATTACAAATCAACAAAAACGTCCCACAAGCGGACAAAAGGCGAGGTATCCGTCGCTAGACTAAAAAGACAAAACCCGGACTCCGCTCCTAGCTCCACAAGCTTCGAGAGCTCACCTAGTCCGTCCCACGAACGGTACCTGTAGGAAAAACAGCTAGGGGTGAGCGTTCGCTCACCACCACGAATAACAGACTGACTACGGCATACTTAGCAGACAAAGCCGGTGACACCAACCACGACCGAAAAGACACACACACGACCAGTACCTTCCTCAACTGACTCAACATTCGGACACGTGATGTAGACCTCACACTACGATTGACGACCTCCTCCAAAGACACGACTGACAACCACGCAATACCAAACAAGATCGCAAAGGATCGCAAACCAGCTGCCAAGAACGCCCTCCCGGGACTCTAACCCGGTCAGGCCAACCCAAGAATGCTGCAACTTACCGGGACTCTAACCCATAAGCCAGCCGGAAAATACTGCAACTTACTGGGACTCTAACCCATAAGCCAGCCGGAAAATGCTGCAACTTACTGGGACTCTAACCCATAAGCCAGCCAAGGTACGCTCACAAACCCAAACCACACACGCGCGGCCAGGACCCCTTTGTTGGCGGGCGGGCCCCCTACCCCGTCTGAACATGCAGACGCGTGTGATCGTGGACCCCCGTTTCATGAAGCGGGCCCCCAACCTCAGGTAACCACAATCACAATCACAATCACAAACACAATCACAAGCAAGTTCAACAACCAGCAACAGCACATGTTCAACACTCACAGGCACTCATGGCCACCAAGACACCAACAGTAAAACTCGGACTTAACAGCCCCACAGGCACTCACGGCCTACCAAGACACACCGATAGTAAGACTCGGACTCAACAGCCCCACAGGCACTCACGGCCTCCCAAGACACACCAATAATAATACGGGCTCTCAAGGCCACCCAAAACTCGATAATAAAACACGGGCTCTCAAGGCCACCCAAAACTCGATAATAAAACACGGGCTCTCAAGGCCGCCCAAGACACCAAAATAAACAATCAACCTCCGGGCATGGTCATATGCCTCCAGTAATTCAATTATCGCTAAGTTCGCTGATCCTACGACACTACTAAGTGTCACATGCCTTTCCAGTATTCGCTACGTTCCCGTATCATGCATTTCTAATATTCGATAACCTAGATAACCCACGACACCCCCGGTGTCACATGCAATTCTACAGTTAACTTTCCCTAGTCAGGGCTGAGATCCGGCTACTTTTCCCTACCTCAACTGAAGAGCAACCGCTACGCTTCCTAGCTGCTGACGTTCTGGCTCGCTACCTCCGGGCTTCACTTCGATCGAAGTCAGACGCTAAGGATAACACGAAAGCCATAAATTAGAGGCGGTTCCCAGGTTAATCTAAAGGTCACGATTAAATCCGTCTAAAAACGACAGTTGTCCTTTAAACTCGAGCAGGATAAAAGCGGGGTCACGGTGAATCGGGTTTGAGTACCGAGCACCGAAACCGGTGCATGCGAGGCACGGTCCCAATGCACGAATCCCGAGGTCCGATTCAGCGGTCCGCTTTTGTTCCCTTTTAAATCCAAATAGCAGTTCATTTTACCCAGAGTTCCAGAGTCGTTCCTACATCCGATTAATAACCCTTTATTCAAAATAGAACGGTTTTTATTTTAAAACGAATTCCCTTTTTATTTCAAATCTGATTCTGTTCCGATCTTTGAGCCCAAGATGAATTTGGTTCGGTTTTTGAACAACCGTCCCTAAATCCCGTTTAGGGCTTAGATTCACAAAATTCCTCGATTTAAAACCGTTTTTAAAACCGACTTGATTTTAAGTCCTTTTTATTTTAAATCCCCTTTTTTCTTAAATCGATTTTCGTTTACAACCCTTTCTTTCCAAAACCTTGATTCCGATTCCATCCAAAGCAGATCCAAAACCGTCTTTTATTATAATCTGATTTTGATTCAACAATCAGTTCTAAAACTTAAACGATTCTTTAGCAGGTTTAACCGACATAACTTCCCCCAATCAGATCCACATCGACTCGAATTTAACAATACGGGAAACCTTAAACGAGGGGCTCGGTTTGGAAACCGGCCGGCCACCGACGGAGACGCCGCCGGCGACCAAACCTCGTGGTGAGAATCTCACCGTGGAAGGCGAGGTGGTGGAGCACGGCGGAGGGAGAGGCGGTGGTGGTGGTCGTGGGCTCGGCGGGGCACTCCGCCTCAGATCCGGACGGGTCTCACCAGATCCGGCGAGATTGTCTAGGGTAGACAATCCCGGCGCCGA
Source organism: Erodium maritimum (assembly GCA_963921825.1). Classification (NCBI taxonomy): domain Eukaryota; kingdom Viridiplantae; phylum Streptophyta; class Magnoliopsida; order Geraniales; family Geraniaceae; genus Erodium; species Erodium maritimum. Next base: position 82,048,676 of record OY997588.1, on the reverse strand, counting down.
CGGGGGAAAGAGGCCGAGAGGGGTTCGGCGTTGAACACGGCCGGAGACACTGAGTGAGGGCGGAGGTGGCTATTCGGGCTCGGTGGTGGCAGAACGGAGCGGGGAAAGGAGACGGGGGCGGCGGCTTGACGGTGGCGTGGCCGTGAATCGGACGAAGGAGAAGACGGAGGCGAAGGGGAGGTCGGAGGCGGCCGAGCTCGGGCCCGGGACGGCCGGAATCGATGGCCGAGCTCGGGCTCGGGACGGCCGGAATCGATGGCCGGACTGGTGAGGGAGGTGAACGAAGAAGAAGGCGTGGAGGAGGGAGGTGGCGGCGGCGTGGTGGCTGGACGGGACGGCGAGAGGAGCTGGCCGGACGTGGTTCCGGCGAGGGTGAGGTCGGGAGAGGAGATGGCCGGACGTGGTTCCGGCGAGGGTGAGGTCGGGAGAGGAGATGGCCGGACGTGGTTCCGGCGAGGGTGAGGTCGGGAGAGGAGATGGCCGGACGTGGTTCCGGCGAGGGTGAGGTCGGGAGAGGAGCTGGCCGGACGTGGTTCCGGCGAGGGTGAGGTCGGGAGAGGAGCTGGGCGGCTGAAGGAGAAGGGAGGGATTAGGGTTTGAGGAGGAGGGGTGGGGTTTAAATACCCTGGGCTAACCCGAGTTGGGCCTCGGCTGGGATTTGGGCCGCACGGCCCAAAACGCTTGTTGGCCTGCTCAGGTGGGAGCCGGGTCCTGCCTGGCCGGGTCTGCAGCTTGGGCCGGGTCCGGTCCGACCCGGTCCGACCCAAAAGTTTTTTTTTTTTTTTTTTTTTTTTTTTCAGACTTTTCGAACCGCTTCCCGATCCCGTCAATTAAAACCCGTAAAAGGCAATTTAAATTTTTCAGGACTTTACAGAGCTGCGGACCGAGGCAAAGGGAGGCTCGGCGAGTGACTGCGATTCATCTCGGGTTTAGTGGAGCGCTTCTGGAGTTGCTTTCGAGGTAGGGAAAAGTAGCCGGATCTCGGCCCTGACTGGGGAAAGTTAACAGTAGAATTGCATGTGACACCGGGGTGTCGTGGGTTGAGTAGTTTTATTTAAAGATTAGAAAAGCATGATACGGGAACTTAGTAATTATGAGAAAAGCATGTGACACTTAGTAGTGTCATAGGAGCAGAGAACTTAGCGATAATTGATTTACTGGAGGCATATGACCATGCCCGGAGGTTGTTGTGCGTTAATTGTTGATTGAGTTTGGGTGGCCTTGAGAGCCCGTGTTAATTATTGCTGAGTCTTGGGTGGCCATGAGAGCCCGTGTTGTCGTTTCGGTGTTTTGGGTGGCCGTGAGTGCCCGTGGGGTTGTGAACCCGTACTTTACCGTTGATGTCTTGGGTGGCCATGAGGGCCCGTAGGGTTGTTGAACCTGTGTTTGGTTGTCGATGTTTTGTTGGCCTTGAGTGCCTGTGGAGTTGTCACCGGTGTCGTTACTGTCTGTTTGAACTTGTTTGTGATTGTGATTGGTTACTGGTGGAGGTTGTGTGGTGTAGCTAGCCTCCCGACTAGGATCGGGAGAAGCGGAGGGGTTGTGGGCTAGCTCCCCGACTGGGATCGGGGGAAGGACGCGCGGGTGTGGCTAACCACCCGACTGGGATCGGGTGAAGCGGAGAGGTTGTGGGTTAGCCTCCCGACTGGGATCAGGAGAAGTTGCGCGACAGGTCGACCGCCTGACCACGTCGATGATCAGTAAAGGGCGAGAGACAGAGATTGGTTACTGAGCAGCCGGTTTGCGATCCTTTGTGATCTTGTTTGGTATTGGGTGGTCAATCGTGTCTTGGAGGAGGTCGTCGATCGTAGTGTGGGGTCTACATAACGTGTCTGAGTGTTGAGTCGGTTGAGGAAAGTATTGATCGTGTGTGTGTCTTGAGTCGTTGTTGGTGTCATCGGCCTTGTCTACTAATTATGCCATAGTCAGTATGTTATCTGTGGTGGTGAGCGAACGCTCACCCCTAGCTGCTTTTCCTATAGGTACCGTTCGTAGTCTGGACTAGGTGAGCTTCTGAAGCTTGAAGAGCTTGAAGCGGGTTGCTGGGTGTTTGAGTCTAGAGACGTGTATCTCGTTTTGTCCAAGTGTGGGACTTTTATTTTGAGATGTAACTATTATTCTTTTGTGGAACTAAACTGACTTTTTAGGTGATTTATCGAAAACAGGTTTCAGTTTTGTAACTTTTGAACGTTCACGTCCCTAGTTTCGGTTCGCTGAAATTGGGGCGTGACACACGGTCCCATGTCCGTTTTTTCTCAATTTTAAACTCGTGTTTCGAGTTAAGAAGGTCCGTATCTCTTTGCTCGACACTTCTCCGGTCTGTGTTCCGGTTGAAACTCCATCCCAAGGAGTGACCAACCGTACGGATCCTGTGCTGATTGATTCTCCGGAAATTCTGGCTGCCGTTTCTGAGAATTCAATTCCGGCGACGATTGCTGCGTGTGGGCCAAGGTGTTGCAGCCCAGGATGTCTCGGAGGTGGGCCTCATGCAGAAGGCGTCGTGTAAGGCTAGTACAGTAGTTGTGTACACTTCTAGACCGTTAACACGTTCGTTGAGTCGTGAGCGAGCTACCAAAGCCGCACCTTCGAGTTCAGACATGTGGAATCGAGCTACACTTAAGGATCAACCTTTGAAGCCTAAGGATAAATCTTTTGAAGACCCAACTCTAATCTCGGAAGGGAAGAATGGGAAGAGATCGTTTGAAGTTTCCTTTGGATTTGTTTTTTGGACTTTTCGTCCAACTCGTCAAGGCTTAACCTTAGTTGGAGCTCCTTTGTAATCGTGGCACTGGTCTTCGGACCTTTAGACCTTCCTTTCTTAGAAATGTGTCTCTTTTTAATAAAAAAACCGAGCTTATAAAAAAATAGTTTTTTTTAAAGTAAAGAAATTTATAAAACCTGCTCTTTGAATTAAAGAGCAGGGGATGAAATACATTAAAGGAGTGATCCACCCTAATAGCAACACCCAACAGGGGCGAGGATGAAAAACAACAACAGAACCAATGAAACCAAACAGTGAAGCAAACAAAAAGAAACTGAAAAAGAAACAAGAAAGGGTCTAAAACCCAAGTATAACCACTATTAAGCACTAACATAAGGTGCAACTAACAACCCAAGAACACCCTAACCACTAACTTTGCCAGAAAAATATACTCTCTGCTCAAATGTCGATGGGAAGCACCACGGACGGTTGAGGATTACACTGATGGGAACCAACCAGCACCCTAAGAGCCAGACCAAAAAAACCGAGAGATTTCCATAGGCAAAAAGCCCCAATGACTCGCCGGCGGCCAACACAAGATGACCGGCGAGCCCGTAGCACAACGCTTACGAGATGAAGGGAAATAAAACGGGAAAATGGGGCAAGGGAGGAGAGCATAAATCACTAATAGACAAAGATGGAAAAGGGAAAACCTTACCCCGACCTCACGAGGCGAAGCCTGTTTTGTAGAAGCCTCAAATCTGGAACCAGATTTGAGGACGGAGCAACCAAGGCTGAAAGGAGATCGACTCAGCAGCAAAGTCGGCAAATCCGCTAGGATCCTTCACGCAGAAAGAAACTTGACCCACGACCGGATCTGAAACATTAATCGGGATCTGAGTAGAAAGCCACCACCACAGCTACACCGGAGGAGCAACCTGGAACACAGCGAGGGAGACCAGATCCTCGCCACTCATCACCGAGGAAAGCGATGAAAGGCGTCCCACGGTCCGAATCGAGACGCCCCAATGCTGTGAGAAGGAGAAGAGCGGCAGAGGACCCCCATCAGCACAAACAAGAAGGAGAGAACCAGATCCGCGTCGATCCAAACGAGAAAGACGTCCCATGGTCAGATCTGAGCAGCCACCACTGTCGGAGAGCATAGGACCACACCAATCTTCACCGGAAAGGGGCGGAGAGGAAGAAGGATGAAGCGTGGAGGGCGAACGAGGACGCAGAGGAACACTTGCCTCCACCAGCGACCTCCATGGTCAAGGAGACCGAGAAGGCCGCCAGCGGAGGAGAAAGAAACGAGCGGCGGCGTGCGGTTGAGAAGGTTGTAGGGTTTTCTAGAGGGAGGTCACTGACTAGGTCACTGACCTTGTGTATTGAAATGCTCTATTGTTGTTTTATCGTTCTAATATTTTACTACCTTATTTTAATGGTATCTCTTAGGTTTTGTTGGGGTCGATTATCCGGTGTCACTTCTATTCAAAACTTTTTCTTGTAATTCCCAAATTGTCTAAACAATATAGTTCTTTCACAATTCTAAACGATTCATTACATAACAAATATCATCAAAATTTGGATAACAAAATTAAAATGTAACTCATCCGAATATAATTCAATTTTATATAATAATAAATCTTAAAATTTAAGCATCCTTGTCAAAGTTAGGAAAAGGAAAATGAGTGTGATCATATAACCTTTTCATCCGTTTCCTTCGTATTTTGTTACAACTTTGCAACTCGCTCTCAAGTTCTTGACATATAGTTTCTATCAATTTGTTGTTCTGTTGTGCGTATTGCATCTTTATTTCCTCCATCTTTAGAGCCAACTAAACCTCTAACTCTTTTTATATGAACATGTATGGGAAGAGTGATGGGATGAGTTAGAGGATTAGGCTCCTCACTATCTCCAGAATAACTAGAGCTTCTTCTTGGGGACCCACGAGCTCCTCGAATATGCGAACCAACTCGCTCGCCAACCACGTCCATGACCACCCATAATTTTGCATCCTCATCGATTAATAGGATCTACAAGTACTCCTAAGGAAATTCTGAGTATGGGTGAAGGGGAGAGTCGGGCAAGCAAACGCTAGTCTCCTCCAGTTTTTGCTTCAACCGATCTTGAAAACACAAAACATATATATATAAACTGATAGCTTATAGACGATAAAGAGAAACCTAACAAAATCAAACACAACCAAAATACAAAGCGATGAAAAATTGTATCCTTTATATTGATCGAGATCATCCCCTCTTTATGGATAATTGTACATAGGAATGATCGGTGCATGGTGGTCTTCATCTGATACTATCAAAAATCTGTGCGAGCGCCTTCTTCCCTAATTTTTGGCTCATTTTCAATATACGACAGTCCACTACAACCTTACGCTTCGTCTAGAGGTAAAAAACGTTATTAGTAAGTGTAACTTTTTGGGAATACTTTTGAGGGCGATGCATAAACTCGTTAGGCTGGGGATATGGCCTTCATGCTCTATGTTATACGTTTTCCCCTTTACCATCCTTACATGAATGATGTACAAGGGCTCGACTGAGGAAAGCTTCAGAAAGGTCGAGACAACGTTGAGTCCTCAATATAATAACGGGGTGGCTAGCTTTATTGAGGTCATGTGAGGAGGAAAAATCAAATAGAAACTACTCCTTAACGTAAACACCGTGTGAACCAATCCAAGCCATTCATTTTAAGAATGGATGGATGAGATGCAATTGATTTGTTGACTTGTTGACTGCAAAAAAACAACACTTTTTAGTAAGCGGTAAAGACTTTTTAGTAAAACCATCATATTATTATTTTTTATCAATTCACTAATTTAATTTTTCCCGCTTCGTTTGAAATCCGATTGGCGTCAAAATTGCGCCATTAGTTTTGTTTTTTCAAGGGCTTTCTATCAAGTTCAGTCATGAATATATTTTGAAGCACGAAAATAAAAATATTTCGGGGTTGATTTTTTTATAAAAAAAAGTTAAGTCTAGGTAATTTTTATCAACACTATACACTGAGTTTATCAACACTATACACTGGGTATATCAACACTATACACTGGGTTTATCAACACTGAACACTAGTTTTTTTTTTGATCGGCAAAGCAAATTTAGATTAAAAACCTCTTTCGAGATGAAAGAGGAGGTGAAAACAAACAAATCAACAAGGCTAAAATCCAACAAAATAAACACCTTATCTAGCTTAACACTTAGCTAGACAAGGAACAAAAAGAAAGCAAACTAAAGAGACCAAACCGAGCCAAACTGGCCTTGAGATCATTACAACAACTCCAACATAATTGCCCTATCAGTTGAGATAACCTTTGCTTCCTTGCAGAATAGAGAGAAGTTGAATAAAGGAGTTGAATAAGTTGTTCCAACCAAGGAAAGAGTATTGAACATGTTGGTGTGAGTAGTCCTTTTAAATGCATTTTGATTGAACATTGTTCCTCACTTGAACTGAACTTGAAGTGTAGCAGAACCAGGTAGCCAAATGTATGAGCTTCTTTGTAAAACAACAATGTGACTTGACATGAACTTGAATGAAGACCACTTGAATGGGTAGTAATTGGCAGCAAGTAAGAACCAAAACAAAGAGCAGAAAAAACTGAGGGCTAGAGCAAAGAAGACACCAAAAACCTGTCAAGAACTTGAAAGCAGGCCTAATGCAAGGGAAGCAAATAAGCAGCAAGAAGAACCACCAGTCGAGCAAAACACAACACTCAAGCCTAGAATTGAACTACCCTCACATACAAAAGCCAGAGGAACCCCATACTCCACCACAGAAGAAAGAGACTCAAAACCAAGAGCAAACCTTACCAAACTCAAATCACTCCCCATCCCAACCCAAACCCTTTCCCAACCCAACCCCAAAGAGCAGTACCTCAGTTTAAGGATGAGCAGCAGGCTGCAGGAGCTGAAGTCCAGGAGTTAAAGGAGAGGTAAACCTTTTTATCTTTGAATTTGGCCCATTCCCAAGCATAGGATTGATCTAACACCTTTTTGAAAATATCCCTAGCTTCCAACTTTAAGTTGTCAAAGATCAAACAATTTCTTGCAAGCCAAACTTGCCAACAGCCTATATGAATAACCTTTCCCCAGCATGTCTTTTGTCTTGAGCCTACCAGAGATGACCAAGAATAGAATAATGATTTTGTAGAGCCTGGGATTGCCAATGAAAGCCCCCACCAGTTGAAGATAAGCCCCCAAACCTCCCAAGATCTTTGACAATGCAGTATTGTGTGTGATGCATCTTCTAAATCATTACAACAGATTGGACACATTATACCTTGTAGAGATAGATCTAACCCTCTTGATTCAAGGAAACATTTGGCTGGAATTGCTTCTAAACAAGCAAGCCAGCAGAAGGCAACTATTTTTGGTGGTAAACCGGGTTTCCAAAGAGCTTTTGTCCACCCTGCATTAATGGATGGAGCTGAGAGTTGAGTATCCAAGAGGGCATTTAATCTTTTCACAATAAAGCCTTTTTGATCCCCAGTCCAAACCAGTAGATCCTGATTTTGGTTGAGTGAGATTCCAGTAAGAATGGCTTGAAGTGCTTGCCAATTTGACTCTGCCCTTCCTCTTGGAGAGCTTCTGAAATGCAAATCCCATTCTCCATTTGATAATGCCTCTGATACCAGTAATTTTTTTTGACTGTGTAAGTAAGTAAAGCTTTGGGAATAGGTGCTTGAAAGCTATCTCCCCCAGAAGAGGATCTTCTCTCCATTTCCTAACTTCCAAGAGAGGCCTTGAATTCCAAATAAGTTTGAAAATAGTGGATCAGCATTTAATGCAAGAATGTGTGACATAAAACTGGAGCTCCCAGTTTCCTCAAAGGAAGATAGGTCCCATTCTGAAGAATTCCAACCATATTTGGAGCAAATGACTCTCTTCCACAATGTATTGTTTTCTAGAGCAAACCCTCACCACCACTTTGCTAGAAGAGCATTATTCATCTTGGCTAGACTCTTTATCCCCAACCCTCCTGATAATTTTGTTTTGCATACTTTGTCCCAGCCTACTTTACAAAACACCCTTGCCACAGAGCTTACATGCCAAAGAAATCTTCTCTGCCAAGATTCCATTTGTTTGATAACTCCTTTAGGTGCTCTTATAATGGAGAAGAAGTATAGAGGTAGTGCACTTAGAGTTGACTTTATTAGTGTAGAGACAGAAGCTTTGCTTGCCACAGTCCAAGAGCTGACTTGAATTTCTTTATGATTGGCTCCCAAGTTTTGATTCTCTTAGGGTTGGCTCCAAGTGGAAAGCATAGATATATTGTAGGAAGGGTGCCCACAACACAAAGTAGGACTTCTGTCAGCTTCTCTTCCTCCTCAATTGATATATTAAAAGAGACTTCCACTGATTTTCATAATTTACTGAGAGTCCTGAGCCCATTTTGAACATTGTGAGAGCAAACTTGAGGGCCAAGGCATTAGATACTGAGGCTTTGAAGAAGAACATTGTGTCATCTGCAAATTGTAGATGTGATATAATGGGGCCATTGTTATTGAATTGAATTCCTTCTAGATGTCCTTGCTCTACTGTGGCTTTGATGATCTTATTCAAGCCTTCTGCAACTATTACAAAGAGTAGTGGAGATAGTGCACATCCCTGTTTTAGCCCTCTTGTAATTTGAAAGTCCTTGCTTGGAGTCCCATTTATAAGTACTGAAACATAAGCTCTTAGGCAAGAACAGATCCAGAGCTTCCATCTTGTTCCAAAGTTCATCCTGGTTAGCATTTGCATAATAAAATCCCGGCTTACTTTATCAAAAGCCTTTTCAAAATCTGCCTTAAACATCACTGCTTTCTTCTTAGAGGATTGAATGTCATGTATCACTTTAGATGCAATTAGTATGCCATCCACTATTTGCCTGTCCTTGATGAAGCCAGATTGCTCTTCTCCTATTAAATAGCCAATAACTTGCTTGAGTCTTGTGGATAGGATTTTGGATAGAATTTTGTATGGACCACCCATGAGGCTAATAAGACTGTAGTCATCAAATGTGAGAGGAGATGAATTTTTTGGTATCAAAGCCAAGAAGGAGGAGTTTAGTCCTTTCCCCAGTTGTCCAGTCTCAAAGAAGCAACATAAGAACCTGAGAAGATCATCTTTTATGATTGGCCAACATACTTGGAAGAATTTTAATGTATAACCATCTGGACCACTGGCTTTTTCAGCATTACATGTCATGACAACTTGGAGTGTTTCCTCTTCAGTAAATGGCCTTTCTAGCCAAGAAGCTTGCAAGTCTGTTAGGGTAGAGAAGGAGAGGTCTTCTAGAGTAATATGTGGCCCTTGTAGCAGTAAACCTCTTTGCAAAGTGTTGTGCAGCAGCTCCTTTTATTTCTACAAGTGTGTCTAGCAGCTGATCATTATAAACTATATGAGTAATTGTATTGATTGCTCCTTTGTAGTTTGCTATTCTATGGAAGTACTTTGAGCCTTTATCCCCCTCATCAAACCATTTCTTTCTTGCCTTTTGACTCCAAACTTTGGATAACTGTTTGTATTTTAGAATCAAAGTAGCTTTTAGAGCTCCTCTCTTTGTGCATTCCTGGGGGGAAAGTGGTCTGGCCTCTATTATAGTATCAAGTAGATCAATCTCCTTGGTCAATAAAGAAATGTGTGTCTCTATATGACCAAAGATGTTTTTGTTCCATTCCTTCAGATCCTTTTTAAGTAACTTTAACTTCATCCACAAGACATAGTAAGGTTGACCTGAGATTTGATAGGAGCTCCAAAACTCCTTGACGGCTTGTAGAACCCTGTTGTCCTCTGTCCATACATTTAAGAATTTGAATGGTCTAGGACCCCAGTCCACTAGATGATCATATAGTATAACAGGTCTGTGATCTGATATAGTTCTTGGCAAACATAGTTGTGATAGTGAATTGAATTTTGCTAAGAATTCTTGTGAGATGAGATATCTGTCTAACCTTGAAGCTCTGGACTGAGGGCCAAACCAAGTATACCTTCCTCCTTGTAGGGGTAAATCAATGAGAGCATTGGTGTTGATGAGGTTTTGTAGGTGGACCATATCAGAACCTCCAGTTCTCTGTGAGGATCTTTCAAGGGGAGAAGATATTGCATTAAAATCACCACCTATTAATATCAGTACTTGACTAGGTAAGGCTGAGATTAGTCTTCCCAATTCTTCCCAAAGCTCCTTTCTTTCTGATCTTGAGTTTGAGGAGGCATATATGTTTATGATGCAGCATGTGGAGCCTGCGTATAACCACTTTCCTTGCCATACCAGACCTCCTTTGATTTCATAAGAATTTGAGACAACAAAATCACCAGTTTTCCATATAGAAATGATCCCTCCCTTTGTATCTGAAGCATCCACATAACAGAAATCCCAGCCCCCCTTAAATTGCAGGTTCTCAGAAAGTTGGATGGCATTGAATCAAGTTTTGATTCTTGTAAAAAAATAAAGTTGGGAGCTTGCTTGTGTAATAAGTCACTAAGACACCTTCTTTTTTGAGGAGAAGCTATTCCTCTCACATTCCAGGTGAGGAATTTCATAGTGCATTGTGTTTGGACTTCTTTGTGTCCAACCTTAGATCAGTATCAGAGTCTCTTTGTAAATCTATGGAGTGTTCATCAGAGTCCCTTTCCAACTCTCCTGACTGATTTTTGAATTCCTCCAGAGCTTGCAATTGGTTGATTATTTCATGATATGAGACTTTTGCTTTGAGGCCAATTGATTTCCCAAAATTCCAGGCCTTGATGGGTAGTGTTTTTCCTTGTAGTGGTGTGAATTTTGTAGTGGATGGTCTGTGATCTTTGGGAGTTGAGAGTTTGAGTTTTGATCTTGTGCTGTAGTCATGTGAGGTATTGTCTCTGCAACATTTCTTCTTCTTTTTTGACAAAGTCTTGGCTTTCTGATATTTGCTGGTGTTAACTAGACCAAGTGATTCAGCAACCTCTTGTATTTGTCTATCTTCAATTTTCTGCTGTAGAGGTGAGAGGAGTTGATCACCAGATATGGGGCCACTTTCAAGATAATTCAGACCAAGACAATCCATTGGATGGGAAGAGATGAGACTGTAATCCCTTTGTTGATAAGAGGAATTTAATGAAAAGGCTAAGGTATCCTCTTGTGCAGCACAATATTTATTTTGGGCCACTCCCACATTTAATTCTTCAACTGTAGCTGTACTTGTTTGTAATATAATAGGATTTGTCACGCCCCAATTTCAGTAAAACCGAACTAGGGACGCGAACATTTTAAAACATAAAAACACTTGAAAACCTGTTTTCATTAAACACCTTAAAAGTACCAATTGTTCAACAAAATAATAAATACAGTTTAAAACACGTCCCAACAAGTGGACCAAAGTACACGGTATCCGTCACTAGACTCAAAAGACAAAACCCGGACTCCGCTCCTAGCTCCACAAGCTTCGAGAGCTCACCTAGTCCGTCCCACGAACAGTACCTGTAGGAAAAGCAGCTAGGGGTGAGCGTTCGCTCACCACCACGGATAACAGTCTGACTACGGCATAATTAGCAGACAAAGCAGGTAACACCAACAACAACTCAACACCGGGGAACACCATCCCCAACCCAAGTACTCTAACTGAACATACACCCACTGTTGCCTTCCCTGACCAACTCGACACCCTGACACGTAAAGTAGACCCGACACAACCATTGACGACCTCTTCCAAGGACTCAAACAAAAGTTACGCAACATCAAACAGCATCACAAGGGATCACCCCAAGAAGATCACGAAGGATCACACACCAAACAAGATCACAAAGGATCGCAAACCAGCTGCCAAGAACGCCCTCCCGGGACTCTAACCCGGTCAGGCCAACCCAAGAATGCTGCAACTTAGCGGGACTCTAACCCATAAGCCAGCCGGAAAATGCTGCAACTTACTAGGACTCTAACCCATAAGCCAGCCGGAAAATGCTGCAACTTACTGGGACTTTAACCCATAATCCAGCCAAGGTACGCTCACAAACCCAAACCACACACGCGCGGCCAGGACCCCTTTATTGGCGGGCGGTCCCCCTACCCCGTCTGAACATGCAGACGCGTGTGCTCGTGGACCCCCGTTTCAGGAAGCAGTCCCCCAACCTCCGGTAACCACAATCACAATCACAATCACAAACACAATCACAAGCAAAATCAACAACCAGTAACAACACAGGTTCAACACTCATAGGCACTCATGGCCACCAAGACACCAACAGTAAAAATCGGACTCAACAGCCCCACAGGCACTCACCGCCTCCCAAGACACACTGACAGTAAGACACGGACTCAACAGCCCCACAGGGACTTACGACCTCCCAAGACACCAACCATAAAACACGCTTGCAACTTACCGAGACTCTAACTCGTAAGCCAGCTAAAGAAAGCTTGCAACCCCACGAGACTCTAACTCGGTCAGGCCAGCCAAATACACCAACCATAAAACACGCTTGCAACTTACCGAGACTCTAACTCGTAAGCCAGCTAAAACACCCACAGTAAAGTACGGGCTCTCATGGCCACCCAAACACGAATAATAACACGGGCTCTCATGGCCACCCAAGACTCGACAATAATAATACACGGGCTCTCAAGGCCACCCAAGACGCCAAAATAAACAATCAACCTCCGGCTTAACCCAAGCCTCCAACAGTCCTAGCATCAAGAGTTTCACAATCAACCTCCGGGCATGGTCATATGCCTCCAGTACTCCTAATATCGATAAATTCACAATCAACCTCCGGGCATGGTCATATACCTCCAGTAAAACAATTATCGCTAAGTTCTCTGCTCCTACGACACTACTAAGTGTCACAAGCTTTTCTCATAATTACTAAGTTCCCGTAACATGCTTTTCTAATAAACGCTACAATCTCGTATCATGCTTTTCTAATATTTAAATAAATCTACTCAACCCACGACACCCCGGTGTCACATGCAATTCTACTAATAACTTTCCCCAGTCAGGGCCGAGATCCGGCTACTTTTCCCTACCTCGTGTGTGTTCTCCCAAAAGCCAAACCACGAGCTCCGGTGATGATCTCAGTCACTCACCCAACTTTCCCTTGCCTTGGTCCGTGGCACGATCTAAAGGAACACAATTTAAAGTCACTAAACAACTCGCAGGGATAAACCGAAAACCATTAAACTCGATGCCCAAACTTAACCCCGACAATGTCGATCACTCCCAAACTTCCCAATTACTCGAGATTGTCGATAAAGGACCCGTAAAGGCCCGATTCGCCCGACATGGCGAATCTGCCCGGGTTTTGTTAATTGCCTTACGGGGCTCCGAAAGCCCCCGTTTTCGTTTCTACGGTCCTAGAATAATTCAAGGAACCCAATGTACTTGCCCGAATCGAATTCCGACTCCCGAGTCAATTAAATGACGTTTAAAGTTTCTAAACCCGATAAATTACAACTTCTCCAATTTAATTCCGATTTTCGATTCGGTTTAGGATAAATGGTCCGGGGAAGGTTTTAAACTACTCGGACATTGAAACCCGAGCAACCAAGCACGTGGGCCCCACCCAAACTCCTTGGCCTAGACCCTAGGGTTTAAGGGGAGGCTCGGCCACCATGTGGTGGCTGCTGCCAGCTCTGGCCAGCCACCTCATGGCCGGCCGGCCACCACCCACGGTGGCCGGAGCTCCTCCCGAGCCTCCGGTTACCGGAAAACGTGCAATTACACCCCCAAACACCTCCAAAACGTCTCCAACACCTCCCCAACCTCCACACAACCCTAAGTCATTCGTTTTAACAAAACCCTAGCTTTCCAAAATAATCAAAACGAGAATCGCTTTTGAGATGATCGAGTGGTGGAGATGACGTGAATAGTAGCTCCAAAACCCTAGCAACCTTCTTATTCTCCCTTTCTCTCTTCTCCTTCTCTCTCTAACTTCTCTCTTCTAATTTCTAAATAAAACAACTAACTCAAAACTCACCTTTTCTTCCTTTAACCCCTTAGTTTCGGCCACACCATGTCCACTCACCTTTTCCCCCCAAAACTAACACCACCACAAGTTGGACATGTGTCAAAGTGGGTCCCACACCCTTTGGAAAATATCTACTTGATATTTTCCAATCAGATTCGCGAAAAACGGACGTTTCGGGCCCCGAACGGGCACTTTTCCCAAGAAATTATGAAACTTGGCGGGCTACAAGGAAACGGCTCAACTAAGACCGCTGCGATGATGGCTAAGCTTTTTGGATCCCAAACGGTCCTCGAATGGACTAAAACGTCGCTCGGTTGACTTTTCCTGCGAAAAGTCAACATTTCCCTAATTGATCAGAAAGTTGCCCTGAGTCCCCCGGAGCTCACTTTGGTCAATAACGGGGTCAAATTAAGTCTGGTATGACACTCGGGGTCATTTTAGGTTCACTTAACTGTCAGTCTTAAATTTTTTAAATTTTCCTGTTTTTCGCAGGTTTGACTGGCGTTGACCGGAAGTGGTTATTACAGGATTTATAAAACCTCTTGTCTGCTGGGTAAAGGCTGTGCCCAATGAATCCTATTGTAATGGAGGTTCTGTCCCTTCTTCTAATGGTGTATTAAGCTGTAAAGTATGAGTTTTTGAATTGACTTTGGAGTGTAAGACCATGGTTGTATTCTCAATGCTATGAACCTCAACTGTGGAGATTGTTGTTTCCTTCTGAGTGTTTTGAACAACAACTGTAAAGATTATTGCATCCCCCAAAATTTTTGGGTCCTGAGCTTCACAATATTTTGTAGGCATGCCTTCTTCTAAGGCTTCTGCTTCTTTTTTTGGGGTTTTGAAAGTGTCCTCAACCACTGCATCATCCAAGTGGTTAGTAGAAATAGGTAGTGGTAATGAGGGCAGAGAGGAATTAGTTCTGAGGTCTCCTTGAGTGTCAGTTGGAGCCTGTAGAAGAATGTTTGCATCTGCTGCAGTAGGGATTAAATGCTTCTTTGAAATATCTGAATCCACAACCATTAATGAATCCTCCACCAATACTGAACTGTCTTCTATGATTGGAGATAAAAGTTGAGGCCTTTGTGATAAATTCTCCCCTTCCAAGGCATCATCTGAGAGTGTAATTCCAAATTCAGAGGACATCTCATCTGATTCATTTTTGGAGTCTACCTCATAAGTGCTTGAGCCATCTGTGTCAGTGGCTGTTGAGGTACTAGGAAATAATGGGAGCTCTTCTGGTTTGATTGAATTGATCCAAAGCTTATATGACTTGTTTCCCAAATAAATTTGAGTTTCCTCTGAGAAGGCAAGTAGGTTGAATAAATGTATTAAGACATAAGCTATGTCAATAAATGTACCTGCTTTTGTAATGGGATGGGAGTATATCATTGTTCCTCTATCAACCAGTGAAACCTGAAATGATTCATCACACCATCCTTGATAAGGCAAGCCATGTATAGCAGTCCATATGAAGCTTCCTCCCTTGTCATTGAGATGGTTGAAGTTTGGGATAAAAGTAAACCACTTTTGTAACCAGTTCTTATCTTCTTTCATAATTTCCTCTCCATATAGTTCATCAGGACAATATACCAGAGCTATCTTGTGGCCTAGAGATTTAATTTGCAACTCATACACTCCTTTTAAGGCAATTTCTCTTTGGATGGTTTCTACAGATAGGTTCAGATGAGTTATTTCTAGTTGGCCTTGCCTTAGAACCACCTCATTCTTGCTGACTATAGATCCTCTGTGTTTGAAGTCCTCAGGTGATACATAATTGGCTTGTGCCCCCTCTGCATCTGATTTCTCTTGCTCATGACCCTTAATCCTATCCCAAGCTTTTGCTACAAAGAGTTTGTAGTTTCTTTCATAAAAACCATTGAACTTTTGAATTGTTGCCTCCAAAGATGTGTTGCTGTTGAAGAAAATGAAGCCAAAAATTCCCCCCCTTCTATTTGGTGCATGAGCCATCTGAGCTTTACAAAAGCCTCTTTCATAACCAAAAGTATGCTCTAGCCAATCTTTGTCCAAACCAGGAGGTATGTTGCAAAAAAAACCTGTATAGAGCTCTTTGTCTTGATGTAATGGAGTCACCTTTTCAAACCCTGGTGGAGGATATCCCATTGAGGAGGATTCTTGAGGGTGATGAGTAAATTCAATTTCAGCTGTACCTTTGAGCTTAAGAAGCCTTCCATCCAATCTACCTTCTGCTCTAACCTGTAGTCTTCCCCTTTCCTCAAATGTAGGTGTTTGATCAGTGTCAGAATTGAGAGGTTGGAAGTGTTTATCATAAAACATTTTCTGGCCATCTAGCCATTTGGTCTTTCCTCTTGGAGAGTATTGTTGAGTCTTGTCTGAAGAGGAGATTGAATGTGCTCTTTTCTTTTTCCCAAGCCTTTTGGAGCCTTTTCTAAAGGAGGAAATGTGTGTGGATGATGGCTGAACAGAGACCAATGCCTTAGAAAACCTTCCATGTTGATGCTCTAGTGATCCACATTGGTCTTGGGCAGAAAGGGCTGCTCCAATATGTCCTTCCATGCTGGTATACGTAGTAAGAGAAGCCTTTGGTGCAAATTCAAGAGAGTAAGGTCAGAGACACAGTTAATCAGAGATAGACTGTAACCGAAGTTGTAGAGGTGGTGATGCAGCAATGGTGGTCCGATGTTTTATAATAAATCATCTTGGACACTACACCATTTCAGGTTCAGTTGGTTTGTTGATCTCAGTTGTTCTTCATCAGAGGCTTGTTCCTTGAAGATCTTGTGGTTGAATGTTGAATGTGTTGAAGATGCTACAGTGGCATTACTGTAGAGCTAGAGAGAGTATTGCTACAGTGAGCCTATAACACTAGTTTTATCACCTCATTTTCCAAAATCGAACATGATTTTTATCACACCATCACATGTTTTTTTATGAACACTAAGCACTAGTTTTATCAACACTAAACACTATATTTATCATTAAATCGCATGTGTTTTTATCATCCCATCACATGTTTTTTTATCAACACTAAACTCTAGTTTATCACCCTTATTTCGGGGCTGATTTTTAAAAAAAGTTAAGTCTGAGTAATTTTTATCAACACTATACACTGGGTTTATCAACAGTAAACACTAGTTTTATCACCTCATTTTCCAAAATCGAACATGATTTTTATCACGTCATCACATGTTTTTTTATGAACACTAAGCACTAGTTTTATCAACACTAAACACTATATTTATCATTAAATTGCATGTGTTTTTATCATCCCATCACATGTTTTTTTTATCGACACTAAACTCTAGTTTATCACCCTTATTTCGGGGATGATTTTTAAAAAAAGTTAAGTCTGAGTAATTTTTATCAACACTATACACTAGGTTTATCAACACTGAACATTAGTTTTATCACCTCATTTTCCAAAATTGAACATGATTTTTATTACATCACATGTTTTTTTATGAACACTAAGCACTAGTTTTATCAACACTAAACACTATGTTTATCATTAAATTACATGTGTTTTTATCATCTCACCACATGTTTTTTGTATTAACACTAAACTCTACTTTATCACCCTTATTTTTAATTGAACATGATTTTTATCACGTCATTATCTGTTTTTTATCACCACAGTGCATGTTTTTTTATCGACATTTAGCACTAGTTTGATACCCCGATATAAAAAATTTATTAGTGAAGATTTATCAACACTCAATATTGTTTTTATCACCCCAATATAACTTTTTATTTTTGTGTTTCAAAATATGTTCGTGACTGATCTTGATTTAAAGCCCTTGGAAAAAGAAAAATATTGGCGCAAGTTTGAAGCTAAT
The DNA here is from genome assembly GCA_963921825.1 of Erodium maritimum. Lineage (NCBI taxonomy): Eukaryota > Viridiplantae > Streptophyta > Magnoliopsida > Geraniales > Geraniaceae > Erodium > Erodium maritimum. The sequence continues at coordinate 82,031,223 of OY997588.1, read as the reverse complement.
CGGAGGTCAAACGAATCGGGAAATATTAAATTAGTGAATTAGTTAAGAAAAAAATGGACACTTGTCCACATGGCACCATGTTATTACAATTATGCCCTTGCTTGTGTGAGAAATGATGAAAGTGGCGTGAATTTAGGTGGAATTGGGGTGATGATGTGGCATCATGGTGAATGTTAGATCTTAGGTGTGTGTGTGACTTGAATTGGTTCACACAGTTTTTAGGATAAGATGAGTTTCTAGCTGATTTCTCCTCGTCACGTGAGTACCTTTTTACTGTGTTAGTGTTTTTTTTCCTTCCTCACTTTTGGGTTTAGGGTTTTCCGCTTTGTTTTTTTTTTTGAGGAAAGGAGTATTGTTGGATTTTACATATCATTCGGTGAAGACATACAAATGATCATTCACTAACTTACAACCGTTGATCGCACAAACACAACGATAAGTATTACAGCCTCCAGACAAGCTAGACCATAATATTACTGACCCCTAATCAAAACCTACAACGCAACATAATGCGCCCAGAACGTGCAACCAAACCGTGCACGCCAAAAGTGCAAAAAGTGCACACCATAAGTGCCACATAACGGGCACACCAAAGTATAATTGGTGCAAACAAACGTGCAGCCGATGCACACCAAGCTGCAACAAGTGCAGTTATTTGGGTTAAACCCAACTCGACCAAACCAAAACCAAAAGATAAATCAACAAGAAAATGAAAGCATACAACAAAACCCGCTTTAAGCTTCTGGCGAGATTGAATCGGACGCCGGAGACGAATCTCATCGACTCCAATTATTCAGATCTAATGACTAATTGCCAGATCTGGAACCGCGACCAACCGGAGCGCAAAAAGAAGACGACCACCATCGTCTGACCACCACCGTCCGACCACCGGCACAAGATCTACCCACATCAGCACGCCGTCAGAACCTGGAGGAAGTACCACCACACCGGTGAGACGAGAGAATACTGGGATTTTCCGCTTTGTACTTTGCATGTAGTTGATATATTTATTTTTCTGTGATAAAAAATATGGATTGAGTTGTATAAAGTCCTCTTCTCAACTTCAATTAGTGTAGAATAAATGTTAGGCTGACATCCTCATATGTTAATGGTGTGTGCTTCCCTTCCAACTTGTTGACTTTGACTTTCATTTCCAAGACGCCTCTTCTTTTCTTTTCGTAAGAAGTTGGTTTGTCTCGGATGTTAGAGATGTTGGGGTTATCCATCATCGGATCGGCGGGGTGTTGAATGATCAATCCTTCTTCTTGAGGTGTCGTCGTTCCCGTATACATGTGGCCATAAGTCAATTTGATCTGCTCGAATAATTACTCTAAGGGAATAAGAGTATTAAGCAAATTAAATCGTTGAGCAAGAAATAAATAATTTCAAACAAAAGTAGTAGAAAATAATTCCTAAAATGTTTCAATTCATTCATGAAACTTGCAACCTTAAAATAAACTAACTGAAATTAGTTCATTCCAATAAAATCAAGATCAAGCATAATTCATTCAAGAACATTACCAGCTCATGTCCCTTGTCCCCTTATTAGGTTTTTGGCCCTTGTCCAGAAGTTCCACCAGGTTTCGGGTTTTTGTCTCCGAATACTGTACCTAAAAGCGCCTCACCTCGAGGCAGAGGCCCGATAGTATCTCGAACACTGTACCTAACGGTACATAACTACGGGTAGGTATCTAAGTTGGGAGAGGTGATCCCGGATGGAAAAACTTGGTGGACGGCCAGCTCTCTAGTGACAAGAAAATCGAAGTTTCAGGTTACTTTCCGAATGGATCTGGAGGCGTGAGGAGGGGGTCAGCTGGAGAACCCCGTGATGATCAGGCGAAGCTGGTAAACAGCGTTACCAGGAGGAATGTTAGGCCACTTTGGCTTCAAAGACTGGCTTCAGGAGGAATCCCTAGTGAAAGTCATGCCTCCTACTACTGAGGAGTTCAGGTTCGGTCGCTTCGCACCCCTTATGCAACGTTTAAACAATACCTTTAGCAATACTCCTAGTTACGTTTTTCAACACCCACCCTTCCTTCCTGTTTATGTAGAGTTCGATGTCGTCTATAACGATTATTTTATCTTAGAATTATGTGTTGAATTTTTCGGAAACTCTTTATTTGTACTGGCTCTCATGTTATTAATAAAATTTTGCACTTTTTAGTAAAAAAAATGACATATTAAGGAATTAATTAACGAAAAAAGATGTAATAAAAGGGATACAATGGTCTTTTATTTGAAATATATGAATTTAAATTCAAATGCTGAAGGATAAAATGGAAATTTCACATCATTCTACTATTTTTTCCTCGTACAAATTAGCGACCAAATACGTGATTATGTTTTAAGATTACAAAACAAAAAGATATATATTTTTTTTGAAACGAACAAAAAGAGTACAAAAAGTAATTAAACATGAAATCAGTGTGGCATATTAAGAAGCATATATGGTTAAATTCTGCTTATGATATTCTGTCAACTAAAGAAAGAATGATCAAACATAAAATTGTATAAGCAGCCTGAAACCATATCATCACCGTTCTGTTATACAAGTACCATCATACTATCATAAATTTCCTGACAAAATCAAACCAGCTTTAGAGCATACATCACATTTTTGTTATACAAGTGCTATCACCCATACCAACTATAGTACTAGAAAAAAAAAGAGGAAAAATATGCTTACAGTAGCATGAGAATCACTTTTAACGGTCCTTTTGAGACTGAGCGATCATTATATCAGATGCTGTCAAAGTCCCAGAAAGATCATTATCAAGATCTTCAAACTCCTCCATTATGAGCGCTATATCTTCTTCCGTCACCTTCCCTATCTCCTTCAGTTTATATACAATGAACTCTGCAGCGCTGCACAAGCCAAACAAAACTAAATCAACATTAAGAACAACTGGTTAGTATAAACCCAGAGGATATAATTTTACACACAAATGTGTGATTATATGCTCCAACTTACTCAACAACACCATCGCTATCGAGATCAGCAGCCTCGAGATCCTCGTTCGTCACCCTTCGAGTAAGAGCCCACTTGGCCAATGATCTCTGTCTCTCTTCTGTATTCAGCTCAGCTACGTAGAGGTAGAACTGAGCAAGACACACAGTACTCGTCAGAATCCACACTACAGCAAATGCACGCCCAGCCGGAGTTGAGAAGCTCTCGTCTCCATAACCCAAGGTCGTGATAGTTGAGCAAACACAATAGAATGCATCAATAAGGTCCAAGTCCTCAACCACAACTAGGAAGACAGTCCCCACAACTATTAGGACCAAAAGAACGGCAAACGTGACTGCAGTCTTGTACCTCACTCTTTTGGTCTCGATCTCCTTCAACATCTCGGTCGGGCCAAACTTTTGATGAGCATTTAAGGCCTTGATCAGCAATATCTCTTGCTTCTCCACCAGATAGTCGGCTGCTTTGCTCAATGTCAGCGCAATTAGTGCCATTCCCGTGAAGACAAAAGCACAAGCAAGTAGCTTCGTGAGGATGGTATCGGGCACGAGGTCTCCGTACCCAACGGTGGTCATTGTTACAATGCAGAAGTAAAGAGCATCAATAATGCCATCGGATTTCTTCCCCTTGATTTGGTTGCTTGAAAGGTAGAAGCAAATAGTTCCCACGCCTAGGTATATTGACAAGAAGAGAGCCAAGGTTCTAAAATTTGAGCGAAGTCTGCCCAAAATAGATCCAGAAAGTGGAACTGACCGAAAGGCATGTATGTCAGCGAGAAGTAAATCGGGATTGCTTCTAATTCGTCGGCATCTTTTTCGTCGGAGCGCTAACTTTTTTGTGCTTTGACGCGTCGGATCTGCTGGTTCTGGAAGCAAGGGCTCGTTTACACCATTAGCATCCATCAAATGAGGGGAATTATATCGGTACTAAGAACCTGTCAGTCATCAAATATCGATTCAGACAAATTCTTAAACACAAATTGGGCTCCTACCCAAATTGGAACTTTTTACATTGTATAAGAACTTCACAGCAAAAATATTACCTAGCTAACCGCAACGAAAACTAGAGAGCATCTGAATCGGGCATACCTAATTCGGGATCATGAGAAGAGAAAAGCAACCATGCCACAAGATTTCTATACCGAAAAAGCCCCAAATCCCTATCCAAATATCCAGCCATATTATGGAAACTATCTAGTTCCTTTTTACACTATAACTTTTTCCTAAAAAACACATATATTCAGACACTAAAGCACAGAAGAAGGTAGGTCAAGCAGATTTCTCCATACACAGAAGTAAAATTCAAAACTCAGTTCAATACCAAATCAAGAAATTTATCTGATAAACTAAATCAACCAAAGCATATTTGTCGAAACAGTGAGTGTTTGATGTTGAGGTTCCTTAAAACCCTAAACCAAGTAGGATTAATTAATCGAAACAATCCGATACAATTAGCACAACAAGTTGAATCTGAGGAAGAACATAACCAACTTCATACTGAATATAGAAATGCAATCGAGCATATACTTGTAAAATAGCAATTTACCCAAATTCTTCGTGTTCAGATGATGGCGAATTGTTGATTATATTTGCAGATTTTCCGAGAAATTGAGTCGAATTTGCAGTTGGAATCAGAAATTGCAGAGTGAGTTCCAAACCTTTGGATCCAATGCCACAGCGACTCTCTCTCTCTCTCTGCATATATATATATATATATATATATCTACTGCCACAACTCACGAGCCACTTGCTCAGTCTTTGGTCTGCGTCATTCTTTAATTGGCTTTGACATTTTTTATTAATGCATTTTAGTTCATACCTGAGACTGAGGGATTGTCACACTTATGTCGGTGATCTAATTCACGTTATTATTTTATCAATATCATGTAATTCGTCACCTATCAATTCCGGCAGTTATGTATTACATGTCACTAGCTAGTTTATAGATATCATATCTAGTCATCATTATCAATTCTTCGAAAAGAAATGTTATGCTAAAATATAATCTAATTCAAAACTCGATCTTGATGGATGAAGACGGAAAAACCCTACCAAGCAACGTTAATGATATTAGGTGGGGTATCGTGCGATACCCGGTGCTTGGTGTGAACACAGGTATACTTCAACTCTCTATCCTCATCATCATAAAATATTTTAAAATTCATTTATTTGATTGTTAATTTTGTGACAATTGTTTGTTTTCTGATCAATTTTTTTGAGGTCAAGATAATAGGTAAATGCTTAACTGATTAAGTTGGTATCAGTGTACTCATCATTTGGTCAAATGCAATCATTCATACACACTTGCTAATTTTACAAGCATTAAGTACAAACTATAAACAATACAAATTCAGCTGTCAATTTTACAAACTTACTTGTCTAACATAATTCCTCTAATCATAATCAATCAGTTCAATGAATAGACTTGTCTAGTTAGATGGGTGGTTGTTGACTTGTGATGTCGCTCCTTTTGTATCAGATGTGTTATGGAACAAACTCACCTCCCTCTGCTCGCCCATTATGGCGTCCAAAAATCCATGCATTTTCAAACAGAATTGTGATCATGGCAAGTCCATTTATAAGAAGAAAAGAAAAGAAAGAAATGTGGCTTTATTTTTACTAATCCTGAGCAAGATGCGCTGCCACAATCCGATGCCGGAGTGGAAAATAACATCTACTGTGTGAAGGATCGAAAACAAACATCATATGTTCGCAGCGGAATAAAATGATTCGATCCAAAACGATCTATTTGCATTTGAATCAATGTTAAAACAATAAAAGGTTTACTTACTTGATATGTAGAGCAAAACCGATATAGCTCCGAAACTACGAAGCCTCTAGTGTATCCACACCGAGTAACGATCTTTGATGCTTTCAACGATTGAGACGGCTATGGAGAAGAACGATTCTTCTTTTGGTTGTTTGGGAGAGAATATATAAAAAGTGGCTGCAGAGAATATTATGATAATGATCTCTCTTAACCCTAATTATCTATTTATATACTTCTAATTATTGGGTCCAAGACGCAATTGGGCTTGAAACCCGATTGGGCCTAGGGCAAACCCAACAATCTCCCACTTGACCTAGATCCAATCTGTCAAGAACTCCAATATTTATTACATTTCTGTGTTAGCAGAAGGTATAACAAATATGCAATCTAGATTATTTCAATAAATCATCTCATAATAAATTAAATGATCTTAAACATCAAACGTCACCCGTAAGTGTGTGACCACATAGGTTCAACGCTAAACCGGTAGTAATTAGGCTCATTAACTACTAATCGAGGTTGGCGTCTAACAACACTCCTCGACGGCCGGATAGCGTGAATATCAATATCCAATAAAGACGAACCTGGTTTAAGGACGATGAATCGTTTTCCTTCCATCTTTCCAACTCCGGATTATCCTAGGGTATGGTTTGACTGTCAAACCCTAACAGATAACCACTATGTTTCATGTTGATCGTTACTGGTTGTTGAATGACTTTAAGAAACTCTTTTCTTAAATCATTCTTCTGCCTTGGCCAAGGATCTTTTCCAACCATAAGATTCACAACAACATAGAGTTCAAACTCATTACCTTGAGTTGATGGATCCCCTCTTGACTCGCCCTTGATTATATAGGTACTCAATTATACCCAATGACCTTTCAACTAGCATTTTTACACACTAGGTGTTTGGTATCAAAGTATAACAAGCATTCTATTAACCACTATGGTGATCTCAGGTCAAAGGACAAAACAATATGCATTTGTTCCTTAAGAAAATTTCCACATTGACAGTATAGGTAAAATCAACCATTTGGAAATCTCACGTTTGGTCAGTTCAATGATCATATCCACTATATGTATCATCTATATTATAACTTAATGAATGAGATCCATTAATACTCATCCAATGAGTACTGTTATACATATATTGGTCCATTCGGATCACCTTAGTCCCTGTAGGATGATCCTATGACCAAGAACACTTTTAGATAAAACTCTATAATACTTGACTCTCATTATCATAATCCTCATTATGATGACAAGTATAACAGTTTAATCAAGGACTTATCATATTACAATATCAATAAATATTCATATATGATAACAATAAAACATTGCATTAATTCTTAATTAACCACAATCCATAGTTCAAAAATGTGCTAATAATAATGTTGCATAAAGATTAGCATTTAATCTAAAGCCAGCCATTCATGAACCTCAATCCTATATTCCACTTATGCTTGTCAAACTCCTTTGAACCAAGTGCTTTAGTGAAAGGATCTGCAACGTTCTCTTTTCCTTCTACCTTTAGAATTTGAACGTCTCCACGTTCAACTATTTCTCTAATTAGATGAAACTTCCGAAGAACGTGTTTGGATTTCTGATGTGATCTCGGCTCTTTGGCTTGTGCAATAGCTCCCGTATTGTCACAAAATAAAGGAACACTTTCCTTCGCTAAAGGAACCACACCAAGCTCAGTTAAGAACTTCCTTATCCATACAGCTTCCTTAGCAGCGTCACATGCCGCTATGTATTCTGCTTCGGTTACTGAATCAGCTACTGTAGCTTGTTTGGAACTCTTACAACTCACTGCTCCACCATTCAAGGTAAAGACATAACCAGAAGTAGATTTGCTATCATCCTTATCTGATGCAAAACTTGCATCGGTATGGCCTTACAATTTAAGCTCATTCTCTCCATATATGAGGAATTGGTCTTTAGTTCTTCTCAAGTACTTAAGAATAGTTTTGACAACTTTCCAATGTGCCTCACCCGGATTCCCTTGGTACCTACTTGCTACTCCTAGCGCATAGGCAACATCCGGTCTAGTACATGTCATGGTATACATGATAGCTCCCACTGCGTTAGCATATGGGATTCTACTCATGCGTTCTCTTTCCTCTAGGGTCTTAGGACTATCCTCCCTAGAAAGAGAAACTCCAGTTCCAATAGGTAAGTAACCCTTTTTGGAATTATCCATGTGATACTTCCTTAAGATAGTATCAATGTACGTAGATTGGGAGATTCCAAGCAACTTCCTTGATCTATCTCTATAGACCTTTATTCCAAGAATATAAGTTGCTTCTCCCATATCTTTCATGGAGAAGTTTTCAGATAGCCAAACCTTTGTTTCTTGCATGGCTGACACATCATTTCCTATTAGCAATATGTCATCTACATACAACAATAGGAAAATAACTATGCTCCCACTAACCTTTTTGTACACACATGGCTCCTCTTCACAACGCATAAAGTCGTAGCTTACATACTTTATTAGGAGCAGATGACAATGTGAAACCTTCAGGTTGAGTCATATAGACATCCTCCTTGAGCTCACCATTAAGGAAAGCCGTTTTCACATCCATTTGCCAAATCTCATAATCATAGTATGCAGCTATAGCTAGCAAAATCCGAACAGATTTGAGCATTGCAACAGGGGAGAACGTTTCTTCATAATCAATACCTTCCTTTTGATTATAACCCTTAGCAACCAGACGGGCTTTAAAGGTCTCAACCTTACCATCCGCTCCAATCTTTCTCTTAAAAACCCATTTACACCCAATAGGTTTTAAGTCATTAGAGTCATCAACTAAAGTCCACACTTTATTGATTTTCATTGACTCCATTTCGGATTCCATGGCAGCAAGCCATTTCTCATGGTCTGGACTAGCCATCGCCTCTTGTTAACACTTAGGATCGCCTTCAATAACAAGGTCATCATCAATATGATTATCCTCATTATTGCACACTAATAGATTCATCCTATTTGGTGCACGACGTTCTCTAATTGATCTTCTAGGAGGCTCTTGTACTTCTTGATTCTGTTGTTGCCCTTGTTCCTGAACTGGTTCATTAACCAAATCATTTACCTCAACGTTTGAGGTTGGAACCCTCGGTGGCAACTGTAAGACATCAAGAAAAGGTTGCTCAATATGCATCTCATGCTCTTGAGTCGGTGCTGACTCATTGGTATCTTGTATTTCATCAAGATCTATTTCTACTCCAGTTTTTCCAGCATCTAGGAACTCCATTTCTAAAAAGGTCGCGTTCCTAGCCACAAACACTTTGTGTTCAGAAGGATGGTAGAAATAGTATCTCATAGTCTCCTTGGGATAACCAACAAATCTGCATTTGGTAGACTTAGCCTCAAGCTTGTCTGATTGCAGTCGCTTAACATAGGCTGGACAACCCCAAACCCTTAGATGTTTAAGGCTGGCTTTCCGTCTTTCCATATCTCATATGGTGTTTCAGCAACTGCCTTAGTGGGAACCTTATTTAACAAATATGCAGCAGCTTCTAAAGCATATCCCCATAGGAAGATAGGAAGATCTGTGAACCCCATCATCGATCGTACCATATCTAATAAGGTACGATTTCGCCTCTCAGAAACACCGTTGTGTTGTGGTGTCCCAGGAGGAGTCCATTGTGATAGGATTCCATCTTGTGATAAATAATCAATAAAATCATCTGTGAGATACTCACCCCCACGGTCAGATCTCAGTGCCTTGATATTCTTACCGGTTTGTTTCTCAACTTCACTTCTAAACCTTTTGAACATTTCAAAAGATTCCGACTTATGTCTCATGAGATATACGAAACCATATCTCGACTTATCGTCAGTGAAGGTGATAAAGTAAGAATATCCACCTTTTGCTTGAACTTTCATTGGTCCACACACATCACTATGTATGAGTCCCAAAAGTTCACTGGCTCTTTCTCCAGTTCCATTAAAAGGAGATTATGTCATTTTTCCAATGAGACAAGATTCACAAGTATCGTATGATTCATAATCATACAGCCCAAGACACCCCGTCTTATGCAACTTGTTTATTCTTTTCTCACCGATATGACCAAGCCTACAGTGCCAAAGGTAACTTTGATTTACTTGATTATTTCTCTTCCTCTTTCGGCCAGAAATAGTCATAGCAGGACAAGTAACTAATTCAGGCAAGACATAAAGACCATATTGTTTGTAAACATTGACATATAATTCACCACCATGAAATATAGAACAATGATTACCACGAATATCCAAACGAAATCCATGTTCAACCAAATATGAAACAGAAATTATGTTTTAATGAAACGTAGGAATGTAATAACAATCCTCCAACAATAAAGTCTTTCCAGTAGGCATTACAAGAGTCATAGTCCCTACAGCTAGGGCAGCAACACTTGCTTTATTTCCAACTTGTATGTTGACCTCTCATTTCTTCAACACCCTATTGATTTTTAGCCCCTGCAACATATTGCAGATGTTAAAACCACTTCCGGTATCCAATACCCATTTCGAAGCATCAATAGATGTCAAAGTAATCATGAAAACATTTTTCATTAATGCCTTACCTTGTCTCTTGTCCTTCGGAGTAGCCAAATACTCTTGACAATTCCTCCTCCAATGTCCTTTCTTCTTGCAGAAGAAACATTCAGCATCCTCCTGACCAGTGCTCAACTTCATTTTCTTGAACTTGTTCAAAACATAATTCTTTGGGCCAAGTGGATTTTTCTTAGATTTCCTCGCATTTTTCCACTTGCCCTTAGAAGAGCTACCGATCAGGTTCGCAGATCCCGACACTTTCACCTTCCCAAATGTGATTTGATTCTCAAAATCGATCAACAAATTGAGCAATTCATGAAGATCACAATCCATCTTGTTCATGTTATAATTAACAATGAACGGTGAAAAAGTGTCATCAAGAGATTGCAAGATCAAATCCTGCGATAACTCCTTACCAAGTGTGCAGCCTTGCTTCTCAAGCCGTTCTACAAGATCAATCATCTTTAGAACATGGGTGCGAACTGGTTCCTTGGGTTTCAGTTCAGATTTGAACAAGGACTTAGATATCTGATATCTTGCAGTCCTACTCTGAGACCCATACATCTTCTTAAGATGCTCTATGATCTGTGGTGGATTCATAGTCTCATGTTGCCTCTGAAGATCAGGACTCATGGAAGCCAAAATGATGCACTGAGCAGTAGTACTTCTTTCCTGGTACTTCGAATATGCATCTAATGCAACTACATCAGTCACTCCCTCAGCGGGAGCTTCCATCATGGGGTTATCGATCACATCGATAAGTTTTTCATGCATGAGAACAATTCTCAAGTTCCGGTACCAGTCATCAAAATTGTTACCAGACAATTTGTTAGCATCAAGTATGCCACGCAGTGAGATAGTAGCCATTTCAGAAAGTTATTGTAAAGGAAAACAACAATAGCACAAACACACATCATTAAGACATACGATTCATCAAAATGATAATACAAACTTTAAAACATGAATGAGCCCCTTGGTTGTCAAGTCGTTTCTCACACATAATTAAAGTTTTTTATTGATTTTATCATATAAAACCACAACAGGCTATATACTACATAGTCACCTGGTTGTCAGGTCGATCCTATTAGTATATTTGAGTTTATCCATCCTAGTGACATAAAATCAGTTAATATTACACCCTCTGGGTAGTCCAGACTATAAGTGTAACATCAAATAATTTCTTCTTCACTCACGCATCACATGCAATAGACAAAATTACTTCCTCTTGAAAATTAATTAAAGTTATACCCTCTGGGTAGTCCAGACTATAAGTACTAACATTAAATAATTTCTATGTACCTGCATCGTATGCAAATAAGAGGAAAAATATATATTTATCTTTGAACTACAAGTCCCCTGGTAGTCAGGTCGTTCCTTGTAAACAAAAATAAAAATAATTATTCCGAACTACAAGTCCCCTGGTAGTCAGGTCGTTCCTTGTAAACGAATAACAATTTTATTTATCTACTTAGATGGAAAAGCCTTTGATAAAATAACTCATATTTGATCAATTAAAACTCAATAATTTTAATAAAAAAAATCCAAAATTTATATGTATTAAAACAATTTTAATACAACCTTTTTTTTGTTATGGTAGGATAAACCATACACAAAATTATATATAAAAAAAGAACTTATATACCAAACATGTTTTACGGGTAAAAGGCATAAAAGGGAACCTAATTCCATTATGTTTTTAAGCCTCGTAAAAGGTACACATGTTGATATGATCATGTGTATTAATACATGTCAACCAAGTATATAATTAATATCAAGCTTTAATACACCATTCAGTTCCTCGTATCAGTATCATGCATACTTTTTGATGAAACAACACAAAATTAAGCACGGTATGAGCTGCTTATCATCAACCAATCGGCAACGAACAGTCTATTGATACAATTAACTAGTATTTACGGCTAGGTTTTTGTCCAAGAACAAACATATTAAAGCCATTAAACAATCAAATACTTTGATCGTCATATACGGATACAAAACCACATCAACAACAAATCCAATTTCACATATGATTTAAATGCAAAAAATCCAAGGCTCTGATACCAATTGAAGGATCGAAAACAAACATCATATGTTCGCAGCGGAATAAAAGGATTCGATCCAAAACGATCTATTTGCATTTGAATCAATGTTAAAACAATAAATGGTTTACTTACTTGATATGTAGAGCAAAACCGATATAGCTCCGAAACTACGAAGCCTCTAGTGTATCCACACCGAGTAACGATCTTTAATGTTTTCAACGATTGAGACGGCTATGGAGAAGAACAATTCTTCTTTTGGTTGTTTGGGAGAGAATATATAAAAAGTGGTTGTAGAGAATATTATGATAATGATCTCTCTTAACCCTAATTATCTATTTATATACTTCTAATTATTGGGTCCAAGACGCAATTGGGCTTGAAACCCGATTGGGCCTAGGGCAAACCCAACACTGTGGGCATAACGCCACCATCACTCCAACTTCCAACATCTACTGTGGACATAACTGTTTTTAGGACACTCATTGATCTACAAAAGAGACTGTGTTCTGAATTGGCTAAATTTATTAGAACAAGTAGTAACAATAAGTAATAGAAATATTGGTACAAAATTGGCTAGGTTTATTTGAATAAACAGAGCAGAGTTAGAAGGAGATAAACACATCAGAAGCAGTGGCCAGAGAAACAATATAATTTACAATAACGAGAGAGGCACGACAAGGGCAACGACTTTACAACTCTACTCTAATCAACGACAACCACAAGGAACACTAATCAGAAAGATCGCTCGTCCTTATTGTTCTGTTTCCTGAATGATCACTCAAACATGGCCTTGGCACCTGTACAGTGAAACCTTAAGATCAGCTACAGATAGCACACCCGAGTGATCCGCATCAAGTATGTCAAACTCTCTCATCGCGAGCGCAATGTCTTGTTCGCTGATCTTTCCCATTTCTTTGAGTTTGTATATGGCAAAGTCCGCGGCCCTGCAGTAATAAAGAAACAACATGATAGATCAAGATCGTTGTAAATTGTCCACTTGGGTCGGCCTGGTTAGAATACATTTGTTTGGAAACATACATAAAGACCGTTGTGAATTGAAGGAAGAACTTTCAACTTACCCAATTTCCCCGTCGTGGTCAACATCAACATCCTCCAGATCAACATCTGTGATCCTCCGTGTAAGAACCCACTTGACCAATTCCTTTTGCCTCACTTCTGTGTTGTACTCAGCTATGTAGAAATAGATTTGGCCTAAACAAAGAGTACTGGTCAGAATCCAAAACACTGCAAAAACCCGCCCGCCCGCGGTTGAGAAGGTCTTGTCTCCATAACCAAGTGTCGTTATGGTTGAACAGACACAATAGAACGCGTCCAAGAAGGTGAACTCCTCCACTAGAGCTAAAAACACTGTCCCGACCAACACGAGGACAACGAGAAGAGTCACTGCAATGTAACTCTTGTGCTTGACAACACTCATCTCATCCTCAACTTTCTTCTTACTCAAGGCTTTGACCAACAACCTCTCTTGCTTCTCCACCAGGTAATCGGCTGCTTTGCTCAGGATCAACGCCACCAGCGCCATTCCAGAGAAGACAAACGCGCAGGCCAGTAGCTTTGTGAGGATGCTGGAGGGCACGAGGTCTCCGTACCCAACAGTGGTCATGGTTACAATGCAGAAATAGACTGCATCAAGAACTCCGTTGGTCTTCTTCCCTTTGATTTGGGTCCTGACGAGGTAGAAGCACACTGTGCCGAGGCCTAGATACAGAGACAAAAGGGTGCCAACGTTCTTAAAGCTTGGGTGAGGCTTCCAGTACTTGGACTCTGTAGCTAAGTCAATCATGTCTGCACCGCTCTTCCCAAATCTTTTCCTAGCCTTGATATTGCTATCTTTAGGTGCTGGCCTTGGAGATAACTTTGTACCATCAATGTCCATAGTGTGGATTCCCAGAAGAGACTCGCAGATCGAAACCTGCAATTCGATACAACACAGCAAGTTGTTCACATTACTAATGACTCTCTTTTCATCTAATCTAGTATTAGCTTTGAAACTAGGACAAAAGCATGTCAGCTTCTATATGCAAAGAGTATGCAAATATGACTTCTTACTTAGGAGCATGTACTTACATCAGAAGAGTATCATTTAGGGAAAACGTTATTAACATATCCACGAGGAGTTATGAATAACACAGTGTCACATTTCATATTAATTAAAAACACTTGGACTTACACAGAAAAGATGATTGGTTTTTATCCGGAACACATTGTCACCCTTCTCATTTATCAGTGGTTTTTTGGGATGAAATGACCCAAATCCGAGTGTTTTTGTTGATAAATGAAAGGTGGCAACGTGTTCCTGATAACACCCCACCTTTACCGTGTGTATGTTAGAAACAATGATCAAAGGGAGTATCAATGAAGTTACCCTTATTGTGCAAACTTATCACTGAATAGAAGTAAAAACCCGATTGATTCTATTGGACAGCAAGAAAATAGAAGCTTCATGGTTTTCGAATTTGCATATTGAGATGCATTAATACAAGATCATCATTGGTTCATTTTCTTCGATTTGTTACATGTGACTTGCCTTTGGCTTGGGTACAAGTCAGAAGAAAGACCAAACTGTGTTATTATGTTAAAACTCGACTAACCTAAAACTCTAACATCATTCAAGCCAGTAATAGGCGGATATCCTGAGGTGACAAGATTCACGTTTTTAGACGTAGAACTCTAACAAAAATATTGCCTATACTTTCTGAATCCAATGACCAGAACCTCAACACTAAGTTACTCACTACATTTGCAACAATAAAACCGGTAAAAAGATAGGTGAAACGAGAAATTCAAAGCTTCAAGACTTGAAAACCATGGTCTTTCAAGGCAATTTCTAAAGAACAACTAAAACAACCAAAAGGGTCTATGCCCAAATGCACACCAAGTGACCCAATGCAGCTACAATCTGATATTCGAACCGATAAAACTTGAACAAGAAAGAAAAGTTTTCAGTGAGGCAATTTACCGAACACGTTGTGAGCTTGAGGAAGAGCAGACAAGAGGAGCGGTTGGGGTGAGTGAAGACCGATGGATTGTGGAGTATATATAATTAAATGCTCAGCTGAGTTGATTAGTGAGTGAAGTTTCCTGGCAGCTTCATGCAACATACAAAACAGAGAAGTGTGGTACAGTAAAAGTGAATCAATCAGTAGCCACCCAATGAGCAAAAATGGCTATTGGCCACTCACAGACATCCATTTTTGGAGGATTTGAGCTATAAGAAGCTACTGAGCAATTTCTCGATTTGTTCCCCAAGAACTGTGTTTGTGGTACAGAATTGATGGTGACTGAGGGTTTAGTTACATAGTATAAGGAAAGAGGCAGAAAGAAGAGATGGAGTGGGAGTGAAGTAATTGAATAGCAAAGAGTTAGAGCCAATTTTGGGTCATTCACTCTCGGTCGACCCATGTCACTTTCTTTCTGTTGAATATGGGTCATCTTGAAACTATCATGCTCAAATTTGATTGAAAAAGAACTATGAATAGATCGAATTCGATTGTGATTCAATAAATTAATAGGATTTTTTATATCAACTATACAATTTAATCATGTTATCACACATATTCAATTCTTATCATGTTACACTTTTTAATTTTTATTTTGTATTACTACACTTTGCACATCCTAACCGTGTTCAACCTTTTGTGACAAATCCTAAATTAAAGGTGGTATTTTGTTACAAGAAATAACATAAAAATGGTATTTTTTTAGAAGGGACACAACTTTTTTCATAATTATTTTAGAAGTGTTTGTTACTTTTTTGTAAACGTGTACCACCTTTTTGTTAGAATCTGTTACAAAAGGTAGAACACAGTTAAGATATGCAAATGACTCTCCGATTGGACTAAGAATCGAAGTACCCTTAGTGTAAATGGATGGAAAACATTCATAAAGACAAAAGTACCTTTATCTTTTTCAATTTTGTAGAAATCTAAAGGAAAGAGATAAATGGATGACTTCTCCATAGATCTCCTATACAGATCTAGTATCTAACGACGAGAAGAAAACGAAGAATAACAGCAAGGACCAACAAAAGGAGACGAAAAAAATAAGACAAACTCAATATGGACTTCAAATAATTTTCGGCTTAATTATTCTAACTTAAATAAAGCCTATTAGCTTAGGCAGTCCTAACAAATTGTGTGAGGAGCAATAATTTATCTCCTTGCGTGAGGATATGCAGCTAAGGAGATGAAACATTAATGTCGGTCTCGTCTATTCATAGTAGCTGTCTATATATAATTGGGTCTTCAACTATCAACTTAAACTTTTAGTTGAGTTGGTCCTCTAATATGATATCAGAGCTTGACACCTCACGGACACGGGATCAAACCCCACTCTCAACAAAAATTCTAATTTGATCTCTATTTATCAAAATTGGCTAGCCCTTATCACTATTCTCAATGGGCTCATCTTTCTCTTCTAAAAAATTCACCTCCAAACCCGTAAACGGGCTTGTCTGTGAGGGTGCGTCTGTGAGGGTCCGTGTTAGAATATAACTATAATTGGGCCTTCAATTATCAGCTTGAGCTTTTAGTCACACATAGAAAGTGTATGGACAAATTGAACGCTTGATAAGCATATTAGTGCCTCCACCCATCAGTTAGAGTTTTTGGGTTGGATTGGGCTTTAACATACGTCTTTAAGGATAAACTATATTTACACACCTTCAACTTGTTGCGGTTAACAAATACACACCTTAAAGTTTTTTTAAGGAATACATACTAAACTTTATATTTTTAGCGACATCCAAACTTTCATCTAATTTTTAACGACATCCTATTTGGGTAGTGGATACCAGCCCAATAAGGACAGGCTGGGCAGGTTATGATCCAATGTCCAAACCACTTCAGATTGGGCCCGTAAATAAGACCTCCGATCAGCCCGCAAAAGCTCCGTTTCCAACTATAAATACATCCGAGTTTTGATACTCTCTCATGGCGATGGAAATGGCGGGAACTCGTCCTAGAACAACGTCCAGCGATTTGTTAGCGAAGATCAGAGGTCGGAGAAACCCCAACCTCTCCATCTTTCTATTCTTATTTCGCGTTTTCGATTCCATTATCTCTTGCTCCTTCACTTTCAGAACTTACTCGATCCGCCGTCGAAGCTCTCAGTAAAGGACGCTCTCCAGCAATCGCCATAGATCGGTTTCGAAACTACTGCTCCGATCCCAAAGCTAACTGGTCCGATTCCTCTGCAACGTTGATTTTATTTTTCCTTCTTCTATATCTTAGCTCGAGGAATGAGATCTGAGTGTTCTGATTTGCTATTTTGGTGGTAGATTGAGAAGTTCATTTCAATTGGATCCGGATTTTTATTTCCTTGGCCCAATTATATACAGAACTGTGGGATTCTGAACTCTGTGTATGACTATTTGTTTAAGTTTTGAGGGAACTTTCATGGATTTGTGTATATATAGATGATTTATCTTAGTTCCTTTCTATTTGGGAAATAAACTGTTGTATCAGTATTGAGTGGTTGGGATGGTAATTTGTTGAGTTCTGTGTAAATCTTCTTGTTGCATGGTCTGATATGGAATAGGAATTCATCTTGGTTGCAATGGATGATATTTTCCATTATCTAAAGCCTTCTGTTTGCAAATATGGAAATTAGTGTCCTCTTGCTCAAGTAATGCAGGGTTATAGCTTCAAAAACTAGAATATGTGTACAAGGCATACAGTTTTATGTCAAGAGAGCCTATAATGGAAGTCATTTGTTGTCGTATTGTGTTTGTTTGCAGCTGCTGCAGCTCTGACTTCTCCAAAGGGAAAGAGATTATCACACTTCAAAAAGAATGTCACGTGCACAGAATCGGTGGGTTTCTCTGTGATTTACACTTTATACACCTTGTTGTTCATGAATCTTATGAACTGATCAAGTACTTACTCACTGGCTTTCTCTTACAAATGGTAAGGAAGCAGTTGATCACTAACACTTACCTTGTCTCGGAATTTGCTTCTAGATGTCTTGCTGAGGGTACTTCTTATTGTTCAGCAACTTCTGCAAGAAAATAGACATGGGTCCAAGAGGGATATATATTACATGAATCCGTCTGTATTTCAAGGTACTCTTAGTTGCACTCAGTCTTAATTTTTATTATATATAAATTACAATTTTGCTGAGGATGGTTATACATCTTCTCTTTAAGTTACCTATCAACTTGTCCTCTCCTAAAGATGTCAAAGCTTCAATGTTTTTTTTTTCTGTCACTTGCTCTAATTTCTATGTTTGTGTTGCACAATAGACCAATCAGTGGTTGATCGTGCAATCAATGATATATGCATCCTTCTGCAGTGCAGTCGCCACAACCTAAATGTTGTAAGCACTTACCGTATGATATTCATTTCCCTCCTCTTTTGTTTCCTTTTCTTTGGTCAAATATAGGACTGAATAGTGTCTGGCGTGCATAAACTATACCACATGAAGCACTGTTTCTCGAATCAATACTCGGACAAAATGGACAAGCAAATTGAAGTTAGGTTATAGTGATTATTCGTGGACTTAATTTTATTGTTTCTTAATATTTTTTTAATGTAAGATAGGGACATCAAGTCTTTGCTTGCATATGAACAGTGCTAAAGATGCAAGGGGCCAGTCTCTTTAGTGACTTAAAACTCTCTGCGCATGAATTACATTGCATACACATACCAATGTATGACACATGCATAATGTGATTATAAGTTTGTTCCGTAGATTGTTGCTTGGACACATCGTTTTGTTTGCAATAATCTTTATCAACTTGGTCTAACTGGAATAAGTCAACACGCTCTTTTTTCCCTCAGAGAATTAGTAGTATTCAGGTTAAAGCATTACAGAGAGTTCTGTTCATGGTTCCCTAACATATTTTGGATATTTGTATTGTTTGCTTTATGCTAGAGGTTATATGCATTGTTGTTTGGGGATTCCCACTAACATGTCTCCTGTTGGCAGGTGTCTGTTGGAAATGGGTGGGTACTTCACATTATGTCAGTTCTTGGAAGATAAGAAAATAATTGAGCTCATGATAGATTATTTTATTGAAATATTAATTTGTATTTCTCATCTGTGATCTATTTATGTTTTCGGTTTACTGGTACATCATCCCTATGACAGTGATGGTGTTACTGGATGCTGCATATTTACTATTTCTGAGCAATTCTAGCTGTATGCATGTCAAGAATGATTTTACGCTGATCGCTGAGATCTTATTTCTTTTCTCTTTCTGTATATTAACCAGTCAACACAAAAGGTACATGTGCTATGAGTAATAAAATAAAATAGGCTTTATCATTGCTGGGTTGGCAAATGGGGGCTAACTTTCCCATGCAGCTTATGGCATCCAGAGATAAGTTTTAGAATTGAACCAAACTGTATGTGAAAGGGACTGTACGAAAAAGGAATGAGTGACAAGATGTAGTAAAAGAGTTACGGTCAGGTGGCTATGTCATGTCTGATTCATACTAGTACATTGTTCTGGTATCACCTTTAACATGCGTTCAATTGAAATATTCTTACCGTTTTCTCTGAAGCTACCTTTTGCATATAGATCATCCTCTTATAAAATTTCTTTTGTATATTTATGCTACAGGTTTGTGATGGGATGGTTAAGATTCCTAGAAGCTGGAAGGAAATATGATTGCATAAATAATCTAAACATTGTGAGGATGGAAGACTGTATTTGTGGATTTATGACACATCAGTATCTAAACTAAAAACGTATGATTTGCATCACTTGCAGGCTCACCCTATTCCTGTGCATGTTGAAGAGGTTGAAGGTATCCCAAATGACACAGTATTGTAAACTGATAAATTGACGATCAGCTCTCTTTTTCAAATAAGCATTATATAGTTATGCTTGGTTGACCTAAAATGACCCACAAAGTAAACCTCAACACACATGCATCAGGAACCTTGAATTAGCATGTGTGGCTAGTGGTCACAGAATTCAGTCCTTTCTGAAGGAATGCTATGGTTATTTTCATAGATTATCTTAATCTCTGATGTATAGTCCATTATACACTGTTGGCATGTTTCTAGAATCATATATAGGGTTTTATGAAACTATAGATCTAACTTGCTGTTTCATTAAATCTGTAATCACGTTGACAAATATGGTTCATGAGAATTTGACATTTGCTGCGGTTCTCATGCAGATATTGTAAGTGTTGCTCAGTATATACTTGTTGTAGAGAAAGAATCAGGTAAACTTCCTGCCTGCAGCACTTAGGGATCGGCAAGGATTTAAATTTGACACTAATAATATCGAAGTGTGTTGTTATTGACAAGACAGTTACTTTAAACAATTGGCATGCAGTGTTTCAGCGCTTGGCAAATGACAAATTTTGTAGAACAAACAGGTGCATCGTCATCACAGTAAGTAGAAATCACTTCAACTTCTTGCCTAAACCATTAGTCACTTAATAAGAATTCTTTTTCGCAGGGAAGAGGCTATCCAGATATACCTACCAGAAGGTAAAAAACACTCATAATTCTGAAAAGAGACAAAGTCTGCTTTACTATCTAATTGCCTGAACCATCCTTTTCTTATGGGATCACTTTTCCAAATCCGTTTGACTGTATCAGGTTTTTGCGCCTTCTTATTGAGAAGCTGCATTTGCCGGCCTATTGCTTGGTAGATTGTGACCCATATGGCTTTGACATTCTGACAACATATCGTTTTGGTTCTATGGTAAGGCCTCTCGATTTTACCATCTAATTCTTAATCCAATCCACCAAGGTTCGTGGGTGAAGTATGGAATGCAGTTGCTGGTTCCAATTTAAACAGAAAACAATGATAAATATGTGATTATGTTTTCAAGTCATGTTACCTGTTAATAAACTTTGAGTTGTCCTCACTTATTATGCAAGCAAATGGCATATGATGCCAAATTCCTACGTGTCCCAGAGATACGTTGGCTTGGAGCTTTCCCTTCAGATTCTGACAAGTTCGATCTTCCACAACACTGTCTCCTTCCTTTGACAGCAGAAGGTTTAGCATCAGATTTGCTTAGTGTCTTCTCAAATGATCTTAGTTTTGGTTTCGACCTTTCTTTTCCATGATAACTCTAGCATTTCCTGTCAGATAAGAAGAAAGCTGAGGCCATCTTACTGAGATGCTATCTGCAACGAGAAGAGCTGGAGTGGAGGTAATAATACTGTCTTTATCTGATATTAGTAGTGGAGGTAATAATACTTTGGGGAAATTACGTTGACATACCCCGTACTATACGCGTTTAACGGATAAATACCCCAAAGTTATTTCGTAACGAAAACATACCCCGAACTAACACTTAGTAACATCCCCCATTTCATCCATTTTTCCGTCCATTTATTGTTCATTTTTTAAGAAATTCCGAAACTATAAGTGTTACAATCCTAAAACCAACTTCAACCCCAAATCCAACCCTAATTCTCTCTAAAAACCTAAATCTAACCCTAAAAATGGATGGAGTGGGGATGTTGTTACTAAGTGTTGGTTCGGGGTATGTTTTCGTTAGTAAATAATTTTGGAGTATTTATCCGTTAAACGCGTATAGTACGGGGTATGTCAACGTAATTTACCCTAATACTTCTCTCTTTATTGATTAGACTTCAAAAATACCGACAATATGACTTTTTCCATGAAGGTTGGAACTAGAGATAATGCTACAGAGGGGTGTAAAATTTGAGATTGAGGCATTGTCCGTGCGTTCCCTGTCATTTTTATCAGAAGCTTACATACCATCCAAAATCCAAGGTGGAGTATACATATGATACCTACAACATTTCAGTAGACATATACATATATTGAAATATCATGTGATTTGTTTACTTGTATATCATATCAGACATTCCACTAGATGATGCACTGTTCTTTTTTCAGCATACAGTCACGTTAATATTTTAATCGAATTATCATTGTTACAACCTTACATATAGTAGATGTGGATGTTGTCTCATTTAACAAACATCTTGAAGCCTCTGTCTATAGAATCACTACCGGTCCTAACCAATCATATGCCTGTACAAAGAGAGGTAAGGTGGCACATCAACCAAGGTGGAACTTCTTTGTGGTGGTTCCATTATCGATAAACCTACATCAAAGACTTGGAAGGTGATTAAGAATGTAACTAGAACCATCAGGAAGTGGAGAAGGAATGGTGATTCAGGGAAACCGCAAGTTGGTTTATTTTCAGTTGAGCAGAGTTTTGATTACAACAATAGGATGGTGTCATGTTACCTTGCGAGTCAAGGTAACTGACTCTCTTTTTCTGTTTGAATAAGCAATATGGTGCGTTTAGAGTACGTGAGCATCTGCGTGCTTGGCACATGCCTCTTTTTTCTTCCTTCGCTCGTTGTAGCGTTGCGTGAGAGGCACACTACCTTGTGGTCCCGAGCTCAACAACAACATTGATGGAAGACGCGTATTGTATGAAGAACGTGGCTGTCCATTTTGTCCTTGTCTAAGACAGGGCCGTCTCAAGCTTTAAGCGAGTTAAACAACCGCTTAAAGCTTCATATCGAAAAATCTTCATAAAATTAAATAATCAGCCTTTTAAGGCTTTGGATCGAAAAACGTCCCAAAATTTAAAGATATGTTACTATTTGATCAAATCTAATCAAACTAAAAATATTAGACTTCTAATTTTCAAATTAAAATTTTTCACTAGTTGTGCTAATTTTGATCTCAGTTCAATTTTTTCTTAGAAAAAAATAATTCTCATCCAAAAAGAAGACAATTTTTCTTGATTGTTAAACATACTAACAACTCTGGATATATTTTAGCAGTAAAAACCATCTTTAACGAAGCAAAACATTTAAGTTCAATTTACCAGTGATTAGTGAACTAAAAATAGGGATCAACCAAAAGAATGGAACAAAAAAGGTGTAATATTTATATACACACTACAGTGTTTGTTTAAAGTAAATTATCAACTTATTACGAAAATGTTTAAACCAAAATAATATGAGAAAGTAAGTTGTCAAGAGAAAGAAAAACTCTTCAAAACTTATTGCAATAAAAAAGGTATTACGAAAGTTTCATTTCATGATTAATCAAGATAATAAGTAGAGTTGACTTTATATATATACCTATGTCACATGAAATTTTATTGTTCAAACTCTAAGAAAATGATTCACTCGTTGGAGAAGGAGATGATTCCCAACCGTTGACATGAAAATACTCAATGGAGGGCAAATATTTGAGTACATGACCGTGAATGATGATTTATTTATGATTCCTTAGTCCATAATCAAAAGGATCAATAAATATGAGTTTTTTTATAAGTGCTTTTAATCTTTAGAGAGAAACAACAATTAAATGAAGTTGGACATATGCCATGAGGTAACCAGGAGAATGTGTTGGGTTTGTCCAATAAACAGTGAGTTTCAATAACGAATACCCTTAGTTCTTGAAAGCTCTCACCTACCTATTACATTG
The DNA here is from genome assembly GCA_963921825.1 of Erodium maritimum. Classification (NCBI taxonomy): domain Eukaryota; kingdom Viridiplantae; phylum Streptophyta; class Magnoliopsida; order Geraniales; family Geraniaceae; genus Erodium; species Erodium maritimum. The sequence continues at coordinate 82,007,492 of OY997588.1, read as the reverse complement.
CACCGTTATTCTAAGTTCTGATAGGTTTCTTATTTTTGTTTATACTTGATTGATTATAATTAAAACTCATATTTAGTATTTAAAAGTTATTTTGTGTGTGAATTTTTTTAAAAGATAATGAAAATAGCTAGTCATACACGACGTCACATATATTCTAGATAATTTAGTGCAATTTTATAGAATTATTATGAACCTATCACATCCGAACATGACATGAATATATCTTATTTAGGGATAAATGTGAATACTTAAATATTTGGATTTTTGTATAAAATTCTAGATGGTAAAGCTTATCCATCGAGGGTGCCTAGTTATAAATTAATATCCACCATCCATTTGAGATTTTATAGTGTTATAAATATACGTTGAAGCTCATTTTCTTAATATAATCTAGTATAATGTTCTTATATGAGAGAGTTTACTTATTTTCCTATTATATTCTTTCATAAGAAAAAAAGTTATCGATCAAATTCTCGCTTGAGGCCTAAATAATCATTTGGCCGGCCCTGGTCTAAGATTTGGATTATTGTTTTGTTTTTCTTAGGAATTCGAGTTTATCATCTTTGTTCTTCCTTACATAGACTCTGTAAATCATTTCCTAAGAAATTCAATACCGAATCTGTTCTCATTCTTGGTCTTATTAAGCGATTCAGCTCAAAATATAACTGTAACAAGTGGTATCAGAGCCTTCAATCCCGCGACATGTGATGGGAGAAAACCTTGCATAAAGCAACAAGGATCAAAGTCAACCAATCCACTAGAGAGTAATGGGAGATGATCGAAATCTGTAATCCATCTAGAGCCCAGACGACCTGAGCAGAGGGACAATGCAGAAGAAGATGCGAAGTAGTTTCCTCCCTGACCTGACGAACAGGGAACATATTTGGTTCGAAGATTTGCCGCTACTTGGAGTGTCCCCGAGAGTGCCCGCCTTAGGAAAATTTTGATACGGGGTTGAGTGTCCAGGTCCTAGATGCCTGTCCAAACCGTGACCCCCCTAGTATGGTGCCATCTGTCGTTGTCCCGAGAGACAGCCTTGTACCCTGCTTTAACTGTGTATACTCCACGCACATTGTGCGTTTAGAACCATCTATCAGCATGGTGAGCTAAGGGGTAGGTACCTACAATATATCCCCCACTATCCCGTGATGGAAATTTTGATGGTCATTTGTTCGTCCCATGCATCTCCCTGTGGAGTAACCTGATCTAATACCAGTAGATCTGGCGTGGTGGAGGTATGAATAAGAATGGTAGGGGAGCTCCCCATTAGCCACATGATTCCTTCCATTAGAGTGGAACGGCCATACCCGGTTGTCTGGCGTAGGCCCTGACGCAAGAGGTTCTGGGTAGCCCGCACCCCCGTCCATATGTGGCTCGGATTACGACCCCCACCTGCACTAAGGAAGCCCATATCGGATACTACTTGAGTGAGAAATTTCCAACCCATATTTTCCAGTAAAGCGAGATTCATGTCCTGCATGTCCCTAAAGGCCATACCACCGTCCTCCTTGGGCTGGCACAGTTTTTCCCAATCTTTCCAGATAATCAGTTTCTTCTCACGAGAAATACCCGCCCACCAATATCGGGCTAATGCAACATATATCTGATTTACGGATTCCTGTGGAAAAAAGAACACCCTCATAGCTTATATCGACACATCTTGTAGGACTGAACGAACCATTACCTCCTTACCACCCGTAGATAGCATCTACCTGTCCCATGTTCCAATCTTCGTCACAAGCCGGTCACAGACAAATTTGATACTTTTCCCCTTGCGTCTCCCCAACATGTTGGGGACCCCTAAGTACATCGATGGTTGCGATATTTCCTGGATGCCAAGAGTTGCACACCAGATAACTCGATCAGTCGGGGATATGTTGGAACCTGAAGAAAATAGATGACTTGACCTTGTTGATGACTTTCCCTAACATGTCCCCAAAAGCCGTAAGAAGGTGAGTAAATGATCGACCTCTTTGTTGTTCGCCCTATAGAATATATAACAGTTGTCACGCCCCAAATCCGGTTTAGACCGGACTCGAGACGTGAGCTTTGAATTTAAAATAATTAAGGAAAAGGATAAATTAAAGAAGTAAAACTCAACTTAAAATAATAATAAATCGAACGGAAAACTCAACAACTCATTAATCCAATACACAAAGTTTAATTCAAAAACAACTGTACATCTCTAGACCTACTAGCCTAGGACCCTCGCCAACTCCCAAGCTCAGCTATGTCCCGCTAGCATAAATCCCGCTCAATACCTGAAAACACCACAAAGTAAGGGTGAGCTTTCACCCAGTAGAGAAAGTAGTTAAGGTAACGGACATCGGCTCACCACCACGAGTAACCGTCCAATTAGGGCATACTAGTACATCACGACTAACTGTCGACCGAGGTTCATAGCCAAATTTACAATACTCTTAACAATAACTTTCACACAAGAAAACCTTAACCAAACAACAAACGTATCAAACACAGAAGCCATCAGCACACACATCCCGTACTACAACCCCTGAACTCCGCCAACTGTACACAACCCGACATCATCATATAAAACGGTAGGTCAAGTATCAATCGGACTACCTCTCGATCCAGAGGAGGCGCATAACGTCACAAACATGTATAACGTCGAGAATGCCAGAAACATCCCTATGAGGACGCATTCGTCGGGACCCTCGGAAACTTCTCCAAATGACCATAGATCATCGAGGCTGAAACACGGCACCCAGTGCCCAACACGACCCATAGGCCCAACCATGACCCGCAGGCCCAACCACGACCCACATGCCCAACCACGAGTCGTAGGCCCAACCACGACTCGTAGGCCCACTATGATATGATATGACCCGTCGGCTCCGACCCGTCGGCCCTATGCAATATGATATGATGTGGCCCGTCGGCTCCGACCCGTCGGCCCGATGCAAGATGATATGCTATGGCCCGTCGGCTCCGATCCGTCGGCCCAATACGACCCGTAGGCCCAACACGACCCGTAGGCCCCAACCACATTATGGCCCGTCGGCCCGACCCGTCGACCCCAAACACGACCCGTAGGCCCAATCACTATCGGAATACCATCCTCAAGGAACACATAACAAGCTAATATCACGCAACGAAAGCCACAGATCAAACACGGCTCACCAAGCCCAACAATCTTACCACAAATACACAGCACGTCGGTCTATCACTCACCCGACCATATCTCAACCAAGAGTTCACTAGCAACATTCACGGCACACTTGCCCACACATAGTAACAACATACTCACCAGATATGCAAGTCTTGACCATTAAACTTATCGACCCTAAGTCACACAACATGTTGTTAGTCTTAGTGCCCATAGTTCAATCCTACATGTCCAAATGTATATATCATCATTAGAAATAAAATTAAAGCGGCTTTATTTTACTTAGGTGTTGGAGTAATATATCGATGTGTGCTCTGATCTATGCCCAGCATGCGAATAGAACCATAGATTGAGATAGATCACACTCGATGGGTCCCTAGTCAACAAAGCTTCATTAGAAGCGACTAGTATGAAAGATGGCTCTTTATGGGTTACGTTCTGTTAGTCATTGGAATGGGATTCCGGAGTCTGATCATAGATATCATGTGGGACATGATATTGGACGACCCGCCCTGAATATGTGCCACAGATTAAGTCATGAACATATTCAGTGTCGTAGCTTGTCATGTATCCTTAGACCAAGGAGTCTTTGTGATCACTATGTAGTCAACAACTGAGTTTGACTTGAGCCTAACGTTGTCCATAACAGGGCTTCCATAATGGCCATGATTGGCTTGGGGACGGGCTACATGAGTGACACGAAAGACGGCTAAGGGATTTATCCCTCATACTGAGGTATGGGATGTTAGTCTTAGTGCCCGTAGTTCAATCCTAAATATTCAAATGTATATATCATCGTTAGCAATAAAATTAAAGCGGCTTTATATTACTTTTGTGTTGTAGTAATATATCGATGTGTGCTCTTATCTATGCCCACAATGCGAATAGAACCATAGATCGAGATAGATCACACTCGATGGGTCCCTAGTCAACAAAGCTTTACTAGAAGCGACTAATATGAAAGATGGCTCTTTATGGCTTACGTTCTGTTAGTCATTGGAATGAGATTCCGGAGTCTGATCATAGATATCATGTGGGACATGGTATTGGACGACCCGCCCTGAATATGTGCCATAGATTAAGTCATGAACATATTCGGTGTCGTAGCATGTCATGTATCTTTAGACCAAAGAGTCTTTGTGATCGCTATGTAGTCAACAAGTGAGTTTGACCTGAGCCTAACGTTTTCCGTAACAAGGCTTCCATAACGGCCAGGATTGGCTTGCGGACGGGATACATGAGTGACACAAAAGACGGCTAAGGGATTTATCCCTCATACTACGGTATGGGAAAAATATCGGTTCTCGGCCGTTTGATCGAGAGTGACTGAAAGAATAGCATGGCCATGCACATGATACTGGGTATCATATCTTCAGTCATCTCACATATCAAGGAACAGTGATTGAGAATAATAAGGATGACGGCTCTATGCCTTATCTCAATAAGGATATCGGAGATAAAAGGATAATGACAGGGACGACGGAAAGGTTAGAATCGACAGGGTCGATTCGTTAGTTGCCACTTAAAGAGGATAAAGTAAAATGGGATTTTACGTTGATCTATTGACATGCATAAACCTAAGGGTCACACCGGAGGATGAAACTCATTGACACATTTATGGAGAATGGCCAAAAGGGAGTTGTCTTGGGACATGACCAAAACTGGGTTTTGGGTCATGTGCCCGTAAGTAAATAGGACTTTACGGATCGAGACAAGGCTTGGAGTCTTGGGATTGATCGCGTCAGATAATGTTGGACATTTCCGGTATGGAAGGCTTGAAGGCGATGAGCGAATCACGGGACCTCGTTGGAAAAGGACACGGGCCATTTTCCAAGAGGCCCATGAAAGGCCCATGCAACCAAGGCCCATGGAACTAATTAATCAAGTCTTGATTAATTAGTACTAAGTAAGCAAGACAAGGATTAAGGTGTTGGTGATTCACCACCTAACCCAATCTTGTCTTGTCATACTTTGTCCTATTTACACCTTACTTGTCACCATGCTTGTCCCATGCCTTTAGTTGGACAAGTATGAGTTTTTTTATATTCAAGTCATCTTTTTTCAACATAACAAACACAAGACAAGAATAGAAAACACAACTTCTCTCCCCCTTCCCTTGCAATTTCGGGTTTGGCAAGCTCCCACCTCCATTTTTGTGTTCTTGAGTCCTCAAAGAGAAGATCTACGTGGCTTTGATTCCCATGTGGTTACGTAGGCGTCTTGGAGACTCAAGCCAATCATTCGTTAACCGGTGTTCTTGTTTTGGTAAGAAATAATGCTGAATTTTTCTCTTGTGAATTCATTCTTTGTTAGTTGTTTCATGGTTTAATCGTCTCTTGGTTTTCATTGATTTTCCGCTGCGAGTTGGTTCATCTCCAACCTTACCTCGAGACCCAACAGTGGTATCAGAGCCGTGCTACCTTAGGGATTCACAAGACGGTGTTCAGAGCCGTGCTACCTTAGGGACTCTCGGGGAGCCGAAACTGGGACCGAACGGGGCTCCATTGGACGGACCTAGGCCAACCATGACCATTGGATGGTTGCTATGCTAAGGCTAAACCGTTTTTTTAGCTATGACGAGTTTGGAACCGAGCATCAAAAAATTTCGAAACTTGGCTATTAAATAAAACCGAAAAATCACATGATGTTTGATAGCATGATTGTTTGATAACACGACGTGTGATGTGATGTTGGCATGGTGCACATTATAGCCCTGAGCTCGATTTAATTATTTATCGCTTTTCACGGCCTGCGAGCCGTTAGAGTTAGCTTGTAATTATTCTTTCAAGGTGTGGTCGTCGAACCACTTGTTTGTAATATTTATTTATTCCCGACCTGCGAGTCGTGTATTAATTTGTAACTTTTTTGCTCAAGACGAAGAAAGGGCGAAAAGGTAATTTGGTGGCTTTTCGGGTGTTGGCATCGGCTTTGAGTCGGTGGAGCTCAAGAAGCTAGTGGGAGTTAGTTTAGGGGGCTATTATGTGCACATTTATCGCTTTATGCTTGGTTTATTTTATGCATGATTAATTATATGTGTTTTAGAATTGCATGCTTAACTTTATTTACCGAGCATATCACCTCACATGAAAAGATAAAATTGGTTTTAATCCTTGTTTGTGAGCCCTTAGAACCATCATTACATTAGATGTAGTTGACGGGTTCGAAGGAAGAATTACATTGGATGTAATTGGAGGCATCATTACATTTGGAATGTAGTTGATGTGCTCATCGCATCTAGGATGTGCCAAAAGTTTTAAACACAACCGGACAAGTAAAAACGGGTCATGTCCGATACCTCTCAATTCTCAACACCTTACTACCTCCCCGTCCTATGGGTGTCGTGCGCCTTAGCGGAGCATCCATGGGAAAGCGAGGTAGTAGGTTTGGACGACATATGTGGGTGTCGTGCGCCTTAGCGGAGCACCTACATAGTGGCGGGTCATAGTTGAAAATTGGTGGACCCGACTACGATTCTCAGCTAGGGTTGAGCTAGGGTATCAGATAGGGTAAGCCGTGTACTTAAGTACATACCCTAGCCAAGAGTCACATTGGATGTGATTGGACGGGGTCCTACCTACATAGCTCGATTGAGTGGTGAGCCTTCGTTCAGCTTGATCGAGTGAATCAATGATCTTGGTTTTAGATTCTAAAGGTATAGAATCGATTGTTGATGTTTAAGCTTGATCTTCATAAAATTTATTCAGTTTACTGATTGAATTTTATCTGTTGTAGATCAAATGGCAAATTCAGCGAACATTAATAGTTTATCATTAAAAACCATTCTTGACAGGGTCAAACTAAATGGGACAAACTATTTGGACTGGTACAGAATTTTGAGGATAGTCCTCAAGTCTGAACGCAAAGAATACTTCCTTGACAAGGTTGTCTCTAAGATCATATCAGAGTTACATGAAGTGTCAATAATTGCTGAGAAGAATATATCAGGGATCTGGGATCCAAGGATATTCTGATGGTCAACAAGGGAATTGGAAGCGGCAAGGGTGGGGCCCATGCGCACTTGGCAGGAAAGATGAGACACCTGAGAATGTCTGCTTCTACTACCAACAGCCTGATCATTGGAACCGGAATTACAGGAAGTTCACGGCTGATCTGAAGAAGGGTAGTGGGACTATGCCTTCATCAAATAGCCTGGATGATCTGAAGAAGGGCAGTAGGACTGCGCCTTCATCAGGAAACCTGGATGATCTAAGGAAAGGTGGTGGGACCGTGCCTTCATCCGGTATTAACTCTATAGAGCTACATCTCTCTACTTCCAAAGATTCATGGGTATTAGATACCAGGACTGAATCTCACACATGCACTAATATATGGTGGCTGAAAGTAGGAGAGGTTTGGAAAGCAGGAAGTGGACCTCAGAGTTGTGGCAACTGCTGTAGGATCCATGAGACTTGCTTTGCCAAGTGGCCTTGTCTTAGTATTGTATAATGTATATTGCATACCTACTTTTAGTAGGAATATTATATTTGTATCCGTGTTTGACAAGGAAGGATATAATGTTAATATTTGAAATGGAGTTTTCAATGTTCTATGCAATGATATGTTTTATACAAGTACTAACTTGGTTGGAGGATTGTACATATTAGATATGGGTAACAATGCCTCAATTTCTATATATTACGTTAATACCAAGAAGTCTAAATCCAACGATTTAAACATAACTCTGTTATGGCATATGGCACTGTCATTTGGGCCGCATAAACAAGAAGCGCCTATCGGCACTTCAGAAGTGCGGGCTTTCGGGTTCATTCGAATTTCATTCGATCGATAGGTGCAAGGTTTGTTTGATGGGAAAAATGACTAAAGTGCCCTTTATCGATCCCGATGAAAGGGCGGGTGAATTATTGGGGCTGATACATTCGAATGTGTGTAGACCAATAAGTTCACTTGCCAGGAGGGGTTTTAGCTACTTTATCACATTTACCGATGATTACAGTAAATATGGTTATGTCTATTCGGTGAGACATAAGTCTGAAGCTTTTGATAAATTCAAAGAGTTTAAGACTAAAGTAGAAAACCAGCTCGACAAAGGTATTAAGGTACTTCGATTGGATCGAGGTGGAAAATACTTGACCATAGAGTTATTAGATCATGTAAAAGAGAATGGGATCCTTTTGGAATGGACTCCTCCTGGGACACTATAGTTGAAAGGTGTAGCCAAACGGAGAAATCAGACATTGTTAGACAATGGTCCGTTCCATGATTAGTTGGAGTGATCTCTCAATCTCTTTCTGGGGTTAGGCTCTAGAGACGACCACATTCATAGTGAATGGGGCTTCGACGAAGGGTGTGGAAGGGACACCATTTTAAAAATGGTACGGGATGATGCCCGCTTTGTCCTTCCTAAAGATTTGTGGTTGCGAGGCTTATGTGAAACATTTGGTTTCGACTAAGCTCAAACCAAGATCTGAGATATGCACCTTCGTGTGGTATCCCAAAGCAACAAGGGGATACTACTTCTACAATCCCAGTGAGAACATGGTGTTCGTCGCTTAGGGTGGGGTCTTTATGGAAAAGGAGTTTTGTTTCCAAAGACGTCATTGGGAGGACTGTGCATCTCGAAGAAATTCAGGATGGTACAGATATGTCTAAACCAATTGACAACCCAGTAGAAAGGAGCCAGAGATTGTCGTAGAGTAAGAACCAATTCCTATTACAATTCCGGAAGGTCCAAGGCGATTTGAAAGGATCAATATTCCACCTCCAAGATATGGTATCCGGAGGTGACAATGAAGTCATGGTGGATCACGATGATCCAGCCTCTTTTCAAGAAGTCGTGGATGGGCACGACTCCGAGTTATGGCTGGGAGCCATGAGGGAGGAAATGCAATCCATGTCGGACAATCGAGTCTTGGAACCGGTTGATCCCATCAATGATGTGAGGACCATCGGATGCAAATGGATCTTCAGGGTGAAGATGGACATGGACGGCAACCCACTGACCTACAAAGCTCAACTGGTGGCGAAAGGTTATAGGCAGATCCAATGGATTGACTATGAGGAAACCTTCTCCCTAGTGGCTATGGTCAAAATCGATCCAAATTTTTTTTGACATAACTGCGTATCATAATTACGAGATATGGCAAGTGGATGTTAAAACCGCTTTCCTAAATGGAAATTTGACTGAGTACGTTTGTATGTCTCGGCCCAAAGGTTTTGACGATCCGAAGAATAAGGGAAATATTTATAAGTTGTTGAAATCCATTTATGGATTGAAACGAACTTCTCGGAGTTGGATCCTTCGTTTTGATGAAGCTGTAATTGGATTTGGCTTAATCAAGAACGAGGATGAATCTTGCGTTTATAAGAAGGCTAATGGGAGCAAGATTTCCTTTCTGGTTCTCATTGAAAACGACATCCCAACCTTGCACGAGACTAAAGCTTGGTTGAGGAAGTGTTTTTCAACAAAGGATTTAGGCGATGCTTCTTATATCTTAAGGATTAAGATATGTAGAGATCGCACCAAGAGGGTCTTGGATTTAAGTCAGGGAACCTATGTGAACAAGGCATTGAGTAGGTTCTTAATGCTCGATTCAAAGAAAGGACTCTTACCCACTAGTCATGGCATTCATCTCAGCAATACTCAGTGTCCTAAGACACCTGATGAGCTGAATTAGATGATGAGAATCCTATGCGCTTGGGGGTAGGATCGATCATATATGCCATGACATGTATGAGACCGAACGTCTCGTAAGCCTTATGTTGTACCAGTAGACATCAGCCTAACCTGGGGGAAAGATGATGCTGAACTAGTCGTCGAATGATGAGTAGACGCTAGTTTTCCAAGACGAATACAGATGACTTTAGAAGTCAGTCAGGATATGTGTTTTATGCTGAATGACATAGCTTTAGCTGGGAGAGCGTAAAGCAAGATACCATTGCCGAATCTACGACAGAGGCCAAGTACATGCATGCTGTAGAGGTAGCTAAGAAGGCTATGTGGATTTGGAAATTCACGGCGGGGTTGGGTGTAATTAAAAACCAATCTAGCCCGGTGAATCCATTTTGCGACAACACAAGGTCCATTGCGCAAGCTAAAAGCCCAGATCGCATAACAAATCCAAACATGTACTACGACGTATCCACCTAATCAGAGAAATACTGAACTGAGGTGAAGTGAAGATAACCTATATTGCAACAGATGATAACATAGCCAACCCTTTGACTAAGGCACTGTCGCTGCCTAAACATATTAGACATGTAAAGTCGATCGGGACATATTGGAGTTTAGATTGGAACTAGGGCAAGTGGGAGATTGTTAGTCTTAGTGCGCGTAGTTCAATCCTAAATGTTCAAATGTATATATCATCGTTAGCAATAAAATTAAAGCGGCTTTATATTACTTTTGTGTTGTAGTAATATATCGATGTGTGCTCTTATCTATGCCCACAATGCGAATAGAACCATAGATCGAGATAGATCACAATCGATGGGTCCCTCGTCAACAAAGCTTCACTAGGAGCAACTAGTATAAAAGATGACTCTTTATGGTTTACGTTCTGTTAGTCATTGGAATGAGATTCCGGAGTCTGATCATAGATATCATGTGGGACATGGTATTGGACGACCCGCCCTGAATATGTGCCATAGATTAAGTCATGAACATATTCGGTGTCGTACCTTGTCATGTATCCTTAGACCAAGGAGTCTTTGTGATTGCTATGTAGTCAACAACTGAGTTTGACCTGAGCCTAACGTTGTCCGTAACAGGGCTTCCATAACGGTCAGGATTGGCTTGGGGATGGGCTACATGAGTGACACGAAAGACGGCTAAGGGATTTATCCCACATACTACGGTATGGGAAAGATATCGGTTCTCGGCCGCTTGATCGAGAGTGACTGAAAGAATAGCATGGCCATGCACATGATACTGGGTATCATATCTTCAGTCATCTCACATATCAAGGAACAGTGATTGAGAATAATAAGGATGACGGCTCTATGCCTTATCTTAATCAGGATATCGGAGATAAAAGGATAATGACAGGGACGACGGAAAGGTTAGAACCGACAGGGTCGATTCGTTATGCAGTGTCAGGGAATACTAAAGTCTCGTTAGTTGCCACTTAAAGAGGATCAAGTAAAATGGGATTTTACGTTGATCTATTGACATGCATAAACCTAAGGGTCACACCGGAGGATGAAACTCATTGACACATTTATGGAGAATGACCAAAAGGGAGTTTCCTCGGGACATGACCAAAACTGGGTTTTGGGTCATGTGTCTGTAAGTGAATAGGACTTTACGGATCGAGACAAGGCTTGGAGTCTTGGGATTGATCGCGTCGGATAATGTTGGACATTTCCGGTATGGAAGGCTTGGAGGTGATGAGCGAATCACGGGACCTCATTGGAAATGGCCACGGGCCATGTTCCAAGAGGCCCATGAAAGGCCCATAGAAGTAATTAATCAAGTCTTGATTAATTAGTACTAAGTAAGCAAGACAAGGATTAAGATGTTGGTGATTCACCACCTAACCCAATCTTGTCTTACCATACTTTGTCCTATTTACACCTTACTTGTCACCATGCTTGTCCCATGCCTTTAGTTGGACAAGTATGGGTTTTGTTATATTCAAGTCATCTTTTTTCAACATAACAAACACAAGACAAGAATAGAAAACACAACTTCTCTCCCCCTTCCCTTGCAATTTCGGGTTTGGCAAGCTCCCACTGTTGGGTCTCGAGGTAGGGTTGGAGATGAACCAACTCGCAGCAGAAAATCAATGAAAACCAAGAGACGATTAAACCATGAAACAACTAACAAAGAATGGATTCACAAGAGAAAAATTCAGCACTATTTCTTACCAAAACAAGAACACCGGTTAACGAATGATTGGCTTGAGTCTCCAAGACGCCTACGTATCCACATGGGAATCAAAGCCACGTAGTTCTTCTCTTTGAGGACTCAAGAACACAAAAATGGAGGTGGAAACTAGCCAAACCCGAAATGGCCATGGAAGAGGGAGAGAAAATGTGTTTCCTATTCTTGTCTTGTCTTTGTTATGTTGAAAAAAGATGACTTAAACATAACAAAACCCATACTTGTCCAACTAAAGGCATGGGACAAGTATGGTGTCAAGTAAGGTGTAAATAGGACAAAGTATGGCAAGACAAGATTGGGTTAGGTGGTGAATCACCAACACCTTAATCCTTGTCTTGCTTACTTAGTACTAATTAATCAAGACTTGATTAATTAGTTCCATGGGCCTTGGTTGCATGGGCCTTTCATGGGCCTCTTGGAACATGGCCCGTGGCCATTTCCAACGAGGTCCCGTGATTCGCTCATCGCCTCCATGCCTTCCATACCGGAAATGTCCAACATTATCCGACGCGATCAATCCCAAGACTCCAAGCCTTGTCTCGATCCGTAAAGTCCTATTCACTTACGGGCACATGATCCAAAACCCAGTTTTGGTCATGTCCCAAGACAACTCCCTTTTGGCCATTCTCCATAAATGTGTCAATGAGTTTCATCCTCCGGTGTGACCCTTAGGTTTATGCATGTCAATAGATCAACGTAAAATCCCATTTTACTTGATCCTATTTAAGTGGCAACTAACGAGACTTTAGTATTGCCTGACACTACATAACGAATCGACCCTGTCGATTCTAACCTTTCCGTCGTCCCTGTCATTATCCTTTTATCTCCGATATCCTAATTGAGATAAGGCATAGAGCCGTCATCCTTATTATTCTCAATCACCGTTCCTTGATATGTGAGATGACTGAAGATATGATACCCAGTATCATGTGCATGGCCATGCTATTCTTTCAGTCACTCTCGATCAAGCGGCCGAGAACCGATATCTTTCCCATACCTCAGTATGAGGGATAAATCCCTTAGCCGCCTTTCGTGTCACTCATGTAGCCCGTCCCCAAGCCAATCCTGGCCGTTATGGAAGCCCTGTTACGGACAACGTTAGGCTCAGGTCAAACTCAGTTGTTGACTACATAGCGATCACAAAGACTCCTTGGTCTAAGGATACATGACAAGCTACAACACTGAATATGTTCATGACTTAATCTATGGCACATATTCAGGGCGGGTCGTCCAATATCATGTCCCATATGATATCTATGATCAGACTCCGGAATCCCATTCCAATGACTAACAGAACGTAAGCCATAAAGAGCCATCTTTCATACTAGTCGCTTTTAGTGAAGCTTTGTTGACTAGGGACCCATCGAGTGTGATCTATCTCGATCTATGGTTCTATTCGCATGGTGGGCATAGATCAGAGCACACATCGATATATTACTCCAACACATAAGTAATATAAAGCCGCTTTAATTTTATTGCTAACGATGATATATACATTTGGACATTTATGATTGAGCTACGGGCACTAAGACTAACACCCACCTCCAATTTTGTGTTCTTGAGTCCTCAAAGAGAAGAAATATGTAGCTTTGATTCCCATGTGGATACGTAGGCGTCTTGGAGACTCAAGCCAATCATTCGTTAACCGGTGTTCTTGTTTTGATAAGAAATAATGCTGAATTTTTCTCTTGTGAATCCATTCTTTGTTAGTTGTTTCATGGTTTAATCGTCTTTTGGTTTTCATTGATTTTCCGCTGTGAGTTGGTTCATCTCCAACCTTACCTCGAGACCCAACATGGGAAAGATATCAGTTCTCGGCCGCTTGATCGAGAGTGACTGAAAGAATAGCATGGCCATGCACATGATACTGGGTATCATATCTTCAGTCATCTCACATATCAAGGAACAGTGATTGAGAATAATAAGGATGTCGGTTCTATGCCTTATCTCAATCAAGATATCGGAGATAAAAGGATAATGACAGGGATGACAGAAAGGTTAGAATGGATAGGGTCGATTCGTTATGCAGTGTCAGGCAATACTAAAGTCTCTTTAGTTGCCACTTGAATAGGATCAAGTAAGATGGGATTTTACGTTGATCTATTGACATGCATAAACCTAAGGGTCACACCGGAGGATGAAACTCATTGACACATTTATGGAGAATGACCAAAAAGGAGTTGTCTCGGGACATGACCAAAACTGGGTTTTGGGTCATGCGCCCATAAGTGAATAGGACTTTACGGATCGAGACAAGGCTTGTAGTCTTAGGATTGATCGCGGCGGATAATGTTGGACTTTTCCGGTATGGAAGGCTTGGAGGCGATGAGCGAATCACGTGACCTCATTGAAAATGGCCACGGGCCATGTTCCAAGAGGCCCATGACAGGCCCATGCAACCAAGGCCCATGGAACTAATTAATCAAGTCTTGATTAATTAGTACTAAGTAAGCAAGACAAGGATTAAGGTGTTGGTGATTCACCACCTAACCCAATCTTGTCTTGCCATACTTTGTCCTATTTACACCTTACTTGTCACCATGCTTGTCCCATGCCTTTAGTTGGACAATTATGATTTTTTTAATATTCAAGTCATCTTTTTTCAACATAACAAACACAAGACAAGAATAGAAAACACAACTTCTCTCCCCCTTCCCTTGCAATTTCGGGTTTGGCAAGCTCCCACCTCCATTTTTGTGTTCTTGAGTCCTCAAAGAGAAGATCTACGTGGCTTTGATTCCCATGTGGTTACGTAGGCGTCTTGGAGACTCAAGCCAATCATTCGTTAACCGGTGTTCTTGTTTTGGTAAGAAATAATGCTGAATTTTTCACTTGTGAATTCATTCTTTGTTAGTTGTTTCATGGTTTAATCGTCTCTTGGTTTTCATTGATTTTCCGCTGCGAGTTGGTTCATCTCCAACCTTACCTCGAGACCCAACAGTGGTATCAGAGCCGTGCTACCTTAGGGATTCACAAGACGGTGTTCAAAGTTTCGGTTTTGCTTGAAAGTTTCGTTTTTGGCATCTTGTTTTGCTAAATTGTTTGATAACATGTTTTAAATTCTTGTTTATGGATTTAATGCATGTAAAATGAATTTTTGAAAATTATTTCAAATCTAGAAATTTTGAAAAAAATTTGATTTTTCGGGTCTCGGGAGCGGGACTCTCGGGGAGCCGAAACCGGGACCGAACGGGGCTCCGTTGGATGGAGCTAGGCCAAGCATGACCATTGGATGGTGTATATGCCAAGGCTAAACCGTTTTGTTAGTTATGAAGAGTTTGGAACCGTCATGACGAACTCGAAGATCAAATGTTCAAAAGTTTCATTTTTGAACGGTTTCGATAAACCGAGCATCAAAATTTTTAGAAACTTGGCTATTAAATAAAACCGGAAAATCGCATGATGTTTGATAACATGATTGTTTAATAACACGATGTGTGATGTGATGTTGGCATGGTGTACATAATAGCCCCAAGCTCGATTTAATTATTTATCGCTTTTCACGGCCTGTGAGCCGTTAGAGTTAGCGTGTAATTATTATTTCAAGGTGTGGTCGTCGAACCACTTGTTTGTAATATTTATTTATTCCCGACCTGTGAGTCGTGTATTAAATTGTAATATTTTACTCAAGACGAAGAAATGGCGAAAATGTCATTTGGTGGCTTTTCGGGTGTTTGCATCGGCTTGGAGTCGGTGGAGCTCAAGAAGCTAGTGGGAGTTAGTTTAGGGGGCTATTATGTGCACATTTATCGCTTTATGCTTGGTTTAATTTATGCATGACTAATTCTATGTGTTTTAGAATTGCATGCTTAACTTTATTTACCGAGCATATCACCTCACATTCAAAGATAAAATTGGAATTTTAATCCTTGTGTGTGAGCCCTTAGAATCGTCATTACATTGGATGTATTTGACGAGTTCGAAGGAAGAATTACATTGGATGTAATTTGAGGCATCATTGCATTTGGAATGTAGTTGATGTGCTCATCGCATCTAGGATGTGTCAAAGTTTTAAACACAACCGGACAAGTAAAAACAGGTCATGTCCGATACCTCCCAATTATCAACACCTTACTACCTCCCCGTCCTATGGGTTTCGTGCTTATTAGCAGAGCATCCATGGGAAAGCGGGGTAGTAGGTTTGGACGACATATGTGGGTGTCGTGCGCATTAGCGGAGCACCTACATAGTGACGGGTTATAGTTGAAAATTGGTGGACCCGACTACGATTCTCAGCCTGAGGTTGAGCTAGGGTAACAGATAGGGTAAGCCGTGTACATAAGTGCATACCCTAGCCAAGAGTCACATTGGATGTGATTGGATGGAGTCCTACCTACATAGCTCGATTAAGTGGTGAGCATTAGTTCAGCTTAATCGAGTGAATCAAGGATCTTGGTTTCAGATTCTAAAGGTTTAGAATTGATTGTTGGTGTTTAAGCTTGATCTTCATAAAATTTATTCAGTTTACTGATTGAATTTTATCTGTTGTAGATCAAATGGCAAATTCAGCGAACATTAATAGTTTGTCATTAAAAACCATTCTTGACAGGGTCAAGCTAAATGGGACAAACTATTTGGACAGGTACAGAATTTTGAGGATAGTCCTCAAGTCTGAACGCAAAGAATATGTCCTTGACAAGGCTGTCTCTAAGACCATATCAGAGATACATGAAGTGTCATTAACTGCTGAGAAGAATATCTCAGGGATCTGGGATCCAAGGATATTCTGATGGTCAACAAGGGAATTGGAAGTGGCAAGGGCTGGGCCCATGCGCACTTGGCAGGAAAGATGAGACACCTGAGAATGTCTGCTTCTACTGCCAACAGCCTAGTCATTGGAACCGGGATTACAGGAAGTTCACGGCTGATCTGAAGAAGGGCAGTGGGACTGCGCCTTCATCAAATAGCCTGGATGATCTGAAGAAGGGCAGTAGGACTGCGCCTTCATCAGGAAACCTGGATAAACTAAGGAAGGGCGGTGGGACCGTGCCTTCATCTGGTATTAACTCTATAGAGATACATCTTTCTACTTCCAAAGATTCATTTGTATTAGATATCAGGACTGAATCGCACACATGCACTAATATATGGTGGCTGAAAGTAGGAGAGGTTTGGAAAGCACGAAGTGGACCTTAGAGTGGTGGCAACTGCTGTAGGATCCATGAGTCTTGCTTTGCCAAGTGGAATTGTCTTAGCATTGTATAATGTATATTGCATATCTACTTTTAGTAGGAATATTATATCTGTATCCGTGTTTGACAAGGAAGGATATAATGTTAATATTGGAAATTGAGTTTTCAATGTTCTATGCAATGATATGTTTTATACCAGTACTGACTTGGTTGGAGGATTGTACATATTAGATATGGGTAACAATGCCTCAAGTTATATATATTACGTTAATACCAAGAGGTCTAAATCCAACGATTTAAACCTAACTCTGTTATGGCACTGTCATTGGGGCCTCATAAACAAGAAGCGCCTATCAGCACTTCAGAAGTGCGGTCTTTCGGGTTCATTCGAATTCCATTCGATCGATAGGTGCAAGGTTTGTTTGATGGGAAAAATGACTAAAGTGCACTTTATCGATTGCGATGAAAGGGCGGGTGAATTATTGGGGCTGATACATTCGAATGTGTGTAGACCAATAAGTTCACTTGCCGTGAGGGGTTTTAGCTACTTTATCACATTTACTGATGATTACAGTAAATATGGTTATGTCTATTCAGTGAGACATAAGTCTGAAGTTTTTGATAAATTTAAAGAGTTTAAGACTAAAGTAGAAAACCAGCTCGACAAAGGTATTAAGGCACTTCGATTGGATCGAGGTGGAAAATACTTGACCACAGAGTTATTAGATCATCTAAAAGAGAATGGGAATCTTTAGGAATGGACTCCTCCTGGGACACTGTAGTTGAAAGGTGTAGCCAAACGGAGAAATCAGACATTGTTAGACAATAGTCCGTTCCATGATTAGTTGGACTGATCTCCCAATCTCTTTCAGGGGTTATGCTCTAGAGACAATCGCATTCATAGTGAATCGGTCTTCGACGAACGGTGTGGAAGGCACACCATTTTAAAAATGGTACGAGATGATGCCCGCTTTGTCCTTCCTAAAGATTTGTGGTTGCGAGGCTTATGTGAAACATTTGGTTTCGACTAAGCTCAAACCAAGATCTGAGATATGCACCTTCGTGTGGTATCCCAAAGCAACAAGGGGATACTACTTCTACAATCCCAGTGAGAACATGGTGTTCGTCGCTTAGGGTGGGGTCTTTATGGAAAAGGAGTTTTGTTTCCAAAGACGTCATTGGGAGGACTGTGCATCTCGAAGAAATTCAGGATGGTACAGATATGTCTAAACCAATTGACAACCCAGTAGAAAGGAGCCAGAGATTGTCGTAGAGTAAGAACCAATTCCTATTACAATTCCGGAAGGTCCAAGGCGATTTGAAAGGATCAATATTCCACCTCCAAGATATGGTATCCGGAGGTGACAATGAAGTCATGGTGGATCACGATGATCCAGCCTCTTTTCAAGAAGTCGTGGATGGGCACGACTCCGAGTTATGGCTGGGAGCCATGAGGGAGGAAATGCAATCCATGTCGGACAATCGAGTCTTGGAACCGGTTGATCCCATCAATGATGTGAGGACCATCGGATGCAAATGGATATTCAGGGTGAAGATGGACATGGACGGCAACCCACTGACCTACAAAGCTCAACTGGTGGCGAAAGGTTATAGGCAGATCCAATGGATTGACTATGAGGAAACCTTCTCCCTAGTGGCTATGGTCAAAATCGATCCAAATTTTTTTTGACATAACTGCGTATCATAATTACGAGATATGGCAAGTGGATGTTAAAACCGCTTTCCTAAATGGAAATTTGACTGAGTACGTTTGTATGTCTCGGCCCAAAGGTTTTGACGATCCGAAGAATAAGGGAAATATTTATAAGTTGTTGAAATCCATTTATGGATTGAAACGAACTTCTCGGAGTTGGATCCTTCGTTTTGATGAAGCTGTAATTGGATTTGGCTTAATCAATTACGAGGTTGAATCTTGCGTTTATAAGAAGTCTAGTGGGAGCAAGATTACCTTTCTGGTTCTCATTGAAAACGACATCCCAACCTTGCACGAGACTAAAGCTTGGTTGAGGAAGTGTTTTTCAATAAAAGACTTAGGCGATGCTTCTTATATCTTAAGGATTAAGATATGTAGAGATCGCACCAAGAGGGTCTTGGATTTAAGTCAGGGAACCTATGTGAACAAGGCATTGAGTAGGTTCTTAATGCTCGATTCAAAGAAAGGACTCTTACCCACTAGTCATGGCATTCATCTCAGCAAGACTCAGTGTCATAAGACACTTGATGAGATGAAAAGGATGATTAGAATTCTATGCGCCTGGGGCAGGATCGATCATATATGCCATGACATGTATGAGACCGGACGTCTCGTAAGCCTTATGTTGTACCAGTAGACATCAGTCTAACCCGGGGGAAAGATGATGCTGAACTAGTCGTCGAAGGATGAGTAGACGCTAGTTTTCCAAGACAAATCCAGATGACTTTAGAAGTCAGTCAGGATATGTGTTTATGCTGAATGGCAGAATCTACGACAGAGGCCAAGTACATGGATGCTGCAGAGGCAGCTAAGGAGGCTATGTGGATTTGGAAATTCACGGCAGGGTTGGGTGTAATTAAAAACCCATCCAGCCCGGTGAATCCATTTTGCGACAACACAAGGGCCATTGCGCAAGCTAAAAGCGCAGATCGCATAACAAATCCAAACATGTACTACGGCGTATCCACCTAATCAGAGAAATACTGAATTGAGGTGAAGTGAAGATAACCTATATTGCAACAGATGATAACATAGCCAACCCTTTGACTAAGGCGGTGTTGCTGCCTGAACATGTTAGACATGTAAAGTCGATGGGGGACATATTGGAGTTTAGATTGGAACTAGGGCAAGTGGGAGATTGTTATTCTTAGTGCCCATAGTTCAATCCTAAATGTCCAAATGTATATATCACCGTTAGCAATAAAATTAAAGCGGCTTTATATTACTTTTGGGTTGTAGTAATATATCGATGTGTGCTCTTATCTATGCCCACAATGCGAATAGAACCATAGATCGAGATAGATCACACTCGATGGGTCCCTAGTCAACAAAGCTTTACTAGAAGCGACTAATATGAAAGATGGTTCTGATCATAGATATCATGTGGGACATGATATTGGACGACCTGCCCTGAATATGTGCCATAGATTAAGTCATGAACACATTCAGTGTCGTAGCTTGTCATGTATCCTTAGACCAAGGAGTCTTTGTGATTGCTATGTAGTCAACAACTGAGTTTGACCTGAGCCTAACGTTGTCCGTAACAGGGTTTCCATAACGGCCACGGGCCATGTTACAAGAGGCCCATGAAAGGACCATGCAACCAAGGCCCATGGAACTAATTAATCAAGTCTTGATTAATTAGTACTAAGTAAGCAAGACAAGGATTAAGGTGTTGGTGATTCACCACCTAACCCAATCTTGTCTTGCCATACTTTGTCCTATTTACACCTTACTTGTCACCATGCTTGTCCCATGCCTTTAGTTGGACAAGTATGAGTTTTGTTATGTTTAAGTCATCTTTTTTCAACATAACAAACACAAGACAAGAATAGGAAACACAACTTATCTCCCATTTCCCTTGCAATTTCGGGTTTGGCAAGCTCCCACCTCTATTTTTGTGTTCTTGAGTCCTCAAAGAGAAGAACTACGTGGCTTTGATTCCCAATTGGATACGTAGGCGTATTGAAGACTCAAGTCAATCATTCGTAACCGGTGTTCTTGTTTTGGTAAGAAATAGTGCTGAATTTTTCTCTTGTGAATCCATTCTTTGTTAGTTGTTCCATGGTTTAATCGTCTCTTGGTTTTCACTGATTTTCCGCTACGAGTTGGTTCATCTCCAACCCTACCTCGAGACCCAACACATGCATCTCAAACGGATCATGCATATCAATCAGCACACAACCAACGGCTCGACATGACCATTCTACCAGCACGACAAGTTCCCAAGTATTGAAAGCGGCTACACTAGTGAATCACATCCTACATGTTACTAAGACTCGTCCGGTTATTTTATCATACTAATGCTCGTTCCAGTTTTATTATTACCTAGCATGCATACTAGTAACTTTCCACAATCGAACCGATATTCGCAACTTTCCCTACCTCAACCGAAGAAAAGCAGCTACGTCTCCTAGCTCCTGACGTCCTGGCTCGCTACCGTCTTCTCTTCGATCGAAGCCGGACTCTAAAACAATATGAAAACCAAACTAAAAAACGGTTCCAAAGTCGAATTAAAAGTTACGACGGGTTCGATTTAAGTTCAACAGTCGCCTTTTAAAATCGAGCGGGCTAAGAGCGGGATAAACGACGAACAAGGGTTCGAGTACTCGAGCCCCGAGCACAGAACCCGGTGCACGTTTCCCGAGGCACGTTTCCCGAGGCATGGATCTTGAAGCGTGGATCCCGAGGCGTGATTTTCGTGGCGCGCTTCCTGGTGCACGAGTTTCGAGGCACACTTCCGATGTATGGGTTTTATGGTGCGATTCCCGAGGTGGGCGAATCGGTGTTCCATTTTTGTGCCGTTTTATAGTCCGGTTTATTCGTTTCACGTTTCTCTTTCAACAGTCCAAAAATCGTCTTAATTCAAAACTGATTTTAATTTCTGTTATTTTAAATCCCTTTCCATTTAAATCCTTTTTATTTAAAACTGGTTTTTCGTTTTAAAAAATCTTTTCTTTTTAATTTGCTTAGTTTCGAATCCACCCAAACCAAATCCAGAACATAATTTGTTTCAACCCGATCCAAGAATAGCTCGGGACGAGAAACAAAAGGAAAAAGAAGGAGAAGGAGGCCCGGATTTGCATCCCGGCCGGCCACCGGCAAAGACATAGCCGGCCGGGGCCTCACCGTAGGGAGAAAACGCGACGGCTGGCAGTGAGGTGGTTGAGCACGGTGGAGCACGGCGAAGCTCCTCGTAACGGATCTGAGCGGCTCGTCAGGTTTCCGTCTCAGATCCGACGAGCGAGACGGCGTTGGGGAAGGCTTGGACGACGCGGTGGAAGAAGGAGAGGTCGGGAGACGAGGGAGAGAGTGACGGATGAGGGTGACGGTGGTGGCCTGCAAATCGGGACGGAGAGGATGAAGAAGCGAGATAGGCAGGTGAGAGAGAAAGGGTCGGAGATGAGGGAGGTGGCGCGACGAAGGGAGAGAGGATCGGAGTTGAAGAGCGGCGGCTGGCTGATTTTGAAGAAGAAACGGGAGACAAGTTCGGCGAGGGTGAAGAGAGGGAGAGAGAGTCGGGAACGGTGAGGTGGCTGGTCGGAGCGGAAGGAGGAGAGAGAGAGGGCTGGGAGTGCTGCTGCGCGTGAAGACGAAGAGTGAAATTAGGGTTTCAGACCCTCAGATGTGCTTATATAGCACGGGCCGCGCGTACACGGGCCTAGCGGAGTGGGCTGCACGGCCCAAGTGAGAGGAGGGGCTGGAACGGGCCTGGCCTGGTCGAGCCTGGTCCGCCCGACACAGTTCCTTTTTGTTTTCTTTTTCTTTGATTTTCTTTTCTTCTTCGATTGCGTTTGCTCTAAAAACTTAACCCGCTTTCCAATCACGTCAAACCAAATGAATAAAAATAATATTTTAATTAATTGTACCGAGGTGGTCTTCACAATCTACCCTCCTTAAAAGAATTTCATCCTCGAAATTTAAAACGAACGCGTTCCGCTTAACCCTATCTCAGGGGACATACGAATAAAACTCCCAGTCCATCCTCCCTCGAGTCCACGGAAAACACTTAAACCAGTTAGTCGATACCTGAAACCTCCGTCAATAGAGACGTCCCACCACGCTTCCGCTGCGCCACTCTGATCCCATCGTCACTTGGCCAAACTCGGGGCGCGAACTCAGAAATAACGGAAAACGACTTAAACGAAACGCAAGCTCAAAAGTCGCAACAAAACTAAAAGTAATAAAACCACAACGAGTCAAACACAAGTCTCAAAAAGAAAACACAGTTCTAAAGTCAAAACAGAAGCAGCTCCCGAACTCTCGCTAGTCTCGTGCTCCGCGATGTCCTCTACTCTGTAGCGTGCTCGAGATCATGAGCGATCCCATGATCGTAGTCCTGTCTCTCTACCCGTGAATCGACGACAACATACACCCGACCCTGCCGCAACAGAGGTCCGCCTCTAGGAGGTGGTGGAAGTGCCACCTGCTGCGTAGCTCTTTGTCTCGGTGCTGGCGCGCTCGCTGCCTGCCACGGAGCTCTCTGCGTCTGATCCTGACGCTGCTGGAGCTGAGGCGACTATACAGTCTGCGACTGTTGGTGTCGCGGGACTGACATCTCTCCAACTCGATCAGGACATCTAGCCATGAAGTGTGTAGGTCGTTCGCACTGGTGGCATAACAGTGGCCCAGCACTCTGTCTCCCCTCAGGACTGTCCCTCGGACAATCTCGAACCGTGTGGCCCTACTGCCCACACCGAAAACATGCTCGCTCTGTCGGTGCAGGTGTGACGGAAGCTACCGATCCGGCATGTCGCGTCCCTCTCCACTGTGCCTGGGGCTGGAATGATCCCGAGGTCCACTGCCTCCTCGGATCACGGGCCTCAGAAGGCCTCAGGAAGCTGGTCGGCCTCTGCCTGACCTCCCGCTCTCTAGCCGTCTCGCGGAGGCATCACTCCATGGCCAGTGCCTGGTCCACCAAGTCTGAATAAACCCGGGTCCTCATAGCAGCGACTCGTTCCACGATCTCGGGACTGAGACCTGCCTCAAATCGTCGGCAACGAAGAACTTCCGTCGCTACCATCTACCGAGCAAACCGAGACAAGGAGGTGAACCTCAACTCGTACTCGTAGACCATCATACTCTCCTGGCGCAGCTCCACGAACTACTGGTGCCTGTCATCCAAAACTGACTGAGGAAAAAACTGCTCAAGGAAATGTTGTCCAAACAACGAGAAGTCATCCCCCACACGCGTCTACTCGCGCTGCCACCAATGATAAGCATCCCCCTCCAGCAGAAATGCTGCAAAGGACACTCTCATACTGGCATCCAGTACTCCTGAAGTGTCCAGGTTGCGGGTCACCCGCTCCAACCATCTCTCGGCTGCCTCGGGGTCTGGCTCCCCGGAAAACACTGGTGTGCCCAGCTTGCGGAAGTCTCGTAGTGCCTGAGCGGTGTGACTGTCGAACTGACTAGGCCTAAAGGTCTCGGCTGCAGTGGCAGCAGGCACAACCTCTGGTGTCGGAGCTGTATCCTCTCTCTGTGCCAGGGCTGCCACCAAACCCTAAAAAGTGCGGGTCATCTGTTGGGTCTCGAGGTAGGGTTGGAGATGAACCAACTCGCAGCGGAAAATCAATAAAAACCAAGAGACGATTAAAACCATGAAACAACTAACAAAGAATGGATTCACAAGAGAAAAATTCAGCACTATCTCTTACCAAAACAAGAAAACCGGTTAACGAATGATTGGCTTGAGTCTCCAAGACGCCTACGTATCCACATGGGAATCAAAGCCACGTAGTTCTTCTCTTTGATGACTCAAGAACACAAAAATGGAGGTGGGAACTTGCCAAACCCGAAATTGCAAGGGAAGGGGAAGAGAAGTTGTGTTTCCTATTCTTGTCTTGTGTTTGTTATGTTGAAAAAAGATGACTTAAACATAACAAACCCCATACTTGTCCAACTAAAGGCATGGGACAAGTATGGTGTCAAGTAAGGTGTAAATAGGACAAAATATGGCAAGACAAGATTGAGTTAGGTGGTGAATCACCAACACCTTAATCCTTGTCTTGCTTACTTAGTACTAATTAATCAAGACTTGATTAATTAGTTCCATGGGCCTTGGTTGCATGGCCCTTTCATGGGCCTCTTGGAACATGGCCCGTGACCATTTCCAACGAGGTCCCATGATTCGCTCATCGCCTCCAAGCCTTCCATATCGGAAATGTCCAACATTATCCGACGCGATCAATCCCAAGACTCCAAGCCTTGTCTCGATCCGTAAAGTCCTATTCACTTACGGGCACATGACCCAAAACCCAGTTTTGGTCATGTCCCGAGACAACTCCCTTTTGGCCATTCTCCATAAATGTGTCAATGAGTTTCATCCTCCGGTGTGACCCTTAGGTTTATGCATGTTAATAGATCAACGTAAAATCCCATTTTACTTGATCCTATTTAAGTGGCAACTAACGAGACTTTAGTATTTCCTGACACTGCATAACGAATCAACCCTGTCGATTCTAACATTTCCGTCATCCCTGTCATTATCCTTTTATCTCCGATATCCTGATTGAGATAAGGCATAGAGCCGTCATCCTTATTATTCTCAATCAATGTTCCTTGATATGTGAGATGACTAAAGATATGATACCCAGTATCATGTGCATGGCCATGCTATTCTTTCAGTCACTCTCGATCAAGCGGCCGAAAACCAATATCTTTCTCATACCTCAGTATGAGGGATAAATCCCTTAGCCGTCTTTCGTGTCACTCATGTAGCCCGTCCCCAAGCCAATCCTGTCCGTTATGGAAGCCCTGTTACGGACAACGTTAGGCTCAGGTCAAACTCACTTGTTGACTACATAGCGATCACAAAGACTCCTTGGTCTAAGGATACATGACAAGCTACGACACTGAATATGTTCATGACTTAATCTATGGCACATATTCAGGGCGGGTCGTCCAATATCATGTCCCACATGATATCTATGGACTCCAGAATCCCATTCCAATGACTAACAGAATGTAAGCCATAAAGAGCCATCTTTCATACTAGTCGCTTCGAGTGAAGCTTTGTTGACTAGGGACCCATCGAGTGTGATCTATCTCGATCTATGGTTCTATTCGCATGGTGGGCATAGATCAGAGCACACATTGATATATTACTCCAACACATAAGTAATATAAAGCCGCTTTAATTTTATTGCTAACGATGATATATACATTTGGACATTTGGGATTGAACTGCGGGCACTAAGACTAACATCAGCTCCTCAAGAGCTACCGCCTGGGCTGTCTCCGCCCTCTCGTGCCCCTCAGTGGGCGCACCCTGGGCACTAGTCGCCCTTGCTGACCTAGCGATCGGTGATCGTCCTCGGCCTCTAGCGGGCTATCCTTGGTACCTTGCGAAACGTAAGTTCGGGCCATGACGTAAAACCTCTGCACAGATAATGCACGGTTTCAGTTTCGAAACTCGGAAAGAACAACGTGGATAGAATAACTAGCGCCCTACACAGTCCACGACAACAGTACTAGTAGCAGTAGTAGTAGTAGTATACTCAGTGAAAAATTAATCACTCAAAAGAACACAACAGAGAAGTTCGTATACTAGTGTGTCACACAGATCATAAACAAGCAGCGGATACACACAAATCTACACCCATCAGCATAAACACAAAGTTCAGACAGCGAGACTACACTCATTCGATCACTCCACGATGCAATCATTGCACCACAAACACCCAGTAGACAACATCACTTAAGTTTAAATTTCTTAGCACATCCATTTTCTAACATAACATTCATGTTGACATCACGTCGTTACAACCTGGTTCCGGCGTCCCAGAACTACGTTGCAACCATTTGATATCCCCCCATTCACGTCCAGCTATAGTGGCCCATATAGCCGAATCGTGATGGTACATACACTTCAGTTTCTACAGAAAATCGGGCATGACCCGTTCGTAAATTAAGTCAACCATCCGCTTATGCGGAACAACCAAACATTACCTGCACACAACACTCAATCACAAATTCAGCACTCAGCAAATTATCTCAACTTACCCCTCGGGTCTCGGTAATCTCACTATTACCGCCCGGCTAAGTCCATACCTGGAAACAGTTCAACTCAAACAACAATCACAAACCACACAAGTTCACTAAAAGTCCACGACACTTAGGCCGAACGTTTCACCAATCAAACAACGGCCGATCAAGGCGGTAACTCATATAACTATTAAACAACCAACACGTCATAAGCAGCCGAGCATCGCTCGTTAACCAACCTCGATCTCAACCGATCGGTATCACGGATCCACTGAGGTGTACAACAACCAGCGATTAAGCTTCAAATCAAATACGGTAAAACTTAAACACCCACTTAACAAACGAGGCTCTCGTCGTTTCGACTCTACGCATAGGGTAATTCCGACTTGCGTCACCGAGCACTACGACCTTAGCCACCTAATTCTACCCACCTAGTTGACGTACGGTCCGAGGTTTTGAAAACTCATTTCAAAACAAAACCAGGCTCTGATACCAAATTGTCCCGCCCCAAATCCGGTTTAGACCGGACTCGAGAAGTGAGATCTGAATTCAAAATAATTAAGGAAAAGGATAAATTAAAGAAGTAAAACCCAACTTAAAATAATAATAAATCGAACGGAAAACTCAACAACTCATTAATCCAATACACAAAGTTTAATTCAAAAACAATTGTACGTCTCTAGACCTACTAGCCTAGGACCCTCGCCAGCTCCCAAGCTCAGCTGTGTCCCGCTAGCATAAATCCCGCTCAATACCTGAAAACACCACAAAGTAAGGGGTGAGCTTTCGCCCAGTAGAGAAAGTAGTTAAGGTAACGAACATCGGCTCACCACCACAAGTAACCATCCAATTAGGGCATACTAGTACATCACGACTAACTGCCGACCGGGGTTCATAGCCAAATTTACAATACTCTTAACGATAACTTTCACACAAGAAAACCTTAACCAAACAACAAACATATCAAACACATAAGCCATCGGCACACACATCCCGTACTACAATCCCTGAACTCCGCCAACTGTACACAGCCCGACATCATCATATCAAAGCGGTAGGTCAAGTATCAATCGGACTACCTCTCGATCCAGAGGAGGCGCATAACGTCACAAAGGCGTATAACGTCGAGAATGTCGGAAACATCCCTATGAGGACGCATTCGTCGGGACCCTTGGAAACATCTCCAAAGGACCATAGATCATCGAGGCTGAAACACGGCACCTAGTGTCCAACATGACCCGTAGGCCCAACCACGACACGCAGGCCCAACCATGACCCGTAGGCCCAACCACTACCCGTAGGCCCAACCACAACCCGTAGGCTCATTATGATATGATATGGCCCGTCGGCTCCGACCCGTCGAGCCTATGCAATATGATATGATGTGGCCCGTCGGCTCCGACCCGTCGGCCCGATGCAAGATGATATGCTATGGCATGTCGGCTCCGACCCGTAGGCCCAACACGACCCGTAAGCCCCAACCACATTATGGCCTGTCGGCCCGACCCGTCGGCCCCAAACACGACCCGTAAGCCCAATCACAACCGGAATATCATCCTCAAGGAACACACAACAAGCTAATATCACGCAACGAATGCCACAGATCAAACACGGCTCACAAAGCCCAACAATCTTACCACAAATACACAGCACGTCGATCTATCACTCACCCGACCATATCTCAACCAAGAGTTCACAAGCAATAGTCACGACACACTTTCCCACACATAGTAACAAAATACTCACCGGATATGCAAGTCTTGACCATTAAACTTATCGACCCTAAGTCACACGACATGCATCTCAAACGGATCAGGCATATCAATCAGCAGACAACCTACGGCTCGACATGGCCATTCTACCAGCACGACAAGTTCCCAAGTATTGAAAGCGGTTACACTAGTGAATCACATCCTACATGTTACTAAGACTCGTCCGGTTATTTTATCACACTAATGCTCGTTCCAATTTTATTATTACCTAGCATGCATACTAGTAACTTTCCACAATCGAACCGGTATTCACTACTTTCCCTACCTCAACCGAAGAACAACAACTACGTCTTCTAGCTCCTGACGTCCTGGCTCGCTACCTATGGTCTTCTCTTCGATCGAAGCCGGACTCTAAAACAATACGAAAGCCAAACTCAAAAACGGTTCCAAAGTCGAATTAAAAGTTACGATGGGTTCGATTTAAGTTCAACAGTTGCCTTTTAAACTCGAGCGGGCTAAGAGCGGGATTAAACGACGAATCGGGTTCGAGTACTCGAGCCCTGAGCATAGAACCTGGTGCACGTTTCTTGAGGAACGGTTACCGAGGCACGAGTTTCGTGGCACGATTCCCGAGGCAAGGGTTTGAGGCACGATTACTGAGGCACACGTTTCGTGATACGATTCCCGAGGTGACCGATTCAGCGTTCCACTTTTGTCCCGTTCTAAGTCCGTTTTACAGTCTAGTTTAGTCGTTTCACGTTTCTCGTTCAATAGTCCAAAAATCGTCTTAATTCAAAACTGATTTTAATTTCTTTTATTTTAAATCCCTTTCCATTTAAATCCTTTTTACTTAAAACTGATTTTTCGTTATAAAAATATTTTCTTTTTAATTTCATTAGTTTTGAATCCACCCAAACCAGATCCAGAACAGAATTTGTGTCAACCAGATCCAAAAAGAGCCCGGGACGAGAAAAAAAAGGGAAAAGAAGGAGAAGGAGGCCCGGATTTGCATCCCGGTCGGCCACCGGTGAAGACATAGCCGGCCGAGGCCTCACCGTAGGGAGAAAACGCGACGGATGGCGGTGAGGTGGTTGAGCACGGCGAAGCTCCTCGTAACGGATCTGGACGGCGCGTCTGGTTCCCGTCGTAGATCCGGCGAGCGAGACGGCGTTGGGGAAGGCTTAGACGACGCGGGGGAAGAAGGAGAGGTCGGGAGACGAGGGAGAGAGTGACGGATGAGGGTGACGGCGGCGGCCTGCAACTCGGGACGGAGAGGATGAGGAAGCGAGAGAGGCGGGTGAGAGAAGGAAGGTCGAAGATGAGGGCGGTGGCGCGGCGAAGGGAGAGAGGATCGGAGTTGAAGAGGGCGGCGGCGGGCTGATTTCGAAGGAGATGCGGGAGACAGGTTCGGCGAGGGTGAAGAGAGGGAGAGAGAGTCGGGAACGGTGAGGTGGCTGGTCGGAGCGGAAGGAGGAGAGAGAGAGAGAGGGCCGGGAGTGCTGCTGCGCGTGAAGAAGAAGAGGGAAAATTAGGGTTTCGGACCCTCAGATGTGCTTATATAGCACGGGCCGCGCATACACGTGCCTGACGGAGTGGGCCGCACGTCCCAAGTGAGAGGAGGGGCTGGACCAGGCCTGGCCTGGTCGGGTCACCTTGTCGGGTCTGGTCCTCCCCACCCGGTTCCCTTTTTTTTTTCTTTTTCTTTGATTTTTTTTTCTTCTTCGATTGCGTTTGCTCCAAAAACTTAACCCGTTTTCCAATCACAACAAACCAAACGAATAAAAATTATATTTTAATTAATTGTACCGAGGTGGTCTTCACAACAGTCATATGCGAAGAAAATATGTGAGATAACAACCCCCCTGGCAACCGAGGCCCCATGCAGATTCCCTTCCCTTTCTGCCTGAGCCAGCATACGGGACAAGCCCTCCATACAGAATAGAAACAAATAAGGTGTCAACGGATCGCCCTGACGGATACCCATGCCAGCCATGAACAGGGTAGTGTTCTTACCATTCGAGCTGACCGTGTACTGGATAGATCGCATATACGCAATCATCAGAGATCTCTAACTTGGGCCGAAGCCAAATGCTTCCATTATGGATATGATAAAAGAACACTCCATACAGTCATATGCCTTTCTCATATCAAGCTTAATGGTCATGAAACCATTAGAGCCCTGAGTTCGACGATGGAGTGCATGAATAATCTCGTACGAGATAAAAGATATCGTCCTGAATTGCACAGCTGGGGACGAACGCTCCCTGAGACATAGAAATGATCGGGTCTAGCATAGGTTTAATGCGATTCACCAAGACCTTAGATAATATCCTGAAGATTACACTGCAGAGAGCGATACGGCGGAGATCTGTGACTTTCCTAGACGAAAGTTTCTTTGGGATCAACACCAGCGTAGTCATATTAATATCACTATAAATATGCCCCGTGGAGACGACCGACCGAACGAATTCGGTGAAATCAAGGCGTAAAGTATCCCAGTAATGCTGAAAGAATTTGGGATTGACCCCGTCCGACCCCGGGGACTTTGATGGACCCATCTAAAAAGCCGCTACTCGGACTTCCTCGTCCGTAACCGCACGTGTAAGGATAGCGTTTTAAGCGGGGGAGGTCATACTGGGGATGTCTATCGGGAGATCAAAGTCCGTATTTGGCACAACAGTAAACATCTATTTAAAGTAATTCAAAAGAAGGTCACTCATACCTGTATTCCACGAGGCTTCCACCCCGACATCGTTTTCCAGCACAATAATCTTATCCATCGCCCATCGCTTTGTGGCCGGACGTTGGAAGAATTTCATATTCCGGTCCCCCTCATCCAACCAATGTTGTTTTGCCCGCTATCGTCAGAATCACTCTTGTTGTGACAGGGCTCGATTGTACAACTTTTGCGCTGCTATCCTATACTTAATTCCTTTTCTGTCTGTCCGTCCGTTCAAATAAGCGAGTTTCGGTTAGTAGGCCCGAATCTGATAAACAGTGTCTCGGAATACAGTTTTCCCCCACGTATCTAAGGACCTCCCTATATCATGAATATGATGCTTAATATGACGCTCACCCGACTTGCCCCATTCGACCTGGATTAGCTCCCCACATTCCAGATGTTCATGTTGGGTCTCGAGGTAGGGTTGGAGATGAACCAACTCGCAGCGGAAAATCAAGGAAAACCAAGAGACGATTAAAACCATGAAACAACTAACAAAGAATGGATTCACAAGAGAAAAATTCAGCACTAGTTCTTACCAAAACAAGAACACCGGGTAACGAATGATTGGCTTGAGTCTCCAAGACGCCTACGTATCCACATGGGAATCAAAGCCACGTAGTTCTTCTCTTTGAGGACTCAAGAACACAAAAATGGAGGTGGGAGCTTGCCAAACCCGAAATTGCAAGGGAAGGGAGAGAGAAGTTGTGTTTCCTATTCTTGTCTTGTGTTTGTTATGTTGAAAAAAGATGACTTAAACATAACAAAACCCATACTTGTCCAACTAAAGGCATGGGACAAGTATGGTGTCAAGTAAGGTGTAAATAGGACAAAGTATGGCAAGACAAGATTGGGTTAGGTGGTGAATCACCAACACCTTAATCCTTGTCTTGCTTGCTTAGTACTAATTAATCAAGACTTGATTAATTAGTTCCATGGGCCTTGGTTGCATGGGCCTTTCATGGGCCTCTTGGAACATGGCCCGTGGCCATTTCCAACGAGGTCCCGTGATTCGCTCATCGCCTCCAAGCCTTCCATACCGTAAATGTCCAACATTATCCGACGCAATCAATCCCAAGACTCCAAGCCTTGTCTCGATCCGTAAAGTCCTATTCACTTACGGGCACATGACCCAAAACACAGTTTTGGTCATGTCCCGAGACAACTCCCTTTTGGCCATTCTCCATAAATGTGTCAATGAGTTTCATCCTCCGGTGTGACCCTTAGGTTTATGCATGTCAATAGATCAACGTAAAATCCCATTTTACTTGATCCTATTTAAGTGGCAACTAACGAGACTTTAGTATTTCCTGACACTGCATAACGAATCGACCCTGTCGATTCTAACCTTTCCGTCATCCCTGTCATTATCCTTTTATCTCCGATATCCTGATTGAGATAAGGCATAGAGCCGTCATCCTTATTATTCTCAATCAATGTTCCTTGATATGTGAGATGACTAAAGATATGATACCCAGTATCATGTGCATGGCCATGCTATTCTTTCAGTCACTCTCGATCAAGCGGCCGAAAACCGATATCTTTCTCATACCTCAGTATGAGGGATAAATCCCTTAGCCGTCTTTCGTGTCACTCATGTAGCCCGTCCCCAAGCCAATCCTGGCCGTTATGGAAGCCCTGTTACGGACAACGTTAGGCTCAGGTCAAACTCAGTTGTTGACTACATAGCGATCACAAAGACTCCTTGGTCTAAGGATACATGACAAGCTACGATACTGAATATGTTCATGACTTAATCTATGGCACATATTCAGGGTGGGTCGTCCAATATCATGTCCCACATGATATCTATGATCAGACTCTGGAATCCCATTCCAATGACTAACAGAACGTAAGCCATAAAGAGCCATCTTTCATACTAGTCGCTTCTAATGAAGCTTTGTTGACTAGGGACCCATCGAGTATGATCTATCTAAATCTATGGTTCTATTCGCATGGTGGGCATAGATCAGAGTACACATCGATATATTACTCCAACACATAAGTAATATAAAGCCGTTTTGATTTTATTGCTAACGATGATATATACATTTGGACATTTAGGATTGAACTATGGGCACTAAGACTAACAATCTCCCACTTGCCCTAGTTCCAATCTAAACTCCAATATGTCCCCATCGACTTTACATGTCTAACATGTTCAGGCAGCGACACCGCCTTAGTCAAAGGGTTGGCTATGTTATCATCTGTTGCAATATAGGTTATCTTCACTGTTGGGTCTCGAGGTAGGGTTGGAGATGAACCAATTCGCAGCGGAAAATCAAGGAAAACCAAGAGACGATTAAAACCATGAAACAACTAACAAAGAATGGATTCATAAGAGAAAAATTCAGCAGTAGTTCTTACCAAAACAAGAACACCGGTTAACGAATGATTGGCTTGAGTCTCCAAGACGCCTACGTATCCACATGGGAATCAAAGACACGTAGTTCTTCTCTTTGAGGACTCAAGAACACAAAAATGGAGGAGGAAACTAGCCAAACCCGAAATGGCCATGGAAGAGGGAGAGAAAATGTGTTTCCTATTCTTGTCTTGTGTTTGTTATGTTGAAAAAAGATGACTTAAACATAACAAAACCCATACTTGTCCAACTAAAGGCATGGGACAAGTATGGTGTCAAGTAAGGTGTAAATAGGACAAAGTATGGCAAGACAAGATTGGGTTAGGTGGTGAATCACCAACACCTTAATCCTTGTCTTGCTTACTTAGCACTAATTAATCAAGACTTGATTAATTAGTTCCATGGGCCTTGGTTGCATGGGCCTTTCATGGGCCTCTTGGAACATGGCCCATGGCCATTTCCAACGAGGTCCCGTGATTCGCTCATCGCCTCCAAGCCTTCCATACCGGAAATGTCCAACATTATCCGACGCGATCAATCCCAAGACTCCAAGCCTTGTCTCGATCCGTAAAGTCCTATTCACTTACGGGCACATGACCCAAAACCCAGTTTTGGTCATGTCCCGAGACAACTCCCTTTTGGCCATTCTCCATAAATATGTCAATGAGTTTCATCCTCCGGTGTGACCCTTAGGTTTATGCATGTCAATAGATCAACGTAAAATCCCATTTTACTTGATCCTATTTAAGTGGCAACTAACGAGACTTTAGTATTGCCTGACACTACATAGCGAATCGACCCTGTCGATTCTAACCTTTCCGTCGTCCCTGTCATTATCCTTTTATCTCCGATATCCTGATTGAGATAAGGCATAGAGCCGTCATCCTTATTATTCTCAATCACCGTTCCTTGATATGTGAGATGACTAAAGATATGATACCCAGTATCATGTGCATGGCCATGCTATTCTTCCAGTCACTCTCGATCAAGTGGTCGAGAACCAATATCTTTCCCATACCTTAGTATGAAGGATAAATCCCTTAGTCGTCTTTCGTGTCACTCATGTAGCCCGTCCCCAAGCCAATCCTGGCCGTTATGGAAGCCCTGTTACGGACAACGTTAGGCTCAGGTCAAACTCAGTTGTTGACTACATAGCGATCACAAAGACTCCTTGGTCTAAGGATACATGACAAGCTACAACACTGAATATGTTCATGACTTAATCTATGGCACATATTCAGGGCGGGTCGTCCAATATCATGTCCCACATGATATCTATGATCAGACTCCGGAATCTCATTCCAATGACTAACAGAACGTAAGCCATAAAGAGCCATATTTCATACTAGTCGCTTCTAGTGAAGCTTTGTTGACTAGGGACCCATCGAGTGTGATCTATCTCGATCTATGGTTCTATTCGCATGGTGGGCATAGATCAGAGCACACATCGATATATTATTCCAACACATAAGTAATATAAAGCCGCTTTAATTTTATTGCTAACGATGATATATACATTTGGACATTTAGGATTGAACTACGGGCACTAAGACTAACATTCACTTCACCTCAATTCAGTATTTCTCTGATTAGATGGATACGCCGTAGTACATGTTTGGATTTGTTATGCGATCTGGGCTTTTAGCTTGCGCAATGGCCCTTGTGTTGTCGCAAAATGGATTCACCAGGCTGGATGGGTTTTTAATTACATCCAACCCTGCCGTGAATTTCCAAATCCACATAGCCTCCTTAGCTGCCTCTGCAGCATCCATGTACTTGGGCTTTGTTGTAGATTCGGCAATGGTATCTTGCTTTACGCTCTCCCAGCTAAAGCTCTGCCATTCAGCATAAACACATATCCTGACTGACTTCTAAAGTCATCTGGATTTGTCTTGGAAAACTAACGTCTACTCATCCTTCGACGACTAGTTCAACATCATCTTTCCCGGGTTAGACTGATGTCTACTGGTACAACATAAGGCTTACGAGACAGCCGGTCTCATACATGTCATGGCATATATGATCGATCCTGCCCCCAGGCGCATAGGATTCTCATCATCCTTTTCAGCTCATCAGGTGTCTTAGGACACTGAGTCTTGCTGAGATGAATGCCATGACTAGTGGGTAAGAGTCCTTTCTTTGAATCGAGCATTAAGAACCTACTCAATGCCTTGTTCACATAGGTTCCCTGACTTAAATCCAAGACCCTCTTGGTGCGATCTCTACATATCTTAATCCTAAAGATATAAGAAGCATCGCCTAAGTCCTTTATTGAAAAACACTTCCTCAACCAAACTTTAGTCCCGTGCAAGGTTGTGATGTCGTTTTCAATGAGAACCAGAAAGGTAATCTTGCTCCAACTAGCCTTCTTATAAACGCAAGATTCATCCTCGTTCTTGATTAAGCCAAATCCAATTACAACTTCATCAAAACGAAGGATCCAACTCCGAGAAGTTCGTTTCAATCCATAAATGGATTTCAACGACTTATAAATCTTTCCCGTATTCTTCGGATCGTCAAAACCTTTGGGCCGAGACATACAAACGTACTCAGTCAAATTTCTATTTAGGAAAGCGGTTTTGACATCCACTTGCCATATCTCGTAATTATGATACGCAGTTATGTCAAGAAGAATTTGGATCGATTTTGACCATAGCCACTAGGGAGAAGGTTTCCTCATAGTCAATCCATTGGATCTGCCTATAACCTTTCGCCACCAGTTGAGCTTTGTAGGTCAGAGGGTTGTTGTCCATGTCCATCTTCACCTTGAAGATCCATTTGCATCCGATGGTCCTCACACCATTGATGGGATCAACCGGTTCCCAGACTCGGTTGTCCGACATGGATTGCATTTCCTCCCTCATGGCTCCCAGCCATAACTCGGAGTCGGGCCCATCCACGACTTCTTGAAAGGTGGCTGGATCATCGTGATCCACCATGACTTCATTGTCACCTCCGGATACCATATCTTGGAGGTGGAAGATTGACCCTTTCAAATCGCCTTGGACCTTCCGGAATTGTAACAGGAATTGGTTCTCACTCTACGACAATCTCTGGCTCCTTTCTAATGGGTTGTCAATTGGTTTAGACAGATCTGTACCATCCTGAATTTCTTCGAGATGCACAGTCCTCCCAATGACGTCTTTGGAAACAAAACTTCTTTTCCATAAAGACCCCACCCCAAGCGACGAACACCATGTTCTCACTGGGATTGTAGAAATAGTATCCCCTTGTTGCTTTGGGATACCACACGAAGGTGCATATCTCAAATCTTGGTTCGAGCTTAGTCGAAACCAAATGTTTCACATAAGCCTCGCAACCACAAATATTTAGGAAGGACAAAGCGGGCATCATCCCGTACCATTTTTAAAATGGTGTCCCTTCCACACCATTCGCCGAAGCCCGATTCACTATGAATGCAGTCGTCTCTAGAGCAAAACCCCTAAAAGAGATTGGGAGATCAGTCCAACTAATCATGGAACAGACCATTGTCTAACAATGTTCGATTTCTCCGTTTGGCTACACCTTTCAACTACAGTGACCTAGGAGGAGTCCATTCCAAAAGGATCCCATTCTCTTTTAGATGATCTAATAACTCTGTGGTCAAGTATTTTCCACCTCGATCCAATCGAAGTGCCTTAATACCTTTGTCGAGCTGGTTTTCTACTATAGTCTTAAACTCTTTGAATTTATCAAAAGCTTCAGACTTATGTCTCACCGAATAGACATAACCATATTTACTGTAATCATCAGTACAGGTGATAAAGTAGCTAAAACCCCTCCTGGCAAGTGAACTTATTGGTCTACACACATTCGAGTGTATCAGCCCCAATAATTCACCCGCCCTTTCATCGCGATCAATAAAGGGCACTTTAGTCATTTTTCCCATCAAACAAACCTTGCACCTATCGATCGAATGGAATTCGAATGAACCTGAAAGCCCGCACTACTGAAGTGCTGATAGGCGCTTCTTGTTTATGCGACCCAAATGACAGTACCATAACAGAGTTAGGTTTAAATCGTTGGATTTAGACCTCTTGGTATTAACAGAATATATAGAACTTGAGGCATTGTTACCCATATCTAATATGTACAATCCTCCAACCATGTCAGTACTGGTATAAAACATATCATTGCATAGAACATTGAAAACTCCATTTCCAATATTAACATTATATCCTTCCTTGTCAAACACGAATACAGATATAATATTCCTACTAAAAGTAGGTATGCAATATACATTATACAATACTAAGACAAGGCCTCTTGGCAAAGCAAGACTCATGGATCCTACAATAGTTGCCACAACTCTGAGGTCCATTTCGTGCTTTTCAAATCTCTCCTACTTTCAGCCACCATATATTAGTGCATGTGTGAGATTCAGTCATGGTATCTAATACCCATGAATCTTTGGAAGTAGAGAGATGTAGCTCTATAGAGTTAATACCGAATGAAGGCAC
Organism: Erodium maritimum; assembly: GCA_963921825.1. NCBI lineage: Eukaryota > Viridiplantae > Streptophyta > Magnoliopsida > Geraniales > Geraniaceae > Erodium > Erodium maritimum. Next base: position 81,969,435 of record OY997588.1, on the reverse strand, counting down.
GGTCCCACCGCCCTTCCTTAGATCATCCAGGTTTCCTGATGAAGGCGCAGTCCTACCGCCCTTCTTCAGATCATCCAGGCTATTTGATGAAGGCGCAGTCCCACTGCCCTTCTTCAGATCAGCCGTGAACTTCCTGTAATCCCGGTTCCAATGACCAGGCTGTTGGCAGTAGAAGCAGACATTCTCAGGTGTCTCATCTTTCCTGCCAAGTGCGCATGGGCCCAGCCCTTGCCACTTCCAATTCCCTTGTTGACCATCAGAATATCCTTGGATCCCAGATCCCTGAGATATTCTTCTCAGCAGTTAATGACACTTCATGTAACTCTGATATGGTCTTAGAGACAGCCTTGTCAAGGACATATTCTTTGCGTTCAGACTTGAGGACTATCCTCAAAATTCTGTACCAGTCCAAATAGTTTGTCCCATTTAGCTTGACCCTGTCAAGAATGGTTTTTAATGACAAACTATTAATGTTCGCTGAATTTTCCATTTGATCTACAACAGATAAAATTCAATCAGTAAACTGAATAAATTTTATGAAGATCAAGCTTAAACACCAACAATCAATTCTAAACCTTTAGAATCTGAAACCAAGATCCTTGATTCACTCGATTAAGCTGAACTAATGCTCACCACTTAATCGAGCTATGTAGGTAGGACTCCATCCAATCACATCCAATGTGACTCTTGGCTAGGGTATGCACTTATGTACACGGCTTACCCTATCTGTTACCCTAGCTCAACCTCAGGCTGAGAATCGTAGTCGGGTCCACCAATTTTCAACTCTGGCCCGTCACTATGTAGGTGCTCCGCTAATGCGCACGACACCCACATATGTCGTCCAAACCTACTACCCCGCTTTCCCATGGATGCTCCGCTAATGCGCACGACACCCATAGGACGGGGAGGTAGTAAGGTGTTGATAATTGGGAGGTATCGGACATGACCCGTTTTTACTACATTCCAAATGCAATGATGCCTCAAATTACATCCAATGTAATTCTTCCTTCGAACCCGTCAACTACATCCAATGTAATGACGATTCTAAGGGCTCACACACAAGGATTAAAATTCCAATTTTATCTTTGCATGTGAGGTGATATGCTCGGTAAATAAAGTTAAGCATGCAATTCTAAAACACATAGAATTAGTCATGCATAAATTAAACCAAGCATAAAGCGATAAATGTGCACATAATAGCCCCCTAAACTAACTCCCACTAGCTTCTTGAGCTCCACCGACTCCAAGCCGATGCAAACACCCGAAAAGCCACCAAATGACATTTTCGCCATTTCTTCGTCTTGAGTAAAATACCACACCTTGAAAGAATAATTACACGCTAACACTAACGGCTCGCAGGCCGTGAAAAGCGATAAATAATTAAATTGAGCTCGGGGCTATTATGTACACCATGCCAACATCACATCACACATCGTGTTATCAAACAAGCATCTTATCAAACATCATGTGATTTTCCGGTTTTAATTAATAGCCAAGTTTCGAAATTTTTTGATGCTCGGTTTATCGAAACCGTTCAAAAATGAAACTTTTGAACATTTGATCTTCGAGTTCGTCATGACGGTTCCAAACTCGTCATAACTAACAAAACGGTTTAGCCTTGGCATATCAACCATCTAATGGTCATGCTTGGCCTAGCTCCGTCCAACGGAGCCCCGTTCGGTCCCGGTTTCGGCTCCCCGAGAGTCCCGCTCCCGAGACCCGAAAAACCAAATTTTTTTTCAAAATTTCCAGATTTGAAATAATTTTCAAAAATTCATTTTACATGCATTAAATCCATAAACAAGTATTTAAAACATGTTATCAAACAATTTAGCAAAACAACACGCCAAAAACGAAACTTTCAAGCAAAACCAAAACTTTGAACACCGTCTTGTGAATCCCGAAGGTAGCACGGCTCTGATACCACTGTTGGGTCTCGAGGTAGGGTTGGAGATGAACCAACTCGCAGCGGAAAATCAAGGAAAACCAAGAGACGATTAAAACCATGAAACAACTAACAAAGAATGGATTCACAAGAGAAAAATTCAGCACTAGTTCTTACCAAAACAAGAACACCGGGTAACGAATGATTGGCTTGAGTCTCCAAGACGCCTACGTATCCACATGGGAATCAAAGCCACGTAGTTCTTCTCTTTGAGGACTCAAGAACACAAAAATGGAGGTGGGAGCTTGCCAAACCCGAAATTGCAAGGGAAGGGAGAGAGAAGTTGTGTTTCCTATTCTTGTCTTGTGTTTGTTATGTTGAAAAAAGATGACTTAAACATAACAAAACCCATACTTGTCCAACTAAAGGCATGGGACAAGTATGGTGTCAAGTAAGGTGTAAATAGGACAAAGTATGGCAAGACAAGATTGGGTTAGGTGGTGAATCACCAACACCTTAATCCTTGTCTTGCTTGCTTAGTACTAATTAATCAAGACTTGATTAATTAGTTCCATGGGCCTTGGTTGCATGGCCCTTTCATGGGCCTCTTGGAACATGGCCCGTGGCCATTTCCAACGAGGTCCCGTGATTCGCTCATCGCCTCCAAGCCTTCCATACCGGAAATGTCCAACATTATCCGACGCAATCAATCCCAAGACTCCAAGCCTTGTCTCGATTCGTAAAGTCCTATTCACTTACGGGCACATGACCCAAAACCCAGTTTTGGTCATGTCCCGAGACAACTCCCTTTTGGCCATTCTCCATAAATGTGTCAATGAGTTTCATCCTCCGGTGTGACCCTTAGGTTTATGCATGTCAATAGATCAACGTAAAATCCCATTTTACTTGATCCTATTTAAGTGGAAACTAACGAGACTTTAGTATTTCCTGACACTGCATAACGAATCGACCCTGTCGATTCTAACCTTTCCGTCATCCCTATCATTATCCTTTTATCTCCGATATCCTGATTGAGATAAGGCTTAGAGCCGTCATCCTTATTATTCTCAATCAATGTTCCTTGATATGTGAGATGACTAAAGATATGATACCCAGTATCATGTGCATGGCCATGCTATTCTTTCAGTCACTCTCGATCAAGCGGCCGAAAACCGATATCTTTCTCATACCTCAGTATGAGGGATAAATCCCTTAGCCGTCTTTCGTGTCACTCATGTAGCCCGTCCCCAAGCCAATCCTGGCCGTTATGGAAGCCCTGTTACGGACAACGTTAGGCTCAGGTCAAACTCAGTTGTTGACTACATAGCGATCACAAAGACTCCTTGGTCTAAGGATACATGACAAGCTACGACACTGAATATGTTCATGACTTAATCTATGGCACATATTCAGGGTGGGTCGTCCAATATCATGTCCCACATGATATCTATGATCAGACTCCGGAATCCCATTCCAATGACTAACAGAACGTAAGCCATAAAGAGCCATCTTTCATACTAGTCGCTTCTAATGAAGCTTTGTTGACTAGGGACCCATCGAGTATGATCTATCTAAATCTATGGTTCTATTCGCATGGTGGGCATAGATCAGAGCACACATCGATATATTACTCCAACACATAAGTAATATAAAGCCGTTTTGATTTTATTGCTAACGATGATATATACATTTGGACATTTAGGATTGAACTATGGGCACTAAGACTAACAGTTCAACCACGCATTTTCGAACTGGAAATGCGTCCTCCCCGAGGGACATTCTCCCTGTGGAGCTGAAGCAAAATTGGCATATGATTAGATGTAGAAAACCCCAAATTTTGTAGCGATGCATGAGGGAAAGGGGCACTCGCTTGAGGGGACATGAAAGCCCTATCCAATTGTACCTCCATACGAGTATCCGGATCCCAACCCTTTGTCCACGTACCTCTTCAACACCAATATCCCGGACCGTGTGCTGAAAATCTTGGAGGAGCGGTAAAGGATATGGATGACCTCCCTTCTTCTCGGCATGTCGGAGTATCCCGTTAAAATCGCCCATCAGAACCCATGCCTCTTGGGCCTGCACAGTAGCTAAATGTCGGAGGAGGTTCCAGGTTCTGTACCGAAGATCCCTCACCGGCTCCCCATAGATTCCTATTAAACGGACGGCCGATTCCTACTCGAACCACAACACCACGTCGATATGGGATTGTTGTTTCGAGAGAATATCAACCCTACACTTGGCCGACCAGAGCATCATGACCCCACCTTTATTGTGCAACTCTGATCCCCATCCTTGAACTGGTTGTGATAGTGTCCCCAATAAGCCTGTTCCCCCATGAAAACCCAAGGTTCGCCGGAGTAAAGCTAGCCTGGATCGGGAGTTCTGATATTCTGCATGGCATAACTCGGTCAGAAACACCACATCCGGTTTAAAGCGTGAGACCAAATCATTGAGTTGGCGTTGATTGTGGTATGTCTCAAGCCCACGACAATTTCACGCCAAAATCGTGGCCATATCTTGATCGGAATTAGAAGGAGGAGAAGCGGGTCGAGATCACCCCTGTTGATATACCCATCAGAGCCAAGCAGTATAAAACTAGCAAACTCAGAAGAACCAGAACGACCTGGATGGAGATCGAAAATGAGAGAGAGACATTGATCGGAGATCCGAAGACCAGTGAAATGTGACGCAACCATAAGGTTCGAGAGAGAAAACCCTAAGGGTCGATTTTTTTCTTATTCAATTTTTAGTAAGGTAGTAATATTCTTTTTCTTTATGAAGCCATAATTAAAACATGTATAAGATTGAGGAGAAATCTAATAGAAACTCTTTTTATCCTAAAAACTATGTGAATCAATCCTAGTCATACACTCTTAAGATCCAACATTCACCATAATGCCACATCATTACCCTACTCCCACCCAAAACTCACGCCACTTTCTTCCTTTCTCACACAAGCAAGGGTATAATTGTAATAAAATGGTGTCATGTGGACAAGTGTCCATTTTTTTCTTCACCAATTCACTAATTTAATCATTCCCGCTTCGTTTCAACTCCGATTAGCTTCAAAGTTACACCAATATTTTTCTTTTTCCAAGGGCTTTAAATCAAGATCAGTCATGAATATACTTTGAAGCACAAAAATAAAAAGTTATATCGGGTGATAAAAATAATGTTCAGTGTTGATAAATTTTCGCTACCAAATGTTTTATACCGGGGTATCTAACTAGTGCTAAATGTTGATAAAAAAACATGTACTGAGATGATAAAAAACAGTTAATGAGGTGATAAAAAAATGTGTACAAATTTGATAGTAAGTGTGATAAACTAGATTTTAGTGTTGATAAAAAAACATGTGATGAAGTGATAAAACACATGTAATTTGGTGATAAACATAGTGTTTAGTGTTGATAAAACTAGTGCTTAGTGTTAATAAAAAAAACATGTGATGAGGTGATAAAAATATGTTCGGTTTTGGAAAATGAGGGGATAAAACTAGCGTTCAGTGTTGATAAAATCAGTGTAAAGTGTTGATAAAAATTACCCAAATATAATTTCTTTTTAAATCATCCCAAAAATAATTTATTTTTTTCTTACTTCAAAACATCCTCACCACTGATATTGATAGAAAGCCCTTGAAAAAACAAAGATATTGAAGCAAGTTTGAAGCCAACCAGAGTTCAAAAGAAGTGGGAGAAATTAAATCATGTTTAGTTTTTAAAAAATGAGGTGATAAACCTAGTGTCCGGGGTTGATAAAATCAGTGTAAAATGTTGATAAAACAAGTGTAAAGTATTGATAAAAATTATCCAAACATAAAACAGTTTTAAATCAGCCGCAAAATAATTTTTTTTCGTGTTTCAAAATATATTCACGACTGATCGTTATAGAAAGCCATTGAAAAATAAAAATATTGGCGCAAGTTTGAAGCCAATCGGATTTCAAACGAAGCGGGAAAAATTGAATTGGTAAAAAAAATACTATGATAGTTTTACCAAAAAGCCCCTACAACTTAACAAAAAAGTGTTGTTTTTTCAGTCAACAACTCAATTGCATCTCATCCATCCGTTCTTAAATTAGATGATTTGGATTGGTTCACACGGTTTTTTCGTTAAGAAGTGGTTTCCATTTGATTTCTTCGCTACGTGATTAACCTAAAAAAATAATGTCTCAGCCAATTTTTATTTTTATTTATTTTTTGTAGTAATTAATGGTTTTGCACTGGATCGATCTCCTTCCTTACACATACACCCATCCTCAATTTTTTTACTGCATATATGAAATGCTTTGTCATTTTTTTATTAAACGAAAGTTACAAATTTCATTGAAATTTTAAAAAGTGATTATATGTTTGAGGTCTTAGAAGGTTCCCGCACAATAACTCTGATACAGGGTAATCGTATAACACGGTTTGTAAAATCTACAAGATAAGCAGAAACTAAACTACGGATCTGACGAAGCTGATGACGACTGCTTAAGGTAGTGTCTAAACGCTGCTTGATCCCATGGAGATGACTCTTTTTTCCTGGTGAAAAACCAAACCTGACCTCATCAATAACGTAGGGAGAATCGGCTTTAACCAAGGACCCTTCCCTAGGTAGGTCCCTGAAGCCACATGCGTCTATCATTTCTTCTAGCGGGGCTACTTCCCAGCCTTCACATGATCTTCACGTGGTTCCCTTGTAGTGTCCCTCTTCATTCTTGACGTCATAAATAGAACTGGTAGTATCCTAGTTGTGACAAGCAGCGGCCTAGTTGGAAGCGTCCCATGCAGATTCCCATATGGGACAAGCAACGTCGCAGATGGGGCAGACTCAACCAAGCCTCCCATGAGTGGCGCCCTGGCCGACCCCCGCTGCTCCCCTTACAATTGGCCCCCTTCGTCGAGACACTGGGGGCTTAGGTAGAGTATCTGAGGCTAGTGGCTCGAACCCAAGGGTGGATTGGTGTATTCTCCCAGCCTGTGGCATAAGCCTTCTCCATCTTCTCGGGTTTGTATTCAAGGAGAGAATAGTCAAACCGTAAAATTCTTAACATATCTAAATCATAGTCTCGAATCGGGTGGCCAATCCGGCCATAGTTGAAGTAGAAATATTGGAAGCTGATCATAGGTTAAAGTGACCTAGATTGGATCCCAAAATTTCTGGATCCTTAGGATCCTTGTCCTACGCAGTAGTCGGTGAAGCTCAATCCAAATTCTGACTCCGATGGTCCCGCCCCAACAGAGGCCCCATTAGTCGCATGACACATCCACACATCCCCAATGGTCACCTGATGACTTCACCTGTTGCCTTAGTTCGAACCAATGGCGGTAAACCCCAAGCATTCACCCATAGTTGAATTCGGTTTAGTATATAAGAAGATCTTGAGCTATGGGGTTCACAATGTCCCCTATAAGAAGCGGGTCCCATTGAAGCACCATGGTTCGTTGGCACGAACCAATGCCGGAGCTTATTGGCTGGTGAAGTAGAACCTGAATGTGTCCGACCCTAGGTCCTTTACCACAAATCCAGACACCGAGCACCCCCATGCACGCATAAATATTATGAGCATAAAATCCTTACGGGGTGGTTTCTGAAAGAGCAATCAGCCAACCATTCAGTACTGTTGGCGAGAAATGACGACAAGGCTTGTCGAGGTGTAGGGAACCACAATTTCCATGGCTTCCTCCTTAAGCTAAGAGTAGGCCGAGAGGCCAGCTTGAAGAGTAGCCATGGATGGTCCCGACTCCTTAGATATTGCACCGTCCCTAGGAGTCGTCGGGCTATTGGAGGTAGGACCGTCTTGGATCAGAGAAGACTCCCTCAGAGCCACAAGAGTATGAACCCCTAGTTGCAGCATTGCCATGCGCTGAACTAAGGCGCCCAAGTTAGGGTTAGATACCCTAGTCGACGACGAGCCTTTAAAATCAGGTCCTTCCAAAGGAATCAGAGCAGTAGAAGCAGGTAAGGAAACAGAGGACATCTTCAGGGGCCGGCCACGCTTTGGCCTTTAGTAGACCCAGTATCCCTGATGCATCCCCCGGTTGAAGCACGACCAATGCCGAGGATGGCATGGGTATGAGTTCCGGGGAAGGAGGAGTGGATGCAGATTGGAACGCCGACACGATCGGTGGGTAAGAGACTACGAACGAAGCTTTTGGTTTACACTTCTTCCCATATCTCACCAGACGAACAAAACCAGATGGGGGTCGTGGGGGCATTAGTAGGGGAACCGAGGGGACATGGACACTAAACACACTATACTCCATTGGCAGGAGAGCGGCTAAGTTGTGATCGAAGCTGCAGAAGTCACCATCGACATTAAAGCTTGGACGGTGTATATTTCTAGGTTAGGGTTAGACTTTTCTAGAGAGAAGAAAACACACAATCGTTGGTTTTTTTTTAATGGTTTGTTCTTCAAAAAGAGAAATGTTTTACTCAATATTATATTTATTACAAAATCAATGCATTCAATTTTTGTTATACAAAACCAATGGATAAATTATCAATATATAGAAATATTTCTATCTTTAAATGACATTTATTATCAAAAAAGATTTTCTGAAAATCGAATATCAGAAAATCAACGCTGATATATAATTTGCATTACCATTAGGGACGATTTCACTAATTTCATGGACTGTCACGAATCAATCAGTGGATTTCCATTTTATATATATATGATCCTAACGTTCAAATCTCTCCTAAGTTAGAAACATTTTAGAGAAGAAAGAAAGAAAAATATTAATTAGAAAAGCTTATTCTAATGGCGGCGAATGCTATTGCTCATCCCGCTCATGCGGTTATTCATAACTCTTCCTTGCCCTTTTCAAATCTTCTATAATTTACTATTCTTATTCATTTAGCTACTTTAACTTTGGTCTATTTATTTTGTATTTTGCAGAAAATTAGGATGAAGGTTCATAACATTGAATGTAGTGACTGCCAAGTCAGGGTTCTCTCCATCATCCCTACAATTCAAGGTATTTTTTCTTATCTTTTAATAAACGTTTTATCGAGTTGTTACGTATTATGGATGCTTGATTGCCTTATTGGAGACTTATATCCTGCTTTTTTTATAGAACTTTTTAGTGAATTAGATAATCGTGAAAATACGATATTAAAGTTGTTTGATTAGAGACTCCACGCGATCGTGATTGATGCCTCAAGATATCTTTTAGCAAAAACTCTACGAACTAACGGCTGTTTAACTATTGAAGTCAAAACCTAATTATAGACTATTTTAATTAGCAAGCTACAACGGTACAGTTTAGTAATTACAGAAAGTAACATTTTTCGTTAAAATTGATGGAAAACGTTAGAAAAAACCCAAAAACTGACAAATCTACAGTTAGTTTCTGAGTTAAAATAGTCATATGACAGTTAGTTCTTAGAGTTTTTTCTAATGATTTCCGTCTTTTTAAACGGAAAACATTACTTTTTAACAAAATCGTAATTGTACCGTTACAATTTTTTGACTAGATAGTCAATAGTTAGTTCTTGGTCTTGTCCCTATCTTTTAAGAGCATGTGTAATAGGTTCGGTGCTGATTATCGTTAAAGCCAAATTCGTCTATAACACCATTGATGTTAAGTGTCTTTTTTAATGCACGAGATGTGGCTGCGCTTAAAGTTTTGTTGAGGGTATTCTTTTTTAATTTAATATGCAGGTGTATATACCGTTCATATTGACTTTGAAAGTTGGGAGGTGATAGTTGAAGGGAAGGTAGAAGCCACGACCATTTTGAAAGCCCTAAGGGGTTCAGGAGACCATGCCAAGGTTTTGTCAACAACTCTAGTCGGTCAGCTACCGGCACCACCACCGCCACCGGCATCATCAACGCCACCGGCGCTTCCTTCTCCGCCGCCACCAGAGGATAATAGCGGTCCGTGTGTCATCATGTGATGATATGATTTGGAGCTGCTCCATGCATCCTCCGTCACCACATTTATACTCCCGTTTGCATTTACTTGTTTATTCTACTACTAATTACTACAACGTGATAGCGTTCATATTTAGGGTTTTAATTTTACCTGAATAAAATCTTTGTTTGTTCTATTTTTGGTGATTAGTTCTCTTCTCCACATTTATTATTACCTTTCGTTAATCTTAATGTTCAAGAAAGTCTCAATGTAGCTGATTTTTCTCTCTCTAGAAGTCGTGTTATCCCCCTTTTCTCTACTTCTTCAGCCCTAGTTCACTAGCTGCCGTCGTCACCGGCGTTAGAACTGGCCCATCTGGTGCCAGAGACGACGCCGGTGACATACCCTTGTGCCTCTCTTCCCTTTTTACCCGTTTCCCCCTTTTGTTGCTGCGAACTCTCCCTCTCCGGCCACCGTGGCTTTGTAGATCTACATCGTCGGCGTTACCTTTTCCTTGCCAACGTTCCCTTTTCTTCATCTCTTTTGACACCTTCTCTCCCGAGCACTTTTACACCTCATATATGTTCTTCTTTGGCTTGGATGCTAGCCCCTTCTCCCTCTGTTTGCTCCGGTGAAGGAGTGTCCGGCGGTATCTGAGGTTGGGTGTCTGGTTATAGACATCGAGGGAGAAGACTCTGGGTTAGATCTGGACCTGGGGAGGCAGATATGTTGGTGAACGGTGAATTTGGTCTGTCCCCGTCTTCGTTTGCTCAGCCATTGCTCTGGTGCTCTTCTTCCTCGTCCCTGGCAACTGGCTCTAGTTATTCAGTGGGAGTCGTTGATGTGGACGCAAAAATGCATCGTTTTCGATGTTTTTAAGCCCACATCTTAAGCTTTTCGGTCCCGGGAATAGTTTGTTTAATGCATTTCTTCTTACTATTGTGCAGTGCGCCCTGAGTCTAGAGTTTTCAGGTATTTGGAGCAAAACGAGGGTATTTGTCAGAACAAATAAGCCGAGCAGCTGTGGGACAGAAGATCGAGCCAAGAACGGGCAGCTAGCTTTGGATCCTCAGAGCCATACGGTCCGTATGAGATACCGGGCCGGAACAAGGCCCGTTCTGTATGGGAATCCGGGCCGGAACAACACCCGTCCCGTGTCGCCTACCGGGCCGGAATGCCATATGTTCCGTGCGGGTTACCGTGCGCCTGGAAGGAAAAGAACCAGTGCTCTCTGTTTTGATCCGGCACATGGTATGCTCCGTGTCACCTAAAGGGCCGGCACATGGTATGTTCCATGTCACATAAAGGTCCGGGACATGACCCGTTCCGTGCCACTTAAAGGGCCGGAATGGGACATGTTCCGTATCACGCTCCGTGCCACTCGTATCCAGACCTGCGTTTTCTGAAACCCTACTTAAGCACTTTCAAGACATAATTTGAGGGGTTACGAATTTTGGGAGAAAAAGGAGAACTTTGGAGCTAGGGCTTGGAGCTTGAAGGAAGAAGAGTGCATCTTAAAGCTAGGATTGAAGACTATTGTGATTTTACATTTGGTATTTGGGTATTGTGTATCAAACTCATTACATTATGTTTATCTACATGTCTTCTTCTTCACTTTGCTTGTTCTTCTTCTCCATCATGAGGTAAGCTTCCATTGATCTAGGGTTAGGGGAAGCAATATGAGTAATTGATTCAATGGGTTTGTAGTTACATTGTGCAATTTGTGTTTAGGATAATGTTTACATAGTTTGGAATTAATGCTTCATCAAACTGGCCACTTGATAGTTGATTAGGTTTTAGCACTCAATAATCGAAAGCTGAGAGTGATAAAAGGACTAAGGATTATGTAACTCGGGTTTAAATATAGTCTATAATAAAGTTAGGTTAACACGAGTGTAACAGCTGTAGGCGTACATACCGAAAGTTAGAGGAGTTCATGAATCGTAATGCTGTATGTCTCACTACACCCAGATTATAAATAACTAAGTGGTCACATTATATTAGGGACCTAATTCGATCGAAAGATGTTTAGGACCAGCTGAGAGAACTTCCGTTACCTTTAGACTTACCTTATTTGCACATGTAAACACAAACCCCTGCGAGTCAATAGTCATTTTGTGACCCCGTTAAAGCCCTAGATCACCTTTTCCCCTGAATTTCACAAACACTTGAATTTGCTCTTAGTTTATTTCAATTTGCTTACAACTTGTTATTTAGAATTTTTCTAAACAAAAAACCCAGCTATTCTCAGAAACAGATTAATAACAGATTCTAAATCGAGTGACTGTGTTACTGCTCCCTTGGGTACGATAACCGGACTTAAAACCGAAATACTACTTGACGACCGGTGCGCTTGCCGCGCCCTTTTTGTGAGTTAATTCTCAGGGCGTCAAGTTAATGGCGCCGTTGCCGGGGAGCAACTAAGGCAACACTTTATATTTCTAAGGGGAAACCCTGTTTCCTAACCTCATTTAAGCTTTGTTTTTCAATTCCTAACCTAAGTTTATCTTTGGTGACATTTCCCAACTGTCACCTTTCAATTCTTTGCAGAAAGTATCGTGTACCGTTTATTTTGACGATTCCGTTAGTTTTTTTTCCACGTGTCACTTCACCGTGACCACACGTGGCCGACACGTAGGTAAAAAACTAACGGAATCGTCACTTTTGACGATTTCTGATACTTTCTGCAAAAAATTGAAAGGTGACAGTTGGGAAATGTCACCAAAGGTAAACCTAGGTTAGGAATTGAAAAACAAAGCTCAAATGGGGTTAGGAAACAGGGTTACCCCTATTTCTAATCTGTGTTGAGACTGTTTCACTTATTTTTATTTTATTTTGTTTTTATGCACTTGCGATCTCACCAATCTTCGAGCCTATTTACTGCAGATCTTGAAGAGGTTGAGAGGAACGCTAGGCTATTGAGAAGGGAGAGTAAAGCAGCTACAATGAACCTCCCACCTGGGAACGACCCGAATGAACTGATCAATCAGTTGAGGCAAGATAGCACAGATCAGCACACGCCACAACCTCCTGGTAGGAATCAACAAGCAATCTTGGGGCAGCAAGGAAACAATCTACCTGTGATTGAAGCAGCTCCAAGACAAAGGGTACTAATGGAGTACGGTACCCCCTTCTCTATTGGGGGTGGATCAAGTATTGCAACCCCAACAATTGTAGCCAATCAATTCAAGATTGATAGCTCGCTCTTGCATCTGCTAAAGAGTGACCTGTTTCATGGGAATGCACACGAGGATCCTCTGGGCCATCTGACAACATTTTCAGAGATCTGCGCTACATTCAAGACGAATGGAGTCACAGAAGAGACAATACGGCTCCTAGCTTTTCCTTTCTCATTGAATGATAAAGCGAGTCATTGGTTAAGATCCTTTCCACCAGGAACCATCAGAACCTGAGATCAGCTGGCGGGACTATTTCTGAACCAATATTTCCCTCCAAAGAAAACAGTGCAGCTAAGAGCATCAATTAATGCATTCAAGCAACAAGGTGATGAGTCGCTGGTTGAGGCATGGGAAAGGTTCTCAGGTTACCTGAGGCAATGTCCCCATCATGGCATCCCCTTGTGGTTATACAAGCAGATTTTCTATGCGGGATTGAATCCAGGAAGTCAAGCTCAGCTGGACTCCGCAGCGAGTGGGTCTTTTATATAAAGAACACCAGAAGAAACTGTCGAACTCTTGAATTTGATGGTGTCCAACAATGCATGGCACTCTGAGAGAGGAGCGGTACCAGGCACAGTCAATGCAGTAGACTCCTCGATTATGCACAAGATGATGGAACAGATGCAAATCATGACACAAAAGGTGAACCATATACAAAGGCAGTTCGGTCAATTCGATCAAATGGGCGATCCATCACAGGAGGAGACTGCGAACTACTTGGAGGGCATGTCCAGGGCCAAGATTGATTCGTTGGTAAATGACCCATACTCGGCCACTTATAATTCAGGGTGGAAGAACCACCTCAATTTCTATTGGAAACCTCAGGGACAGAATTCAAATCCCCCTGGTTATCCACAAAGATCTCAAGGGCAAGGTTATCAACAGAGGAACCAAAATCAGCACTATCAACAGAATACCCAGAATGTCAATTCCCAAGAGTCTTCCTCAAAAATGGAAAAGATGATGCTCTCACTTTTGACTCAATTCGAAGAAAAGAATAAGAAAGACGCAGAGGAGAAAAGGAGAGACGAGGAAGAGAAAAAGATGACCCGTGCTCGTTTCCAAGCTCTGGAGACTCAGGTTGGGCAATTGTCCCAAGCTATGCATACGAGAGCACCTGGAAGCCTACCCAACAATACTGAGAAGAATCCTAGGGAAGGAGCTCATGCAATAGCTTTGAGGTCCGGGAAGCAGCTAGAAGGACCTGTGGCAGAAGAGGAGCCAGAGGTAGCAAAGACTCCAGAGCAAGTAGACAATGTTGAGGAACTGGAGCAGAATGAAAGCTCAGAGTCTACTTGGGATCAAAGGCCTGCCAAAGGTAAGAAGGTAAGGGAGTCCTTGGTTGAGACGGAAACGAGGACTCCACCTCTTCCTTTTCCCTCTGTGTGCAAGAAAAATAAATTAGATAAGCAATATTGTAAATTTCTGAACATGTTTAGGAAGTTAGAAATCAATATACCTTTTCTTGATGCTATACAGAGTATGCCAATTTATGCTAAATTTCTTAAAGATATCATCACTAACAAGAGAAAATTAGGGGAACATGAGACAGTGAATCTTAGTGAAGAATGTTCTGCAGTACTACTCAATAAGTTACACCCTAAGCTTAAAGACCTAGATAGTTTCACCTTGCCATGTGAGATGGGGAAAATGTCTTTTGCTAGAGCCTTATGTGACTTAGGAGCAAGCATAAATTTAATGCCCTTATCCGTCTTTAAGAAATTGGGATTAGGAGAGGAACCCATACCAACATCAGTAACCCTACAACTAGCATATAGATCTATAAAATATCCAAGAGGTATTATTGAGGATGTGTTAGTCAAAGTAGGTAAATTTATATTTCCTGCTGGTTTTATAATCTTGGATATGGCTGAGGACTATGAGATTCCACTGATTTTGGGTAGGCCCTTTTTGGCCACAGCTCGAGCCCTTATAGATGTGGAACAAGGTAAGTTGACCTTGAGATATGGTCAGGAAGAAGTAGTCTACAATGTGTTTAAATCTATGAAACATGCTAGTCCTGATAATACATGTTTTCGAATCGATGCTTATGATCATGTTATTCAAGAGAATTTTAATATGTGTGAATTTGAGACTCCTCTTGAGGCATGTTTAGTAGACAGTATTGATTAACTGTGTGTATCTTCACAGGAAGGTGCAAATGAAGTGATCCAGATGTTGGAGGCTTGTCCACCTTGGAACACTCGTAAAACCCCCAAGTTTATCACATTGGAAGCAACTTCGGGGCCAAAGTTGAAGCCCTCAATAGAACAAGCCCCAGAACTTGAATTGAAAACCCTTCCTGAGTCTCTTAAATATGTATTTTTAAATGACAATGACACTTTACCTGTAATAATTTATGCTGCATTGTCACCTCTACAGGAAGAAAAGCTGATGAGAGTTCTGAAGGGGCATAAAAAGGCATTTGAATGGACCATTGCAGACATCCACGGGATAAGTCCAGCCATATGCATGCACAAGATACTCATGGAAGATGATCACAAGCAGAGTGTGCAGCCGCAAAGAAGACTAAACCCGTTGATGCAAGAAGTAGTGAAAAAGGAGGTAATCAAGCTCCTCGATGCAGGTATCATCTATCCTATTTCTGATAGTGCATGGGTTAGTCCAGTTCAGTGTGTGCCTAAAAAGGGGGGAATTACAGTAGTGAAAAATGACAATAATGAATTAATCCCAACTAGGACTGTTACTGGATGGAGAGTATGCATTGACTATAGGAAATTGAATGATGCCACCCGTAAGGACCATTTTCCCCTACCTTTTATCGATCATATGTTAGAGAGATTAGCAGGACATGATTATTATTGCTTTTTAGATGGATATAACGGGTATAATCAAATTGCCATAGACCCTAAAGACCAAGAGAAAACCAGTTTTACTTGTCCGTATGGTACATTTGCATATAGGAGAATGCCTTTTGGTTTATGCAATGCTCCCGCTACATTTCAAAGATGCATGCCTGCAATATTTCATGACATGGTAGGCACATATCTAGAAGTGTTCATGGATGATTTTTCTTTGTTTGGTTCCTCATATGATAACTGCTTAAGTAATTTAGATGTTGTATTAACAAGGTGTGAGGAATCAAATCTGGTGCTTAATTGGGAAAAATGTCATTTCATGGTTACACATGGAATAGTTTTAGGACATAAAATTTCCTCAAAAGGGATTGAGGTAGACACAGCTAAGGTGGATGTAATTGGGAAATTACCTCCGCCTAATTTAGTAAAACGAGTTAGGAGTTTTTTAGGACATGCATGCTTTTATCGTAGATTCATAAAGGGATTTTTAGAACTATCTAAACCACTAAGTAATTTACTTGTTAAGGATGTTCCTTTTATTTTTGATGATGCTTGTCTAACTGCTTTTAAAACTCTTAAAGAAAAGTTGGTAAATGCACCTGTTATGGTAAGCCCCGATTGGTCTCTACCTTTCGAACTCATGTGTGATGCTAGTGATCTAGCTATTGGGGCTGTCCTAGGACAGAGAAAAGACAAGGTATTCCATACAATTTACTACGCTAGTAGAGTACTGAATGAAGCTCAGGTAAATTACGCTATAACTGAAAAAGAATTACTTGTTGTAGTATTTGCATGTGAAAAATTTCATTCTTCTCTAATCTTGTCTAAGGTGATAGTATATACTGATCATGCTGCCCTGAAATATTTGCTGAGTAAAAAAGATGCTAAACCCAGATTACTGCGATGGATTCTTTTGTTGCAGGAATTTGATTTAGAAATTAAGGATAAGAAAGGGGTAGAAAATGTAATTGCTGATCACCTATCTAGGATTGAAAATCCTTATGAAAACACTAAAATGCCTATAAATGCGGAGTTCCTTGATGAACACCTCTATAAAGTAGATGACCAAAAAGCCCCATGGTTTGCACATTTTGCAAATTATTTGGTTTCAGGGATAGTACCCGGGGATCTAACATCCCACCAGAAAAAGAAATTTATACATGATGCAAAAGATTATATATGGGATGATCCTCTTTTGTTTAAGGTGTGTGTAGATCAAATGATAAGGAGGTGTGTACCCGACTCTACAATCCAAGAGATCCTCTTCCACTGTCATGGGGGAGAAGTAGGAGGGCATTTTGGTCCTGCCAGAACAGCTCGTAAGGTGCTTCAGTCAGGTTTTTATTGGCCTACACTCTTTCATGATGCCTATGTATATGTCAAATGCTGTGATCGATGCCAGCGCACAGGTAATATCTCTAGGAGGTAGGAGATGCCAATGAACGTCTCTTTTGAGGTAGAATTATTTGACCTTTCGGGGATTTATTTTATGGGACCTTTTCCACGCTCGAATAGTAATGAATAAATTCTGGTGGTTGTGGATTATGTATCCAAATGGGCAGAAGCAGTGGCTCTGCCCACAAATGACCATAAACCGGTATTCTCCTTTTTAAAGAAAAATATTTTTTCCCGGTTTGGTGTACCTAGGGCA
Source organism: Erodium maritimum (assembly GCA_963921825.1). NCBI lineage: Eukaryota > Viridiplantae > Streptophyta > Magnoliopsida > Geraniales > Geraniaceae > Erodium > Erodium maritimum. Next base: position 81,952,055 of record OY997588.1, on the reverse strand, counting down.
ATAACTAGTGATGGTGGAAAACACTTCTGCAACAATTATTTTTGGAAACTCTTAGCTAGCTATGGAGTCCACCATCGACTTGTCACACCTTATCATCCCCAAACTAGTGGTCAAGTAGAAGTGACCAATAGGGAACTAAAGAGCATCTTGGAGAAGACCGTCAATGCATCTAGGAAGGATTGGTCTACCAAGCTTGACGATGCTCTATGGGCTTACAGAACTGCATTTAAAACCCCTATTGGTTGTTCACCTTATAGGCTTGTGTATGGGAAATCTTGTCATTTACCTGTTGAATTAGAACATAAGGCTTTTTGGGCAATTAAATTTCTTAACTTTGATCCCCTAGCTTGTAGTCTGAACAGAGTAGTGCAGATAAATGAATTGGAGGAATTCCGATCTCAAGCCTATCACAATGTCGCACTATACAATGAGAGGACAAAGGCATGGCATGCCAAGAACATCAATCCTAGAGAATTCAAAGAAGGAGACCGGGTTTTGCTCTATAATTATAAGCTTAAACTCATAGCCGGTAAGCTTGTTTCAAAGTGGAGTGGGCCTTTTCGGGTATTGAGGGTTCTCTCTAAGGGAGCCGTCGAGATCACCGATGGAAAAGGGGCCCCATTTTTAGTGAATGGGCATAGAATCAAGCACTACTACGGTGGTATGATTGGGAATCAGGAAGTATTTTTCCTGCAAGAGCCTGAAGTTGAGGTGTAGAGGCGGCCTAAACCGCCTTTAAGTCGAGCCAACGACTTTAAACAAAGGCGCTTCTCAGGAGGCAACCCGAGGTGTGTATATGTATTTATTATGTTTTAAGTTGATCTGATTAAGGATGTCTGTCACTGCAGGTACCAGGTTTGGGGTCTGAAGGAGAAAAGAAAAACAATCGCTACTGTTCTGACCCTCTAAGTAATACGGGAAGGGCTACAAGAAGGGCCTCTATGAGACATGGACCGGGTGCCATACCGGGCCGGAAGGTAGCTCGCCAAGGGCCACAGAAAGGGCCGGAAGGGAAAACAGTCCGGGCTATAGGTCGGGCCGGAGCGTCATCCGTCCCGTGTTGCTTACCGGGCCAGACCAAAACCAGCCCTTGGATGCCGTGCGAGCCCTATCCTCCACCCCTTTTGTTTTCTTTTTATCCCCCCCCCCCCCCACCTTATCCCTTCGCTTCACCTCTCCACAAGACCTCATTCTGAGTTCCCTTTCACCACATCACCACAGCAACACAGCACCAACACCACCTTCATCAACACAAACCCTCACTCTCACTTCCCTCCCTCCAAACGAACAGCAAATTACCCCCTCCCTCCATCTCAGTCCGGCTCCTCGTCGATTCACAAGAAGATCACAGGCACCCACAGCAACCCGTTCCGTGTCTTAATTCGGCGCGTCAGAAGATAAGTTCCAGCTTGCATTCCGGGCCGTCCCAAGGGCCTCTCCGACACTCATTCTGGCGGCTACAGCGAACATTTTGGTTCTGCGTCCCGGCACGGTACGCCACCCGTACCGTATTGTATTCAGGCACGGTAAGGGACCGTCCCGCGCCGTATTCCGGCCCGTCCAGAAGCACGTCTCGTGCTACCTACCGGCCCTCCAAGGAATCCGTTCTGTGCTGTACTCCGGCACGCCCTGCGGCCCGCTCCGTACTCCATTCCGTGCCAAACCAGTAAAGAGCTCAAGTGAAAATGTCAGAGACAATCCACTACCAAAGGAAGAAGAGAACTCGCAAGGGTCAAACAGGAGAAGGATCAAGCTCCCAAGCACAAAATCAATAAGCCCTAGAGCAACCTATGGAAAATTGGATTGACACGAGTCCACCGCCACGACTTCCTCGTTCGCCTGACTCGGATATAGGTACTCATGGCATCCCTTTCCTTCTTTTCAGTGATAACCCTATTCGGAACACACGACTCGAGCTTCTGCAGGGAAGAGAAATAATGACTCCCAAGTTTGTCGACTTGGGCTTTGTGCAAACAGGACTCCGGTGTAAGGATGAGTTTATCAACCGGCTGGAGGAAGTCGGTTGGTCAACTCTTTCCACTTGGTATCCTCGTTCCTATAGGAACCTAACATTGGAGTTCTTGGCGTCATTTAGCATTCGATGGGCCACTAACGACAGGGTCGTGTGTTTCCGGTTGTGTGGACGAGAGTTCCGACTCTCCCAAAAGGAGTTTGGGATGGCTCTTGGGTTCACTCCCTATGAGGGAGATATACCCGACCCACCCACAGTGGGGGAATGCTGGGTACATATTTCAAAGCCTGGGGATGGCTTTAGCAACAGTCCGAACGCTACTCGGTTGAAATCCCCTGTGCTGAGATATTTCCACAGAGTGTTCCCATACACCATTTTTGGTAGGGGAGACAATGCTCATACCCTTACACATAGGGAAATCAAGATTGTGTACTTCTTTGAGGTGGGAAGAAGAGCTCCCTTTGAATTCTCTGTCCTGGAATATTTGGAGGAACGGGCCAAGAAGAAAAATGGAAAAATTGGATGTGCTGCAATAGCTACCCAATTGGCACAATCTCTCGGAATGTGGGATGATCCACAAGAGGAAGCCATGCCTCTCCCCCATCAGGTAGATTACATAGACAGAGTCATCTTCAGCAAGAAGGAGTTATTTGAGGGTGTTGGGGATAATCCGACACTAGAGGAGCGATTGATGGCTCTGCAGGAGGAGATGACTGAGCTTCGGCATGAGGTAGCTGACTTGAGACAGGGCCAAGGCAGGCATGACACTATTCTCCAGAATCAGTCCACTAATATTCGGTACGTCCGAGAGCAAGTGGATCTCTGGAAGGGAGTGTCGGGCCACATAGATTGGATTAGGCAGCGGATGGAGTCAGATTGGTACAAGTCCCGACCTGGGGGTTCCTCAGGGAACCAGTGAGACCCGCCCCACAGGCGGGTCACTTTATATCCTTTTGTATATAGGTGTTGAGTTTCTCCATTATTATTTTTATATGCCTGCTGTGTGTCTAACTGGTTTTATATGTTGTCAGCAGTGCTCGGGCGTTATGGTTATGGAGGAGCTCTGTCTTTTTATTTTTCGTGTTTTAATGTGTTTTCAGTTTTTGAGTCTATGTCTAGCGGTGCTCTGCCGATCAGTGGCTTCTGGAGCAATGCTTGGGTAGCTTATGTGGCCACCCTTTTTGTCGAGCTAACGACGTTAAACAAATGCGCTGGTTGGGAGGCAACCCAACACATGGCGTGGCGAGCGAGATGAGAGCAGCGGAGCATATTTTGGTGCCAAACCTCCTGGAGGTTTTCTCGGTCAAAGAGCTATCCACCCATCCATGCACGAGGATATCCACCATCAGTGCAGTTCACGTTGCGATTCTTCGAGGGGCAGTATCTCTTTCCCCTCCTATTTTGTATTGGCTATCGCTATTTACTTCTCGTATGCTGTTTGGGGGCCATGAGTGCCTGAACTTTCGTGCTGATAGAAAAAGCATATAGGTTGTGTGAACTGTTTATACCTGCTAATCATAAGTGTGGGGTTTTCATTCGTTATTTATCCATCATGTGCATGTGTAGATATGTGTTTAGAGTCGCACTGGGGATAGTGTTGAGTTTCAAGTGTGGGGTGGGGGTATGCCTTGCATTGCATTGTGTTTTATTTTGTGTGTTCATGCATCATTTCGTGTCATAAAAACTTTGAAAAATCCAAAAAAAATCGAAAAATTCAAACAATCAAAAAAATATTTTCTGGTGATATGTGAGTATAATGTAGATGTTCTTGAGATTTCGATGATTGAACTGTCGTAAATTCTATTTGCTTTGCATAAGTTATAGTTGTATATGGCCATAAATGAATGAACGAGTATGAAAGCACATGCATTATGTTTAGCTCGTTCGCTCGTGTTTCAAGTGTTTGTTATAACTAGGGTTGATTTTCCTTGATTCCGATGCATGATAAATTGAGTCTAGAACTACATGTATGACCCATTCGAGGCGAAATAAGAATAAGGAACATGGTTATTTGAGAAAATTATTTTAGGCCATCTATGGACCGTTTGAGCCAAAATTGCCTACCTTTGCATGATTATATCTCTTAGTCACCCCATTTGAGCTTTAGCCTGTCGTTTCTAACCCGAACAATACAATCCTATGTGCCTTTCGTTTCGTTTTATATCCTCGTTATTATTTGAACTTTTATCTCTTGGCTTAGGTGCTTCATTGAGAGGGGTTATTATTTGGGATGTTGAGTAAGCGAAAGAAATAAATAAAATTTTTTGTATTTATATGTCATTGGGTTGTAATGGGAGAAATTTTTATAGCATGACCCCGAAAAAAAAAGGGAAAACAAGAATATATAAAAAGAGGGAACAATATCAGATTTTATGTCCCCGTGGAAAAGATAATTGTGGGCTAATGCAAGATGGGTTGAATAATGGTGGTGTAGATGTGGATAGCTAAGAAAAAGAAAAATGAGCAAATTAGTGCTACACTTAGTTATTTAATAAAAGAAAAATGGGGGGAGAAAATGCAAATGGAGAATGGTGCTTAAACGGGGTTTGGGATGTGTGATATATTCTTGGGTGTGAGTTGAAGCACTTGTGTCACGAGGTACTATTCTAGCTTCTTTTCATATCTCTTCCACACCCTTTGCCTCGCCTTACATTATAAGCTTTTGCAAAGACCTTTTTGATTCTTAATGACCATGATTCCTTACAATTAGTGGAGATGGTTCTAGCATGATAGCGTATGAATCTCTAAAGTCCATGTAAAGGGAAAAAGGGAAACACCCGGTTATTGTGAATGAAGAAATGCGAGTTTAAATGAACAGAGTTAATCATTAATGTGAGTAGCATCATATTTTGTGGTAACCGTTAGCCTATATGCTTCTTTGATAAGTGTAAGGTCTTGTGGCATGTGACGACTCTGAGAAAATCTTTATGATCCACTGTGCATGATTACTCATTTGTCACCTATTTTCGTTCCTCTTTGCATGCATCATGTAGTGTGTTTTAGGAATGCATTAGATTTAGGTTCATGCATTGCACGTGCATCTTTACTTTTCTATGTTTGAATAAAGGAGGCCCGGACTCCTCCTATCGAGGTGAACCTCGGGGTTTAACCGGGACTTATCTTTTAAATGTTTTATTAGTTTGGTTTTCTCGGGACGAGAAAAGTTTAAGTGTGGGGTGTTGATGTGGACGCAAAATGCATCGTTTTCGATGTTTTTAAGCCCACATCTTAAGCTTTTCGGTCCCGGGAATAGGTTGTTTAATGCATTTCTTCTTACTATTGTGCAGTGAGCCCTGAGTCTAGAGTTTTCAAGTATTTGGAGCAAAACGAGGGTATTTGTCAGAACAAATAAGCCGAGCAGCTGCAGGACAGAAGATCGAGCCAAGAACGGGAGCCAGCTTTGGATCCTTAGAGCCATACGGTCCGTATGGGATACCGGGCCGGAACAAGGCCCGTTCCATATGGGAATCCGGGCCGGAACAACTCCCGTCCCATGTCGCCTATCGGGCCGGAATGCCATATGTTCCGTGCGGGTTACCGTGCGCCTGGAAGGAAAAGAACCGGTGCTCTCTGTTTTGATCCGACACATGGCATGTTCCGTGTCACCTAAAGGGCCGGCACATGGTATGTTCCATGTCACATAAAGGGCCGGACATGACCCGTTCCGTGCCACTTAAAGGGCCGGAATGGGACATGTTCCGTATCACGCTCCGTGCCACTCGTATCCAGACCTGCGTTTTCTGAAACCCTATTTAAGCACTTTCAAGACATAATTTGAGGGGTTACGAATTTTGGGAGCAAAAGGAGAACTTTGGAGCTAGGGCTTGGAGCTTGAAGGAAGAAGAGTGCATCTTAGAGCTAGGATTGAAGACTATTGTGATTTTACATTTGGTATTTGGGTATTGTGTATCAAACTCATTACATTATGTTTATCTACATGTCTTCTTCTTCACTTTGCTTGTTCTTCTTCTCCATCATGAGCTAAGCTTCCATTGATCTAGGGTTAGGGAAAGCAATATGAGTAATTGATTCAATGGGTTTGTAGTTACATTGTGCAATTTGTGTTTAGGATAATGTTTACATAGTTTGGAATTAATGCTTCATCAAACTGGCCACTTGATAGTTGATTAGGTTTTAGCACTCAATAATCGAAAGCTGAGAGTGATAAAAGGACTAAGGATTATGTAACTCGGGTTTAAATCTAGTCTCTAATAAAGTTAGGTTAACACGAGTGTAACAACTATAGGCGTATATACCGAAAGTTAGAGGAGTTCATGAATCGTAATGTTGTATGTCTCACTACACCCAGATTAGAAATAACTAGGTGGTCACATTATATTAGGGACCTAATTCGATCGAAAGATGTTTAGGACCAGCTGAGAGAACTTCCGTTACCTTTAGACTTACCTTATTTGTACATGTAAACACAAACCCCTGCGAGTCAATAGTCATTTTGTGACCCCGTTAAAGCCCTAGATCACCTTTTCCCCTGAATTTCACAAACACTTGAATTTTCTCTTAGTTTATTTCAATTTGGTTACAACTTGTTATTTAGAATTTTTCAAAACAAAAAAACCAGCTATTCTCAGAAACAGATTAATAACAGATTCTAAATCGAGTGACTGTGTTACTGCTCCCTTGGGTACGATAACCGGACTTAAAACCGAAATACTACTTGACGACCGGTGCGCTTGCCGCGCCCTTTTTGTGAGTTAATTCTCAGGGCGTCAGTCGTTTCTTTCCTCGACGAAGATCGGCATTTTACTTGAGTTTGCTGTCGGGTTTGTGGGTTGCTCGAGTACTTGCTGCTCGTGTAGGAGTTCCGATCTACTGACTGGGTGTGGGTCGTTACTTCACAACGATTTGGGTTGCTGATCGACGGGGTTCGGTTCGGGTCTAGCCTACATGGGCCGCGGAGGAGCTTTTTCAGTTCTGTCCTCTACTCCTTTTTCCTCCATCTTCTTCGTTTTTTCACGAAGTTGTCGGGTGACTGTTCCCGGTGTTGGCCGGCAGTCTCTAACCCGTGTGGGGGATTTTGTGGTGGGGGTCAGCCTGGACTTTGGAGGGTTTCGGTTTAGCTTGGTATCGATTGATACTGGGTCTCGGGGATCCCTCTTTTGTGTTGGCTAGAGGGATGCTTTTCTTCGGAAACCCGAGGTCCGAGCTTTTCCGGATACCCTCTCTGGTGGGCTTCTTGTGTGCGGTGGATTTTTCTTCTCTTCCGTGTCTGCTTTCTTTCCTGGTTTGGTTGTTGTCTTAGCTGGGGTTTCGTCTGTGGAGTTACAGGCTGGGGTGGAGTTTTGCTTCTTCGGGTTCTCTGGTTATTAAGCTTAATTTGTTGATTTAGGTTTACTAGATCTGGTTTGTGTTTGTAATTGTTTGTTTGGTTTTGGTGCTGGTTGTTAGACTTGTGTCTATTTTCTGTTTGCTTCATTGTTTGATCTGGGTATAGGTTGCTTGTTAGACCCGTGCTTGTTTGCTTCTGTTTAATGGTGTTTGTAGCCCCTTGTGGCTTTGGTTAGTAGTGTTACTACTTGTTTAGTTCTAGTTCGAGATGTCCACAGGACATACTCTTGGTTGTAAGAGGGTTCGCCCTTGAACTTGTTTTCGGTTTGAAAACCTGTTCCCCTAATAATACATTTGCTAGTATTAGGGGCATACATGTTCTTTTTCTTATTTATCTTAATGGACCACATGTTTGCTAGTATTTTTTTTTAACGAAATTCAAAATATTAAGAGGCAATTAAGCTCGAAAAGAAATAATTTGAATGGAGTTTGGGTTAATATAGAGGAAATGGGACCCCAAGAAAGATATAGGAGAGTAGTACATCTTTAGACAAATTTGGACTAATCCTCTAAAACAATCAGAGACATAGACGAGTTTTTGAAATATCAAGCACCTATACCCAATGACTATGAGACTAACCAAATATAATTGAAAGAAAAAAAAATGACACTCATACAACAAAATCCAAAAAAATTAACTAGACCTGAACAAAAAACCATATCCGACCCGACTTGAAGCCACCCATCATAGCCTGAAAACTTGTGAATCCTCCAAAGTTGATCTCTAGCTTGTTGGGAGACGCGCGTGGTGTGGGGACGGATACACTTGGCTGACAGATTGGATCCGTCACCTAAGTTTTTACCCTACCGATGGATGTACGCATCCGTCGGCCAAATACTTTGCCGACGACACTTGGCCGACGGATGCATCCGTCACCTAAGAACTTGGGTGACGGATACGTCCTCTTAGGTGACGGATCCAATCCGTCACCCAAGTACTTATTTGCAGTAGTGAAACCTTGAAAAATGGAAGAAAAAAGAGAAAGTGAAATAGAACAAGACGATCTTGACGGCCCAAAACCGGGAGAAAGATTGAGGAGTAGGCATCTGTGGAGGCCAAGGAGGAGGATTCATTGATGGTGGCTCCAGAGGCGTCGGGGCTGTTAAGGAGAGCGGCGACTCTGATGGCTTCCCATTGGGACCTCACGCGGGGAAGGAGGTAGAAACGGTGCTCGATCGCGAGTGGTGATGGGAAGACGGAACACCATGGATCCCTTCGCCTGGCCAGTTTGAGAGGGGGTCTGGAGTAAAGGCGATGCTCATGAAGGAGACGGAGGTGGTGGTGGAGGTGAGCGACTTCTCCGTGAGGAGCTGGTGCCACTACACCAGCTTTTGTGACGCTCCAGATTATTACCGTCGAAGAAGTTGGTAACTTTTACGATAGTATACAATGGCGTCGCAGAAGTTGGCTACTTTTGCGGCGCCATAATATATCGTCGTAGAAGTAACCAGCTTATGCGACGTCATATTATATTGTCGTAGAAGTGATGAACTTCTGCGACGCTGTTGTATACGTAAGAGTTACCAACTTCTATGACGGTAATAAACTAGGACGTCACAGAAATTGTAACATTAATGTCATTTTATGTCTCTGTTTTAACCCTAGGTATATGCTTCCTTATCTATATCATCATTCATAGACTTCACCCACCCACACTATTTCTGCTTCTCTCCCGAGCTCGACCTGCACCGCCATTCTTGAGCTCGCCTCACGCTCCACTCGCCGGTGCATGAAGCAGGAGAAGAAGATGACGTCGCTCCTCCCTATGAAGCCAGATCCGTCCCGCCCAGTCGTAACACACCGTTCTCCACCTCTAGCCGCCACACGGGTTCTGTCTCAATCGAGATCCGATTCGCGGAACTATGCTCCTCTCGCTGGCGCACGAAATAGGAAAAACGGCACCGCTCCGCCCCATGGAGCCAAATCCGTCGTGCCCAGCTGTAACTCATCTTTCTTTACCTCCAGCCGTCGCACAGGTTTTAGTCTCCACCGAGCTCTGATTCGCGTCCAGGTCTACAACCTCGCCGATACCTCCCACCTCGTCCAATTCTAATTATCTCTGTATTGGGTACCCAATTGATTATATATATAGAGGAAACTCCATGTCAGCTCATTGTACTAAGGTCAAACATCAATTCATAAACCACATATAGGAAACGTATTAGACAGTAACAGGTTTCATCAATTAATTGTCAAAATGTATCAAAATCTGTTAAGTGTGACTGACGTCGTGAAATAACAATCACATGCTTGTCACGTGATCTACAACTTTCCTAAAATGGAAACTTCAAATTTTCGTTTATTCTCAAATCATAACGTAGACCTTTCGTTTATTCTTAAATCATAACGTAAAGATTTTCGTTTATTCTCAAATCATAACGTTGAACTATCAATTTTTCCCGTTACTCACTGAACGGACGTTAAACTTCTGGACGGAAAATGTCAAAGTTAGGGTCAACGTTACTACATGACAATTTACGTTTGTTTGGATTAGGATTTAGTAATAAACGAAAAATAGGGATTAAGAAATGGAGTAGCCCCTTATGTATACTAAAAAGTTTATGCATAATGTATTTCCTTGAAAGGTGGGAAATTACATTGGTTCTTCATCGTCCCCAAATGAGCTGAAGGCATGTGAAAGGTACAGAAGAATTTCAATCTCTACCGATTGTTTTTTATATTAATTTGATTCACTTTAATGGTGATTTTGTGTGGTGGAGCATCTGTGATGAGTTAAGGAAGAGAGGAGAGCAATGGGAGGAAGAGAGGAGAGCAATGGGAGGTTGAAGTATTGTCCTCTTAAAAGTCCTGTCCTTGTTTTTATCATAATTTCTTGGTTAGTTCTCTAATGACAGTGTTATTGGATCTGATTTCAACTTGCAAAAGGGTTTTGGTTCATCTATTTTGATTGATCAAATAAATACTGCAATGTTGAGGAATGATATAGAACCTTGTAATCAATTTATCAACAAAAATAATGTCTATAACTTGTTTTGTCCCTTAGATACGTAACTTTAAGGAAACACCTTGAATTGTTAACTTTTGTGTTAATCGCAATGGTTTAGTTTTTTTTATAGCGAAAGAAACAGTCTCATTTAATAACCAAGATTACACAAATGTGGCTCGAGCAACAAGCTCTTCGACCACTGAGAGAAGGACATAATTAACGAACAATGGTTCTCTAACCCTTTTAGTACCATAACCGTCAACAACGGTGTTTTGATGCCTTACGGGCAATGATGGAAGACGAATGGAGAGACTAGAAGACCGGAGATCTCGATGGACCTCAACAGTAAAAGCGATGGGGGAGGCAAAACATCGTCTCGGTCAAGCCAAGTGTCGATGCTCCCCTCCCTGTAGACGTCCTTGAGTCTTTGATTGATGGGCATTGAACCTGCAAAGACAGTCTCAAACAAAATAAACAAAACTCTTTCGATTAACCAGAGCCATAATCGTGAAAGGGGACGATAAGGTTGCGACGATGGAGGCCAGGGAGGAGGACGCGCCGACTGCGACAGAGCTGGCTGCTGCAACTTCAGGGACGCCTCTAGGGACGGTGGCGGCATCAGAGACTGCGGCCGCATCCGAGGCGGCGACAATAACATGAGCGGAGGCGACATCAGGGACGGAGACTGTAGAGACGATAACCCCTGGGGCAGAGGAGAGACCGAAACCGATCGGGAGATGCTCCGTTGGTGGAGGGAGGCGGCCAACGTCGCGGTGGCTAGGGATGATTTGAAAGAAGCCCTAACAGAGAAAAACTTTGTAGGCTCCAAGGGAAGAGGGCGAAGGGGATATTGGGAAGAATAGAGAAGAAGAGCAATGACATGCTATGGCAATTGCCATAACCATAGCCATGGAGGTGTAGGCGTCGGAGCACTCTCAAAACCCTACCAGAGAGATTTTTTTGTAGTGGTTTAGTTAATAAAGTTCAATTAGAGTACGTATAAACATCTTGTTACTGTAATGTATTTACTCGGGGTACTATGTTGTTACAATCCAAGGAAGAATGTGAACACTTAATATCCCTAATTCTTCTTCTTCTTCTTCTTCTTCTTCTTCTTCTTCTTCTTCTTCTTCTTATTATTATTATTATTATTATTATTATTATTATTATTATTATTATTATTATTATTATTATTATTATTATTATTATTATTATTATTATTATTATCGATAACATTAATCAAAATTACGGTATTTATCAAAACCAAAGTATCATAAGAGAAATGCTAAAGTATCATTTAAAGTTTTATCGGAACAAATTTTATCAGACTGATGGAGGAGGTCCATCCACTCTCACCCTTTCTTCTTCCCTTCTTCTCATCTCCTTTCCCCCTTTTTCTTCATCCCGCTTCCTCTGTTCCTTCCCTCCACTCTTTTCCATTTCCAGCTCGTCGGAGCTTCACCACACATTCATGCTCGTTTTTGGGGCGTAGTTCTGGATGGTCTATCCATATCTTCTCTGTTCGTGTTGGTTGGTAACGACATAGAGCTTGGGTTTCATGTCCTTGTCTTCGCCTCTACTCTAGTGCTGCTACTACTGATGCCTTGTCGGAGCTCCGACAACTCCCCTACCTCGTTGGGTTTCCTCTACGCGTAAGATTGTCGTCATCGGAGCTGGAGTTCTTACCACATGCAGTTGGGTTTCCGACTTGGAAGGGCCGTTGTTATAGGAGGCCAGAGAGGTGCTTTGGTCGGTCGGAGTTCGGCAAGTGGCCGCGGTGGCCCTTTTCTCGGAATGTGTGTTCTTTACTGGCTTCTCGACGAAGTTTGGTTATTTTCCGCTACTATCGATTTACCGACGTGACACCTACAAATCCTTTTTTTGCGGTTGTTTTGGCCATCGCTTTTTCGTTAGGAGTAGTGGTTGTGGTGTCAATGATCTCAAGGAGTTTGGTCCGGTTTTGGTGTTGACCTCTTGAGTTTCCGATTCTACTGTAGATTGTCACGCCCCAAATCCGGTTTTGGCCGGACTCGAGACGTGACTTACGTTGACAATTGAATAGTAACCAAATAATGATAAAAGCGATTAAATGCTAAAATGAGTTCTGATCAAATACTTAAGTAATAAACTAGTTTCAAATCTCAAATACTCAAATCATAAGTTCCAAATCGTAAATAAGGAGTCAAGGCTCAAATAGAGTAAGTCAAATATGAGGTTCAATACAGATGACCAACACGTCTCTAAGCTAAACACCCCGACTATCCAGAAGCTCCTGAGCCTCGAGTCCACTACTCACCAAGCACGCCTGTACAAACATTATATAAAACATAGGGGGGTGAGCTTACGCTCAGTAGGGAAAATCATAAACAGTTTAACCTCCAAATTAGTAATAAAACTGCTTTAGCACGAAGACACGTCTTGCAATTAATACTTTTAATCAATGAGATGCTGTAAAATAGATAAAGATAAGAACAATATCACAATCTTAAAGATAACAGTAACTTTTAAGAGAATAAGTGAAAACGTTGTAAACATTTGATAACTACTAAAATGGGAGCAAGTAAATATCACATCAACAGCTCGAATCCTCAATACTCCGATCCACGAATAGATTCTTGTGTCCTGTCGGATCCCATACTCCGATCCACAAGAATACTCGTGTCATGTCAGATTTTCCCTCGGTCCAGAGGAGGCACATACATCGGGCTACCGGTGACATCCCCGGGGGACACATATCACCGGGATTCTCGGAAATGCCCCCAATGGACCATATGTCATCAGGAACCAAGGTAATGCTCCCGTGGGACACATACACTTGGGTGAATCAACAATTAACTGTTCCCCACAAGGTAAACCATCCAATTGCCCCGCAGGGTCAACCAACCAATGTCCCGCAGGATCAACCAACCAATGCCCCGCAGGGTCCACCAATCAATATCCTGCAAGATCAACCAACCAATGCCCCGCATGATCCACCAATCAATATCCCGCAGGATCAACTAACCAATGCCCCGCAGGGTCCACCAATCAATATCCCGTAGGATCAACCAACCAAGGCCACGAAGGGTCCACCAATCAATATCCCACAGGATCAACCAACCAATGCCCCGCAGGGTCCACCAACCAATATCCCGCAGGATCAACCAACCAATGCCCCACAGGGTCCACAACCAATATCCCGTAGGATCAATCAACCAATGCCTCGCTGGTTCCACAACCAATATCCCGCAGGATCAATCAACCAATGCCCCGCAGGGTAAACACACACAAGAGACCAACATGTCAACACGTCGTACAACCAAGCTTAGAAATTCACAGATTCACCAATACACACCACAAGGGATTCATACCCATAATTGCACTTACCGTCATACTTACCAACCATGTTCCATCGGTCTATCACTCACCCGATCATACCATTTGGCACAATCAATTACACTCAATCATTCATTCAATCATTCAATCATTCATCATTCATTCAATCATACAATCATCCAAGCATTCATTCAATCATTCAAGCATACAATTTATCTAGTTTCGTTAGACCTTTAATATATCTTAAAACTGAGCAAGAAAAGCAGGTGAGGCAATCACAACCAATCTTATGGCTCATCTCGGCCTTTATACCAGTAAAGCAATTTCCCAAGTATTGAAAGCGAGTTAAACTAGTTGTTCACATCCTACACATGCATACTAGACACGTCCGATTATTAGTAAATTGAAAGACGATTATTCTAATTATTCGCATCCTATATGCAATCTAGGACCTTTCCGATTTTATTAACCTAATAGGCATACTAAAGCGTTAAATTACAAGAGGAGTTTAGTACTTTCCCTACCTCAAGGTCTTCCTCTAATAAAACTCCTAGCTGCTGACGACCGGGCCAACTCCGTCTTCTCGGGCGAATTCCAAGCTCTCGGGCGAAGTCCAAGTTTGAGTCTGGGTTTACAGACAAAAGGTCCAATATCAATCCCGGTATTATCCAGAGGTCATCTGATTTGTACAATTAGTCCTTTAATCGTCCAAATTTGTCCTTTAATTTTCCAAATTAAATTAATTAAATAATTAAGAAATCTGATTTTTTTAAAATAATTTTCTTTAGAACCGGGTTGACCCAGATCCGAGCCCGAACCCGGCCCAGACCCGATCCAGAACCCAGACCCGGATCCAGACCCGGTCCGAATCCGGATCCAAGCCTGATCCTGTCCAACTAGGCCCAAGGCCCGAATTTTGTCTGCCCGGCCCAAACCCGACTTGACCTTGTCCGGCCCAAGCCCGGTTACAGAAGGGCTAGGGTTTCCTTGCCCGTCGCCGGCGGCAGCGCCGTCAGGGCAAGAAGAGGGAGGTGTGGTACTTGGGAACGACTTCCCCTTCCCATCGTCGCTCCGGCGAGCCCTCTCCGGCCATCAGCGCCCTTCGAGGCTCTTGCCTTTCACAGACCCACCCAGACACGGCGGATCTGGTTCGAGTTCTCTGGCGAGGGCGCGTCTTCGGTTCCGGTGGCGTACGGTGGCAGAGAACTCAGAGAAAGGAGAGAGAAGAATGGGGAAGGGACGGTCGACCCTTTTCTCACCTCGATTCGCTCCCTTGACTCCGGTACGGCGTGGATCGAGCCGGAAGAGGAGGACCCGTTCGAGGTTTCCGACGGCGATGACTCGGTTCAGTCCCTGCGTGGTTGATCCGCACAGAGACGAGAGGACGGACGACGGTGGTGAGGGTGTGAGTGGCGTGAGCGTGAGCGTTAAGGGGAAAGAGAGAGGACGGGACGAGGGGAGGACGAGGCGGTCAGATCTCCGGCGTGGTGTCTCCGGCGAGGTGCGATTTGGGTGAGGATGAGGGAGATCTGAGAGAGGTGCGAGAGATGTGAGGTGAGAGGAGAATCTGATGTCTCGGGCGGCGTGCAAAACAAAAGGGAGAGGAAGAGGCACACGTTAGGGTTGGGGGAAAAAAGATTTTTGCCGTGCGTAGCTTGGGCTTGGGTGTCAGCCATGGGTTGGGCTCGCTGGGCTTGATCAGATCTGATCCAGAATGTTCCTCTTTTCCCTTTCTCTCTTTTTTTCTTCTTTTCAAAAATACCCGTTTGCAATTTCCTACCCCAACGTTACGATTTTTAAAATATTACCCTTTAGTAATAAGTGGGGTTTTACATAGATCTACTCCCATCGGTTATGGCCGTGGAGCCTCTCTCATTTCATCGGAGATGAATAGTTTAAATTTCTGGTCGTGGGACACGCTTCTTCATCCTCCCAGGTGTTGATCGTTGTGGATCTGGACTAGTCGCGTCTGGTGATTCGTTTGGTTCCCTGGCGTTTCGTTTCAAATCTGGTCATGAGACGCGTTTCTTCTCCCACCCAGGTGTTGATCGTTGTGGATCTAGCGGTTCGTTGTGGTGCTGGTATTGGTACTCCAAACCTTCTGCTTTTGATTTGTGTCTTCACATTGTCCTTTTATCGTAATTTGCTTGGTAACTAGCTGATTCCTTTCATTTTCGTGGTTAGTGCTCGCTGGTTCAAGGTGTTGGCGCCAACGAGTGTTTGGTCATTGTGCCTTTTAGCTGTTTACCTTCAGATTAAATCATCGGGTATAGTGTGTTTGGCTGGGTTTTGCCCCCTTCGATCTGTGTCCGTTGTTTTCGGTGTTGGTCCACGACTTGTTAGTGACTGTCTTCCAGTCTTTGTGAGAGGTAAATGTTTTTGATGAGACAGGGAATTCTATTTTCTTTGGCAGTTGATTGAGTTTATATTAGTATCGTTTGAGCTTAAAGGTTTGAAATTTTTGGGGTTTGACATAGTTTTAAATCTTGTGTGTTTCATGGTAGGAAAATCAAGGTCAAAGACCTAATTTATTCTTGCGTTTTTAATGTTTATAAAATCTGGATATTCAGACCTATTTTAGTGTGTTCTCCCCTTGTTGGGATTCTTCAGAGGATAGGCCTTCTTGACAGCGCTCGAGTCTGTATTTGTTACTGGTTTTTTCATACCCTTATAGTTGGTTGCGTCCTTTTTTGGGCTTTTGAGGTATGTACCTAGATCTTCTTGTACTCGTCTTTCACTTCAGGAGAGATTTTAATTTAAATTTGTTTTACCGATAAAAAACTCGATAGTCGTTTGACACTATCGATATGACTCCATGTCCTTATTATGTGTTCTCCATTCTGCATTCACACTAACACACGTTTGTTATGTGTTAGATCTGATCCGAACGACAAAAAATGTGGTTTCGAGGTTCTCTTTTACGAGTGTTAATCAATCGACCTTCACCGTGTACATATATGAAAGGGAAAACCCCGAATCCTAACTGTGTTGGAAAGGTGTTTTTCACGTCCTAACTGAGCGTCACCTTTTGTTACATATCATATACCAAAGATGTTTTTTTTTACAAAACATGAAAAATGACACCAAAAAAGTGGTATAACGTTCGCATTCGATGATTTTTCCTCTTATTTTTTGTATAATTTGCGTTTATCAGTGCACTACAAGAGGTAGGTGGTATAAATTTACCAAAAAAACACTTTTTGTGTCATTTTTCATGGTTTGTCAAAAAAAACCACCTTTTGTATAGGACATGTGACAAAAGGTAACTTTTTGGTATATGACATGTAACAAAAGGTGACGTTCAGTTAAGACGTGAAAAACACATATCCAACATAATTAGGATCCGACGTTATCCCTATATGAAAACCCGGCTATATGATGATATACAAAAAAAAATTATTCGAGAAGGGAAACATCAATTACTGAAAACTGAAAAGGAGATAACGCGATTATTATGGCTGTATGGAAATGTTCAAATCTAATACTTTCTTTTTATTACAGCCCTTTATTTTAACGAGATATTTCTAAAATCATAGTAATAAATATACGGGACGTTAGAATATAATCTTCTTAATTATTATGTTTGAATAGTAATAATGACAGTTTGCGATTACAATAATGATTTTTGTCTTTCCACTATATTTATAAATTATAACCATTCACGAGTCTCATTTTCTCATGTCTCTCCTGTGAGTCTATGACGATGAATCCATACTCCCATACCACAGAGACGGTTATTTTCAACCCTACTTTTTTTAATATATATTATGATCTATACTTTAATTTTCATTATTTTTATATATATTCATGTTAATTGCAGAAAATTGTAATGGAGATTCACGATCCCAACTGTGAGGACTGTTTGGAGAGAGTTTATTCTATCTTCTGTACAATTGAAGGTTTTTAGTTATTTTTCTTAACTTGTGTTATAGTTACCCTCATTATATACACTTCCAATCACAAACACGGTAAAGTCTTCATTTTATCAAGTTGGGTCTTCTAAAATTCAAATATCTAATGATCGGTACACATTTGATAACCCTGATTTAGAAAGAAATGAATGATTATATTTTACTTTACTCGATTTTCATATAACTATTTTAACTAAAAAATTGTTTGGGTGGTACTTTACTATTCAAAAAAGTTTCACTAGCTTCCAAAGAGCTGATGAGTGATGTGAAATTCGGTCACCTTCCAGACGAAGTTTGGAAACTTAAGATACCTTGTTTTTTTTTTTTTTGTCTTTGAACCTGTTTTTGTTGAACTTTGTTCAAGAGGTTGTAGTTTATATCCCAGAACCCACACTTTATTTTAACGTATTTATTTATTTCTGACCAATAAAATTATGAGAAAATCAGGTGTAATCGAGTATAACTGTGTTATATTTCAGGTGTACGTACAATTACACATGATCGGGTAAATTCGAGGATTGAAGTTGAAGGTAAGATACAATCGGATACCGTATGTAAAGTCCTAATGAGTAGTCCCGGCCACCATGCCAAAATTTTGAATGTGACTTCAATCGGTGAGGTGGTAGCTCCGACAGCTGAAGATCATCAACAACCTTTGGCTCTGCCAGCACCGCCACTGGCTGCATTGGAGGTAGATCCAGTACAGAACTTTCCTCAGGCAAATGATGAGGACAATGGTTGTGCCATCATGTGATCATTGGGACGTTTTTAGTCCCCATTAATCCATACTTTCAGTTTTATTTGTTAAATTTAGTTTTAAAGGAAGATGATTTTCCTTTCACATTTTCAAAAAAAAAAAATACAACTTCGTATCTACGGCTAAAATTCCCTAATTACATGGGATTACAATCTTTGTACATAAGTACATCCTATAATAAAGGATTTCAAATAATTTCCGTAACGGTATATTCCATTACATCCTTGCAGTTTAACCGGAAGGTTTGCGCACGTTGAGACTGTCCTAAATATCTTCAAATAAGACCAAAGGAAGACCCTTTGTAAAGATCTTTGCAACCTAATAGTGGGACGGGATATGTAGAACACAAACGTGCCTTGTTATAACTTTTTCAGGGGTAAATTATGTTGACATACCCCGCATTATATACGTTTAGCGGATAAATACCCCAAAACTGTTTCGTAATGAATACATACCCCGAACTAACACTTAGTAACAACATCCCCCATCCCATCCATTTTTAAGGTTTGATTTAGATTTGGAGAGAGATTTAGGGTTGGATTTACGGTTTGAGCTCGTTTTAGGATTGTAACACTACGGATAGTTTCGGAATTTCTAAAAAAATAAATAGTAAATGGACGGAAAAATGGATGAAATGGGGGATGTTGTTACTAAGTGCTAGTTTAGGGTGTGTTTTCGTTACGAAATAACTTTAGCGTATTTATCCGTTGAATACGTATAATACGAGGTATGTCAGCGTATTTTACCCCTTTTCAGAGAAGAAGTGAATATCCATTTCTATATAATTATTGTGTTGATGTTAAACGGGGTGTCCAGGTAAATATAATGCAATCACATTATCACAATAAACTAGCGTAGCTTTTTGAATAGAATAATATAGTTCTAACAGTAGATTTCGTAATCAACATGACTCAAAATATACATTTGCAACACTTCTATTCTCGACATCCGTAGTTGACTGTTAGAGAGTTGGCTGGCATTTGACCGACCAAAAGACCAAGTTATCACTAAGAAACATACAATAGCTTGATGTGGACCGTCTGATATTCAGATACCCACCGTAATTTGCATCAGTATAAAAAGAGAGTAGGCGATAGAGAGGGATATGGATGTAAACCATGATCCAATGTGCCCTGAAAGTAGTGTACAATGCGCTTGAGTGCGTGCCTATGTTCCTCTCGCGGGTCATGCATAAATAAACATACCTATTGGACGACACACATGATGTTGGGTTTTGTGAAAGTGGGGTATTGTAGAGCCCCGACAAGACTTCGATAATGAGAGGGGTACTCATATGGAGTGCTAGAACGAAGCTTTGGTTTAATGTCAACTGGAGTGGGTGAGTGCTTACACGAGGACATGTCCGCCCAATCAACAATCTCGGCTGCACATTTCCATTGAGCTAAACACAAACCACCTGC
Organism: Erodium maritimum; assembly: GCA_963921825.1. Classification (NCBI taxonomy): domain Eukaryota; kingdom Viridiplantae; phylum Streptophyta; class Magnoliopsida; order Geraniales; family Geraniaceae; genus Erodium; species Erodium maritimum. Next base: position 81,932,385 of record OY997588.1, on the reverse strand, counting down.
GTGACAAGTTACCGTGATGCCCAAAAAGTAACTCAAGGGGGAAACCCTATCATAGCATATTCGGAGCTAAGGAGTGCAATGATTGACTTACAAAGAATATAAGAAGAAAGGGCCAATATAATATCATCAACATACAAAAAAAATATAAGCCATATCATTTCTTTTATGTAATTTGAAGAGAAAATAATCTTATGTGCCATGTGTGAACCCAACAGTGGATCAATAATCCACAAATCGCTTGTACAGAGCTCAAAAGACTTGTTTGATCCCATAAAGAGATTTCTTCAACAAGTAGACATGAGAGGGGCGGTTAAGATCCTTGAAACCCAAAGATTGATGCATATACATAGTTTTCTTGAGCTCCCCGTTTAAGAAAGCATTTTTCACATCAAAGTGGTGAATTAGCAATGATTTTGACATCCTAATAGTTCGGATCGTTAAAAAGAACAATCAACTCAAACACAATACGTCACTCTAGAAAAAATACCTCTCCCATTTCTTTAGAAAAAAAAACCCTTTTGGCTTCTCGCCGGCGGCGACCTTCAAGTCTCCGTCTTGGACCCTTCGAAGGTTGCCGCCCCTTCCCTCTCCATTCCCTTTCCTTCTTTGGTTCTGGCTTCCTTCTTTTGATCATCTTCCTTCTCCGGCGCGCGCTTTCTTTCCTCCCCCTTCGGTATGATGTGCGGCTCGCCTTTGTCCGCTCCTACACTCTTGTGGTTGCTAGATCTGGCTTGTTTAGGCTTTCCCTTCTCTCGGTGTCATCTTCTTCTGGCGGCAATTGGTCCTTCGGTTGCTTTGCATACTCAGATCCATCCTTCCTCAGGCTTGCGCCTCCTTCAATCCTCGATGTGGGAGGCTTTGGGTTTATCCTTCAGCTCTTGGTCTACTCCTCTAGCGTGTGCTCCTTTGCTCGCTCATCTTCTCAGCTTCAGTTTTGGTTGTTAATCGGGGGTCCTTTACGACGTTTGGTCTCCCGTGTTTCTCCTTTTCGAAGCTCGCTTTGTTGCCGGTTGGGTCTGGTTCTCAGCTCCGCCTTTGGTTCCGTCCCGGGTCTGTGCTTCTCCGCCGCCTCCTCAACCTTTACTCTGTGGTTGCAGCTCGTCGGAATCTTCTCTCCATTAGTCCTCCTCTCGTCGGTCTTCTATGGGTGCTGGCCCCCGACATCCCTTGCATTTGGCTTCCTCTAGACCTATCGGCGTCGTGATTACGAACTTGTTGCTCCGACGTGGTTTGTAGGTGGTGTGTGCGTGTGCATTGGTGTGCGGCTCTAGGTTCTGTTGGGATCCGAGCATTGTCTTTTGGGCTTCTAGTTGCTATAGTCTCTTGATTACATTAGGATTAATTTTCTATTTATTGGTTTTACTATAATTCTCTTTGGTCTTTGTGTTGTCTCATCTCTTCATTCCTTTGTAATTCTTCTTTGGTTTGCAATTCTTGAGGTTCAATAAAATAAGTTTTTTGCAGATAAAAAAAAACTCAAACCCAATGCCTTATGCAATAGAAAAATTCAACACTAGACAGTGTAACTCGGGAAAAGGTTATTGAAATGTTTTAAGAATTTTCAAGAGGTAAGGTCATAACACTTGAGGTGAAATCTTGTAGAGAATGGGTGATGTCAACAATTTAAAGCTTAAGGGCAAAAAAAAATGAAGAGATGTCACGAGAATAGGATGTGTGGCATTTCAAGAAGAAGGATGCAACATTGTTTTCTTTATAAGCTCAAGATTTTATAATCATCAGTGATTGTTAGAGGGCTTGAACTTCTGATTCAGATAGATTAAATGGAATGATGACTGATTTTGTGTAATTGGCAGCTAAGCCAACAGAGAGAAGAAACATATATGAAGCATACTTCAGACAAGAGACATTATTGTCATTGACTTTTATGAAGAAAATTGAGTCATCAGCAAACTATAAATGTGAGATTAAAGAGCCATGGATCCCATTTGGATGCCTTGCAAAAGATCTACCTGCACAGTAGCTTTCATAATGTGATTAAGGCTGTCACGCCCCAAGTCCGGTTTTGACCGAATTCGAGACGTGAACTAAAACAGTAATAATTTTAATCGAAAAAAAGCCAACAAGTCTCCAAATCAAATTTTTTTTAAACCTTTACAATGCCATGAGCCGACAACTCGATAAAAATAACAGTTAAAGAGTTTAATAAAAACGAATAGTACGTCTCTAGACTATTAGTCTAGGACCCTCGCAAGCTCCCAAGCATCAAGCATCCAGCTAGTACACAACCCGCTTAGGACCTGAAAAAAAACAACAAGGTAAGGGGTGAGCCTTCGCTCAGTAGGAAAAGTAGTTAAGGTTATAAGCAAGCGCTCACCACCACGGGTAACCGTCCAATTAGGGCATACTAGTACAGCACACAACTAATTTCCAACGGAACTCGTAACCACAATCCTCAACTCAAGACCAACCCACACTCACAACCATAAACAACCAAACAGCACAAACAGCAACCAGCACAACCAGTAACACGTCATCAAACATAAAGTAAACTGTAAAAGCACAACGCGTCCCGTACAGCAGTCCCCTACTCGGTCGGCTGTCCACAGCCCGACTCCATCATATCGTACCGGATCACACATCGTCGGCCTAGATATCTTCCCGGAAAACACACGGGGCACGATCTTAATACGTCATACCGGAATCTCCATCGGCCTAGACATCTTTCCCGAAACTCCTTCGGGCAAAGAACAGGTAACACAACTTTCCCGGTACTCCTTCGGGAAAAGCGTTGAACACGTAACCGTCGGCCTAGATGCCTACACCGGAATACCCCCTTGATGTAGGCCATCGTACCAGAACCACTACCCGGGGGAGTGCGCATACATGGGACCACACCGTCGGCCTAGGTACTACCCTACACCGGCGTACCCCCTCAGTCGTAGGTACCATACCAGAAACAACTCCTCAGAACACACATCAAGATAATAATACACATCGCAATGCCATAAATAAACACGGCTTACCAAGCCCAACAATCGTTACCACAACCAGTCACGTCGGTCTATCACTCACCCGACCATATCACATCCAAGGATTCACATCAACACAAGCACAACACACTCGCCCATACATAGCAACAACATGCTCAGCGGATATACTAATTCTTGTCTATTAAACTTACCGACACTAAGTCACACAGCGAACACAGCACACAATAACAGGCAATTCAAACAGCAAACAACCTACGGCTCGACATGACCGATCTACCAGCACGGCAATTTTCCAAGTATTGGAAGCAACTACACTAGTGAAACACATCCTACATGTTACTACGACTCGTCCGGTTATTAACTGATATAAACATTCGTTCCAGTTTTATTAATCCTAGCATGCATACTAGTAACTTTCCGCAATTAAACCGGTATCCGCTACTTTCCCTACCTCAAGACGAACCGACAGCTACGTCTCCCAGCTGCTGACGTCCTGGCTCGCTACCTTCGATCTTCTCTTCGATCGAATCCAGAACTCTAACTTTACACAGAAATCCACAATTAAAACCAGTTTCAAAGTTAAATTAAAAAGGTACGACGGTTTCGATTTAAGTTCAACAGTTGTCTTTTAAACTAGAGCGGGCTAAAAGCGGGATTACGACGAATTGGGTTCGAGTACACGAGCCCCGAACACATAAACCGGTGCACGTTTTCCGAGGCACGGATTCCAGTGCACGGGTTTCGGAGCACGAATCCCGAGACACGTCTTTCGATGTACAGTTCCCGAGGCGCGAGGTTCATGTCACGATTCCCGAGATACACGGTCGTGACGCAGTTCCCGAGGTACGATTTTGTGGCACGATTCCCGAGGCCTGATTCAGCGTTCTCGCTTTTGTCCCATTCTAGTCCGATTTAAACGTCCAGTTTATTTCGCTCGGGTTTCCAAAACTGTCCAACATCCCAAAGTCCTTTTTGTCAGTGTTCCGGTAATTTGATCCCAACGTTCCAGAGTCCAAAAACCGGTTTTACTTAATACTGTTCCTCTTTAAATTAAATCTTTTCAATTTAAAACCTTTTTATCAAAATAAAACTGATTTTCGTTTTAATTTCTTGTGATTTAATTTATTTAATCTCCTGCCTCAACCAAAGTCCAGATCCAAGGTTCTTGTTTCAACCGGAGCAGATTCAACAGAAGCTCAAAAAAACGAAAGGGAAGAGGAAAAGGTTTCGGTCAGAATCCGACCGACCGACGGTGAAAACGTCGCTGGCCGGGGTCTCACAGTAAGGGAAAGGACGACGCCGGGAGTAGTGGTTGAAGCGTTGGGCGCGGCGAGCACGGCGAAACCCTCGTCTCAAATCTGGACGGACACGGCGACTCCGTCCCAGATCTGTCGAACGCGCCGACGACTAGGCTCCGGTCGTTCACGGCGACGGCGATGACGCGCGCGGAGAAGACGAAGGAGAGGACGGTGAGGGAGAGGAGGCTCGGGACGAGAAGAAGCTTAGCGAGGGAGAGGGAGACGGGTTCTGGTGACCGTGCGGTGCGTGTGAGGTGGCGGAGCAGATCAAGGGCGGCGAGGGTTTCGGTGAGCGAGAAGGAAGGTCGGAGAGGGAGAGGTCGGGGTCGGAGAGGGATGACGGCGGCGTGAGGCGAGAGAGAGACGGAAGGGTAAGGTCGGAGATGGAGGTTCGAGCGGTGGCGGGCGTGGTCTGAGGAGAGAGAAGATGGGCGTAGGTTCGGTTTCGCAGAGGATGAAGAGGGAGAAGCTGCGCACGAAGAAGGGAGCCACTGATCTGAAACCCTAAAAAGGTCTTATAAAGCGCGGGTTTGGGCCGGGTCCGCAGATCGGGCCTGGTCTGCCCGGTCCAGCCCAAACCTTTTTTTTATTTCAAACGAATTAAAATTTAAATCAAAATTCAAACTCGTCGCTACCAAAAACCGACCCAAAACTCAACCTCGACGCTCCGATCGAATAAAATTAAATCAATTACCTCTTTTTTTTTTACCGAAGTGGTCTTCACAAAGGCCTTCTGAAACCAACACAAATATGAAGGGAGAGAGGGCACAACCCTGCCTTAAACCTTTGTTAATTTGAAAATCTAGTGAGGGGGACCTATTGATTAGGACAGATACATAAGATCTGAAGCATGAAATCATCCACAGCTTCCACTGATGAAAAAAAAACCCATTATTCTTTTAAAGAATGACTTGATCCCAAATAAATCGGATTTTGGACTCACGAAACTCTACATAAAGGACGAGAGTGAGATGTCAATGATGGGTGCAAGGGAAAATGTAGCCGACATTATGCTAGAAGTATTTAAAAAAAATGGGAATATGGTATGATGGGTTTTAAAATAAGGTTAAATGTAAAATAGCCTTATTTTTTAAAACTTATTGCAACACCTGATCCTTTACATGTTTAGGTCATAATTCATCTATATGTCTTTATAATTAGTCACATATTATGAATTAGTCATGAATCATTTACATGTTTTATAAATTGGTCACATATCATTTACATATCTTTTACATGATTTATTTGTAAGAACCGCCCCCGGTCGATCCCGGTCGAACCGGAGGTTTTTGGCGAAAGTTGACTTTTTTCCGCAAAAGTCAACCGATGGCTCCGGGAGTCATTCGGAACCTTTCCGGGACCCAAAAAGCTTAGCCGTCGTTGCGCTTAGCTTAGTTGGGTCATTTCCTTTCAAATGACACCTTTTTGTGAAAAAATCAAACCCGGGTCAAACTAGGTCGATTTTGGATTATTAACGAATAAAATAATAAGAGCTGAGGTATTTAGGGGTAGGAGTGGTCCCCACATGAACACATGTCCATGTTATCTTGGAGGGGAAGAAAATGGGGTTAAAAGACCAAATGGTCCCCACATATGGACAAAGTAGAGAGAGATGGACTGAAGGACAAAATGGACTTTTCCACTTAGAGGATAAGACCACATGGAGCAAAATTTGTGCTCATTTCCTCTTGTGGGCCGAACACTATAGAGAGAAGAGAGAGAGTGCAAAACTCCATTGAAGCTCCCGTGAAGCTTGAAGAAGAAGCAAGAGAAAGGAAGCTCCTTTTTGGCCATTTCTACACCAAATCCTCTCAAATTTACTTCATCTCTTCATTTCCCAGAGGTTAGTATGCTTTATTTCCTTTTTTGATGAAATTGGTGTTGTGGGTTTGAGTAGAGATGACTTGAACTAGTGGGTTTTGAGTATTGGATGGCTTAAATGTTGATTTGTGAAAAAGGGGTGGAGTTGGATGATGGAAATAACTTGGTTTGAGTAGTTTTTGATGAAACCATATGGGTCTTGAAACTTTGGGTGATTTGAGGTGAAAATTGAAGTTCTAAAGCTTAAAAATGGTGATATGGAGAACCTAGAACTAGTTAGAAGCTTGTTGGAGAAATTAGATATTTTTCCAGCGACCGGAAGCTCGTCGGAGCTCCAGCCGGTCGCCGGAATCCGGCCACCGGGGGAGGGGATGACCGGCCATGGTCGGCCACCCTTAGAACCGGGACCGGCCATGGTCGGCCACCCATGAACCGTGACCGGGCGGTCCGATTTGGCCACACACGGCCATGTTGGACTGTGGGGCCCACATAGCCGGGTTTTGGTGGTTTCGTAATTGGAACGATCGTGGGTGAACCCCGGGACGATGTTTTCATACTCGAATCGAATTATGGATATGATTCATGAAACTTCGGGAAAAACGTTTAGAAACTTTAAATGCAAATTTAGAACACTCGGACCTCAGAATCTAATTCCGTCAAGTGCTTCGGAACAAGTAAATTAATTATGTTGGATCGACACGAAAAGTGGAATTTCCGGAGTCCCGAGGGACGTTTTCCCGATTCCGGGCAAAATGGGCCTTCCGGGTCCATTTTGCCAAGTTGAGAAATTGGGATTAGTTTGGGTATTTCCCTCTTTAATCCACACTTGAATTAGCATTAATTATTGTATTTCTTGTAATCTTAGACATTGGACCCGAGCTTGGCGGAGGAGGAGATTTTTGGACCCCGTGAAGTGACGAGGAAGAAGCTAGCCAGGTCGTCCGCTGCTGGATTGGATTGCTTTTGAGGTAGGGAAAGTAGCGAATACCGGTTTAATTGCGGAAAGTTACTAGTATGCATATAGGTTGCGAATATTTGAGTTAATTGTTAGAATTGCATAATTAGGATGTGAGGAACGAGTGAAATGAGGGATAGCTTACGAGCTATGTCAAGCCGTAAGTTTGGGATTGCCGTGCTGTAGAAATGCATGTGGGCCATGTTGGGCCCTTAGGTTTGTGTGTTGATTGTGTTGCCATGATCTATGATTGAGATGTATGATGTGTGATTTATCCGTTGTTAGATTGAGAATCATGTTATGATATGCTCGGTGTAGCGTGTTGTTATGTTTTGGGCAAGTGTGTCATGCTTGATATGATTGAACTATTGCTTGTGATATGGCCGGGTGGTTGATAGACCGACGTGACGTGTTGTGGTAAGATTGTTGGGCTTGGTAAGCCGTGGTTGAACTATGGCATTATGATGCGTGTTATTCTCTTGATGTGTGTTCCAAGAGGAGTTGTGTTCAGGTATGGTACCTACACCGAGGGAGTACGCCGGTGTAGGGTAGTACCCAGGCCGACGGTGTGGTCCCACGTATGCGCGGTATCCCGGTGTGTTATTCCGGTATGATACCTACATCGAGGGGGTATGTCGGTGTAGGGCATTTAGGCCGACGGTTTGTGATTTGGCACTAGGTGTCCTGTTTATGCCCCGACAGATTTTTGGGAAGACATCTAGGCCGAAGGTGTATTCCGGTACGATGTATTGTGATTGTGCCCCGACGGATTTCCGGGAAGATATCTAGGCCGACGCTGTGTGTTCTGGTATGATATGATAGAGTCGGGCTGTGTACAGCCGGCGGAGTTCGGGGACTGCGGTATGGGAAGGTTGTTTGTTTTACTGTGTATTGCATGATTGATGGTTGGTTAAGTGATGTGAGTATATCGTGATAGTGGTCATGTAAGTATGGTTGTGATTCTTTGTGTTCTCCGTGGAGGTCTTTAGTGTTGTGCTTTACTAGTATGCCCTAATAGGACGGTTACTCGTGGTGGTGAGCGGATACTCATCACCTTAACTACTTTTTCCTACTGAGCGAAAGCTCACCCTTTTACTTGTTGTTTTACAGGTCTTGAGCGGGATTTGTGCTAGCGTGATTCTCGGAGCTTGGGAGCTAGCGAGGGTCTTGTCTAGTTATCTAGAGACGTACTGTTATTTGCCGTTAAACTTATTTATTTTGTGGATTTTTACTGAGCTGTTGACTCTTGAGGTTACTTGGAGCTTTTAAACGGTTATTTGAGACCCTTATTATTAAAATTGCTTGTATTATTTATTCTTTTCGTTCACGTCTCGAGTCCGGTCAAAACCGGATTTGGGGCGTGACATATTAATTGATCACAAATCGTCAAATATATCGTTTTCAAAAAAAGCTCTTGGAGAACCCTAAAAGGGTTATTGCTTGAACCCTAAAAGGGTTGATCTTATTGTCTTTTCCCCTACAAACGCAGTCCATCAACGGCCACTTCCATGGCCTCCAATCCATCACAGCCACCCAGCCCCTCCTTCCGGCCACAGTTTGCTTCTCGCACCCACCAGCCTCTCGTCTCCGCCATCGATCCACCCCCCTTGCAACCTGCTTCGTTCTCGTGCATGAATCTCTGCAACCGGCCTCAATACCACGCAGGAGCTTCACGCCGGCCACACCTCGACGTCCTCCTCTACCGATCATCGCCTCAACCCTCCTCCACCAGTTTGCTGGATAAAAACCTCCTCCAACCTGTTTCCACGTCGGATCCGAACCATCTTTCATCCTATGGCTGTCATCCTCACGGCACCGGTCCGCTCGCCTCCCGATCCGGTGATTGAGAGCCAAACCGTTCACCCCATAGGGATCGGTGTAGAACCAAAGGGTAGGCAGGTCCCTACGTCTCGGCCACAATCTCTACCGGATGAGGGTGGGATCGCGGTGGAACCGGGTCGTCTCGATAGATGGAACCCTAAGGGGACAGGTAACCGACGGAAAAACGCATGTGAATATTCGATGGAGACGGATCATCTCAAGGATCCACAGACGGTGGTGTTACGGCCTCCTTTGGCAGAATGAGAAGACCCGAAGGGTGTCGGAGGGTCTGACTACACACTATACCCACAGACCCGGGACTACCGGTGTTGGGAAGTCTCGGGAAAGCCGCAATTAAAGCACCATTTTCAAGTTTGCGTTATGTTTTTTTTTACTATTTTAGTTTGGGTTGGTTAGTTCCTTTCGTTTGTTGGATTATGTATTTCATATTTAGTACTTTTGAAATGTCGGTAAGGGGATGTCTTGAGTTTTGTCTGCGATAAAAAGCAGGCTATCTTCTACGGGTCCATGAGCGATGGGCTTGCTACGGTCGGCCCGGAAAAATATCTAGAACCCAGGGCTTGTACGCCCTACCTTGTATGGTTTCTTATTTGCAGTAATGCACTTTCCCGTTTATTCCTTTCAAACAAAAATTGATCACAAATCTTTTACATGTTCGTAATCAAAGAGGAGAAATCTATTGAGAACCACTTTTAACTAAAGAACCGTGAGAACCAATCCTAGCCATTATCACCTATGATCCAACACTCATCAAAATGCCACATCATCACCCCAATCCAACCCCCATCCACGCCAATTTCATCTATTCTCACACAAGCAAGGGCATAATTGTAATAGCATGGTGTCATGTGGACAAGTGTCAATTTTTTTCTTCACCAATTCACTAATTTAATATTTCCCGATTCGTTTGAACTCCAATTAACTTCAAACTTGCGCCAATATTTTTCTTTTTTCAAGGGCTTTAAATCAAGATCACTCATGAATATATTTTGAAGCACGAAAATAAAAATTTATATCAAGGTGATAAAAATAATGTTGAACGTTGATAAATGTTCACTAATAAATGTTTTATATCGGAGTACCAAACTAGTGCTAAATGTTGATAAAAAAAACATGTAATGAGGTGATAAGAAACAAATAATGAGGTGATAAAAACCATTTTCATTTTTGATAATAAGTGTGATACACTAGAGTTTAACGTTGATAAAAAAAACTTGTGATGGGGTGATAAAAACACGTAGCTCAATGATAAATCTAGTGTTTAGTGTTGATAAAACTGGTGTTCATATAAAGCCCGTGATGAGATGATAAAAATCATGATCAGTTTTGGAGAATGGGGGGATAAAACCATTGTAAAGTGTTGATAAAACCAGGATAAAGTGTTGATAAACCTAGAGCAAAGTGTTGATAAAAATTAGCCATATATAATTTCTTTAAAAACCAGCCCCGAAATAATTTTTTTTTCGTGCTTCAAAAAAACATGTGATGGGGGTGATAAAACACACGTAATTTGAATGATAAACCTAGTGTTTAGTGTTGATAAAACTAGTGTTCATAAAAAGCACGCGATGAGGTGATAAAATCATGATCACTTTTGGAAAATGAGGTGATAAAACCAGTGTAAAGTGTTGATAAAACCAATGTAAAAGTGTTGATAAATCCAGAGCAACGTGTTGATTAAAATTACCCAGATTTTTTTTTACAAAAAAAACAACCCCGAAATAATTTTTTTTCGTGCTTCAAAATATATTCATGACTGATCTTTAATGAAAGCCCTTAAAAAAACAAAACTAATGGCGCAAGTTTGAAGCCAATCGGAGTTCAAACGAAGCGGGAAAAATTAAATTAGTTAATTGGTTAAAAAAAAATATGATAGTTTTACAAAAAAAGCCATTACCACTAACTAAAAAGTGTTGTTTTTTTGCAGTGAACAAGTCAACTACTCAAATGCATCTCATCCATCCATTCTTAAAATGGATGACTTAGATTGGTTATCGCGGTTCCTACGTTAAAACATGGTTCTCACCAGATTTCTCCTCCGTAATCAATACTTAAGAGTACGTTTTACCTTTAATGAATTCTCGACCTGGTTAAACTTATCCCCAATTGGACCCGATCGAGAAGAAGGATAAGATCGAAAACCACGAGACATTTATTTTCTTCACTCATTTATAGGAAAGTCTGATCCGGGGAGACTTTAAAAATAAAGTGGCATGGAATTGAAGAATAAAACGAGATAGGCTATTTATCTCCTCCACTGACTCGGTTCAAACAAAAGATGATGTCCCTACAAAATGTGACAAAGTTCAAAGTCAACACCCATAGTAGTCTTCCAATTCCAAGTCTCCCATATCACTGTCGGAGTCAACATACTAATGTGTGTGTCTCTTGTGTTAACCATTACCAATTCATTTCCAGAAACCATGAACTCGATGCTTCATCATGCCATCCTCCACCACACCCTTTCTTACATATTCTTGACCATACTCATCAACACTCATCCATCCACTTGCTTCCACATCTACGAGGAGTGTACCGACCTCTTCAGTTGCGGACACATCGCCAACATCACCTACCCTTTCCGCAGAGACGACCAACCATCCGGGTGCGGCTATCCCGGCTTAGAGCTCAACTGCCTCAACGGCGAGGCCTCGATGACGATCAATCAGCTCAAGTACCGCGTTTTGGGCATCGACATGGGCGAGCGAATCCTGCAGCTTGCCAGGGACGACTCTAGGAATGGGATTTGTTCTCTGCAGCTCAACAGCACCACCATCGACCCGAGCCTCTTCGAGTATGTGTATGGTTACGGTAATATCACTCTGCACTATGGCTGCCCCTCCTCGTTCGAGCCATTTCCCGACAAGGAGAAGGGGCAGAGACAATTCAGTTGTCACATTAGCGGGGTTTCGAATACGAACGGATATATTCAGACAGGTCCCGACGAGGACGGGGGATGTGCTTACAGTGTCGTTGTCGTTGTTCCTGTTGAGTTTTTCGCCGAATCGGGTGTGAACTCGACCGTTTTGTCGAGGTTGGAAGAGGTGAGCAGAAAAGGATTTAGGGTGAAATGGAAGGTTGATCTCTCAGCTTGCGGTGGTAATTGCAGTGCGGCCAAGGGAAGATGCGGGTATGACCTGTCTTCCAAGCAGACCACTTGCTTCTGCGCAGACCAACACTCTGGCTCCACCTTTACGCCATGCCCTTCGTCAATTGGTCTCCAGGACGTCCCAGGTATCCTCTGTTTACCTCACTTTTCTTTGTGTTAGGATCCGTAGTAAAAAATGGAACACGGTTAGGATGTAAGAACCATCTTTTTAACTGGGCTAGAAATCGACTTTATCCCTTATATATGGACTAATTTGAATAAAGTTAAGGGATAACTCTGATTCCTAACCTTCTTGAACGTTTCGTTTTAACGTCCTAACTCAGACCAACGTTTCGTTACAGTTCCATACACGAGAGGTTGGAACTTTTACAAAACCTGATATGAACCGTTTAACTTAACGATTTCGTTGACATGGGAAGTGAAAAGTCGAAACTACCCCTCCATTCACGTTAACCTTTCAGCTCCCCATGCCCGTTCAACATGCAATTAGAACACTTAGTATACATATCCAACAATTTTTCAACATTGAATTTCAAAATAATGCATTATTATGGGAAAGATGAGCTGAAAGGTTAACATGAATGGAGTTGTAGTTTTGACTTTTCACTTCCCATGTTAACGAAATCATTAATTTAAATGGTTCATATCAGGTTTTGTAAAAGTTACAACCTTTCATGTATGGAACTGTAACGAAACGTTGGTCTGAGTTAGGACGTTAAAACGAAACGTTTGAGAAAGGTTTGGACCCATAGTTTTTCCTAAAGTTAATCCTTCTAAGGGAAAAGATTCACCTTGTTCACTAATCCGATAAGATTCACCTTGTTCACTAATCCTACAAGATTCACCCAAACGTTCTATCATAACATCGTTTATTAGTTCGGCCACCATTTGTGCTCCGCTAAGTCTTGGGTGGACTCTCTTTTATCTTGCTTTTTTTTCCTCTTTACTTGTATTGACTGTCGTTGATTTGTGGACTCCGAAACACACACCATATTTTATTATTGTATTTTTTTCTTCCTGATAAAAGAAATAAGGAAAACAATTTTTCTTGTATTAGAGCACCTATTACGGATCAAATCTTTGGACAACCGCATAGTATATTATGTCGGGAAATCTCTAAAAATCAAGTTGAATCCCTAGAAAAATGTCAAAAAGCTGGTCGTTTCTATGGGCCTTGAAGACGCGGTCGACAGATTCCTTGATGCTGGCACAACCGCTGTCGCATCCAATAGGTGATGGACAGATGGCGAAACAGTTTAGAAGGAATTTATTTCCAAAACTCATTTTGGTTATAAATAGTGGCGCATAGCTTCTTATTCTTCGTCCCACAACCGGGTCTAAAACCCTTCACTTTGCAGCTTATTCTCCGTTCGTGGTCGAAGTTGCATCTTCTCTGATGGCAACACGTTTCTTTGATTCTAGTCTTGTTCGTTAGTCATTTCTGTCAGCCACTTGCAGCAGATACTCCGAAAACACAGCTGTAGACTCGCTACCATCCGTTTCCTCTGCCCGATCAAGATTAGGCGCTCAAGTACAACGGTGAATCGCAACCTGAACCTGCCATAGGGTTATTCTGACATGTGGGACTACGTTTCCAATTCCTAACAATACTCCGAAGACCAGTAAGGCGAAGCCCTCTGGGAAGAGTCATTTATCCTATCGATGATTCATCATCAACCTTTTGCGCAACCACCAAGCAGCCACGTTAACTACTCGGGTTAAATCTCGACCTTAGTGCATTTCTTCCCACTGTCTGATATCTCTCATTCGCCGCCTGTCATTCACGTTCGTGTGCCCACTATGGCGATTTCGCCCCAAGCTTCACAGCCGAGCAGTTGTAGGCAACCCCGTACCAACTGAAGATGAAGCAAGGAGAAACATATTTCCCTTGTGTTTGTTGGTTTAACCTGGAAATGTATGTACTGATCTGATTAAATTAGAGTACAAGTGATGGGTATTTATACACATTACATGATGCTACAAGTCAAGGAAGTTGGAACGTTTTGGGGGCTATATGTGAGCTACTTGTCAGCTATATGTGTGCTACTGAATCACGATTCAAAGAAGGCTGCATACATATTTTCTAACACCCCCCCCCCCCCCCCCCCTCAAACTCAAATTGGTGGTATAGAACCCAAATTGAGGTTGCTGACTAAGCGATGGAATCGCCCAGGAATCAATGGCTTCGTAAAGATATCAGCAGTTTGATCACCAGAGGAGACAAAGTGAAGAGCGATGGTTCCTTGAGTGAGATGATGTCGTGTGAAATGACAATCATTCTCTATATGTTTGGTGCGTTCATGGAACACATCATTGTGAGCAATTTGGATAGCACTTTGACTGTCACAATGAATAACAGTAGCAGACTTGTGAACGACACCCATGTCGTGCAACAACCATCTAAGCCATAATAACTCGGAAGTAGTGTCACCAAGCGATCGATATTCTGCCTCTGTGCTGGAACGAGCAATAGTTGTTTGTTTCTTACTTCTCCACGAGATAAGTGAGGTTCCAAGGAAGAAACAGTAGCCTGTAGTGGAGCGTCGATCAGTGGGATCTCCCGCCCAATCAGCATCTGAATAGGCTTGCAGAGTGAATGGTGAGTTGAACGAAAAATGCAATCCCTGAGACAGGGTGCCTCGAACATATCGTAGAATTCGAAGGACAGCCTCATAATGTGTAGTGCGAGGAGCGCACATGAACTGGCTAACAATGTGGACTGCATAAGCAATGTCCGGCCGAGTGATAGTGAGATAGATAAGACTGCCAACCAATTGTCGGTAAAGCGTAGCATCTTGGAGTACTTTTCCATCTGAGGGAGTGAGCTTGACATTTGCCTCAATTGGGGTAGAAGCAATTTTACTGTTAGTCAACCCAGCTCGAGAGATAAGATCGGCATCATACTTGGCTTGAGATAAGTGATATCCAGATGATTTTGATAAGATCTCCAAACCGAGAAAGTATGTGAGAATACCAAGATCCTTCATCTCGAATTGTTGATTGAGACGTCACTTGAGATCCGAGATACCTGAAATATCATCACCAGTAATAATCATGTCATCCAAATAAAGTAGAAGCAGAATATGTCCTTTGGAGGTTTTCTTGACAAAAAGGGCAGTATCATGAGGACTTGAGGTGAACCCGAGTTCAGTCATAATGCTACTGAATTTGGAGAACCACGCTCGTGGAGCTTGCTTGAGTCCATATAAAGCCTTCTTCAGACGAAACACTGTGTTTGGAGGGTGCTCATAACCAGGGGGCGGTTTCATGTAGACTTCCTCTGCAAGGTCTCCATTGAGAAAAGCGTTCTTCACATCCATTTGGAAAAGATCCCATTTTCTCCCTGCTGCGACAACCAGTAGACTCCGAACAGAGGTGAGTCTGGAAACTGGAGCAAAAGTTTCCTCATAGTCAATTCCATATTCCTGTGTGAAACCTCGTGCAACTAATCGGGCTTTGTAGCGCTCTATGCTACCATCTGCTCGAGTTTTAACCTTGTAGACCCATTTGCAGCTAACTACTGATTTTCCCTTAGGCGAGGGAACAATAGTCCATGTGTGAGTCTTTTCCAGTGCCTGTAATTCCTCAGAGATTGCTTGCTGCCATAGAGGATTAGTGCATGCCTCGCGATATGTACGAGGCTCATAAGTAGAAGAAATAGTGGATGCAACTCGAGAGATATTGGGTAAGGTTACCTCATAATCTTGTAGATGGGATGGAAGTTTGGTATGACGTTGAGGACGAGATGACTGCATAGGATCTTCTGGCGGGATAGGATCCATAGTTAGGTCCGAAGGAGTGGAGTCACCTGCAAGAGTCAGCTCAGAGGAGGATCCCTCAGTCTCATCCGGAAATAAATCAATGTCAGGATTTGAAAAAAATGGAACGGAGGAAGATACATGGAATGGAGACATCGATGAGAACATCTTGTGTTCCCAAAAGGTAACATGCCGAGAGATGCGAAGACGTTTGGATATAGGATCCCAACATCTATACCCTTTATGCTAAATCCCATACCAAATGAAGCAACAAAGACGAGATCGTGGCTCAAGTTTGGTACGTTCGTGTGGTTGTAAGTGAACAAAGCAGACACATCCAAATACTCGAAGAAGACTATAAGGAGGTGAGAGACCATAAAGACGATCGTAAGGAGTTTTGTTACCTATGACCGAAGATGGGACTCTGTTGATAGTATAGACAGCCGTGAGGGCAGCTTCACCCCAAAAACGGCCAGGACAATTGGAAGAGATCATCAATGTCCGAACGGTGTCAAGGATGTGACGATGTTTACGCTCAGCTCGACGATTTTGTTGAGATGTACCTGGACAAGATCTTTGCATAACAGTGCCATTCGCGGCGAGGAGATCAAGAAAAGAAGTTTCTTTGTACTCTGTGCCATTATCAGTACGAAAGGTTTTAATTTCGAGAACTGAGTTTGAACCATACTAGAAAAATTGGAATAGACACTGGTTAGATCAGATTTATGATTCATTAAATAAATCCAGGTAAACCGAGTATGATCATCAACGAAAATGACAAAATAACGTGCACCACCCATTGTAGGAGTAGGAGATGGTCCCCATAAATCAGAATGAATGAGATCAAATGGTGCAGCTGAAACAGAGTCATTATTAGAAAATGGAAGTGCATGATGTTTGCCAAGCTTACAAGACACACAATCACCAAATTTACTAGAAACAGAACCTAGCAAGCCACTAGAAATTAGATAATTTAAACGCTGGGAAGAGACATGACCAAGACGTGAATGCCAAAGATCAGCGGATACCACAACACCACATTTATTTAAGGACGATGATGAGGGAATCTGCAAAGAGGTGAGCTCAAACATGCGACCTGACTTACGGCCCGTCCCATAGATCCTTCCCGTCATTAGATCCTGCACGGAAACAGAAGCAGAATGACCAGAAAAGTTAACATCGAGGCCTAAATCACACAATTGTTCTATTGAGATGAGATTGAGAGACAACTTAGGAACAAGGAGGGTCTGTGGCAATAGTAATTGTGGAGTAGATACGGTACCCGAGTGTGTGGCAGACAATGTAGAGTTATCAGCGGTATGAATGATAGGTGGACTTGTGATTGGTGTGGTGTCAGAAAATAGCGACGACTCTGGACTCATGTGATTGAAACAAGAAGATTCAAAGTACCATGGAGATGACATACCTGACACTGTAGAAGATATAGATCTTGTACCAGAGTGGGTCGTAGTCAATGCCTCTTTTATGGTCTGGTCGATTTTGTTGAGAAGAGATGTCATGTTTAGGGAATCAGCACATGCATTAGAGGAGTCTGAAGAGACAACAACAGTGACCTTGGATCTAGGCAGAGGCCTGAAGTTTCGAGGGCCACGCTGGTAAGAACCATGAGACCTGGGCTTATAAAACCCTTGTGAATAAGCAGGCATCTTAGGCCGAGTAGGGCATTCCTTGAAGTAGTGGCCCTCCTCAAGACAATGTCTACAGATTGGTATTTCCTGTGGAGAACTTTTACCAGCCGCGGCTAGAACAGCAACAGGAGGGCGATGAGATGTCATGCCAGCAAAGCGAGTTTCCTCGGAAAGCAGATCAGCGATCACCGTTTCAAAAGTGGGAAACGGATCCCGATGTAGTAAAGAACTCCGAACTGGTTCGAACTCACACCGAAGAGCCATCAGGAACTGCATAACCCTTAGGCGATCCTGATATTGAGCAAAAAGAACGGAATCCTTGAGATTCTCCCATTTCGGCTCTGAGGCAGTAAGTTGATCCCAAATAGCCTGCATGTTAGAGAGAAAGTCAGAAATAGACTATCCTGCCTCCTGCTTCAGTTGGTGAAGGCGACCCAATAACTGATATTGATGAGCAACATCAGTGGTGGAGTAGAGCTTTGCAAGAAAGTACCAAACTTCCTTTGCAGTGTTGAAGCGGCCAAAATGAGCTTTCACAGAGACAGTACAAGTGTTTCGGAACCAAGTAAGAATCTGGTGATTCTTGTTGTCCCAGAGTTCAAATCGGTCATTGAACTTATCTTCTTCTTCATCGTCTGCTCGGACTGGTTGGATAAACTCACTTGTCACAAAACGCCAAAGAAGCCTGCCACGAAGGAAACTAGACATTTCCTGAGCCCATAACATATAATTAAACCCATCAAAAACCGTATTTATGGGTTTAGAAATTTCCATCTTATCCATGGATTTTTTTTTCGGAAATTGCTGGCGGCGCGTACTGTTCACGCGCGAGTGGTGCTGGTTGGAACTGTTGGAGCGTGTTGTACACGCGCGGGCAGCAGCAGCTGGTCTGGTACAGTGTACTCGTTGGAGGATAACCTGTTTTGGTCTAAGCAATTGACAGGTGTATGGCTGAGTCTAGTTGTCAAGATCACCTTTATCCTTATGTTTAAAGTAAAGTAAATATCAACACTACTTCTCTCTTGAATCAAAGTAGTACACGTCCAGAACAGAGACCACAAAATGCTTTTTAAGCTTGCTTTCTCTGCAACAAATAAGAAACTCCGACACACTTTTTGAAATAAGGCAGTAAAGACGCAAGTTACTCGGCAAAAGTAAATGCACTACCACAATGGCCGGTCGAAGCAGCGGATGGAGAATAGCAACGGAGCAGATTTGCTCTTCGATTGGGATGGAGCAGCGAGGCACGATGGCCGGACGGGACAACGAGGCATGGAGGCCGAGCGGAGCAACGAGGCACGGAAGCCTGACGAAGCGACCGAGTAAATTTGCTCTACGGTCGGAACGCAACAGCAAAAGATGTTGCCGAAAAGGATGGGCACACTTAAATGGGAAGTTCTCCGGTTGAAATGGAGCAACTTTGAAAAAATTCAGATGAGAGCCAAAAGTTAAGGCTCTGATACCATGAAAATGTATGTACTGATCTGATTAAATTAGAGTACAAGTGATGGGTATTTATACACATTACATGATCCTACAAGTCAAGGAAGTCGGAACGTTTTGGGGGCTATATGTGAGCTACTTGTCAGCTATATGTGTGCTACTGAATCATGATGTCAAAGAAGGCTGCATACATATTTTCTAACATAACCACTCGGAGGAATCCGTCAACAGGGCGAACCAGATGTCGCACGGTTTCTAGTGGAACATCAAGACTGAAGTTGCCATTGTGACCGGGGATAACCCGGAGAAGG
Source organism: Erodium maritimum (assembly GCA_963921825.1). Lineage (NCBI taxonomy): Eukaryota > Viridiplantae > Streptophyta > Magnoliopsida > Geraniales > Geraniaceae > Erodium > Erodium maritimum. The sequence continues at coordinate 81,913,248 of OY997588.1, read as the reverse complement.
AGAGGTCTGCGAAACTCTACAAACAACACTGGTCTGTCACCAACCGGAAAGTGAAGACGTTCCAGGGTTGCTGGTCTGGTTTCAAGAACAACTATCAGAGCGCTCGTATCGACGACCAAGTCATGACAAACGCGGAGGGGGAGTACAACTTGAAGTACTAGCATGAGTTCATTTGGAAGCACTAGTGGAACATGGTGATGGAAAAGCCCTATTACAGGCATCGATTCGAGTACGAGTTCCACACGACCATCAATGCGTATACCGACGCCCTAAGTGCATGTAGGACCCATAGGTCATCTCATAGAGGTTCGGTTCTCGGGTATGGGGATTCTTCAAACGACATAAGGGTCTCCTGTTTTGGAGATGGACACCTTGGCCGCCGTCGTAGAGCAAGAGTGCTTTCTGGGACCAGTGTTTGGACGACACCCTAAAGGTTAGAAGGCGGCGAAGACAAGGAAATACCGCAAGAAAGGAAAGGCACCGACATTGTCACGATGGGCACGTTTGTATGAGATCTTGGCTAATTTTATAGTTTTACCAGATAGATGACCGTCCTCATCCCAATAACCAGAAGTTAAGAAAAGGGAAGAGGAGACGCGCTCATAACTAATTATTTTACATTTTAATTAATTGATTTCGAGATGAAACCAGATCATGTTTAATCAATGAAATTCTGGTGATAATACAAAATAATGGGTTCTTTAGAGCTGATTCGGTCTTGTACCATACAAATATTCAAATCAGTAATGGAAATATTAAAAAACGTCTATTAAACCCCAAATCAGTTTATTAGGTGATAAACCACAACCGATGCTCTCAGTGCCAATCACTTTCTTGATGTTTTATGATTTCAAACGTATTTTAAAACATTTTATTCTATGTTATGGAATTGCAGGAATGTCGTCCAAGGTCGATTGGGGACTCATAATTGCAGTAGGTATGTGTATTGTTTCAGTTTCTCCCAGAGAGCACATCCTAATTGATATATGAAATCCATAAGATTAATAAGCTATTGTTTGAATGCAGGCATTTCAGCCGGAATGATTGGAATGATAGTGATCGGTGCCGCAATAGTGTGTGCTTTGAGGGGAAGAACGCTAATAGGCAAGGCCATGTTCTTGTGGAAGAAGGAAATCAAGGTAAAGAATCATAATACTAATGTTGAGGCATTTATAAGGAACTACGAGTATCTATCTCCAAAGAGATTCAGTTACTCATGCATCAAGAAGATGACCAACTCTTTCTCAAACAAACTTGGTGAAGGAGGTTATGGTTCAGTGTACAGAGGAACTCTCCACGACGGTCGAGTAGTAGCGGTGAAAATACTCAAGGACTCCAAGAATGACGGCCAAGAGTTCATGAACGAAGTTGCAAGCATCAGTAGAACTTCTCATGTCAATGTTGTAGCTCTCATTGGTTTCTGCCACGAAAGAGATAAGAGAGCTCTCCTCTACGAGTTCATGCCTAATGGGTCACTGGATGGATTCATATACAATGAGGGATCTTTGATTCGTCTCAAGTGGAAAGTTCGGTTCCAAATTGCAGTCGGGATTGCTCAAGGACTTGAGTACTTACACCGAGGTTGTAGCACTAGGATAGTGCATTTTGACATAAAACCGCACAATATTCTTCTAGACAAGGACTTGATCCCAAAGATATCGGATTTTGGACTCGCGAAGCTATGCTCGAGGGCAGAGAGCGTGGTGTCGATGATAGGGGCTAGGGGGACTGCAGGGTACATTGCTCCGGAAGTACTCTGCAGAAACTTTGGAGGAGTGTCTCACAAATCTGATGTCTATAGCTATGGTATGATGGTTCTTGAAATGGTAGGGGGGAGAAGGAACATAGTCGTGGGAGCGTCCAAAACGAGCGATGCATTCTTTCCTACAATGATCTATGGAGCGGTCGAATCTGGTGAGATTTTGAAAATAGAAGGGGTTGGGAGTGAAGAAGAAGAGGAGATAACAAGGAAAATGGTATTGGTGGGGTTATGGTGCATCCAGATCTTGCCAATTAATCGGCCATCCATGAGTAAGGTGCTAGAGATGTTGGAAGCAAGTGTGGAGTCCCTGCAGATCCCACCCAAGCCAGTTTTTACATCTCCTCCAAGATCACCACACCATTCTTCCACAGTATCGTCGTGCTCACGATCAGATGCTTCTTTTCTGTCCCAAGTAATTTGAAATTAATTATTTTGGATCCGACAACATTTTATGAATACCGGTTCAAATTATTCAGTAGTAGCATACACTCAGCAACACAACTTCTGTAAATTATTAGAAAATATACATTCATCACACCAGAATAAGGCAGTGGTCTTCGTCGCTCTTACACCGGCGGGCTTGGACGAGATTGGCATGTCCTTTCCTCTGTTTTCCTAAATTGTTGTTCTGGGCCATTAGGAACTCATTTCTCCTGTCACGCCCCAAATTCGGTTTTGACTGAACTCGAGACGTGAGCCAAAATTTATACTAAGGAATGCAAATTTAAACAAAATGAAATTCCAAAAATAGTTCAAAACTAGTAATTCCGATAACAAGAGTCAAATGCTGGAAATCCCAACATAAAAAGTTTAGTACAAAGGGAATACGTGTCTAGACAATCCAAGAATTAGGACTCTCGCTAAGCTCCCAAGCTCCGAGACGACCTTTAAACTAACTCACGATCAAAACCTGTAGAAACAGTAGTGAAGGGGATGAGCGTTTCGCTCAGTAGGAAAAAGTAGTAAAGGGGTAGTAAAGGGGATGAGCATATCGCTCACCCCACGGATAACCGTCCAAAAATGGCATACTAGTAAAGAAACGACAACTAACGAAATCAAACAGGAAAACACGTAATCGCAATCACAATCATAACCAACCTCACATAACCATAACATCGTTTGATCATACCACTTACCCAATCACCACACTTAACGTGTGAAATCAACCCTGCTCAAAAATTATTGATTGCTCAATATTCACACCCAAACTATATGTCAAAAGAATCACCAAGTAAATACACACACAGTAGGTCTCCCATAATACGTCGGATCACAACACACGGCTCAATATATCGTACTGGAATACACAACATTGGTATAGATATCGTCTCGGAACACACAGCATCGGGGTACAAAGTATATCAAAACACACAATATTGGCATGGATATCATACCGGAACACCTAGCATCAGGGTACAACGTACACCGGAACACATAGTCTCGGCCTAGATATCTCACCGGAACACACATCATCGGTCTAGACATCATACCGGAACAGCTAGCATTGGGGTACAGCGTACGCCGGAACACACAGCCTCAGCCTAGATATCTCACCGGAACACACATCATCGGTCTAGACATCATACCGGAACACCTAGCATCGGGGTACAACGTACGCCGGAACACATAGCCTCAGCCTAGATATCATACCGGAACACACAACATCGGTCTAGATATCATACTGGAACACCTAGCATCAGTCTAGATATCATACCGGAACACACAACATCGGCCTAGATATCTCACCGGAACACCAACTTCGGCCTAGATATCCTACCGGGGCACACACATACAGGGCATCAAACATATCAGAAGGTAACAGCTCAACAGTAATGTTTACACAGGTAAAGCACAACCATCACACATGTCACGCCCCAATTTCAGTAAACCGAACTCGGAACGCGAACGTTTAAAATAAGAAAACACTTTGAAACCATTTCCATTAAAACACATTACAATACCAGTTTAGTTCAACAAAATAATAATTACAATTTAAAACACGTTCCAACAAGTGGACAAAAGTAGATATCCGTCACTAGACTCAAAAACAACCCGGACTCCGCTCCTAGCTCCACAAGTTTCGAGAGCTCACCTAGTTCGTCCTGTGATCAGTACCTGTAGGAAAATCAGCTAGGGGTGAGCGTTCGCTCACCACCATGGATAACAGACTGACTACGGCATAATTAGCAGGCAATGCCGGTAACACCAATAATAAAGTCTACACCGGGGGACACTGTCCCCAACCCAAGGACTCTGACTGATCATACACCCACTGTTACCTTCCTTGACCAACTCAACACTTTGACACGCAAAGTAGACCCGACACAACGATCACGACCTCTCCCAAGGACTCGAAAGAAACGACGCAACACCAAACAAGATCGCAAAGGATCGCACACCAAACAAGATCACAAAGGATCGCAAACCAGCTGCTCAGTAACCTCCCTCACGCCCTTTACCGATCTCATCAGGTCAGGCGGTCGACCTGTCGCATTTCCTCGACACACAGTCGGATCAGGCTGTCGACCTATCACACTCACAACCACCGAACCACACACGCGCGGCCAAGACCCCTTTACTGACGGGCGGGCCCCCTACCCCGTCTGAACGTGCAGACCCGTGTGATCGAGGACCCCCGTTTAATGAAATGGGCCCACAACCTCAGGTAACCACAATCACAATCACAAACACAGTTCAACAAACAGCAACAACACAAGTTCAGTACTCCACAGGCACTCATGGCCACCCAAGACACCAACCCTAGAACACGGACTCAACAGCCCCACAGGCACTCACGGCCTCCCAAGATACACCAACAGTAACTCACGGGCTCGACGACCCCACGGGCACTCACGGCCACTCAAAACCACCAATAGTAACTCACGGGCTCAACAACCCCACGAGCACTCATGGCCACCAAAGACACCAATAGTAAAGACACGGGTTCACAAACCCACGGGGACTCACGGCCACCCAAGACACCAAAACGACAACACGGGCTCTCATGGCCACCCAAGACTCAGCAATAGTAACACGGGCTCTCAAGGCCACCCAAAACTCAACAATAAACAACACGGCTCTCAAGGCCACCCAACTCGACGATAAATAACACGGGCTCTCAAGGCCACCCAAACTCAACAACAATTAACACGGGCTCTCAAGGCCACCCAACTCAACAACAATTAACACGGGCTCTCAAGGCCACCCAAACTCAACAATAAATAACGCACAACAACCTCCGGCATAATCAATGCCTCCAACAGTCCTAAGATCGCTAGTTTCACAAACAACCTCCGGGCATGGTCATATGCCTCCAGTAATTCAATTATCGCTAAGTTCTCTGCTCCTACGACACTACTAAGTGTCACATGCATTTCCAATATTCGCTATGTTCCCGTATCATGCATTTCTAATATTCGATAACCTACTCAACCCACGACACCCCGGTGTCACATGCAATTCTACTGTTAACTTTCCCTAGTCAGGACCGAGATCCGGCTACTTTTCCCTACCTCAAGGCGAAGAGCACCCGCTACGTTTCCTAGCTGCTGACGTTCTGGCTCGCTACCTCCGGGCTTCACTTCGATCGAAGCCGGACGCTAAAGATAACACGAAATCCATAGTTAGAGGCGGTTCCCAGGTTAATTTAAAGGTCACGATTAAACCAGTTTTAAAACCGACAATAGTCCCTTAAACTCGAGCGGGATAAAAGCGGGGTCACGGCGAATCGGGTTTGAGTACCCGAGCACCGAAACCGGTGCATGGTTCCGAGGCACGGTCCCAATGCACTAATCCCGAGGTCCGATTCAGCGTTCCGCTGTTAAACCCATCCTAAGTATGTTTCAACAGTCCGGTTATTTGTTCCATGCTCAACAGTTCAAGGTCCATTTTAAATCAAATCTGATTGTTCTCCTTAAATCGACTTTCTAAAACCAAAGTTTTATTTCCGACGATTTCAGTCCCAAACCATAAAACCAACGTCGTTTTAGTTTATTTCCTAACAAATCTGATTCTCAAACTCCTCGATTTAAAACCGTTTTTAAAAACCAAATTGATTTTAATTCCCTTTTATTTTAAATCCTTTTTCCTTAAATCTGATTTTTCGTTTTAATACCTCTTTCATTTCAATTTAAAAACCCTTGATTTTGATCCAACCAAAAACCGATCCAAAGGTTTTCTGTTTCAAATCAGTCCAGATCAATAACGAATTTACGTCCGAAATACGAAGGTCGAACTTTTAATCCAAAACTCGTTTTATTTTCTTCACTAAAATTACAGTACAACTCGTCGTTTCAAAAAAATAAACCGATCCGTCGCTCGGGACAAACACAGAAGCCAAAACAAGAAACGAACGGTACGGAAATTAAACCGGCCGCCGGCGAAGACGTCGCCGGCGACTAAACCCCCAGGCACGAACCTCACGTGGAGGGAAGGGCGGCTGGGCGGTGCACGGCAGCGGTGCACGGCAGCGGTGCACGGCGGCGGTGGACGGCTCTCCCACGCCTTAGATCTGAACGGCGCGGCGAGAGGGGCTTGGGAGCTGCTCGTGTCCGGATCTGAACGGCGGCGCTGAGAACTCGACCGGAGAGAGGACCAGTGATGGAGGCTCGGGACGAGGGAGGTGAGAGGAGCTCGGGTTGTTGGCGGGACGGACCGGAGAACGGATCTGGACGGAGGAGAAGGCCACGGCGAACTCGGCCGTGGTTTCGCGTGGAGAAGGGAGAGGCCCTTGAGGTCGGAGACGGCGATTTCCGGCGAGGGTGAGAGGGCGAGAGGAGCTCGGGCGTGAGGATGCCGGCGAGCTCGGCTGAATCGCCGGTTGCGGGTCTCACGGAGGGCGACGGTTCCGGGACGGAGAAAAGGCGGCGGCTTGATGGTGGCGTGGTAACTGGACGGAGAGGGAAGGGAGACGGGGCGGCGTGGTCGTGGATTTGACGGAGAAGAAGACGGCGGCGAAGGGGAGGTCGGGGATGAGGTTCGAAGAAGACGAAGGGGGAGTGAGGGAGGGTCGGCTGCGGGAGAAGAGAAGCAGAACATTTAGGGTTTTAACCCTAAATGTGGGTATTTATACCCAGGCTTTGGGCCAGCTGGTTGGGCCAGGCCCAAAGGACGAACCAGCCCAACAGTTTTTTTTTTACACAAAACAAACTAGTTCCCAACCTCGACGTTATTATTTAATAACTTAAACGTTAAACTTTTCTCGGTCTTTACAACACAATCCTACGGGCACGACATGACCCACATGCAATTCTACAGCACAACAAGTCCCAAACCTACGGGCACGACATGGCCCGCAAGTGATTCCATATTTTAAACGACTACGCTAGTTGTTCACATCCTATATGCAATTCTACAAATATTCCGGTTACTCATATCCTATATGCAATTCTACAAATATTCCGGTTACTCATATCCTATATGCAATTCTGGTAACTTTCCTTAATTGAACAAGTAACCGCTACTTTTTCCTACCTCAAATGCGATCCAACTCGAACAACCACAAACCGCCTAATAGCCTCCTCCACTGCGATCACGAACAACGTCTAAGATAACAAGTAACACAACACTTAATACAAGTCCAACGTCGATTAAAACGAACAACACCCAAATTAACCCCCGACAAGATGCCTAATTAATTAAAACGGTTACCTGACGATGATTTGGAATAGATAGTAAATTAACCGAGCGATACGTACAACGGCACCCGACCAAGTGGGCCCCACTTGGCCGTGGGTATGCCGAACTAGACCCACCAAGGGCTGGTCTCGGCTCGAATCCCGAGGCATGGGTCCCGAGGCACGGACCACTCACCGCCGTTGCCAGTCCTCCGGCGAGCCTCTGGTCGCCGGAAAATTCCAACTTCCTCCCAAAATGTCCTAAATGAGTTCTAGGTCCTCAATCCATCAAGTTCTAACCAAAAACATTACCAATTTGCTCCAATTTCACATTTCCCCCAATTCCAAAAGTTAGGGTTTCATCAAATTCTTCTAAGACTACTTGATTCTACTATGGTTTGATCATTTCTAACAAGACCCAATCCAATTTCATCTAAATTCAATAAGACCCACAATCTTAAGTTCTTCAAAAGTGAAAAGAAACGGGTTCTTACTGTAGGAAATGAAGAGATGAAGAGGAATATGGAGAAATTGAGGAGTTTTGATGGTGGAATCAAAGGGAAATGATCTTCTTCTTCTTCTTCTTCTTCTCTTTCTTCTTCAAAAATGGAAGACCACTCTTTTTTTTCTCTCTAAAAATTCGGCTTAGAGGAAGAAGAATGCTGAATTTTGGTGTCACATGTAGCCTTTAACCTAAAGAGGAAAGGTCCAAAAGCCCATTTCTCCTTATCTCACCATTTTGGCAAAAAGTAAGGTCAAGGGTGTATTTTTCACTCTTCTTTTCTCTCTTCCACCTAGTTAATGCCAAGTGTCTATGTGGAAACTACCAAAATATACCCCCTATCCACCTTTCTTCCCCAAAACTTACCTGCTTTTATCTTATTTACCAAATACATACCTAGTGAAAGTTCAATAACCCACATACTACATATTTCAGTTAAAATTCCAAACAGAATCCATTTAACTACTTGGAAAAGGCTAAATTACCCTTGCTCCATCTTTTTATTTTTGTTGTATCCCTTATTTATATATTTATATCTATCGTCGAACATATGCATATATATATATATATATATATATAGGGAGGCTTTCAGGTGCGAACCCCTCTTAAAATGCGAACATGCGAACTCAACAACAACATGACACGTGTCGCGCTTAGAAATGTTCATCTTTTTTCCCCACCAAGTTCATTAATTTAATTTTTCCCACTTCGTTTCAACTCTTATTTAATTTTTTTTGCGCCAATATTCTTATTTTTTCAAGAGCTTTCTAACAAGTAGTGGATTGCATATATTTTGATATGGTTTTGAATACGTGTGTGGATGTGTGAATATGAGTGCGAAAAGTGTGATGTGTTTTTGCAAATTTAGTGTATATGGTTTGCGGATTTAGTGTATATGTTTTGCGGATTTAGTGTATATGGTTTGCGAATTTAGTGTGTTTTGCGGATTTAGTGTATATGATTTGCGGATTTAGTGTATATGGTTTGCGGATTTAGTGTATATGGTTTGCGAATTTAGTGTAATTTTCACACTTTTGTATGCAATAACCTTGGTCTTGGCCACCTGAATGTATCCAACATTATAGATTGAGCAATAATGGGCAAAAATGGGATATGGAGTCTAAATCAATAATGCAGAAGTGTTAGATGATATAATGTAGTGTAATCCCTTGTCATATAATGACACAGAGGATGTATATTTATATATATTAGCAGTTATACAATGCTTCAACATAACTACATCATAACTACAATTATAACTTACAATAACTATAATATAACTACTAATAATAAGGATCATTGCTCTTGAAATCTCTAATAGCAAGCCTTTTTCCTTGGACAACAACTACTTTCAGCAACCCCACAGACTCCTCCATCATGTTATACCAAAATTTACATAGTCATATTTGTGAATTGAATCAGTACCAAAAGACTCTAGTCTTCAAAACACAAACATAAAGCAAATCCAAGACTCCAAAAGAAGCTACTTTAGGAAGAAACTAAAACTGGGTTTAGTTCCAAGATATGAATTTGTAACATGGTATCAAGCTACCATCATAAAAACATGAATTAAAGCTGAAATCAACAATATCAACAATATCCAAGCTGTAACATGGTATCTGGCAATCAATTCAAGTTAGGTTATTGCATACAAAAGTGTGAAAATTACACTAAATTCGCAAACCATATACACTAAATCTGCAAACCATATACACTAAATCCGCAAACCATATACACTAAATCCGCAAACCATATACACTAAATTTGCAAAACACACTAAATTCGCAAACCATATACACTAAATCCGCAAACCATATACACTAAATCCGCAAACCGTATACACTAAATTTGCAAAAACACATCACACTTTTCGCACTCATATTCACACATCCACACACGTATTCAAAAACACATCAAAATATATGCAATCCACTACTTGTTAGAAAGCTCTTGAAAAAATAAGAATATTGGCGCAAGAAAAAATGAAATTGGAGTTGAAACGAAACGGGAAAAATCGAATTAATAAACTTGATTATAACAAAAGGGGGGCATTTTCTGAGCGCGACACATGGCGCAATCTGGTTGAGTTCGCATGTTCACACCGTAATTTATGTTTCGCACCTGATTGCTCTCCTATATATATATATATATATATATATATATATAGGATAGCTATCAGGTGCAAACCTTATAACTTCGTCAGAACGTAGAACTTTCAATCTGGGCCCTTAGATCATAGAATTAAAGGCCCAGATTTAATGCATATCTTTTTAATATCTTTTTAATTAATGCATATCTTGTAATTGATTTCGTAATCAATCACCCCCCACCCCCCTGAATTTCGGTGGCCATCCGATTTGGATAATCAATGGTCCAGATTGGTTCTACGTTCTGACCCGAAAATGGGTTTGTACTTGATAGCCCCCCTATATATATAGGGTGGCTATCCAGTAAAAACGCTCCTTATTGTGCAAACTACGAACCAATCTAAGCCACAGGATGCGGTCAAAGTGACGTCAGCAGAGCGCGCGCGATGCTGACACGTGGCAGATGCGCGCGCGCCTCTGCCCGCGCGCGTGAGCGTGTTGACCACGCGCGCGCACGGTGCTAATAGTTTAGCGCGCACAGTGCTAATAGGCCAACCTATTAGCACTGTGCGCCCAAACTATTAGCCTATGCGCGCCACGTGTCAGCACTGTGCGTGCGCATCAGCAGCTCGCGCGCCCACGTGTCAGCACCTGGTGAGTTCGTAGTTTGCACAATAAGGGGTGGTTTTTACCTGATACCAACCCTATATATATGCATCAGATTTATCCTGCGCATGTGTTTATTGGTTGAAAACAGTAATCATGTTCAATCCTTATATACTTGGAAGACTATAAACATAAATATAATCCTTCAATTCACTTGGTTCTTATGTGGATTTAGAAGAAGCAATTGACGAACACTACAACTGCACAACAACCACTGCAAAACCATGTTGTCCTAATATTATGTTGTTCTTCAATCATGTCTTGGAACATGAAGAAAGTAGAACAAAGCATAGCTCTTGTGCATAATCTGCAAATTAAAATTCTTCCCATCCTGTCACCATTCAAATGAAGACAATTTTCATTCTCAGTAGATGTTCCAACAAGTAATAGATGTAAAATATGCATGCCCAGCACAAGCTATATAACCTTTAAATTGGTCATCATGAATCCACCTGGAATCTTTCCACCAAACAGTCATGTTCGCAGGAGCGTCGCAAATATCCTCTCTCGGATAAGTGGTTGCACGCGCCGTCGCGATTCGACCGAGCTTTTCTTTCTTCATGCGGTCTGACGAACCTCTTTTCATCGTCCGCTGCCACGAACATCACCCACATCTCGTGCCCTTTTTCCATGAGAGCCAAGTGGCTCTGCTCCGACCTGTGGCCGAACACGAACCGGACCTCATTGGAGGATCCGAGCAAGTGCTTGGTCCTGGGTAAGGGTTTGTGGTATTGTTAGGGACTACTGGGGTTGATCTCAGACTCGGGCCATCAGAAGATCTAGAAGGAGTAAGAAGCGTCGAGTTGGGTGAGTGGAGGGTACCAAAGTCGGCGCCGGATTCATATTAGACGGTGGAGTTGAGGAAGACGTAGCATAGGATGTGATTGTTGGGATAATTCTGTCTTTTTCAAGTTGTTAACATATTGTGTTTGAGTTTTTAACAGAAACATGTAGTATGTGGGTTATTTATCTTTCTCCAGGTATGTACGTGGTAAGTAATATAAGAGCGGGTAAGTTTTTGGGAAGAAAGGTGGATAGGGGGTATATTTTGGTAGTTTCCCCTAATTAATTCGATAAAAACCTTATTTCGACCCCGTTTGACCCGAAATTGACTTTTTCCCAAAAACACTTATTTGAAAGGAAATGACCCAACTAAGCTAACCGTAATGACGGTAAGCTTTTGGGTCCCGGATGAGTCCCCAATGACTCCCGGAGTCGAAGGTTGACTTTTTCGGCGAAAAGTCAACTTTTCCCGAATTCTATCGGTTTGACCCGTGTTGACCGAAGGCGGTTCTTACATCCCCAGTTTTGAAAGGATAGAGGTGTGCAGTATATGTCTCATTGGTGTTTCGGGTGTTTGGCCCCCGATGAGATATGTTTGATCTTTTTTACCTTCATCGTCGTTTTGTGGTGATGACCATGAGACGTGGGTACGGGATGTGGGAGCTCGGGTCTTGTCACACTTGTGATGAGGTTTTGGTTGAATCAGCATTCGTGGTTGGGTTTTTTTTTTTGAAGCAGCGAATGTATTAATACTACCTTTCCTTTGACATGAAAGACATTGAGAATGGCAAATTACCCTCAAGACAGATACAAACTCCAGTGTGGAGCAGATACAACTCCAAAAATGGAGCACCAGCAAAGCTCGATCAGCAAACAAGACACAAAAAAAGAAAGCTTGAGGTATAAGTAATGTTAACAGTTGACAGAAATTAAAATAAAGTAATTATAAAGTTACACACTCCAAACCATCGAAATGTCTCCTGCATCACGGATGCAATCAAGGGCAGCCTGCAATACAAGACAGAGCTAAAGTGTTTGGCCAAACAATACCAAGAAGACCATGTGAACCCATAAAATCCTAGAAAAGGTATGACTTTCAGCCCAAGTTAAATGAAGTTGGTTGACCTAGTGGTCGTCGTGGCAGGTCGTTTGAGGCGTTTGGAGTCCCGAGGAAGGTGGAGTGGTTGGAACCTGAGTATCCGAGGTGGCTGGTCTTGCTTTAGTTTTGTGGGCTTTTGGCCCAGTGTTTTAGGTCTAGTCTTTAGGTCATGTTGGTTTTTATTTAAGTTGTCCAGATTGTTTTATGTTTTGGCACATAAGCTTGACAGGATTTGTTTATCTAAGACTGTTTTTTGATAGACTAACTGAGATATCTACAAAACATCATTAATTAAAAAAATCACAACTTGCATATGTTAGGAAGATGATTATGGTGAAATAAGCAAGCAGATTTAATATCAGGTCATCAAAGACATGTAATGAAACAAAGCGAGAATGACTAAGGTGTAGCCATTTTGGGAGAATGACTAAGCCTTCGTTTCTCTCGTTTAACTCCTTTTGCTCTGTTTTGATTGCTTCGTACAAGGAGTATTGTTCAATCCGTCATGGGACTGTTAAGGAAGCAATCAACGGAATGGAGAAGAGAAAGCCTAGCAACACGGTAAAGAAGGGAAAACAGGTTACGCGTGGTCGCCGGAAAACTGCTGTCACGGCTAAGAAATCTTCTGTTGGATTCAAGGAGGTCGGAAAATAGAGACAGGTTGGCTCCAACGTTGTTGTATCTGATGGGACCAAGGAAACCTCGATTCCTTTCGATATAGGTGGGATCAACGCGAAAGAAAACGTCCCAGAGACTCAGACTGTTGCTAACATCCCAGCAACCAAAACAGTTTCAAAAGCGTCTCGACGGTCGAAGCCTAAGGTGTACCAATTGCAAGAAAACGAAGTGATTATCTGCAACTTACCCTACGGAACCACAGATGTGTGGGTTCGTAACGTATTTGGTGCGTTTGGTGATATTTTGTCCTCCTCTGTTCTATCCCGACCAAATCGGAACAACAATTTCATTGGTTTTGTGAAGTATGGAACGAAGGAAGAGGCATCTCAGGCTGTTGTTGGCCTCAACGAATTCAAGATCAATGGCTATTCTTTGTTTGTCGCTATTTCTTGATGCCGGAAGGAGATGTCAGTGAGCTATGCTCCGAAACAGAGCATCGGTAACAGAGCATCGTTTGGTCAGGATCTCGCCTTGACTGAGGTGTTGCGGCCGCAAGGGCCTGGAGGGACGACCGAAGCCCTTCCCACCGGAGCTAGCTCCTCTAACTATCGACTATTCTCCATCGGATTTGGTTATGACTCACGATCCCAGAAATCAGGGGCGTCTCTCGAATTCAAATTCTGGATCGCAATCATTGGGGCTATCAGGGGAGTTGATTTTGGTTACGAATCAATCTCCCGAGGTTAGCGTTGATGTCTGTGGGGAAGAAGCATCGCGCGAAGATGACGCTATTGTTGGCGTGGGTGGGCTTGTCTGTCAGCCCATTGGTTCTGGGCTTGTTTCACCGGCCCATGTGCAGCAGGTATCGACTTCCCCTGGTTCTATTTCGGCACCTACAACTGGTGTTGGTTTTGGGGAGGGTGGACTGATTTCTCTTGGGCCTGGCTCTAGGCCTAAGAATTCAAGCCCACCAGGTAAGGACTAAGCAGTTTCAGGCCTTATTGGGTCAGGATCAGGCTCTATTGGGATGGGTTCAGGCCCCATTGGGTCGGGATCAGGACCTATTGGGTCGGGTTTAGGACTTAGTGGGTCGGGTTTAACATCAGGTCTTTTGACTCGTTAGATGGAAAATAGCGATCCTCTCGGGGTTCAATTGAGTAGTCCGTGGAAGGAGGCTCTCCTGCAACCTCCGAACCCTAAACCTTTGTTTAAGGATCGCCTTCTGAAGCAGGCTCCCTCTAGAGTTTCGAATAGTCAAAGTCGACCTCCAAAGTTTTTAGGTGATTACTACACTCGTGAAATCAAACCAGCAAGTTCCTTAGGACGGTATCCTGTGGACATTGGGAAGCAGATTTCACAAGTTAAAGCAACTCAGCTAGCTCATTCAGCTAAAGCCTTTGATGATTCGACTCTGACTTCGGAAGACGAAGAATGGGTTACTGATGGTTGATTTAGTGTCGCTTTTTTTCAAGTTTAGTACTCGCAGCTCCCTCTGAGAGCTTCTTTGTAATGGTTTCCTTTAGTTCGATCCTGCTTGGATCTAACTTTTTCTAAATAAATTTTTTAGCGCTTATCCAAAAAGAACATGTAATGAAAATAAGACATGTGAAAAAAAGAAGGTATTTTGTGCAATCCTCATAACAGAACAAAGCTATCATTCACAAGCACAATGTCAGAAGGCCCGAATCAGAGGAACATATATAAGGTAATGTAACTGTATCATAATAGACATTTTGTATGTAACACTCTTTTAGTACCATTTGTCCATCATCAAGAAGAAAAAAACTTAGGCCTTTCAAAGTTTTTGGTTACCACCATGAAGGGCTTTTGACGCTATTTCTGCTTCAAAGCTCTGCACCATGAAGGGCCTTGAAGTGTCAAAAATGAAAGCTCTCTATTTTCCTTCTTTTGGTTAGGAGTTGTTGGCTTTGTATGATGAGTATTGCCAAATAGTTCGTAAGGCAGCTTCATCAACAAGGCTTGGTAGGCTTGATCTAGCTCGGGGTGTGAATAAATCGAAGGTCCAGAGATCAAAAGCTTTGTCTGAGGGTCTCTCTCGCCGGACCCGACGTCAGCGACAGAGAAAGGAGGCTCGTGCCTCCACTCTAATAACGACTACAACCAAGGGGGGACTGTTCCACAGGATCTGAATGTTGCCGGTGTGCCGAGTGGAGAATCTGGTGTCCTTGTTGTCAAGGAGAGGATGATGGGTTCTAGAGCACGTCATCGTTCGAAGTTTCAGCTGCAAGAGAATGAAGACTTCATTTGTAACTTACCTTATGGTACTGAGAATGATTGGGTCTGCAATGTTTTTGGTACCTATGGGGAAATGTTACTTTCCTCTGTTTTGTCCCGTCCCAATTGTAAGGGAATTTTTTTTGGCTGTGTGCGATATTGGTTAAAGGAAGAGGCTAATCAGATTGTCACCAGTCTTAATAGTTATAAGATCAATGGTTGTAGGCTGTTTGTAGCAATTTCTCGGCAACGGAAGTCTCAGTCGGCGACGATCCCTCTAAAACAGAGCATCGAAAAGGTCGTGGGAGAGAACGTTCCCTTGTTGTTGAAGGGTACGGGTGGGGCGGTCGTAAGCCTCACTGGTGGGTCACCAAACTTTTCTCTTCGGAACGTTGATCTTCCATCGGCTCAGAACGATTCGCAATTGGTCGAGGATCGTGACCCCGAGATTCTCGGGTCTCTCACGATTCGGAGTTCAAATGCGTGCGAGACTTCTGGGAATCCAAACTCTGAATCTCTCTTTGACGATAAGGGAGATAATCGAGGAGAGACTGATCGCTATATCGTCTATGTTATTTCTGGATTCGCAGGTCGATCTCACGAGGAAGACGACGTTGTTGGGAGGATGGAGGCATCTGGGATGTTAGTTAACACAGGGCTAGGACTTGGGCCTGTTTTGAGCCCATTTAATTCTGAAACAGTCATAAGTACGGAGCAAGTTTAGGATGAAGCTGGTCGTTTGTGCGTTGTTCTGTCTGGGGTGGAGCCGGCTGGGCCTGTGCTGTGGTTGGGCCTGGTTTGAGCCCAATCTGGTTCAGTCCAGCTGATGTTACTATGGGCATTACAAACCCATGCCCATCAAATTCTGGTTTGGGTACCAAAGTCATCGGGCCTATGTCGTCCCTTCCTTTGGATCGTTTTCAGGGTGATGACTGTTCAGAGGGTCAGTCCCAATCGATGGCTTTGAGTGAGCTATCCGGAAGTCAACAGTTTAGTCTGTGGAAGGAGACTCTCCTCCAACCTCCGAAGAACAAAGGTCGTCATTCGAAGTAACCTTCCAGAGCTTCGAATCGCCAGAGTCGATCTCCTAATTTCTTAGGGGATTATTACACTATTCAAACCAAACCAGCACATTCTTTGAGTCTGGAGAGAATTGAAAAACCCTATGGACATTGAGAAGCAGGTCTTTTAAACTCAAGCTGCTCACCACAAATATGGCTCAAGCTGCTCACAAGCTCAAGCTGATCAGTTAGCACATGCAGCTAAAGCTTTCGTTGATCCGATCTTGACTTCGGAAGGTGAAGAGTGGTCACTGATGGTTGATTTAGTATCTCATTTTGGTTGTTTTTTTTCGGGGATTGTTCCCGCAGCTCCCTATAAGAGCTCTTTTGTAATGGTTTCTTTTGATTAGATTCTTCTTGAATCTGACTTTTTTCTAAATAAAATTTTTCGACTTATCCAAAAATAAAAAATATATATAAAAAAAAAATTGTATCATAATAGGTAATTAATATCAACACCAGCATCTACGAGGTGGTCTTTATCTGTTTGTGAACAAAAGAATTAGGAAAGAAATAAATAAACAGTAAAATATGAATAGACTAAAAATGAATATGGGTCATGAATTCGGGCCCAGCTGAAATCGTAATGATTATAAGAAAGGTAGTATGAATGAAAAGCTCAACAACTATACAACAATGAGGGAGTAATGAAATGCAACAAACTAAACAGTTAATCAAATTGATCTTCATATCAGCAACAAGCAACCAATTCAATACTAATGCTACTTAACTAACGTTAAGTATTGGAAATAAGAAATATACTTTGTTCTTATGTTTGACAGAACAAGCTGGCCCTTACTCTAGCTCTCTTGTTTTTATGGCTGATCTTCCAATTTCTGACATCATAGTATGTCGTCTCCACGGTACGAGGTAAGGACATCCGTCTAATTAGGGGTCGCTTCTCCTATGAACGTCAGACGATTCTTGACTTCCCCTGTCGTCGTCTTCATTCTGTACACAAGTCAGGCCCGATCTTCTTTATCAGAGGTAGGATCCAGTGACAACAACATGGGAATCTGGGTTGAAGGCCAAAGGAAACTCAAGGTAAACTCCGACGACAAAGCTTCGGATTCGTCGGCGAGAGGTTGAAACGTGAGTCAGGAGGACCGGCACATATATTGATTCTTAAACTGAGGTGAGGATTGCTCAGTATTCTCGCCAAGCAATGAATTGATAGATTGGTTGTGTGATAGTAGGATGGTGTTAGTATCACAAAACACCGGGGCGGATTATCCTCTCCCGTCCCATCAGGTGGAGCACCCCGATGTATTCTGGAGAACATAGTCTACCAGGGGGCGGTCCAGTAGTCACCCTTGTAGCATTCCACGAGACATCTTGACTTGGGGTGGTCTTTGATTTTTGTTACTCTGTTTTTTCTCTTCGCGTGTGTATGATGACAAAATAAAAAATTTCTACATGTCCAAGAGCGTTCGTACTCTTGTAGGGTCCCCGACTATATTCTGAAATCTTATAGGATCCTCGATCCTATATCTATTTATAAATTATTGGCACTATAATAAAATTTATCCCGCTTTGTTTAAAAAAACTAATGTTAAGTTAGGAATACCAATAACCTAGTATTTACACAATTCTTTTTAATCAGAAGTATTTACACACTTGAAGTTCAAATTTGAATTTTATTCCTCGTTCATGTGGAAGACTCGTTATCCGATTTGTACGTGAGGGGGAGTGTTAGAGTTTAGTTTATTTCCAATTTACAAGTATTTCCTATTCTAGTTAAGTTAGGTTTCGTATGTTGTTTAGTATTAGTATTTCCTATTTAGTAGAGTTAATCCCAATAATATTTTCAGAATTTTACATGGTATCAGAGCCTATTCGATCTTAGGTTATATTTTCGTAACTTATTGCTTTGTCCACTCGTTAATATATGATTTAACGGGTGGACAAGTCATTGTTATTCGGAATTTCTACTGTTCATCCGCGAGTATTGTTCATTGGCGCCATTGTTCATATCGATCATTGTTCAATGGTGGTACTGTTCACCAGATATTGTTCACGCCAGTACTGTTCATGGGATTACTGTTCACCGGCCGACACTATTCACACACTGAAAATTTTGTCCAGACAGTTTTCTTTCTCTCTTAGTTCTTCTAATTTTAGGGTTTTGTTGATTTTTCTAAAACTTGAAATCACATATTCTCTCGCGTCCGTAAAATCAGCATGATCACAATTGATGATATTGAATGAGAGAATGTGAGAAATTCTTATGATCGTTGATATTGATTGAAGGATAGCGAGAATTTATTTAATCTTAGGCGTTGAGTTATTTGTAACTATAGCCCTTATGGCTTCATATAAATATTCACAATATGGCTCACACATCGTTAGTTCAAATGCTTCTACCAGGGGCTGAACCAGAAATATATTTAAGGGTATTCCGTCGATAATTGTTAAACATATCAGAAATATTTTTTTATCAGCTCGATTTTTTATTGATTATACACTCTTCAAAAAGAATGTACATAACTATTATTGAACGAACAACACAAAATAATCCAGTTCTCTTAGAACTTGAGAAATGTAGTTTTAATTTTTTTCAAGAGAACTGGATTGTTTTGTGTTGTGCGTTCAATAATTTGTATGTATATCCTTATGTCTGCGCTACTATGGTTTTGTTCTCCGGCGAGTTTGGTTTTCAGAATATCGAAGGAAGCTCCAACGAGAAATCGGGACGTCTTTGAGGAAGAACGCTCGCCCCCTCAAGGTTGGCCTCAACCGATCCTACTTCTTTGCCACACCACAGGTACCTCCTTGTACAGCTAGCATACCTCCTTTTGGAAGGCCCAAGACGCAGAATTGATAATCAAGACATGTTCGAGTTTAGACGTGGGTGGTAGAAATCGGATATCAAGTTTTTGATATTTGATTGTTCAAGCCTGAATCTGTCGTATATTTTATGTGGACCAAAATGTTGGATCTATCCCGTCTATAATCTACTCTACTTATTTACATATAATAGCTCTTTAAAATATTATTAAATTATCTTCATTCCTAAATATATTTATAGTAGAATGTTTAAGGGTCTTTTTTTTATAGATAAAGTACTTATATTAACTATGTATTGTCTACAAAGGGACCATCCATCAAAAGTGCTGGTAGACTGGTAGTACTCAGCGGGGCAATTTACTAAGCATTTCCACAAACCAAGAGAAAGAAGGCCCAACCCAAGCCCAAACTACAGCACAAAAAATCAAGAAAAAAGGAAGGTATTCCAAGACAAGGAATTGAACTCGGGTGGATAGTATTTAGTAGAAGCCTTTAACCACTAAGCTATAATTTTGTATGGTTAGGATATTCCATAGAATACTCTACACTCTTCCTAGTTCCGCCCCTGGCTTCTACCACACCTAATATATGGTATAGACAGAGGCGGATTCGTAATGGACCCAGGTGGGGCACGTGCCCCACCTCACTTTTCTTAATCTCACTAATTAGTGTTAATAATGTCCTAATTTCAAAAAAGAAAAATCAGTTACGGTGGGTTTGTGCCCCCCCTGAAAAATAGAATTTTATTTATTTATTTCCTAATTCAAACAGCAACCGTATGTTTCCTAAACTGTTTGTAATTTTTTTTTAAATCTAATTTCCTAATTAAAATTATTAATTACAGAATATAGTGAGAAGGTTTAGCCGTGTATTATTTTTAGGAAATATTAAGAGTGTTGTTTTTTATATTCTTTTTATTATGTTACTTAATTGCTTTGTATTTTTTTTCTCAATTCTAATTAGTTTAGGAAAACTTTATTCTTATATAAGGCATTGTCTAGAGTTGGAGAATACATAAATTTAAGTCTTGAGTTTAGTTCTCTACGAAATCACTATGCTCATAGAGGATTATTTCAAAAGAAAATCCGAATCCATTAATTCTGACGAGAAGAAGAAGAAATCAGCAAGATTAGATGACAGTCTTTCTGATAAAAGTGAGAAAGCAGTGCCAACAAGTTTAGATTTCAATTATGGAAGTCTTGAAACAGATCCGAGAAAAAGACCGTTTATTCTAGATTATCATCCTAATATTAGAGATCAAGTACGAAGAGAATATATATAAAGGGGTCCCTGTCAACCACATCAACATGATTTTCCATTAACACAACATGGAAATAAAGCAAGAAAGTTCAACCGAGAATGGTTTAAGAAGTACCCGAACTGGCTAGAGTATAGCATATCAAACGACGCTGCTTATTGTTTGTGTTGCTATCTTTTTAGACCATGTGTCGGAAAGCAATCAGGTGGAGAATCATTTGTTGGGAAAGGATTTTCTAATTGGAAGAGGAGTGAACTTTTGCAAGGTCATGTTGGAGGTCATGATAGTGCTCACAATCAAGCTTTCAGAGATATGGAAGCTTTGAGGAATCAGAAGCAAAATATTGAGAATATAATATTGAGGAGAACAGACCAAGCTCGTGATGAGTATCGTACTCGATTGACTGCTTCAGTAGACTGTATTCGGTTTCTTCTAAGACAAGGTCTTTCGTTTCGTGGTTACGATGAATCAGAAGAATCAAAAAATCGAGGTAATTTTCTTGAACTCTTACAATTCCTTGCTGATCACAACGATGAAATAAGAGGTGTAACATTGCAGAATGCTGATAAAAATCTCAAATTAACATGTCCTAATGTTCAAAAAGATATAGTACATGTAGTTGCTAGTTTAACGATCAATGCTATTGTTAATGATCTTGGAGATTCATTATTTTCAATTCTAGTAGATGAATCTCGCGACGTTTCCGCGAAAGAACAAATGGCAGTTGTTTTTCGTTATGTGGACAAAAGAGGAAAAGTAATCGAACGCTTTATGGGTATTGAGCATGTTAGTAGCACCACTGCCGTTTCACTGAAAGAGGCAATTGACAAGTTATTTTCTAGACACAACTTGAGCATATCAAGGTTGCGAGGGCAAGGATATGATGGAGCTAGCAATATGCAAGGTAAGTTGAGTGGCCTTAAAACTCTTATTCGGAAGGAAAATCCATGTGCTTTTTACGTTCATTGTTTTGGTCATCAACTTCAATTAGCACTTGTACATGTGGCTAAGCATCATAGTAAACTCGCTTCACTTTTTTGGCTGGTTGGAAGTGTGGTGAATATTGTTTGTGCATCACCGAAACGATCTGACATTCTTCAAGATATACAAGTTGCATCAATTAATCGAGACGTTGAAAGTGGTGAACGTGTAAGTGGACAGGGACTAAATCAACAAACTTCTTTAGTGCGGCCCACTAATACACGTTGGGGGGTCATATTATGGTACGCTAATTTGACTAGTTACTATGTTCTCTTCTGTAGTTGGAGTTTGAGAAAAAATTGTGGATGATCCATCATATAGTGAGCAAAAAGGAGAGTCAGGTGTACTGTTGTCGAAGTTGCAATCATTTGAGGTTGTATTTGAACTTCATTTGATGATAGACATATTCGGAGTTACGGATGATCTTTCAAAGGCATTACAACGAAAAGATCAAGACATTGTTAATGCAATGAATTTGGTACTGATATGTAAAGAATGTTTGCAAACGATGAGGGAGCATAACTGGGATACTCTTTTGGAGAAAGTCATGTGATTTTGTGAAAAGCACAACATTGATACTCCTAACATGGATGACATGTTTAGAGAATCAGGTAGATCAAGACGTGGGCCCCAAGAAGTTACAAATTTACATCATTACCGTGCAGAGATTTTTTATTCCATTATAGATATGCAACTTCAAGAATTAAATGGCCGATTCAACGAGGTTAATACATATTTACTTCTGTGTGTAGCATGCTTGTGTCCAGATGATTTATTTGTGGCTTTTGACAAACAAAGGTTGATTAAACTTGCTAGGTATTATCCTCACGATTTCTCTGCAATGGATCTTATTATTCTTGAGTCACAACTTGACATTTACATTATAGATATGCGTTCGAACGAAGCTTTTAAAAATTTGAAAGGTATTGGAGCTCTTGCAGAGAAGATGGTAGAGACAAAAAGAAATGATGTATATCAGTTAGTTTACTTGTTGATTACATTGGCACTGATCTTGCCAGTCGCTACTGCGACCGTGGAGAGAGTATTTTCTGCTATGAATATCATCAAGACTCGGTTGAGAAATCGAATGGGAGACCAATGAATGAATGATAGTATGATCGTATACATCGAAAAGGATATTTTCGATTGTATTGACAATGAATGTATTTTACAATATTATCAAAATATGAAACCTCGACGCCAATTATTGTAATAAGTAGTCATTATCGTTTTTATGCAATATTAAAATTTTTAATGTTAACTTTTATTACTTTGATATTTATTATTAGTATACAAAAAAAAATTGGTGTCCCCTCACTTAAAAAGTTAAATCCGCCACTGGGTATAGAGCTTATCTCTTCCAAATATATCAAGTATTTCTCTAATTAGATCCAACATGCGAAATCTCTCACACCTCCATGGCTTCCACCTTTGCCATCACGGCTTTTTTTTTACTCTCTGGCACCTTTTTCAATAGAACCAAAAAAAAATAGAATATAAATAAGGTGACGACTACTACCCTAATTAAGTGAAAATATTTCCTTTTCAATTTCTCCTCATTTTGGTTCTTTACTAGTGTTATTTTCTTCAACCGCCATTAGCCAGCTGTAGTAAAAAAAGATGAGAATTAAATTGGTTGATATTTTGAAATAAATCATTGTAATTCTCAATCAAAATCTTTTTATTGATAGCTGTGAATAAACTATACCTAGATTTCTTTCTCTCGAATATATACTACCATATATAAATTCGAATATATGAAAAATGTCAACACTTCCACATACTTATATATTAAATTACCATCCATAAACCTTTCCTTTCACTAAAATTGAGCATGGCAGAGATGGTGAGGGCATTGTTTGTTTATTTCCCTTTCACGTTTATGTTTTATATTTCATTTCACGTATCTGTTTGTTTTTTTGTAGGACTGTGAGTTGAAATTTTCCAGTAAGTGTAACGAGTGTAGAAGCGTTGCGACTTGTATCGGGCATAATGTTAAAGGTATATATCTCTTCATACTAATGCTCTCAGATTTTAGTTTATCAATATATCTACATCGATACATTTGTAGTCCCAAGTTTGCTTTTCCCGACCTAATTTACATCGGCGATCAACTTATAGACGACAAATGCGCAACAGTTAGTACAATGTTTCGAGTTAATTTGAGTTCTATTTTAAGGAATTCATACTTCATTTTATATATGATAGTTACTAGGACGATAAACGAGTCGAATCAAGTTCAATATTATCAGGTTGAGTTCAACTCCATAAGAAAATTTATTACACTCGAACTCAGCTATGGTTTCAAAGGGCAATCTCAAGTTACGATTAATGTAACTCAAATTTCAACTCACGGTGCTACAAAAAAACAAACAGATACTGGACACAGTGGGATGTTTTTGTGTTTATGGTGTTTTGTTATTTTGTTTTGTGTTTCAGGGTCTGGTTTTTCTGTTTTTAGGTTTGAACCAGCTTCGTTTTATTCGTGTGTTCTTGACAGTATTAGCTTCAGGGAGGTATTGGGTCGTTTTTTCCGGTTCTGTTTTGGTCTTGAGGTTGATCATTTATTGTGTATTTGTGTATCACCTTCCCTTACTCTCATTCTCTGAAATTAATGACTTCATAAATTTCGCTTACAAAGAAATCTTTCAAGCGAAACAAACCATGCATTTACGCATATGTTTTTTGAGCGAAAGAGATCTTCATTTATTTAATTATCTGTAGAGAGTATACAGATAAGGGCATCGGACAAAGCCTGACCTGACCACATAAGAATAGGAGAACGGGATTTTCTGGAGGCTTTGTTTACTAACCTTTTAAGAAAAACGAGTTTGAGATCTTCGATTTGAAATAACAACATACGGGAGTGTAGAAATGTGTATAATTTTATCGAATGCAAAAGTTTAAAAATTGTAGCACATACTATATGTATAATTAATAAATGTTGAACAAGTCATCCTATTGTTTCATGTCGGATTCAAGCTCATTTCATTTAAGTTATTTCAAGTTCGAATCCAATTTGAACATAATTAGTAAATCCTAATACTAACCCTGTCAAACATAAACGGCTTATGATCAAGACCTTATGGTTATGTATATATAATTATTTAATTCTATATACGACTGTTTATTTTTATAAGGGTAAATTACAAATACTTACTCTAAATTTGTAGCGTTTAATTGATACTTACCCTAAAAAAATTAACTAATACCTACTCAGATGTTTAGTTATATAACAAATAGCTCAAGCCATAAGCTAAAATGATGAAAATCCCATCAACTATATTTCAATAATTATTTAAAAAAAATCATTTGAAAAATCACTTTTGTCATATATATATATTTATGGGTAACTTCAGAAAGCCGCATAGAACTATACGCGTTTATCACCTACATACCCACTTCTATTTTATTTCATACGACCCCCAAACTATCCATATTTTATCACCGTTTCATTTTCTGTCAGTTTTTCAGAAATGACGAAAATACCCCTACCCTCATAAACCCTAATATCAACCATGACTTATACATAATTACGAAAATGTCATTACACATAAAATAAGAAAAATAAGAAATCAAAATTAATTTTTATTTATTTTCAGAAAATAAGAAAAATAATTATTTTTTATTTATTTTCAAAAAATAAGAAAAAATAATTATTTTTTATTTATTTTCATAAATAAGAAAATAATTATTTTTTTATTTATTTTCAGAAAATAATAAAAAATAATAATAATTTATTTATTTTTATAAAATAAGGAAATAAGAAAAATAATTATTTTTTGTTTATTTTCATAAGATAAGAAAAAATAAATTTTCAACTAAAAAAATACTATTTGTTTGTTTTCCAGAAATTATTTCCAAAAAAATATTTTTTTATTTCTTTTCAGAAAATAAAAAATAATAATTTCTTATTTTCTGAAAATAAATAAAAATAATTATTTTTTTTTCATTTTCTGAAAATAAATAAAAAATAGTTTGTGGAAAATAGATAAAAAATATTTTTTCAAAAAGTAATTTTTTAGGTGAAAAATTATTTTTTCTTATCTGCTGAAAGTATATAAAAAATAATTATTTTTTCTTATTCCCTTATTTTTTGAAAATAAATAAAAAAATTAACTATTTTTTCTTATTTCTGAAAATAAATAAAATATAATTATTTTTTCTTATTTTCTGAAAATAAATAAATAAAATAATTATTTTTTCTTATTCTCTGAAAGTAAATAAAAATTAATTTTGATTTCTTATTTTTCTTATTTTATGTGTAATGGCCTTTTCGTAATGATGTGAAAGTCATAGTTGATATTGGGGTTTATAAGGGTGGAGGTATTTTCGTCATTTCTGAAAAAACTAACATAAAAACTGACAGAAAATCAAACGCTGATAAAATATGGATACTTTGGGGGGTCGTATGAAATAAAAACAGAAGTGGGTGTGTAGGTGATAAACGCGTATAGTTTTATGCGGCTTTTTGAAGTTATCTCATATATTTACTTATTAAATCACTTTAGTTTTATTTAAAAATATCACTTCAGTTTTATTTTTTTAAAATTATTTAAAAAATCATTAAGAGCATTTTCGTTATTTTAGTTGACAGTTTGGGCTATTTGTTATGTAACTAAACATCTGAGTATGTATCAATTAAAAAACTTGAGTAAGTATAGTTAAACGTTACAAGTTTACGGTAGGTATTTGTAGTTTACCTTTTTTTTTTATAAATAAACATGTTTTTGTTTATAATTTTGTGGCATATATATATACAGCAATGCATAGTGTGAAGTTAGATGAAGAAAGAAAGCGCGCCTATATCAAGTGTACGGTAGACCCAAGTTTAATTGTGCCCACCCTATCACATGCTCAGATACGTCCTCAAGTTTTGCGCGTTACGTTTAGCGGTCAGTTTCAACAGCTGCCGCCGCCATTAGCAGTAGAAGTACACGCGCCGCCACCAGCACCGTGTGAGCATGAACACGCGCCGCCCCGAGAGCATGTGCGTTGCTCCCATAAGCCACGTCATAACCCTTGTTGTTCCATCATGTGATTGATTTGGAGGGACCTTGTATATTACAAGCTATAACACTCGAGGGCTCACAGTGCGATGCCGACACCTCATAAATTCATCAATCAACCATTGTAGAGTTTTTAGTGTTTAGTTTATTTTCTTCAATTCTTCATTCTCATAATTAACTGATTTGTCGAATGTGATTTTCACCCATTTTCATATTTGTGTACTTATCAGTTGAAAAAATTAAGGCAAGTATCATTTAAACGTTACAAATTTAGTAGGTATTTGTAATTCATCCTAACAAAGGTATTTGTAATTCATCCTAACAAATATGAACGTTTTCAGTTGAGACCCGCTTACACTCAAACATAAAAGCTATTATGTGTCTACAAATATTCTTGTCAACTGAAAATCCAAACATGAAAAGGTTTTCTTGGCTAAATCAACCACATAACCGTCATTCTCTTCAATAACCTCATAGATGTCTTTTCTACTTAAAGACGCGGTGCAAATCTTACCTTCTATATTGCAATTCAACTTTTGTATAATTCTGGGGGCAAAATGATACTTGTGGTATTCTAATTGCTTCTTCTTTTTTTCGTAAATCCATTTAAAGAATCCAGAGCAGAGAGTAAAAGAATGTTTTACTGTGTATATTGCGATACATTGTATTACATAGTCATGTCCACGTATGCTCTCTACAAAAGAACTGACGGGCAAGAGAGAATCAAGCCTATGTGATCTGACGAAGCATTGTCTTTGAACAAAAGTTTCTAGAGAGAGAGGCTCTCCCCTCTCTCTAGAAATCCTAAAGTTCCTCTCTCTTTCGTTAACACACGGCTGCGCCTCCCTTTACTGTCAGTGATCTCCCACGAAAGGTTGTTGGCGGTGCCCCTTGTTCCCTCCCCCGTCTCTCGTGTGTTTTTGCCTTCTACCCTTTATTTCCCTATTTCCCCTTTCAATCTCTTCCTTCTCGGTCGGGACTCTCAGATCTGGTGCTTGCCTTTGCCTTCAACGGTAGTCCGGCCTCATATCTGTAGTGGGAGCTACTTCTTTGACTTTCTGTCTAGATCGGCGCGGATCTGTGGATTCCTCTCTTCTGGTTCGTGGGGTGAAGGGACAGATTTGGTGTGGTTCAGATCTGCTCGTGGGAGGGCTTTCCCTTTCCTTCTCCGGTGGGATTGTTGCAGATACGGCCGTCCCGGTCCTCTGTTTTGCTGATGAAGCTTGTCCTAGTCCATGCAAGGTAGCACCTCTTCCTCGCCGCTAAAGTTGTTGTGGCTGTTTCGTCGGAGCTGACTTGGGTGGATGGAGACCTCATGGTCCGATCCTAGGCCAGGATTGAACTCGGCTGAAAAGCCTGTCTTCTACCTTGGATTCACTCCTTGAACCCTCGTTAGGTGTTCGCCGACGAGGGTTAGACTGAGCTTTATTCAGTCTGGTGGATCTCGGACCGTGATGGCGTTGCTGGTGAGTTTATGGGCACTCCTTTCTCTCTGGTAGTTTCCCTTTCTCCCTCACTCCCCTCTCCTTTTCGTTTGGCTTCGTTCCTTCTCGACCACTTGTGGTGGGTCGAGCTCGCCGGTCACGGGTGTTGGCCGCTGGCCAGTTCCTTGGCTAGATTCATGCATCCTGAAGCCTCTCGTTTTTAGGAAGGGTGATGTGAGTTTCGGTTTTACCGAATCTGTTTCAGCCGTTCGCAGTGCTGGCTGCCGGCGATTGTAGTTTACAAGCTTTTCCTCTTTAGGAAATTCATGTTCACTATAGTTACAGGGTAGTAAGGGTTCTTCAGAGGTTAGGGTGCCTTGGTTTCTTACCTCTTTTTTCTTTTGTTTGGGTTTTTTCTTTGGGCTTAACGGTTGTGAAATCCGGGTAGCAAGACCCTGGTTTTTTCTACTGCTTCAAGGTTGAGAATTCTGGTATCAGGCATGTTTTTCCTTGTTGGTTTTCTGGAGCAGTTCCTTTGTTAGGTTGTTTAGGTTGTATTAGTGTTATCCATGGTGCTCCTGGTTGTAATCTTGATTTGTATTCCTTTGTTTGGTTGTTTGAGGATCCTGTTTGGATTGCTCTGTTGGTTGTAACTGCCCTGCTCTTCTTCTCAAAGAGTAGGTTTTAAATATGTTTTGTTGATAAAAAAAAGCCTATATGATCTATTTCCTATTCTAGCTCATCACAATTAAGCCTAATTAATTACAATCGATTCTATTATTTATTTCATATTCTTAAGACAACCCCTCAAATTGGAGTGTATGTTAATTACACTTAATTTAGATAGGAGAAAAAAAAAATGTTTAGATGTCAAGGGTTTTGTAAAGAGATCTGCTAGCTGCTCATCTGTTAGAATATAATGTGTGGTGATAACTCCTTGTTCGACCTTATCTCTTACAACATGACAACCTATCTCGATGTAATTGGTTCTCTCGTGGAAAACCGGATTTGATGCTATATGAATTGTTGCCTTGTTGTCACAAAATAGCTTGATCGAAGATCGTTGGTAGACATGAAGATCTCGTAGTAAACTTGCGATCCAAGTGACCTCACAACATGTCATTGCCATCGATCTGTTGGGTCTCGAGGTAGGGTTGGAGATGAACCAACTCGCAGCGGAAAATCAATGAAAACCAAGAGACGATTAAACCATGAAACAACTAATAAAGAATGGATTCACAAGAGAAAAATTCAGCACTAGTTCTTACCAAAACAAGAACACCGGTTAACGAATGATTGGCTTGAGTCTCCAAGACGCCTACGTATCCACATGGGAATCAAAGCCACGTAGTTCTTCTCTTTGAGGACTCAAGAACACAAAAATGGAGGAGGAAACTAGCCAAACCCGAAATGGCCATGGAAGAGGGAGAGAAAATGAGTTTCCTATTCTTGTCTTGTCTTTTTTATGTTGAAAAAAGATGACTTAAACATAACAAAACCCATACTTGTCCAACTAAAGGCATGGGACAAGTATGGTGTCAAGTAAGGTGTAAATAGGACAAAGTATGGCAAGACAAGATTGGGTTAGGTGGTGAATCACCAACACCTTAATCCTTGTCTTGCTTACTTAGTACTAATTAATCAAGACTTGATTAACTAGTTCCATGGGCCTTAGTTGCATGGGCCTTTCATGGGCCTCTTGGAACATGGCCCGTGGCCATTTCCAACGAGGTCCCGTGATTCGCTCATCGCCTCCATGCCTTCCATACCAGAAATGTCCAACATTATCCGACACGATCAATCCCAAGACTCCAAGCCTTGTCTCGATCCGTAAAGTCCTATTCACTTACGGGCACATGACCCAAAACCCAGTTTTGGTCATGTCCCGAGACAACTCCCTTTTGGCCATTCTCCATAAATGTGTCAATGAGTTTCATCCTCCGGTGTGACCCTTAGGTTTATGCATGTCAATAGATCAACGTAAAATCCCATTTTACTTAATCCTATTTAAGTGGCAACTAACGAGACTTTAGTATTGCCTGACACTACATAACGAATCGACCCTGTCGATTCTAACCTTTCCGTCGTCCCTGTCATTATCTTTTTATCTCCGATATCCTGATTGAGATAAGGCATAGAGCCGTCATCCTTATTATTCTCAATCACCGTTCCTTGATATGTGAGATGACTGAAGATATGATACCCAGTATCATGTGCATGGCCATGCTATTCTTCCAGTCACTCTCGATCAAGCGGCCGAGAACCGATATCTTTCCCATACCTTAGTATGAGGGATAAATCCCTTAGCCGTCTTTCGTGTCACTCATGTAGCCCGTCCCCAAGCCAATCCTGGCCGTTATGGAAGCCCTGTTACGGACAACGTTAGGCTCAGGTCAAACTCAGTTGTTGACTACATAGCGATCACAAAGACTCCTTGGTCTAAGGATACATGACAAGCTACAACACTGAATATGTTCATGACTTAATCTATGGCACATATTCAGGGCGGGTCGTCCAATATCATGTCCCACATGATATCTATGATCAGACTCCGGAATCCCATTCCAATGACTAACAGAACGTAAGCCATAAAGAGCCATCTTTCATACTAGTCGCTTCTAGTGAAGCTTTGTTGACTAGGGACCCATCGAGTGTGATCTATCTCGATCTATGGTTCTATTCGCATGGTGGGCATAGATCAGAGCACACATCGATATATTACTCCAACACATAAGTAATATAAAGCTGCTTTAATTTTATTGCTAACGATGATATATACATTTGGACATTTAGGATTGAACTACGGGCACTAAGACTAACAATCTCCCACTTGCCCTAGTTCCAATCTAAACTCCAATATGTCCCCATCGACTTTACATGTCTAACATGTTCAGGCAGTGACACTGCCTTAGTCAAAGGGTTGGCTATGTTATCATCTGTTGTAATATCGGTTATCTTCACTTCACCTAAGTTCAGTATTTATCTGATGAGGTGGATACGCCGCAGTACATGTTTGGATTTGTTATACGATCTAGGCTTTTAGCTTGCGCAATGGCCCTTGTGTTGTCGCAAGATGGATTCACCGGGCTGGATGGGTTTTTAATTACACCCAGCCCTGCCATGAATTTCCAAATCCACATAGCCTCCTTAGCTGCCTCTGCAGCATCCATGTACTTGGCCTCTGTCGTAGATTCGGCAATGATATCTTGCTTTACGCTCTCCCGGCTAAAGCTCTTCCATTCAGCGTAAACACATATCCTGGTTGACTTCTAAAGTCATCTGGATTTGTCTTGGAAAACTAGCGTCTAATCATCCTTCGACGACTAGTTCAGCATCATCTTTCCCCCGGGTTAGAATGATGTCTACTGGTACAACATAAGGCTTACGAGACGTCTGGTCTCATACATGTCATGGCATATATGATCGATCCTGCCCCCAGGCGCATAGGATTCTCATCATCCTTTTCAGCTCATCAGGTGTCTTAGGACACTGAGTCTTGCTGAGATGAATGCCATGACTAGTGGGTAAGAGTCCTTTCTTTGAATCGAGCATTAAGAACCTACTCAATGCCTTGTTCACATAGGTTCCCTGACTTAAATCCAAGACCCTCTTGGTGCGATCTCTACATATCTTAATCCTTAAGATATAAGAAGCATCGCCTAAGTCCTTTATTGAAAAACACTTCCTCAACCAAGCTTTAGTCTCGTGCAAGGTTGGGATGTCGTTTTCAATGAGAACCATAAAGGTAATCTTGTTCCCACTAGCCTTCTTATAAACGCAAGATTCATCCTCGCTCTTGATTAAGCCAAATCCAATTACAGCTTCATCAAAACGAAGGATCCAACTCCGAGAAGTTCGTTTCAATCCATAAATGGATTTCAACAACTTATAAATCTTTCCTTTATTCTTCGGATCGTCAAAACCTTTGGGCCGAGACATACAAACGTACTCAGTCAAATTTCCATTTAGGAAAGCGGTTTTGACATCCACTTTCCATATCTCGTAATTATGATACGCAGTTATGTCAAGAAGAATTTGGATCGATTTTGACCATAGCCACTAAGGAGAAGGTTTCCTCATAGTCAATCCATGCCTATAACCTTTCGCCACCAGTTGAGCTTTGTAGGTCAGAGGTTTGTCGTCCATGTCCATCTTCACCTTGAAGATCCATTTGCATCCGATGGTCCTCACACCATTGATGGGATCAACCGGTTCCCAAACTCGGTTGTCCGACATGGATTGCATTTCCTCCCTCATGGCTCCCAGCCATAACTCGGAGTTGGGCCCATCCACGACTTCCTGAAAGGTGGCTGGATCATCGTGATCCACCATGACTTCATTGTCACCTCCGGATACCATATCTTGGAGGTGGAAGATTGATCCTTTCAAATCGTCTTGGACCTTCCGGAATTGTAACAGAAATTGGTTCTTACTCTACGACAATCTCTGGCTTCTTTCTACTGGGTTGCCAATTGGTTTAGACAGATCTGTACCATCCTGAATTTCTTCGAGATGCACAGTCCTCCCAATGACGTCTTTGGAAACAAAACTCCTTTTCCATAAAGACCCCACCCCATGCGATGAACACCATGTTCTCACTGGGATAGTAGAAGTAGTATCCCCTTGTTGCTTTGGGATACCACACGAAGGTGCATATCTCAGATCTTGGTTCGAGCTTAGTCGAAACCAAATGTTTCACATAAGCCTCGCAACCACAAATCTTTAGGAAGGACAAAGCGGGCATCATCCCATATCATTTTAAAATGGTGTCCCTTCCACACCCTTCGTCGAAGCCTGATTCACTATGAATGCGGTCGTCTCTAGAGCATAATCCCAGAAATAGATTGGGAGATCAGTCCAACTAATAATGGAACGGACCATTGGCTAACAATGTCCGATTTCTCCGTTTGGCTACACATTTCATCTACAGTGTCCCAGGAGGAGTCCATTCCAAAAGGATCCCATTCTCTTTTAGATGATCTAATAACTCTGTGGTCAAGTATTTTCCACCTCGATCCAATCGAAGTGCCTTAATACCTTTGTCGAGCTGGTTTTCTACTTTAGTCTTAAACTTTTTGAATTTATCAAAAGCTTTAGACTTATGTCTCAGCGAATAGACATAACCATATTTACTGTAATCATCAGTAAATGTGATAAAGTAGTTAAAACCCCTCCTGGCAAGTGAACTTATTGGTCTACACACATTCGAGTGTATCATCCCCAATAATTCACCCGCCCTTTCATCGCGATCGAGAAAAGGGCACTTTAGTCATTTTGCCCATCAAACAAACCTTGCACCTATCGATCGAATGGAATTCGAATGAACCTGAAAGTCCGCACTTCTGAAGTGCTGATAGGTGCTTCTTGTTTATGCGACCTAAATGATAGTGCCTTAACAGAGTTAGGTTTAAATCGTTGGATTTAAAACCTCTTGGTATTAACGGAATATATAGAACTTGAGGCATTGTTACCCATATCTAATATGTACAATCCTCCAACCAAGTCAGTACTGGTATAAAACATATCATTGCATAGAACATTGAAAACTCCATTTCCAATATTAACATTATATCCTTCCTTGTCAAACACGGATACAAATATAATATTCCTACTGAAAGTAGGTATGCAATATACATTATACAGTACTAAGACAAGGCCTCTTGGCAAAGCAAGACTCATGGATCCTACAGCAGTTGCCACAACTCTGAGGTCCACTTTGTGCTTACCAAACCTCTCCTACTTTCAGCCACCATATATAAGTGCATTTGTGAGATTCAGTCCTTGTATCTAATACCCATGAATCTTTGGAAGTAGAGAGATGTAGCTCTATAGAGTTAATACCGGATGAAGGCACGGTCCCACCGCCCTTCCTTAGATCATCCAGGTTTCCTGATGAAGGCGCAGTCCTACTGTCCTTCTTCAGATCATCCACGCTATTTGATAAGGCGCGGTCCCACTGCCCTTCTTCAGATCAGCCGTGAACTTCCTGTAATCCCGGTTCCAATGACCAGGCTATTGGCAGTAGAAGCAGACATTCTCATGTGTCTCATCTTTCCTGCCAAATGTGGATGGGCCCCGCCCTTGCCACTTCCAATTCCCTTGTTGACCATCAGAATATCCTTGGATCCCAGATCCCTGATATATTCTTCTCAGCAATTAATGACACTTCATGTAACTCTGATATGGTCTTAGAGACAGCCTTGTCAAGGACATATTCTTTGCGTTCAGACTTGAGGACTATCCTCAAAATTCTGTACCAGTCCAAACAGTTTGTCCCATTTAGCTTGACCCTGTCAAGAATGGTTTTTAATGACAAACTATTAATGTTCGCTGAATTTGCCATTTCATCTACCACAGATAAAATTCAATTAGTAAACTGAATAAATTTTATGAAGATCAAGCTTAAACACCAACAATCGATTCTAAACCTTTAGAATCTGAAACCAAGATCCTTGATTCACTCGATTAAGCTGAACTAATGCTCACCACTTAATCGAGCTATGTAGGTAGGACTCCATCCAATCACATCCAATGTGACTCCCGGCTAGGGTATGTACTTATGTACACGACTTACCCTATCTGTTACCCTAGCTCAACCTCAGGCTGAGAATCGTAGTCGGGTCCACCAATTTTCAACTATGGCTCGTCACTATGTAGGTGCTCCGCTAATGCGCACGACACCCACATATGTCGTCCAAACCTACTACCCCGCTTCCCCATGGATGCTCCGCTAATGCGCATGACACCCATAGGACGGGGAGGTAGTAAGGTGTTGATGATTGGGAGGTATCGGACATGACCCGCTTTTACTTGTCCAGTTGTGTTCAAAACTTTGGCACATCCTAGATGCGATGAGCACATCAACTACATTCCAAATGCAATGATGCCTCAAATTACATCCAATGTAATTCTTCCTTTGAACCCGTCAACTACATCCAATGCAATGACGGTTCTAAGGGTTCACACACAAGGATTAAAATTCCAATTTTATCTTTGCATGTGAGGTGATATGCTCGGTAAATAAAGTTAAGCATGCAATTCTAAAACACATAGAATTAATCATGCATAAACTAAACCAAGCATAAAGCGATAAATATGCACATAATAGCCCCCTAAACTAACTCCCACTAGCTTCTTGAGCTCCACCGACTCCAAGCCGATGCCAACACCCGAAAAGCCACCAAATGACCTTTTCGCCCTTTCTTCGTCTTGAGTAAAATATTATAATTTAATACACGACTCGCAGGTCGGGAATAAATAAATATTACAAACAAGTGGTTCGACGACCACACCTTGAAAGAATAATTACACGCTAACTCTAACGGCTCGCAGGCCGTGAAAAGCGATAAATAATTAAATCGAGCTCGGGGCTATTATGTACACCATGCCAACATCACATCACACATCGTGTTATCAAACAAGCATGTTATCAAACATCATGTGATTTTCCGGTTTTAATTAATAGCCAAGTTTCGAAAAATTTTGATGCTCGGTTTATCGAAACCGTTCAAAAATGAAACTTTTGAACATTTGATCTTCGAGTTCGTCATGACGGTTCCAAACTCGTCATAACTAACAAAACGGTTTAGCCTTGGCATATCAACCATCCAATGGTCATGCTTGGCCTAGCTCCGTCCAACGGAGCCCCGTTCGGTCCCGGTTTCTGCTCCCCGAGAGTCCCGCTCCCGAGACCCGAAAAATCAATTTTTTTTCAAAATTTCCAGATTTGAAATAATTTTCAAAAATTCATTTTACATGCATTAAATCCATGAACAAGAATTTAAAACATGTTATCAAACAATTTAGCAAAACAACATGCCAAAAAACGAAACTCTCAACCAAAACCGAAACTTTGAACACCGTCTTGTGAATCCCGAAGGTAGCACAGCTCTGATACCATTGTTGGGTCTCGAGGTAGGGTTGGAGATGAACCAACTCGCAGCGGAAAATCAATGAAAACCAAGAGACGATTAAACCATGAAACAACTAACAAAGAATGGATTCACAAGAGAAAAATTCAGCACTATTTCTTACCAAAACAAGAACACCGGTTAACGAATGATTGGCTTGAGTCTCCAAGACGCCTACGTATCCACATGGGAATCAAAGCCACGTAGTTCTTCTCTTTGAGGACTCAAGAACACAAAAATGGAGGAGGAAACTAGCCAAACCCGAAATGGCCATGGAAGAGGGAGAGAAAATGAGTTTCCTATTCTTGTCTTGTCTTTGTTATGTTGAAAAAAGATGACTTAAACATAACAAAACCCATACTTGTTCAACTAAAAGCATGGGACAAGTATGGTGTCAAGTAAGGTGTAAATATGACAAAGTATGGCAAGACAAGATTGGGTTAGGTGGTGAATCACCAACACCTTAATCCTTGTCTTGCTTACTTAGTACTAATTAATCAAGACTTGATTAATTAGTTCCATGGGCCTTGGTTGCATGGGCCTTTCATGGGCCTCTTGGAACATGGCCCGTGGCCATTTCCAACGAGGTCCCGTGATTCGCTCATCGCCTCCATGCCTTCCATACCAGAAATGTCCAACATTATCCGACGCGATCAATCCCAAGACTCCAAGCCTTGTCTCGATCCGTAAAGTCCTATTCACTTACGGGCACATGACCCAAAACCCAGTTTTGGTCATGTCCCGAGACAACTCCCTTTTGGCCATTCTCCATAAATGTGTCAATGAGTTTCATCCTCCGGTGTGACCCTTAGGTTTATGCATGTCAATAGATCAACGTAAAATCCCATTTTACTTGATCCTATTTAAGTGGCAACTAACGAGACTTTAGTATTGCCTGACACTACATAACGAATCGACCCTGTCGATTCTAACCTTTCCGTCGTCCCTGTCATTATCCTTTTATCTCCGATATCCTGATTGAGATAAGGCATAGAGCCGTCATCCTTATTATTCTCAATCACCGTTCCTTGATATGTGAGATGACTGAAGATATGATACCCAGTATCATGTGCATGGCCATGCTATTCTTCCAGTCACTCTCGATCAAGCGGCCGAGAACCGATATATTTCCCATACCTTAGTATGAGGGATAAATCCCTTAGCCGTCTTTCGTGTCACTCATGTAGCCCGTCCCCAAGCCAATCATGGCCTTTATGGAAGCCCTGTTACGGACAACGTTAGGCTCAGGTCAAACTCAGTTGTTGACTACATAGCGATCACAAAGACTCCTTGGTCTAAGGATACATGACAAGCTACAACACTGAATATGTTCATGACTTAATCTATGGCACATATTCAGGGCGGGTCGTCCAATATCATGTCCCACATGATATCTATGATCAGACTCCGGAATCCCATTCCAATGACTAACAGAACGTAACCCATAAAGAGCCATCTTTCATACTAGTCGCTTCTAGTGAACCTTTGTTGACTAGGGACCCATCGAGTATAATCTATCTCGATCTATGGTTCTATTCGCATGGTGGGCATAGATCAGAGCACACATCGATATATTACTCCAACACATAAGTAATATAAAGCCGCTTTAATTTTATTGCTAACGATGATATATACATTTGGACATTTAGGATTGAACTACGGGCACTTAGACTAACACGATCTATACTCTATGTAGATTATACATAAGTGGTACATAACGAGACTTTAGTATAGCCTAAAACTGTGTAACAAATCAACCATGTAGATTCTAACCTTTCTGTCGTCCATGTCATTATCCTTTTATCACCGATATCTTGATTGAGATAAGGCATAGAGTCGTCATCCTTATTATTCTCAATCACTGTTCCTTGATATGTGAGATGACTGAATATATGATACACAATATCATGTGCATGGCCATATTATTCTTTCAGTCATTCTCGATCAAGCGATCGAGAACTTGTATCTTTCCCATATCGCAGTATGAGGGATAAATCCCTTAGCCGTCTTTCGTGGCACTCATGTAGTCCGTCCCCAAGCCAATCCTGGCCGTTATGGAATCCATGTTACGGACAACGTTAGGCTCAGGTCAAACTCAGTTGTTTACTGCATAGTAATCACAAAGACTCCTTGGTTTAAGGATACATGACAAGTTACGACAAGGAATATGTTCATGACTTTATCTATGACACATATTCATGTCGGGTCGTCCAATATCATGTCCCACATGATATATATGATCAGAATCAAAAATCTCATTCCAATGACTAAGAGAACGTAAGTCATAAAGAGTCATCTTTCATACTAGTCGCTTCTAGTGAAGCTCTGTTGACTAGGGACCCATCAAGTGTGATCTATCTCGATTTATGGTTCTATTCGCATGGTGGACATTGATCAGAACACACATCGATGTTGTAAATTTTTTGAAATATAATTGATATTCTTGATAATCTTGATGTTTTAATACAATTAGAGCATCCCTTTATATAGGCATTAACTTTATGCTAAATAGGAAATACTAATACTAAACAACATAGGAACCTAACTTAACTAGGAATAAGAAATACTTGTAACTGGAAATAAACTAAACTCTAACACTCCCCCTCATGTTCAAGTCTAGATAA
This sequence comes from Erodium maritimum, assembly GCA_963921825.1. Lineage (NCBI taxonomy): Eukaryota > Viridiplantae > Streptophyta > Magnoliopsida > Geraniales > Geraniaceae > Erodium > Erodium maritimum. Next base: position 81,874,827 of record OY997588.1, on the reverse strand, counting down.
CAAATCTTGCACGTGAACGAAGAATAAAAATAAAATTTGAATTTCATTTTATTGCGTCACCACTGTGTTGTTGTTGCTGCAGACTAAAAAAAAATTCAACACTCCCCCTCACGTGTAGGACTGAACATCTACACGTGTACCATAACAGGAATACACGTCTACATATGGGTCATAGCAGAAATGTATGTCTGGTTATGGGTTTAAAATTTAATAAAGGGTGGAGGTAACAAATGGGACGATACCCAATACCGTTTTTTAAAGCCTAAGACGATCTGGAGCCATTGGCTCATACCCTGATTTTACGGACGCACGATTCAGCTTCGAGAAATTACACCATGTAGGAGCAATACATCTTCATGAAAGTCGCATAACGATAATGCGAAACAACTTCATGCAACTATGTCACATGACGATGCAAAAAATTCAAGCCACTACGTCGCATAACGACGGTGCGAAACAACTTTGAGAAACTACGTCGTATAACGATGGTGCAAAATATCTTCTAGTAAGCACGACGATGGTGCAAACCATGCTGATTTTACGGACGCACAAGAATGTGTGATTTTCAGTTTCAAGAAAATCACAAAAACCTTGAAATTAAACCAGAAAGAAGAAAATCAGCAAAAAAAAAATGGGCTGGACATAGCCAACCATCAGTATGTGAGTAGTAGCAGAAGCTGGCCGGTGTGAACAGTACCCTACATGAACAGTACCCCCATTGTACCCGGTCGAACCGGATGTTTTCGACGAAAGTTGACTTTTTGCTGGAAAAGTCAATCGATGACTCCGGGAGTCATTCGGGACCTTTCCGGGACCCAAAAAGCTTAGTCGTCGTTACGGTTAGCTTAGTTGGGTCATTTCCTTTCAAATGACACCTTTTGTGAAAAAGTCAAACCCGGGTCAAACTTGGTCGATTTTGGATTATTATCGAATAAAATAATAAGGGCTGAAATATTTTGGGGTAGGAATGGTCCCCACATGGACACATGTCCATGTTAGATTGGAAGGGAAGAAAAGGGGGTGAAAAGACCAAATGGTCCCCACATAAGGACAAAGGAGATAGAGGGGGGCTAAAGGACGAAAGGGACATTTCCACCTTGAGGATAAGAGCACATGGGAGCAATTTTTCTGCTCATTTCACACCTTGGTCGAACCTAGCTAGAGAGGAGAGAGAGAGAGCAAACCTCCATTGTTGTTCCTTGAGGCTTGAAGAAGAAGCAAGAGAAAGGAAGCTCCTTTCTAGCCATCTCTACACCAAATCCTCTCAAATTTACCTCATCTTCTTCATCTCTCCATTTCATAAAGGTTGATATGCTTTATTTCCTTAGTTGATGAAATTGGATTTGTGGGTTTGAGTAGAGATGACTTGAACTAGTGAGTTTTAAGTGTTGGATGGCTTAAATGTTAATGTTTGAAGAGGAGGTGGAGTTAGATAGAGAAATAACTTGATTTGAGTAGTTTTTGATGAAACCCACTTGGGTCTTGAAACTTTGGTTTATTTGAGGTGGAAATTGAAGTTCTGAAGCTTAAAATTGGTGTTATGGAGAACCTAGAACTAGTTAGGAGCTTGTTGGAGAATTTTGGACAGTTTTCCAACGACCGGAGGCTCGCCGGAGTTCCGGCCGGTCGCCGGAATCCGGCCACCGGTGAGGGAAATGACCAGCCATGGTCCGGCCACCCTTGGAAGGGACCGGCCATGGTCCGGCCGCCCATGAAAGGGACCGGCCATGGTCCGGCCGGCCGGTTGAGCCACACACGGCCATGTGTGGCCGTGGGGATCACATGGACGAGTTTTTGTGGTTTGGAATTTGTGACGGTCGTGGTTGGCCCCCGGGACGACGTTTTCACACCCAGAACGAATTATGGAGGTGATTCCTAGAATTTCGGAAAAACCGATTAGAAACTTGAATTGCAAAATTGGGAAGGCTCGAACCTCGGAATTTGTTTCCGTCAAGTGCATTGGAACAAGTAAACTTAATTAGGATGGTTAGAAACAAAAATGGGAACTTTCAGAGTCCCGAGAGACGTTTTCCCGATTCTGGGCGAAATGGGCCTCTTGGGCCCATTTTGACAAGTTGTGCAATTGGGATTAGTTTGGGTATTACCCTGTTTAATCCACACTTGAATTAGCATTAATTCGTGTTTTTCTTGTAATCTTAGACTTTGGACCCGAGCGTGACGGGAGATGAGACGGTTGGATCTCGTGATGTGGAGGAGGAAGCGAGCCAGGACGTCTACAGCTAGGAGTTGATCGTGTTTGCTTTTGAGGTAGGGATCGTAGCGAATACCGGTTGAATTACGGAAAGTTACTAGCATGCTTTTGGAATAATAATAATAACCGGAAAGGTCCTAGTTCGCATATAGGATGTGATTCACTAGAATAACTGCTTTCAATTACATTCATAACCGGACGAGTCTTAGTTTGCATGTAGGATGTGATTCACTATTTTAATCGCTTTCATCTCTTGGGAAATTGTCGTGCTGTTAGAATGGCCATGTCGAGCCTTAGGGTTGCGTGTTGATTGATGCCATAATCTTTGATTGACATGCATGATGTGTGACTAAGTGTCGGTAAGATTAAGAATCATGTTATGATATACTCGGTGTAGCATATTGTGGCTATGTGTGGGCAAGTGTGCCGTGTTTGTTGTGTTGTGAACCTTTGGTTGTGATATGATCGGGTGAGTGATAGACCGATTTGTGTGTTATGGTGAGTTGGCCCGGTTGGTACACCGTGGTCGAACTATGGCATTGTGATGCATGTTCTTCTCTTGATTTGTGTTCCAAGAGGGGTCGTGTCCGGTAGAATACCTACACTGAGAGAGTTTGTCGGTGTAGAGTATCGAGAACGAGGACGGTTCGACCATTGCCCGATGTCATGTGGTCCGGGAAGGCGTACGACCGAGGTATGTGCCGGTCCGTTATGCGTGAGGCCCCGATTCTACGTGACGGGAAGACGTCCGACTGAGGGATTTCCGGTCTGGGATGTTACCCCGAGTCTGTGTGACGGGAAGATGTCGGGACCGATGCTTCGTGTTCCGGTACGATATAAATGGTACGGGCTGCGATAGCCGGAGATGTTGGGAACTGTTGTGTGGATTATGTATTGTTCTACTGTGTGTGTTGTGCGTGCTGTTTGGCTTTGTGCGTTGTATTAATTGCGATTTTGATATTACGAGGGTGATTAGTGGTTGGTACTCGTTTCGTGGGCGTTGTTGATAGCTATTCTTTGCTAGTATGCCCTAATTGGACAGTTACTCGTGGTATTGAACTGATGTTCATAACCTTAACTACTTTTCCTACTAAGCGAAAGCTCACCCCTTTACCTTGTTGTGTTACAGGTTTTGAGCGGGACTTGGACTAGCATGATTCTCGGAGCTGGGGAGCTAGTGAGAGTCTTAGCTAGTGTTGTCTAGAGACGTACAGTTTTTACTGATTCTAAACTATTTATCTTTTTTTGTCGTTGACGAGCTGTTGACTCACATTACTATTCGGAGTTTTAACCTGCTTTTTGAGACCCTTTTTTATTAATTAACTGCTGTTATTATTTATCTTTTAATTCACGTCTCGAGTCCGGTCAAAATCGGATTTGGGACGTGACAAATGAACAGTGCTCGATATGAACAGTATCCGGTGAACTGTGTCGTCGATGAACAGTGATCGACGTAAACAGTGTCACAGATGAACAGTACTCGTGGATGAATAGTAGAAATTCCGAAGAACAATGCCTTGCCAAGCCGCTAAATCATATACTAACGAGTAGGTAAAGAAATAACCTACGAAAATCTAACCTGTGATCAACCAGGCTCTAATACCATGTAAAAATTCTGAAATATAATTGATATATTTGATATTCTTGATAATATTGATAATCTTGATGTTTCAATACAATGAGAGCATCCCTTTATATAGGGATTAACTATATGCTAAATATGAAATACTAATACTAAACAATATAAGAAACCTAACTTAACTAGGAATAAGATATACTTGAAACTGGAAATAAACTAAACTCTAACATATGTATCACTCCAACACTAAAGTAATATATAAGTCGCTTTACTTTTATTACTAACGATGATATATACATTTGGATGTTTACGATTGAACTACGGGCACTAAGACTAACAAGATGTAAGCCACCTTTCCTTGGAGTGGACCGGATTTCCTGGACCGTATTCCTCATGTTAAGGTCTCCCGTTGAGTCCTAACAACTTACGACAACCACCTATTAGGGTCTATGGCTCCTTGTTTCTGCTTGCAGGAAGCCATTTGGCCAAGAAACATAAATCCCCGGATAGATTTTTTCCCACGAAATTGGATGACAAATTCCTCAATCAAGATTCGTTGCCATTGAATGGCCTAATTTTTTCGAAAACTGAGAAAAATGTGCACCTTTTTGGACCCTCTAGGTAGTTACTTTCTTGGCCGAGGAATTTTCATTCCTCGGTCTTGAAAATACCGGCTGAGGATCCGTTTTTCTTGGTCTTAAAAATCTATTTACACCGAGGAAAATGGATCCTCATCCATGAGTTTTCAAGATTTTCGACACCGAGAAAAATGGATCATCGGCCATGAATTTAAATGATTCATAACCGAGGAAATCTAAATTCCCCGGTGTTGAATCCTTCAAACATGAGGATATTAAAATTTCTCAGTATTGAATATATCAAACCCGAGGAAATCAAAAATCTTCGGTGTTAAAACATTCAATACCAATTATTATAAATTTCAGCGGATTTGAAGGTTTCTATACCGAGGATTTTTGGTTTCCTCATGTTTAAATGTTTCAACACCAAGGAAATTTGTAATCCTCAGTATTGATATTTTCAACACCGAGGAATGTCCATTTCCTCGGGTTTGAATTTTTCAATACCGAGAAACAAAATAATTCCTCGATCAAGAGGCTTTTAGACGTGGTGTTATGTTGCCTAATAAGAATTTGTGTGAGGCTTAAAGCGTTAGTATACATGTTTATGGTGGAGGTCCGAGACTATATTGTCGGTCTTAAGGATTTGTTCCATATGATTACAATTGTCTACTTTGTGGAAATGAAGTTATTGGAACTTTTAGAAAAATGGGGAGAAATGGAGGCCCATACTTTAGAGGTGAGAAGACAAACCGACCATGTATATGCTCTGCTGGCAATCCTATAATCTGTCGTATCTAATTGATGATCCAAATTAGAACACCAATCTTCCTAAATTTAGTGATATATAATGGTCAAGAAGAACAAGTCACCAACAACAAAAAAAGAGTGCTACATACATCTCCATACATAGTAAACACATAAACATACGGCAGAAATCACATACGTTAAGTATCGAAACAAACTATGGTTATGCTAATTTGAGAAGTAGCTATTCAAAGTTGATCGGGCCACAAGAAAGCTCCCATGGCAAAAGCTCTCTTCTGAGCAAGTGTTCCCTCACAACGTATCCCGTATTGTTGCAGGAGCATCTCCACCTTCCACTCCTCCATCTTCTCGTAGTCTGACCTCGCGTACCTCGGATAATGCAGAGGCATTTGGAACTCTCCAGCTGACATTTTTATAGCAGACGCTTCAAAACCGTTGCTTTTGTTGTTGTCCAAGCTTTGATCTCCTAAACCGTTGCTTTTTTTATTGCCTTGATGTGCAAGAAAAATAGAGCTTAGAAACCCTTGTAAGAGCATATTGAAGTGAACCCAATTAGGAAGAAAATGAGAAGTACTCAAAGCAAGACTTTTATTTTTGTTTGGGGGGCATTTAGAGGGGAGAGCGAAGTATATATATAGAGGGAGAGGAGTTGTTGGCATTTAATCTAGAAAGGCCGGGAAGTTTCTTGAGACGCAAGGCAAAAATCAATTATAGAGGGCCAGCTATGGTTACATAATGGTAGCAGTTGTAGGTCGCTTTACATGCTCATAAATACGGCAACGTCGTAACCTTTTGTATGGTTCTCGATTGCCGACTCATTTTCTGGCTCTTGCTCATCAAGAATAAATGCCAAGGTGCATATTATTTGTTGTAGCTTTCTTTTCGTTATTTTAATACTCATCGCCAACAACAGCTTCCTACTAGTATCGGAGGTGAACGTTGTGGATGCTTTGGTAGAAGACTTTTTTACCGAAAAATGAAGTAGAGAATCAGTTAACTTCGGTCAAACGTTGAATAGGTATTTAGGGTGATTTCATTAACATTTTCCTTTTGGTTTTGTTTCTCAAACTCATGGTAAAAGTCGGGGATTACCGTTAACTCACTGTGGTTTTTTTATTATATAAAAAATACCTAGATTTGAAGCATTTTGTTAAAAAAAAATTCATAGATGAATGAAAAAAAAATGATAGCATTTTCTTGATAAAACCATCGTTTCTTTATGTATAAATCCACATGTTTTTTTATGATAAAAAAATGATATTGCAGTACTGATAATCTTTCACTTTCTGAACTGTTTTTGATGGCCAAAAGAGAAAACAGATACTTATTTAACATATTGACTTGTTACTTTACCAATAAAGCTTTTGTTTTTTATCAGCAAATTATATTAATACCTCGTTTTTTAAATAATGGAAGAAATAAAGGGAAAAAACTTTCAAACGAGTTTACAAACAAAAACATTCTCGAATAAGGATCTTAGAGGTTACCAAGCTTAACAATATGTCATATCCCATCAAAAGGGATGAAGAGGTAAATCTAGATAAAACCATGAACCAAACCAAATAACACGTTTGTATTATTATTCCATACGACATAAAATAAGTCTCTTTTATAAATCTTTTTTGAAACGGATAACCGGAGACTTTCATTAATACCAATAGGTAATCGAACAAAGCAGGATCGTGACCGTCCCGGGTTACAGATATATGTCCGAGCCGGCCGTAGAAGGTCCGGCGCTCATGGTCCCATAAAAAAGCCTACTTGAAATCGTAGACACAAACTCGAGACAACTCCTTACCAGCGTCTCAAAACAACGATACAGGAAATGTAAAATCCTAAGCAACGCAAGAAATAAATTGTTCCAGAAATAAAGTAAATAATGAGAAAACAAGTAAAATAATTGAGCTGTTGTTGCAGGCTGACCGGGACCTCCCAGCACTGGTTGTCCCGGGTCTGTAGGTATAGTCCGACATCAACTCCACCCACCCCTACCGGGTCGGGTCATCCCTGCATCGGAGGCTTCCTTGCCTCCGTCTGCTTCACCTGGTCCTCCTCAGTGATCATCAACGGGTGGTGATCGTTCCGGTAGATCTCGGCTTCTGGGGGATTCGATCTCTCAGGCTTAGGGGGCAGGCGATACGGCCACAGGGGCTGGAGAACTCGGTCGTGCATAGGCTCATCGCCACGTTGGTGCTTGGCAACTGAATCCGGCATCCAAGGGGACCTAGGACGCGCTCCAGCATGGTGACGGCGTGAAACTGGGAGAGCCATATCTGTTGTGGGGGAGGTAACGAGGCGGAGGAGGACGTCGGCGTGGTTGTTGGTGACGGCGGCGTCGATCGGATCTGACGAACGATGGTTGTTGACGAACGGTGGCGGCGTGGTTTTTGGCTAACGGTGGCGGCGACGAGGGCGAGGAGGCCGGAGAAGGGCGGCGGTGGTGATGGGAGAGGAAGGTAACAGCGACGACGGTAAACTTTAAGTAGAGTAGAGAGGAACCTCACTTGTAGGTGTGTAGAGAGGTTTTTTGGCCTCTATAAATCTTATAAAGGGAAAAGGATAGATTTGCATATACGTAACTTCAAATGATAGGACATAAGTGCTGATAAAAAGGGAATACAGGAGTGGAAAAGAGGTAATGGTAAATTGGAGATTTAATGGAGGAGAAGAAAACAAGTAGCCGGACCTGTTTTCTTTTTTGTATGTTCACCTAACTTGGACGATGTTGTGGAGTTGTTTAATTGGGAAAAGTTTGTGGTTTAGCTTCATTCTTGGTTTCACCATTTAAAGCCCATAGGATTTCAACTTTGTATTCCCCGCTGATGTAAATAACAAGGGAAGTAATACATAGTAGTTATTTAACTAGAGGAAAGGACATGTTTTTTTTTTTTATCAGTAATTTTTTATATTATAAAATCCAACGATTTCAAAGTGAAACCGAAGAATAAGGGTAAAGCACTCAGTACAAATACAACCAAGAGCATTGGCCAAGAAAGCACAGCGTCAAAACCAAAGAATTCCCAATAAGGGGAAAACTCAAACCAACATAAGTCTAAGACCAAATCTAACAATCAACAACTAAAGATTACAAACAACCACACGGCCCAAGAGCCACAAGGCCCAAACCAGAACAAAACCTAAATTTACAGGAAACCAAAAAAAGACCCTAGAAGCTTCTCCCCCACCTCGAGCCCCGCACCCGCCTGGAGCCACATCGACGCTGCGCCGGAACTCCAGCAAACACAAAGCACCCAACAGATCCGACCACCACCGACCGAACCGTAGGAACCACCACACCGAGCGACGAAGCGAAGAAGAAGCCCAAAACAGCCCCAAACACAGAACCCACAGGTAACCTCCGCGAAGACATCGAGACGCACTTAGACCCACAAACGCCACCCCACCCCTCACCCCGCATCGACTTATCTGAAACAGATGAAACCACAGCCGGCCAACACCAGACGGTAACCCAAAAGGGGGGCCAAGAACACCTCGGAACCCAAAGAAGTACCAAGTATCGAACTTCACAACCGAACCAGTAGAGCTTGAAGGAGTCTAGAGACTCGAAACATCTCACGGTGGTCAACCCCAACCGTGAGGCCCCGACCACGACGAATCGAGGAAACGAAGCTCTAAAGGGAAGGGAGGCAAGAAAATACATGTACCAGTAAGGGAGGAGGGTTAGAGGTGAAGCCTTGGCCGAGATCCAAACCCGCTCTTAGATATCGAAGACACGAGATCTCCGAAATCTCCCCGGCTGCCATCACAACCCGACGACCACGAGGGGAGAAGAAACGCCTCCTCACATCGGAGCAAAAACGACGAACAAGGGTCAGATCTGACGAAGGAAGTGGAAGATGGAGAAGGGGAACGCGATCTGAAGTAACAGAAGCCCAAAATCAAGGAGAATAAAGGCCAGAAAAGGAAAAATAGGAAGGGGAAAAGGCCACCGGCGACATCCTGACCAGGTAAACCGGTGAGGAAAATCGTCGGTGGCTGAAGTGAGAGCTAGGTTTTGGGGCTCTTTTCTTTAGAGAGAGGTTAGAGCAGGTTTTTATAGAGAGAAGTTATAATTCAAATAAGTGATTCCTAACTGATGAGGAATGGACGTGTTTAATTTCAATAACAAGTTTTTTTCTCTCTCGACCTGAGAGCCTGTCCTAGCCTTAGCCTGTTTTGTCGCTATGGAGCTTCCGTCTGCCGCTGCTGCCGCGCCGACTGGGCTTGTCATCTTTGTTGTCCCTGTGTTCGCCTATCCCATCCAATTGACCTCGCAGACCACGCCTGGTGTAAGGTTTAACTACGAGTGGGAGTGGGTGGCTTTTCCACAGTCATCGGTGCCTCTTCCCCTCCCCGACCGTTTTGTGATTCCGACACCCCCTACTCCGATTTCCATGCCCCTTCGTCCTCTCTCATCAGTCTCGCCTGATATTCATACGCCTGGTCAGCAAATCCTATCACCACCACCACCCCCTCTCTCTCTCACAGGTCTCGGCCCAGCCTCCTCTACTAGTGGGCTTTGTGATCCCAGTCCCGGCTTCGAGGGAGTTTTCGGGTTCTTTGGTCCGCAAGGATTACCCCCCCAACCCCCTTGGGGTTACTTTTTTTCGCCAGCGTTGGGAACAACAGAATTGAATGCGGCGGATCTCGGTGACTTCGGCTACAAGCCACAGGTCCTCTCCACAAGGGTCGAACCCTACCCCGCCCCTCGGGGCCCATCAGCGCCAAGACCTCGCTCTGGTGCCTAGGGGGCCTGCCGCCCGTTCTAGGGTTCCTTCTCAGCCAGGGCCGCTGCGTCCTCAGTCTCCTCGCCTCCCGGTGGGGACAATTTGGGACGTTATGGATCTTTCGAATGTAGTATCGGTCACGTCGGTAAAACCTCGATCTTGGGGTTGGACCCGTGATCGAGTTGGGATGCAGTGGAGCATGGTAGAGACTTCTTCACTTAGGGTTTCTCGACGCTGGGTGCGGAGAAGAATGTGGGAATGGATGCCAGATGTTGACTTAAGACCTGGTGACCCACTTTCCCGAGGGGTGACTGCTCTGGCTCTTACTAGGGATAGGGTTCGGCGACCACCGGCGTACCGTGGGGGTCTGCTGCATTATGCACCGGTGTACGGACCTCGTCCTCATCATCGTCGTTGGCACCTGATGGCTATGGATGGATGCACTGACCGCGGAGGAGCTCTAGGGGACGCTCAATTGCGGTTGTTGACATTGGACCCGCTACCTAACCCTGGATTACCTCGTTGTGGGGGAGCCGGCATAACACTGAACCTGTTACCTAATTTGGGTCCCCGGATTCCCGACCGGGATAATCACATGCAGGCCGGGGTAGGCCTCCCTAGGGGGTCCTCTACCTCCCTCACGGACTCATTGATACAAGGGATGGTCGGGGTTGGGAATGAGTCAGCTCTCTTCTGATTCGATTGATACCTTTCCGTCCTCCCATCCTGGAGGGTTAAGAGGTAGAGGGTGCGCCCAGCGAGAGGCGAGACCTGTTGAAGTTCCAACGCCCGGGTTTCTAGCGGGTGGGGCTGCTGGAGTTATGAAGAAGGGCACGTCTGGCGTGGCTTGAGATGACTTACCACAAGCGGGGATGAAGCCTTACCGGGAGGGATGAGGCATCGTAAGAGCATCAGGGACTAGCCCTGGGAGGGGTCCCCAGACGATGCATTGCCTCCCACCATCACCATTACTGTCAAGGTCCCTTAGGATCTCTGGTACCCCGTTCCCCCCACCCGTATTCTATCATTTCCCAAAGGGCGTCAAGTCAACACCGTCGATGTCGGTTATACTGTGAAAAGAATAGGGAACATTCTTAAATGCTCTTGCCCTGTTCTTTGTGGTCAGAGAGTCTCTGATGCACTTTATTGTCATTATCCAATTTGATTAATGAAAATCTGCACCTTTCGCTCAAAAAAAAAACTAGAGGAAAAATTCATCCCTCAGTTGCGTGAAAACTTATTCAAGTTATCCTCTTTAGTCTAAAAATTGTCCTTAAATTGACACGTTTAGCTGATCATTATTTTAAGTTTAAAATTAACTGATACCTATTCTGCAGTTACAACTTGTAACCAACCCCTTCCTTCCACTTTTCATCCATATTCTGTTAGTTTTTCTGAAATACCCAAAATACCCTTAGATACACAAATTACAATTTAACCCTTATTCAATAATAAATAAATATAACATTTAACTCTTAATTTCTTAAATTTATACTTGATGTATATATATTTTTTTCAGTAATTTAAAATTGTATTTAAAATAAAATAATCAAAAATGATTAAAATTTTCTTATTTATTTTCAAAATTACATAATAATGGTTTTATTTCATTAATTATTTATCTCTTTAATTTATATTATTTATAATTTTAATATTCTTTTTATTTATTTATTTATTTTCATAAAATAATAATAATTACTATTTAATAATTAATATTGTATCCTAAAATTAACACAATTAACACGAACAAACCAAGAAATTCATACAAAAAAAAAATCAGACTAAACACGATGAATAGCGAGACGAGCAGATCTGGAATTCACGAGATAGAACCGAGCAGATCTGAAAAAAAATTCCAGATTGGAAGGCATGAAGCCCAAACGTCGAGCAGCCTTAAACCACCCGAGCAGCCATAAATCCAGCGACACCCAGAGATGAGAGTCAACCTCCAACTAAGGTCGGGATGTTCTTCCATCACCGGAAACAGAGAGCACGAATGACGAAGGAGCAGCACGGGAGTTCACCGGATGACCCAAACTTTTGGTCGCATGAGGCGACGAGAACCCGTGCTCACCAGATCTCCTCGCAGGTCCTTCGTGCAAGAAAGAAGGTTGAGAAGAGGGGGAAGGATAAAGAAAAAAGGAGGGGGAGAAGAGGGAGATACAATACTGTCACCACCAGCGACGTCCATGGTCGATGGCCATAGCATATCCGACGGCACGAGGAAGGAGAAGAGGAGGCTTGTAGGCGGTGGCTAGGGTTGCAGAAGCACGAAACTTTAAGAGATAAGGTTTTTTTTTTTGCTTTTGACTTTAAGGGTTGAGTTCTTACATTTACATGGGTTTATTCAATTTGCTTGTACTCTTGCTTCCGTTTGTGATGAAATGTTGAGGTACCTACAAAATCATGTTCTCTCATTTGGTGATTTTGATATTGTATGCAAATTGTATGGAGATGGACAATTTTGTTTTCATTTTTTTCTCTAATTTCGTCTGTTAAAAATAATGATTTAATTAAAACATCAAGGTTTTATTTACAAATAAGTTAGGTTTAGGATTAGAAGGGTAGAGGATGTAAATTTGAGTAATAGTTAAGGGTATTTTGGGTATTTCAGAAGAAGTTTACAGAATATGAATGGAAAATTGGACGAAAGGGGTTTCTGGTTATGAGTTGTAACTTCAGAGTTGGTATCAGTAAATTTTAAACTTAAGGGTAACCATTGGTTAAACGTGTTAACTTAAGGATAGTCATTTGTAGTTTTCGCTTCAAAGTATCCAATCAAATATCTTATTTATCGTCCATATATCATTTTTTTCAAAGGGGGTTAAAACTAACAAAAATATGTAAAATGATTGTTTTATCCTCTTCTATTTCAAATTAACCTATCTGGTAAGTTAAAAGATTATTTTATCTCTCTTAATATTTATTTATTTTTTTAATCAGCAAAACAATATATAAATACCCGATTTTCAGAAAATGAAAAACGAGCAACCAGGGAAAAGCCCATACAGAACAAAGCGCCAAACTAGCTTTGGTCGTAACGAAAAACAACTTAGGACTGAACAAATCTTAGTCTCAAACCAATGAAGCGATGCTACAAGGATCGAACAAGTACAATGAAGGAGCATTCTTATGATAAGAACCTCATCAACCCAACAAGGGCGCAAACCATATAAACAAGGTCTAAAAACCATGTTTTACAAACTTTAAACGTGAAACAAGTAAATATAAAAAGGTATAACACCCGGATTTTACAAACATGAAGCGCAGAAGAGTATTGAAGGTCTTTAACTCGAATTTTTCAACTATTAAGCACAAAAGATACTGATATAAACCGAACCGACTACCTAAGAGCGTAGAACACCCTATCTCATCAGGACCATCAACCTGGCACACGGACTGAAAGACGGACACTAACACGTCGAGGGCCAACACCACAAGCGACAGAGACAACCCCGGAGGGTAGTACTCACCCGAACACACTATACCCAAAATACGATTCAGAGGGTAAACAACTAAGAGGAACAATTTCCCAACTACTCATCGGCGGCCAACACCTAAAACCGAAGAGTCCTAACCACGAGAGTGGGAGGAAGAAGTTGAATACTCAACATAAATAGATAAAGGTACAATGAGGGGACACAAATATTAATCAAATGATTTGGGATACTAGTACCAATAATACGAGGAATCACCATATCCACAATGATTAACACCTAGGAGATGAAGAAACGCGTTCCACGACCGGATCTGAAAAGAAATGCTAAGCCAACAAATGGACCACCAGACGCAGCTAGGACAATTCCACAACTAACAATAGACACTTCCAATGACATGAAAGAGGCTTCACAGACATCACCACGGGGAGCAAATCTACAGTAGAACCGGGAACTCCGGAGGCCAACACCTAAATCGGACCGAACTCCTTGAGACAGCTACAACTGCAACCATCAAGCCTCACGTGTAATAACCACTCCCGGTCAACGCCAGTCAAATCTGCGAAAAATAGGAAAATTTAAAATATTTCAGCAAACACTTGATTGAACCTAAATTTGACCCCGAGGGTCATACCGGACTTAATTTGACCCCGATATCGACCAAAGTGAGTTCCGGGGGACTCAGGGAAACTTTCTGATCAATTTCGGAAATGTTGACTTTTCGCTGGAAAAGTCAAACGAGCGACGTTTTGGTCCATTCGAGGACCGTTTTGGATCCAAAAAGCTTAGCCGTCGTCGCAGCGGTCTTAGTTGAGCCGTTTCCTTGTAGCCCGTGAAGTTTCGTAATTTCTTGGAAAAAGTGCCCGAAGGGTGGTCATGTATCCCTAGAGATGAGTCCGAAGGGTGGACTGGTGCGTTTCAACCGCGGCGGAGGCGGGTTAGCCCCACGGTGTATCAGGCCTTTCGAGGTCTTGAGTACGTCATTGAGTGGGCAGATGTCGAGGTAACGGGTGATGTCTCGTATGAGGAGACACCGGTTTAGGAAACGGATCCCCGAGAGCAGGTCCTGCGCGGAAAGGTTATCCGCTTAGAACGGGTGCAGTGACGGCACCCCGAGGCCGAGTCGACTTGGGAGCGCACGGACAAGGATCGCGCGAGGTGCCCCGATTTGTTCGACTTCGGAGGTACGTTTGTTTTAAATTTCGCCGACGAAATTCCTTTAAGGGGGGTAGATTGTAATAACCACTCCCGGTCAACGCTAGTCAAATCTGCAAAAAACAGGAAAATTTAAAAAAATTCAGCAGACACTTGATTAAACCTAAATTTGACCCCTAGGGTCATACCGGACTTAAGTTGACCCCGATATCGACCAAAGTGAGTTCCGGGGGACTCAGGGCAACTTTCTGATCAATTTGGGAAATGTTGACTTTTCGTTGGAAAAGTCAACTGAGCGACGTTTTGGTCCATTCGAGGACCGTTTTGGATCCAAAAAGCTTAGCCGTCGTCGCAGCGGTCTTACTTGAGCCGTTTCCTTGTAGCCCGTGAAGTTTCGTAATTTCTTGGAAAAAGTGTCCGTTCGGGGCCCGAGACGGCCGAATTTCGCGAATCTGACTGAAAAATATCTAGGAGATATTTTCCAAAAGGTGTGGGACCCATCTTGCCACATGTCACCAATGTGGTGGTGTTAGGTAACATTGAACAAAACAAAATATGGAAAGGTGGTGTTAGTTGTGTAAATATGATAAAGGTGGAGTTTTTGAAAAAATACAAAAGATGAGCCAAGGGTGATGTTCGGCCATATTGGAAAAAAATGGGTTTTTGGAGAGAGAAAATAGAGAGAGAAAGAGAAGGAGAAGAAGAGAGAAAAGAGAAGGGGGTGTTTGGAATTTTGGTTTTTCCCGTCGATCAAGCCGTTGGATCGTCTCAACGATAGAAGAATCGAGTTCACACCGTCATTCTCTACGGTGAGCACCTAACCGATTTTCGTTTTGTTAAGTTCGAATTTTAGGGTTTGAGTTTAAACGATTCAAATATGGTTGGGTTTTGGTTAGAATTGGTTTAAAGATGAAGGGTTTGAGGTTTGGGGTTCGTTAGGAACGTTTTGGGGCAAAAAGGGAATTTTTCCATTGTGGCCGTGTGGGGCCCACATGCCCGAGTATCGGGTTTTCGTGTTCGGGTGGTTTAGAACGTTCCCCAAGTAATTAATCTTCAACCGGATCGAAATTTGGAATTAAATTGTAATTGACGGGTTTAGAAACTTTAAACGCTAATTAATTGACTCGGAAGTCGGAATTCGATTCCGTCGAGTTCCTAGGAACCCTTGATTTATTCTAAGACTGTATAAACGAAAACGGGAATTTTCGGAGCCCCGGGAGGGCGTTTTCAAAACCCGGGCAGATTCGCCATGTCGGGCGAATCGGGCCTTTCCGGGTCCAATATTGACAATGTCGAGTAATTGGGAAGTTTGGGAGTGATCGACATTGTCGGGGTTGATTTTGGGCGTTAGGTTTATTAAAATTCAGCATTATGCCTGCAAGCTTAAAAGCATTTAAAATTGTGTTCTTTTAGATCGTGCTGCAGACCGAGGGAAGGGAAAGGTAGGCGAGTGACTGAGATCACGCCGAAGCTTGTTGGTTGGCTTTTGGAGAACACGCACGAGGTAGGGAAAAGTAGTCGGATCTCGGCCATGACTAGGGAAAGTTAACAGTAGAAATGCATGTGACACTGGGGTGTCATGGGTTAAGTGAGTTATCGAATATTAGAAAGGCGTGATACGGGAACGTAGCGAATATGGGAAACGCATGTGACACTTAGTAGTGTCGTAGGAGCAGAGAACTTAGCGATATTGGAATTACTGGAGGCATAGGACCATGCCCGGAGGTTGATTGTGAACTTATCGGTATTAGGAGTACTGGAGGCATATGACCATGCCCGGAGGTTGATTGTTTAATTTATGTCTTGGGTGGCCATGAGAGCCCGTGTATTATTGTTGGTGTCTTGGGTGGCCATGAGAGCCCGTACTTTACTGTTGTGTCTTGGGTGGCCATGAGTACCCGTGGGGTTGTCGAACTCGTGTCTTTATTGTTGGTGTGTCTTGGGAGGCCATGAGTGCCCGTGGGGTTGTTGAACCCGTGTCGTTACTGTCGATGTATCTTGGGTGGCCATGAGTGCTCGTGGGGTTGTTGAGCCCGTGAGTTATGGTTGGTGTGTCTTGGGAGGCCGTGAGTGCCCGTGGGATTGTTGATCCCGTGAGTTATGGTTGGTGTGTCTTGGGAGGCCGTGAGTGCCCATGGGTTGTTGAGCCCGTGAGTTATGGTTGGTGTGTCTTGGGAGGCCGTGAGTGCCCATGGGGTTGTTGAGCCCGTGAGTTATGGTTGGTGTGTCTTGGGAGGCCGTGAGTGCCTGTGGGGTTGTTGAGCCCGTGAGTTACTGTTGGTGTGTCTTTGGTGGCCATGAGTGCCCGTGGGGTTGTTGAGCCCGTGAGTTACTGTTGGTGTGTCTTTGGTGGCCATGAGTGCCCGTGGGGTTGTTGAGCCCGTGAGTTACTGTTGGTGTGTCTTGGGTGGCCATGAGTGCTCGTGGAGTTGTTGAGCCCGTGAGTTATGGTGGGTGTGTCTTGGGAGGCCGTGAGTGCCCGTGGGGTTGTTGAGTCCGTGTTTTACTATTGGTGTCTTGGGTGGCCATGAGTGCATGTGGAGTGCTGAACTTGTGTTGTTGCTGCTTGTTGAACTTTTCTTGTGATTGTGATTGTGCTTGCCCGAGGTTAGTGACCCGACTGTGTGTCGGGAAATGGTGTGGACTTTGGCTGGCTTACGTGACAGGGATCGGTAAGTTGCGAGCGTTCTTTGGCTGGCCTGACCGAGTTTGAGTCTCGGGAGGTTGCGAGTGTTCTTTGGCTGGCTTGACCGAGTTCGAGTCTTGGAAGTTGCGAGCGTTCTTTGGCTAGCCTGACCGAGTTCGAGTCTCAGGAGGTTGTGAGCGTTTTTAGGCGATGAGAGGGCAGCTCCCCTTCCGACTAGCTATCGGAAAAGCAGCGCTGTATATATCGCCAACAGGTCGACCGCCTGGAGCCTGACAGGGATTGGCAAAGTGCGTGGGGCAGGCTCGAGCCCAGCCGGTTAGCAACCGGCACTGAGCAGCTGACAGGAGTGCGATCCTTTGTGATCTTGTTTGGTGTGCGATCCTTTGTGATCTTGGGTGTTGCGTGGTGGTCTGTCGTGTCTTTGGAGGAGGTCGTCGATCGCTGTGTCGGGTCTACCTTACGTGTTCGAGTGTTGAGTCGGCTGAGGAAAGTATCAGTGTGTGGGTGTCGGTCGGGTTACTTGAGTTTGGGGATGGTGTTCCCAGTGTTGAGTTGGTTGTTGGTGTTACCGGCATTGTCTGCTAATTATGCCGTAGTCAGTCTGTTATCCGTGGTGGTGAGCGAACGCTCACCCCTAGCTACTTTTTCTACAGGTACCGGTCACAGGTTGGACTAGGTGAGCTTCCGAAGCTTGAAGAGCTGGGAGCGGAATTCTGGGTTTATTTTGAGTCTAGCGACGGATACCATACTTTTGTCCACTTGTTGGGACGTGTTTTAAGTTGTAAATATTATTTTGTTGAACAAATGGTGATTATAAAGTGTTTTAATGAAAAAGGGTTCAAAGTGTTTTATTGTTTTAAAAGTTCACGTCCTGAGTTCGGTTTACTGAAATTGGGGCGTGATAGCTTGGTATCAGAGCTCGAGGTTTCACACCTCGGACTGTACGTCAATTAGGTGGGGAGAGTCGAGTCGGTAAAGTCCCGTCGTACGTTGGGTACGCAGGTCGGTAACCGTGTGTAGACCCGTTGTGTTGTGAGTCCTGCTTGTGTTTGTGTGTATGTGCACTACAGGGTTACTGTCATACTGTTTGTGTGTTGCTGCGTGAAAAGTTTTTAAGCTGTCGCGACTCGACTCAGGGGTGCCCCTGTGGTCGAGCGTGATGGTTTTGACGTCAAGTGGGTACAATGTAGTTCGGGGACGCCTGGACTAGGTTGTAACTACCTGATGTTAAGAAATAGGGTTTGTAATGAAAAGGAGAAAGTTTTTTGAATTGTTTGGCCCAGTGGGCGTGTTGTGGAGCTTTGGTTGGCCCTGTGGGTGTGTGTGTAAGTTGGTTGGCCCGGTGGGCATGTGTGTAAGTTGATTGGCCCGGTGGGCGTGTTTGATTTTGTTTGGCCCTGTGGGCGTGTGTGGTTTTGATTGGCCCTGTGGGCGTGTGTGGTTTTGATTGGCCCTGTGGGCGTGTGTGGTTTTGGTTGGCCCGGTGGCCGTGGTTCGACTTTGGTTGGCCCGATGGGCGGGTGTCGTTGTCGTTGTTGTTGTTGTCGTTTGGCCGTGTTGGCTTATGATTGAGGTTGGGAGACTTGTGTTTGGTCTTAAGTTGTTGTACGTGGGTTGTTGAGTTGTTGGTCGAGTGTGTGCGTCGTCCAAGGTTTCTCTTTGAGGTTAAAAAGGAGTAAGGGTCAAGTTTAAGGCGTTTTTGGAAAACTGGCCTGCGCGAGAGTCACGGATCCATGACGGATCAGAGGGTTTTGGCCATTTTAGGGCCTTTTTCACGGCACTGTGACCCTAACCGTGACGGGGTCTGTCACGGGTCCGTGACCCCTGTCTTTTTCACCGTCTTGTTTACGCGGTTGTCGCGTTGTGTTTGCGTGACTTGGTGCACATTTGTGCGGTTTATTTGAGGGTTCCTTATGTGATCGGGTTATGGGGGTATTGATAGTGTGAGCAATAATGTTTGCTTAGTTGAGAGCGTGATCCCCGTCTTGAGGTTTCCCTACATGATCGGGTAATTGGGATATTGAGGTGGTGAGCAATAGTGTTTTACTGAATTGAGGACTTGTTTCCCGTGTCGAGGTTTATCTTACTTGAGCGAGTACTTGAGGTGTTGTTAGCGTGAGCAGTGTGACGTTTGACATCAGGTTTTGAGGTAGTGGTTGCCCTGGTTAGATCGGTAAGTCTTTAGTGCGTTACTAGTATGCCATAATCGAACGGGTGTCCGTGGAGGTGAGCATAATGCTCATCCCCTTTACTACTTTTCCCGCAAGGGACGAGTAGCGAACACTGGTTTGGTTGCGGAAAGTTATAAGTAAATGCGTCGAGGACCGTGTGAGGGTTGCACTAGACCTTACCGAGGTGACTAATGGAGTGGGTGTTCGGTCTCCGATTTGGGCGTCAGTTTTATTGGATGCCGGGATGTCACACTCGTTTGTTCGTCAAGTTGTGCTGAGAGGTTGGGGCTGAGTTTAGAGCCGTTGAGTCCACCCCTGCGTCCGGACATGCCGGTTGGTGGAAGGGTGGTGTTGACTAGGGTCTGTCGTGCCTGCGGAGTTGGAGAAGCGAACCGATACAGGAGGTTCGAGAGAGGGCTCAAGAGCCCTGATGCTGGATCGAGTCCTCACCCCGAGGATTCGGGTATGTTCGGAGTTGGTAAGCACGACGACGGTAGTGGAGCCAGGTTTTAGAGAGACCGCGAGGTTCCGTGAGGTTCGGCAGCGACTGAGCTTGCGCGTGTGTCCGTGGGAAGGATACTTACGGAATGACAACCTTTAACGTAATCTTGGGAATGGATTAGCTGGCGAAGTGCCGGGCTAATACCGGTTGTTACTGGCGACGAGCGATTTCAGGTGTTCTCGGATCATAAGAGCTTTAAGTACATCTCTTTCCAACGAGACCTGAATACGCGCCAGCGGCGATGGGTGGGCCTACTCGAGGAGTACGACTTTGAGCTACACTATTATCCGGGTAAGGCAAGCGTGGTTGCCGACGCCCTGAGTAGGAAGTCGGTCCCGAGTCTTACTAGCATATCAGTCCGAGAGTGGGACATGATATGGGAACTGGGCACGCTCGGGTTGGAGCTAGAAGAGGTTACTGGCGGTGTGGCCATGTACTTCTTGGTGATTCAGCCCACCCGGCTTGGCCGGGGAATAGAAGCACAGTCAGTGGATGTCGAGACGACAGAGGTCCGGGAGAGAGTTGTCGGCGGTGTTGACGCCAAGGACTGGGATCTTCGGGCTAATTGGGAGTTATGGTACCGCGGAGGGTGGTTCGTACCGCGTAACGGTGGGGGCGACGAGTTGCGAGAGTCGCAGCATTCGCGTCTGACAGTGCACGTGGGTAGCACTAAGATGAGCGCGACATTTGGTGGCATGTCTAGTGGAGCGGGATGCGGAGAGCGGTCGCGAAGTTAGTATCGCGATGCCTCACTCGTCGGCAGGTGAGAGCCGAACAACAGCGTCCCGTTGGATTACTGCAACCACTACGGGTTGCACAGTGGAAATGGGGGCACGTCACGATGGATTTCGTGAGCGATTAGCTGAGTTCGCCTACAACAACAGCTTTCAGGCCAGTATCATGATGGCACCGTTTGGAGCGTTGTATGGTAGGACGTGTCGGTCGCCCGTGTGCGGGGCGGAAGTGAGGAATGAGGGTTCACTGGGTCTAGAACTGGACCGAGAGACAGCTGAGTCGGTCTTGCCAAAGCGTGAGCGGTTGAAGACCGCGCAGAGTCAGCAGGAGCTATGCTGACAGACGGCGCCGACCTCTCGAGTCAGCAGTCGGTGGTCATGTATCCCTAGAGATGAGTCCGAAGGGTGGACTGGTGCGTTTCAACCGCGGCGGAGGCGGGTTAGCCCCACGGTGTATCAGGCCTTTCGAGGTCTTGAGTACGTCATTGAGTGGGCAGATGTCGAGGTAACGGGTGATGTCTCGTATGAGGAGACACCGGTTTAGGAAACGGATCCCCGAGAGCAGGTCCTGCGCGGAAAGGTTATCCGCTTAGAACGGGTGCAGTGACGGCACCCCGAGGCCGAGTCGACTTGGGAGCGCACGGACAAGGATCGCGCGAGGTGCCCCGATTTGTTCGACTTCGGAGGTACGTTTGTTTTAAATTTCGCCGACGAAATTCCTTTAAGGGGGGTAGATTGTAATAACCACTCCCGGTCAACGCTAGTCAAATCTGCAAAAAACAGGAAAATTTAAAAAAATTCAGCAGACACTTGATTAAACCTAAATTTGACCCCTAGGGTCATACCGGACTTAAGTTGACCCCGATATCGACCAAAGTGAGTTCCGGGGGACTCAGGGCAACTTTCTGATCAATTTGGGAAATGTTGACTTTTCGTTGGAAAAGTCAACTGAGCGACGTTTTGGTCCATTCGAGGACCGTTTTGGATCCAAAAAGCTTAGCCGTCGTCGCAGCGGTCTTACTTGAGCCGTTTCCTTGTAGCCCGTGAAGTTTCGTAATTTCTTGGAAAAAGTGTCCGTTCGGGGCCCGAGACGGCCGAATTTCGCGAATCTGACTGAAAAATATCTAGGAGATATTTTCCAAAAGGTGTGGGACCCATCTTACCACATGTCACCAATGTGGTGGTGTTAGGTAACATTGAACAAAACAAAATATGGAAAGGTGGTGTTAGTTGTGTAAATATGATAAAGGTGGAGTTTTTGAAAAAATACAAAAGATGAGCCAAGGGTGATGTTCGGCCATATTGGAAAAAAATGGGTTTTTGGAGAGAGAAAATAGAGAGAAGGAGAAGGAGAAGAAGAGAGAAAAGAGAAGGGTGTGTTTGGAGTTTTGGCTTTTCCCGTCGATCAAGTCGTTGGATCGTCTCAACGATAGAAGAATCGAGTTCACACCGTCATTCTCTACGGTGAGCACCTAACCGATTTTCGTTTTGTTAAGTTCGAATTTTAGGGTTTGAGTTTAAATGAATCAAATATGGTTGGGTTTTGGTTAGAATTGGTTTAAAGATGAAGGGTTGAGGTTTGGGGTTCGTTATGAACGTTTTGGGGCAAAAAGGGAATTTTTCCATTGTGGCCGTGTGGGGCCCACATGCCCGGGTATCGGGTTTTCGTGTTCGGGTGGTTTAGAACGTTCCCCAAGTAATTAATCTTCAACCGGATCGAAATTTGGAATTAAATTGTGAAAGTTGTAATTGACGGGTTTAGAAACTTTAAACGCTAATTAATTGACTTGGAAGTCGGAATTCGATTCCGTCGAGTTCCTAGGAACCCTTGATTTATTCTAAGACCGTAGAAACGAAAACGGGAATTTTCGGACCCCCGGGAGGGCGTTTTCAAAACCCGGGCAGATTCGCCATGTCGGGCGAATCGGGCCTTTCCGGGTCCAATATCGACAATGTCGAGTAATTGGGAAGTTTGGGAGTGATCGACATTGTCGGGGTTAATTTTGGGCGTTAGGTTTATTAAAATTCAGCATTATGCCTGCAAGCTTAAAAGCGTTTAAAATTGTGTTCTTTTAGATCGTGCTGCAGACCGAGGGAAGGGAAAGGTAGGCGAGTGACTGAGATCACGCCGAAGCTTGTTGGTTGGCTTTTGGAGAACACGCACGAGGTAGGGAAAAGTAGCCGGATCTCGGCCCTGACTAGGGAAAGTTAACAGTAGAAATGCATGTGACACTGGGGTGTCGTGGGTTAAGTGAGTTATCGAATATTAGAAAGGCATGATACGGGAACGTAGCGAATATGGGAAATGCATGTGACACTTAGTAGTGTCGTAGGAGTAGAGAACTTAACGATATTGGAATTACAGGAGGCATATGACCATGCCCGGAGGTTGATTGTGAACTTATCGGTATTAGGAGTACTGGAGGCATATGACCATGCCCGGAGGTTGATTGTTTAATTTATGTCTTGGGTGGCCATGAGAGCCCGTGTATTATTGTTGGTGTCTTGGGTGGCCATGAGAGCCCGTACTTTACTGTTGTGTCTTGGGTGGCCATGAGTGCCCGTGGGGTTGTCGAAACCGTGTCTTTATTGTTGGTGTGTCTTGGGAGGCCATGAGTTCCCGTGGGGTTGTTGAACCTGTGTCGTTACTGTCGATGTATCTTGGGTGGCCATGAGTGCCCGTGGGGTTGTTGAGCCCGTGAGTTATGGTTGGTGTGTCTTGGGAGGCCGTGAGTGCCCCTGGGGTTGTTGAGCCCGTGAGTTATGGTTGGTGTGTCTTGGGAGGCCGTGAGTGCCCGTGGGGTTGTTGAGCCCGTGAGTTATAGTTGGTGTGTCTTGGGAGGCCGTGAGTGCCCGTGGGGTTGTTGAGCCCGTGAGTTATGGTTGGTGTGTCTTGGGAGGCCGTGAGTGCCCGTGGGGTTGTTGAGCCCGTGAGTTATGGTTGGTGTGTCTTGGGAGGTTGTGAGTGCATGTGGGGTTGTTGAGCCCGTGAGTTACTGTTGGTGTGTCTTTGGTGGCCATGAGTGCCCGTGGGGTTGTTGAGCCCGTGAGTTACTGTTGGTGTGTCTTTGGTGGCCATGAGTGCCCGTGGGGTTGTTGAGCCCGTGAGTTACTGTTGGTGTGTCTTGGGTGGCCATGAGTGCCTGTGGGGTTGTTGAGCCCGTGAGTTATGGTGGGTGTGTCTTGGGAGGCCGTGAGTGCCCGTGGGGTTGTTGAGTCCGTGTTTTACTGTTGGTGTCTTGGGTGGCCATGAGTGCCTGTGGAGTGCTGAACCTGTGTTGTTGCTGCTTGTTGAACTTTGCTTGTGATCGTGATTGTGCTTGCCCGAGGTTAGTGACCCGACTGTGTTTCGGGAAGTGGTGTGGACTTTGGCTGGCTTACCTGACAGGGATCGGTAAGTTGCGAGCGTTCTTTGGCTGGCCTGACCGAGTTTGAGTCTCGGGAGGTTGCGAGCGTTCTTTGGCTGGCTTGACCGAGTTCGAGTCTCGGGAAGTTGCGAGCGTTCTTTGGCTAGCTTGACCGAGTTCGAGTCTCAGGAGGTTGTGAGCGTTTTTAGGCGATGAGAGGGCAGCTCCCCTTCCGACTAGCTATCGGAAAAGCAGCGCTGTATATATCGCCAACAGGTCGACCGCCTGGAGCCTGACAGGGATCGGCAAAGCGCGTGGGGCAGGCTCGAGCCCAGCCGGTTAGCAACCGGCACTGAGCAGCTGACAGGAGTGCGATCCTTTGTGATCTTGTTTGGTGTGCGATCCTTTGTGATCTTGGGTGTTGCGTGGTGGTCTGTCGTGTCTTTGGAGGAGGTCGTCGATCGTTTTGTCGGGTTACTTGAGTTTGGGGATGGTGTTCCTGGTGTTGAGTTGGTTGTTGATGTTACCGGCATTGTCTGCTAATTATGCCGTAGTCAGTCTGTTATCCGTGGTGGTGAGCGAACGCTCACCCCTAGCTGCTTTTCCTACAGGTACCGGTCGCAGGTTGGACTAGGTGAGCTTCCGAAGCTTGAAGAGCTGGGAGCAGGATTCTGGGTTTATTTTGAGTCTAGCGACGGATACCATACTTTTGTCCACTTGTTGGGACGTGTTTTAAGTTGTAAATATTATTTTGTTGAACAAATGGTGATTTTAAAGTGTTTTAATGAAAAAGGGTTCAAAGTGTTTTATTGTTTTAAAAGTTCACGTCCTGACTTCGGTTTACTGAAATTGGGGCGTGACATCACGATAAAGCAGCGGAAGCCAGAACTCCATCCACAGAGGATGGATCTAGCAATGAAACGGCTAGAAGCCGAGAATCGAGGCAAGATAGGAGAAGATCTGACGACTAACTCCAACGAACGAACCTCTGAAAGCGAGAGAGGTCAGAAAAATCCAAAGAGCCCAACGACGATCTCCAAAGAGCCTCCTCAGTGCCATCGTTCTATTGGAGTCAGTTGTGGCATTTATGGAGGGGGTCAAACAACAGTTCGTCATCTCCATATTCGTAGCGGTCACGTTCATCCTCTACAATCATGTTGTGTAGAATGATACAAGTGTGCATGATATCAGCCACAACGAACTTGCTCCAAACACGAGGGGAACGGGAAATGATGTGCCATCGTGCTTGAAGAACTCCAAATGCCCGTTCATTATCTTTTCGAGCACCTTCTTGGACCTTAGCAAATAATTTCTGTTTGTTAGTATATGGATGCCGAATAGACTTTACGAACCGACTCCATGATGGGTAAATGCCGTCCACCAAATAATAAGGCCAGTCGTACCGATGGCCGTTGATCTCGTACTCCACGGCATCGTGGAACAAATGGATGTTGTTGAGGACGTTGATATACTTGTTTGACCTAGCCATCCCGAAAAAAGCATGTCAAATTCATAAATCACGGGACGGTACAACCTCAAGCATAATGGTACTTACCCCGTGGTGATCTCCCTTGTCATTGGCTTCTTTGCGATGTGTTTGGGCAATTCTTCCACTTCTTATGCATGCAGTCAAGACTCCCAATCATGTTGGGGAACCCTCGATTATACCCTTCTATGAGTAATCGGGCCAAGTCCTCTAGTGTGGGTGAACGCTCGTACTTAGTCCCGAATACCTCAATGATGGCCTTGAAAAATCTGTGTAAAAATTCGAGTATTGTACTTACTCTAATGCGTAAGGTTTCGTCCAACGAATCGGCCAAGCACCCATACGCAAGCATCTGTATCGCGACAGTACACTTCTGGTGCGTTGATAACCCCAACTGTCCCACAACGTCCGGCTTCTGAACGAAGAAACTGTTATGCTCCGCTACCTTGTCAATCACCCGTTCAAAAGGTGGTTGGCACATACGGAACCGACGCCTAAACATAGCGGGCCCATACAGGGGCTGATCGGCAAAATAATCATTCATTGGTTGGTCGCGGGCTTCGAGATGACCTCTGGTTATCTCTCGTCGGGAAGGTTCCCCACATTCGATCCTCTCCCTCGCAGGTTGATCCTTGACATTATTCTCTGTATGCCTCTCTCAACCCTTCGCCAGAGTCGTTCTTCAACTACAAGCATTTGCACTGCCAACTCCTCATATGATGGACCGTTATCGGCAGACATTCTGTAGCGAGTTTGAGGAGAGAAACTCGGTACAAAAGAGTGTAGAGAAGTTGTAGAAGTGTTGGTGGTTTGAGAATGGGGTTGGGGGTATTTCCGGTCGTTGTCAACGGTCGGAATTTTTTTCTTCGAAATGCCACGTGTCACGCTATGATTGACTAACGCTGCGACCTAGGTCGAACGACCCGCAACCCGTATTTCCGGGCCGTGAGTCGCGGGCCGCTGAACGAACCACATTTTTGCGGTTTGCGGGCCATAAAAACGACGCACTACAACACGTCGTCCTGCATCCTGTGAAACATAAAAATACGGTTCGATTCGCGGGTCGCAACTCGGGCTGCAGCGTTGTGCGTGCTCTAAAACAGTGTTTACTTGAGATGCGTTTGATTGATCTTCTGATACTCAGCTCCTTTGCTGTTCCGTGTTTTCTTACCCGTGCTTACAGATTCAATGCAGCTCACGAATTCTATAGCGTGACCAACGGTCACCATTCTTCAGCGTCAAGGAACGCACCTGTGTCTCACACGTGTCTGTCCTTCAAGATCTGCTAAACGACGTCGTTCATCTGAATCAAAGTCTCATTTTAACTTGTTTGCTCAACGGGATATAGTGTAACTCCAACCGGGGCGAGTTCGAATGACACCGACATCCAAACACTCCCTTGGAACTCCAAAACCCATAGTAACGAATCAAATTTCTGATCCCAAAACCCTCTCCCTCCCTCCCTCCACGGGAAAAAAAAACCCTAATCCAAACCCTCCGGCTCCGGGAGCGCCAAGACCAAAGTCAGCATTCCACCAATGTGTTCCACAGTGCTCCGATGTCGCGTCGTTTCGATCTGGTCCAAGAACGGAACCAATAGCCGATTCTTGTCCTCAGACGTATCTTCCTCCGGCGCCAATCCTCCTGCTCCGCCCGCGCCTGCTTCAACCGCCGGTGCGGGGAAGAAATCATGGAGATTTCTCCAGTACGGACTGATCGCCTCGCTCACCGGAGCTACTGCTGCTGTTGGTTACGCCACTTACGGTTTGCTGCTTAAATCCTAAGGCATTGTGAATTATATGCTTTTTGGAAGCACGAATTTTGGTTTTAGATTTTCATTTTGTCCGTGTTGGTGATTTTTGATGTTTTTGTATTGCTTCTGTTGCGGTTTTGCAGCTTATTCCGCTGATGAAATCCATGAGAAGACAAAGGCTATTCGAGCTGCAGCCAATCATACCGTTGGTGAGGATGCTTCTGCAGTTGATGTGAGTACTGATCATGCAGCCAATCTATTGATACTTCATTTTGTCTTCGATATTCTTTAACTTAAATACGCCCGCCCTTGATTGTGAACTTTGAATTATCAATGAAGTATGCATCGTGAAGTCGGTATTACTGTAGTTATAAACTAATTGAATAAATATGCTGCTGCTCAGGACATTTTTGCCATCATGTAGCCTAAAACTGAACTATATATATGTTTTAGTTACATGATGATGAAGATGAGTAAAAAAATATACATTCTCTTAGTTGTGAGTATGGTTACTAATTTGGAATTGCATGATGATATGTCTCTTAAATAAAAATCACTTCTGGATTTCTGTGATGGTTGTCCTAATGTTTGGCAATCAATCTCTTGTGCAGCAAGTTGAAGGTGCAGTCTACTCTACTGCAATGTCAGGTGCAGTGTCCTAACTGTGTTTTACTTTTGTTCATGGAGTTTAGTTTCTTATCTGTTTTTTCTATGGATTTTAGCTATATAATTGAACTAGCCTTTTTCTTGGTATGTACTTGTTGAAAATTTAATTAAAAAGTTGATGTTGTTATCATGTTGTACAAAAGCACGACCCTGAGGATAGTGTCTAATATGGGTCTGACTTGTCTTGCATGCTTCATTAACAAGTACATTATTGCAGTGAATGTAAAATGAATTTTATATTTTTAAAGAACAATGTTCAGCTTGATAGAATAGTTGTCAGCTCCTTTGTTCTAATCCATAGAACTGTGGTAGCAATTGCCTAAAAATGAACAAAAGCCTTTACTTATTATGTTTGACATGAAGAGATTTTGACCAAAAAAAGGGTACTACATCAAATAAGTTGTATATGAAAAAGATTGAAAGAGAGCTGTGTTACTGGTCTTGAACAGTGGTAGCCATGGATAAATTTAGAACATATTCATAATGACAATGTATCTGAATTTTTTACTTATTTGTACATGTTTTTCACATCATCTGTAGATAAGGTATGTTCGCAGATAGTAGATAAATTTCTGGTTCGAATGATAGTATGTTTGTTTCGTCACCATTTCTGTGCCGTTCTGGCATTTTTTTATTGCTGTATGTGTCCATGAGAGTTTCTCCTTAGAAACCAGATTTGCACTCATAGACAGTGCTGCTAAGAATGGAAATATATGCTAAACTCCATTGCCTAGTTCACTAAACTCATATACACCATCACATAACTGGAACTGGACTTAAACTTTTCACTTGATGTGGTTGATGATGTGCAACTCATTCTTCTCATGCATACTTGGCCATCAATGCTCTGAAAACCTTAATCAAATTATTATTAATCATGTATCAATAATTTTTCTTCTGTTATTTCAGTTTGTGCTAAAGCAATTGACCTTTACTTGGATCTTCGTAGACGAATTGAAGAACATGTTCAAGTGAGTACTGTAGCCGATATATGCTAATTTCCATTCATTTCCTAGACCTTTTGCTTCTTCTGATTCTGTTCCCATCATTTCATTTGTCTAATCGACTGTAAATTTCCGTTGGTTTATTGTTAAGACTTTCGCTGAACCAACATCAACCAAGCTTCTTCCTGATCTGCATCCGATGGAACAGCATGTCTTCACACTTGTTCTAGATCTAAGTGAGACACTAATATGCACTGACTGGAAGGTATGACTTTAACTTGCAATACCTCACTTTTATTTTAATTCGTTTGAACCATTGAGACCTTTTATTTGGTATAAAATTGTGTGGTCACTTAGAACTCTCCTTTTCTCTCTGTATGCAGTGATTTTCAAGCAGGGGTTCTTCACCTCTTTTGCTTATGTGTTCATGTTCGAAGCCTGTTTTATGCAGTTTACTTGTATGTGTCTGAATATGATACTACTGGATTTTGTTGTGTTATACTGAAAATTCTCCTATTTGTATGTTAAGCGCGAACGAGGCTGGCATACGTTCAAAAGACCTGGAGTTGATGCTTTCTTGGAACAATTGTCTAAATTCTACGAAATTGTTATATACTCGGACCAGCTGAATATGGTAATTTGCGTTGATGTGCTATTTTCTTTATATTCAAGTTCATGTATTAATCTGACTTCCTACTGGATGTTCTAGTTTCTTATATTCCAATTACTATTGGTGTCATCGTCTTTTTTTTTCTGGTTTATGCAGTATATTGATCCTATTGTTGATAGGCTGGATCAGAAACAAAGTATAAGGTACCGGCTATCAAGGGATGCCACCTGGTATCATGATGGAAAGCATTATAGGGTATGTTATGGTTATCTGTCATTATCTACGTGAACTGGTTTGTTCTATTTGTTGCTGTTTTGCTGGCTTTAATTTATCCGGTGGCTTTAAATTGTTCTCTTATACTGAGAACATAAATAATGTCTTTGATTCTTGCTAATTGTGTTTGCTGTTCTACTGATAAGAAACCCTGTTGTGTGACCATTCCAATTGTGTGTGTTCCCCCATAGCTTTTGTCCTATGTGCAGTAGATCTGAAAGTTCTGGTTGATGTCATGTGTGTTTGTATTGAAATGTTGTGAATCAGTGGAAGGTCTCTCCAGTGCTGATAGTTGTTCTAGGTGACAACCTTCTCTGCAATGTTGAGTCATGAAGTTTCAAATCTGGAATGCAGTGAATGCTGTATCTAAATCACATTTTTCTTTGTGACTCATCCTCTCTGTGGTAGTTTTTTTTACGGTTGGCAAGGTATCCGTTTGATTGAATTGCGGGTCTAATATTTAGGTATTGACAAATAATTAGATATCGCATAGAGGAAGTAGATTGCAATTTTTCTTATCTCCCTTCAGATGAAAATGAAACTTATCTTGATGAATCAACTCTTCTTGTATGTGTATGTAATTGTAAGTATATTGGACCTATTTGGCCCTGCACAATGACCAATGTGCCTAGCACCGTTGATCTGTGTACTAGATCTAGTCATGTTGAGACACTCGATTTTCTGTTGCAGGACCTCTCAAAGCTTAATAGAGATCCTGCGAAAGTTATGTATGTTAGTGGACATGCACTAGAATCTTGCCTGCAGACAGAAAATTGTATCCCAATTAAGCCCTGGAAGCTCGAGGCTGATGATACAGCCCTAGTGGATCTAATACCGTTCCTTGAATGTAAGCATCTTCAATTTTAACATTAAACTAAAACAGTTTGGGTTCATTTAAACAACGCTTGCTTGTCCTTCTGGTCAAGAGCTTGAACTTGGGTCTATGAGACCACGGTTCATGTCCCAACAGCGGTATCTCTGAAGCCTTAATTCTCCAACTTCGCTGGCCCTCTTTGGGCTTCCCAACCTTAAGTTGGGCTTCTTTGATCTCTACCAACTCTTTGTTGGGATGGTCTTGTGCTCAAGTCTCGATACATTTAAATAATTGCTTATCAAAAAAATAAATGCGATCTCCACCTCATTTGCACGCAGATGTTGCCCGCCACCCCCCAGCTGATATTAGAGAAACACTAAAATCATATGATAGGAATGACATTGGAAAGCAATTTATTGAGCGTTTTAAAGTGCATCAGGGGTAAGCTACTGTTTTTATTATATATTGATTACTATTGTTATCTGGTCATTTTGATTTGTTACACATTTTAATGTTGGACCCCGCCCCCCTGTGGCAGCAGGGCTTGTGGCTAATTCGACACATTCATTTCTTTAAAAAAATGATGGGTCCATACTTGGCTGTGATTCCAATTATGTAATGGGAACAAGGGCAAAGCTTTTTATTCTACCGGTCGCTTAGATATGCATGCTTTTTATCTCATGGTTTTAACAATGCCATGTGTGTCTTAATTTGGTTCAATGGCACTTCAGGCGAACAAAAGAGCAGAAAAAGAGATTATGGTGGAAATAAATAGACGGTGGATGTAAAATTACATTACTAATTTGGCGTAGAAGATGGATGATGCGAGAACAGAATGTTTTAGAAGTCGAGATTCATCCGAAGTTATACTGGGCCAAAGATTCGGGCTTGGATACTTTTTCTTGTGTCGTGATGACATGAAACCATACAATATGTACAATTTTTTTCTAGTTATTCTATTGTGCAGATTCATATATAATTACACAAACCAGAGAGGTCTTTGACTATAACTGTTTTCTTGGCATGGTCCAATAGCATTTGTATCAGGAATTTTTTTTATCAGCAGCTTTTTTTTTTATAAAAACCAAGCTTTCAAAGTGAAGTGCAAGGCTAAGGGTAAACCCTCGAAAGAGGATACATACAAACAAATGAGTCCCTACATAAGAGTCCTAGACTAACCGAGTATGTATCCTAAAACCACCCAACCATGGACTAACATTCACAGTCTACAAACTAGATAGGAAGAACTAGTACAACAGTAGCCAACAAGGGCAATACAGAACAATTAAAACAATACAACCAACTACCAAGCTAACCAATCCCCTCCGGCAAAACAAGTGAAAACCAACCTACCAAACGACCTCAGAGTTAAGAACCGGAGGGGAAGGAACCAACAAAGACTCCAAACAGCAAGTAGAAACCCCACTTTACAGCAACAAACCAGACCAACCCTTCAGAAGCACAACACACACAAGTCTCCCTCCAAACTCACTAGGAAACAAAGTCCCCGGCACACCAATGGCCATCACCAAACCGGTAGAGTAGATCCCAAATTGATCTGAACAGGTCTATAATAGAGGCTCACAACCAAAATCTCGACCTCGGAAATGAGTGTCGAGTTTACACCAAACGTGGTCGGAGAAGGAGACCTGCCCAGACCGAAAAAGGAAGAAGGGAGACAGAGGTGTAAGGAACAAACCTCTCGTGCAGCGTCCGAGAGTGACGAGCTAGACCCAATCCCCAACAATCTTCACCAGCGAAGTCGAAGAAAGTGTCCCACGTTGAATCAGAAGCCGACCGTCGAGATCTAGGAAGTGAAGAAGAAGTAAAGGCCACCACAGCAGTAGGCGAGGCCCAAATCTGCGACAATCCATACCAATAGTGGGAAAATCGTCCCACAGTCAGATCCGAGCAGCCCCAACCCTCCCGACCCGGAGAGAAACACCGCCGACCATCAGATCTGAAGCAGGAGAAGGATCTGGTGGTACTGAAGGAGGGAACAACAAAAGGAAAGAAAAAAGGTGAGTGGAGGGAAAAGGAGCGAAGGGGAGAGAAGAGGCGACCTAGTACCGGCGAGTTCGACCGTAAATCTGAAGCTACTAGGGTCAGCGACTGAGACGGGCCCCGTTATATATTGGGTTTACTATCACGGTACTGAGAACTATCTCGATGAATTCGTAGTCTGATCTTGGCCGCTTGGCATTATTAAAAACATCCACTATGGGGCCTGTAATGGAACCCGGATTGTTTATCGGAGGTTGGCCTTATCCCATTGCATCGAGGCACTCTCCATTTTTTGTCGAAGTTTCCTCCCTAGCTTTTGATATTGGAGGCCGTCTATGACGCCACCCTGATCTTTGATGAGCGGCCTAAATGGTTGTGTGGAAGGTTGTAAAAAACGTTAAGCATTAATCGTACAAAAAGAAGTCTTAGACTCTAGAAGAGGATTAATCAGATTTTTTTATTTTTTATTATATATATTATCAAATTTTGTATTATATTATATAAAAATATTAATAATATCAAATACTAAATATAAAAAAAATATAATCATTCTACTAATTAAAAGTATCATAATTAATAAAATATAAAGTTTTAAATATTTATCTGAATTTGTAAAACCAATCAGACCATAACTGATTAATTATCACTTGAGACATTCTTAGAGCATGTCCAATGGTCGTGGTTTCGGTGTCGTTACAACGCCTACAACGGCTCTTGCAATGGTTCTTCGACGCGGGAGGTATTGCAGCACCGCTCGTTGTAGTCAGTCACCTCTGTTTACTACAATGACGGGACACCTAACGACTAGTCGTTGTCCCAATGGTGACACACGTGGCAGTGACAAACACTCACAAAAGACCTAATTTTTCTATAAATACATTATGACCCCTACACAAAACTCGCACCTCTTCTACTCCATATTTTTCCAACCTCCCTTCAATGGCCAACCCGAGGCAATTTGAATTCTTCCTCAAAAATATAGAGTTGAACGAGCAAGAGTCAGCAACACCCAAAGACGAGCAAAACTCGCACATCGAATCCAACTCCTCCCTCCTCCAACCTACCCAATCGGAGCCGTAGTCGCAATTCAACCCGCTCCACAATTTCTAATGGTCGTCGTCGCAAATCCTCAACGAGCAACCTTCCCAATCTGCTCTGGCTAAGCCATCGAGGAGGCGGGCTAGCAAATCAACATCTAATGCACCTCCGAGGCTGAGATGGTCCGTTGAGGAGAAGGTGCGGTTCACAAAGGCGTGGATCAACAATTCGACCGATAACATCAAAGGGAAGTCCCAGAGGAAGGATGCATACTGGAATAAATTTGGGGCCGAGGTCTTCTCGTTGAGGAACCCAGGCGACCTAAAATGGGGGTGGAAGCAATGCAAGGACCACTAGCATAGCTGAACAAAAAAAATCAGCAAATTTCAAGAGAAGTATACATAGTTTACGAACATGTGCCAAAGTGGGAGGAACGATGCTTAAATTATGGCGGTAGTAGAAAGGGCTTACAGGGAGGAGGAGGGTCACGAGTTCACTTGGAAGCATGTTTGGGACATCGTGAAGATGGAACCCAAGAAGGATATGAAGATGTACCCGTAATGTCAAATCGACATCGAGGAGCCAGAACCCGACGCATTAAGTGAAGCAATGAAACGTACAAGGTTGGACGAAAATTACAACTACACATCCACCGACGGAACCGAGCACAAACACAAGTTGACCTCATTTGTATGGGAGGAGCGTCCGACCGAACAAAAAATAGCTAAAGCCAAAGGCAAAGGGAAACAAGTGGAGGCAGAAAAAGAAGTGGAGAAGAGAGAGGATGCAAGGAAAGTTGATTGATACTTCGAACGAAATGCGCAAGCAAGATACCTCCAACATGCCCGCAGAAGAACGCAAGTCTCGTGCCGTGATTATGGAGAACATCGATCGACGCTTGGGACAACTTTGATTTAACATCGTATTAATAAAATTAGATGTCCTTGTCGTTATTTTTTATTTTCTCGCCTTGTACGCATTTTCAACACATTTTCATTAATAAACAAATGATTTTTTAGATTCTTTTTTATCGATTTTTTGGTGCCTTGTTTTTTGTTTAAACACACTATTCGAGAAATATTGTGTTGTTGCGTTGCCACTGCAACACCGACTCCGAGCCCTCCCCTCCTTATAAAATCATCTCCCTCTGTATTCATCCTCACACCTCTCTCTCAAATTCTCTCATCCTCCTTCTTTCCTTCTTTTCCATGGTTTCGTCTTCTTGGGCAAGTGGTCTAGTATGATCGGCAGAGGAGAAAATGCATTTGGTGGTACGTGGCTTGACGTTTCCGAGGTCGGGGGAAAGTATTGGGAGAAACTCTACCTCTCTTTCGTTGCCACGAGAAACAAAGATTGGCATGTATGGACGCAGAAATAGATGAATGATCGTTTATTCATTTTTGGAAAGACTAGTAAAAAATGCAGGCACTTTGACAAGATCTCCCGGGACCGTCTTAACAATCCTAGACCCGGAGCAACCGATGAGGAAATCTATGTTGCGAGTGTGTCCGATTACGAAAGGAAACATAGGACATGGACTAAACATGTTGCATGGGAGTTACTCAAAGATCAATCGAAGTGGCGTTTGTACATTAACGCGATTAAAAATTATTTGAATGGTCGTCGAGTTTGTGTCAATGTCGTATGTTTAAATATCGTATATAGTTTTAGTTTGGCATGAATAAAATAACTTGTGTAATTTGGGGTTGTTTTGAAAATATCAAAAATGCAAACAATTAGCTCCTGCAACTAGCTAGTCGTTACCATTCCAGAGCTCGTTGTAGGAGGTAGTTGTTTGGAAGATAGATAAAATCCAAATGTGCTCCTATAACCCTTCCATGCAACTAGCAAGGCTTATACCATTGGAGATTCTCTTGGCTAGTAATGTAGGCTCTCGATAACAAGCAGAGCACCACGTCCTCAATAGCAAGGTTCAGACTATCTCAAGGACGAAAGGTGAGTCCACAACAATTCCACACCTTCCTAATGAAAACAGAACACGTAAACACTTCGTTTCTTCTCGAGAAACTAATTCACTTATTCAAACAATCAGCTAAAAAATCTGTTACGCTAGGGTTCTCTCTGAACCTTTCTTCCCCGCCTCTGTGCGTCGCCTCCGCCATTGGTATCACCAAACCGATCTTACCATAACAACTTCTTATTTCACTAATGGCCTCACCTCTCTGCAGCACCTCGGGCCGAATCCCTAACCAGAAATTGTTTTCCTCGCATCGACTCCCTAAGTGATAGACGTTGGGCTCGAGAAAGGCTCATGTCCTGTCCATTTACTTCCTCGCATGCACTCGGTACCCACTTTGGACTTCAAAAAACCAAAGGGCCTGACGAGGAACAAGCTCCCTCTAAACCTTCTCTCCGTCCCTCGCCTTCAGCTTCAGCCCAAAATGCTCCAGGAGGACCACATCCTCCATCCCGACCAAAATTCACCCAACAACTGGCTATCGGTGCGCCTCCCTGGTCATCTACTACCTCCCCCGATAATAGAGGAGATACGGACCCATCACCCCCTCTGAGTGGCAACCAACTTCACCGGTTGGGGAGGCCTAATCCAACTACCAAGACGCACTTGACTGGCTCACCCTAGGAACGCGAAAGAGAAGGCGTCCCCATTCGGATCTACATTACCGTATGCCAGCCTACCCCGGAGGGCTACAACCCACGCTAGCTCCGGAGAATCGAAACCCAGCCTATCCTCGAGGGAAGAAGGGTTACCATGGTGGAGACGTTCTTATTCAGTTGTTGTTTGGGAAGCCGGCATAGTGTCCCTTACTAAAAGGTTTTGAACGAAGGGGTCGGACTAATGACACGTCCTTGAACCTGTTGCAAGACCGGACACCGGACCAGAGAATGGAAAACCTACACTGGGTAGGGATGGCAATAATACCCAGGCCCGACGGGGACCCGACCTACCCGACCCAAAAAAATCGGGCCAGACCCGGTCCATGTACAAACGGGCCGGGTACGGGTTAGTTTGATCGGGCTTTTAACCAGGCTCGGGTTGGGCTCGGGATTGGTACTACCCAGCCTAGACCCGACCCGATAGGTTACTAAATAAAAAAAGAATTATTTGTTAAGTTTTACGTTTTTATCCTATATATACAGTGAAAAATCAATTGGATATTTATTTGTTAATTTATACAGGTTTATAGTTACTTTACGTTTGAATACATACTTATATATATATATATACCTATATATATATATATACATATACACGCATGTTTGTTGTTATATGTATTATATATAGTTGCATAAGAGCAGGTAATAGAGAAGTTTATATTTTTACTTTTATATATAGTTGAAAGAGTAAATATATATATATATATATACCTATATATATATATATACATATACACGCATGTTTGTTGTTATATGTATTATATATAGTTGCATAGGAGCAGGTAATAGAGAAGTTTATATTTTTACTTTTATATATAGTTGAAAGAGTGAATTAAGTTACGTGTCACACATGTTTATTCTTATACATATTATATATGTAATTACATGAATATAATCATAAATATGTATTAAGTATGGTGTCTTACGGTGACGGATCTAGCTTTTTAATTGAGCAGGGGCACTATTTTTTTATAATAACATATAACGTCAAAATAATATGACTAATAATAAATTTTTATCATTGTATAAATTAAGAAATGACTACTTATTAGAAGACGCGGCGTCGAGATTGTATAATTTAAAGATATTTTAAACAATTTCGTTGTTAATACAATCAAAAAACATATTTTCCGTTGTATACGATCCTATTATCATTTATCTATGGTCTCTCATTCGATTTTTTAACCAAGTCTTTATGATATTCATAACAGAAAATACTCTCTTCAGTCGCATGCGGTAATATTCGATCATTTTATCTTTTGAAATATCTCCCTACGATTATATCAATTTTGTTACGAACTACTTCAAAACTCTACTTAAATGATAATTTCAAAGTCTACATAATATCAAAGTCTACATGATACTTAAATAAGAATAAATTTCTTTGACTAGTTAGATTAAGAAATTTAAAGAAAATAAATTGAGATATAGAGAAGACAATTTATTCTTATTTCTTAATTTTGCAGATGACTCAAGTAAAACTTAAATTAGTGTAGTCCCAGCCTCTAAACAATATTTTTTTTAGAATTACCTACTCTAAACAATATATTAAATAGGAATACAATTTTAAACTAATTAGAATTAAAAAAAATAAAAATAAAAGAAGTAAAAATATAACAAATAAAATACAAATACAATAGGAACATTGTTTTGATTAATTATAATTAGTAAACAAGAATCATGAGAAGAGGGACTGTTAATAGATTAGTTATAAGTTAGAGAAGTGAATCAGGGACACTATTAATTGCTTTGTGAGAATATAAGGGATAATTAATGTTTTTGGAAAAGTTGCGGGGGGGCATGTGCCCCCCTGAGTCTAAGGTAGATCCGTCATTGGTGTCTTATATATATAAAATATGATTACATGAATAAACGGTATAAAACATGTTATATTAGTCGTATATTTTATTGTTCTTCTATATATGAATACTTATTTGTTGTATGGTTACTTTATTTCTGAATTTATTGAATATGGATTCTCAATCCAATTTTATTTGTACTCCCGTGGTTGTGAGTAATAATGAACCTTTAAATGTGGATCAAGTAGTTAACTTACCGGTTCATAATAATGAAGATGTTGTCCCTAGCACAAATCCGGATCCAGTTTGATGTTACTTGTTTTACCTATCCGAGATGATGAGATTATATGTTTCATATAAATATATGAACTTTTACGCAGCATATATACATGATTCGTCAATATAAATTGAATAGTGAAATAAAATTATGGTGTCCTCAGAAGGAAAAAAATACAACTCTTATACTGGGCAAGTAGGGTAATAGTCGAGCCACAAGCGGACCGGGTAACAAACGGGCCACTATCGGGTCTCGGGGGGGGGGGGGGGGGGGGGGGGGGGGGAGGGGCTAGGGCCACAGGTAGGGAAATCGGGTCGGGTACGGGTATCACAAAACCCGGCCCAAACCCAGCCCATTGCCATCCCTAACACTGGGACACCTTCCCACAAACAGGGAAGGAAAGGAAGTACACCTCGGGATGTCCACTACCGGAACCCCCCTCCATCCACTAAGGCATAACAATTGGACCCTCCTCGCCCCAATCCAAGACCTCCTGCCTAAAACACCGTCACCAGCGGGGGCGGAATGTGTTGTGACCAACCCGTCCAACCGACCCCTTGAGGAGGGCGAACTCTCGGAAACTGGAGAGGTAGAAGCAATACAGGACCTCATGTCTAACATGGGGTCCCCGTTGAACGAAATAAGATTCTTAGAAGCTTCCAAGGCTTCCCACGTAACTCTAGGGTCGGACTTGCTGTGACATGAGAATGCAGCCCTACTAGCCACGACTACAACCAAGGTGAGACCCACCCAGCGGTCTCCTCGAAATCCATGAATGATCCCACCACCAACGAGTTGTGTACGTTGAAACACACCTCGCCCTGCAAAGTTCGGACCTTACCCGAACCCGTGCTTCCCCCACCCCTGGGTTACTCCCTAGATAGATGTCTGATGTCCCATCAAGCGTCCCGGATCAATTGTTCGAGACATTTTCAGGTCGAGACAAAGAGTGAACACCGCCAACGTTCTATCGCCTGCCTAATCTCTCGAGGCATGTACCTCACCTTTTATTCTCATAATATAACTGAACAATTTGTCGTAGAATTAGTGGTCGATGTCTATGAATTAGACCGTCATCTTACTCTTTTTATTTCCACTTATTTGCGCTGTATGCTCTACTTATCCATTCAATTAAGTTCTCCCATATGTTCGAAACAAAAAATTCCCTTATTCAAACGCAATGTTTCATCCTCCTCTAGTTCAAATAATGGGCTTGTTTGTCATAGAAAGAATCGAGACAATGAACAACCTAGAAGAATGGGTCGTATACGAATTGAGGGTTTCCGCAACAGATCTAAAACGATCGCTATTTCCGCCATTATAGTGGAATGAGGAAGACAATCCTTTTTAGATATTCATGACAATCACTAATTCTCTGCTTTTTGAGAGGGGAGAGAGTGAAGGGCACTTTGGAAGTTAGGATAGAATACGACCGGTCGTTTTTAAAATAATAATAATAATAATAATATCTTAAAATACATATTCTTCTTCTCCTTTCTCCAGAAAGACCGGCCTACCAAACACCCTTCCTTCCAACAGAGTCTCAAACCCCTGCGAAGGTACTCACTTTCATTGCACAGATTATATGCAATTGAGCATGACCCAGAATTTCACTTTTTCTCTCTGATTGAAATTTTGTATCTTTATTGTATATTCAATTTGGGTTCTTATTATGGTGATTGTGGATATTAATGATGTTGCTGGAGATTTAGTGACGAAAGAGGAGAGAACACTCCATATTATCTTGCTGCTGGTGATGAACTATCTATTGTGATTTTGATTTTCTGTTCCTAATCCTTAAATTGGGAATGGTGTGGATTGGACAATTATAGATCCTATGAATCTTTTTTGTTTTGTTTTGTTTATGTAGCAGATAGAGATCAATCAGGATACTTAAATAGGATTTATGTATATCTTGTAGGGGTTTACTTTTATCAGGATTCAATTATTGTACCTATAAGCATATAACTATGTATACTTAATGAAACTAGCGAAAACGTCATTTCCTAGCCCGGTTAGAAAGGTCATTTGCACATCCTAACCGTGCTCCACCTTTTTCTGACAAATGCTAACACAAATGTGGTATTTTGTTACAAAAAGTAACATAAAAGTGGTATTTTGTTACAAAAAGTAGCATAAAGCTGGTATTTTTTTACAAATCCTAGCCCTCTTTTTCATAATTATTTTACACGTGATTGGTACTTTTTTTAAGCGTGTACCACCTTTGTGTTAAGATCTGTCACAAAAGGTGGAGCACGTTTAGGATGTGCAAATGACCTTTCTGACTAGGCTAGGAATCGACGTTATCCCATGAAATTATAATCACGTAACTTTGTGTAAATCTGAGATGTATGCTAATGTTGCAATAAATGTGTAAAGGTATGTTGGTAATTTCTGGCACTTGGGACTTACTGTTGAATAAATATGGAATCTGAACATGAAAGGAAGTGACGGTGTCGGTTTCAGCACTCTGGTTCGAAAGAATGAACGGTGATCTAAACAAGGTGTGGGAGATCAAAGCCCTGAAAAAGCCTGGAGAAGAGGAAACCAGGGGGATTCTTGAGAGAATAGCCAAACAGGTCCAGCCAATAATGCGTAAACACAATTGGCGCGTTAAGCTTCTCTCCAAATTCTGGTAACTTGAACACTATTTTGTCTGTGTAATCCTTCGACTAAGTCTATAGATATGTTTTTTGAATTTGTGTTTGCTGTGCAGTCCCAATAATCCTTCTCTTTTGGGGGTAAATGTGGGAAGCGGTGTGAACATAAAACTCAGGCTTTGGAGGCATAACAGGGACTGGGATTTCATTCCTTTTGATCGAGTTCTCGACACAATGCTTCATGAGCTTTGCCATAATGCACATGGTCCTCACAATGCCAGTTTCTACAAGCTCTGGGATGAGCTTAGAAAGGTTTCTTTTGTCTCCTTCATTTTCTTCTGTGTCGCTGACAAAGGGGTGATCATTTAGAAAACTGATCTAGATATGTGGGAAAACGTTATTTACATCCCTTCGATGACCTTTGAATTATAAGAACCCCCCTATAGGTGAGGGGTTATCTGATCAAAAAACCCACGGATTCACCCTGAATATGTGATGGTTTTATCAGGAACACAATGTCACCTTTTCAGTGTGTTATTCATCAAAAACCCACCTTTGCGGTGGGTTTTGATGAATAACGAAAAGTGACAGTGTGTTACCGATAACCCTCACCTATACGTGTGTTTTAGAGAATCAAAGGTCGCCCGAAAAAGTTATTTTAGGGTGGACATGTGGTACTTTTATGCCTTTTGTTGCACACATGAAGATTGTAATAATTCACAGGAATGTGAGGAGTTGATGGCCAAGGGAATTTCTGGCACGGGAGAGGGGTTTGATCTTCCTGGAAGGCGTTTAGGTGGTTTCTCTCGTCAAGCTCCTCTCCGTCAAACTACATTAGCTGCTGCACAAAAGAGAGCAAAGCTACTACCGTCCGGGCCTAAACGCGTTGGTGGTGATAGCACAATCATGGCTTCTCTTAGTCCAATACAAGCTGCTGCAATGGCTGCTGAAAGACGGTTACAAGATGAAGTCTGGTGTGGTTCTCAGTCTGTTGGTATTTCTGGGGATGGTGAGGATAGTCATGTAAATCATGGTTCGAACGATGAGAAAAGAGGCCATGAATCAGAAAGCAGTAATTTTGTGGATTTGACGAAAGATTTCTCAGGATTTAGTTCCACGCCTGATCATGATACTGGAGCAAGAAAACAAAGTCATGAATTTGATTATCATCCAAAGCATAGTTTTGTGGATTTGTCTGGTGCATCAGCTTCTAGGCCCGTGCTTAGTTCTGTTGCAGAAGGTAGTGTTATGTGGGAATGTGGAACTTGCACCTTGTTGAATCCAGTAAGTAATTAGCAGAACCATAGTATTATTGCATTTATGAAAGAGCTCCCTTGTTGCACCTTGTTTGACACATGCATGTACTATTGTTTCAGCCATTAGCTCCCTTGTGTAAGGTTTGTGGAACTCAAAAGCCCAAAGACGTTGATACCAAGAACAGAAGCTGGTTTTGTAAGTTCTCTACGCTGGAGAATGGCTCGAAATTGGATAAATGTTCAGCATGTGATCAGTGGAGATATTCGCACGGTCCACCA
Organism: Erodium maritimum; assembly: GCA_963921825.1. Classification (NCBI taxonomy): domain Eukaryota; kingdom Viridiplantae; phylum Streptophyta; class Magnoliopsida; order Geraniales; family Geraniaceae; genus Erodium; species Erodium maritimum. The sequence goes on along the minus strand of OY997588.1, from coordinate 81,832,534 downwards.
GCATCATCCAAAGCTCCCAATGTTGGGACTTAAGGAGGTACTATCCTTGGCATTGCACGATATGCCTGAATCCATTTTTGAATTTGTATCCTGTTCTCTGCAGTTATGTATCATCAGGAACCAAATGGCCTAGAGTTTCTAAAGTGTCATCTTTGAATCTAAATAACAATTAGTAACATTGTTTTTATTAATGAGACTTATTTGGTTGGGAATTGATCTTTTTTATCATCCGTTTTGCTTTAATTTGATATCCGAAAAGATTACTTCTACTTCTAGTATCATTGTTGATATGAGAACATGATTTTATGTTTTTTAAACCTGAATCGATAATTTTTTTATTAATTGATGATTAAAGGTAATGTGATGATTAACGAAAAAAGAGGGTTAGACATAGTCTTGGACATGCCCGAGACACTTACCTTGTAGCTACAACTACTGTTTTTTCTTTGTAGTTAAGAAATTCAATACAACACACAAAAATATCATACAAACAATGACTATTTCAGGTGTGTATTTGATCGTTTTGCTCATCTCGACTCAATCTCTGTTTCTTTCTAATTTGCACCTTGGTCTCTCGATGAGAACCCTTTGGAGGAGGATGGACTTCAGTTGGTTGAGGAGTGCATATGATTAACCCTTGCAAAACAGATCCTTTTACGGTAGATAAGGATAATCTCCTAAAAATATATTAACTTGCAACATGATTATCATTTGGTTAAATTGATCTTTAAATATTTTTATGTTATCAACCTTGTACTTTCAAAAAAATTCATTTTGTTCCATTTAATAATACATGACAAAAATTCGTTAGTTCTAGTTGAATTCTATATATTAAAATGTTAGATTTGCTAATCATTCATGACATGATGTTATACCTTTAATGTTAACTTAGGTTAAATGAAAGGCATGTAACATTTATTTTATTTACATTTTATAAAAGTACAATGATTTTAAAAAGGTTACATGCAAAAACCTATCCTAAAATATTACTTTCTTTGGTCACATATTAAAAAAAATTAAGTAAAATTTTTGACATATTTCAATTCATAAAAACATGTAAATGAAGTGATTTGTGGTCAATTCATAAGACATGTAAATGATATGTGATCAATTCATGAAGACATAAATGACATGCGATCAAGATTAAAGATTCTTGGTTTGACATTTTTAAGTAATTTGTTGTACGTGACTAATATTTCAGAGTAAGCTTTTACATTTGACTTTAAAAAAAATATAATTCTTCCCCCATTTTGATCTTGTGTATGATGGAACAAGAAAAATAAATAGTACATTTTGCTCTAATTTAATCATATTATAATAATTATCTAATGTATAGGAAAAAGTAAAATTTATTGTACCATTGACATATTTTTAATATTTTCAAATAAAGATAATTTTCTTATTTATTACCAAATTAGAATAAAACAATAAAACTTGATGTTTAGTGTAGTCTAAGTAAAAATGATGGTAAAATAGTTCTCCTAAAGTTTCGGCATCTAGGGTTCTAATCTTTTTTCCTTTTTCTTTGTGTGCTGCTCCATCCTCAATTTCTTCCTCTTTTTCCACTACCTTCCATAGCCTCACCGATGTACTTTGATGCAGATGACAACAACGTCCCTTCTAACGTGATGGTCGGTCCTGCTCTAACACTGTCTCCTTTACGACCTCGCTGGTCAAGACGCATCGATCCATGCCCCCAGCCCCACCGCAAAACTTTATCAAGCCATTGCGCCCTAGGAAGAAGGCACACCGACCCCTTCCTCTCCAACCTCTCCCTGTGATGGCCCGCTCGTCCTCCTTGGGCCTTGTCCGAGAACGCTTGTTGAGGAAGCTCTATGGCCTGTGCTGACACTTGCGTCTTCGGTATACCCCGTTGGCTCGACAACAACCCCTCGCGAGCCCCAATTAGGGATCACATCGACTGTCATGGATCTTCCATCCTCCCATCTGAGGCGTGCGATTGTGACCTCCTCCAGGGGCGGGGTGCTCTATTGTCACATGAAACAGGTGGGGGCCCGTGATTTTCCCTCTCCCTGGCTCAACCTGAACCCTGAAGCCCCCTCATCGTTGATACCACTAAGGAAAATTCACCCCAGGCTTCGCTTTGGGCCCTAAGTCCTTCTCATCATCGATCCTAATATGGCTGACCCACCGATCAGAATCGTCACATATGATGGACTCTGACCTTCCATGTAGACCCTCATTTCCTTACAAGAGAGCTTTAACGCCCTTAAAATAAAGAGGAGGACAAGGTTATCTGCATCCCCCAAGATCCAATGGTAGCCCACGTCCGTGCTTATCGTTCGGTCTAGCCTGACGATTATTCACATCTCGCCAGTATGATGATGAAGGTCTGGCATCATGATGGCCTTATCATCAAAGACCTTGGTTGGGGTATATCCGACATCTACTTCACCTTCCAGGTGGAGAAGGATTGGATTAGGAGGGGGAACCATGGTCATTCAAGTAGGCGCCCCTGATTCTGGAAGACCTCTGACCAAAAGTCAACCCGACTACCTTGCCTTTTTCCTTGCTTCATATGTGGGCATGAATTTTTGGCCTCCCATGGAACGACCTCACAACCGAAATAGGATTCCGGATGAGGGAGGCATTAGGAGGCTTTGTGGATGTTCGAACGAGTTTGACATGACTAGCTTGGGGAGGAACCCTGAATGTGCGTTTTTGGAAGGACCTCGCTGCACTGCTCCGCACTTCTCTCAAGTCCTCATCTTGGGGCACGAGACACCAGTACATGCAAGTCTCGGGATTCTACTTTCAATGTGGTTGCATTGGCCACCAGGAACTGGAATGCCTCTAAAGAGATGTTAATAGCCCTCAAGAAGTCCCTCAATTCGACCTGTCTCTCATGACACATGAGCTCCCAAACTTGCATGCGGGTATCCGAAGGGAGTGGTCGGGCCCCATCTGGCCCATACTCATCTTTCGTGGTGGACCCATGTCAGTCTCGGGAACCAGAGGTTGGCATTACCCTGCCCCGGACCATCGTTCCATCGGGATTTTCCCTACTGGGACCATCACTCTATGTTCCAACACAAGATCTATTGCCCACTATAGGTCTTTTCCAAACACAGAGTTTACTCAACTATATTATTTATGTTTCATGACATTCAAACTTCGTTTTTAATCTTAACTACACCAATATATAGATTACATACACATTCATATTTATTACATTTATGATGTGAATTCTAGTTAGGTGAATTTCCATCTCAGTATTGGGAATACATACTCTCGGCTTGGGTAGTTTCCATCCCAATACTGGCAATAAATACTCCTAGATTGGGTAAATTCCATCCCGTATTAGGAATACAGAGACTCCCCCACTCATGATTTTGTCATTCTCGCATGTCCAAGAAATTTGCAATCAAAGATTTCATTCAATCATTTCGTTAATATTTCAAGGCATCCAAACCAAATCTTATCTACATCAATTCTAAATACATACACATTTTTTAAAATTATCAGGGGGGATGACGATTTGAAATCGAAAATTAGATATTAGAAATTAGGGCTGTAAACTCACTGAGTTTGATGGTCTTTTGGTACAGCGGGATGACAACCTTTATAATGAATCAAAATTGTAAATTGTAGGATAGCTCCAATATGTAGAACAAGAGCGAACGAAGAAGCTCAAAACAATGGTGAGCAAGCATAGTACGATATCGAGTGAACAACGAGGACGAAGCAGTATAACAATGAATAAACAAATTAAACCAAATAATTAATGAATAATTTTTTAGGGTTATTTACGATAAGGTACCCTAATGAATCGTCCACGAACGATAAGGTACCCTTATGTTTCGAATGACCAATAAGGTACCCAAATGATTTGTCCACTAACGGAATGAGCATATTCTGTTAGAAAGTTAACAGAATATAACATTAGTGAAGTCACGTGACCCACATGTGAAGGTTGGACAATTTTTTGTTCCATTTTTACCCTCATGCATCTGGACCATTGATTTGTAAATTTCCAAATGCCCATAATACCCTCAAACAATCCTGACCATTCGTTCCATTACATTGCATCGTGATGTAATCAACTCCAATCGTCTCTCCTTCATTCTTTTCACGACTCATGCCACAACTCCATTGAAGCTTGACTGAAGCTCAGACGACGAGAAGTTGAAGTGGAGAGGGACGGTCGCGAACAGTGGGGAATCGACGAAGAGAAGGGCCGAGGCACAGATTTGAGGAAGGGACGAGAATTTGGAGTGGAGAGCCAAAGTAATCGTGTCTGCAACAGTCGGATTTGAGGTTAGGGTTTCAAAATCATGCGTTTTCGTCTATTCCAGTCTTTGAATCTGAGTCTATAAGAGGGCATCATATCATGTTCGATCGAAGCCCTGTTAGGGTTATCATTTTTTTCGAATATGACAACAGAAGCCCTACAATTTGTGTGTTTTGTATTTTTTGTTCTTCTTCAGTTCAGTCTCATAAGCTTGAAGCCCCAAATTATAGGGTTTTTAATTTGTTGTTATTCATCCTCAGTGGGTTGAAGCCCCAAAATTTAGGGTTTGTAAATTTATTTGTAATGTGACCGCAGAAGCCCCAAATGTGAGGCTTTTTAATATTTGTTGTTCATCCTCAGTTCAATCTCGTAGGCTACAATGTCAACTGGGTAGTGATTGTGGTCTCACAAAATCCATGGTATGTTTCTGCGGAATTTCCGTGTCTACAAAAACATCATGGAGCAAAGATTACCCCGGCAGACGATACGCAAGATGTGGGATTTTGAAGTCGAGGGTATATAATAAATTAGTTCAATAGGTTCATATCGCATCCTTACTGTAAATCAAAATTTGACATTGTAAAGGTTTATAAATGTTATGCTTTTGTGGAATCAGGGTGGTCCCAAATGTGATTTTTTTGACTAGGTGGAGCCAAAGGTTGAGGTGAATGTCTTAGGAGCACGGTTGAAGGATGTGGAAACAAGGAGCGAGGCATTACAGGAAATGAACAAATTTTTGGAGGATGAATTGAAGTCCATGACAGTGTTAATCAAAGAATCCCAAAACAAGCATCGCTCACAGAAGTTGAAGTTAAAAATTCACTTGGAAACGGTTAGGAGAAGTAATAGTAGATTAGTTTTGCTGTTGTGCATATCGTATGTGTTTTTTGTGGTTATGTGCTTTGGTAGTCAGTAGGGTTTGGGATATTCACTGTAATCAACCTTATGTGCAATTTGAATTATGGTTAATTTGAATTATGGTCAATTTCAATTCTTGATTTGTTGATCTTCATAAATGTGTTACATTCCTATTCATGTCATTTGGGACCTATTTTGTTTAACCTTTCCTAACTTGGATTCTAGTACATAGTACATTTGTTAGTGTTGAATGTTCAGTATTCATGATTTGGTCACGAATGGCCAATTCTGTCAATGGTTTGGTCACAGATTATCAATTAAGTTCATGATGTGGGCACACATATGTCATTCTAGTAAGACTGGGACATTATTTGTTTAATCATTCCTTTGATGTCCACTTGTTGTACATTTCACAGGTGTTACTGTTTGGTGTTTAGTATTCATGATTTGGTCACAGATGACTAAATCTGTACATGATTTGGTCACACCAGACTAAATGTGTACATGATTTGGTAACACATGTCCATATGTGTTCATAATTTGGTCACAGCTTGCTAAATCAGGTCATCATTTGTTCACACGAGGCAAAATATGTTCATGATTTGGTTACAAATGGGCAAGTCATTTGAAGTGGTTTAATTTAGTCCGACATTTGTATGCCTTTTATATTTAACATGGTTTTGTCACATTCCAATGACTGACATTTTCCAATTGGGATGTGTTATTATAACTTTAGATTGTACACAAAATAGACTTGGTAACTCATGTTTTGGTAACAGGTCCTTTTGGGGACTTCATGATATGGTCGCAGACAGTATAACACAACAAGAATTGACATCATATACAGACACATGAAAACCTTTTCCAACATCATCGAATTCCAAACATTAACCTGTTTCATTACATTCCAAACATTAACCTATTCCAACAGCAGTACATTCCAAAGTGTAATCTCTAGTACAAAAAAATTCATTCCAAAAAATATGTATGCCCTAGTTTGGCGACCAAAAACCTGTTGTCCCTTAGTAATATCAAAAATCAAAATGATAAACTCATGAATACACAATTTCAGTTTGCTCCTCCGGCTCCCTCTGCTGCTGCACGTGCCCTGCTCCTAGTTTGGCGGCCAACATAAGTTCTGTCCCCGAACCTTGATGTAAGACCCCTTTCCATTTCAGACTGCATGAAATATGAAATTATCAGCGTCCTCCATACAAGCAAATACATGAATATACAAATAAGTAATGTGTCATCAAACAAGATGAAGTCAGTTTACAGGATGAGCTGCCAAGTCATCGTCGAGCTCCTGTTGGGCAATACCAACTCCATGCACGGTATTCTCATCCTGGATTATAAAAGGTTAGTGATCCAACGGTAATCTGGAGTCAATACCAAAAAGTTATATAGTATCTAAAATTCGTTACCTGCGAAGCCGGCTCTTGGGCTTGGGGTTCAGATGCGGTAGACTTCTGTCTCCTCCGCTTTAGCTTCTGAAGGGTTGCCCGTCTACTGTTTTCTATGCGTTCAAGTTCTTGCCCTGTTAGAGGAGGCTCGGGGGCCTTCCTCTTGGTTGCTAGACGAGAAGATATGGATGGAGTCCCGGAAGCCTGTTCAGCCCGCTTCTTTCTCATATACTCCTTTTTGTCTCTCCGCTCTTGCTGGGCATTCGCCCAAACCGAGGGGCATGTGCGCCTATTATGGCCGGTCTCCTTGCATAGGGTACAAGCACCAAGGCCGGTATCGTGGGTTGCCTTGTATGGATTTTTGGCTTCTCCTTTTGCTTTCACCCTTTTCTTTTTTGGTCGACCAGGTGCTTTACGAACGATTAGTGGTTGTGGTGCTGGTTTGGAACTAATCACCCACTCAACTTCGCCTCCCACGGGGAACAATTGAAATTTGTAGATTTCCTTGAACGTGCCAACTTTGTAGTAGTTGTGGACGTACAACTCCGGTTGTTCCCCGTTGCACAGAATGGCGCAAATAGCATGAGGGCATGGTATCCCTGACAATTGTCATTCCCTACACAAGTTGAGCATATTAGTCAGTTTCAAAGTACTAATACCAAGTGTATACAAGTAAAGAGTACATGAAAATAAATACACACCTGCAGGTGCAAGTATGTTCACCGAGTTTAAACACAAATCGTCGCTCATCTTCGTCCACCTCATATCGCCCTCTTCCACTCGGTCTACCGAACGAGTATTTTGCTAATGCCTTGTTCTCTTCAAGCATGACCTGAATGTTTGGGCATATTGGGCCAGTGTAAGTATCCAGGGCAGTACGCCGGTCGTAGAACTGCTGCATGAGTTGCTTCCTGATGTAATCTATCATGTGTATGATAGGCATGTCTCGCGCAGGGAGAATCCAAGCGTTGAAACTCTCGGCCAGGTTATTCACCTGAGTGGAGGTCTTGGCACGCTCCGAAAAATAAGCTTTCACCCATTCTTTTGGCGGCCTCGCATTAAGCCAACCGGCTGCATTGGGGTGCTCCTTCCTCAATTTCTCAAGCTGCCGTTCATATTCCACCACAGTTGTACACCGGGATAAATCCCACAGTTTATCACGCATGCCCTCTCCTTTGTGAGTACCGATGAAGTTGGCTTCCATGTGACACATGCACCATCTGTGTTCTACATTTCCTACGTCGTTGAAAGCATGAACCAGGCCCTGCATTAAGAATTTGAAAATGTTGGATTTAATACAAAGGACAAAACCAAAGGAATAGTTATAACCAAGGCACCAAAAGGTACAAGTCTGTTCAGAAATAGAGTGATTTCCCTTCTGCTTGTCGCTCATAAATACCCAACCTCGTTCATGGGGTGTACCGAAGTCAGCAAAGAACATCTACAAGAACCAAGCCCACGTCTCTTTGTTTTCTATCTCAACCACCGCGAAGAAAAGAGGGAACATTTGCTCATTTGCATCGTAAGCAATTGCCACTAACATTTGTCCACCATAATGTCCCTGCACGTTCACAAGCAAGTTAGTGAAGTAATGAATGTAAAAAAACTCGTTACCAACTAATCAAATCTTGAAATGTACATTTTACCTTTAAATGGCACCCATCCATCTGAATGAACGGACGACAACCTGCGAGGAATCCTCTCAACTGTGCCTCGAACCGTATGTACACCCACTGAAAGCGCTCCACACGGTGCTGATCATACTTGGTCACAACCTTGCATGTACTGCCTGGGTTTGTTGCTTCCAAGGTTTCACAGAAATCGTGTATCCTCTTGAATTGCTCCGTAACGTCACCATAGATTATCTTCTTCGCCATCCTAATGGTATTGTATGCTTGTGACAAGTTCACGTACAACAATAACTCTCGGTGAATGTGCTTGGCGAACTGTTTCCATGTAATTTTAGGGTGGTCTCGGATGTAGTCCAAGAACCTTAAGTGTAGGTAGGTGGATTTAACAGATGTATTAACCCTAACTGTGGGGCGCTCATGCTATGCAAACAAGTACCTGATGGAGAAAAGGCAAGTATTCTTACTCCTGGAGGCATTTAGCTTGAATCTGCAGTTGGCTGCTAGACATACGATGGATATCTTTTCCCGGTGATTCCTCAAGAACAGGTACTCCCTTTTTTGTTCTGCAGCATGGGCCATTAAAGCAATCCGGAACATAGTAGCATTGGTGAACCTCTACCCCACATAGAACTGGGTATCTTTGTATCCGTAGGAGCCATCAAAAATCGGTAACTCTTGGCATGTCTCCTCGTCGGACTCGTACTCTGCCCAGAATACATTAGCTTCAGAGATTGCTTGGACCCTCTGCGCATGACCAATAGTCTTCCTCTCATGCACGTCATGTACGTTTGGAATGGGCAAGTCATCTTCATCGTCCTCGGAGGTGTCAGTGAAATGGGGTTCATCTTCATCAGTATCTACCCAATCCTCTACTACAACCTCATCGTCTCATTCGCCTCCATTCCGCGTACTCGGACCTACATCGTCTCTCTCGGCTTCATCGTCTTCATATGAAGTCTCAGTTTCAGCTCCATCGGCCTCTGGCATGTCATGATCTTCTCCCTCAATGGTATATTCGTCAGAATCTTCATCTATAAGTCCCTTCCTGACCATCGCGGACAGTCTGTCAAGATGAGCCTTACGAGCTTTACTTAGCATCCACTCTTCTTCTTCGGATGATTCTGCACCTTCATCCATTGTTTCTGTAATAACCACTCCCGGTCAACGCCAGTCAAACTTGCGAAAAACAGGAAAAATTTAAAAAATTTAAGACTGATAGTTAAGTGAACTTAAAATGACCCCGAGTGTCATACTGGACTTAAGTTAACCCCGTTATTGACCAAAGTGAGTTCCGGGGGACTCAGGGCAACTTTCTGATCAATTTGGGAAAAGTTGACTTTTCGTTGGAAAAGTCAACCGAGCGACGTTTTGGTCCATTCGAGGACCGTTTTGGATCCAAAAAGCTTAGCCGTCGTCGCAGCGGTCTTAGTTGAGCCATTTCCTTGTAGCCTGCCAAGTTTCGTAATTTCTTGGAAAAAGTGCCCGTTCAGGGCCCGAAACGTCCGATTTTCGCGAATCTGATTGGAAAATATCAAGTAGATATTTTCCAAAAGGTGTGGGACCCACCTTGACACTTGTCCTAATTGTGGTGGTGTTAGTTTTGGGGGAAAAAGGATGAGAGGACAAGGTGTGGCCGGCCATGTATTAAAAAGAGAAAAAAAAAAGATAAAATGAGTTAGTTGTTTTAGAAAGAGAAAGAAGAGAGAAGAAAGGGAGAGAAGGAGAAGAAGAAGAGAGGGAGTTGGGCTTGGTTGCCACTATTCATGTCATCCCACCTTTGGATCGTCTCAAAGCAAGGAGCAATCTCGTTCCCCTCGTTCTCCTCTACGGTATACACCGAACCGATTCTCGTTTTGATTAATTTTGGAAGTTAGGTTTTTGTAAAACTATTAGTTTGAGGTGGTTTTGATGTTGGGGTAATTGTTGGAGACGTTTTAGAGGTGTTGGAGGTTTGATTGGACGTTTTCCGGCGACCGGGGGCTCAGGAGAAGCCCCGACCACCATGGGGGGTGGCCGGCCACCACAGGAGGTGGCTGGCCGGAGCTAGGGCCGGCCACCACCATGGTGGCCGGAGCTAGGGCCGGCCACCACCATGGTGGCCGGAGCTAGGGCCGGCCACCACCATGGTGGCCGAGCCTCATTTAAGCCCTAGGGCCCACGGCTAGGTTGGGCCGGGTGGGGGCCACGTGCATGGGTACTCGGGTTTAGTGTTCGGGAGGTTTAAAACGTTCCCCGGACCTTTTATCCTTAACCGAATCGAAAATTGGAATTAAATTGGAGAAGTTTTAATTAACGGGTTTTAGAAACTTTAAACGTTAATTAATTGACTCGGAAGTCGGAATTCGATTTCGTCAAGTGCATTGGGTTCCTTGAACTATTCTAAGACCGTTGAAATGAAAACGGGGGCTTTTGGAGCCCCGGAAGGCAATTTACAAAACCCGGGAAGATTCGCCATGTCGGGCGAATCGGGCCTTTACGGGTCCTTTATCGACAATGTCGAGTAATTGGGAAGTTTGGGAGTGATCGACATTGTCGGGGTTAAGTTTGGGCTTCGAGTTTAATGGTTTTCAGTTTATTACTGCAAGTTGTTAAGTGCCTTTAAACTGTGTTCTTTTAGATCGTGCCACGGACCGAGGCAAGGGAAAGCTGGGTGAGTGACTGAGATCATCACCGGAGCTCGTTGATTGGCTTTTGGGAGAACACGCACGAGGTAGGGAAAAGTAGCCGGATCTCGGCCCTGACTGGGGAAAGTTAACAGTAGAATTGCATGTGACACCGGGGTGTCGTGGGTTGAGTAGTTTTATTTAAATATTAGAAAAGCATGATACCGGAACGTAGTGAATATTGGAAATGCATGTGACACTTAGTAGTGTCGTAGGAGCAGAGAACTTAGCGTTATTGAAATTACTGGAGGCATATGACCATGCCCGGAGGTTGATTGTGAACTTATCGATATTAGGAGTACTGGAGGCATATGATCATGCCCGGAGGTTGATTGTGAAACTGTTGATATTAGAACTGTTGGAGGCTTTGGTTAAGCCGGAGGTTGTTTGATCTTTTGGTGTCTTGGGTGGCCTTGAGAGCCCGTGTATTATTATCGAGTTTTGGGTGGCCTTAAGAGCCCGTATTATTATTGTTGAGTCTTGGGTGGCCATGAGGGCCCGTATTATTATTCGTGTTTGGGTGGCCATAAGAGCCCGTACTTTACTGTTGGTGTTTTAGCTGGCTTACGAGTTAGAGTCTCGGTAAGTTGCGAGCGTGTTTTATTGTTGAGTTTTGGGTGGCCATGAGTGCCCGTGGGGTTGTTGACCCATGTCTTTACCTTTGGTGTTTTGGGTGGTCATGAGTGCCCGTGGGGTTGTGAACCTGTGTCTTTACTGTTGGTGTTTTGAGTGGCCGTGAGTGCCCGTGGGGTTGTTGAGCCCGTGAGTTACTGTTGGTGTGTCTTGGGTGGCCATGAGAGCCCGTGTTTGACTGTTGGTGTCTGGGGAGGCCGTGTGTGCCCGTGGAGTTGTTGAACCTGTGTCCTTACTATTGGTATGACTTGGGAGGCCGTGAGTGCCTGTGGGGTTGTTGAACCCGTGTCTTTATCGTTGGTGTGTCTTGGGAGGCCGTGAGTGCTTGTGGGGTTGTTGAACCCGTGTCTTTATCGTTGGTGTGTCGTAGGAGGCCGTGAGTGCCCGTGGGGTTGTTGAGCCGTGAGTTATTGTTGGTGTGTCTTGGGAGGCCGTGAGTGCCTGTGGGGCTGTTGAGTCCGTGTTTTATGGTTGGTGTCTTGGGTGGCCATGAGTGCATGTGGAGTACTGAACCTGTGTTGTTGTTGTTGTTGAACTTGCTTGTGATTGTGATTGTGGTTACCTGGGTGAGAGAGGTTACTGAGACAGGTCGACCGCCTGGCCCGACTTTGTGTCGGGGAAGCGCGTGAGTGAGGGAAGTTGTAAGACAGGTCGACTGCCTGGACCGACTAGGATCGGAAAGAGCGAGGGACAGAGAAGTTGTAAGACAGGTCGACTGCCTGGACCGACTGGGATCGGAAAGAGCGAGGGACAGAGAATTTGTAAGACAGGCCGATCGCCTGGACCGACTGGGATCGGAAAGGGCGAAGGACAGAGAGGTTACTGAGACAGGTCGACCGCCTGGCCCGACTGAGATCGGAAAGGGCGAGAGAAACAGAATTGGTTACTGAGCAGCTGGGTTGCGATCCTTTGTGATCTTGTTTGGTGTGCGATCCTTTGTGATCTTGTTTGGTGTTGCGTAGTTTCTTTTGAGTCCTTGGAAGAGGTCGTGATCGTTGTGTCGGTCTACTTACTTGTTTGAGTGTTGAGTCGTTCGAGGAAGGTCACCGTGGGTGTTTGTCAGTCAGAGTAGTTGAGTTGGGGATAGTGATCCCTGGGGTTGAGTTTGTTGTTGGTGTTACCGGCATTGTCTGCTAATTATGCCGTAGTCAGTCTGTTATCTGTGGTGGTGAGCGAACGCTCACCCCTAGCTACTTTTCCTACAGGTACTGATCACAAGACGGACTAGGTGGGCTCTCGAAGCTGGTGGAGCTAGGAGCGGAGTCCGGGTTCAGTCTTTTGAGTCTAGTGACGGATACCTTGTACTTTTGTCCACGTGTTGGGACATATTTTTAAGTTGTAAATATTATTTTGATTAATTAAATGGAGATTTTAAAGTGTTTATCCAAAACAGGTTTCACTGTTTTATTGTTTTTAAAACGTTCGCGTCCCGAGTTCGGTTTACTGAAATTGGGGCGTGACAATTTCAAACATATTCGTAGAACCTGCAGTCAGAAAGAAATTGGCAAACTAAGTCCATCATATTCTGTCAATGATTGTGCATTTTGCAAACTAATTCACACAAATAAATACTTGTACCGACAGCCGGTTCACCTTCTTCCACATCTCCCTCAACAGGGACACCTTTAGCTCCAACCTCCTCATCCACAGGCTGTGTAACTTCAGGTCTAACCTCTTCTTCCACACCACCTTAAGCTCCAACCTCCTCATTCACGGGTTGTGGAACTTCAGGTCTAACCTCTTCGGCCACATCACCTTCAACCGGTCGGCCTTCATTTCTTACATCCACATCAGCTTCATCAGGTACACCTACATTGCAAATCAAAAAAGAAATTGTAAACGACACCAAAAACTTACAACAAAAACCAAAGTTTGAAATTTTACCTTGATCCACATCGACTTCAACATGTGCATCATCATCTTTAATGTCAGTATCCATAGTGCTAGGGCCTGCAGCAAATTAACAAAATGCATTGTTACAAAGCATATGAATGAGTGAAAAAAACATATAACTGAATAACAAAAAGGATAAATGTAATCAAAATTTACCTTCAACATTGATTTCTTCTCCGGAAGGTTCGCGTACCATTCCCTTTTGAATTTTGGCAATTAACTTGTCCAGCCTTTCCCTCTCAGCTGCACTCATCATCCAATCTTCATCTTCGGATGATGCACCTTCTTCAACCACCTCTTCAGTTGCTGCAGCTTTACCTCTCAGTGATCCTTCCACATCAGCTGCTTCCCCATCACCTCCTTCATCAGCAACTACTTCCCCATCACCTCCTTCATCATCAGTTGCTTCCTCATCACCTCCTTCATCATCAGCTCCTTCAGGTTCAGAATCGTTGTCTACAAAAACATGCACAGGAATTTCATCTTCTTTCTTGACATATCCTTCTTCCGCATTAGTGGTGGCACAGGGCAAGGCATGGTCTGCCCACCTCCTTCCCTTAGGATTGTAACCTTCCCCTCCGTGTTACCAAAGTGTATGACGCCGCATCGGAGGTCCCACTAATGTATATGGGGATACGTTGGCCTTCCTCGTACAAACTCAGAAGCAACTCCAGTTCATCTTCTACCAATGGCTCCCGCCTGTTCTTCAGACTCATCCCCGACACAAGATATTCCAAAGTGTACGTGGAGTCACAGCCCACCAGAGTTATTAGTTCTATCACGTTGTGCCACGACATCATATCCGACTTTATGGTGAAAATCTCAACCTGTCCCCCGACATATTGACATGTCGGTTTCTCAACGAAATCCCCTCCGTAATGGATTTCAAATGTCCTTGGGAAAGGATCAGGTTTTGGTGGCTTGGGTAGAGTCCAACAGTCACTGTAATCCGTCTGTGGACATACCATGTTAGCGATGATTCTGTGCACAAATCAGAATAGTATTGACACTAATCAAAGACAAATCATTGCATTAAATGTCCTTGGGACATATCATAGCACTTAAACTATTTGTGGCAAAATCATTTAAGCATTTAAGATGTTAGTGGACAAAACATATGTAACAGTTAACTATGTGGACAAAACATAAGTTCCTAACAGATTATATAAGTTAACCATAATCAGATTGTGCAGAATTATCTAACTATATAAGTACAGGCTCATATTACAAAGTAATCGGGTCAAACCTACATGTATTTCTTAAATTAACAAACTAATCAATACCTAAATGATTTTGCAAATATTGTCATTCCAATACCTAATTCAAAACTAAAGCCTATAATCAATTCAGTAACTCAGTTTAACATAATCAAGCCCAAAAATTGCCATTGCTCCAATAATTTGTTCACCCAAAAGCAAGCATATCACCAAAACCAGAGTTCAACATATCCATACTTTTTCAATGAACCCAGAAACCACATAACACATAAACTAGCCCAAATCATCTTCAGTCTCCATAGTTATCAACAAAAATTGAGTTGAACATATCCATATTTGGATTAACTAAACCAACAAATTCTTTTCTCAATCTCCAACACAGCTGCAGAAGGAACCCAAAAACCACAGAACACATAAACTAACCCAAATTCTAAGTCTTAAGTCTCCATGGTTATCAACAGAACATTGAACATAACAAATTCTAAATTGTTACTTCATGCACAACCTTTCAACCACCTTTGCATGCACGTTGTCTAACCTAAAACTAACATTCAAAACTAACCCAGATCATCTCCAACATTGCGTCAATAATGATCTTCAGCACATTTTAAACACACTCAGTACTTAAGTTACATGTAACAATATGAACAACTTTGGAGTTTATGAACTTCAAAAAATCAATTTTTACTATAAACACACTTAGTTCTTCCGAACAAAATCAAAACCCTAAATATTTTCAGACCCATTAGCAAAAATCAAACGATTAACCATTACCCATTCACTGAAATTGAAATAAGAACCCAACAATCCCTACTTTTCGGACAAAAAATCGATTTTATCATAGTGTGTGGTGTTATTCCCGTGCACCAAACTCTTGCACCATGTACCCACAAAATGATATGGAGAAGGAAGCGATGGGGGGGAATATAGTACCAGAATCGAACGCAAGCCTCCTTCGATTACAGAACGTCGCCGTCGGCTACAAGCTTCAACTTCGAGTTCGCACCGTCAAGGAACAAAAGCCACAGGAGTGTCGCCTTCCCTTCGTCGTCCCACACACGAGCGCCGCCTGTCCCTTCACCGTCACACCCACAGAGCTTCGACGCCACCAAGTCCTCTGCTGCTTCGTCAGACCTCCCTCTCGCGCGCGGTTGAAACGATGGAGATGAAGAGTCTTCTTCGTACTTAAGCAAGTTCAATCGTTTCCTTTCCACGTCAGACAAAGGTTTGTCTTTTCTGTTAAGGGCAAATTAGTCATTCTGCACAATGCTAGGGATATTCTAATAATTTCAAAAAAAGTCAAAAAGTCAACCACATCTACTAAAACGGTAAATTGGTCTTTTCACGTAGGTATGTTAGTTTTTTAACAGCATTAACCCAAATCGTTCATGGACGAAACATTTGGGTACCTTATCGTGAAAAAAATTCATAAGGGTACCTTATCGTTTGTGGACGATTCATTAGGGTACCTTATCGTAAATAACCCATTTTTAAAAAAATAAATAAAATATTGGGTTAAATATTGAAACTTACCCTTACGTTTTGTTCACGAACACTACACTACCTATGTTTGGAAAATCATATTTGCCATACCTAAACTATTGGGCACGTGATTCTGTTAGCAAAAATGGATGGAATATTCCATTCCGTTAGTCATGTGACATCATGTGCAAGTTAGTAAAGAGTGAAATGACGATTTTACCCTTAATCATTTTAACCTTATAAATTTTATAAGGAAAATTACCAATTTACCCTCATTCATTAATAAATAAAATCCTAAAATAGTTATATTATTATTCAATAAATTCCGAAAAAATAAATAAATAAATAAACTAAATCATAATCTACTTACACGTTTCACTCACACATCTAACCTAATCTACCTCACCGTCACTCACAACCTCAAACCTCATCTTCATTCTCTAACCTCATGTTCATCCTCTAACTTCATCTTCATCCTCTAATCATTTATTACACAATCCTTGTTTCTTACACACAAGTGGGGCGACGCTAGAGTTGAAGGGATGGTGGTGTTGGAGAACCACGACTACGCTATGGAGCTGTTGAGGTCGAAGGCCACCATTCGCCGATGAATATTCCCAACCCAAATCTAAGAGAACCACGATGGCTCGAGCCCAGATCTGAGAGCTCATGGCACAGCGAGGTCCTGGGTCGCCGGAGATGTGAAGGAGATGAAGAGGCTGTTGTGTTTATATGTCTAGTCCAGATTCAGAGACTGCTTGTGGTGCTTGCGTCTCGACCCCTATGGTCTTATTTCCTCTGTTCCTCTATTCGATGGTTTCATGGGTCGTCGATCTGGAGCTATGGCAGATTTTGGGCCTCATCGGCTTTATTTGTTACCCAAAGTTCGATGTTCTGTACTGGTGGGGTTTAATTTATGAATTCAGAAATCTTGAGAAAACTTTGGGTTTCAACTTCTCTGTTGTCCTCCTATTTTTTGTCTCCGATTCATAGCCTCGCCTAGTCCAAAACTGACAGACCACAACCTCACGACCCAGATCTGGCTGGAGGAAGACTCTGACGAAGACAAACACGACCCCATCTACGAACAACTCCGGCGGACCTTTTTTTAGATGTGTTCTTTAGTTTTTTTATATAAGAATAAAAAGATAAATCTAAAAGGGAGAAAAGTAATAAAAGAAATGGAAACTGTTTTTTGTCTCTGATTCATAGCCTCTCTGAAAGCTAAGTTTCATCTTCGAAATGAACAAGATGAACACCATGTTTGGTAGAAGATGAAGCTTCAGAGCAAGATGAACATTTTTAAAAAGAAAATTGAAATCTAATAAAAAAAGTTTAAAAACTTAATAGAATTTTATAAA
This sequence comes from Erodium maritimum, assembly GCA_963921825.1. Taxonomy (NCBI): domain Eukaryota; kingdom Viridiplantae; phylum Streptophyta; class Magnoliopsida; order Geraniales; family Geraniaceae; genus Erodium; species Erodium maritimum. Next base: position 81,815,141 of record OY997588.1, on the reverse strand, counting down.
ATTCTTCAGATTAAGTGTAATATAAAATGAGTAAATAAAACCAATAAAAATATTTAAAATTAAAATCTAATAAAAAATTAATACTAATTTTTTATATATTTTTTAAAAACTAAATATGATTTTTTAAATTAAGAAAATCAATCAAAAAGTAATATTGAATTTTTATTAAGGAAAATTTAAAAGAATAAATTAAATTTTAAAAATTAAATAAGAATTAATGAATAATAATAAATTATTTGAGTAAGTAATGATATTATTAATATTTTATTAATAAATTAATTAGTTATTAAAAAATTAATAATGCAAAGGGGTAAACTAGTCTTTCAACTCATATAGATATATTAATTCAAATTCAGAAGGACAAACTGGTCATTACACATCATTCTGTTAGTTTTTCCTAACAGAATCACGTGTCCAATAGTTTAGGTATGGCAAATATGATTTTCCAAACATAGGTAGCGTAGTGTTCGTGACCAAAACATAAGGGTAAGTTTCAATATTTAACCCTAAAATATTTAAGTAAATATAACTTTAAAGGGTAAAGTTGTGGATATAACTTTGAGGGTCATTTACCTATAAATCAAACCGTACAAGTCATATATTTAATGAACTGGGAGTAGAACGCCAAAGCGCAAATTATACCGTAAAGTCTTTAAGTTGTGGTATCCAACATATCAACGTGTACGCACAATGACATGTAAACGGCGTACAATTTCTTTATGAAAAGCGCAACAAGGCAAAAACTTCACAAAACAGTAGAATGATGCTTATAATAGAGCACATGGTATGTTATTACATGTCATTGAACTTCGGTACAACTCAATGATGATAGCGGTGTTGTTTAAATGTCGATATGAAATTAGATTTTGGTTTGATATATATAAATACCAACACAAAAAGATATACAGATTATGCTTATTGTCTCGTACTTATGCCCAAACGGATATTTTTATATATTTTTAATTGTATACATTTATCTTGTCATCAATTTCGTTAATTTTATTTCTCTTTTGGAAAACAGGTTTCCTACGTCGACGATTCTCTACGGGGTGGAGGTGGAAGATCGTGAACAAGGTTGTGCCTCGAGGACTATACAACGCAAATACGATTAACATGGTTCCAAAGCCAATTTTGTACGAGGCTCGCGCCCCTTACCATGAAACACGATCTTCCATGTCATTGGTAATAACCCAACTTAGCGTTATACCAATGACGTGCTAGAGGAGGTGAATCCTGTAGACGACACAAACAAAGATATTGAAAAAGAGCGTAACGCTAAGGGTTTCAACAATGACGAGAGGAACGAGTCTAAAAAATATTTGTATTATAAAGCATCATTGAGACATTGTACCTAAATCACTCCATTAAGTTGTTGAGGTCTTCTAGCCTATATTGTATTCATGTATTTTTTTGAACAAGTTATAAAAATAGGGAAACAAGTACAATCTATGTTTGGCTCAATCTGTTTTACAATCTAGCCGACGTATATGTGTATCCGTCGGTGTACTTGGTACCTTAACAACAGATACACTCGCTCAAGACAAAGAGCAAGTGCTCCGTTTTGAAAATTCTGACCTATTTCTCCACCAATTAATAATTATTGTAGAACAAAACCAATCTAAGTATAATATCAAAAAAATGATTAAATACACCATATTCAACATTTTTCCTATGTTATTTTATTTGTAGATCGACGGATACATGTAAGTGTCGGTTTATATTGAACTTGGTCCACGACTATACAACTCAAGTGTTTCCTATCTGTCGGTATGGAGTGTTGACCAATTGTAACCCGACACTTTGGATACCTTGATCGAGAACCCACAATTGTCAAAAGAATACCATTTTTCATATACATAATACATACAGCTTTATGTACCATATAAATGTTCTTCATTATATGGTACGATGTAACGATATACATATTTAACATTTTGTGTATTTTGATCATTAATGCACTTCTAATTATTTTGATACTAGAAATACGGTACCGTAAAAAAAACATGAAAATTTGATGTTATTCTGATTGCTTGTCCTAAAATGTGGAATAGTGAGTGATCTTGATGGTCTATATGTTGGCAATTAATTGTTCCATTCATGAACTCAACTTGGAGGTCTATCAAGGGTCTTTCATGGCCACTATTCCCTTGATTTATGGACAACTCCCACAAGACAATTGCATGCATTAGCTGGTCTCATTCCATCAGATTTTTATACCCATATCCATGTCATGTGTTCTATGATGGCTAGACTCATGCACTATAAGTACATGGCCTTGGTCCCTAAGCTCACACAACAACATAGTGCACCCAAGAACACTCTCATATCAGATTTTAGAGAGGTACACCATCATTAAAAAAGTTGTGGGAGAGTTTAGAAGTACCAAGAGCCCAAGTAATCTCTAATTCATGGCTATGGCGGGAGGTTAGTGATTCTTAACGAATTTCGCAAATATCGATTTAGTTATGCTATTCATGTAATATGAAGCATGCTAGGTTGATTACAACATCTCACATATTCGTCATGCAATAAGGGTAAATTTAGAGGACAGGATTTAGGTCAACATAGTCAACCTTAATTACTAACAGATAGCCTATCCGTGGTGAGGGTTATAAGTGTCCTCAATTAAATGACCCCACCCCTCAGAATGGTTCAAATGCATAGACAACCAGTCGATAAAATGTCTATTTAGGTCAAATTTTGGAATTAGTTTCTCACTTCTTCATTTCTCTATCGTTTTTCTCCACTCGCAGGTTCTTCCTCGCAGTTCGCGGTCTCCATTGACTTCCATCTTTGTTGCTCCACCCCAAGGTAAGTTCTGTTTATATTAAACTTATTTTAGGGTTTAACTTGTTCCTGAATTTATGGCTAAAATGGTTGAACTGGTTTTACGGATCAATTAAAGATATTTTAGGGATAAAATGGATTAACTGAATTTAAGGATCAATTGAACTAACTTTGGGCTATAATTTTTGGCTGAAATTGAACAGATTTTAGGGGTTATATTGAACTAATTTTCGTGCTACATTTGAACTGACTTTAGGGATAGAATTATACATTTTTGGGTTGAAATTGAACTAATTTAGGGGTTATATTGAACTGATTTTGAGGGATTACATTTGAAGACTACTTTTGAATTGAGTTTAGGGATACATTAAAGTGATTTTAGGGTTATAATGGATTAACTGAATTTAGGGTTAATTGAACTAATTTTAGGGTGAAACAGAATTGATTTTAGGGGCTATATTGAACTGATTTTAAGGCTTATATTAAATCTGTAAAACCCCACTCTTTCAATAGGGTAATAATTTGAAATGTGAAACGTTGTAGTGGGAAATTGCAACAGAGGTGTTTTGAAAAAGAAAGATAAAAAAAAAACAAGAGAGGAGGAATCAGTTTGGGCCGATCAGGAGACAAGCCCGGTTCGCGCCTTTGGGCCAAACCAGTAGCGAGCCCAACTTCGATCTCCAGGCCCAGCTCGCTACCAACCCTACTTCTCTCTCTCGCTTCATCTTCCTCAGAATCGCGACACACTTCCCGAAACGAAACAGCCGCCTCCCTCCTTTCTCCTCTTCTCGCCATCACGAACCAGAACCGAAGCCGCCGCCACGTTCCTCCTTCTTCTCCCTTGCCGACACGCACGACAACATCCCCTTCTTCCCTTTGATACCAACCGAGCCCCACCCTCAGAATCGAGAAGAACTCGCCGGAACGCCTCGGGTTCGAGTTCTCCGGTTCAACCCACGCCGACGACACCAAAATCGAGAGGTGGGTGCTTCGCTCGTCCCTCTCCCTTACTTCCCCGAGCACACTGCACCTGAAAACCTTCGAGACGAGCTCGATTAGAGGCTGGTTCAAACGGAACCATCGCCGGCGACTCCGAGCTCGTCAGATCTGAGAAGAACACGAGTTCTGGGTCACGTCGATGTCACGGACGCCGCGTTCACGGTTTCGCCAGGAGTTTAACGCCCACCTCCACCCTTGTTCCGCCCCTTCGAGCTCCCCTAGCACCGTCGACGGTGTCTGGAGGGTTCTGGCATCGCCGGAGTTGCATCACCTCAGACCGAGCCAACGAGGTCTTGGGTCAGGTCGTTTGGGCCGTGGCAGGCCAATGGGCCAGAGTATCGTGGGCCGGACCAGAGAGAAAACGGGCTTTGGCCCAGACCAGGACTTTGGGTTCGGACACGGGCCGGGTCTGGACTCGGGTCTTGACCGGGCTCGGGTTCGGACCGGATCTGGATCCATTTTTGGGCTTGGATCCGGGTCAAACCGGTTTCAAAGAAAAATATTTTTAAAATCAGATTAATTAACTGATTTAATTAATTCAAGGTGAGAAATTAAAGGATTAATTTAAACATCAAAGGACCTTTGGACAAATACCGGAACTGATTGGACATTTTATTTGTCAAACCCAGACTGGACTTTGCGCGAGAACTGGGACTTCGCCCGAGAAGACGGAGTTGGCCTGGTCGTCAGCAACGAGAAGTTTTATTAGAGGAAGACCACAAGATAGGGAAAGTACTAACTCCTCGTGTATTTCAATACTAGTATGCCTATTAGGTTAATAAAATCGGAAAGATCCTAGAATTGCATATAGGATGCGAATAACTAGAATAAATGTCTTTCAATTACTAATAAATGGATGTGTCTAGTAAGCATGCGTAGGATATGAATCACTAGTGTAACTCGCTTTCAATACTTGTGAATTGTTTTGCTGGTAGAGAGGCCGTGATGAGCCCTCGGATTAGTTGTTTGTGTTTGCCTCACATGCTTGGTTGCCTAGTTTGGATAAGCTAAGAGTCTAATGCAACTAGATTATTTGAATGTTGAACTTGACTGCTTGATTGCGTATTTGACTGAATGCTTGAATAATTGGATGATTGTTTGAATGCTTAAATGATTGAATGATTGAATGGTTGATCGAGTATGACTGGTTGTGCCAAAGGGTACGATCAGGTGATCGATTGACCGGTGGAGTGCAATTGGTAAGTAAGCGGTAAGCGTAAGGTTATATTGATTCTTGTGTTGTGTATGATTGAATTTTGAATTTTTAAGCTTGGTTGATCCATGATTGTCTTAGTATGTTATCGTCTCACGAGTCTTTAAGTTGAGTTCTATCTCGGTATGGCACCCACGCTGCGGGTGGGGTAGTGCATGTAAGCTACCTACACCAAGGGGAATGCTGGTGTGGGGTAGTACCTAAGTCGATGATTGGTGATCCAGTATGGTACCTACACCGAAGGAAGTACTAGTGTGGGGTAGTATCATAGCCGGTGGATTGGACCCTGCGGGGCATTGATTATTGGACCCTGCGGGGCATGGGTTATTGGACCCTACTGGGCAATTGGATGGTTTACCCTGCGAGGGATGGTTACTGGTTGATTCACCCAAGTGTATGCGTCCTGCGGGAGCAATACCTTGGTTCCCTATGATATATGGTCCTTTGGGGACGTTTTCGAGAATCCCGACGATAAGCGCCCTCAAGGTTTGTTACCGGTATTCTCGACGTTATACGTCTTTGTGATGTTATGCGTCTCCTCTAGACCGAGGGAAAATCCGACATGACACAACGAGTGTTGTGGATCAGAGGGTGGTGACTTCATGTCCCACGGCATTAATTGGACGCCCTGTCTTCTACTGTTTTTTAAAGAAATGCATTGATTCCCTTATTTTTCCTATAATTATTGTTGACTCTTTGAAAGTGTTAAACACTCGGTTTACCCCCGTATTTCGTCATCTTTTAGTATCTCGACTTATTAAGATTTGAATAAACTTGTGAACTCCTAATTATTAAACTGAAAAGTTGCCCTGGTTATGCATTTTCCCTACTGAGCGCAAGCTCACCCCTATTTGTTTATTACTGTTTTACAGGTTTGCGTGATAAGTAGTGGACTCGAGGCTCGGGAGCTTCTGTGGGTCCGGGAGCCTATTCTTTAGAGACGTTTTGGTCGTATTTCTTTTTGATTTTGAACCTTTTGGTAAAGGATTTATTATAAGTTGTTACTTGAGACATTTTGTTTGAAGTAAACTTGGAGGATTTTATTGGTTTTATGATATTTAATTGTTAGAATTGTTTCTTCCCTAAGTCACGTCTCGAGTCCGGTCAAAACAGGATTTGGGGCGTGACAAAATCGTTTTTAGGGATTATAATTATATTTGAAATGATGTAAGGGATGAATTGAAGTGTTTTTGGGCTACATTTAAACTAACTTTAGGGATGTAATAGTATATTTGGGGATTAAATTGAGCTTATTTTAAGACTTATCTTGAATTAAATTCAGGGTTTACATTGATCTGATATAATGGCTTCAATTCAACATAATTTAAGGCTATTTTTGAATTATTTTTAAAGCAATTAATTATAGGGCTTCAATTCAAGTGAGTTTAGTTGATCAGGACAACGATACAATTGAAGGAAAATGAATAAATTTAACAATTTGAGTTGCTTGCTATAGTTTGAGTTGTTATATACAAGTTGGAGTTGTTTGATATATTTGGAGATTTTATATTTTAAGATAGTTATATTAAGATATATATTTTTAAATTGTTAGAAATCTTTTCATGGGGGGGGGTTGGTTGGTCTTTCATAATCGAGCGGTACTTTCCCTTCGAACATGATGCATCTACGAGATTGTGCTAGCTCTAGCAATAGTGTTAATGATGTGTGTTCGACCAATAAAGCTTGTTTGGAGGCCCAAGTATACACAACCCACAGAGGGTGCAAAAGGATGGAGAAGTGGTGGGGATGATGGCGGATGGTGCAAAGGCGAATATCGACTCGATGAAGATATTCCATAACTACTCCAAGAACGTAAAGGGATTTTTTTTCAATTGAGGTGGATAGACGGGGTTCCCGACTAAGAGATTCCAACATCCAAGATTGTGAGGACCATCGACTCGATAATTTGAACATACATCTCAATGAACAAGACCTCTTTTCGAAGCTCGATGATGAGGCCAAGTCCTCACTACTTTATCAACCAAATGTAAGTAGTTGCTAAGATTTCGTTGTTAGTTGCTTTCTCAACAACATTTTTAGATGCAAATGGTGAGTTGCCAAGGAATGATCAAGGGGTCAAACCTCGGTGAATCGCCAGCTTACTTGAGAACGCTATCGTTGAGGTCTAAACACAAGCATATATATATATATGCTTGTGTTTAGACCTCAACGATAGCGTTCTCAAGTATATAAGTTTCAACAACAACCAACACGATGAGTGTCAAGTAAGCAGTATAGCTTTACGGTAAAAGTATCGGTCAATCCCACAAAGAAGTGGTGGGTATCCCATTGTCTAGAAATAATATAACCTAAAGTTATCACTACACTACAAATTTGGAAAATATGCATCTAATAGCACCTAAAGATGATACCTCATCGTCTCCATCCTTCGGCGCTCTCGGTCAAGATTGGTGCTTAGTGTTTGTTTTCCCTATTTTCTGCCGCTTTCTCCTGTAATGAATTTGAGGTTAGATGGTGTTAACTCTCACTTCCTTGGGTCGTCATTTGGTGTTAATTTTCAGTGGGCTACCTTCCTTTGGTAGTTGAGATTAGTGTTCGGTAGACTGAATATGGACGATGTTTGTATGGATCGTCTATGTGCCTAGTTGTATTCAGCATTTTCATTTTGTGGTTTTGGCTACCGGTGTGGAAGGAGTCTTGTTGTGTTTGTGTTTGTTTTAGGGGTGGTCGACATCGTTGATGGCTTGCTGCAATGTCCCTTTGTGTTCCAACAGTGCATGCTTCTGAGGAAGAAAGACATTTCTCGAGTGCTTGGCCCGACGAAGCCTCTGGTGGTATTTGATCGGTGCAAAACTTGTAAAGTCCCAAGGCATGAGGAAACATGTGGTGTGTAGAGTCCTGGGGGTAGTGGTTGCATATGTTCATGTTTCCTATGTTGTTCTTGAGATGTTTTTGGGTTTAGGTTCGGGCCCAGTTTGTTATTAGGCTCGATGGTATTTGTTTGGTGTATTTAACTTTTTTTTATGTTTTAGCTTGTAGCTTGGTTTCCAAGGGTTTCGCTTCTTGTAACCGGAGGAAATTATTATTTGTTTTTTCTTTATCTTCGTCTCTTTTTTAGTAAAAATCTCTTATAAAGAACGTAGAAGTTTGGAAACAACAAGACAAACAACATTTACTAACAGAGGGAGACTACAACACTAAATCTTTCCATGTATAGTCTTACAATGATAATATTAATGGGATTTAAGAAATGGTATTATGGTTATATGGGGAATGAGACTGAACAAGTGATGCACACATATTTCGAGAAATCTTTATTAGTATTATGAGTGGAAGAGACACGAATTAGATAGTTGCACCAACATATGTTACTCAAAGAAAGAATGAGATTATCACATAGAAGGTAATCGAACTCTGAGGTTAAGGCGGTCGTTTTCTAAATAGGACCGAATAAATCATCCAGTTCGACATCACATCGATATAGACAGATTGTCACGTAAGAACGAAACTAAAATGAATATCTTAGTTAAATACCATTTTGATCATGAATGCGGGATGCATTTAGAAAATATATACCCATTGTGACACCTGACACCTTTTTCCCTAGGGTGGTGGGAAATGGCTACGGTTGGTCAGAGTCAACAGAGAGGGGCAGAACTCATTTGTTGGTTATGGGAAATCTGGAAATCTCGTTTGGCACAACATGGAAGATAGATTTTTCATTTAGTGTGCCAATTACGACACGGACACGGGAGAACATCGCACAACACCAATTAGCTATTGACCACGAGTAAGGTCGAGAACAATCCTTCAAATCCTAAAGAGAGAGCAGAAATTTGAGGGCTTCCGATTCCAACTGAGTAACCCATAACGTGATCAAGACAACTTTCGTAGACACTACAAAATGAGGTTGGACATGATCGATAGGGATGAGCAAAATGGTATCGTAGACTTGTCAAACAAGGTTGTTCCATTACCTTGATCGAACTAAGATAGAGGCAATAGCAGACCAAGAAGCACTAATGTACGTCCAATCCCAAAACTACTCACGTGTCATTATTTTTAGTGATGCCCAAGTAGTTATCCATCTAATGCTCTTTGAGTCTCTGATTATTTAAGATTGTTTAACTATCTTTTCTAATCCTGAGACATCGATTTTGAGTTTTTGTATGTTTAATGAATACGATCTCTCATTGACTAATCTGAAAGATTCTATTTTGTTTTCGTTCATTTTTGGTTAAAATGTTCTCCCACTATACACTCCCTACTGTATTTTTCTTTCAAATGTTTAATCTACCACATTTTCCTAAAAAAACAGATGATAAAAAAAACTGTAATACATTCAAAAATACACAATAAATACGTAGAATTAATGACTGTATACTGATCATAGAAAAATATAAAATAGTCGTGTCTAAAAATAGCTTCTACTTTCCCCTAGACCGGTTCTCTACTCCCCCTCCTCATCAGCTACACCTGTGAAGCTCCCAGGCTCTGCAGCTCCGCCTCTTCTCGTTTCCATGGCTTCTCCAAGGTATCTCCCTTCTCCTCTTCCCTTTCTCGTCCTCTTCTCTCAGATGGCCGCCCCATAGCCGCCGCAAACTCTTGCCTTCTCGCCTCCTTCTTGAACCCTTCAACTCCTCCATCGCCTCCCTTCGTTCACCCACAGAACCTCTCAGTCTCCTTCCTGTTCCTTTCTCCTTCGATCGAAACTGAGATGCCCATTTCGTTTTGTTGATTATCTTAGCTGAAAATCAGCAAAAGTTTAGCTTTTGTGGTTCCAAGGTCAGACCACCCAGTTTACTTGATCAGAGTCTCTGATCTTCGAGTAGATCTTCAGTTACTAGTTTTATTTTAGTGGGTTGTGATTAGGTTTTTGTTAACTACCCAGTTGTTGTTTCCCCTAATCCTAACTGTTCCAACAGGAAGAGGTTGTGGTGATTTCTAGGGTATTTCTGAATTAGGGGAAATGTTTCAAGGCCAACAGCTTGCTAGCTAACCAGAGGTTTCGTGTTTTGAGGCGATTTGTTGGATTTGGTATCTCCTTTGAAACTCTGCTGCCAGGCCTGAGTTGTTCTAGCTGTTGCAGGCAAATTGATGGCCTTTCTTGGTTTTATCAGGTTCTGGTAACTCAATACTAGCTCTGTGGCATGATTTTCAGTATTAGGCCATCAAATCAGTAGCCTTTTGTCACACCTTTTGGGGTCTTCAGATACTGGAGTAGGGTTGTGGTGAAAAATTAACTGGGTGGTTTCCAAAGAAAATGTCTGTAAATGGTCATTCTTTTGTGGAGTGGAAAGAGCAATTTGTTTCACAGGAACGTGGCAACCGAGTTGTTCACTATTTCCTCAAGGATTCTGCCGGGGAATTCATCCTTGCAATTGTAGGCACCGAGAGGAGTGTTAGGCACATGTTTTATGTTGTAGCTGATGAATTTGTGCAAGCTTATGGTGCCGAATATTCTATTCATGCTGGTTTCAAATGGAGGTCTAGAAGGGAGGTTGTGGATTGGCTTACATCTATGTTGTCAAAGCAGCATCTACCAGGAGATCAGTGCAGTATGTATTATTTCATCTAAAGTTATTAGATTTTTATACTTGTTCCTCCCAATTGATATTTCATATAACAAGTCATGCACGTCTTAGTTTCTATTTGTTTTAGAATATGGAGCCATTATCAGAATTGAATACCCCAGAATCAAATTGTTTGATGTTTTCGTTATTGTAATAGCATGTATATTATTTTAATGCTTGTGCTTTATTCAAATTGTCCTTTTGGGATTTGATGCAATACTGACGTCACCACCATTGTTTGGATCAATCGTACTATCTGAGTTGAATAAATAGTGCATGATATCCTTTCATTAACAAGTTTTAGATGCATCTCTCGAGCAAGACCTTAATGAGTTTGAGATTCATTTTGTTTTGTCTGTTGATACTTATATTATTCCATTTGAAGTGGTTAGATGACATACTTATTGTGTGAATATACAGTAATTTTCTTTATAGGAGAATGTATGATTAGGCCCATCCATGTCAAGATGGGAACATCAACATACTGTAGAAACTATCTTTTGTTATGAAGTTTATCATATTCTGGCATTCAATTTCTGCAACGTGAGACTGAGGTTTGTGCATTTATTTTGATAGCTCTTATCGAGAGGTAATACTGATTAATATTCAATACTAATTTAGTATGTAATGTAGGTAATAATGTTGCTTTTAGTCAATAGAATTAAATATTTGTTTTTTATTCTCAATAATTATGCTTCTGGTCCTTCCTCTTCTTCACAGAGCTTGGAAATACCAATTAATCAGTGTACCCCATGCAATCTACTTGTTACAGATGCTAGTTATTATCTTACTTAAATTTTGGTTGTGATGCTAGTTGATGTTTATGCCACAATGTGAAGTTATTTTATTATTACTTTTCATCAGCAAAAACCGAGTGTGGGATTGGAACCAATGGCCTCATTCTTAAACTAAGTTATATTATCAAGTATTTGATGAGTTACTAACATTTTCTCAGCAAAAAACTAAGTGTTATATCTCCTTCAAACATTAACCGATTAACACTTATTCATTTCCAGTGACAGATTCAACACAACATGACCCAACAATACCACTAGGATCTATAGAATGTCCGATGAACAGAAATGGAGCACAACAGACCCAAGTATCAGATGTCATGGTATATATTGTTTGTCTTGCATAATTTCTTTTATTTATGTTTTAACTGCTTTGTTGGATTCTAATATTGAACCTATCTACCAGGGTTGTCTTCCAAGGAATGGATACAATTTGGACATTGTGTGGTCAGGAGTTTCATGGACATGTGGTAAACAGCTAAGGCATTACCCAGCCTTTTCAAGGAATGGGACAACAATAAAGGTTAGCATCTTCCTCTGAATTGGAATGGTCTAAGCCATGTCCTACCTTGCATAAATATGATATACATACAAATATACAATACATCTTTAATGTTTGATGAGTAAATTTTTCAGTGATATGATATATAGTTGTGCTCACACCAGAGCTGTTTGCGTACTATATTATGTAAGTAGAGTCATCTTCACAAAAGAGAAGTTGAAAGTATTCTTAATGTTGTCATGATTTTGATTTATTCAGATACAGTCCTTTGTCTCTGTCATGGCCAAGGAAGAGCATCTATATCTTGCTTATTTGGAAGACATGTATGAAGACAAGAAGGGGCAGAAAAAGGTGAAAGTGAGGTGGTTTCACCATAACCAGGAAGTAAAAGGTGTAATTCCTCTGCGAAATCATCATCCAAAAGAAGTCTTCATCACGCCATATGCACAAGTCATCAGTGCAGAGTGTGTTGACGGTCCTGCCACTGTCTTGACTCGTGAACATTATGACAAATGCTTTGCTACTTTTCCTCATGCTGTATTAGCCAAAGTCCACATGTGCTTTCGACAGTTCAAGAGCAATAGGGTGAAGCCCTTTGATTTAAGTAAACTGCATGGCTATTTTGATCAACCAATTGTTTCATGTCTGGATACTCCACAACAGGAAGAGGTTGAGTTGAGCTCAGGAGACAAAATGAAGTTGGGAGCTAAAAGGACCAGAAACCGGAAAGAGGGTCACAAGTATGTTAGGGGTCATTCAGGAGTCAGAATTTCTAGCAGAAGCCGCCAAATGAAGGCACATGAACAAACATACCAGAAATTTAAGTACGGTTTGTCAGGTAGGAGATTGCTCTCTCACAAGCATGTGGATTGGTATACCCCAGTATTTAAGATTGATCAAAAGGTAGAGTTGCTATGCCAAGACAGTGGCATCCGAGGATGCTGGTTCAGGTGTACAGTCTTAAGGGAGACACGGAAACTGATCAAAGTTAGATACGATGATGTGCAGGATGAAGACGAATGTGGTAATCTTGAGGTATGCTTCTTAGCTTAATTAAATATTAGTTACTCTTTAGTAGTCAGTACTTCAAGTTTTTGCACATTTATCTTCTGTATGGACTCCATCTTTTCCTGGATGGATCCCGTAGCTATGGAGTTTGTAATAAGTCGTGTACATTGTAGGAATGGATCCTAGCTTCCAAGTTGGCTTTGCCTGACAAACTCGGCATGAGGTGCTCTGGTCGCCCAACAATTCGGCCTGCTCCTACTCCAGCTGATGAAACTGACCTTGCTTTTGAGATTGGTGCTTCAGTTGATGTTTGGTGGAGTGATGGTTGGTGGGAAGGAGTTGTTATTGGAGTTGCCGTTTCTGGTCATGATGTTTTTCAAATTTACTCTCCCGGTATGTACCTATGAAAAGAATTGGATTCAAGTTTCTTCCCTTTATTTCTGTCATTCTGTTTCATTCTAGGGATGATTGCAAAAAAGTACCCTGAGGTTTTTATTTTTTGCAACTTGTAGCCATCTTTGATAATTGCAAAAAAGTACACTGACTTGTCTTTCTGTTGCAATTTAAATAAATATGACGATTTTATCCTTACAACTTATATTTAAAAAATAACAAGTATAAACCAAAAAATCCAAAATTTCATATCCCTTAATTTTTTTACTCTTTGTACCCTACAAAGAGTAAGAAATTCAAGGGATATGAAAATTTGGATGTTTGGTTTTCAATTAATATTTTATAAATTTTCAATCGTCATTTTGAAACAAAGTTATACAAAGTGCAACAAAATACGAGTTCAGGGCCCTTATTTGCAATTATCCCTTCATTCTATTCCAGTTCTAGCACTCTTTTCCCTAACACTTCTGGGCGATATCAGGTGAAAGCTTATTCTTGAACATACACAAAAAGGACGTAAGAATCTCCAGAGATTGGGTAGCAAACCATTGGATTGACATCGAGTCAAAGCCTGACATACGCTCCGTGATATCTTCTATTAGCCCTGAGACTAACCTTCCCTTATCCTCAACCATTGTCAAGGATGTAAAGTCTGATGAGATAGCTATGCCACCACATTTCGAAACTCCTCATTGTATCAAACAAAATATTGTTGAAGAGGAAACACCCAACTCGATGACAGTTGCTAGTTGTGAAGACCAACCAGAAGACATGGACTGGGAAGATGATAAGATGCCTCCTTCAATGAAAGGTGAAGGTACCAGGGATCACGGTGATGGTGGCGACATTAACTGTAGTCGGGCCAATGTAGATGATGTACAAGGTAACAATGATGATAACAAGGATTGCTGTGGGAGCAAGATAGAGGACATGGAAGTTTCTGAAAGAGGTGCCGAAATTGTAAAGCAATAGATGCTTCAAGTTGTAATGGCCGTTTTATGTTAGTGGTGGTGGTGTTTGATAATGTTGGGAGGGTTATGGGCTTTAGTGCATACTAGGATGTCTATGAATAGGTTCAGACATGCCATTAGTCTATTTGTCTTAATTTGTAGGTGTATATTGATTAGCAGCAAAATGATATGTCTGCCTTCAACTGGTTGTAGTAGAATTGGGTGTGGGCATTTAGATTCCATTGGTTAGAAGCTCATCCAAGAGCTAGCTATGTCTTCTGTTGTCTGTACTGTCTCAGTAATTTAAGAAAGTGTTCAGAATTACTTGTTTCTCTCTTCTACAATGGCTTCTGCTAATTTATGCAAATACTTGGGGCGAACTATGTGCGTCTTGCAATTACTATAAATACTACTGGTGGAAATTCGTCGCAGGACTTCATTTTTTTTTGAAATGATGGTTTTGTCCTTTACATTATACATGTTATGCAATTTGGGACCCTATGTACATATTTTTGCATGGTAACATTCGACTTTTTGCAACAAAAAAAAATAGTTTACCCATAGTATTTACAAAACGTGCATAGTTCAGTGTAAGTTTTTACAATGATCCATTTATCATATTATTGCAGTTGGTGGAGTATAATATACAGTGTATCTGGTTATAATACTGCTGCCAAAAGATGCTATGTTTTTGGATGGATGGTTTGAAAGTTGTCAAATTCACTATGAAAGAAGAAAAAAACAAGTATAAATTGGGTAATGATCATCATTGACACAAGCAAAGCAAAGCAAGCAGGACAGAGAAGTTAGCTAGGTCCAAAGTCTGAGCCATTGGGCTCCATATATGAACTTCTGATCCAGAAAAGGCTTCACTTGCTGGTATCCCAGAGACTTCAACCATGGCACTCTGCCCTTGGTGTTTGCGCCTCTACCCCGACACTGGTACTCCCCAAACACCACAGTCCTGTAAGTAAATGTAAATCACCCTCCATCAATACAAAGATGAGATGAGAAGAGAAGAATAGATCATTCAGAAAGGTCCATACTTACTTTTGCCTTGAAGGGTTGTTCCAGTCACTCCATCCTTGGGGGTTTATGACATTATCAATGTAGGAATATGCATAAATTACTCTTGAATAGTTGCCCCAAGCTCTTCCCAAGAAGATGCTGCCACTTCCATTGATTGTGCAGTTCACAAAAGCAAATCCTGTGTCTTCATCAGCTACATCCCTGTGGTGAGCTGCTATTGCTCCATATCTGTTTGCTGTTGAATGAAGAACACACTCCTGTTCCACAAACACACCATGTTCAGTTCACTTCAGCTCAGCCATGTAAGAATTTACCTGAGATTGGTACAGCAAGGTGCAAGAACTTTACTTGGTACAAGGATCTTGCTCGTCCGAACACAAAATCAACACTTCCTTCAATGAAGGACTGGTAAAAATAGTGTGACCCAGTTTCATCCAAGAGAGTGTCTTGTGTCCCCAACACCCTGACTTTGTAGAACATGGCTCGGTCACCAGCTATTCTCAGTGCCACAGCCTGCATCCCATACCCTTTAGGCACTGCCACTACCGTGTTCTATCATCGAATAATTAAATTAATCACATGAATACAGATTCAACCTCAAAACAAAGTCAGTGCAGTGCTACTGAGTTCATACCTCAAAAGTGACACCAGTGGCACAGAAGTAATCTGATTCGATTGTGACAGAAGCTGATCTGTAGGTTCCCAGTTCATTCCCATTGCTGTCTTTATCAGAAGCCTTGTTGTTCCAAGTGATCACAGTCTCTGAAACTCTACTTTCATTTCCAATCAAGGAAATGTAAGGCTTCCAACTTGGCACATGCACCTTCTCTCTGCAACAAATTTTCAACACACGAAGATAGATGAGCAATGACTAATCATATCATCAAAAGTTCAATCCATCACAAACACATACAAGACACTTTATGATCACTTAAACTTTTTGCCACCTTAACAAGTTAATTTTTGGTCCACATTTCATTGAAAATGAGTGGTTGGTTCCCAAAGTAACTACCACTCACAAGAGTGATGTTCATGAAACCAACTCTAATACCCCACTAACCTACAATTTTGGGCTCCTGGTTACCATAAACACAGAACAACTGCAGAACCCAGAAAATCGATGAATCAAACAGTAAAAACTAAGAAACAGATTGATCAGACCAACCTGTAGATTCCAGGCAGAATGTAGATTTTTACTCTCTGGGTGTTGTAATCAGGAACCATGTCAATTGCTCCTTGAACAGTAAGAGAATCTCCAGAACCATTTTTGTCAACTACAATCACTCTGGTCTGATTAGTATCATCTCTAGAATCCAACCCAGCTCTGTGCACATTCACCTTCATATCATCCCAAGTAATGAAATTCTTCACAAAACCTGCACTCTCCACAAAACCCACTTCAAAACCTCCCAAAAACACACAACCCATCACAGCAAAAGCACTAAAAACGCCGAACACAGAGCAACCCATGAGCCTATCTCTCCCACAGAGCCACTGCCACTACCAGAGACTGAGAAATTTTCTGGGTATGCGTCAATTCAAGTGCTGGACGAAATGCAGTAATCAAATCAGCATCTAAGCTAGATTCGAGGATGTGGGTTTGAGTCTAATTCGATTGATGAGGAGTTGGAGGGGTGTGGAAGATCAGGTGACTGCAATAAATGCAGGGAGCGTCTGTTGCAGTTCTTACTGACGATGGAAGCTAAAGCTTATATGGTGCGTGTATGTATATATTTATAGATTAGTAGTAGAAGAAGGCGAGTGCAAAGATCGAGAGGGGGTCGAAAATGGTAAACAAACTGGGATCTGATGGCGATTCCATTTGAATCTGGACAAATTAAGTCATGTGAATTGTGCTAAATGGGAATGTGAAGAGAGATAAAGATGGTGGTGGTGATGGTGAAGTGATCATGGAGGAGGAAGGTGGTTTGTTGATGAGTAGTTAGCAGAAAATGGCAAAACAAATAGCGGTTATGGTTTCTTTAGCTGAAACTGAAAATCCAAAAAAGAAGAAGATGAATTTGGGTCTTTATATAGAGAGCACCTCCCACATTGCATGAAACACTAAACATCTTTTTTCTTCTTCTTTTTCTTTCTAATCCAATCAGCATATGGCTGTAGCATGTGACTTTGGTTTTAGGAGATATTACATTTCACTACCCTGTTGTTTACACTACTATCATTTTACTAGTTTACCACTACAAACTTTAAATCGTATCAATTTATTTCGATGAACTTTTGACGTAGAGCGCGTAGCGAAAGAGAAAGTTTTTTATCAGATTCGTTGATTCACAATGAATACCGTATAAGACAGTTCGAGTCTGAAACTCGTTTTTGTATTTATTACTTCAAAAATCTTTCTTACAATCAAAGCATCTTGTGCTTATATAGCAAACTAAACCCTTAAGTCCTAATACAAATAAAAAAAATCTCAAAATCCTAAAACAAAAAGGAAATAAACGTCTAAACTCAAAAAATACGAATTTTCCCCTCCAACTGATCCCTGATGGTCGAAAAACAACGTCGGCCATAGTAAAACCATGTGTTTTGCTCGGGAGCCCGTTTCAACCCGAAAAACACTAAGGTTTTGTCGGATTCGGATACTAACGTATTTTCGGTTCTCTAAGTACTGCATCATTACGTCTTCAATCTGGACTGCATCAACTTTGTTTTCGTTTCACGTTAGACCAACTTGAGGTTTACCGACAAAAATACGTGTTACCGCCAAATTATTAAATTCGAGATTAATGTAATTGTCATGATTTAAATTTTGATTAGAAGACAAACCATTCAACATAACCATTTAACAAACTTGGCTTAGAAACATTAAATGAATGAAAAGAAATGTGGTGAGAAATGTAGCCAAAAATGCGGCCAAAACCCACAATATAAATGAATGTTTTAATATTCTAATCATGAAAATGATAATTGGTTGTATCAAAAAAATGAAAGGAAGTTAATTGGTCATCAATATTTTCATTTATTTGATCTATAATAAGTAACATCTTTTGTCGATCTCTTTTAACAAGCCAGCTATCCCTTTGCCTTTTCAGCTTCCATTTCTATAAGGAAAGAAACGAGGTTGGTCAAAATACCAACATTTAATTTGTTTAATTTTTTCTAGAATTCCTAATATCCTTCCCATCCTATAAGAGAGTGTGAAAGTGTAACTACTATATTAAATGCCTCCGTGAAGAGGTATAAAAAGAAACGGAGAATTTTAAATATGCATTATTAGACGATTTTTTTCTTAAATGATAATGTTGTGCAAGTTTTTTTTAAAAGAAAACAATGTTAAACATGTTGTAGAAGTAAGAACAATATTTTTGGAATGGAGGAACAATATTAGAGACGATAAGAGAACACGGAGAGAGTTGAATAGATTATTGCATTGATATTCCTTCATCTTTTACCATAGCCTTTATTTATACACTCATAACATGTACATGAGAGGTCATAATCTTAATAACATATTAATCTATATATAAGAAAATGAAATGGAAAAACCAAAGGTCTTGCAATATAAGTCTAGAAGCTTCTATGGATAGAAGAGGTCATCCAACACATATATGCATAACACTCCCCATTTGGATGACACATACAAATATCATTATGTCTCGTTAAAACCTTTATAAGAAAATGTAAAAATGTTGAGAGGTGAGAGCTCCTATGTTCCGACGACTTTGGTAGTAGGTTCTGGAAATGTTAGTGGCTCGATCAGTCTTGAAGTCGCGCCCGTGAAGGAACAGAGACCTCATTTTGTTGATTCTTCTTCGAGATTGACCAAGGTATTTATCTGTAATCTCCCTTTGGCACAACTCAGGAGTGGTTCGATTCTTACTTCGAAAGTGTTGTTAAAATCATGAAATCAGTTGTCATTCAAAGGCCAAATCGAAAAGGGATTTTATTTTTTGGTTTTATTCATGTGTGATCCCGAGCTCTTGCAGCAAAGCTTATTTATAGTCAAAACGAGATTAAGGTTAAAGGTTTTATCCTTTTTGTTGCTCTTGATTGGATGGAGAATGGTGGGATTGATGGCCCGAGAAAAAGGGAAATATGGAGGCCAAAAGCTTCTGTTCCTGCGAATTTGGCTACTTGTGTAGAAAATGATGATATGCTTAATGCTGATATAGTTGAACGCATCAGCCATGGTGCAATAGTGTCCTTAAGGGCGGGCTGTCCTTAGATTGTGTTTTGGAGGAGATGAAGAATTGTGGTGCAAAAGGTTTGGAAATCCAAAGATTAAATGGTAATTTTTTTTCTCTTGGCTTGCTCGGATATTTTGTTTTCATCAATGTTAAGAGAGACATAATGGAGATGGTTTATGACCTGGTTAAATGTACTCCGTTTAGAGGGCTCTATGGATTTACTTGGGGAATTCTGGAGTTGGTATGAGGTTTCATTAGTCCTGCTCCCAGCTCTTCAAGCTTTGAGAGCTCCTTAGTCCGTCTCACGACCAATACCTGTAGGAAAAGCAGCTAGGGGTGAGCGTTCTCTCACAACCACGGATACCAGACTGACTACGGCATACTAGCAGACAATGTCGGAGACACCAACAACAACCCAAACACCGGGGACTACTATCCCCAACTCAAGTAACCCGATTGACACACAAACTGTTACTTTCCCCAACCAACTCAACACTCGGACACGTAATGTAGACCCGACACAGCGGTTACGACCTCCACCAAAGACTCAAAAGATAACCACGCAACTCCCAAGATCACAAAGGATCGCACTCCAAACAAGATCACAAAGGATCGCACTCCAGCTGCTCAGTGCCGGTTGCTAACCGGCTGGGCTCGAGCCTGCCCCACGCAACTTCCCCCGATCTTTGTCGGGCCAGGCGGTCGACCTGTTAGCGATATATACAGAGCTACTTTTCCGATAGCTAGTCGGAAAGGGAGCTGCCCTTCATCGCCAAAGAATGCTCAACCTTTCCGATCCCTGTCGGAAGGCTAGCCAAAGAATGCTCAACTTTACTGATCTTTGTCGGAAAGCTAGCCAACGAACGCTCAACTTTACCGATCTCTGTCGGAAAGCTAGCCAACCCCCACGCAACTTCCCCCGATCTCTGTCGGGCCCCCAACCTCAGGCAACCACAATCACAATCACAACCAAAGTTCAACAAACAGTAACAACACAAGTTTAACACCCCACAGGCACTCATGGCCACCCAAGACACCAACAGTAAAACACGGGTTCAACGACCCCACGGGCACTCATGGCCACCCAAGACACACCAACTAGTAAAACACGGGTTCAACAACCCCACGGGCACTCATGGCCACCCAAGACATCAACAGTAAAACACGGGCTTAACAACCCCACGGGCACTCATGGCCACCCAAGACACCAACAATAAAACACGGGTTCAACGACCCCACGGGCACTCATGGCCACCCAAGACACACCAACAGTAAAATACGGGTTCAACAACCCCACGGGCACTCATGGCCACCCAAGACGCCAACAGTAAAACACGGGCTCAACAACCCCAAATGCAACCCCGACAATTTTAAGTTCGCAGGCATAAACTGAATTTTAATACATTTGACGGCCAAATGCAACCCCGACAATGTCGATCACTCCCAAACTTCCCAATTACTCGACATTGTCGATAATGGACCAGGAAAGGCCCGATTCGCCCGGCCCGGCGAATCTGCCCGGGTTTTGAAAACGCCCTTCGGGGTTCAGAAAATTCCCGTTTTCGTTTTCGCGTTTAAAGTTTCTAAACCCGTCATTTACAACTTTTACAATTTAATTCCAAAATTCGTTTCGGGTGCAGATTAACGACTTGGGGAACGTCCTAAACCACCCGAACACGAAAAACCGAGACCCGAGCATGTGGGCCCCACTCGGCCGTCAAGGGTCGTGGGTGGTTGGGCCGGTTCACCACCATGGTGGCCAGCCCTAGCTCCGGCCAGCCACCCCCCCAACTCCGGCAGCCACCATCCACGGTGGCCGGAGCTACCCCGAGCCTCCGGTCACCGGAAAACGTTCATCTTTCGCTCCAAAACGCCTCCAACGAACCCCACACCTCAACTCATCCGTAGTCTACTCGTTTTAACCCAAACCCTAAACTTTAAACGTACCAAAACGAAAATCGAAAGGGTACTCATCGTAGGGAATGACGGTGGGAGCTCGATTCCTTGATCGTTGAGACGATCCACCGGTTGGATAGTCGGGAAATATCAAAACCCTAAAACCTCCTTCTCTTTTTCTCTCATCCTTCTCTTTTCTTTCTATCTTCTTTCTCTCTCCAAAAACTCCTCTTTTTTTACAAGTGTGGCCGACCACACCTCCTCTCCTCATCTTTGTCTTGTTTCAAAATTCACCTAACACCACCACATAATTGACATGTGGCAAGTGGGTCCCACCCCTTTTGAAAAATATCTCCTACATATTTTTCCGTCTGATTCGCGAAATTCGGCCGTCTCGGGCCCCGAACGGGCACATTTTCCAAGAAATTATGAAACTTCACGGGCTACAAGGAAACAGCTCAACTAAGACCGTTGTGATGACGGCTAAGCTTTTTGGATCCAAAACGGACCTCGAACGGACCAAACGTCGCTCGGTTGACTTTTCCAGCAAAAAGTCAACCTTTCCCAAAATTGGTCAGAAAGTTGCCCTGAGTCCCCCAGAACTCACTTTGGTCGATATCGGGGTCAACTTAAGTCCGGTATGACTCTCGGGGTCAAATTTAGGTTCATTTAGGTGTAGGTCCAATTTTTTTAAATTTTCCTGTTTTTCGCCGATTTGACTAGCGTTGACCGGGAGTGGTTCTTACATGTTTCAATTGCGATAAGAAAGGAATAGGACATCGTTCCAATCTCATTAGAAAATAGTCTTGTGTGTATTCCTGAACCCGAGCTGCATG
This sequence comes from Erodium maritimum, assembly GCA_963921825.1. Classification (NCBI taxonomy): domain Eukaryota; kingdom Viridiplantae; phylum Streptophyta; class Magnoliopsida; order Geraniales; family Geraniaceae; genus Erodium; species Erodium maritimum. Next base: position 81,793,052 of record OY997588.1, on the reverse strand, counting down.
TTGTTGTTGCGTGTCTGGTTACCAACGCCTAGTTTCCACCTCTGTCCGTGAATCGTGATATTACGCCCAAACAAGAGAACAAATATGTAACATGTCGCGCAAGGCAGTCCCAAAGACAATCGGACAGCGCAGCTTCTCCAACAACTCCGACAGATGGTTCAACTTATACGATTTAAACCCGTTCCAAGACACGTTCGTTGGATCAAGAACGAGCTAAAAGGGTTAGTAATTCATATTTTCATGCTCTCGATCCATCTATTAAACGCACTGCCTGGTTTATGCTTAGAGATTTGCAAGTTGAACAAATTAAAAGTGTTGATATTGTAACTGCTTCCAAAATGTCTTAACTTGTTTTGCTTGTTTCTGTTGTTGCAACCCCCTATTTAAAGGGTTCTATTGTTAAATCCTAACTCATGATGGTACTCTAATGGAATGTGTGAGGACTTCACTCCACTAAGAAAAGACGGTGTTTGAGATATTTATTTTCCAAATATATACCTTTATTTATTATGATTCATGAGGTTAAGGTTGTGTGGGTTGATTATGCTTTTTCGAGAAGTTTTGGGTTTTCTTGGGTGTTAGAGCTTTCATTATATTCCTCTTAACGGTTCAGTTGGTGGGGTGCTTAGTATGTGGCATGATTCCAGTTTCGTTATGGAATCAGTATCTTGTGTTCAAAATGTTTCTATCTGGAGTGGTTCATATCGTGTCGATAATGTGCAAGGTGGATCCTTGGGTTTCAGTTTTATGGGTATAAGGTATTCCTCCAAAGCATTGTGTTTTATTGTTGTTAGCAGCTCAAAATACTCTCCCTACAACGGTTTTTCTAGAGGGTCGGGTGGGTCATGCCTAAGATCGTTGCAGACGTCTTATTAATGTGGAAAAGTGTGGGTTCCCACCATATTTGGAAGGTATGGATTAGGGTGTGCTGTATTGTTGTTTGGCATTTGTAGTTGCTTCAGAATGCTGCTGCGTTTCAGCAAGTTATGGAAAGTGGGAACATTGTTTTTGGGAAGATTGTGAATCACTCTTTTGTTATCTTATGGTAGTCGAACGCTTTGAGGTCTGGTATGTTTTTCGTGGTTGTGTTTGTTTGGGGTGTGCAGGTTGCGTTAGCCGAGTTGATTTCTCTCAAGGTTTCGCCTGTTCTCACTGCGGTCCGACGAGTGCTCATCCGGGAGAACGTTAAGGGCCGATCTACTCGTCGGAGTGGAGGGGCATGAATTACCAGTGTTCTAAAAATTTCGATTAGGTGCCGCCTAGTCCTAGCCGACCCGCCTAGAACAATTTTGTATAGTATACTAACTAAGTTAAAATAAGGCAGGGTTATGCTTCTGAGTTGTTTGGTGTTATTTTGTAGGTATTTAAAATATTTGTTATCATTTTTAATATAATGAAATTCATATTTTGTTTCTAATATATCTATTAAAAATTAAAAAAATAGAAAAATACAAATCCGACTAATCCTCGATTAATCCATGTCTAGCCCTCGATTAGTCTCTGAAGGTCGTAGCCGCCCGACTAGCGCTTAGCGATTTTTAGAACCTTGTGGATTACTTAGTCTTTCTAAGACCAGAGGATCCACTTGTTCACTCTGAGGCATTGTTCGTTGGTCTCGGTGAGACGCCTGCTATGACTGTCAGCCTACCTTTTGCTTCCTTCTTTTTGATTCCTTGTTGTTTGGGTTTTAGGCCCTTAACTCTATTTTGTAGAGCTCTTTTGTTATCCTTATTATCCCGGTCCATTTCTTTCTTGGAATTGGTCTTTTATTAATAATATTTCCGAGCTTATAAAAAAAACTTTTCTAAGAAAAACCCAATGAGAAAAGTCCTAGAAGGAAAAAAGAGTACATAATATAAGTTACCTCATTAAAAACCTTGTTACGAAAATCCATTGGGATAAAACCTAAAGTAAGGAAAAAAGAGTGTAACACCTATTTCTCCCCATCTGTACAACATCTCCATTTATTAACTCATAAATCACGGAGTTTTCTCGTGCCGATCTTTTAGATCAATTTTTCAAAGGAAGTTGTAGGAAGTGCTTTAGTGAACAAATCTGCAAGGTTGTCACAAGAACGAATTTGACAAACATCGATATCTTTATTTATGAAGTTCATGAGTAAAGAAGAACTTAGGAGAAATGTGCTTCTTTCTATCTCCTTTGATGTAGCCTCCTTTGATCTGAGCTATACAAGTTCTATTATCTTCGTATATAACAGTTGGACTTCTTTTATTTATTGAAAGATCGAATAATTGTCGGATCTGATGGATCAAGGACCTTAACCATATACATTCACGACTGGCTTCATGAAGAGCTATCAACTCAGCGTGATTTGAAGAAATGGCTATAAGGGTCTGTTTTGTTGAGAGGAAAGATATAGTGGTGTCACCATATGTAAATACATACCCAATTTGTGACCACGCTTTGTGGGGATCAAATACATATCCGGCATCAGCATATCCAATCAATCCAGACTTTGAGTCTTTTGATTAAAATAACCCCATATCCAATGTTCCTCGAAGAAATCTAAAAAATTGTTTAACACCAGTTCAATGTCTTCGAGTTGGAGAAGAACTAAGTCTTGATAGCAAATTAACAGAAAATGCTATATCAGGATGAGTGCAATTAGCAAGGTACATTAGCGCCCCGATAGCACAAAGATATGGTACTTCAAGACCAAGGAGTTCTTCTTCTTCTCGGGGGCGAAATGGATCCTTTTTCACATCAAGTGATCGAACAACCATGAGGGAATTATCCATATTAAATCGTTTAAGGATCTTCTAATATATGATGACTTGTGAACAAAAATCTCATTCGACAAATGTTCAATCCGAAGGCCGAGACAATTTTTTTTCCTGTCTTTTATTTCGAATTCTCTTTTCAAGTATATCATTGTGTCTACAAGTTAATCATTCATTCCAATGATGTTCAAATCATCAAAATAAATCGCGATGATGGAAAATCCGATTTCGTCTGTTTAATAAAAACACATGGACGTATTTTATTGTTGATGTATCCTTCTTTCAAAACATATTCACTAAGACGAGTATACCACATTCGACCATATTGTTTTAGCCCATACAAAGATCTTTGGAGCACTATTGAGTACATTTCTTGAGGTTTTGAGATGCATGCTTCAAGCATTTTTAGTCCTTCACGGACTTTCATGTAAATGTCATTATCAAGTGTAATAACCACTTCTGGTCAACGTCAGTCAAACCTGCGAAAAACAGGAAAATTTAAAAAATTTGAGACAGACACTAAACTTAATCTAAATTGACCCCGAGGGTCATACCGGACTTAAGATAACCCCGTTCTCGACCAAAATGAGTTCCAGGGGACTCAGGGCAACTTTCTGATCAATTTGGGAAATGTTGACTTTTCGCTGGAAAAGTCAACCGAGCGACGTTTTGGTCCATTCGAGGACCGTTTTGGATCCAAAAAGCTTAGTCGTCGTCGCAGCGGGGGCAAGTTGGCTCTGCGGTACATTGGCCCGTTCGAGATCTTGGGGAGAGTGGGAGCAGTGGCCTATCGTCTGGCGTTGCCACCGCAACTTGGGAGAGTCCATAACGTCTTCCACGTGTCCCAGTTGCGGCAGTACAACGCAGACCCCTCCCACGTCATTGAGTGGACAGATATCGAGGTGGCTGACGATGTCTCCTATGAGGAGCAGCCGGTTCAAATCATGGACACACGGGAGCAGGTCCTGCGGGGAGGCAAGATTATCCGCCTGGTACGAGTGTAGTGGAAGCATCACGGGGCTGAATCGACTTGGGAGCGCGAGGACGAGGTCCGCGCGAAGTATCCCGCCTTATTCGTTTCCCGAGGTACGTCTATTTTAAAATTTCATGGACGAAATTCCTTTAAGGGGGTAGATTGTAAGAACCACTCCCGGTCAACGACAGTCAAACCTGCGAAAAACAAGAAAATTTAAAATTTTTAAGACAGACACTTAAATTAACCTAAATTGACCCTGAGGGTCATACCGGACTTAAGTTGACCCCGATATCGACCAAAATGACTTCCGGGGGACTCAGGGCAACTTTCTGATCAATTTGGGAAATGTTGACTTTTCGCTGGAAAAGTCAACCGAGCGACGTTTTGGTCCATTCGAGGACCGTTTTGGATCCAAAAAGCTTAGTCGTCGTCGCAGCGGTCTTAGTTGAGCCGTTTCCTTGTAGCCCACCAAGTTTCGTAATTTCTTGGGAAGAGTGCCCGTTCGGGGCCCGAAACGTCCGATTTTTGCGAAACTGATTGGAAAATATCAACTAGATATTTTTCAAAAGGTGTGGGACCCACCTTGACACATGTCCTAATTGTGGTGGTGTTAGTTTTGGGGGGGGGGGGGAAATGGGTGTTGGAGAGTGGTGGCCGAACATAGGGTAAAGGGAAGGGAGTTTGGAGTTAGTTGTTAGTTGTTTTAAAATTAGAAAGAAGAAGATAGGTTTTAGAGAGAGAAGAAGAAGGAGAAGAAGAGAGAAGAAAGGAAGTGGAGCTAGGGTTTGATATTCAACCTTTGGATCGATTCAAAGCAAAGAGCAAATCTCTTCCCCTCGTCTTCCTCTCGAGTAAACACTAAACCGATCGTCATTTCGATTATTTTCTTGAAAGCTAGGGTTTGGTTATAAACTAAGGGTTAGGGTTGCAGTGAGTTTGGGGGATAGTTGGAGACGCTTTGGAGGTGGTTGGAGGAGAAGAATGACGTTTTCCGGTGACAGGAGGCTCGGGAGGAGCTCCGGCCACCGTGGGTGGTGGTCGGCCGGCCATGTGGTGGCTGGCCGGAGCTGGCAGCAGCCACCACATGGTGGCCGAGCCCCCCCTCAAACCCTAGGGTCTCGGCCAAGCCTCTTGGGTGGGGCCCACGTGCTCGGTTGCTCGGGTTTTAATGTTCGGGTGGTTTAAAACGTTCCCCGGACCATTTACCCTAAACCGAATCGAAAATTGGAATTAAATTGGAGAAGTTGTAATTAACGGGTTTTAGAAACTTTAAACGTTAATAAATTGACTTAGAAGTCGGAATTCAATTCCGTCAAGTGCGTTGGGTTCCTTGAAATATTCTAAGACCGTAGAAACGAAAACGGGGGCTTTTGGAGCCCCGGAGGGCAATTAACCAAAACCCGGGCAGATTCGGCATGTCGGGCGAATCTGGCCTTTACGGGTCCTTTATCGACAATATCGAGTAGTTAGGGAGTTTGGGAGTGATCGACATTGTTGGGGTTACGTTTGGGCGTTAAGAATGTTAATTTTCGGTTTACTCGTACTAGTTTAAAAGTACTTTGAATTTGTGCTCTTTTAGATCGTGCTACGGACCGAGGCAAAGGGAAGCTCGGCGAGTGACTGGGATCACCTCGGGTTTTAGTGGAGCGCTTTTGGAGCTATTTACGAGGTAGGGAAAAGTAGCCGGATCTCGGCCCTGATTAGGGAAAGTTAATAGTAGAATTGCATGTGACACCGGGGTGTCGTGGGTTGAGTAGAATTATTTAAATATTAGAAAAGCATGATACGGGATTGTAGCGTTTAAGAGAAAAGCATGTGACACTTAGTAGTGTCGTAGGAACAGAGAACTTAGCGATAATTGAATTACTGGAGGCATGTGACCATGCCCGGAGGTTGTTTGTGAAACTAGTGATTTTAGGACTGTTGGAGGCATCGAGTATGCCGGATGTTGTTGTGCGTTATTTATTGTTGAGTTTGGGTGGCCTTGAGAGCCCGTGTTATTTATTGTTGAGTTTGGGTGGCCTTGAGAGCCCGTGTTATTTATTGTTGAGTTTGGGTGGCCATGAGAGCCCGTGTATTTAATTTGGTGTCTTGAGTGGAAGTGAGTGCCGTGGGGTTGTTGAACCCGAGTCTTGACCGTTGGTGTGTCTTGAGTGGCAGTGAGTGCCCGTGGGGTTGTTGAACCCGAGTCTTGACTGTTGGTGTGTCTTGAGTGGCAGTGAGTGCCCGTGGGGTTGTTGAACCCGAGTCTTGACTGTTGAGGTGTCTTGAGTGGCAGTGAGTGCCCGTGGGGTTGTTGAACCCGAGTCTTGACTGTTGAGGGGTCTTGAGTGGCCTTGAGTGCCTGTGTGATTGAACTTGCCTGTGATTGTGATTGTGGTTACCTGGGGTGGTGAGTTCTAAAGGTCGACAGCCTGATCCGACTTAGTGTCGATGAATTGCGAGTTTGAAAGGTCGACAGCCTGATCCGACTTCGTGTCGAGGAATTGCGATAGGTCGAACCCTGACCTGATTGAGATTGGTTACTGAGCAGCTGGTGTGCGATCCTTTGTGATCTTGTTTGGTGTTGTGTCGTTTCTTTCGAGTCCTTGAGGAGGTCGTCGATAGTTGTGTCGGGTCTACATTACTTTATCGAGTGTTGAGTCTGTTGAGGTTGGTAACGGGTTGTGGGTCAGTCGGGTACTTGAGTTGGGGACTTTAGTCCCGGTGTTGGGTTTGGTTTTAGTGTTACTGGCTTTATCTACTAATTATGCCATAGTCAGCCTGTTATCCGTGGAGGTGAGCGAACGCTCACCCCTAGCTGCTTTTCCTACAGGTACTGTTCACCGGACGGACTAGGTTAGCTCTTGAAGTTCATGGAGGTTGGAGCGGAGTCTGGTCTTTACTTTTGTTGAGTCTAGTGACGGATGTTGTACCTTGTCCATTTGTTGGGACGTTTTTGTATTGTAAATACTATTATTATTTTTGAGAAGTAAATGGAAATGTCAAAGCTTTTATTGAAAACAGGTTTTAAGTATTCATGTCTTAAAAGTCCGCGTCCCGAGTTCGGTTCGCTGAAATTGGGGCGTGACATCAAGTGACTCATATAAATAAGCTGTCAGTCACGACATCCATCAAGTTCATTTGGAGTCCCTCTGAAATTGACATACTATTACATCCATAACTGGTGAATATGTCTCTTCATAATCAATTTATGGTCGTTGTGAAAATCCTTGTGCGGCGATTCGTGCTTTGTATCTTACGACCTCGTTTTTCTCATTTCTTTTACGTACAAATACCCTTTTATATCCTACGGGTTTGACATCTTCAGGTGTCTGGACTACATGTCCAAAGACTTGGCGTTTATTGAGTGAATATAATTATGTCTCAATGACATTTTTCCATTTTGGCCAATCATTTCTTTGTCGGAATTCACTGACCGATCTTGATTGATGATCTTCGTTTTCTTTTGAAATATCTAATGCAACGACATGTGCAAATATATCATCCACAATAATTTCTTTTCTATTCCATCTTTCACCTGAAGTGACATAGTTAATGGAGGTCTCTTCATTGTCATTTTTAGGTGTTTCATCATCTTTAGAAGACATCTATTCATTTATCACATATATTTATTTAGGAATTTTGATATCATTTGATGTACCAACTTACTGAACTTGTTCCTTTCTTTTTCTTGGGTTTTTATCTTTGGATCCAATAGGTCCACCACGCTTCTAGTGTGCTTTAGATTCATTTGCTAGCATATTTCCCATGTTTCAATCAGAAAGAGTAATTCTACAAGGAACATTAGCAACTGGTGTATGTGATTTGATCACAGTCTTAACATCCGTAAATGCATCAGACAATGTATTTGCAACCTTTTGTAAGTGGATAATCTTATGAACTTCTAGTTCACATTGATTTGTACGGGGATCAAAATGAGACAATGTCAATGCATTCCATGAAATTTCTTGTCTTTCTTTTTCAAACGTTCTTTTATCTCCCCCCTAATGCAGGGAAAAATGTCTTATCAAATTGACAATCGGCAAATCGTTCTGTAAACATATCACTTGTCATGGGTTCCAAATATTTAATAATTGATGGAGACTCGAACCCAATATAAATTCCCAATCTTCTTTAGGGTCCCATTTTTCCACATTGAGGGGGAGATATAAGAACATAAACTACACACCCAAGCACCCAAGGCTTCCATAACGACCAAGATTAATTTGGGGAATGACTGCATGAGTGACAAGAGAGACGTCTAAGTGATTTATCCCTCATACTACGGTATGCTTGATCGAGATTGACTGAAAGGAAAGCATGACCACGCACATGATACTGGGTATCATACATTCAGTTATCTCACTTATCAAGGAAGAGTGATTAAGGATGATAAGGATGACGGCTTTGTGCCTTATCTCAATCAGGATATCGAAGATAAAAGGATAATGACAAGGACGACGGAAAGGTCAGAATCGACAAAGTCGATTCGTTATGCAGTGTCAGGCTAAACTAAGTCTCGTTAGTTTCCAATATGGTAAGATCAAGTTAAGTGGGACTTTACCTTGATCTTACCGACATGCATAGACCTAAGGGTCACACCAAAGGTTTGTAAACTCGATAAGAACACAACGTAGCTTGGATTGAAAAGGGTCGTGTCGGGAATTGCCATAGTGAATGGGCTCGGCATGGGCTCTCTTGTAGAGGCCTATGGCTGGCCCATATAGCCTAGGCCCCACAAGAACGAAAGATCAAAGGTTGACGAAGTAGTCTTGTTGATCAAAGTGGGTTGGACCCACTTTTCATTAATTAATAAACTAATATAGTTTATTGTGTCCACCTTGCATTTTTGCATGGACACTTGGCTTTTGATGGGGATTAAGTGAGATGGCACAATCCACTTAACTCAACATGCAAGAGTGTTGGCATTTCAATACATGCAAAGACTTTGGAAAATTTTGGACAACTTCATCCTCTCTCCCATCTTGGCCGAACACCCCTATGATGAGCAGGCTCCATTGTTGCAAGTTCTTGCTGAATTTTCTGTCTTGTTTTTCAATAATTAGTAGCTTCTTCTCGAGTGATTCGTGGTTAATTTCCGCTGCGTTTCATGTTTCTTTTATCCACGACCTCGAGCCCAACAATAGTATTAGAGCTTGATTACCAACGGGAATTACAAGAGCTGAATATTTCAGTTTTGGAGCTGATTATTTTCAACATGATTGCTTCAAATTTTATGAAAATGCTGATTTTTGCACTTTAACCTTTTAATTTCAAGTTTTTGCATGTTTGTGTGCACTTGTTTGATAACATGATTTACATACTTGCATGTTGAATTAATGCATGAAAATTGTGATTTTCAAACTAAAATCAAATCTGATTTTTTTGGACAAAGTTTAATTTTTGGGGTCATGAGACCGAGACTCTCGGGGAGCCGATCCCGTGACCGAACGGGGCTCCGTTGGACGGAGCTAGGCCGAGTCGTGTCTATTGGATAGTCAGAACGCCGGAGCTAAACCGTTTGGTGATTTATGACGAGTTTGGAACTGTCATGACGAGACCCAAAATTTAATGTTCGAAAAATCTAGTTTTTAAACGGTTTCGGAAAACTGAGCATTAATTTTTGAAACTTGGAATTAATTAAAATAAATCATAATACGTTGTTTGATAACACACTGTATGATGTGATGACTTGTATGGTGTACGTAATAACCCCGAGTAGTTTAATTTATCGCTTTTCTCGGCATGCGTGCCGATAGTGTTAGCGCGTAATTATTCTTTTAAAGGTGTGGTCGTCGTACCACTTGTTTGTAATAATTATTATTTCGCGACCTGTGAGTCATGTATTTAATTGTAACCGCTAAAGTCGACTTGGAGTCGGTGGACCTCGAGAGGCCGTGGGAGATCGCAAGAAACGGCTTGGAGTTGGAGGACATCAAGAGGCGAGCCGGAGGTCCACATCGTCGACTTGAGGTCGGAGAAGCTCAAGACCGGGTTGGGATAGTTTTGGGGCTATGACGTACACGTTTACTTGTTTAATGCTTGGTTTAATTTTGCAAGGTTGTATGGCTAGAATGCAAGCTTAGATTTAATTACCAAGCGAATCACCTCACATGAAAAGATAAAATCAGTTTTAATCGTTTGTTTGTGATCCCTTGAACCGTCTTTACATTGGATGTAGTAGACGGGTTCGAAGGCAGAATTATATTGGATGTGATTGGAGGCATCATTACATTTGGAATGTAGTTGATGTGCTCATCGCATCTAGGATGTGCCAAAATGTTTAAACACGACAAGACAAGTAAAAATGGGTCATGTCCGATACCTCTCAATTCTCAACAACCTACTACTTCCCCGTCCTATAGGTGTCGTGCGCATTAGCGGAGCATCCATAGGGAGGCATTGTAGTAAGTTTAGACGACATACGTGGGTGTCGTGCGCATTAGCGGAGCACCTACATAGTGACGAGCCATAGTTGAAAATTGGTGGACCCGACTACGATTCTCAACCTGAGGTTGAGCTAAGGTATCAGATAGGGTAAGCCGTGTACATGAGTACATACCCTAACCAAGAGTCACATTGGATGTGATTGGATGAAGTCTTACCTACATAGCTCGATTAAGTGGTGATCATTAGTTTAGCTTAATCGGGTGAATCAAGGATCTTGGTGGGGGTCATAAAGGGTATGTTCAAGGAGATGGCACATATCAAAAAGGTACAATGTCCTCAATGAACTTCTCTCCTGCAAAATGTAAGCGGGGAGCTCCGTGGGTCCTCATGTCTTAAAGATGAAGGGGCATCTTGAACATTTTAATAGACTGGTCTTAAGATTGAAAACGAGATGGCAGCAGACATGGTTCTGCGTTCCCATCCTCGTCCATTGTTGCATGTTCTTGAGTCTACAAACTCAAGAACTACGTCGACTTTGATTCCGTTAAGGATAGGTAGGCGTCCAAGGGGCTCAAGCCATCCAAAGTTTGGTGTTCTTCTTCTCAATTCTCATCGAAACAAGAAGGTAGTGCACACAAACTCTGGCTGAATTTTCTGTCTTGTTTTTCAATAATTGGTAGCTTCTTCTCGAGTGATTCGTGGTTAATTTCCGTTGCGTTTCATGTTTCTTTTGTCCATGACCTCGAGACCCAACACTAACATAAAACATATCTTCCCCATGACTAGATCTCTCAATGTAGACTCGTACTCTTCTTTACATTTGTGCTGTTTCTCCTGCCCCCAACCTTTCTTGCTCTCTACTAAGCCTTGAACCTTGGCTTGTACCTCCGTAAGCATTTGCTGGATCTCACTCCATTCTCTTATCGGAATCTGGTGCCGAGGTTACCGGTTCTGTGGTTGAGGACAATTGACAATATTGATCGTCGAACTCCTCAACGATTCGTGATCTTGGAATCGCGACCCACCTGACAAATACAATAAAGTCTTCATGGCTAGACATGCTCTTCCCGGGGTAAAACACTATGAGTAGTCGCCGGAATCGTAAAGCCGATCCCCAGAAGATAATAGTTACTGTGGTTGCCACCGAAAATAGGTGGCCGATGAGATTGAATCCATGGGTGTCGCTGGATTTTTGCTCTGATACCAATTTGTCAGGACCTTGAATGATGAATCAAAGAAAGGAACGATTTATTAAAATATTTCTAAGGAATTACATTTTCATTTGATTCTCTCTCTAGAACCAGGACACTGTCTCTCTACTCTTTACTCCCCAGATTCAGAATAATCAAGGCGAAACTAGGACTTGTAAAGTGTCGGAAGGAGGATGGTTCCCCTTATTTTATGCAGTGCAAAGTGTTTGGAGGCCTTCAAGACCCGGAAGTATTGGAAGCATTGGCGATGAAGGTGGCGTTGCAAGAGCTTGTAGTTAGAGATTTTGGTAATGGGGTGGTAGAATCGGACTGTTTGGGCCTAGTTTTGGCCATTAACAGTAATTCGGTTCTGGTTACCCCATTGGGGCTATTGTTGTGCACTGTAGGCATATTCTTTCTTGTTTGGTTGATGTAACTGTAGTCCATGTTAAGAGAACTGCAAACAGGGTAGCTCATGAGTTAGCTCGAAATGTCCGGGAGTGGACATCTACGATGTGAGATTATTCATCTTTGCTAGAACCCATTTCTGGGTTACTGGTTTCTGATTCTCATTAATATATCCCTAACCAAAAAAAAAGAGACGAAGCTAGGACATGCTAAACAACTCAATGGGCCTACAACTTTAGCAAACTAAGTGGGCCTTAATGGACCTAATAAAACTGGCCCAATTGGCCCTCTAGACGCAAATTGCCTCCAAAATATCGTTTTGGTTGTATATATGGATCCTAACAAATCTTGCGTATATGGATTCTTTTCAGAAGAAAATGTAGTTATATGCGTTCTGTACGGTTATCTTTAATGGGTTTGAGCCCAATAAGCCCTTCAAAACAAGCCCAAACAAGCCCACTTAAAATGACAAGGTATCCATTAAATAAAAAATATTTTTGAGGATAAAATAAAAAACATTTGGATAATAGAACAGAAGTGAAATTCTGAAGCTCCACAGCAAAACAGAGCAAGAGAGAAAGAAAGGAGAAGGGTTCCATGGCGATTTCTTCCTTATCTGCTACTCTCTACTCTCCTCTCCCAGTTTTCAATCCTTCCTCCATCTCCTCCAAACCCAAATTCTCATCCTTTTCTCTTCCTCCCTTCAGCTCCCTAAAGCTTAGAACCCTAAAACCCTCACACTCACCGGTTAGGACCTATGCTGCTGCTGAAACTTTGGACTCGCCTGAAGAAACTATAGGAGTGGCCACTGATGAGGTTTGTTTGTTTCTCTCTCGCTCTTTCTTATTATTATCTGTTCTGTTTGGTTACTTGGAAAATGTGGGAAAGGATGATTGAGCATTTAACATGTTTTATTTTGTCTGAGAAATGTGGGGAAGGGATATATAATTTGGGGTTTTCTTCTTCAAATGTGGGAAATTTAACTGTTTCAAGTAGTGGGTTCTGGAAATTTGAACTTTAAGATACAGTTTGATATTTTTTTCTTCCAATTAAGCTAGTGAAGTGTGATTGCATTGGTCCAGAGTTTGTTATATTTAAGGTGATAATTGACTCTGATTTTTGTTTCATCTTAATGTTGGTGCTCTAGGATGGTGGTGAGGCTTCAACACTCAGTGTCAGTATGGATTCTGAACAGGTATTGTTGTTGCACTTGTAATAATATAAGACAAGTTAAAGTGTGGCCTATTTTACCCTTTCGAAATCCGTACCTAGAGAGTTAGTTTTGTGACGTTTATTAATATTAAATCAACTGTGCTTTATCAGGATTGTTGGCTGTTCTTAAGTGTTAGCACTGTATGAATTAGCCTTCCTTTATAATCTTTAAAATGGTTTCCTCATCCCAGTATCTGTATGCTTCTTTTAATCTAAATTAACTATTAATCTAAACTGATTTTTGTTTCTAACTGTCAGTTATACCATTAGTTTTTTATGACAATGCTTTTACATATTGATATATGTAACTATTCATTGGGTTCTTGGGAAGTAGAAAACAGTATATAATCCAGATGTTTAGACTCAACTCATTTTGCATATTATAGCAAAACATTCTTAAAGCTTGATTATGGTTGAGGGACTGAATGATTATGCCTATTTCATCCTTCTAAACCTTCATAAACAGCAAGACTGTTGCTATGCGGCAATTGTCGCTTGTTGTTCATTTGAAAGGAATTTTTGTTTAAGTTGTCAGTTAAATTGGTTTGCTATAGGCATGTGGATTGTTTCAGTATACTCCTACTATCTCTTAGTCTAGACAGTTGGAGAGTACGGGAAGCCAATAGATAGTGTGATCTTCACCGTCCAAATAAAACTTGGAAAACTGTTGTTGTGACTTATAACAATACCATGTGTCGTTTTGTATTTTAAATTCATGTATCTGTCGTTTATGTTATCTTGTTCTTACTGTGTTGCGTTTCTAGCAAAAAAGAAGTAATTTCTGTAGATGTTTGTATTCGCAGATGGCACCAAAGCAGAAGATTAGAATCAAGCTCAAGTCTTATTGGGTGCCCCTTATTGAAGACTCCTGCAAGCAAATAATGGATGCTGCAAAGAACACAAACGCAAAAACCATGGGCCCCGTGCCATTACCCACCAAGAAAAGGGTTTACTGTATTCTGAAATCCCCACATGTACACAAGGATGCAAGGTTTCATTTTGAGATCCGGACCCACCAGCGCCTCATTGACATTCTATACCCAACTGCTCAAACCATAGATTCCTTAATGCATCTTGTTCTTCCCGCTGGAGTGGACGTGGAGGTCAAGCTCTAAAGAATCTTGGCGCAGCATAGGTGAATCTTTCTTCTCAAAGTCTTGCTACCTATCTCTTCTAGTTTAAGTTTTATTCGATTTTTCTTTTCCTATTGTTGTTGTCATGACATCATTTCTTTTCCTAAGGTACCATCTAGGCATGCCAAATCCCCAAAACTTACTCCCATTGTCTTGAAGTTTCTGTGGACTGTAACCTTATTTTTAGTTGATGGTAGTTATCAAAATAAAAAGTCTATTTAACTGTTAATGATGAGATTCATTTTGTTTTTGAAAGATATACGGGAAGATTTTTATCTTAACAAGCTATCATAAAGATGCTCTAGAAGATTTTTATCCAAAAAGACGTTATTTTCAATTTATTGTTGGGTTTCATACTTCTGAGATTCACTACGCTAATCTCTTGTATGGGCCAGCCCAACTATGTTTTTTCAATACTTCCAACTATCAACATCATTATTCATTTTCAAATTTCTGCATGGAACATAGGCAAAATTCGATCATTAGTTTTTGTGTTTCAGTGCATATAATTTATGTCTCGTTATCTGCAATGTAAATTCTCGTAAGATGTATTATTTTCAACGTCTGTTACATCATAGTCTATTTCAACTTTCCTTTCATTATCCTTCAGTAAAGACTCTGAAATGATTATTGTATCGTAGGAGTTATATTTCTTCCGAGAGCGAACATCTGGCCGGGGAATTTCAATGTTCAGATCAAGTTTGTGGAACAAGTTCTCTGGACAATGTAGGACTTGTGTTGGTGTATTTTGTTAATCTTTTTTTACTCTTGTTGATGTTTGTGTAAGCAATACTCTGTATGAAAACTCGAATATTAGTTCCAGTTCTGATTGTGATATTGTATTACAATTGTTTTTTTTGTCATTTGCAGCTTCTACCACTGCATGTTACATTTTTCAGAATTCCTCTAGCCCGCTTTTTCGTTTGCCCAAGTTTTTTTCTCCTTAATATGCTCTCATAAAGTAAAGGAACGATACACTAGAAAGCAATGTTCTTATAAGCAAACCTTGTATTCTTAATTGGCTGTTTTAGATTTTTCGACAAATACACACATAGGAAAGAATGTCCCTGGAGCTTAACTAAAGCTATCGCAGTATAAAAAATTAGGATTAAACATTAAAACTTACCAGAAGTATTGATTACCGATACTATACTACCTGATGTTTCAAAATCAAAATATGTTATCTAACATATTGGTCACGCGATTCTAATAATGAAAATAGACGGAAAATTTCATTATGTTAGTCCTGTGATACTATGAGACAGTGTATGGAGAATGAAAGAACGATTTTACCCTTACTAAATTAAACCATATAAATTTGATAGAGGAAGTTACTATTTTGCCCTCCTTTAATAATAAATCAATTTTTTTAAATAATGTATTAATTAAAATTTTGTATTAACTAATTAATAATTATATAACAATTAAAATTTATTTTAATTAAATCTAACTAAACCTAAGCCAGTATTAACATTTACCCTAAACCTTTTCATCTTACGAACCTAATCACTTAATCATTATGCCTTTACAATCATTCTTCTATCTCCCTCTGTAATTGAGTTCTTCATTTAATCCTAGGCAAGCTAGGGATACAGTATTTTCACGGTGAGAGACCATGGGCCGTGGCCACTCCACCAAGCCTTTATCTCGTGGCCGTCTTTGTGCTCCAGCAACGTCGTAGTTGTGCTCAAGTTTCATCAACCACTGGAGCAACCTCGTACATGCCGCTGTCAAAGAAAACCTCCACCCCGATCAAGGTCGCGTCTCGTCGTGAATCCGAACCGACCAGTAGCTTCATGTTGTGTCATATTCCTTGCAAGTCAAGTAATTGGCAGATCATTTCATTTCTGTTGATAAGCCTTCAAACGGTGTGTTTCGGTTTAGTGAGCTCCTGCGTGCAAATCACGTGCTTCCTTCTTCTTCCTTCGTTGTTCTACGTCGCATGGGAAGCACGACATCTAGTGGTCCCATTTTTGTCAACGAATTATGAGGAGGACGCGTCCTATATGGAAGATCGTGGTTGTCCTTTATGCGTGTGAATGTTTTGGATGTTATTTTGTATTTTTTTAGAAATTGGATTTCTCTCGATTGTTCTTCAATTTTTGTAGAACATGTAAATCCTTACTCAAGAAAATCAATTCCAAATCCTTTCCTTTCTTAGTCTAAATTCATTTTTGTGTTAACTCTACAAGACTGTAACATGTGGTATTAGATACCTTCCTTCCCGCAACCTGTGATAGAAAATGCGGCCCCAGAAACGGACCCAGATATGGAGATTAGCACTACTGAGCTAAGAGCTATACTTTTCGAGCTAAGGTCGGCCAATAGGCGAGCCCAGATGGATAACAAAGCTCTGCACGCTCGTTTGGATGGCATGGAAGATTTACGGAGAGGCATGACTCTACTGATGCAGGAGAAAGGTCTGCCTACAATTTCTCGACCCATCCGGCTCACATCTTCCAAGGATGGTGAACTAGAACCCTTATATACCCATCACTCCTTAGTGCCTCACGTATTCACCACACCGGAATCATCCACCAGACCCACAGTCCTATCAGGTACCGAGAACACAACCTTATTCAAATCATATCTCATGGGTTTCCCAAAATCAAAACCTAGTGGTAAGAAATCTGACCTCTGAGACACCATTTGGTCCTCGGATTCAATCCATACCCACAACTGCAACAACACCGAGTATACTACAAATGCATACCTTGAAGTTGTCACGTTTAACCGATGATTACCCCGAAGTTTAAAGTTAATTGATGCATACCCTAAAGTTTCATGTTGTAACCCAGAACCTCTTCCGTCAGTCAGATTGTAACAGTGAAGTATAGAAAGACCAAAATACCCTCAACTACTGTTCTTTATTACACAACTTGTCATAAATCATTTTTAATTTTTTTTTCATTAATTTTTTTTCCTTTCTAAACCTTTTCCTTGTTTACATTTTTTAAATTCTAAATCTTTATTTACAAACCATTACGACTAAATTAGTGAATTTAATTTATTTAATTATTATACTATTAATAATTATTCAAATAATCAGATTTTATTTAATACTATTAATAAATTCTTTTTTAGTTTTCAGAATTTTGTTAAAATATATTTTTTTCTTTTTTCCATTCCCTTATTTTCTGACTATTTTCTTCTTTTTTATAATAAAAAATAAAAAATAAAATCAGTTCATATTCAACAACCTCCAACGTTCCACACCCCACCTTCATGGTCATATGAACAACCTGTAGTTTTCCAAAATATTAATCTATCATTCAATCCCAAATTTTCTTATGGAGTCCGAATTTGCAAATTCATTTTATTTAAAAACTATGGTATTGAGTCCCATTTTGAACAGTGCCTACCAAGACATTAAACCCAAATCTATCTCAATGACATTCAATCCCAAATTATTGAGTGACACTCAACCACCAAAAAAATCAGTCACAATGACATTAAACCAACCAAAAATTCAGAAACGGTGAAATAGCCAAATGAACCCAAATCAACGAAACTCTCAAATCTTTCACTGCTCGGAACTCACAACCTATCTCTTATACACAAATCTAACCCTCTACATATTCTAAAACAGAACGAAACACCTGAAATTTGAAAATAAGTGGCCGGTTGTTGGACCGTGACTGGTGGTGAAGCTTGGGTCGTCGGCTCTTGACGAAGCTCTCCGAGGTCCCCTCAGATCTGGCAGGTGGTGAAGCTTGGGTCGTCGGCTCTTAATGAATCTCTTCAAGGTCGCCTCAGATCTGGTCTCGCGCAGATGAAGCTCTCCGAGGCCTGGCTGGGCTGGTCTGAGCGATGAATAAGTCGGAGGCGAGTGAGCCGAATGTGGAGGATCTAGTGTGCGGCGAGAAGAAGAAGAGAAAAAGCAGAGAGAGAGAGAGGAAATGAGAAGGGATAAGGGTTAGAAAAAATAATTAGGTTTAGAAAAAATAATTAAAGAAAAAAGAATTAAAAATAAAACTGATATTATTTGGATTTTTTTTAAATGATTTTTATAAATAAAACTGTATTTTTAAAATAAAATTTTGATTTTCAAAAACTTTAATTAAATTTTTATTTAAACAATATAAAATAAGGGTGGATTTTAGGTGTAATAACCACTCCCGGTCAACGCCAGTCAAACCTGCGAAAAACAGGAAAAATTTAAATTTTTTGAGCAGACACTTAACTGAATCGGAATTGGACCCCGAGGGTCATACCGGACTTAAGTTGACCCCGTTATCGACCAAAGTGAGTTCCGGGGGACTCAGGGCAACTTTCTGATCAATTTGGGAAATGTTGACTTTTCGCTGGAAAAGTCAACCGAGCGACATTTTGATCCATTCGAGGACCGTTTTGGATCCAAAAAGCTTAGCCGTCGTCGCAGCGGTCTTAGTTGAGCCGTTTCCTTGTAGCCCGTGAAGTTTCGTAATTTCTTGGGAAAAGTGCCCGTTCGGGGCCCGAAACGTTCGAATCTCGCGAATCTGATTGGAAAAGGTGTGGGACCCACTTGACCACATGTCAATTATGTGGTGGTGTTAGGTTTTTGGACAAGACAAGAGAAGACTTCAATAGTGTTAGTTTATAATTAAGTATTATATTTGTTTTTTTTAAAACAAAATGAAAAGGGAAACAATTGTTGGTCTCGGCAATTAGAAGGGAAAATGATGAGTGGATGGTAGTTTGGTAATTAAGGATTGGTTTGGTTTGTTTTTAAAACAAAATAAAAGAAGGGATGTTGAGTGTCTCAGCCAAAAAAACAGAAAAGGGAGATGGAGAAGAGAGAGAAACAAGAAAGAGAAAGGGAAGGAGAGAAAGAAGAGAGGAGTTGGGTTTTTTTCGATTTTTCCGAACATCCGACCGACCAATCGACTCAACGATTGAAGATTCGTCATCCCGTCGTCATTCTCTACGGTGAGCACCTAACCGATTTTCGTTTTGGTACGTTTGAAATTTAGGGTTTGAGTTTAAACGGTTTGATTATGGTTGGGTCTTGGTTAGAATTGGTTTGAAGATGAATGGTTGAGGTTTGGGGTTCGTTAGGAACGTTTTGGGGCGAAAAGGAAATTTTCCTAATTGTGGCCGGGTGGGGCCCACATGCCCGAGTATCGGGTTTTCGTGTTCGGGTGGTTTAGGACGATCCCCAAGTAGTTAATCCACACCCGGATCGAAATTTGGAATTAAATTGTGAAAGTTGTAATTGACGGGTTTAGAAACTTTAAACGCTACTTAAATGACTCGGAAGTCGGAATTCGATTCCGTCAAGTGCCTAGGAACCCTTGAATTATTCTAAGACCGTAGAAACGAAAACGGGAATTTTCGGAGCCCCGGAAGGGCATTTTCAAAACCCGGGCAGATTCGCCATGTCGGGCGAATCGGGCCTTTCCGGGTCCATTATCGACAATGTCGAGTAATTGGGAAGTTTGGGAGTGATCGACATTGTCGGGGTTGCATTTGGGCGTTTAATACTTTAAATTCGGGTTTCGCCTGCTTACTTAAAAAGTGTGTTAATTGTAATAATTGTAGACCGTATCGCCTACCGTGGAAAGAGGAGGCTAAGCGGGAAATTTGGAGCATTTCTGGAGAGCGAGCATTGGTTGTGACACGCTTCACGAGGTAGGGAAAAGTAGCCGGATCTCGGCCCTGACTAGGGAAAGTTAACTGTAGAATTGCATGTGGCACCGGGGTGTCGTGGGTTATTTAGGTTATCGAATATTAGAAAAGCATGTTACGGGAACTTAGTAATTATTAGAAGGGCATGATACGGGATTGTAGCGTTTAAGAGAAAAGCATGTGACACTGAGTAGTGTCGTAGGAATAGAGAACTTAACGATAATTGTTTTACTGGAGGCATATGACCATGCCCGAGGGTTGATTGTGAACTTATCGATATTAGGAGTATTGGAGGCATATGACCATGCCCGGAGGTTGATTGTGAAACTGTTGATATTAGGACTGTTGGAGGCTTGGGTTAAGCCGGAGGTTGATTGTTTATTTTGGCGTCTTGGGTGGCATTGAGAGCCCGTGTATCATTATTGTTGAGTCTTGGGTGGCCATGAGAGCCCGTGTTATTATTCGTGTTTGGGTGGCCATGAGAGCCCGTACTTTACTGTTGGTGTTTTAGCTGGCTTACGAGTTAAAGTCTCGGTAAGTTGCAAGCGTGTTTTATTGTTGAGTTTTGGGTGGCCATGAGTGCCCGTGGGGTTGTTGAACCCGTGTCTTTACCTTCGGTGTTTTGGGTGGCCTTGAGAGCCCGTGTACTAAGGTTGGTGTCTTTGACTGGCCTGACCGAGTTAGAGTCTCGGGGGGTTGCAAGCTTTCTTTAGTTGGCTTACGAGTTAGAGTCTCGGTAAGTTGCAAGCGTGTTTTATGGTTGGTGTCTTGGGAGGCCGTGAGTGCCTGTGGGGCTGTTGAGTCCGTGTCTTACTGTCGGTGTGTCTTGGGAGGCCGTGAGTGCCTGTGGGGCTGTGAGTCCGAGTTTTACTGTTGGTGTCTTAGTGGCCATGAGTGCCTATGAGTGTTGAACCTGTGTTGTTACTGGTTGTTGATTTTGCTTGTGATTGTGTTTGTGATTGTGATTGTGATTGTGATTGTGGTTACCGGAGGTTGGGGGCCCGCTTCCTGAAACGGGGGTCCACGAGCACACGCGTCTGCATGTTCAGACGGGGTAGGGGGCCCGCCCGCCAATAAAGGGGTCCTGGCCGTGCGTGTGTGGTTTGGGTTTGTGAGCATACCTTGGCTGGCTTATGGGTTAAAGTCCTAGTAAGTTGCAGTATTTTTCGGCTGGCTTATGGGTTAGAGTCCCAGTAAGTTGCAGCATTTTCCGGCTGGCTTATGGGTTAGAGTCCCAGTAAGTTGCAGCATTTTCCGCCTGGCTTATGGGTTAGAGTCCCGGTAAGTTGCAGCATTCTTGGGTTGGCCTGACCAGGTTAGAGTCCCGGGAGGGCGTTCTTGGCAGCTGGTTTGCGATCCTTTGTGATCTTGTTTGGTGTGCGATCCTTCGTGATCTTGTTCGGGGTGATCCCTTGTGATGCTGTTTGGTGTTGCGTAACTTTCTTTTGAGTCCTTGGAAGAGGTCGTCAATGGTTGTGTCGGGTCTACTTTACGTGTCAGGGTGTCGAGTTGGTCAGGGAAGGCAACAGTGGGTGTATGTTCAGTTAGAGTACTTGGGTTGGGGATGGTGTTCCCCGGTGTTAAGTTATTGTTGGTGTTACCTGCTTTGTCTTCTAATTATGCCGTAGTCAGTCTGTTATCCTTGGTGGTGAGCGAACGCTCACCCCTAGCTGCTTTTCCTACAGGTACTGTTCGTGGGACGGACTAGGTGAGCTTCTGAAGCTTGAAGAGCTTGAAGCGGGTTTCTGGGTGTTTTGAGTCTAGTGACGTGTACCTCGTTTTTGTCCACTTGTTGGGACGTGTTTTAAGTTGTAATTATTATTTTCGTTGAACTAAATTGGTATTTTAAAGTGGTTTAATGAAAACAGGTTTCAAGTGTTTTTATGTTTTTAAAACATTTGCGTCCCGAGTTCGGTTTACTGAAATTTGGGCGTGACATTAGGGTTGGAAAGAGATTTAGGGTTCGATTTAGGTTTGGAGAGAGATTTAGGGTTGGATAACTAGGGGCATTTTGGGTATTTTTTTAAAAAAATTAACAAAAAATGGATAGAAAATTGGACGGAATGGGCTTTTGGTTACAAGTTAAAACTTCAGGGTATGTATCACTTACAAAAAAATTAAGGGTAAACATCAGTTAAACGTGCAAACTTCAAGGTAGGCATTTGTAGTTTTTCCTTGCTAATATTTTGTTGATATGAAGTTTTTGGTTGAATATAACATTCCATTGCCATTTTTCTAATTCTGGGTATGTATCTAAAATTCTTGTGGCATGTATGGTGCATTACGCATTATTGCTGGTGCTATTGAAAGTAATCTATCTTCTTCTTCTTTTTTATCAGCAAAGCAAATTTAAATTAAAACCTCTTTTAAGGGAAAAGAGGAGCACAAACACAAAAACCACCAACAAGGCAGGGTTGAACACATCTCAGCCTCAACCAACATAGCTGATCCTACACGGATCCAACCAACAAACGATCCTACACGGATCCAACCCAAACAACCAACGATCCTACACGGTTCAAAACACAACCTGAAGGACTAAAATCCTATAGCAGCCAAAGAAGGCAAGAAACAGTAAAACACAAGAGAGGTCAAAACCCTGATTTTACGACCATGAAGCGCACGAAAAAATAACGGTCTTCAACCAAGATTTTCCAACTTTTAAGCGCATAGAACTTGAAGAATCCCCTACCCCAGCCAGCTCGAAAAGTCAATCTAATCTTACCCGCAAAAGAAGCAAACACTGAATCTCATCGACTCCCCCGCTGAAAGGGATGTGAGACGTCGACACGCCGGCGATCAACATCGCTGATCGACAGAGATAGGTCAGAGAACACCGATACACTAAACCCAAGGAAAAACAACACAACGATTTCCAATAAAGGCATAAAGGCCACAACAACCCGTTATAGGCCAACACCTAAGAAAATGACGTGCCCCTACCTAAACTACCGGTATGGAAACAGAGGAAATAAAAAATGAAACTAATCCTAGGGAAATAACAGATCACCTCAAGCAACAAATAAAATTAAGGGAGATACGAGAACCTTACCATCCTCAACGCCGAAAATCCCAAAGCCACAACGAATCCTAGCCACGGGTGGTAAGGAAACGTTTCCCACAGTAGAAAAAGGACTAAGCGCCTCAGAAAACGGATGGAGTACCCAGTCGCCCGAAGGAAGTGAGCACTCCACAGGTTGCCAGAAGCCACAGAAGAGAGCAACGGAGCGACACTAGCCTAAGAACGTACCAATCAATGACAGTAAATGTCAAAGAAAAACGTCCCACGCTGGCACTTAAGCTTGACGCCAAAGCAAAACCGAATCAACCAAGCAGTAACCACAAGGCCTAGACCCGAGATGCTTAACAAAACAAAACCAAAACGAGCTCTGCAACAGCTCAAACCGACACCGGAGAAATCGAGCTGAGGCCAACACCAACAGCCACCACGAACGGTGAGTCCCACCTATACCCCACGATCTTGAAACGAAGGTCGAGAAGTGCGTCCCACGACGGGAAAATGAATGGACACCAAAATTCCCCAGAAAACCACTGACCAGCGGATGAAACCATAGCAAGCTAGCCCCCGACCCAGTCTGCCCTGCACAACCAGACCCGCTCAAAGACAACCAGCTGCTCCACTCCTAACTTAATGCACAGCCGATCGACTTCAGGCCCGACCCAACATTGAGTCGGCCAACCAAATACCCAACCCCAGCCTAGCAGCCCAAACTTACTAGGCCTGAGTAGACCCAAAACCAGACCAGACCAAACCCACAACCCATGCTCAACCAAATGGACCCGGCCCAATCCAACCAAGCCCTACCCATCACGGCTTGTACCCTACATAATCAACCCTAATCTAGACCCAACCAGCAACCTCTATCAAATCGAGACGACCCACGACCAACCTGAACCAACAACCCTACCAGCGCTTCGTCCGGCTGTCGACCCAACTCAGGAACTTCCAACACCAGCAACCACCAGAGGAGCGAGAGACGCAACAACTTGAACCTCTAGAAACATGTCCTAATCCACATCGATCTACGGAGAGAAACGGTGACCCACATCTAGATCTAGGACGGACCTCAGGTGGGAAATGCAGTAACAATCCCCCACCACCACCAACCAGTTTGTACATCCTTGTGATCAGAGTTTCCTCATCTTCCGAGAAATCGAGTTTGGAATCAAAGTTGGGCTCCTCTGCTCTAGAATCGACACAATTGTCATTGGTGGTAGAGGAGGAGGAGAAGGAGTGGTAAAATATGTTGCCATGGGACAAAGAGCTCTCATAAGCAAGCAACAAAGATTTGTGTGGTGTGAGAGTTAAGGAGCATAATAAGTGTATCAATAGGAGGAGGAGAAGTGGATTTTGATTCCTCCAAAAAGTGTTCTTCATGGGTGGAGAAGGATGAGAGGTGTGAAACAGAGCTTGCATAAGAAGAATGGTAGTTAGCCTCAGAAGTGGTTTAGAGTCCAACTTTGAAAGACAGCCTTGCGCCACCAATCGATGTTAAAGAACGAATATGAGAATCCAAGAACACAAGCCGAGCTTAAAGGGAAGGAGAAGAAAGGGAACGGGAGAGAAAAGGAACGAATGGGAGAAGAAAAGGAGCCGCCGCCGACAACGAGCTTGGCAAGGAGGCCAAGGTTGTCACCGGCGGAGGAAGGGTGCAGCGACGGTGGTTTGAAACGATAGAGTTTGAGAAGTTTAGTTGAGAGTGTTTTTTCAGGACTAATGTTTAAAGCATATCCTGAAATCAATCTATCCTCTTGTTGATGATGTTGGCAAACTACTGTGTATATGATATTGTATTTGATAGTGAAGACAAAAAAAATTAGAAATTGATAAAAGAGAATATAGGAAAAACAAAAACAATTAGATATGAACTAATTGCAGTGGCGTCGGTTCGCTCCGAGAGTGCACCGATATCGGAGGAGACGCCGGAGAAGGTAGCGTGGCGGCGAAGGAAAGGCAAGCTAGTGGCGGCTAGGGTTTTTGAGGACCCGGTTCGATCTGATGCGGGTTTGGGCCGTGGGTTTCTAGCGGATGCAAGGCGGACTTGGGCTTCTGGGCCTAACTGGATCCTACGGGCTGGGACGGGACCTGGAATTGACAGAATGTGGGCTGGATCGCACGGCTCCGGGCTTGGAGCAGAGAGGACGCGGGATGGGTCAGGCTCGGCTGGGAAGCGGGTCGACGATCTTGGGTCTGGAGGTCCGGGTCAAGGTTGTATGGGTACGGGTCGGGGCAGATTTTCACGGGTCGACCCATCTAGGGCTTCTAAACGGGTCGGGCGGATCCTAGGTCTGTTCCGGCACAGATCTCGAGTGATTCTCGTAATTATGATGGTGCGTCATACATAGCAGCGGCGGGGGCTTCAGGCACCCTCGCCTCGCGGAATGATTCCAAAGGGGTGCAGAGGGGGGTCGGTCGGCTGTACTGCCTCTTTGGATGTATGGTGGTAGCGGTTCCACCAAAAGCCGACATGGTATCTCTCTACCAGCTCAGGGTTAGCAATCCCGCGCTTAGGAGCCCTACTCGTATCATTCAAGGGAGGACGGCGCACGCTGATAACCTGGGGGGATACATAGTCCACCACTACAAGTCTTCACACTAGATCTGCTCGATCCGTGCAATTTCGTTTGGTTCATACTGTATCGGTGTCGTTAGACGCTACCGCAGTCTGTGGTTTCCACGTTCCAGACACCCTCAGTACGAAGATCACATTTACTTTTGAGCGTATGTCATTTCATATGTTGCTAGTTCAAGTTGCAGTACTTTCCATTCTGCAAGTCCGTGTTTGTGTTTTGCAAACGCTTCTTAATTTATAATAATACTTGTTTTGATAAAAAAAAATTGTTGAAAATGAAAAAAAATATTAGAAAATTTAAAATTTAAAAACATGAATTAATAAAAACGTAGTTTTATACATTGATTTTTTAAATGAACCTTATTTTTAAAAAATAAAACTAAAATTGTAAAATGAAATTGATTTTTATAAATAAAAATTTACTTTTAAAATAAAAATTTGATGTTGAAAAATATAAAAATAAGGGTGGATTTTAGGGTTGGAAAGAGATTTAGGTTTTGATTTAGGTTTGGAGAAAGATTTAGGGTTTGATTTAGGGTTGGAGTTGAATTTAGTGTTGGATAAATAAGATCCTTTTGAGTATTTTAAAAAAAATAACAGAATATGGATGGAAAAGTGGATAGAAAATGCTTTTGGTTACACGTTGAAAGATCAAGGTAGGTATCAGTTAATTTTAAATTTAAGGGTAACCATGGATTAAACGTACCAATTTTTTTGAGCGAAAGATGCAATTGTATTAACTTTATATCAGGACATTGATGTGCGCTAGGGAACATGCTCCCAGACCACTAATAAGGTCAGATAGAACGAGCAATGGCTCACTGAACCTTTTACCACTATAACCATCGCAGACGGTTTTTTGAAAGCCATATAGGCAAAGACAGAATACAAAGAGGGGGAAGAGGGTGTCGGAAATCTAGGATCTCAACAACGGTAATGGTGGGAGGCAAAGCATCTACATGGGACCCCTCCCAAGGCCAGTCCCCGATGCTTCTCTTGCCTCTCATTCCTCCTGGCGGGGCTGCTTACCCGCCCTGACCTGTTCCTCCCGAGGTGCTCTAGCAGTTGACCTCTTGATTGCTCCAGATCCCTCCCCATTTGCCGCAGTGGGTGACAGGACTACAACCTCCTTTCTCCTCCAAACCTCTACACTGACACCACCTACCTTACCAGAGGACGAAGGTAGGGCCCTTAAGGTCGAGCCAGCATGGGACTAAACCGCTTTCAGGCGGGTCATACCTCGAGTCTCCAGACCAGGAGGCACAAAGCTTGAAGTAAGTCGAAGGGCTCTATTTAGGGTCAAGGTGCCCCTAGGGGTTACGCTATTAGGATTAGGTGACTGATCAACCTCTCCCCAATCTGTCGCATAGGTCTTGATCTTCTTGTCCCTCTGATATTCCAACATAGAGGAGCCAAATCTCGGGGAGCCTTTGACTGCCCATGTGCACTCCTTCAAGTCATGGCCGAGTCTACCACAGTTGTAGCAGAAGCTCGGAAGCTTGGAATAGGTAAGTTCAATGTGGATTGCCTCAGGGAATTCCTTGAACCAAAGTATTAGTCCCCTTTAGAGCGGCCTTTCAGTGAGATGCCAGAAGCGAACCTTTACAGTCGCACCCCAGCACATGCCCCACTTATAACATTGGGCCTCCGCGCATGCCCTTAGAGCATCCCGATAGAGGTACTCGTCTCTCTTGTCTTTACCAGAGGAGGTGAACCCCTGGCGTGCGCCTACATTGGCACCCGGCCAAGGGCCGACATCTCCCTAACACATAGGTGCAAATCACCGAGCAGCAAAGCCCGACCATCGAAGCACCAGGGCTCATTGCCTCGAACCCACGCCCGAGCCTCAGAGGACTGAAAGTAGAAGCCAAAGAGGTCTGACCCTAGGTCCTTAATCACAAGCCACTTAGCAGCCTTCCCCTATGCATTTGTAATGATACGCAGGAGAATGTCCTTCTGAGGGGCCTTTGAGACAACAGTTTTTCCAGCATCCCCCATTGCTGGCAGGTAATGGCCGTCGATATTGCCTGGGAAGACGGGACAAACACCTCGACCTCCGCCTTCTCTTCCAATAAAAAGGACGAAAGACCTTCATGTAGACCTTGAAGATCTGAGATCAAGTCAGCTGAGGGTAGAGGAAACTCCTCCATATCCAAGTGCCTCGACCGATCCTGCGTCATTCCTTTCGGCATTACAAGGCACACCGGGATAAGCGGGATCTTATCCTTATCGGGGAGGCATTGTCCTAACCCTAGAGCCACCACTGCCGACCTAGGGAGTTCCTCCATCGTGGCCTTTCCCTTGGCCGGGTCTCGCTGCAGCGGCGGTGCCCTAGGAGGGCTAGAGACCGGCATATTCACGGCTTTAACCTATGCACCCGTAATGGGGGAGGCGTGGCATGCTCGTGACATGGTGGTGAGGAATCCCTAGCCACGACACCGCTTTGGAGAGGATCCGATGGTGGCAGAACCCTAATAATCGCGCCACCCTATTGGGTAACAGTCAGAGTGAGGTCGTGACTGGTATGGGGGTCGGTGAACAAGGGTTATGAGGAGGGAGGGCTAGAAGGCCTTACTTGCAGAGTAAGTAACCGTGGGTCGTTTGGTAACATGCCTCCCATGTCTTGGTTTCACGATCGGAGCTGGGGAAGCTGGTCCCATTAAGAAGGAGATCTCATCCGAGCCTTCTCCTGGAGGAGGGAGAGCCAAAATCTCCACCATAGACGGCGAAGCAGGGGGAACCCTAGTCGGCTTGGGTTTTCTCTACCAGCGACTCTTCTCCGCCGCACCGTGAGCGATCTCTAGAGGAAAAGGTAATGCTAGGAGAACAGCATCAGTAGGAGCGCCGATAGGAAGCACGTCGGGACCACCGTAGAAGGTGTGTCGGCAACGGTAGGTGTAGAGGAAAGCACCATAGCCTTGTGCAGCTATGGCTAGGAGAGAGAATAATTAACAACTTAAACATACCAAAAAAAAAATTGAACGAAAGGTGCAATTTTATTACTTACATTATCCTGCATCGGGGAACATGCTCCCCGACCATCAGAAGACCAGTATTAACGAACAATGGTTCACTGATCCTTTTACTATCATAACCGTTACAGACGGTATTGTGATGCCTCTTAGGCAGAGAGAGAAGATGGTGAGGAGGAGTGGGGTACTGGAGATCCTGAGGGACCTCAACAGTAATGGTGATGGTGGGAGGCAAAACATCGTCTGGGGACCCCTCCTAGGGCCAGTCCCTGATGCTCAAGCGATGCATCATTCTTACCAGCGGGGCTTCTTCCCCGCCTGTAGTGTGACTCCCCACATAGGAGCTGGTGTCATCCTCTTCTGTGCTTCATCAGCGGCGCTCCCCAAGATAATGGTCGATGGAACTTCAACACATCGTGCCCTTGGATGCGCGCATCCTCCACCTCCAAAATCCCCCCGCAACCGGAGTAAGGGACCAGCAACCGAATCAGCAAAGAGTTGAACATCACCCGACCCCTGCCGAATCTTCGCGTGTACAAAATCCGGAGGGTTTGGGGCGGACCACCCATGGAGCCTTGGTGCGGGTGGTCGACTGGTGCCCCAGGTAAGAAGGCGGGGTCTCGAATTAGGTCTCGGGTCCATTGTCACACGAGCACCCGTACTCTAGGCAACCCTTCCTTATGTCTCGGATCCAATGTCAGTGGGCTGAAACTAGCTCCCCCCAGAATCCCAGTCATTGCAACACCATCTTCCATCCCATTTAGGGTAGCGCCATCTCCGCGGTCCTCGGTCCCCCGAGAAACTCCAGAGACAACCCCCCCGAAGGACAATCATTCCCTCGGCTGCCGCCGTGTCCAGCTCCTTGTAGGGGTCTCCATGGATACCGGCACAACCTCCCTCGGGGACAGAAACGGACGACTACAGACCTCAGGGGCATGCCCTAGATCAGTTCCTCCGTAGGGTATCCAAACCCTACTCTACCTTCGCGTCCATCCATGGCGAAGAACCCTGGAGAAAGCCTTCACCATGCTCCGTCGCCACCCATGTCTGTCATGGATCATGTGTTGGGTTCTGACCGTCTCCGTCGTGATCGTGAAGTACTCTGAATACTCCGTTACGGTCTGAACCATCGCCGCCTTAGGTGTCACCAGAGCAAGGTCATGGTGAACACGTAAAAGCAAACTAGGGTTCGCCCTAACGAGAGCCAACCCATAGTGTGGAGCAGAAGGCAACCGAGGCCGGCGCAACAGTATCCCGGGACGAAAATCGCCACACAGAGGAGAAGGCGGACCCAACCCAGCTGTCGAGAGTAGCGATGGGGAGGAAGACCAGAACTTCATGGATCTCGGGACCGATACCGGCGAGACAAGGGAGGAGGAGGGAGAAGAGATTAGTGGTGGCGACCGACCCTATCGATTCTTATCCCCCGCACCAGGCGTGGTCTGCGAGGGGACTGACCTGATGGGACAGGGAAGTAGGGGGCGGTCCTACTGATAGGAGCAGTACCAAGTGGCGAGGTCCCAGGCGGCACGACGACAACATTGTCTAAGAAAGAGCACCATAACAATAAGGACTAAGACGAGAATCAAAAGGAACAAGAGAGTATTTTTTTTTCGTTTAAATGTACCAATTTAAAAATAGTTATTTGTAGTTTTTCTTTTTATTATTGATATATACACTTTTCGTTTTAAAAAATCATCATGAAATTGTCCCTCGACATAAAAGAGGCAATAGGTCGAGGTGTTTCAGTAACCTAGTATATATGTCAATAAAGATGAAACGTAGTTACGATAATCGGTAGAGCAAACTTGTGGTCACAAAGTTGAAAGGTGGAGGGTCCTACAAATGTGATCAACATTAGTGGTCAGAAATAACCCAAAACTCAACTTCAATCCCTCTCAACGTCTGATCCCCTTAATGATGGAGTATCACAGAAGAAAGAAGATATGTGGCCAGCCGATATCAAAGCATAAATGATGGCTACAAAATGTTGAGAATTGAGAACAGTGGGTACCAATAATATCATGGGGTCATTGGTGGACTTAATAACTTGTTTCTTCTACTTGCTACCTTATGCATAATGCATGTAATGATTTGGAAGCTACTATTGATAAGGATAGGAGTTTTTATACTAGTTGAATTTTTATGGATAGGTCGATCTTGATACGTTAAGTATTTAGTTTGATTTCCATGTTATTGAATTTTTGTTAGATCTAAATCTAAGATCAAACTTATTTAGTAAGAGTCAAACCAGAGATATTTGACAGACATACGAGTTGATCTGTTTAATATTTATTTAAGGAAAATCTCATATGAATAAAAGTAATTTTCTCATTCAGTTACACGGAAAACTGATCAAAAGACAACCAACTTGGCCATGAATGAATCAAATCACGTCTTGTAATAAAGATCATAACACGAGATAAGCAACTCAAAAACTGGATGCCCACAGAATAAAAACTGGATTATGTAATATAACGTTTTGTTATTCTAGTAGAAGAGTATTTAACAGAAAACATCCAAATGCAAATTGAACAAGATATAAGAACATACCAAGCCAAGCACATGCACAAACATATAAACTTCAGATTAAACTATCAAAATATGTATAAACAAAATTTGATCAACAATTTTTTTTAATAAAAACCAACGACTTCAAAGTGAAGTCGCAGGTCAAGGGCGAAGCCCTCAGAACAAGTACAACAAACTGAGCATTCCCCATCTCAAACAACATGACAGAGTCTAACAAATGCTTATCCCCAGATTTTCCGAACATGAAGTATACAACAACATAACTTAGAACTAAAACTATGTCCAACAAAGGACAACTAAAACCGAGCCCAACAAGTGCCAACAAGGGCACAACTAAACTAAAACAAGTCTAAAACTCGGATAAAACAGGAAGTACCTAATCAAAACAGTGTCTAAAACACAGATGATAACCAAGAAGAGCAGAGAAAAAAGCCACCGACAGTTAGGTAAATTGTCCAGTCCTGAGACCAACCAGTGCGACCAAAACCATCACCAAACCCCCCAACCCTAACCTAACTCCTCAATTCCAAGCTATTGCTTCCCCCCAAAGAGAAGGACTCAACTGGTTGGTTGCCAGCACCACAAAAAACCAAATCCAACGATGTAAAGCCACCGTCGGACCAGCAAAACCCTAGTATTGTGACTCAAGTTATCCCCAAAAACATCTTCGCTGGCCAAGACCATGAAATCAAAGATGCCCTCTGCCCAAAAGGACCAAGGACCAAGGACCAAGGACACAATCACAAATACTAAGGAATCTATGAAAAAGATGAAACAAGAAGGATAACGGGAAAAGAACTCACCTACAATGAAGACCAACCTCGATGCTCTGCTCTAACCCGGGTCACAACCGACCCAAACAAGCCGTCAAGTACGGCGGAACTTGGGAGGAGCAAAGAGATCCGAGACCGCTAGAGGTGCGGAACCTGTGGAGACGAGAACCGGAGACACTAAAGGTAGGGCTAGAGGAGGAACAACACGCCTTCATCGGAGGCCCGGAAACGGAGCTCGGTCAAATCAGCGACCATCAACGAAGTTGAAAAAACGTCCCACACCCTCTCTGAACCGAGACGCCTACGGGAAGAAGAAGACCGCGTGACGAGCAAGAGTTGCCGCCGAGGAAGTGTCCGCGACCTAAGATGGGACTACCCTGCAACCATCGACTCTGCGAGGAAGAAGAAAAGCTTCCCACGGGCAGGATAGCCCCAAATAGGCCAGAGACACCTGAGCAAACCCTGCCACAGCCAAAGCCCGAGACCACCAACTCGCGTGTAAGACATCGATCCCCAAAGGAGCAAAGATCCTTGCCAAACAAGAGTCTAGAAGGGTCGATCTATCGTATGATGGACTAGATCTGAAGGGGCAAGGTCAGGCGAGGGAAGCAAAGAGGAAGAGGGGAAACGGGGTGAAGAAGTCGAAATCGGGGGCAAAGGGCGGAAGGAAAGAAAGAGGTAGAGAAGAGGAGGCCACCGACATCATCACTGGCTCTAGAGGAGTCCGAATCTGACGCCGACAGCACCGACGAGCAGGTTAGGGTTGAGACCCGAAGAGAGAAGGGAGAGAGAACTAATTTATATTAAAATATGTATTAAATGTGGGTATTTTGAGCAATGTTGTAAAAATCCCCGCCCGGAGGCGCCTAGGCCCCGCCTAGGCGCTGAAATGGGCTCTGCCGACCCGATTTATCCTCCTAGGGCGCTCCAGGCCGTTTGGGCGGAATATAAACGATTATTCCCCGATTCATCCGATTAATTGAACGGGTCGGTCAGGAGTCAGGTCGGATTTATAGTTAAAAAAATAGTTTCTAACCCTCAACAAAACAAGTGAAACCATAAAATTATGCTACTTGATAGTCATACTTATTGATATTCTTTTAAGAATTGTATGATACTTTTAGTTTAGTAGAATATATACGTTTTAAATATATTTAATGTTCGATATTATTAATATTTTTTATATGGTATAATATAAATTTTGATAATATGTAATAAAAATAATAAAATAATAATCCGATTAATCCCCGCCTAGCACCTAGGGCCCTTTTCGCCCGACTAGCGCCTAACGTTTTTTACAACCTTGATTTTGAGACTTAATCCAACAAAACAAACGACTTTACCGACCAATCACAGCTGACCAAAATCAAGAGTTCCTTAAAAAGATAGCAATGTTAGAGAAATGAGGCTTAAACTCATTAAGAAAATAAAAAATAGGAAGCAAAATGTGAATTAAATATTAGTTAAAGTTCAAAGGGTAATAACAAGTTGTTAACTGGGTATATAAAAAAATATCTCGGTTCACCTCTCTAAGGTTCGTCTCTACCCTAGCTAGGGTTCACGCCGCCGCCCCTGTCTCTACGCCGTCGTCGCCGACCAGATCAACTGGTTCACTGTCAAGGTCCTTGTTCCCACCAGTTATCAGCCCTCAAATCGCTGTCGATATATCACCCAGTTCATCGCCATCACGCCGCTGGACAGACTCCTCACCCTGGTAGGGTACCGCCGCCGTCGGCGGAGCCTCACCGGGTCCAGTTTCTCCCCCCTGGGGTGGTCACACAGTTAGTTTCCATGCATCAGCGTGGAAACGGGCCCATGCACGGACGCGTACCCCATCCCCCGTGGCCGTATCGCCTGCCTCCCGATCACCTGATCGGTTTATCTCATCGGCCCAACGACGGTTGGTCGCTGGAGTTACGTCCCGAACCGGGTGACTAGATAGGGCCTCGATGCCCGGAACAGGCATGCGCCAGGCCGAGCCTTATCGGGGTGGTCACCCCATGCTGATGCTTCTTGCCCTTCCGTCGGAGCGAGATATCCACGGCCCACGACTAGTGGCACCCCACCAATGTACGCAGCACCGTCGCCACCACCCAATAGGATGCATGCGAACCCTAGGGCTTACTGGGTTCCCCTAGGGTTTATGTACCTTCAATGCCAATGTCGTCGGCCAGGAAACATGGCACAAAGCCCCCGAGATCTAGGATGGTGACGGTGATCGCCCCGAGGGAGGACCCTCCTGCACCGAGGCCTTTAGGTCGTCCTAGGCCTCCGATGAACCGATACTCTCAGAGGGAGATACCATTGGCTCGTCGAGGTATACTGAGATACATTCCTGGAGTGGGTCCCCGGCCACGGAAGGCCAAGACAAGGAAGGAGGCAGGAGCATCTGCTGGAGAACTGGGCATACGGGAGCCCTCTGGAATCATCGGGTTGGCTCAGGTCTAGGTACTGCAACCGGTGGATATATCCCCTCGAGGGATGAATGACCTCCCAATGCGGGGGTGGGTTGGACCGCTGGAGGACTATACCCACAGACCTAGGACTACTGTAGCTGGGAGGTCTCGGGAAATCCGCACTACAGACTCATTTTCTGGTTTTTCTTTCTGTTTTAGGTCGAATAAAGTTTTTGCTTGGTAGAATTAGGGTTTTGGATTATTATATATTTGAAATGTTGGTACGAGGAACTCTTGAGTTTGGATCTGCGAGTCAAAGTAGACTATCTTTATGGATCCATGATCGCCTAACGGGTTACAGCCGGTCGGGACAAAAATCTGGAATCCTGGACAGTTATGTCTTACCCTGTAAAGTTGTTGTTCTTCAGTAATACAATACCTCTTTATCCGTTTAAAAAACAAGTTGTTTCCATTTTCTGTGAATTAGCTTCATTTATTAATATAATGTTAATAAACAGAAAATTTTACGTGGATAAGTTGAGTTAGACTTTTAATGGAAGATTTTTTTTATCAGCAAAGCAGTATATAAGTCTTTCTCTTTTCAAAAATTGAAAAGAGAGGACAAAAGTCTCTACCTACAGATATCATACAAGCCGAACTATCGTCCCAAATACAACAGAAATAGAGGACAATTACAATCAAAGGATACATACAGGGAACCAAGAAATGAAATCCTAAAGGAAATTCAATAAGGGATGAGTAGTACAATATCTTAGTATAGGCTACAACATGTGATCGAAAAAGGTTACTTTATCCACAAGCATACTCTTAAAAGCATAAATCCAAATTGCAGTTGAGCTGTTATTTCATCCACAAGCAATCAAGATGTAGACGAAGAAAAAGATGCAACAAGGTATGAAGAGCAATATATAGTCCTAAACCAGTTTTCAACGAATTGATGAAGTCCAAAGGGAAGCCTTCTTCCACGCCGTTGATGAGATCTGAAAGATGACATGTGATGAAAGAAAGGGAGTATACACCCTAATTTCAAAATGACACCAAAAAAACAGGCCAAAAAAACCCAGCCAATACGCAAAATAGAACAACACACAACACTCTCAACCTAAGAAAAGTGTTACCCACACTAAAAAACAACCTGAAACTAAGGAGGCTGAGAAGCCCATTACCCACACACAAAACCCGTAAATACTTCTGGAGAAGTGACAAAAGAGCAGATTTTTGAGAGAGCAGAACCTAGGGACCTCACAAAACTCCCCATCCCTTCCAAAAAATCAACCCAAACCCAGTCCCCAAGAGCTAAAGGAGGGGAAATAATTTGTAGATGTCAAAGATTTTGTAGTTCTAAGGTTTAAAAGAGAGGCTTCAAATGAGTCTAATAACACCAGACTTGAGGAAAGGCATCAGATGAATGTACTTGAAATTAATCAACATAAACCTTTCTTTTCAGATCAGATCATAACTAATAAACCAAAACAACCATAATAACTAAACCAGCTTGAGCTCTACAAATAGATTTTAGGATCTCAAATTCAGACAGAGAATGGTAAACTAATAATTAGGTGACAAAGAGGCTCATTTCCAACTAAAGACTTTACTTTGAATTTTGGAGAAAATTGTTGCTGAATCACTCTCAACATTATTGAATATTCTATCATTTCTAGGTAGCCAAATTTTCCAAGACGCAAGTTTAAGAACATTTCCCTAGACTTTCTTAAATTTGCAATTGACCAAACGATACTAAGAGCTGAAGAGTAGTTTAATATCACTAGAGATTGCCCAAGAAAAACTGCACCAATGTAATATGAGGCTCGATACTTCCCAGGCTTGCTTACAGTGAAGAACAATGTGTGCAACATCTTCCAGATCCCATGAGCAAGATGGAAAAATCAGTACCTGAAAAGAAAATTACAAGCTTCTAGATTCTAGGAAGCATTTGGATGGAATTTCTTCAAGGAAGGCAAGCCAACAAAAAGTTACAATCTTTGGAGGCACTACAAGAGACCAAAGATTTTTGTCCAGCTTGGATTGATTGTGTCTTGTGTTGCAAGTAATGAATACATTTTCCTCACAGAGAAATCTTTATATCTTGGGACCAAGAAAGAACATCATCTTCTAAGTTTAGAATTGTACCTATGAGGATTGAATTAAGAACCCACCATTCTTGATCTTCCCAACCCTTTGGGCTTCTTCTAAGCATTAGATATCAAGAAACTCCATTCCACAGATCAATAATGATGTCTGATTTAGAATTAGCTAGAAGATATATTCTTGGGAATAAATCCTTTAGGCAAATATCTCCCCCACCAAATGGCTGCCCAGAAGTGTATTTTGTTTCCTCTTCCCAATCTCCAAAGAAAACCTTTAGCTCCAAATGTTTTAGAGAATCTAGCATCCTTATGGAGAAGAATGATCTTATTCATGAAGCTTGAAGTTCCAACCTCAGGAAATTTTGACAGATCCATTCATTTAGATTCCACCAAAATCTAGCACAAATTGATTGTTTCCAAAGGGCATTGTCTTCTAGAGCAAACCTTCACCATCATTTTGCTAGTAAAGCTAGATTGTATCAGAAAGACATTTGATTCTTAGTCCTCCTTGTTGTCTTGACTTGCTTACTATTAACCGCCTCACTTTACAAAAAAAAAAACTCTTGAGAGAGAAGAGCCATGCCAGAGAAATCTTCTCTACCAACTTTCATAGGCTTTGATCACAACCTTTGGGGCCTTTAAAATAGAGGAAT
Source organism: Erodium maritimum (assembly GCA_963921825.1). NCBI lineage: Eukaryota > Viridiplantae > Streptophyta > Magnoliopsida > Geraniales > Geraniaceae > Erodium > Erodium maritimum. Next base: position 81,756,385 of record OY997588.1, on the reverse strand, counting down.
AATAAAGAGGCAAGGCACCAAAAGTATATTTAATTAATGTTATTCTTCCTCCAAATAAAAGTAGCTTTGTTTGTCATAGAACAAGTGCCTTTTTGAATTTTTCCACTATTGGCTTCCAAGTGCTAATTCTCCTTAGATTTTCCTCCAAAGAAAAACCAAGATAGGACAAAGGTAGTGACCCTATGGAGAAACCCAGAGAATTTTCTAAAGTATTTGTTTCTTCTTCTGATAAATTGAAAGGAACAAGAGTAGATTTATCATAATTCACATTGAGACATGTTGCTAAGTAGTGTTAGTCTTAGTGCCCGTAGTTCAATCATAAATGTCCAAATGTATATATCATCATTAGCAATAAGATTAAAGCGGCTTTCTATTACTTATGTGTTGGAGTAATATATCGATGTGATTTCTGATCTATGCCCACCATGCGAATAGAACCATAGATCGAGATGGATCACACTCGATGGGTCCCTAGTCAATAAAGCTTCACTAGAAGCGACTAGTATGAAAGATGGCTCTTCATGGCTTACGTTCTGTTAGTCATTGGAATGGGATTCCGGAGTCTGATCATAGATATCATGTGGGACATGATATTGGACGACCCGCCCTGAATATGTGCCATAGATTGAGTCATTAACATATTCAGTGTCGTAGCTTGTCATGTATCCTTAGACCAAGGAGTCTTTGTGATCACTATGCAGTCAACAACTAAGTTTGACCTGAGCCTAACGTTGTCCGTAACAGGGCTTCCATAACGGCCAGGATTGGCTTGGGGACGGGTTGCATGAGTGACACGAAAGACGGCTAAGGGATTTATCCCTCATACTGAGGTATGGGAAAGATATCGGTTCTCGGCCGCTTGATCGAGAGTGACTGAAAGAATAGCATGGCCATGCACATGATACTAGGTATCATATATTCAGTCATCTCACATATCAAGGAACAGTGATTGAGAATAATAAGGATGACGGCTCTATGCCTTATCTCAATCAGGATATCGGAGATAAAAGGATAATGACAGGGAGGACGGAAAGGTTAGAATCGATTGGTTCGATTCGCTATGTAGTGTCAGGCAATACTAAAGTCTCGTTAGTTGCCACTTATATAGGATCAAGTAAAATGGGATTTTACGTTGATCTATCGACATGCATAGACCTAAGGGTCACACCGAAGGATGAAACTCATTGACACATTTATGGAGAATGGCCAAAAGAGAGTTGTCTCGGGACATGACCAAAACTGGGTTTTGGGTCATGTGCCCGTAAGTGAATAGGACATTACGGATCAAGACAAGGCTTGGAGTCTTGGGATTGATCGCGTCGGATAATGTTGGACATTTCCGGTATGGAAGGCTTGGAGGCGATGAGCACGTCACGGGACCTCGTTGGGAATGGCCATGGGCCATGTTCCAAGAGGCCCATGAAAGGCCCATGCAACCAAGGCCCATGGAACTAATTAATCAAGTCTTGATTAATTAGTACTAAGTAAGCAAGACAAGGATTAAGGTGTTGGTGATTCACCACCTAACCCATCTTGTCTTGCCATACTTAGCACCATGCTTGTCTTACTTCACACCATGCTTCACACCTTACTTGTCCTTGATGGTTGTTGATGGTTTAAGTCATCTTTTTCCTACAACAAATCACAAGACAAGAATAGAAACACAACTTCTCTCCCTCTCACACTACAATTTCGAGTTTGGCACTTTTCCCCCCTCTTGTTGTGTTCTTGAGTCATCTAAAGAAGAACTACGTGGCTTTGATTCCATTTGGATACGTAGGCGTCTTGGAGACTCAAGCCGATCATCGTTTCTTTGGTGTTCTCTTCCTTTTCTTGAACTAGTTGGTAAGGAAACATCCATATTGTTTATTCTCTTGTGTATCTAATATTTGGTAGTGTTCTATGACATGGTCTCGAGTTATTTCCGCTGCAAGTATGTGTTCATACCCTCCATCGAGACCCAACAGTGGTATCAGAGCCGTGCTACCTTCGGGATTCACAAGAGAACTTTCGGTTTTGCTTGCTAGTTTCGGTTTTGCATGTTAATTTGCTAAATTGTTTGATAACATGTTTTAAATTCTTGTTTATGGGTTTAATGCATGAAAAATGAATTTTTGAAAAGTTTATCAAATCTGGAATTTTTGAAAAAAATTTGATTTTTCGGGTCTCGGGAGCGGGACTCTCGGGGAGCCGAAACCGGGACCGAACGGGGCTCCGTTGGACGGAGCTAGGCCAAGCATGACCATTGGATGGTCAATATGCCGAGCTAAACCGTTTTGTTAGTCATGACGAGTTTGGAACCGTCTTGATGAACTCAAAAATCAAATGTTCAAAAGTTTCAATTTTGAACGGTTTCGATAAACCGAGTATCAAAAATTTTCGAAACTTGGCAATTAATTAAAACCGGAAAATCACATGATGTTTGATAACATGCTTGTTTGATAACACGATGTGTGATGTGATGTTGGCATGGTGTACATAATAGCCCCGAGTTTGATTTAATTATTTATCGCTTTTCACGGCCTGCGAGCCGTTAGAGTTAGCGTGTAATTATTTTTTCGAGGTGTGGTCGTCGTACCACTTATTTGTAATATTTATTAATTCCCGACCTGCGAGTCGTGTATTAAATTGTAATATTTTACTCAAGACGAAGAAAGGGCGAAAAGGTCATTTGGTGGCTTCTCGGGTTTTGACATCGGCTTGGAGTCGGTGGAGCTCAAGAAGCTAGTGGGAGTTAGTTTAGTGGGCTATTATGTACATATTTAACGCTTTATGCTTGGTTTAGTTTTTGCATGATCTTTTCTATGTGTTTTAGAATTGCATGCTTAACTTAATTTACCGAGCATATCACCTCACATGCAAAGATAAAATTGGTTTTAATCATTGTCTGTGAGCCCTTAGAATCGTCATTACATTGGATGTAGTTGACGGGTTCGAAGGAAGAATTACATTGGATGTAATTGGAGGCATCATTACATTTGGAATGTAGTTGATGTGCTCATCGCATCTAGGATGTGCCAAAAGTTTAAAACACAACCGGACAAGTAAAAACGGGTCATGTCCGATACCTCCCAATTATCAACACCTTACTACCTCCCCGTCCTATGGGTGTCGTGCGCATTAGCGGAGCATCCATGGGAAAGCGGGGTAGTAGGTTTGGACGACATGTGTAGGTGTCGTGCGCATTAGCGGAGCACCCACATAGTGACGGGCCATAGTTGAAAATTGGTGGACCCGACTACGATTCTCAGCCTGAGGTTGAGCTAGGGTATCAGATAGGGTAAGCCGTGTACATGAGTACATACCCTAGCCAAGAGTCACATTGGATGTGATTGGATGGAGTCCTACCTACATAGCTCGATTAAGTAGTGAGCATTAGTTCAGCTTAATCGGGTGAATCAAGGATCTTGGTTTTAGGTTCTAAAGGTTTAGAATCAATTGGTTGGTGTTTGAACTTGATCTTCATAAAATTTATTCAGTTTACTGATTATATTTTGTTTGTCGTGTAGATCAAATGGCAAGTACTTCAGCGAACAATAGTAGTTTGTCACTAAAAACCATTCTTGATAGGATCAAGCTAAGTGGGACAAACTACTTGGACTGGGACAGAAACTTGAGGATAGTCCTCAAATTCGAGCGCAAAGAATATGTCCTAGACCAGGCTATCCCTGAGGAGCCAGCTAATAATGCCATTAGGGCCGTTAAGGATGCATACCAAAAGCACCTTAGCGATTCTATAGATGTGGCATGTATTATGCTGGGCTGCATGGAGTCTGATCTCCAAGACCAGTTCATGGAGTACTCTGATGACCCCTATACTATGATGGGGATCATAAAGGGTATGTTCAAGGAAAGGGCACGTATCGTGAGATACAATGTCCTTAATGAACTTCTCTCCTGCAAAATGTCAGCAGGAGTCTCCGTGGGTCCTCATGTCCTAAAGATGAAGGGGCATCTCGAACATCTTAATCGACTGGGTCTTAAGATAGAGAACGAGATGGCAGCGGATGTGGTTCTGCGTTCCCTTCCTCGTTCATATGCTACGTTCGTCATGAACTATCATATGCACGATATGGACAAGACCATTTCAGAGTTGCATGGAATGTTGGTAACTGCTGAAAAGAACGTCAAGGATCAGGGATCCAAGGATGTTCTGATGGTCAGACAGGGAAACAGTTTCAAGAATAAGGGAACTGTTAGTGGTAAGGGCAAGGCCCCTATGCACTTGGCAGGAAAGATGAGGCATCCGAAGCGTCCTAACCCTCCTAGGACCGGGGAGTCCTCAAGGAAGGGGAAGGATGTCGAGAATGTCTGCTTCTACTGTCAACAGCCTGGTCACTGGAAGAAAGATTGCAGGAAGTTTCTGGATGATCTGAAGAAGGGCGGTGGGACTGTGCCTTCATCAGGTATTTTCTTTATAGAGCTAAATCTCACTACTTCCAAAGATTCATGGGTATTGGATACCGGGGCTGAATCTCACATTTGTACTAATGTGCAGTGGCTGGAAGGTAGGAGAAGCTTGAAGAAGGACGAGGTGGACCTCAGAGTGGGCAACAAGACTAGAGTTGTGGCGACTGCTGTAGGATCCATAAGTCTTCTTTTGCCAAGTGGGCTAGTTTTTGTTTTGAACAATGTATATTGTGTACCTACTTTCAGTAGGAATATTGTATCTATTTCTTTGTTGGACAAGGAAGGATACAATTTTGATGTTGGAAATGGGATTTTCAATATTTTATGCAATGATATATTTTATGCTAGCGCCAAAATGGTTGGAGGATTGTACATATTGGATATGGATAACAATGCCTCAAGCTCTATATATAATGTAAATACCAAGAGGTCTAAGTCCAATGATTTAGACCAAACTCTTTTATGGCATTGTCGTTTAGGCCACATAAACGAGAAACGCATATCAACACTTCACAAGTGTGGACTTCTTAGTCCATTCGAATTTCATTCGATTGATAGATGCGAATCTTGTTTGATGGGAAAACTGACTAAAGCGCCCTTCATCGGTCGCGGTGAAAGGGCGGGTGACTTATTGGGGCTAATACACTCGGATGTGTGTGGACCAATGAGCACACTTGCCAGGAGGGGTTTTAGCTACTTTATCACATTTACTGACGACTTCAGTAGATATGGTTATGTCTATTTGATGAGACATAAGTCTGAAGCTTTTGATAAATTCAAAGAGTTTAAGACGGAAGTAGAAAACCAGCTCGGGAAAAGTATTAAAGCACTTCGATCAGATCGAGGTGGAGAATACTTGACCACAGAGTTTTTAGATCATCTAGCAGAAAGTGGGATCCTTTCGGAATGGACTCCTCCCGGAACACCACAATTGAATGGTGTGTCCGAACGGAGAAATCAGACTTTATTGGATATGGTCCGGTCCATGATTAGTGGGACTGATCTCCCAATCTCTTTCTGGGGTTATGCTCTGGAGACGGCCGCATTCATTTTGAATCGGGCTCCGACGAAGGCTGTGGAAGGGACACCATTTGAGAAATGGCGCGGGAGAAAGCCCGTTTTGTCCTTCCTAAAGATTTGGGGTTGCGAGGCTTATGTGAAACGTTTAGTTCCGACTAAGCTCGAACCAAGATCTGATAAATGCACCTTCGTTGGGTATCCCAAAGAAACAATGGGGTACTACTTCTACAAACCCAGCGAGAACACGGTGTTCGTCGCTCGGGGTGGGGTCTTTATGGAAAGGGAGTTTATTTCCAAAGACGTCGGTGGGAGGGTTGTACATCTAGAAGAAATTCAGGGTGGTACAGATCCAACTGATCCACTGGACAACCCTGTAGAAGAGCCTGAGATGGTCGTAGAGCAAGGACCAGTTCCTGCAACAATTCCAGAAGGTCCAAGGCGATCTGAAAGGGTTAGTCGTCCACCTCCGAGATATGGTTACTTTGTGTCTGGAGGTGACGGTGAGCTTGTGGTGGATCACGATGATCCAGCTACATTTCAGGAAGCTGTGGACGGACCCGACTCTGAGTTATGGCTGGGAGCCATGAGGGAGGAAATGCAATCCATGTCGGACAACCAAGTCTGGGAACTGGTTGATCCCATCGGTGGTGTAAGAACCATCGGATGCAAATGGATTTTCAAGGTGAAGATGGACATGGAAGGCAACCCTCAGACCTACAAAGCCCGACTGGTGGCGAAAGGTTATAGGCAGATCCAAGGGATTGACTATGAGGAAACCTTTTCCCCAGTGGCTATGGTCAAATCTATCCGAATTCTTCTTGCCATAGCTGCATATCACGATTACGAGATATGGCAAATGGATGTCAAAACCGCTTTCCTAAACGGAAATTTGTCGGAGGACGTTTATATGTCTCAACCCGAAGGTTTTGTCGATCCGAAGAATAAGGGAAAGATTTGTAAGTTGTTGAAATCCATTTATGGATTGAAACAAGCTTCTCGGAGTTGGAACCTTCGTTTTGATGAAGCTGTAATTGGATTTGGCTTTATCAAGAATGAAGATGAACCTTGCGTTTACAAGAAGGCAAATGGGGGTATGATTACCTTTCTGGTGTTGTATGTCGATGACATACTACTCATTGGAAACGACATCCCAACCTTGCACGAGACTAAAGCTTGGTTAGGGAAGTGTTTCTCAATGAAGGACTTAGGCGATGCTGCTTATATCTTAGGGATTAAGATATATAGAGATCGCACCAAGAGGGTCTTGGGTTTAAGTCAAAGCACCTATGTGAACAAGGTATTGAGTAGGTTCTCAATGCTTGATTCCAAGAAAGGACTCTTACCCGCACGTCATGGCGTTCATCTCAGCAAGACTCAGTGTCCTAAGACACCTGATGAGCTGAAAAGAATGATGCGAATCCCATACGCTTCGGCGGTAGGATCGATCATGTATTCCATGATATGCACGAGACCGGATGTCTCATATGCCTTGAGTTGTACCAGCAGACATCAGTCTAACCCTGGTGAGGAACACTGGATAGCGGTCAAAGCGATTCTCAAATATTTGAGAAGAACTAAGGACGCGTTTCTAGTGTACGGGGGAAAAGATGATTCTGAACTAGTTGTTAATGGATATGTAGACGCTAGTTTCCAGACAGATCCAGATGACTTTAGAAGTCAGTCAGGATATGTGTTCACGCTGAATGGCGGAGCTTTCAGCTGGAAGAGCGTGAAGCAAGACACCGTCGCTGACTCCACGACAGAGGCCGAGTACATAGCGGCTGCAGAGGCGGCCAAGGAGGCTGTGTGGATTAGGAAGTTCACGGCAGGGTTGGGTGTAATCAAAAACCCATCCAGCCCGGTGAACCTATTTTGCGACAACACAGGGGCTATTGCGCAAGCTAAAGAGCCCAGATCGCATAACAAATCCAAACATGTACTGCGGCGATATCACCTCATCAGAGAGATACTGAACCGAGGCGATGTGAAGATCACCTATATTGCAACTGATGATAACATAGCCGACCCGTTGACTAAGGCACTATCGTTGCCTAAACATGAGAGGCATGTAAGGTCAATGGGAATAGATTGGAGTTTAGATTGGAACTAGGGCAAGTGGGAGATTGTTAGTCTTAGTGCCCGTAGTTCAATCATAAATGTCCAAATGTATATATCATCATTAGCAATAAGATTAAAGCGGCTTTCTATTACTTATGTGTTGGAGTAATATATCGATGTGATTTCTGATCTATGCCCACCATGCGAATAGAACCATAGATCGAGATGGATCACACTCGATGGGTCCCTAGTCAATAAAGCTTCACTAGAAGCGACTAGTATGAAAGATGGCTCTTCATGGCTTACGTTCTGTTAGTCATTGGAATGGGATTCCGGAGTCTGATCATAGATATCATGTGGGACATGATATTGGACGACCCGCCCTGAATATGTGCCATAGATTGAGTCATTAACATATTCAGTGTCGTAGCTTGTCATGTATCCTTAGACCAAGGAGTCTTTGTGATCACTATGCAGTCAACAACTAAGTTTGACCTGAGCCTAACGTTGTCCGTAACAGGGCTTCCATAACGGCCAGGATTGGCTTGGGGACGGGTTGCATGAGTGACACGAAAGACGGCTAAGGGATTTATCCCTCATACTGAGGTATGGGAAAGATATCGGTTCTCGGCCGCTTGATCGAGAGTGACTGAAAGAATAGCATGGCCATGCACATGATACTAGGTATCATATATTCAGTCATCTCACATATCAAGGAACAGTGATTGAGAATAATAAGGATGACGGCTCTATGCCTTATCTCAATCAGGATATCGGAGATAAAAGGATAATGACAGGGAGGACGGAAAGGTTAGAATCGATTGGTTCGATTCGCTATGTAGTGTCAGGCAATACTAAAGTCTCGTTAGTTGCCACTTATATAGGATCAAGTAAAATGGGATTTTACGTTGATCTATCGACATGCATAGACCTAAGGGTCACACCGAAGGATGAAACTCATTGACACATTTATGGAGAATGGCCAAAAGAGAGTTGTCTCGGGACATGACCAAAACTGGGTTTTGGGTCATGTGCCCGTAAGTGAATAGGACATTACGGATCAAGACAAGGCTTGGAGTCTTGGGATTGATCGCGTCGGATAATGTTGGACATTTCCGGTATGGAAGGCTTGGAGGCGATGAGCACGTCACGGGACCTCGTTGGGAATGGCCATGGGCCATGTTCCAAGAGGCCCATGAAAGGCCCATGCAACCAAGGCCCATGGAACTAATTAATCAAGTCTTGATTAATTAGTACTAAGTAAGCAAGACAAGGATTAAGGTGTTGGTGATTCACCACCTAACCCATCTTGTCTTGCCATACTTAGCACCATGCTTGTCTTACTTCACACCATGCTTCACACCTTACTTGTCCTTGATGGTTGTTGATGGTTTAAGTCATCTTTTTCCTACAACAAATCACAAGACAAGAATAGAAACACAACTTCTCTCCCTCTCACACTACAATTTCGAGTTTGGCACTTTTCCCCCCTCTTGTTGTGTTCTTGAGTCATCTAAAGAAGAACTACGTGGCTTTGATTCCATTTGGATACGTAGGCGTCTTGGAGACTCAAGCCGATCATCGTTTCTTTGGTGTTCTCTTCCTTTTCTTGAACTAGTTGGTAAGGAAACATCCATATTGTTTATTCTCTTGTGTATCTAATATTTGGTAGTGTTCTATGACATGGTCTCGAGTTATTTCCGCTGCAAGTATGTGTTCATACCCTCCATCGAGACCCAACAAGTAGAACATTGCCAAAGTTGATTTGAGATTTTGAGCACCTTGTTGAGTAGCGTTAATGAAGAATATTGTGTCATTTGCATACTGTAAATGAGATATAGCAGGGCCTGCTAGTCCTAACTTTATCCCGGAGAAGTGTTGACCAAACCAACCAGCCTTCATAATTTTGTTTAAAGGTTCGACAACAATTACAAAAATGAGGGGGATAAGGCACAACCTTGCCTTAGGCCTCTATGTAGCTGAAAATCATAGCTTGGAGAGCCATTTATGAGGATTAATACTGATGCTTTAAGGCAGAAAGAGATCCACATTTTCCATAGTAATCGAACCCATTCTTGTTAAAATATCCATGACAAAAGGAAAATTGACTTTGTCAAAGTTTTTTCAAAATCAGTCTTGAACATGGAAGCCTTTTCTTTTGAGATGTGAGACTACTTATGAGGCTACAAGAATGTTATCCATGATTTGTCTTCCTGTCACAAACTCAATCTATTCAAAACCAACTAACTCTCCCACCACAACCTTTAACCTAATTTCCAAAAGTTTAGATAGTATTTTGAGGACCGCACATTAGGCTTATGGGTCTGTAGTCATTAAATGAATAGAGGAGCTTCACATTTGGGGATTAATGTAATGAATGAGAAGTTTAGGCCTTTCCCAATATGAGCTGAAATAATGAAAGTGACTGAAAAAGTTCATGAAAGCAACCTTTAAAATAGGCCAACGGACCTAGAAGAATTTGAGAGTGAATCCATCATGTCTCGTTGCCTTATCCCCAGCACAGGTCAATAAAGCTTTTAGCACTGCATCTTCAAGGAATGGTCTTTTCAACTAAGTGGGCCGGCTCATCAGAAAGAGAGTTTAATTGTAAGCCTTCAATCTCAAAGGAGGAGGGAAGTGATCCTTGAAATCTAGAGCTGAAATGAATAGCTACAACATTTTTTATTTGGGGCAGGATCAATTAGGAGCTCCTCTTAAAACCAGATTTAAGAGATTCTTTTTTGTGTTCCTTTGAAATTTGCTATTCTGTGGAAAAATTTAGAGCCTTTGTCACCCTCTAGGACCTTTTTTTCCTAGCTTTCTAACTCCAAAGCTTGGACAATAATTTTTTTTAGTGATCAGATCAACTCTTAAGGCCCTCTCTTTGAACATTCTTGTGCAATCAGGTTTCTGAGTTCAACAATAACATCCATGTTGTCAATATTACATCTAAGAAGAGCTATAGAAGTTTCCAAGTGCCCAAAGACCTTAGTGTTCCAAATTTTGAGATCCTCTTTCAGTAGCTTCAACTTTTTCCACAATATAAAATGAGGAAGGCCAGAAATGTTATAGGAAGACCAGAATTGTTGTACTACCTTTAGAAATTTGTGATCCTCAATCCAACTGTTTAAAAACTTGAAGGTTCTTGGCCCCCAATCAAAAATAGTATTAGATAAAGTAATAGCTCTGTGATCTGAGATGCATCTAGGAAGACAGGTTTTTGTTAGACCAGGAAAGCAAGATAGAAATTCACTAGACTAAAAACCTATCAAGCCTGGAAGCCACAGATCCTGGTCCAACCCAATTATATTTGCCTCCATTAAGAGGGAGATCTAGCATGTCCAAAGCATTAATAAAATTATGAAAATAGGTTCTGTCAGAATCATTGCTTCTTTGATTTACTCTTTCCTCAATTGAGACAGTTTAATTGAAGTCTCCCCCAACATAACCAAAGTAAGTGGATCCAAAGAAGATATCTCAACTTTAAATTCTCTCAAAGAACTCTTCTTTATGTTAATGAATTAGGAGCATACACATTAATGAGGCATCAATCTTTGTTCAGAGAAGAGATCTTTTCCAAGTAGATTAGAGCTCTATCTAGTTTTTTAGTATTCTGTAATATATAATCAGTAGATTCCAACATGTAATAATACCACATGCGCTTCCTATAGCATGGAGAAAATCCATTTCCTAACCCAAACCCAATCCACATGATCTTAGAAAAGAAACTGGAATAAGATCTAATTTGGATTCCTGAATGAAAATGAGTTCTGGAGCTTGCTTGCGTAACACGTCAGAAAAAGTCCTTACACGTTAGACAAAGTCTTTTTTGAGGCTGAGCCAAGATGGCCAGACCCGTTGTTTATAATGGTTACTTGGAGGGCTTGCCCTAGACCTTCAGCTACACTTTGTAGCTGTTTGGTTTTTATAAAAAAAAAATCTGCTGATCAAAATATATATATATATATATATATATATAGGATAACAATCAGGTACAAACTTGTATCTTTCGTCAGAACGTAGAACTATCAATCTGGGCCCTTGGATCGTAGAATTAATGGCCCAGATTTAATGCATATCTTTTAATATCTTTTTAATTAATGCATATCTTGTAATTGATTTCGTAATCAATCACCACCCCCCCCCCTGAATTTCGATGGCCATCCGACCTGGATAATCAATGGCCCAGATTAGTTCTACGTTCTGACCCGAAATAGGGTTTGTACTTGATTGTTCCCATATATATATATATAAATAATATCACATTATTCCTATAATTAATAAACTTAACTAGCTACCAGCTTAAACTAATGAATATTGCATATCAAATCAAAAGTTGTTGAAATTGTTCAAACTTCAATCAACTTATAAGTGAAACTAATTATGAACAGTAGAAATGCTCTCTAGTTTTCACCGGTGCCGGAATCTCACCGAAGCTTTGATTTAGAAGCTTGTTTGGAAATTCCGATGGCAGGTCCAGTGTCCTTCTCATCATTCTGTTCGGTTCTTATCTCTTCCTATGCATCGTATTGCGATATCCTTGCTCGACGTGTGAAGAAGCCATCTTAGGGAAGGTTTCAATCAGGGAAGGACAGACGTAATCGCCATGTTCAATCGGAGAAAGTGCAGGACGATGCAGAGTTGGGGTGAAGGACGATGTGTCTCCTGACAGTGTTGTGGTTCGTCAACCCAAACGGAGACGGAGATGTAATCGTTCGTTTCAGGCCACGGAGAAGGAAGGGTTGCAGGGTGGTTTGGGGGTGGAGAAGCGGGGTTCGCTGTTGCCGATCAAGCCAGTTCTGACCAGGTTACGAAGACAAATCACAGAGAATAAGTTGTTTGTGTGTAACCTCCCTTATGGCACCTCCAAAGAATGGCTCCGACACACATTCAAACCCTCTAGAGAAGTTGCATAAAATATCGCGCTTAGTCGTCCAAATCGTAAGGCACAACTTTATGGGTTCGTGTGTTTCCATTCGAAGAAGTCGGCGGTTCAGGCGATTGAATGCTTGAATGGGTTGAAGGTTAATGGTCATCACCTATTCGTCGCTCTCGCTAGAGTCGGAAGGTTTCTGATGCCGCATTGAAAAACAGAGCATGGTTCTCGACTTCAACCCGAGTTTGGGTATTCAGAGGGAGGTCGATAATCCTTTTTTGGGTTATGACTCGTCACCTATGATATCCTCTGGCGAGAAAACAAGTGGTTTTTTCATCATCGAAACCTGAGCCAGTTGATGTCGCTGAACAGGGAATTGATCAACAACGCTCGGGCATGATGGGATTTGTTGATGAACAACCACATATCGTGCCTGTGATGTTGTCGACTTTCGGAAAGGTGTCTTGTGAGGCGTCGTCCTCCGACGAGCAACCAAGATCCAAGATCGAGCGAGCAAGTTTGAATTTTGAATTCAATTCGGATTTGTTTGTTGGGGATCGTGATCTTCCCTTGGATAGTGTTGTTACTTCCGTGATTTCAAATCTAAATCGCGAGGAGAACGGGATTATGACGATGGATCGCATGGACGAAGTCTACGTATAGGAGAAGGTTGGGTCACGTTAGGACGAAGTTTTCTTCTAAGTTTAATTCATTTACCAATTCTTATTAGAAAACATATGTTGTATATATAACGTCTCAAAAATATGGTTAGAAATGTCTATAGGTTTCGATTCAAACAAGTCAAGCCTCCTATATTTTAAATGGAATAGATCATTTTCTTGGGTTTAATTCTTATGAATTGATCTTATTTGATGGTTGGATCTATGTTCTCATTATTTTGTTTATTGTTGGCATATTCTTGTTCACCAAAGTGTGATATTTAAATATTTGATAAAAATGTTATATGTTGACCATATAAATTATTGGAGATCAAGTCATATCAAGCCACATCAATTACCTTTTTTGTATATGAACATAGTACCGTTAATATCTTTATTTCCTTATTTATGCATCTCCTATATTGTATAAATACCACATATTCTATAGTGAATAAAACAAGTAAAGTAGAAACAATCATCTACTTTTACATGGTATTAAAGCTCCTAGTTTCGATCTTTGATAAAGTCTTATGAATCCGTAGCTTTGTAAACTTGTTAGCTTATGGTTCTAACAAGTGGGCAGGACGTTTGAAGGATATATTTAGCCCTATTTTTATTTTATTTTCATTGTTTTATTTCGCTTCCGCATCGTGGTAATCAACCATAGCCGTTTCCACCTTTAATGATGTTTACATTGTCGATCACGAGAGAAGATATTGTTTGTGTCGTCAACCACGGGATCAGATGCCTTTTGCACCGTCGGCCACGAGACGAGATGTCCTTTGCACCGTCGGACCTGAGACGAGATGCCCTTTGCACCGTCGGCCCCGAGACGAGATGTCGTTTGCACTGTCGGCCACGAGACGAGTAGCCGTTTGCATCGTCGGCCATGAGACGAGACGCCGTTTGCACCGTCGGCCACGAGACGAGTAGCCGTTTGCACCATCTACCAAAGACATTAGACGTGATCGTTCGATATTCTCCTTTTTCAAGTTTGGAATTATGAATCTCCATGCTCCAACTTGAGGGGGAGTATTGGAACTAATCATATCAGAATAAATCTAATTGATTTATTCTGATTTTATTTTGATAATTAAATTAGACAATCATGTATTATATAGGGGTTACTCCATGTCCTAACGCCCAACTTTCAGAAATTGTTAAATCCAAACCCTATACTATTGAAATTGCCATGTAGTAACAGTCAATTAACTGAAATTGCCAATTGTTTCTAAATTTAAACAGACGTTAACTTGGCAAAGTGAAAAGTCGAGTTTACCCTCAAATATGTTCTTCCTTCGGACGTTAACTTAACCTAACTTCATCTCTTTGTGACCTTATCTTTTCATCTCAGCTCTTCGAACTTCATCTCTTTGTGTTCGAGCTTCGAATTTCATCTCTTTGTGACCTTAGCTCGCCAAGGTCCATCATAAAATGAGTCACGTGAGATGCACATGATTCACTGTTCACGAAAACAATCAGTTTAAACAGTATTTTTTGGTTTTTAATAATTCAGTTTTGAAATTTGTTACCATTTGACAAATTTCCAAAGCTTGGGTGCGGATTTGACAATTTAGTGTAATAGGGGGTTAGGACATGGAGTAACCTCTATTATTTATTCCCTTCTATGAATCTTGTAACCTCCTATATAAAGGAGTTTAGAATCTTCAATAAAATTATTCAAAACATTTGTTGTCTTGATATATGTTGATGATGTTATCGTAACCGGCATCGATGCTTCCCGTATCCAACACCTCAAAGATCATTTGGATTGCTAGTTTCGCATCAATAATATGGGTGCGTTGAAGTATTTTCTTGGCCTGGAGGTTGCTCACTCACCTAAAGGTATCATTCTCACTCAGAGGAAATATGCTCTTGACATTTTATCTGACAGTGGTCTCACTGGTTGCAAATCATTGACGTTCCCCATACCTCACCAACATACTAGACATGAATTAGTTACGCCGTCCATGTTCTCAACCAGTTTATGCATGTCCCTCGCATACCCCACATGGAGGCTGCTCATCATGTACTTTGTTACCTCAAGAGCTGCCCGGGATAAGGGATTTTGCTTCCCTTAGCTAGTATCTTACTCTCCAAGCTTATTGTGATGGAGATTGGGCCGGCTGCCCTGATACTCGCCGCTCCACCACTGGATACATCAATTTCCTTGGAACCTCGCCGATCTCTTGGCATTCCAAGAAGCAGATTGTTTTCTCCTGCTTCTCCGCAGAGGCAGAATATCGTGCCAGGGCTGCTGCTAGCCTTGAGATCATTTGGCTCCGTCGCCTTCTTCATGACCTTCAGGTGCCACAAACCGATTCAGTTCCTCTCTTTTGTGACAATTGTGCTGCAATCCATATTGCCTCAAACCCAGTCTTTCATGAGCGCATTAAGCACATTGAGATCGACTGTCACTTTGTTCGACAACAGTTGCAAGCCTGTATATTGCACCCTAAACCAGTGCCCAGTTCCCATCAACTTGCTTATATTTTCACCAAAAGACTTGGTCAGGACCACTTTCAGAATCTTCTTTGTAAGTTGACATTTACAATATCCATGCTTCAACTTGAGAGGGAGTGTTGACCATATCAATTTTTGGAGATCAAGTCATATCAAACAATATCAAGCTATATCAATTACTTTCCTTGTATATGCACATAATATCGTTAATATCTTTATTTACTTATTTATGTATCTCCTGTACTGTATAGATACCATATTTTATAGTGAATAAAACAAGCAAAGTAGAAACAATCATTACTTTTACATTATAAATATATGAATTAAAATACAAAATGAAACTTTAAATTATTCGATAGATAAGTGAACTAATATCGATGAACCCAAACATCCTGATTTGACATTTATGTAGGCCAAAAAGTAAAGATTTGATAGATGCATAAATATTATATGATTTAAAAATTGGACGGGGTGTTATGATTTGATGTGGTTTTTCAGGACAAAATTTTTTCTCGAGAAGTTTGATTTCGTGAAATACGACGTCCACAATAGCTAGGATTCCTCTATTTCGACGGTATCGTGAAATACGGCTGTCGTTCCTAGTTTCTCCTCTGGGTCGTCGATGGCTTGTGGGAATGTCAGCCTCCAAATTCAGTAAAACCGAACCCGGAACGCGAACGTTTAATTTAATAAAATCTTTTCAACCTTTTGAATAAATCGCTTTGAAACCAACAATTTTTTTTACAAAATAAGTATTTACAACTCAAAATACGTCCCAACAAGTGGACAAAATACAAGGTATACGTCGCTATACTCAAAAGTAACCCCAGAATCCCGCTCCTAGATCTTCAAGCTTCAGAAGCTCACATAGTCCAACCTGCGACCGGTACCTGTAGGAAAAGTAGCTAGGGGTGAGCGTTCGCTCACCACCACGGATAACAGACTGACTACGACATACTTAGCAGACAATGCCGGTAACACCAACAACAAACTCAACACCGGGGATCACTATCCCCAACTCAAGTACTCCGACTGACACACACCCACTGAAACCTTCCTCAACCGACCCAACACTCGGACACGTAATGCAGACCCGACACAACGATTGACGACCTTCTCCAAAGACACGACATACAACCACGTAACACCCAAGATCACAAAGGATCGCACACCAAACAAGATCACAGAGGATCGCACGCCAGCTGCTCAGTAACCCCATCTCTCCCTCGCCCTTTACCGATCCCTGTCAGGTCAGGCGGTCGACCTGCCGCGCAACTTCTCCCGATCTCAGTCGGAAGGCTAGCCCACAACCTCTCCCCTACCCCCAATCTCAGTTGGGTGACTAGCCACACCCGCGCAAACCACAAAACTTCTCCCGACACACAGCCGGGAGGCTAGCCCACAACCTCTCCGCTTCCCCCGATCCCAGTCGGGAGGCTAGCCACACCACCAACCTCGCAATCCTTCTCCCGATCCCAGTCGTGAGGCTAGCCCACAACCTCTCCGCTTCCCCCGATCTCAGTCGGGAGGCTAGCCACACCACGCAACTTCCCCGACACAAAGTCGGGTTTCCAACCTTAGGCAACCACAATCACAATCACAAGCAAAGTTCAAAAAACAGCAACAACACAGGTTCAACACTCCACAGGCACTCATGGCCACCCAAGACACCAACAGTAAAACACGGACTCAACAACCCCACGGGCACTCACGGCCTCCCAAGACACACCAATAGTAACTCACGGGCTCAACAACCCCACGGGCACTCACGGCCTCCCAAGACACACCAACAGTAACTCACGGGCTCAACAACCCCACGGGCACTCACGGCCTCCCAAGACACACCAACAGTAACTCACGGGCTCAACAACCCCACGGGCACTCACGGCCTCCCAAGACACACCAACAGTAACTCACGGGCTCAACAACCCCACGGGCACTCACGGCCTCCCAAGACACACCAACAGTAACTCACGGGCTCAACAACCCCACGGGCACTCACGGCCTCCCAAGACACACCAACAGTAACTCACGGGCTCAACAACCCCACGGGCACTCACGGCCTCCCAAGACACACCAACAGTAACTCACGGGCTCAACAACCCCACGGGCACTCACGGCCTCCCAAGACACACCAACAGTAAAACACGGGCTCTCAACCCCACGGGCACTCACGACCTCCCAAGATACACCAACAGTAACTCACGGGCTCAACAACCCCACGGGCACTCACGGCCTCCCAAGACACACCAACAGTAAAACACGGGCTCACATGGCCACCCAAGACACAACAGTAAAGCACGGGCTCTCATGGCCACCCAAGACGCAACAGTAAAGTACGGGCTCTCACGGCCACCCAAGACACAAATTACACAAACAGCCTCCGGGCATAACCAATGCCTCCAGCAGTTCTAATAACGATAGTTCACAATCAACCTCTGGGCATGGTCATATGCCTCCAGTAATTCTAATATCGATAAGTTCACAATCAACCTCCGGGCATGGTCATATGCCTCCAGTAATTCTAACATCGATAAGTTCTATGCTCCTACGACACTACTAAGTGTCACATGCAATTCTAATGTTCGATACGTTCCCGAATCATACGACACTACCCGGTGTCGCCTACCTTTCTAACATTCGATAACCTACTTAACCCACGACACCCCAGTGTCACATGCATTTCTACTTATAACTATTCCTAGTCAGGGCCGAGATCCGGCTACTTTTCCCTACTTCGTATGCTTTTTGTCACGCCCCAAATTCAGCGAACCGAACTCGGGACGCGAACATTTAAAAACATAAAAACACTTGAACCTGTTTTGAATAAAACCTTTGACATTTCCATTTACTTCTCCAAATAATAGTATTTACAATACAAAACGTCCCAACAAGTGGACCAGGTACATTATCCGTCACTAGACTCAACAAAATAAATACCAGACTCTGCTCCAAGCTCCATGAACTTCAAGAGCTAACCTAGTCCATCCGGTGATCAATACCTGTAGGAAAAGCAGCTAGCGGTGAGCGTTCGCTCACCTCCACGGATAACAGACTGACTATGGCATAATTAGTAGATAAAGCCAATAACACCAAAACCAAGACCAACACCAACACCAGGACTACAGTCCCCAACTCAAGTACTCAACTGAACCACAACCCATTACCATCCACAACAGACTCAAACTCAAATTCGTAAAGTAAAACCGACACAACCAACAATGACCTTCCCCAAAGACACGAACACGGATCAGGCTAGCCGAAGAATGCTCAGAACCTGCCGAGCCTCGTACACGGATCAGGCCAACCGAAGAATGCTCGTAACCTGCCGGACCCGGTCACGGATCAGGCTAGCCAAAGAATGCTCATAACCTTTCGGGATCCGGACACGGAACAGGCTAGCCAAAGAATGCTCAGAACCTGTCGAGGCTCGAGTTTGGTCAGGCCAGCCGAAGAATGCTCGTAACCTGCCAAAATCCACACCACTCCCCGACACACAGTCGGGTCGGGAAAACACAACCACAAACACAAGAAAGTTCAACAAACAGGCACTCAAGGCCACTCAAGACACCTCAATAGTCAAGACTCGGGTTCAACAACCCCACGGGCCATCATGGCCTCCCAAAACACAACCACTTAACTCACGGGCTCAACAACCCCAAGACACCAATAATAACACACGGGCACTCATGGGCACCCAAACTCAACAACAAACACAAGGGCTCTCATGGCCACCCAAACTCAACAATAAACACACGGGCTCTCATGGCCACCCAAAACGTAAATTTAAACAGTCAACCTCCGGGCATGGTCATATGCCTCCAGTAATTCTAATATCGCTAAGTTTTCTATTCCTACGACACTACTAAGTGTCACATGCTTTTCTCATAAACGCTACAATCCCGTATCATGCTTTTCTAATAATTAAAATAAACCTACTCAACCCACGACACCCCGGTGTCACATGCAATTCTATTGTTAACTTTCCCTAATCAGGGCCGAGATCCGGCTACTTTTCCCTACCTCGTAAATAACTCCAAAAGCGCTCCAATAACACTCGATGTAAACTCAGTTACTCGCCGAGCTTCCCTTTGCCTCGGTCCGCAGCACGATCTAAAAGAGCACAATTTTAAAGCACTTATAAACTAGTACAAATAAACCGAAAACTAATAAACCTAACGCCCAAACGTAACCCCGATAAAGTCGATCACTCCCAAACTTCCCAATTACTCGAAATTGTCGATAAAGGACCCGTAAAGGCCCGATTCGCCCAACGTGGCGAATCTGCCCGGGTTTTGTTAATTGCCTTCCGGGGCTCCAAAAGCCCCCGTTTTCGTTTCTACGGTCTTAGAATAGTTCAAGGAACCCAATGCACTTGACGGAATCGAATTCCGACTTCTAAGTCAAATAATTAACGTTTAAAGTTTCCAACACCCGTTAATTACAACTTTTCCAATTTAATTCCAATTTTTGATTCGATTTAGGATAAATGGTCCGGGGAACGTTTTAAACCTCCCGAACATTAAAACCGAGCACCCGAGTACGTGGGCGCCACCCGGCCCATTGGGCCGAGAGCCCTAGGGTTTCCAAGGGGCTCGGCCACCATGGTGGTGGCCGGCCCTAGGTCCGGCCAGCCACCTCCTATGGTGGCCGGCCACCACCTAAAGTGGCCGGAGCTCCTCCCGAGCTCCCGATCGCCGGAAAACGTGCAATTAACCCTCCAAACACCTCTAAAACGTCTCCCACAAACCCCAAAATTCACTACAACCCTAACCCATAGTTCCATACAAAACCCTAACTTTCCAAAGTTAACAAAACGAAGATCGGGTTAGGTCTTACCAACGAGGAAGACGAGGGGAACACGTTTTCTCCTTGCTTTGAATCGATCCAATGGTTGAATAATCTCCCAAACCCTAGCTTTTAACCTTCTATATTCTTCTCCTTCTCCTTCTCTCTCTAACGCTCTTCTTCTTTCTAAATAAAACAACTAACTCATTTTTTTTTCTTTTTTTTTCTCTTTAAACCCATGTGTAGCCGGCCACCTATGGTGACAACACATTTCCCCCCAAAAACTAACACCACCATATACTTGACAAGTGTCTAGGTGGGTCCCACACCTTTTGGAAAATATCTAGTAGATATTTTCCAATCAGTTTCGCGGAAATCGGACGTTTCGGGCCACGAACGGCACTTTTCCCAAGAAATTACGAAACTTGACGGGCTACAAGGAAACGGCTCAACTAAGACCGCTGCGACGACGGCTAAGCTTTTTGGATCCAAAACGGTCCTCGAATGGACCAAAACGTCGCGCGGTTGACTTTTCCAGTGAAAAGTCAACATTTCCCAAATTGATCAGAAAGTTGCCATGAGTCCCCTGGAACTCATTTTGGTCGATAACGGGGTCATCTTAAGTCCGGTATGGTCCTCGGGGTCAATTTAGGTTAATTTTAATGTCTGTCTTAAAAAAAATTAAATTTTCCTGTTTTTCGCAGGTTTGACTGACGTTGACCAGAAGTGGTTATTACACTTTCTCCAAAAGCGCACAATTAAGCTCCGGCGTGATCTCGGTCACTCGCCTAGCTTTCCCTTTCCTCTGTCAGCGGCACGATCTAACAAGAACACAATTTTAAACACTTTTAAGCTTGCTGGCATGAACTGAATTTTAATAAACCTGACGCCCAAAAGTAACCCCGACAATGTCGATCACTCCCAAACTCACCAATTACTCGACATTGTCGATATTGGACCCGGAAAAGCCCGATTCGCCCGACATGGCGAATCTGCCTGGGTTTTGGAAACGCCTTTCCGGGGCTCCGAAAATTCCCGTTTTCGTTTCCCCGGTCTTAGAATAATTCAAGGGTTCCTAGGCACTTGACGGAATCGAATTCCGACTTCCGAGTCATTTAATTAGCGTTTAAAGTTTCTAAACCCGAAATTCCAATTTTCACAATTTAATTCCAAATTTCGATCCGTGTGTGGATTAACGAACACGAAAACCCGATACCCAGGCATGTGGGCCCCACACGGTCACAATGGGAAAATTTCCTTTTCGCCCAAAAACGTTCCTAACGAACTCCAAACCTCAACCATTCATCTTTATACCAATCTTAAACAAAACCCAACCATAATCAAACCGTTTAAACTCAAACCCTAAAATTCAAACGTTCCAAAATGAGAAAAGATTGGGTTCTCCCCATAGGGAATGACAAAGGGAGTTCGAATCCGCAGTCGATGAGTCGATCGGTCGGTCGGATCGTCGAAAAATCACCAATTTTCTAAACTTTCTCCCCTTTTTTCCCTTTCTCTTCTTCTCTCATGTTTCTCTCTCTAACTCTCTTTTTGTTTCTGTTTTTGCCGAGACCACCCTTATCTTTCTTCTCTTTAATTGTTCCAAATACCAACTACAACTCATATTTACCAAACTAACACTCATATTACCTTTTTCTTTAATTTAAAAACCAACCACCACCATATTCATGACACGTGTCTATGTGGGTCCCATGTGTTAGAAAAATATCTTGGTAGATATTTTTCAATCAGATTCGCGAAATTCGGCCGCCTCGGGCCCCGAACGGGCACTTTTTCCAAGATATTACGAAACTTCACGGGTTACAAGGAAACGGCTCAACTAAGACCGCTGCGACGACGACTAAGCTTTTTGGATCCAAAACGGACCTCGAATGGAGCAAAACGTCGCTCGGTTGACTTTTCCAACGAAAAGTCAACATTTCCCAAATTGGTCAGAGAGTTTCCCTGAGTCCCCCGGAACTCACTTTGATCGATATCGGGGTCAACTTAAGTCCGGTATGACCCTCGGGGTCAAATTTAGCTTCATTTAAGTGTTTGTCCAAAATTTTTAAATTTTCCTGTTTTTCGTAGATTTGACTGGTGTTGACCGCGAGTGGTTATTACAATCTACCCCCCTTAAAGGAATTTCGTCCACGAAATTTAGAACAGACGTACCTCGGGAGTCGAACAGCTCGGGGTACTTCGTGCGGACCTCGTCCTCGCGTTCCCAAATCGACTCAACCTCGTGGTGCCGCCACTGCACCCGTTCTAAGCGGATAACCTTTCCGCGCGGGACCTGCTCCCGTAGATCCATTTCCTCAAACCGGTTTCTCCTCATACAAGACATCATCCGTTACCTCGACATCCGCCCACTCAATAACATGCGAGGGGTTCGCATATACTTCTGCAACTGGGACACGTGGATATTCCCAAGCTGCGGCGGCAGGGCAAGTCGGTATGCAACTGCTCCCACCCTACTCAAGACCTCGAAAGACCCGGTACACCGCGGGGCTAACCTGCCTCCGCCGCGGTTGAAATGCACCAGTCCACCTTTCGGACTCAGCTCCAAGGACACATGGTCACCGACTGCTGACTCGAGAGGTCGGCGCCGTCTGTCAGCATAGCTCCTACCGACTCTGCTGTCTCTCGATCCAGTTCTAGACCCAGTAAACCCTCATTTCTCACTTCTGCCCAGCACACGGGAGATCGACACGGCCTACCACACAACGCTTCGAACGGTGCCATCTTGATATTGGCCTGAAAGTTGTTGTTGTAGGCGAACTCGGCTAACCGCTCACGAAATCCATCGTGACGTGCCCCCCATTTCCACTGTGCAACCCGCAATGGTTGCAATAATCCAGCGGGACGATATTGTTGGCTCTCACCTGCCGACGAGTGAGGCACCGCGATATTAACTCCGCGACCGCTCTCCGCATCCTGCTCCACTAGATATGCCGCATGATGTCGCTCTCCTCTTAGTGCTACCCACGTGCACTGTCAGACGCGAATAATGCGACTCTCGCAGTTCGTCGCCTCGTTCTGCGAGAAGATCAAGATATCACCCACAACCACCACCACAAATTGATCTAAGAACGGCCGGATTATAATGTTCATCAGATCCATGAACGATGCAGGTGCGTTCGTCAGTCCAAAGGCATCACGAAGGACTCGTAATGCCCATAGCGTGTCCGGAATGCAGTCTTTGCGACGTCCCCCTCTTGGACTCGCAACGGTAATATCCGGATCGCAGATCGATCTTCGAGAATCATGTCGACCCTCTCAACTGGTCGAACAAGTCGTCAATCCTCGGCATCTGGTATCAGTTCTTCACTGTAACCCGGTTCAACTTCTGGTAGTCGATACACATCCGAAGCTCTCCACTCTTCTTCTCCACGAAGAGTGCTGGCGCTCCCCACGGCGATGTGCTCGGCTGGATAAACCCCTTCTCCCAAAGTTGCTCGAGCTGACTCTTCAGCTCGGTCAACTCGGCGGGCGCGAACCTGTAAGGCGCCATCGATATCGCTGCCGTTCCCGGCACCAGGTCAATCCCAAACTCCACCTCACGAACTGGTGGCAACCCGCTGGACTCCTCAGGGAAGACCTCGGGGAACTCGCACGCCTCTCGCGGTAACTTTCGGCTCTGCACGGCCGATACTTCCTTTACTGCGGACAAGCCGACAGGAGAACTCTGCTCCTACTGCCCAGAATACACGAACCTTTTGTATTGCCCGTTGACACCGTCACTCGTCGCCTGTAACAGTCGGTATTGGCTCGGCACTTCGCCAGCCAATTCATTCCCAAGATTACGTTAACGGTTGTCATTTCGTAAGTATCCTTCCCGCGGAGACACGCACAAGGTCAGTCGTTGTCGATCCTCACGGGTCCTCGCAGTCTCTCTAAGGCCCCACTCCACTACCGTCGTCGTGCCTACCAACTCCGAACACACCCGAATCCTCGGGGTGAGGACTCGATCCAGCATTAGGGCTTTTGAGCCCTCTCTCGAACCTCTCGCATCGGTTCGCTTCTCTAACTCCGCAGGCACGACAGACCCTAGTCAACACCACATCACCCCAACCGGCGTATCCAGACGCAGGGGTGGACTCAACGGCTCTAAACTCAGCCCCAACACCTCAGCACCACTAGACGAAGAAAACAGGGGTGACACCCCCGGTATCCAATAAAAATGACGCCTAAATCATAGATCGAACAACCCCTCCATTAGTCACTCCGGTAGAGTCTAGCACAAACCCCACACGGTCCTCTATGCATTTACTTATAACTTTCCGCAACCAAACCAGTATTCGCTACTCGTCCCCTGCGGGAAAAGTAGTAAAGGGGATGAGCGTTATGCTCACCTCCACGGACACCAGTTCGATTATGGCATACTAGTAAAGCACTAACGACTTACCAATCTAGCCAGGGCAAACTACCACCTCAGAACCTGATACCAAAGCGTCACACTGCTCACGCTATCAGTACCTCAAATACTCGCTCACGTAAAGGAAACCTCGAAACGGGGACTATGTTCTCACTTCAGCAAACCACTAACGCTCACAACCTCAATACCCCAACTACCCGATCACGTCGGGAAACCTCAAATGGGGATCACCTTCTCAATTTAGTGAATCCCTATTCTCACAACCTCGATACTCTAGTTACTCGATCATGTAGGGAACCTCAAATAACCCACTCACGTGAAGGAAACCTCAAACCACCCTCCAGGCTCTCGGATTGCTCTGATCTGCTAAAGCCTCGGCCACCAGACCGCCCTCCAGGCCGCTGCGGCCTCGCCGACCAAACTGCCCTCCAGGCCGCAGCGGCCTCGGCCACCAGACCGCCCTCCAGGCCGCGGCGGCCTCGGCAACCAGACTGCCCTACAGGCCGCAGCGGCCTCGGCCACTAGATCGCCCTCCAGGCCGCGGCGGCCCCGCCGACCAGACCGTGGCCCAGGCCCTCCTGATCCTCTGTTTTGCTAAGGCCTCATCCACCAGACCGCGGCCCAGGCCCTAGCAACGCGACTGGGCCTTTTTCACTTCGTTTCAGGTTCGTTTTAGGTCAAAAGTTAGGTAGGGCGCTCACTTCTTTCCCCGTTAATAGCGACCCGCACATTAGTGCGTCGCGGACACTCGACCACCAAACTAACAACACACGTACCACAATTAAAAGACCAAAACACAAGTCACCCAACCTCAATCATAAGCCGACAAGGCCAACCAAAACCAAAACACGCCCACCGGGCCAACCAAACTCAAAACGCACCCACCGGACCAACCAAAATCAAAACGCACCCACCGGACCAACAAACTTACACACACGCCCACAGGGCCAACCAAAATCAAAACGCACCCACTGGACCAACCAACTTACACACACACCCACAGGGCCAACTAAATTTAAAACTTTTCTCCCTTTCATTATAAAACCTCATTCTTTGACATCACGTAGCTACAACCCGGTCCAGGCGTCCCAGAACTACATTGTACCGACTTGATATCATCACCGTCACGTTCGACTACAGGAGCGCTCCTGAGTCGACCGACGACAGCTTAAAAACGTTTCACGCAGCAACACACAAACAGTATGCCAGTAATAACCGTACTGCACATACACACAACAACAACCAAGAATCAAGACACTGTGGGTCTACACACGATTTCTGACTTGCGTACCTAACGCATGACGGAAATTTTACTGACTCGACTCTCCCACCTAATTGACGTACAGTCCGAGGTGTGAAACCTCGAGCTCTGATACCAAGTTGTCACGCCCCAAATTCAGTAAAACCGAACCCGGAACGTGAACGTTTAATTTAATAAAATCTTTTCAAACCTTTTGAATAAATCGCTTTGAAACCAACAATTTTTTTTTACAAAATATGTCCCAACAAGTGGACAAAATACAAGGTATGCGTCGCTAGACTCAAAAGTAAACCCAGAATCCCGCTCCTAGCTCTTCAAGCTTCAGAAGCTTACCTAGTCCAACCTGCGACCGGTACCTGTAGGAAAAGCAGCTAGGGGTGAGCGTTCGCTCACCACCACGGATAACAAACTGACTACGGCATACTTACCAGACAATGTCGGTAGCACCAACAACAAACTCAACACCGGGGATCACTATCCCCAACTCAAGTACTCCGACTGACACACACCCACTGAAACGTTCCTCAACCGACCCAACACTCGGACACGTAATGTAGACCCGACACAACGATTGACGACCTCCTCCTAAGACACGACAGACAACCACGCAACACCCAAGATCACAAAGGATCGCACACCAAACAAGATCACAAAGGATCGCACGCCAGCTGCTCAATAACCCCATCTCTCCCTCGCCCTTTACCGATCCCTGTCAGGTCAGGCAGTCGACATGCCGCGCAACTTCTCCCGATCTCAGTCGGAAGGCTAGCCCACAACCTCCCCCCTACCCCCGATCTCAGTCGGGTGACTAGCCACACCCGCGCAAACCACAAAAAATCTCCCGACACACAGCCGGGAGGCTAGCCTACAACCTCTCCGCTTCCCCCGATCCCAGTCGGGAGGCTAGCCACACCACCAACCTCGCAATCCTTCTCCCGATCCCAGTCGGGAGGCTGGCCCACAGCCTCTCCGCTTCCGCCGATCCCAGTCGGGAGGCTAGCCACACCACGCAACTTCCCCGACACAAAGTCGGGTTTCCAACCTTAGGTAACCACAATCACAATCACAAGCAAAGTTCAACAAACAGCAACAACACAGGTTCAACACTCCACATGCACTCATGGCCATCCAAGACACCAACAGTAAAAACACGGACTCAACAACCCCACGGGCACTCACGACCTCCCAAGACACACTAACAGTAACTCACGGGCTCAACAACCCCACGGGCACTCACGGCCTCCCAAGACACACCAACAGTAACTCACGGGCTCAACAACCCCACGGGCACTCACGGCCTCCCAAGACACACCAACAGTAACTCACGGGCTCAACAACCCCACGGGCACTCACGGCCTCCCAAGACACACCAACAGTAAAACACGGGCTCTCATGGCCACCCAAGACACAACTGTAAAGCACGGGCTCTCATGGCCACCCAAGACGCAACAGTAAAGTACGGGCTCTCACGGCCACCCAAGACACAAATTACACAAACAACCTCCGGGCATAACCAATGCCTCCAGCAGTTCTAATAACGATAGTTCACAATCAACCTCTGGGCATGGTCATATGCCTCCAGTAATTCTAATATCGATAAGTTCACAATCAACCTCCGGGCATGGTCATATGCCTCCAGTAATTCTAACATCGATAAGTTCTCTGCTCCTACGACACTACTAAGTGTCACATGCAATTCTAATGTTCGATACGTTCCCAAATCATACGACACTAGCCGGTGTCGCCTACCTTTCTAACATTCGATAACTTACTTAACCCACGACACCCAAGTGTCACATGCATTTCTACTGTTAACTTTCCCTAGTCAGAGCCGAGATCCGGCTACTTTTCCCTACCTCGTATGCTATCTCCAAAAGCGCACAATTAAGCTCCGGCGTGATCTCGGTCACTCGCCTAGCTTTCCCTTTCCTCTGTCAGCGGCACGATCTAACAAGAACACAATTTTAAACGCTTTTAAGCTTGCTGGCATGAACTGAATTTTAATAAACCTGACGCCCAAAAGTAACCCCGACAATGTCGATCACTCCCAAACTCCCCAATTACTCGACATTGTCGATATTGGACCCGGAAAAGCCCGATTCGCCCGACATGGCGAATCTGCCCGGGTTTTGGAAACGCCCTTCCGGGGCTCCGAAAATTCCCGTTTTCGTTTCCACGGTCTTATAATAATTCAAGGGTTCCTAGGCACTTGACGGAATCGAATTACGAGTTCCAAGTCATTTAATTAGCGTTTAAAGTTTCTAAACCCGAAATTCCAATTTTCACAATTTAATTCCAAATTTCGATTCGGGTGTGGATTAACGACTTGGAGAATGTCCTAAACCACCCGATCACGAAAACCCGATACCCGGGCATGTGGGCCCCACACGGCCACAATGGGAAAATTCACTTTTCGCCCCAGAACGTTCCTAACGAACTTCAAACCTCAACCATTCATCTTTAAACCAATCTTAAACAAAACCCAACCTTAATCAAACCGTTTAAACTCAAACCCTAAAATTCAAACGTTCCAAAATGAGAAAGGATTGGGTTCTCATCGTAGGGAATGACGAGGGGAGTTCGAATCCGCAGTCGATGAGTCGATCGGTCGGTCGGATCGTCGGGAAATCACCAATTTTCTAAACTTTCTCCCCTTTTTCCCTTTCTCTTCTTCTCTCATGTTTCTCTCTCTAACTCTCTTTTTGTTTCTGTTTTTGCCGAGACCACCCTTACCTTTCTTCTTTTTAATTGTTCCAAATACCAACTACAACTCATATTTACCAAACTAACACTCATATTACCTTTTTCTTTAATTTAAAAACCAACCACCACCATATTCATGACACGTGTCTTTGTGGGTCCCATGTGTTAGAAAAATATCTTCGTAGATATTTTTCAATCAGATTCGCGAAATTCGGCTGTCTCGGGCACCGAACGGACACTTTTAACAAGAAATTACGAAACTTCACAGGCTATAAGGAAACGGCTCAACTAAGACCGCTGCGACGACGGCTAAGCTTTTTGGATCCAAAACGGACCTCGAATGGACCAAAACGTCGCTCGGTTGACTTTTCCAGCGAAAAGTCAGCATTTCCCAAATTGGTTAGAAAGTTTCCTTGAGTCCCCCGGAACTCACTTTGACCGATATCGGGGTCAACTTAAGTCCGGTATGACCCTCAGGGTCAAATTTAGGTTCATTTAAGTGTCTGTCTAAATTTTTTAAATTTTCCTATTTTTCGCAGATTTGACTGGCGTTGACCGGGAGTGGTTATTACAGGGAAGACCTGGCGCATCCGCAATAATACGAAGGTTGACGAGGAAAACGAGTTCGCTAACGACAACGTAAAAAAACAAGAAGCGGAAGGGACGGAGAGGTATTTGTAGAACCGCCAAGACCCGGAGGTTGGTCGAAGCTGACGGGCATTTGAGCTTGAGGTGGGATGCCTAGACCAAAGCACTCGTTTATTTGAATAAACGGGACAGGATAGTACGGGACATCAGGACCATTATTCGCGGCTCAGTCCCGACGAACGCCGAGAATTACGACCAACTCGGGGATTAGAGGGTTGAACTACACAACCGACTAAGAGTAAGTATTTTTTTCTTATGTCGGTGTTTCCTTTTAATTTTCAGGCACTATATTACTTCGTCGATGATAACCACACTTTTCATGTGGATTGATGCTGAAGCCAGACCATGTTTCTAAGTCTACAAGTACGACTTCAAGATGGCATACATTAAAGAGGAGGATTTGACCAAAAGGAACCCGAATCCTGATGATTGACATTTTAGAAGAGTTCATGAGCTGACCAAGTCAGTGGTAATGACTTGTCAAATACTTAAACTCGGAAGAATTTGTGCTAATTACCCATTTTTCATTATTAAATTATTTTATTATTCAATAATTGCGTTCTTTGTGTTATTAATCTTTGAAATACTTATACATATGGTAAAAAAAAATCAAATGCGTGTGAGGCGACTCGATCAGAGACCACACTAAATCCCCGCACAAGAAGTAGATCGTTGGAACCCGTTGCCCAGGGTCTCAAAAACCAGAAGACAAACCTGTCACTCACTCTACAGACTGATGCTGCATTGAAGGTGTTCCCTCCTACCGATAAACACTCACTGAGAAAGAAACTCGGTGTATAATTTATACTCATACCTTTTTTCCATTCAACTTGTCCATATATACAAAGGGAAACCCTGTTTCCTAACCCCCTTTGACCTTTGTTTCCTCATTCCTAACCTGGGTTTACCTTTGGTGACACTTCTCAACTATCACCTTTCAATTTTTTGCAGAAAGTATCGTTTACCATTTATTTTGACGATTCCGTTAGTTTTTTCCACGTGTCACTTCACCCGTGACGACACGTGGCCGCCACGTGGGCAAAAAACTAACGGAAACGTCAGTTTTGACGATTTCTGATAGTTTTTGCAAAAAATGGAAAGGTGATAGTTGGAAAGTGTCACCAAAGGTAAACCCAGGTTAGGAATGGGAAAACAAAAATCAAAGGAGGTTAGGAAACAGGGTTTCCCCTATATACAATAATGTTTTTTTTATTAATTTTAACCTTCATTCTTGTGTATCTTAGTTCTTGTTGAAAAAGGAGCAGGGGGGAATTTTGTCGCCTCGAGTTTCCACGCAAGAGTCTATGTGCTTGAACATGTCCTCCTTATTAGTTTCCTTGGAGCTTGATACCCATCAGATTCATGCGATCAGCAAACATCTCGGCAGCCCTAAGGGATGAGCTCATGTGGGAGTCGGCGGCGGGTAAAGATCGTCATGTTGAGGGATGTTGCTGTATCCAACTCGTCATTTGTATTCTGTCATAGGGTTGAGGAGCTCGCTCGTACTATCGCTGAGTAGGAGGTTAAACACGCTCAGGAGAGGGAGGAGAAGGACGTGAAGATGGAGGCAGCGATAAAGGCAATGATAGTTAAGGAGACCGCTGCGATGGAGGCAAGGCGAGAAGCACTGGAGTAACTATTCACATCCTTCATGCATAGAGAGCAGACGAGTCATAACCCAAACAAATAGTTTTTTTTAAACTGCTCTAAGACAACTTTCGGTATTTGCTTGACATTTTGATCTTAACATAAGACTGTTTTTGTTGAACAGTTAAGTATTATAAATTATGGTACTTAAACTGTTTCTGTGTGTGATTGTTGCATTAGATTCTTTTGCAGGTTTTGCATGTTTGGATGCACGATTTTTAGATATTTAATGTTCGATTTTGTATACCACTTAGCCAAAGAAATTCTTATTCCCTCGGAAATGAAAATGGACCATAATTTCAAAACCGAGGTTCTAAAATCCTCGGTTTTGAAAAAAAAACAATTTTTCAACTTCGAGGATCTAATAACCTCAGTGTTGAAAATACATAATCGAGGATCTCCTTTTTCTTTGGTGAATAAAAATGCTACTCCGACATCTTGGGAAGAGGGTAATTTTCATCAGTGTTGAAAATTTTAAATCATTCAAAGACAAGGAAACTTGGTCGACGTTTGGATCGTTTGTAGCTTTCTTGGCCGATAATCACTAAAACCTGAACAACATTTTCTAGTCGTCGGCCAAATAGCTTTTTGAAGTGGTGGTTTATTATTTAAAGTTTGAGAATATTATTATTATTACCCAATTGAGTTTTGAGATTAATTACCTACAAAGTTACTTCAATCATGAAAAGGCATTAAAACGAAGTAGGACTCCACCAATCCGTATGAGAAGGAAAGAAATTTAACAAGGTTGCAGAGTAGCCTTTAGAACAGTGATAAAATTGCCTGAACAAGTTTTGAAATCAATCATGAATGACTTAAAACAAATCGCAGAAAAAGTCATCTATTTTAGATTATGCTTATAATATTATGAGATCAAGTATAAAAAGATATATAGAGAGACGATATACAGTACAAACCATTTTTATTGTACAAACTGCGAACTCATAGGAAGACGACACGTGTACTTTTCGCGTCTGCACAGTACTGATAGTGTGCATGATGTTGGTAGCGCGCGCGTGGTACCGGTAGCGCGCATGTAGTGCTAGTACCCCTCACAGACAGCTGCTGGTACAACACAAGCAAGTGTTGGTACAATACACACACGGGTACCAATATAATACACACATAAGTGCTGGTACATTGTTTATTAATTCAGAAAAAATGATTTTCAATCAAAGCCTCGTGTGTGTACAATCAAATGGTATCGTATACAGTAATAACCCACGCGTGACACGTTTTACATATAAAATCTACATTTTTACATACAGAATATACACATCCTGAATTTGTAATTTGTATATCAAAAATATTCACCCACTATATCCAGAACTTACATACACATATTGGACCTAAAACACAAATCACATCGACTTTTATTGAACAATAACTTCTTGAATCGCTTCACTTCTTTTTCGTTTCTTAACATTTCCTTTAGGGGACTATCACTGGGTTCATTGGGAAGACACGACGCCGAACTTAATAAGTACAATGCATGTTGAGCGCATTGGAGAAGAATCTCGCAATTACCATTTTCAAGAACGGTGTCATATCCCCTACTTCCTTTAAGAACTATCATCAAGATCATCGGGAAGACAAGACACCGAGCATAATGAATACAATGCAAGAAGCTCATAATTACCTTTTTCAGCAACAATGTCATTTCCCCTCATACGAGCTTCAATTTTTTCACACTAGTGTCACGTGCCAGATCTTTAGAACAGGGTTTCGGACACAAGAGCATACCTAAAAGATGTGGCCTTGTCACACCACTTTCATTGGTGGTCAAGAGCCCGTACTAATGCTGGTGTCATCCGGGAGAACCTCATCGAAACAAGTTTGGAACAATCATTACCATTGGCTGGTTAGGCATGACGTTGAGTGTCGCAACCATATTGGCATCTAGGGCGATAATCTCCTCGGTCTCTTGTGATGCTAAGTTTGGCCAAACCAAACTAGAGCACCCATTGTATGAGGGTTTCTTAGGTAGAACATTGGGTGTCATGTGTGACCCTCCAACAAGACTATTTGAGAGATCGTCGGACACTGCTGGTAGAGAAATAACCATTAGTAGAATACGTCTAATCGTGATGGTCGGAGGAGCATAAGTCCAGAACTTCAAATTCGAGTGTACATGGCTTCAGATGCCTGTGTCCATGTTCAAAAATGCTAGGACCAGAAATTCAAATGACGATGTCTAGAATCAACGCATACCAAACCCCCCACACCCACACATATGATAAATAAAACTCCTTAATCTTCATGTTCATTCATCAATACCTCTAATCGAAACTATTGAATGATGTATAAAGCGATAACACCTACGCTTGCGATTTCAGAAAATCTTCATTCTCAGCTAAACCCAGCGATTTCAAAAAATCTAGACAAGCATAGAAGAGAAGAAAACTGAGAAACACGATGTCAAGTTTGGCCTGTGGATTTATCGAAAAAACAAAGACGACACAAAGACTTTCAGAGAGGAGTGAGAACGAAACCTTAGAGCATGCACATCGAAGAGGGGCGTGAGGGGGGGGGGGGGGAGCAAGAGGCGTGTGCCCTGGGGTTGGGGGTTCGCGTTCCTTTTTTTTCAGCAATTTTTTTAATTAAAGAACAAAGTTTCCAAAGTGGAAACAAGGCTAAGGGCGAACCCTCCATTACAACATAGAGTATGCCAAAATGGCACCTCAAACCAGAAACACATAACCCTAACAAAGGGTATTACATAGGTCTGCTACCCAGATTTTACACACATTAAGCAAACAAAGAACCAGAAAAAAATAACAACCAACAGAGAACCGAACAAACTCACGCAAGGGTTGTAAAAGGACTCTTACCCAAGAATATATACCAACCAAGAAGTAAACCAAGAAACCAACTGGGTCTAACAACAACCTATACCCAGAAACAAGCAAAACTAGTTACAGAGCCAACAAAGGCAGAACACAAAACCATAAAAGTAAACAGAGTTTTGGTACTCAGATTTTTAAACCATTAAGTGCGAGGAGGAAACAGTGAAGCAGCACCAAACCGGCAAGACACCCAACAGAAATCAGAAAAAAGAAACAACCAATCCACACCCTAAACCCAAGCGGCTTCAACCAAATCCCCACTATTACCTCCCCAAAAAGTGAGAGACAACCGGGTGTTGGCCAACACCAAAACACTCATACTCCGGCTATGGTAAAGCAACCACCAGAGTAAGCAAAACCCCATAATCGAGACCTAAGCTATCACCGGAGATCCTAAAATCATCCGTCACCACAGGCTAACACCAAAACAGTGATTCTCAAGCCCAGTTGAGTTCAGGAAAGTGAAAAGCAGTCAAGATTAATTAGGGTTTCAAGGATATGGAGAAAATGAAAGGGAAAAGAGGAAATACCTACCCAACTGTCGCATCATCTACTCGAGAGCTCTACTCTAACCAGAGTCAAAAGACCCAACTGTCCATCCGGTCAACGCCAGCAACGGAACCCGCACCAAGCAACACCACGGCAAGGCTACGGAGAAAGGGGCAATGAACCCTCGAGGGTTGGGATCCGGTATCAACTGGAAACGATACCTGTGAGGGAGTAAAACCAAGGCTCCAAGCGCCAGATCTGATAATAGGGTGAGGAGCACGCGCCGTCGTCGGAAGTCCAAACGCAACCAAAGGGAAAATCCGCAACCATCAAACAAGTTGAAAAGAAGTCCCACCACAGATCTCACCCAAAGGGAAACGAGCGGTTCCGAACACTAGGCAACGGAGAGGTGGAAAAGGAAAACGCCGGCGACCGAAGACGTTGTAGATCTGAAGCCACCGACTTCAAATATGAAGAGGAAATGCTTCCCACACTCAGATCTACCACAGCCTCGGTCGGAGGCTCAAAGAAAAGTGGAGAAAACGGCCACCGAACAGAACACGGCGACCGGAGAGATAGAAAGAAACGAAACCAAGAGAAAAGAGGATAGAAAGGAAGAAGAGAACACGGGTGTGTCACCGACGTCATCACTGGTTCCGAGGGAGGCCAGATCTGACGCTGATGAAGGCGGCAGAGTGCACGGCGAGGGTTGCGAAGTTAGAGAGAAGGGAGAGAAACTTTTTAGAGAGATGTGTATTATCGAACCGTCATTGGGGTTCGCGATCCCCTTGATTTGGGGAGCTGTGGACGCGGGGCGCGGGGGTCGAGGCGTAGCCCCGCATGGGCAGGTTCAGAGCACGGGGCAGAAAGCTGCCTCGCGCCTCGCGTGACTCGCGTCTCGCCCTCCGCTGCTGGCATGCTGACGCGTGGCGTTGGGGGGGAAATTCGTCCATTGCCCAACGGTCATGTAACAACTATTTTTTTTAATAAAAATTAAAAACAAACAAAACCCCTATAAATAGTTCATCCCCATTTATCAAATTCACACCATTTCTATCAACATTCTCTCAACTCTCTCTCAATTTTAGTTCCTCTCAATTACCATTTCTACATACACCATGTCGGATGATGATTCGCTACCACCGCCGAGCTCACCGGAGCAACGACAATACACGCCGCCAGACCTCAATACGGATGAAGATTCGAAACACCAATCTACTCGACAACTACCAATAATATTTGCAAACTGGTTTCACCCAAATCGGTGGTTGGCCCGCTGATGCTTTCAACCAATTCATGCAAGCCGGTTGTAACCAATATACTTTATTTAATTAATTTTGATTACAAATGCATTTAATTTCATGAATTAAAATTTTAATTATGTATGTTAAAATTTAATTCAATTTTAAATTATGTAGGTTAAATTTTAATTAATTTTTAATTATGTATGTTATATTTTAATTAAAATTTGAATTATGTGTTTTAAATATTAATTCTAGGGTTAATTCCACCTCAGTATCCTAAATCTTTCATATTTCATTTAGAGTACCCTAAATCTTTTTTGTGTCATCTCAGTACCCTAAATCTTTCATATTTCATTTAGAGTACCCTAAATATTTTTTGTGTCACCTCAGTACCCTAAACTTTTATTAATTCCGTTTTAATATCCTAAACTTTCATTAATTTCATTTTAGTACCCACCATTAACTTTACCATAATTTTGGTTGTTGGTGAGGGGTAGTATGGTCATTTTACATGTTTTGGATGGAAAATCATATGCAAAGTTAACGGTGGGTACTAAAATGGAATTAATGAAAGTTTAGGGTACCGAGGTGACAAAAAAAAGATTTAGGGTACTTTAAATGAATTAATGAAACTTTAGGGTACTGAGGTGACACAAAAAAGATTTAGGGTACTCTAAATGAAATATGAAAGATTTAGGGTACTGAGGTGGAATTATCCCTTAATTCTATTTTTAATTATGTATGTTATATTTTAATACAAAAATTAATTCAATTTTTAATTATGTATGTTAAATTTTAATTATTATTTTTTAATTGTGTATGTTAAATTTTAATTAAATTGTTAATGTTGGCGTAGGTCAAATGGGGCAACCGACCAATCAAATGGAACAACCACCCCACCTTTCCTACCACTATTCCGACCACCAATGTTTGACCCTTACGGTCTTGTAGGAAACTTTTTTTCCCAACAACAACATGTCGGCGGCAACTCCGGAACCCGCTTGTCATCTATTTCATCATCCGTGGGACCGAGGACCAGGGAGGTCCCTAACAGGAGAACCAAGTGGCCCCTTTCAGTGGACATGCTCCCGATAGCTGCTTAACAGCGTATAACAAAATATTCCATCAAGGGGACCTCCCAAGATGGGAACACGTTATGGTCCACTGTGACTAGAAGATTCGTCAGAGTTGTGAAGTTCAAAGACGAAGATTTTACAGTCCAAGCCGTCAAGAATCATTTTTGACAAATGTGTGTCAAGAGTGACACGATATATCACACTACTGAGGAAGAAGAAGGCGTTAGATCATAGCGGCTAGAACGAAGAAAGGTACAGGGAGCGGGTCATGGAACTCTATCGGATTCACACCGTAGGTAAAAACAAGCCGAAGATTTTCAAGCTCTACCATTGGATCGAGCCGTTAGAACACGATGACAAGTTGTGGGCAGAGGAAGGCCATGGCGGGTGTGTACGATGACGTTTGAATGAGTCCGGCAGTTACAGCACAACCCCACCTAGCTCACTTCCCACCGACGATGAAAATGTTACACATCTCGGTGCTGACGACCAACCATCCGAAGGCCCAAGTTCCCCAACTAGCATGAGTTCCCCAATTGCCACTCCGCGTGAACAACAACGCCCTATTGGCAACATGGCTGCGAAGAGGAAGGGGAAGACTCTCTCTGATAAAGCAGCGGTCATCGCCCAAATAGACAATGCAAGGTGTGAGAAGGTGAAGCTTATCGTCACTCTAGACGTCAAAGTCGATAAATACATGCAGTAAATTAAGGAGCTGCAACGCGTGAACACGAGTGGCTTGACCGAGGAACAACAGGTGAATCACGCGAAAATGTTGCCTGTATATTTCGCACAAGTCAAGAAGCTTCAGAGACAAATTGAAGCTATTATAAAATAAATTTATATGTTTTATATAGTATTATTTTTAATGAATGTATTATTGTTTTTTAAAGGAATAACAATATTATTAAGAAAGAAAAGTAACCAGGTGTTCGTCTGTCGACAAACCCCTTACAAAACAGTAATCCAAAGATAAATAAATTGAGACATAAATGTTGAGAAATAAATTGTGCTCATATGCATAGAGGCGGTCGGGGGGTTGACTGCGGTAGCATCCATGGATACTGATACAATATGCTCCAACCATAAAACACTGATCGAGCAGACCAGGTGAAAGTTGAATAGTGGTGGACCGATAACTCCCCTGGTAAGTCAGCGTGCGTCGTCCTCCCTTAAATGATAAATGTAGGGCTCCTGAACGCGGGAATGCCGACCTCGAAGTGTTAGGGGAGTATCTCATCGACTGTTGGCAGAACCACTGCCACCAAACTGTCAGGAAGGGGATACAGTCGACCAAACCCTTCATGGGTCTCCAGGCTCTCATTCCTGGAGGCGGGGGTGCTTACCGCCCTCCGCCACTACATTCGATGCTCCCTCCGAATCTGACGATCCTGTCCCTTCCTCAGGTTCCACCTCCCTCTCGCCGCGTTTCTTTCCAGAAAGGGATGGCGACATCTCCCTAGGAAGCCACCCGACCGGAGCCTCCTCCTCCCTCTAGAAAGATTGCCTCCCTTGTTCCTGTAGTTCCTGGGTCCATTGAGGAGTACTCGGCCCCACCGCCTTGAAACACCCATTACCCTAGCCTCTCAGGTACGTCTAGTTTGTTCCTGGCGCCGCCTTCCCATGTTTCGCCATCTCCATCCCAGATCTGGGATCCGTCGATGCCTTCAACGATGAGCCCCTTTTACCACCCATCACGGGGCATACTAGGAACAAGTAGCCAACACAACAGCATCCAAAATAGTGCTCATGCAAATGTTCATATGAAATCACCAATTGAGTACGTACCTGAGAAACCGATAGCCGAAACCAAAGTTGGCTCTGCAGGGGAACTTTGATGTCCGCTCTGATCCTAATCTTCATAAAGTCTCCCTAGCATAGTCCATCCTTATCGACATCCACTCCTTGACAAACACCCAGTACATTCCCCACACGGAATCCCACATCCCTGTCCACACCCCTACTGGCAAGTTTGATACCCGCGCCCAGACTAAGAAATGATGGAACTCCAGGTCCTGAACATGCATGTGGGCACGTAAGTTTGTAAATAATACTAGGGAATCCCAGAACGATCATGGCTCTCCTAGAAGGACTCTCTCCCTCTCATTTGATGTCCTAAAGAAGAAAGTTATTAGCCCCCCCCCCCCCCCCACAAGAGGTTTGGCCTCCACTTTCAACCCTCAGGCATCCTCCAACCTTTCTACCACTGACTTCCAAAAGATCTTCTTAGTCGTCAATACCTTGGCTGCCAGTGGAAAACGGTACAAATTACACCATCCCGTGACCTCTTGCACCGGCACCACCACCTCCCTGATTTTCATCGATCCCATTTGGGAGCCCAAATCCCCCAATAGATCTCCCGGCCGATACCCAACAGATTCCCGTGATCCGAACGGGTTAAAATCCGTGCCTCCATGGGTAGAGTGAAGCTCCAGATCCGCTTCCAACCGGGTATGTCCACAACCCATCCGTACTCCCTGACTCGACCCGGGTAGATCCACCCGCACCTCCTAGTCCGACCCCGGTCGTAGGACCCGACCCGAGCCCGCCCCGTAGCGAGCCGCCCACTGGGCCACGTCACCCTGACCGGCCCGTGTCCAGCCCGATCTGATGTTCCCACTTGGGCCTCTTTGGCCTGAGCTCGGCCGAGGTTGCCAACCCGATTTCCTCGCGTCTACCATCAGGCCCGGGCCCATCTCCCTCTCCCGAACCTCCTCCGGAACCCTAGGGCACAACACCGTCGGCGCCTTCCCCTTTCGTATCCATCACGCCACCACCTCCTTTGATTTAGTGGCCTCCGATCCCGACGCTGATGATATGATGATCGGGATCAACGCCACCCGTCTCGGAGCGACTTCCCAGGCTCGTCCTCCAACCCCGTCACCTCCTGCTCCACCGGCATCACTATAGCACGCCGGATCACCTTCTTCCTCGGCCGAGGTCCTACGGCTTGCACACGCCGTGAGAGCCTGACCTCGCGCCGGTCGTCCACCGCTTGCGCCGAGAACTCCATGCTTCTGTCCGCGTCCCTGCACGGAGACCAAGTCGCCGGGGAAGAGACCACCGGAGTGATCGAGTCCCCCTCAGCCCTTCCATCCGTCCTTGTCCATCTCCTACTACCCATTCCGGGACCCTCTCCGAACTCGGGTTCCCGATATTCCCCGCCCCATACTCACCCGATGCATCACCGGTCAATTCCGACGATCTCGATCTCCCCTCAGCCGATGACACAGACATGTTCGTGCTTGAAGAGGAAGCCAGAAATACAAAACCCTAACAGAGAAACTAAACCCTAGCAGAGCTGTGACCTTAGTTTAGTTTATGAATGTATTATTGTAATATTTGATGATTAATAAAATTTCAGCTTATTAGTTAGTTTTGTATTTTTTTAATTTATATATTTATTAATTAATTTTTTAAAATTAGATATGAATTTAACAAATTCAATAAAAACATAATTAATTATTCAGTCAACATTTTAAGAGGAGCATGATCTTCATATCTGTTTTCCTTGATGCGGAATACTCTTAATTTTAGAGGGACAGAAGGACAATTCAGTCCAATCAACTGAGGGTTCTGCCTATTGCCACTTACCACCTTCATGTACATGCTCTTGAAAGAGATTTTTTTCGTTGGATTTCTACTGCTTTAAAATATAACTAGAGTATAAAAAATGATGGTACTATTTTGATACAAGCCATTAAATATGCCGTAAGAAAGGACAAAAATAATTGAGGGTATATGCAAGTAAAATTTGATCGTTAAAGTTAGAAAAGGGAAGAATAGCGTAAGCAATTACATAAGGGACATAATATTTGTTGAGAAGTTAAACGCGACGGCGGAGTGTAAAGCGGACACGACAGATAAATTGGTCCGTATCCCTTTCTTTTGGCTTGTTTTGTTCATAATCCCCAGCTCCTCCACACGTCATCTCTTACGTCAACTTTTTCGCCCCTTTCACTGATCACGCACTTCATAGAAGTTCTAACATTATTTTGTCCGAAAAGGTACGGCTTATATTAAAATAAAAAGTTTTTTCTTTTAGTAAAACTGGGTATATTATTACGAACGATCAAAGTTCAACAAACCGGCTAAACAGTCTGGCACCATAGTACAATTTGAATCTAAATTTACTCAAGTGATTGTATTTTTCGCCAACTCGTGAGCTACTTGATTAGCCTATCTCCTGACATGTTTGACGGAAGCACCCCGTAAGCCATGCAGCAACCTTTTGCAGTCTCCAATTATTCCCCCTACCGGATTAAGCATGTTGTCCGGATAGGGTATAGCCATTACTACATTCTGGAAATCGGACTCCACTTCCCCCACAACCCATCCTTCCCTGTGAATTCAGGTTAAAGCCTCCCGGACGGCCAAGGCTTCGACCATTTCCGGATCTCTCACCCCCAGAAACACTACGCATCTCCAACCCTTCAATTCTCCCTCACCATCCCGGCACACCATTCCTCCACTACAGTCGACCGGGCCAATAGTCGCCCCGTCGACGTTAACCTTCATTCATGCGCCCGTCGGTTTCACCCATCGTGCTCTATCGTCCGATCTCCTCGCATGACCCGCAAGACCAATATTATTTGCCTCCCTCCACGCGGTCAGTAACGAAGACGCTGCTCTAAATATCGCTTCGCCCGACATGTCCTTGTCATTCCAGACTTTCGAGTTACGAGCCTTCCATAATTCCCAGCATACACGCCAATCAGTTATGCCTCTTCTCGGCTACTCCTCGACCAACACCATCTCAGGGCTTCCTTCACCGAAGCCCCCTCCCCCGTACCGAATCCCTGCACCTTGCTCCACACGTCCCGAGCTTTTGGACAATGAAATAACACATGTACACAAGATTCAGCTTCTCCACAATGGATGCACCCTTCTTGAATCTGCACCCTTCTCTCCCTAAGCTTGGTGGCTACTGGCAAGAGATCAGCGGCGCTTCTCTACAAAAAATAACTAACCTTCGGCGGGATTCTCAACCTCCATAGCTCTTCCCAGAATTCATCCACCGTCCTCAGGCCTCCGGAGTGTTTTTCTGCCTGTAGGTCCCTATACGCCTGCTTGACGGAATACCTGCCATCCCTTGCTTTCCCCTAATACCATCCATCCTTGGCGGGAAAAATACTCAATGGTACCCGGAGTATTTCCTCCGCCTCCTCGGCCGAGAAAGCCTCTTAGATCAGCTCCTCATTCCACCACATTTCCGTTTGTCTAATCAGTCGAGAGACTCTCCACCCCTCCATTCTACTCGGCACCTCCTCCAGCCGACCCGACTCAGACCCCAACCACGGCTCATGCAACCAAGTGTCCTCCCCGTCCCTAATACACTTCCTCATCCCCTTGCGTAACAGCTCCTGCGCCTCACACGGGCTTCTCCATATCGGACTTTTCCCCGCCGGGACACTAGCCTACAGGAAATCGCACAAAGGGTAGTACTTGGCCTTCAGGATCCGCACTACCAGGCTGTTCGGATTTTGTAGCAAACGCCATCCTTGCTTCCCCAACAACGCTACATTAAAATCACCCAAGTGCTTGAAGCTTAGCCCGCCATATCTCTTATGCTCACACAACCTCTTCCAATCACTCCACCTTATCCCTGCCCACGTGTTCTTATTATGGGACCACCAGTATCTATTCATCACCACCTCATTCTCCCGTAACATACTTAGAGGCAGCATATGTACGCTCATCGTATAATTGGGCAAAGCCTGGATCACCGCTTTCTCATACTTCCCTAACAGCTCTTTTCAATGTTTGGCATCCTCTACTCCCGCCATACCAAACAAGA
Organism: Erodium maritimum; assembly: GCA_963921825.1. Taxonomy (NCBI): domain Eukaryota; kingdom Viridiplantae; phylum Streptophyta; class Magnoliopsida; order Geraniales; family Geraniaceae; genus Erodium; species Erodium maritimum. Next base: position 81,714,022 of record OY997588.1, on the reverse strand, counting down.
AGCTATCGTCTGCAAAAAAAATAGGTGTGTGATCGATGGTGAAGCTCTCACCACCCTGTGTCCGTAAATCATGTTCTGACTCTCATAATGGGAGATTAACCTGGACAGTCCTTCAGCACAAGTGATAAACAAGTAGGGGGATAGAGGATCCCCTTGTCTAATGCCCCTCTCTGGCAATCGGACCGAGTCGTCTCCCTTCCGCTGTCACCCATAATGTTGGCGTCCTGACACATTCCATCACCAACTGCACCCATCTCTCTCTAAACCCCATCCTTGTAAGCACATTTTCTAAAAACTCCCAATCAACCCTGTCATATGCTTTTGACATGTCAACTTTCATGGCCATCAGTCCATGCCCCCCCCCCAACGCCTATTCCTCTGTGCATGCAGAACCTCTCCCGATATAATGATATTATTTGTAATCAGTCTGCCTTGTAGGAACGCACTCTGTGACTTAGAAATGACCTCTTGCATACACCCCTTCATTATCTGCACCATTACCTTCGTAATCACCTTATAAACACATTGCAGAGCGCTATAGGTCTAAACTCCTCCATTATGTCCGGCCTATGAGTTTTCGGTATCAACACGATGTTTGTGTCGTTGATATCCTGCGGAAGCCTCCCTAACTCAAAGCACTCCCGAACCAATTGAACCACCTGATCGCCTAAAAACGGCCAATATCGTTGGTAAAACCCAGGATTAAACCCGTCCGGTCCTGGGGCTTTCAGAGGGAGCATACTGAAAACCGCCCTCCGTACTTCCTATCTGCTAACCGGCCTGAGAAGCATTTCATTCTGCGCAGAAGTAATTGAAACTGGAATCAAGTCACTAACCTCATCTTGGTTCTGAAACTCCGGCTTGAATAGCTCCCCAAAATACTCTGTGATTACCTCCTCAAGTCCTGCCCCCCATTCCTTGTATGCTCCATTTTTGTCTTTCAACCCTTTAATTCGGTTCCTCCTTCTTCTCTTGGAGCATTTCCTGTGAAAATATTTGGTATTGCGATCACCTCCCTTATACCAATGTTTCTTCGTCCTCTGTCTCAATTGGTCATCTTTCTGCAATAATAACCCCGTGAGCTTCCGTCTTAACTCGCATACCCGTTCCTCGCTCCTTTTATCCCACCTCCGTCTTAGGCGATGCATCTCTGCCTTACATTCTCGTATATGTTTGCTTAAAGGTTCAGTATTCGTCTTTTCCCATCGGGTCAACTGTCCCGCCATCTTGTCCAGCCTGCCACTAAAAGGCAACCCATCACCACCTTCCCAGACCTCTCTCACCAGCGCCCCACACTCCTCAAGCCGGCCCCACGATTCCTCAAATCTGAAAACCGGTGTCCTCCTCTCCGGGTCCACCCACTCTCCCATAACCAGTATCGGAGCATGGTCCGAGGGGACAACCCCCTATTTATAAGTCGAGTATCCGGGTACAAACGCTCTCGTGCTCTATTTATAACAACTCTATCAAGCTGCTCTTCCATTCTATTCAGCTCATGTCTCCCTGTATCCAACATGTACCGATAACCCTCAATACTCAAGTCCCGCAACCCCCCGTCCTCCAACGCCCTCCGAAATTCATGTATCAAGCGATTCGGGTATCTCCTACCACCTCTTTTGTTTGCATCCGAGAGCATATTATTAAAATCACCTAGGACCGTCCATGGTAGGTTCATACGAGCCCCCAAGGACTGGATTAAGTCCCACGTCATCCACCTCCTATCCCATCTCGGTTCCCCATAAATGCATGTGACCTTGACCCTGTGTCCATCCGCGTTCTTCATGACCATATCAATATGGTTTGGCGAGTAAGTCTGCATAGTCCCCTCCTCCTTATTCCTCCACAAGAATGCCAGACCGCCTTTTCCATGAATTTCTTCTACACAAAACGCCCCCTCCACCCCCAACCTTCCTTTCAATAGTTCTATCACATCCCTTCAACATTTCTTTTTGGAGAGAAAGATAGCATCGGGTTTCTTTTGAGCAACCAACTCTATTAGGAACCGTTGATTCCAGGGGTTCCCAAGCCCCCGGTAGTTCCATGCTAACAGAATCATTTCTCCTCTCCTAGAAAAGGAAATGCCTTTTCAGGCTCTAGGTTCATATCAACGGCCTCCACCCCACTCTTCCTCTTCCTCAAAACCTTCTCATGCTCCCCTTCTCCCTCCTTCCCAGACGTCTCCTCCACAACCCTTCGGATTATCTTACAGGACTTAAGCTTATACTTCTTTTTTGTGTCCGCCTCCATTGCACCCGAAACTGGTTCCTCGGGCATCCTCATTCCTCCCTCCCCCAGAGCGTCTTTCAGTGAGTTCAGCGCTCTGGTGATTGGCACCAGCTCATCTCCCACCTCAACCCTTGATTGTTCACCGGTTCCATGACTGCGCACTTCTAGCACCTGCCCTTGTGTCCTGTCCTTCCCCCTTGTTCCTCCCACATTGCCCCTACAGCTAGCATTTTCTGTCGGGCTTGAACCCCTCCTTCCTTATCCCTCCCCCCAATCCGTCACATGTCAAAAACCATTGGGACTGCTACACCCTCCGCTCCCTTCCTCCACTGCCCCTCACTGCGAGTTCGATCCCCAGCTCCCATTCTCGCTCCCCCCAGCGGGTTTGGGGTCTCCGCGCGCATATGTGGCACGTACCTTCCCGAGATTTTTTCCTTCTCTGGTTCAAACTCACAGTCCTTTTCAGTATGACCCATCCTACTACACTAGTAGCAGAACTCAGGCAGTCGTTCGTATTGGAGTCGAAAGATCATTGGTTCTTCATCCCTTCCAAGAGTGATAATCATTGTATTCCTCAGGGGTTTACTCAGTGGCCAGCGTACCCTAATTCTGAGATATTCTTCTAGCGCTCGACCTTCATCATTTTTCTCGACCTCAATAAACTTCCCTACCTTGCTCCCAATCACCTTCCCGACCACCGCTGTCAGAGCATTAAAAGGTAAGTTAGAAGCCTAGATCCAAATGGCCATGTGATCAAAGTTCAAATCGGAGACCTTGATCGCTGGTGAAAACAATTCCATGGCCATTAGGGCTTTATTAAAGTACCACGGTTCCATCTCCAATACTTTTATCCTCTCCTGCTCTGATTTGAAGAAAAACCATGTGATCTCCGGTGCTAGGGTTTGGGTTAAAGCGTCCTTTGTATTCCAAGTGTTCTTCATCACCGTTCGGAAGATCTCGTCCGTGTACTTCTTCCCCGTGAACACCCTGACAACCAACTCAATCTTATACTTCTCCTCCTCCAATTTCAGAACCTCCTCCGACACGATTACCTCCTCCTCATTGTCACTGTCGATGACAACACCCTACAACCTCTCCTATAACTCGTCCATCTTCACCACTTTCGTCTCACCTTCTCAACAGTTGCACCCAATCCTTCAGAGCGACCAGATGTCGCCGAGAAAAACACCAGAAAACCGAACGTGTCGGTATCTTCCTCCACACGTCACAAAAGGCGGCGGAACCCTAACTCTTGAGACCCAGCTAAAAACTCGGACCAAAGGACGTTCTTTATTTTTCTTTTAAACTAACACCATTAAATAAAAAGTTAGAACAGATAAAAGAGTATTGGAAAGACTCAATATACATAATTTTGAGACAAAATAATCGTCAAAAACAGTATTAAACTCGCCATATAAATATGAAAAAACTGAAAGATTGGAAAATGGAACTTGAAATCCTATTCAAAATAGTGTCTAAACGTTGCATATTAGCGGTGAAACGAACGAACTTGAACTATCAGTTATAGGAGGTAGAGCTTTCACCAGGGACCTCTCCTAAAGCCAGTCTCTGAAGTCATAGGATCTTAATATTCCTTCTAGCGAGTCTGCTTATCAGCTCTCGCCTGATCATCTCGGAGCTTCTCCAACTGATCCACTCTTCATGCGACTTGTACCAGCCGTGGAGGAACCTGAAACTTTGGTTATATTACCACCAGAAAGCTGGCCACATACCAAGTTTTTCCAGCTAGGATAAACTCTCCCGGCTAGGGTGCATACCCGAGGTTCTGTACCGTTAGGTACAATGTTCAGGGATACAATTGGGCCCCTTCCTCGAGGTGAGGCGCCTGTAGGTACACTATTCGAGCATGCTATCCCCAAGCCCGGTGGGATAGTCGAGGACACCTTCTCCCTCCCAAACCCATGGTCGATCCTCCCACAGTTGAAGCATAACGTAGGGAGCTTTGTGTAAGTGAGCTCGACGCAAACAGGTTCCAGGAACTCCCTGAACCGCAACAACGGGTGACGACGGAGAGGACATTCGAGGAGGTGCCAAAACCGCACCCACATCGCCCCTACCCTGTACAGTCCCCACTGATCGCACATGACCTCTACACAAACTCCCAATGTCGTGCCAATTGTCTCCTCGTCTCCCGTGTCCATACTAGTGGAGGAAGGCCATGGGCATGTACCCAAAGTTGCATACGATCCAGGGCCGGGAGTTCTTAGGCTATGGGGTAAATGTCCCCGAACAGAAGAAGACGACAATCAAAGAACCGGGGCTCATTGCCCGGACCCATGAACTAGCCTCCATCGACTCGAAGTAAAACTCAAAGATCCCCGGGCCAATGTCCTTGATGATCAGACCCTCAACGGACCATCCTTTAGCGTTGATGATGATACGGAGGAGGAATTCCTTCTAGGGAGGCCTCAGAGCCCAAAGTTTCCCCACCATACCGAATTGTTGGCGGGTCAACATCGATGGGTTGATTGTGGAGTATGGAACTAGGACCTCCACCTCCTCATCATCCTCAAAGGAGCACGAAGAGAGGCAGTCATGGATGCTTGCCATGGACGCGATCAAACCCGACGAACCTGGAGCCTTTGACGTTAAGGTTTCCTCTAGGGGCATCATCATTTATCGTATGCAGACCAGTCCAGCAGGAACAGTGAATAAGAACGGGATCACCGGAATCCGGTCCGCATTACGGAATGAGATCCCCGCATGTAGTGCTTCTAAAGTCGATTCCCGATCGTTGTCAATAGGTGCTTTCCCATGACTAGGATCTCGTTGCAACGGAAGCGGAGAATGCTGGTCGTCTCTAGAAGGGGGTAGAAGGACCGGTGGTGGATTGCTTGTAGCCAAAGTTACAACTTTTCTTTTCACCGGGCGGCCTCTTCTCAATTTCCCCGATGGTGGTGCTGGTGTAGAGAAACCTAGAGAGATTGTAACGATGGCCGTGGAGAGTGGTGGTGGTGTGGAAAAACCTAGAGAGAATGGAATGATGGCCGTGGAGAATGGTGGTGGTGGTGGTGGAGGAGGCGCAAGAGGAAAGCCGACTAGGGTTACTCCGACTTTCTCCTACGTCGAGCCTTTAAAGGCGGTGAGACCTCCGAAGAGGGACGAGGGGGTGGCTTGGCAGAGAACTGCATCAGAGGGGGAAACAATAGGACATGACTGGTAGAGGGCACAATGGTGTCGACGGCGGTGTCAACGACGATGACAGGAGTAAGGAGCTCCATAGGCAGACTAAGGATAGGTTTCCTCGGGAGAGGCTCTCGATAAAAAACGAGAGATTAACATTTCATCTTTTAAACAAGTTTCACGATATGTTCAGTTCGAAGAAGAAAAATTGTCGTTAAGATTCTGTTTTATTTACCTAAAAACAATTATTGGACTTATGTCAACAAATCTGAAATTAATATTTGGAAAATTTTCACTTTAACACCCTGCCAAATATTTAATTTCATTTTGATACCTTGGCATAAATTTTTAACACTTTCATACCCTAACCAAACTTTTAATTTCACTTTCATACCCAGCCGTCAGATTCTGTAAACTTTCCATCCAAAATATGTAAAATGTCCATAATACCCCTAACTATTACTCAAATTTTCAAACTCATGCCATTGGTTCAGAACTTGAAAATAAGTGAAGTGAAAATAATACCCTTCATTGTTAGGGTGTTAAAATGAAAATTTCACTATTTTAAAAATAAAATCAGTTTTTTTATTAATTCAGTTTTTTATTTTGAAAATTATTTTTTATTTTTGAAAATTCAATTTTTATTATAAAAAATCAGATTTTTTTTATAAAAAAAATCAGTTTTTATTTTATAAAATCATTTTTATTTTAATTCATATTTTTATTTTTATTTTCAATTCAACACCCAAGCCTCCCACCTCGTCGCCATCTTCATTGATGTGAACGTAAATTGCATCAATTCTAGATGCTTTTGCCTAGATTCTTAAGCTTTTTAGTCCCGTGATTGTATAATTTGGTCCACTTTTCTCTCTATACTCGTACTTTGTCTCTCATTGTGTTTTGTAGGTGCTTTGATCGAAAAAGGGGCAAAATAGAGTAAAACCCGGTTTTAGGAGTTTTGGAAGCTGGCTGATCTTGCGAAGGGGATAACTCCCTCATACAAACTCCGAATTGTTTCATATAATACATCAAATCGAAGAGAATTCAAATATCTACAACTTTCGTCAAGGAATCGTCACTGTTCGGATAAGGGAAGGGGCCCGTTACGGGCCTCATTCTGGCCCATTTTTGGGCCCATTCCGGGCCTTGCTCCGGGCCACGCGCGTCAGGCCTTCTCCAACTCCGTTTTCTACATAAAAATACGAAATTTCCTCATTCGAAAGGAAAAACTTACCTATTCCAATTCCGAATTTGAGGAGGAAAAGAGGTCTTTAAATCCTATATATAGAGGAGCATTCATTAAGAAAAGGAGAACTTGTATTAGGCATAGTTTTAAAGAGATTGAGAGTTAGAGTTTGGGTTTTGGTGAGAGAGAAGTGCTTAGGAACAAGGATTGAAGCAAAACTATTGAAGTTTCATCATTGAATTGGTATTTTGTATCAACTTTACCTTTCAATTATGTTTATCTCTTGTTCTTTTTCATCTTTGTGTTCTTCCTTCTTCTCCATGAACTAAATTTCCATTGATCTAGGGCTAGGGGATGATAAAATAATTCAAAGCTTTCGTGTTTACTCTGTGCAATTTGTGTTAGGTTATTGTTTGCATACTTTGAACTTAATGCTTCACCAAATTGATCACTTGATAGTTGATTAGGTTTTAGCATTCAACAATCGAGAGATGAGAATGACTAAAAGGACTAAGGATTATGCAACTCGGGTTTAAATCTAGTCTCTAGTAAAGTTGGGTTAACACGAGTGCAATAGCTATAGGATTACAACCCCGAAAGCTAAAGGAATTCACGAATCTTAATGTTTTATGTCTCTCTACACCTAGATTAGAAATAACTAGACGGTTAGATTAAAATAGGGTCTTAATTCGATCGAGAGATGTTTAGGACTAGTTGAGAGAATTTCCATTGCCTTTAAACCAATCTTGTTTGCACATGTAAATACGAACGCCTGCGAATTATTAGTCATATTGTAACCCCGTAAAAAGTCCTAGATCTCTTTTTCCTCTAAATCTCACATCGACTTTGATATTTTCCCTCTTACTTGATTTCAATTTATTTTACTTTGCATCTTAAACTGTTATTTAATCTTCAAAACCAAAAATCAATCTTTTCATAAACAGATTAACTAACGGATTTTAAATCGAGTGACTGTTTTATTGCTCCCTTGGATACTTAACCGGACTTGAACAATTTTAAAACCATGAACAATTTCTTAAAACCCATCATCTTGTTAAACACTCAACACTGTAATATCATTCAATAATTTTTTCAGCAATACCATTGTTGTACCAATTTGCAATATCATTCAATTAGATTAAAAAAATTAGGGTTGGGGAGGAAGAGGCTTGCATAGGCCATAATCGACGAATCAACCCCCATGTCAAACCAGATCTACACCGGAGAAGAAGAGCTACGTCATCGCTGCTAGAGCTTCGTCCCCGTCTACGCCGCCCATCGTCCCCGTCTACAATCGAGTGAAATTCCTCCCTATGAGCTCTGCTTTTCTGTTAGGGTTCCTTTCGGACCACCACTAGCCACTGTATCGTTGGCTCCCTCCTACCACCAATAACGCATCTCCCGATATTTTCAAGTTCCCCCTCTACAGCTCCGGTGGCTATCGCCTGGCCCACCTCGGCACCAATCGACCTCGCCGCCTCGGAGCGCCTCGACCTTCCTATATCGGATCATCTCCCATGAGCAACCTCCACCGTCTCTGAAGCCACAACCGACACATCCAGCTCCCTGGCCTCCACCGATGCACCATCCTCGACCCTCCTCTCGATTTTGGATAAGGCTAATCGATTGAGTCTGTTTTACTTTATCTTTTTTCCTTTTTGCTGGGTCAATGACTAGTGAGCAGAGATTCAGGGTTTTTTTACCGAGAGGGAAGCCTAATTCACATATATCCTCCTTATGTTACTGAGGAGTTCAGTTTTGGTCGCATCTCATATGAAATCATGCAGCGTTTAGGCAATACCTTAAGCAGTACTCGTCAGTTTCATCCTTTCTCTAACCCTTTTTCTGTCAGCCTATGTGACTTTTCCAAACCGTTGAGAACGATCATTTTGTGTTAGAGTTATTTATTCAGAAATATTTCGGGCTTTTTTCTTTAGAATGACTCTCTTTTGTTATTACTATTAATGAAATTGTACTTTTTAGTAAAAAGAAAAAATGTATAATGATTAATGAGTTACACTGGGCGCAGCCTCTACTAGGGTTTGGCTCTACTAGGGTTTTGCGATTTTTTTCTTCTTCGTACGCAAGCATGTCGTCTCATTCGTCTGAGGGGAGGTCGGTGACACCGAGCATGATCGGATGCGAACCAGACTGTGGCTGGTGCTGGTGTCAGTGGGCCAGTGAGTCCGAGAATGGAGCCGGAGATTGTGGAGAGTGAGGATTAATGGGGTACGGGTGGGACGGTGGTGGAGTCGGTCACTCCGACGATCACACCGACGACGGAGCTCTCTCCGCGCATGGGAGAGCACCACCATCTTACATTCTCGGCGCAGGAGGAGGATGGGCTGGAGCGTGCGATGGGGAGACCAGCGCGGGGCAATAGGCGTGTCCAGGCGGTGGGACCGCGACCGAGGAAGGGAGGGCAGCGGGCTCTCGTTGTGGTGCATGAGGGTAGTGGGACACCGGGGTCGGTGGGTGAGTCCCAGGAGTCGCTCCAGGATGGCATGACACTGATTCTGATAGTGGTGTCATCGGATACGACATCGGAGGCGTCCGAGACGCCGGAGGCGGCGGCGTGGAGGCAAAAGAAGGGGAAGGCGTCAGTTGTCGATTCTGGTAGGGTTTCGGCCGAGGAACCAAGGAACGTGGGCCCTGGCTTGCTTGAGGATGCGAGACGCAAATTGAGACAATGGTCGGGTGGGCCTCAAGGCCTGGGGGATTACCGGAGATGGCCTGACAACCACGGTCGGGTTCAGGCCCAGCGGACCGGGGCAGGGGGTCCAGACCAGGGTGGACCCGTGGGGGATCGGGTGACATAGCCCAATGGGCGGCCAAGTTTGATTCTGGATCGGGTCAGGGGTTACAGGCGGGCGTCGGACATGCCCGGTTTGGCTCGGACTTGAATCATAACCCGACCCACGAGGGCCTCTCGGATCCGGTCAGCGGGTTTAATCCGTTTGGTGCAAGGGGAAGTGATTGGGGTAGCCTTGGGGAACTGGTAGGTGACTTGGGATCATAAATGGGTGCGATGAGGATCATGGAGGTCGTGGTTTCGGTCCAGGAGGTCACAGGTCGGGGAAACCAGTACCGATTTGCGTTGGCATCCAAGGTACTAACATCTAAGAAGATCTATTGGAAGTTTGTGGTGGATCGTATGGAAGATATCTGGGGTATGAAGATAGAAGCCAAGCCTCTGGAGGGGGTCTAATCGCTTTCTTTTTTATGTTAGCAAAGGAGAGAGAGAGTTATGTTGGGCGAGCCTTGGTCCTTCTGGGACTCACTAGTATTGTTTACGGATCTGCGAGCTCATATGCAGGTAAGAGACCTAAAATTCCACCATTTCTCGATATGGGTGCGTGTGTCGAACTTGCCAATGGGGGCATGGACGAGAGATGTGGGACTTCGTGTGGGGAATGCCTTAGGGGTATGTCAAGGGATGGATGTGGATAAGGACAGACTGTGCTGGGGGGATTTTATGAAGGTAAGGATCAGGGCGGACATCAGGGTTCCGTTGCAGAGCCAACTATGGTTTCGGTTGTCAGTATCCCAGGTACGTACTCGTCTGGTGATTTCTTATGAACATGTGCCTGAGCACTGTTTTGGGTGCTGTTGTGCGGGTCATTTGTTTCCGGTATGTCCGGTGGTAGTGGGAAAAAGGGGTATGTCGTTGAAGGCACCGACAGATCCCAGATCTGCTCTGGAAAATGCGAAATATGGGAAAGCTACGCCGGGAACGAACTAGACGTATAAGGGGGGCATGGGGAATGGGGGATCCAAGTCGTTTGGAACAAACACCCCTCCACGGAACCGGGAAAAAGAGGAGCATGAGAGGCAGTCGGGTCAAAGGGACGAGGTTCCGGTAGGATGGCTTCCACAAGAGCTGTCACATCATTATCTGGGAAGAAAATGGCTGAGAGGGATGAGGAACCTGAGGAAGAGGAGGGGTTGTCGGCTTCTGATGGGGCGTCACATGTAGCGGCGTGGGGCTTCAAGCACCCCCGCCTCTAGGAATGAGGGTTTGGAGGTCTAGGGAGGGGTTGGTCGATTGTACCTTATCCCCGACAGATTGGCGGAAATGGTTCTGCCAACAGTCGACAAGATGCTTCCCTACCACTTCAGGGTCAGCAATCCCGCGTTCAGGAGCCCTACACCTATCACTCAAGGGAGGACGACGCACGCTGACTTACCGGGGGAGTTATTGGTCCACCATTGTTCAGTTTTCACCTGGTTTGCTCGACCAACGACTTATGTTTGGAGCATACTGTATGGGTGTCCATGGATGCTACCGCAGTTTCACCCTTCCGACCGCCCCTATACCTATGAGCAACATTTACTACTCAGCATTTGTGTTTCAGTTTTATCTGTTTTATATTAGTTTCTTGGTTTGTAAGGTGTTTATCGTCAAGCGAACACCAGTTTGCTTTAATTAATAATATTACAATTCCGTAAAAAGAAACTAATTAGATGTTTATATTTTTAAGTTAATGACATTTACAAAATAAAGACTGCGATTAGATTTATAATATTGAGTGTTTTTGTCATTTTAATAGAAAGATAATTTTTTTAACCAAAAAAATCTAATAATGTTAAATGATGGACCGTCACATGTCATCTATATCTTTTATAAAATGTGTATAGTCAATGGAAAAACTTCTAATTTTATACCACTTCGAGTAAGAGCACCTATAATGATCCGATTAACTACACGATTTGCGATTTGCGACTCACGATTCACGTTGTGCGTGCGAGGTGCACACTCGCGATTAATAAATGTGAATCGTGAGTCGCATATCGTAAGTCACCGGCCAGCCAGTCAACGCTATCAAGTGGAATAAAAATCAGACGGTTGGCTCCTATGGTCTGAAATAGTAACTTTTTTAATTAATTAAAATCCAAATTTAACCTTATATATATCCCATCTATAAATACCGTCCATTCCATTCATCATAGTACCAACATTTTCTCCTCATTCGTCAACTTCCTCTCTCAAAATCCACCTCCTACAAAGTCGATATGTTTGAGCTATGGATGAGTATGAAGCCAACGTTCGTACAATGGGGAACGAATCAGGCGAAGAGCTGAGAGAGCGATACAGATAGCAATGCCAAGGATCGACACAATGAGGCGAAGAGTTGAAAGTGGGGAACCTTCCTGAAGAGAGATTAACAAAGGTTGTGTCGAAGTCTATGAGCGACTAATGCAGGGTTATTTTATGGAGAACCCCACCTATGGGCCATTATGTTTAGGCGTCGATTTCGTATGAACCGATCACTTTTTCTTCGGGTGATGGAAAAGGGAGCAGAACATGACGATTGCTTCTTTCAGAAGCGAGACGTTGCACGACGCATGTTATCAACGTATCATAAATGCACCATCGCGATATGAATGATAGCGTATAGGTGCTCGGCCAATTATTTGGAGGAATTCCTACGATTTAGGGTAAGTACCATACTCTAATATGTACGCCAGTTTTACAAGGCCGTTGTTGAGGTTATTATGGATGAGTACGAGCGTAAACCAACTACGGATGACTTTCCTGATTATTGGAATCGGGATACAGGCAAGGGTTCTCCTACATGATTGGGAGTATTGACTGTATGCATTGGCGGTGGAATAATTGCACTACCGCGTTGCAAGGAGTCTTTGGATGGGGAGATCACCATGGGCGTCCAACCGTATTGCTGGAAGCTTTAGTGTCCGGTGACTTATTGATTTGGCATTCATATTTTGGAATGTTTGGCCCGAACAATAACATAAACGTTCTCAACGTCGGCCATTCATTCAAAGATGATCTTGCCGGTTGTGACTTTTTCGTTGAGTGCAACACCAATGGTAATCGATACGACCTTATTATTTGGGCGACAACATTTACCCACAATGGAGCCGGTTCGTGAAGTCGATTCGCTATCCCACTACACGCAAACACAAATTGTTTGCTAAAGTACAAGAAGGTTGCTGGAAAGATATTGAACGAGCTTTTGGATTCCTCCAAGCATGGTGGCACAAAATTTCTCGGCTTACTCGTCTTTAGAGCAGGAGGGCTTTGACTGATATCATGCACACTTGTATCATTCTACACAACATGAATGTAGAGGATGAACGTGACATGTACAAACAAGGAGATAAAGATTTATATTACGACGCCCCTTAGAAAATACCTGATTAGACACCACCTAAACGATGACAACAAGGACCCTTTTCCTACCAACAACACGTGGTGGCTCGATACGAGGTGCACAATGATAACACCCACCTCAACTCCAAGATGACCTTGTTGAGCACATATGAGATCGCTTTGGAGCGAATTACGAATCAGGCGAGTGACAAATGTCCACTATTTCAATATGCAACATTGTCCTATCAATCAATGTGTTTTGGTTGTATTATTCAGGATGAATAAAAGTTGAATTTTTTTCTATTTAGTTATTTTTATTATTAATAATTAATTTTGTTTAATTAATTTTAATTTTTTAATATTTATTATTGTAAATCAGAATTTAATAAACTCATCAAAATATTAATTCAACGTTCAGTCAGCATTTACTCAAAACCATAAACCCTACTATAAGCCTAGCCACTGTGAAATACAGTTTAACTTAGGGTTTAGATTCACTATTTTGCACCTTCAACCTCACACTTGGACATGTGTTTTTTTAGTAAAAGGGTATGTTTTTTTATTAATCACTGAATATCAAAGACATATATCAAAGTAAAAGAGCCAGAGTCTAGGGATGAAACCCGGTATAATCCAAGATAATGGACGATATTCCCCTCTTTACAATCAGGAAGGTGATCCGACACACGTGGATAGAAATAAAAGTCAATTCTAAAACCAACCGTAGAATAGTAGTGGCAGTTGGAGATACGGTCAGTAACGCCAAGCCAAGAAGCTAAATTATGCGTCGGGTGGTTGTCTTGACTTGCAAGGTGATGACTAGAGTCCTTCCAAGGAACCTGACCCCTCGCCAAAGGAATACACTCGGAAAAAGGTACCGGGAAGACTCATTCAATTTTGAGCCCAATGTATTTCTTTCCCCCATTAGGCTCTGGCCTCCGAGGATCAGGGTTAGGATCCTCGCCGATAGAGCAAGGAGTCGGGAGCCTTTGTGCTTGATGGTTTAGGTAGCTATAAGGTGTGCACAAATGAATGCCGAGATGCCATGGTGAGAGTAGGAGGGAATTCCGAGATCACTTCGAAAACAACTAGGGTGGGAGGCATAAGATCGTTTGGGATTGACGAGTTTGACTGTAGGGGACAAGAGCCAGGGGATTTACAAAAATAAACATGCTCAAAAGATCTTGGATCAGAGACGGAGGTGGCCCGATCCACATAAAGGCGGCCATAATTTTGTCCCATGAGGAGGCAGTTCTGACACAGGCCCACAAGAATGCGGCCACAAACAACGAGAATGAGGAGCATCTCGACCCTGGGAGAAGGAGCCACCATACTGGCAGACCTAGAGGGACTAGGAGGGGGAGCACCACAAACCCGTTCATCCCCCACCGGAAAGAGCACGTCCGGCGACAACTCCGGCTAGAGGGGGGCTATATTCGGTGAATCCGGAGCTAAGAGACAATTAGACCAACCAAAAAAGCTGGAACTGGTCTCACCATACCTAGGGCTGCTAGCTATGGTGATGAGGGAAGACAGAAAAGGCGTTGCAACAGTCGGTGGAGTCTGGCTTGAGGAGGCAACTACAAGGCCCGTCGAAGCGTAGAGGTCTGTTACACTCTAAAATGACCAAAGCCCGTCCTTTTTTGGCGAGGACTTGCCTGAAGAGGCTATGACACTACTTCCCAGGACATACCTGAGTCCATCAAACAGCGACGAGACTGTTCTAGTATGGGGGAGAAGGGACGGTGACAAGGAGAGGTAGAAAAAGAGGGGAAGGAAGGCGGCCATCGAGGAGGGCTAGAGCCGGAGGGGCGACGTGGATGGCGGCAAGGCTCGAGGTTGCTTTTGATAGGTCCAGACCGTGGCGGGTGAGGATAAGACTCTAGCAGACTATGAGTCCAAGCAACCGGCCGAAGTTAGGTTGCAAAGATTTCAGACCGACAAGAGAGAAAGGAGGAAAAGACGAGACTCATAGTGGCTTGCAACGACTTTACGCCGCAAAAAAAGAGGATGGACCTCCGATGATCGTAAAATGCAAGCCTCTACTGTCAACCCAAGATGCCATCGATAACAGTGACTTCTGTAAGACAAATGTTCCATTTAGAGTTCCCTTTAGAGAGAGAATTCTCCATTTAGGTTAGGGTGTGTTTAATATATCTTGGGAATTTTCTTTTTTTGAACGACAAATTGCAATTTTATAACTATTTAAGAGCGATTACATCGAAATGCCTCAAGGAACATGCTTCTCGACCATAGAAGGCCAGTATGAACGAACACTAGTTCACTAAGCCTTAAAATACTAGAAATAGTGTACCGGAGATCCTGAGGGACCTCTACAGAAATAGTGATGGTGGGAGGCAAAGCATCGTCTAGGGACCCCTCCTAGAGCCAGTCCCCGATGCTTAGGTGGCGCATCACTCCTCCAAGCGGGGAAACTTCCCGCCTGTAAATTGACATGCCAACCAGATGCAGACGTTATCCTTGCCTGTACTTCGTGGCCAGCACCTCCACTTCCCAAATGCTCCCGTGCCAAAAAGGTAGCAATCGAATCAATAGAGAGCTAATCTCCACCAGCCACTCGTTGGATGGTCCTGTGTACAAAAGCCGAAGCTTTCGTGGCGGACCACCCAGGGAGGCCTATCATGGGCTCCTACCTGGCATCCCAGGTAAGGGCTCGGGGATCTGGGTTAGGTACCAGGTCCATTGTTACCCCAGACCCCTTCCTTGAGATGATCGAGCCCTATGTATCGGGTCCATTGTCATTCGGGATGGGGTCGCAGATCCCCACTCCCAACCCATCGTAGCACCAGCTTCACCAGCATCCCCATAGGACTGCGGCGCCACCCCATCCGGACGAGGGTGATGATTCCCCGACCGTCTAGTATGGGGGCGCGACCCTCTTGCTGGATTTTACCTCAACATGCCTCTCTGATATGCCGGGAGATGGGACAGAGGGTACCGGGTTGAGGTTGTTACCGGGACCCTCTCCCAGACCGCGGTCTCCATGTGCGCCGACGCCTCCAACCTCGAGCCCTAAGGCCGCGAACCACCAGCCCCAATAGCTGGCTTAGGGCCGACTCCGTTTCAGGGTATCCAAACCCTACTCCGCCTCCGTACCGAACCCCGACGAACAAACGTGGAGGAGGCGTCCACCGTATGCCGCCGCACCCTGTAACAGTCGTAGACGAGGTGCTGAACGTGGGTCCTAACTGTCGTGACCGAGGAGTAGGCCACACATTCTGTCACGTCCCGGACAATCCCCGTCTCCACGAAGCGAGAGGACGCCGACTTCAGAGGCGTACCTTCAGACCGCGTTCCGTCCACCCCCGCCACCAGAGCAAGGTCGTGGTGGGTCCAAGGCGACCGACTATGATTCCACCGGAGAGGGGCCATGATGTGGCTTGGGTCGCAAGGCACCCCATTGGCATGTACCAATTCCTTTTGCAGCATGGAGGAAGACGAACCTCGGGGAATAGGAGGCCTGACTGATATCGGCAGAGAAGGGACTCGGGGCCTCGTGACGATCGGACTAGGAGTCGTCGAAATCGCAGGAAGGACGGCAGGGGATGAGTTGCGGGGATCCAATCCTATCGGTATATATCTCCGGCACCAAGCGTGGTCTGCGAGGATTGCGACCGGATGGGTGGATGAAAATGGGGACTGCGATGCCGACAGTGACTGCAGGCGACGAGCGAGCGACGATGACAAAGGAAAGCTCTAACAAGTAGGACTATTACTAGGGTTATTTTCTTAAGGTTGAGATAGAATTAATATCGATTCTCCATACGTTTTTTTACCATTAAAGGCACGATTCCTTGGGAATTTTCTTGTTGGCTTGAACACCTGTACATGTTATAATTATCCGTTTATATTATTTCCTTCTATGCTACAAGTGTGGTTTCGTTTGAAGCAAACGGTAGTCATTGCCATTTCCGCCCCTTGTGCTTCTAATTCCAAAACAGACAGAATCTTATCTACAAAGAAAGTCATTGACGTGGACAAGTTGCTCCCTTGGTCAACCAGATGCTTCAAAACAATGGCTATAATACCCTTCTGTGTTCCAAGCCATGATTGAATTATAATGCGTGTGTGGGGAAACCAGAATAGTCTTGGCATATTCTCACACATTGAAAACAGTAACTATATAGTTGTAATTCTATATTTAGTTAAATATTGAAATTTACTATTAAGCATTGATGATGAATTTTTTTTGGTGAGAGAAACCTTGATGAGCTCTGTTAGGGTTTCGGCGTTGTCTTGTTGCGCCTCACCCCATCCCAGTCTCCACTTTTTTTGGCGTAGTTTTGGTCCCTTGTCCCCGCTGCCATGAAGCTCTCACCGTTCCTTTGCCTGTTCTGTTGCTGCTAAGCTGGGATTAGAGGATCTCCCCTCTCTGTGAGGCAGCCTAGTCTGGTCCTCTTCGTCGTCGATTCTTCCTTCTCCTCCGACGCTATCTTTGCACCCATCACTGAAGCGGCAACGTTGTTCCCACTTCCTTGGCATCCACCGATAGGAAGGCCCACGCGGCGTCCCTTGGTTGCATCCTCCTCAAGCAACGCCCTTCCCCCACCAAACCCTAGGCCCCCCAAATTTGCCAAGACCTTGCTCTGGCTCTTCCTCTCCCGGGCCGCGTGCTTTCTAGGGTTGTACCTTCACCATGTGCTGCTGCGACCCGAGCCTTGGTTCCTCCTCTCACTGGCGAAGCGGGCTCTAGGGTTGCTTCCTTTTCACGGCGCGAGGCTCTTCTCCATACCGCTGCGTGGTCTAAGGTTGTGACTAACGCCAGCCGACGTCCCTCTACAGCGGCCCTCGCAACTTCGGGAGGGATGTCGAGGGACTGATCAAGTCACTTGGATCGAGACGAGCTCTCCAGTTTAGGAAAGGGCGGGGAAACAACCCCGCCAGAAGGAATGAAAAGCCGACAGAGCATCGGGGACTGGCCCTGGGAGGGGTCCCATGACGATGCTTTGCCTCCCACCATCACCGTTGTTGAGATCTCTAATTTCTTGCACCCCTTCCCCCCCTTTGTATTATGTCCTTGCCTATACGGCATCCCAGCTCAGTGTCAGCTGGCTCATCCAATATCGTTAGTGACAGTTATAACATGAAAAGAACTGCGACACCATTGTGTCTTTTGTCTGTTTTTCGTGGCCACAGATTTATTCCTGATGCACTAAGATGTATTTGAATTTAAATTAATGAATTTCACCATTCGCTCAAAAAAAGAAGTATTGGTCACAGACACTACACTACCCTATGTTTGTAAAATCACATATGTCATACATAAAATATTGATCACACGATTCTGTTAGTGGAAATGGACTATGTATTCTATTCTGTTAGCAATGTTACAGTTAGTTGAGAGTAAAATGACTTGATTTTAACCTTACTCATATCAACCTTATGACTTTAATAGGGGAAATTACCATTTTACCCTTATTTTATAATAACCTTATTTATTATAAAATAATGGTAAAATGATAATTTCCCCTACTAAAGTATGGTTGATATGAGTAAGGTCAAAATCGTGATTTTACTCTCAACTAAATGTCACATGGCTAACATAATGGAATATTCCGTTAATTTTCACTAACAGAATCGCGTGACCAATACTTTGTGTATAACATATGTGATTTTACAACACATGAGTAATGTAGTGTTCGTGACAAATACTTAAAAGTAAGTTTCAATATTTAACTTTTTTATATTTTTTTGCTTGTCAAAACAGTAAAATATGTACACCAATTAACGACTTTCTCTCTCAACTTTGAGACCCTCTCCTGGCCCTATCCCGCGCCTGCCGCTATGGTGTTTTCTACCCCTTCTTCCGCTGTCGCTACATCTGCTGCAACCACGATGCATGTCCCAGAATCCGCTGCTCCTACCAGTGGTCATCTCCTCCCTCTTCCTTCATCTCACCCTGCTGTTGTGGTGGGGGAGAAGGTCCGACGTCATTGCAAACCCAAGTCTACCGTGACTGAACCGCCCTTCACCACCCTGCGGCCCCTCTATTCCCAGGTCCGATCCCGACAGGAGGCTTCTCCTTTGGATCGGCCCCTCTGGTATCGGCCTTACCACCCTCGAACCCTACTCCGAGGCCGCCTTCCTCTGACCATCCACCCTTCTCTGTTGGCTCCCCAATCGGCCATGACCTCGCTCTGGTTCCGATCCATGGGGACAGGAACCCTAGGGTTCCGCGGGGCACCGACGAGAAATAGGGAAGTCTAGGGTTGGGGTGCGTATTGATGTTGGTATTGGGGACTCTAAGGTTCCGCTTAGTCTTGGGGTTACCCCGATCTTACCTAGGGTTTCACCCCCTCCGAACCCTGACCCAAATCAGGCTCCAACTCTCAAAATTACCTGGGCACAGGTGGTCATCCCCACATCTGTTGAAGTGGGGATTCAACCAAAGGAACCTCTCGTCATGCAGAGAGATCCAGCGAAAGGAAAAGCACCTATGGAGGAGCTTCCAAGAACGGAAGCCCTGGCCTTTGGGCTAGGGCGATGTCTCCCCAACCCGGTCAGGCCTCCGATCATATCTGCGTCCCTGAGTACTCTATCAGGGATGACCCGGGACTGGTCGAAACACCTCCTTCCAGAGGAATTCCCTTCGGATGGGACCTCCAAGGAGGCTGAGCTCCAGTCGTCATTTGAAGGTCTGTAGGACGGGCTTTCGTCCTGCTCTTTGGACGACGAAGAGGAGATTGAGGTGGTGGACCCGGCGTCTCGGGCATCAACGACAGCGGCACTAGCTCGCCAACATTGGGGACTGCTAGGTCGCCCGTGGTTACCAAAACCCCCACGGAAGGACATGCTCCTCCGTTTCATTACCAATGTATGGGGTAAGGTTGCGGAAGGGGTAGTAGTCAAAGACATAGGGTCGAGATTGTTCGGCTTCTACTTTCGGTCGTTGGAATCTAGGGCGTGGGTCCGACGTAATGAGCCCTGGTGCTTCGATGGCCGGCCCCTACTGCTTGGGGATTTGGACCCGTGCGCTCGAGAGTTGCCTGCCTTGGACCGAGTGCAATTATGGGTCCATGTTAGGGGACTACCGCCCCTGGTTCGGACGAGGGAGACGGGTATCTCTATCGAGGATGCCTGGGGATGTGTGTATATGTCCCATGTGACCAGTGGGGTATATGCTGGGGAGGGACTGTCAAGGTCCGTTTCTGGCATCTCTTGGAAAGGCCCCTGAGGAAGGGGCTGATTCTCCGGTTTCCACAGTTTCTAGAGCCTATCATTGTGGAGCTCACATACTCAAAGCTTCCAAGCTTCTGTTATAACTGTGGCCGGCTAGGTCATATCCCAAAGGATTGTACGTGGGCGGTTCGGGGTCCACCTCGACTAGGATCTTTCATGCTAGAATATGACAGGGATAAGCAGGTCAACCGGTATGCCACAAACTGGGGAGAAACGACCAGCCTGCCTAAACCTCCCCCGGGTTTTGGCCCGTTAAGGCCTTTGCAGTTGTCCAAAGCTCCCCGGACTCCCACGCCCCCTCGGTTGGAGCTTAAGTGTTCGACTAATAGGCTCCGCCTCTGCCTCATGTTTCTCGTTCAGAGGTACTGCCGCGACGCTTCACTCAGGGTGCAGGAGCTAGTGCGGACGGGGGAGCAACGAGGGAAATACTGGCTGGAATGGATGGACTGGGGACTGGCCAAGGTACTCTCAAAAGGCCGGCTATCGAGGACCCCCGGGATGATCAGGCTAGGGCGGGCAAGCAGCCCCGCCAAAAGATATGAGTCCAGGCACATGCATCAGGGACTAGCTCTCGGAGGGGTCCCTATATAATTCGCTGCCTCCCTTCATCCCTTTTACTGTTGAGGTCTATCGAGATCTCCGGTCTTTTAGTCTCTCCTTTTATCTTCTTTCACTGCCCGTGAGGCATCAAAACACCATCAGTGGCGGTTATGATACTAAAAGAGTCAGAGAACCTCTGTTCACTCTATCTAACTATCTCAGTGGCCGAAGAGCCTGTTCCTCAGTACACATTCATGTAGTCTGGATTATTAAATGAAACTGCTCATTTCGTTAAAAAATCAGTAAAATATGTAATATTTGTAAATATATGCGCAATTATTGCCGAACAACGTGCATAAATTTTGTATACAAAGGGTAATGTCTCTAGAATAGAAAATCTGATAAATAATTCTATACTGAACACTAAGCATATATAGTTTATTTGTTTAAAATCATTTATTATTTTATTTGGGTAAATTTGATCTCTTTCTTTTGACGACATGTGGGAAACGGTTCCGTGTGCAGTGGTCCACTGAGTTGAAATAGAGCTGCATCTGAACTCTATTTAACCAACGGGTCTCCTCAAATGGATTTTGGACCAGTCTCGTTCTCATAAATTGATTATTTTTTTCCTTGGTGACATGAAAATTTTCCCGAGAAAATCTGTTTTTCAATGAAAATTCTGGGCGTTACGTGGCCGATCTATCTCCAACCTCTTCGTGTGCAGTGTCCGTCGTTATCTCTGAGAATCCATTTATATCAATCCGTGGACGCCTCTTCTTCGCTGGCATCACCAGTTTTCTCTCAAACCAAACAGCAGAATCAGAATCAGAATCAACAGCAGCAACAGAAGAAGAAACAGCAAGAGCCCTCCGACACGATGGCTACCTGCGTGGAAACATCCCGTGCCGATGCCGCCGGTCAGGTTAGTCGTCTTTCTCGCGACCCAAACAACGATCGCAAGTACAGTTACCAGAATTTCCGCCGACCCAATCCGTCCGAGACCTTCTCGAGCCTACCCATTTCCCAGAATCACTCCAAAAGGCATCCAGATCCGGCCATCGACGAAGCCGACGAAGAGACCCACACCGGCGATTTGTGGGTCAAGATGGTGGAGGAGGCCGAATCGGACGTGAAGCAGGAGCCGATCCTGTCGATCTACTACCACGGCTCGATCCTGTCGCAGACCTCGTTGGAGAGCGCGTTGGCGAACCACCTCTCCGTGAAGCTCAGCAATTCGACGCTTCCGAGCGGGACCTTGCTGGAGCTCTTCAGGGGGGTGCTGTCGGAGGACGAGGAGATCATGAGGGCCGTGAGGGAGGACCTGAGGGCGGTGAAGCAGCGGGACCCAGCTTGCGTAAGTTACGTCCATTGTTTCCTGAATTTCAAGGGTTTCTTAGCTTGTCAGGCACATAGGGTCGCGCACAGGTTGTGGTCTCAGGGCAGGAAGATCCTCGCCCTGTTGATCCAGAACCGTGTGTCGGAGGTTTTCGCGGTGGATATCCATCCCGGAGCCAAGATAGGGTGTGGGATATTGCTCGACCACGCCACCGGATTCGTGGTCGGAGAGACGGCGGTGATTGGGAACAACGTGTCCATCCTGCATAACGTGACGCTAGGCGGGACCGGGAAGGCCTCCGGGGACAGGCACCCCAAGATTGGGGATGGGGTGTTGATCGGAGCCGGGACTTGTATTTTGGGTAACATTAGGATTGGGGATGGAGCTAAGATTGGGGCTGGTTCTGTGGTGCTCAAGGAAGTGCCACCGAGCACCACCGCCGTGGGCAACCCAGCTAGGCTCATCGGAGGGAAGGCCAACCCTGTCAAGCTCCACAAGATGCCTAGCTTCACCATGGACCATACCTCTCACATATATGAGTGGTCTGATTATGTCATTTAGATACAAGAGTTTTGTTTTGCTTTTGCTTTTGCTTTGCTTATGTGGGGATCATCCTAGCTTCCCACTTCCTTGTTGTTTAGTTACAACCCAAATTAACCTCCTCTTTTCGTACACAAGACCTGTAAGCTAATTACCTATATTCTATGTAATGGGCCTAGTGTTCTCAACTCTTGTAAAACGAAGACTATATGATAAATAATGAAGTGATATTCGCTTGTCATCTTGGCGCCTTCCTTATCTCTCAGTTTTGTCGTGTGAAGCTAATTACCTATAATGATTGTACGATAGCATGAAGAACTGGAAGTGAACCTGATATGTTGTGTTATGTGATGGATATGTGCTTCAAATGGTAAACAGATAAAATTTCTGGTAACTTGGTATCATATTGCACTTCAGGAATATATGTGGTGAAGAGAATCAATTACATTATATCATTTCTGGTATGCTGTAGCCTGTAGGAGAGATGACCGTGATATTTGTTTTTTCTCAGAATATATTGTATTGTAATTAGGTAGCAATCAATAAAAGGCCGTTTCACATACTTCAAATGAAGATCTGTTCGTTATAGGTTTTTGGTACTATCTCTATCTGGATGTTTGTAGGAGGTCTTCTGATATAAAGATCACATTCTTATAGACTAAAAATAGAACATGCTTTCTAAGACTCGGCTTGACCTTCACCAAAGGGTAGCTTAGCAATTAAGATGAGGCTTTGGTGGTCCTATAGTGCATGCAGAAATCTCAGACCAAACTGTGTTTTTTGGGATAAAATTTACTCACTAACTCCTAACATTTGACATCCATTTAGGGGGTGAACTTAGTCAATGCTAATAGGATTATGAAACTGAAAAATATGAGAAGCCAATAGTTTTACTGTGGCTGTTTGAAATATACGGTGTCTTACCATGCTTCTCCATGCTCATATGAACAACTCTAGAGACTTTCGATGAATTTGGGCACTTTTGCTGTGGATGGTCACTGTTTAAGGTGGGGGTAATCTCCTTGTGCTATAAAGGGGCAATATTTCTTACTCTATTTTGGCATGAACAATGATACTTTTGAATTATATATGTTTGGTGGTTATTTACCCTGCATAAGGATAACGGTCTGATTGCTTATTTTGATAATCTGATATTCCAGTATCTTATGTATCTATTTTTTTTTTGGCATTAGCGCTAATGCTTTGCATTATATATGTTTGGTGGTTATTTAATCTGCATAAGAACATACAATTTGTTTGGCTATTTGGATAATCTGATATTTCAATTTGATTGGTATTTTTTTTACATTTTTCTGGAGCATTTGACATTTTCAGATTGGTACTGTCGCATTTGTCTACCTCTACTGTAGAATGAATAAATAAACGTGATAAAAGCTGTCAGGAATTATTGATTTTGTTCTTGATGTATCCCTTTAAAGACTATAAAGAAGGCGAACAGAGCAGGAACAAAGAGGGATGAAATAGAAACAAATGATCTTTTGTGCTTCTTAATCTTCAAGACGATGAAGGTGTTCATGAACTTCCTTTAAAACCCAGTGGTGTCAAGCAACTATTCAGGTTAGTAAATTACACTATTGTTTGCAACCTTGGATTACAGGAATTTTGTTATTGTACACACTATTTTTGACTAATTTATATGCTGATCAAAGTTGAAACCATTATACTCTTCTGGGTTGTTGCCTCATGTAACTGATAAATGATGAAATGGGATGGGAATCAAGAACAAATCTTCTTTTCTTTCTTCCTACATTTATGCCAGAAGCCTCAGTCATGTCTAGATCTTCTAGCCTCTTTCCATTAGGAAGTTTCCAGTCAAAATGGTAGAGTAGTTTTGCAAGTGGTAGCTCAATATTAGGTTGTGCAAATGAGATGCCTGGACAAATCCTCCGTCCGTCACCAAATGGTTTGAACTAAAAGTGTGTCCCTTTGTAATCAATTGAACTATCCATAAACCTCTGAGGATTGAATCTCTCAGCTTCAGGCCAATACCTTGGATCTCTTCCAATTGGCCATGCATTGATGACGACTCTTGCTTTTGCAGGTACCTCATCTCCTCTGATCAAACAGCTCTCTCCACATTCTCTTGGCAATAGCAAATGCGCCGAAGGGTGTAACCTCAGTGTTTCTTTTATTATTGTTTACTTCAGTTTGTCAATGCCTGTTTCATCAACATTTCCTTTCTCATGGAAGACCTGTCGTACTTCTGCTTGTGCCTTGTTCATAAGCCTCGGGTGTTTCAGCATATCTGACATTGCCCATTCTACGATTGTAGATGATGCATCCGTCCCAGCTGCAACAATATCCTGCAAGAAGATTGATGGATATATATTTTTCTTCATAAGGACTTCAGGTAATGGAACGACTTTAATCCTTTAATTTGTTGCTTTAATGTAAAGCATTTACTGACCCAGATTGCTGCTTTGATGTTGGTGTCAGTTGAGGGTGATTCGAGCTCACCATGTGATCTTTCTGATCTATTCCTCCATTGCCCTTCATCTTCCTTTCTCTGTGGTTGTTGATGATGTCTCAAGTATCTAGTCGTTCTCCTGATACATCTTCTCAAGTTGAGGCCTCAATCCACCGACGACCTCGAGCAATTTAATGGAAGGGTGCATATCTGATAAATGGAAGCCTGAGGCAAGTTCTACAGCTTTGTTGATAATAAAAATGAATCTTTCTTGGTCGACTTTTCATTTGTTTCCAAATGCGGCGGTTGATGTTATGTTATGTTATATGTCGGTGAGAAAATCATTTTGCTAAGGTTGATGGGCGCTCCTTGAGTTGATTGAAGATATAGTTGTGATGAGATTGGACACCTCGGCTTCTCTGATGGACTGGAAAGAATGGACAGGCCTTGGACTTAGAGGCTCCGTCACGCAAATCTGTCAAAGTTTCCTTCAGTAGCTGCCATATGGTGAGAAGACGATGTTTGTGGAATTGTAAGTCAGGATCTTGTGTTAGAATATAAATATAATTGGGCCTTCAACTATCAGCTTGAGCTTTTAGTTGAGTTGGTCCTCTTAATATGGTATCAGAGCCTGGTTCGGCCTAAAGCCTGTTTGTCACCTCCACCTTGTGGTCTCCGGCCCATATGCAGATGTCCAGTCCTACACGTATATGTCTCGTATAGAGGCCTATACGAGTCCTTTGATGGATAAAAAGAACAACTTGTTACTCCTATTGATTTCTTACATACCATAGTATGTCTAGATGAGAGACTATTTTGTATCAAGCCCAAAGGTCTGGGATTGGGTTCCCAAGGTTTGTGGGGGTACTTTAATAGGCATATCAATGTGTATACACAACTAGAGGCCTATACGAGTTCTTTGACGGACAAAAAGAACAATTTATTACTCCTATTGATTTCTTACATACTATAGTATGTCTAGATGAGAGAAAAACTTGATTGGAGCCCAAACAGTCTCGGATGAGGTTTCCATGGTAGGTGGGGTATTTTAATATGCATCTCTATGTGTATACACAACTAGTGGCCCATATGAGTCATCCGAGAGAAAAAAATGAGCAATTTGTTACTCTTGGTGATTTCTTACATACTAGAGGCCTATACGAGTCCTTTGACAGACAAAAAGAACAATTTGTTACTCCTATTGATTTCTTACATACTATAGTATGTCTAGATGAGAGAAAAACTTGATTGCAACCCAAACGGTCTCGGATTGGGTTACCACGATAGGTGGGGTATTTTAATACGCATCTCTATGTGTATACACAACTAGTTGCCCATATGAGTCCTTCGAGAGAAAAAATGAGCAATTTGTTACTCGTAGTGATTTCTTACATACTAGAGGCCTATACAAGTCCTTTGACGGAAAAAAAGAACAATTTGTTACTCCTATTGATTTCTTACATACTATATAGTATGTCTAGATGAGAGACTATTTTGTATCAAGCCCAAAGGGTCTCGGATTGGGTTCCCAAGGTTTGTGGGGGTACTTAATAGGCATATCTATGTGTATACACAATTAGAGGCCTATATGAGTCCTTTGACAGACAAAAAGAAAAATTTGTTACTCATACTGATTTCTTACATACTATAGTATGTCCTAGATGAGAGAAAAAATTGATTGGAGCCCAAACGTTCTCGGATTGGGTTCCCACGGTAGGTGGGGTATTTGAATATGCATCTCTATGTGTATACACAACTTGTGGCCCATATGAGTCCTTCGAGAGAAAAAATGAGCAATTTGTTACTCTTAGTGATTTCTTACATACTAGAGTCCTATACGAACAAAAAGTGCTGCTCCTGGGAGTTCTAGCTTTCCACCAGTTTTCTGAGTTGGAGTGTGCCTGTATAGTTTACAAGGCAGTTGTGGTGGGGTTTTTATGGAATTGAAGATCTCCAAAACTCTCTTGCAGACGTCTCCCTCGATCTAGATGAGGACGAGGTGTTGGTAGTTGAGGATAGTTTGCTGGACAAGGGTAGGAAAGGTCGGGAGTTTGGTCTTGCCGGGAAGGTCCTCACTTCAAAGAGGTTGTTCCCGAAGGTTGTTATGAACAAGGTAAAAGAGTTATGGAATGTAAAAGGGCTCAAAATCGAGCTGCTGGGACATGGGGTGTTCGGATTCTTTTTCCCCTCCAACGAAGAGAAGCTTCGAATCCTTTCCATGGAGCCATGGTCTTTTTGCCGTTCGTTGTTGGTGCTTGGAGAGATCGATAGAGATGGTGACCCAAACTTATTTGCCTTGCACAACACTACATTTTGGGTGCAACTCCACAATATTCCAGTGGATGGAAAGTTGAAGGAGGTTGGTAAAATGATTGGGAATATGATTGGGTCTTGCCTTGATGTGAGCTGTAGGGAGGAGGTGTTGCGAGCTCGAGTGACTTTGGACATTAGAAAGCCGCTGAGGAGATATGTGAAGGTGAAGCTGGGCTCGAGGAAGGATCCGGTGATGGTATTTTTCCGTTATGAACGCCTCCCGGAGTATTGTTTCAGGTGTAGGGTGCTCGGTCACAAGGTAGACGGCTGCTCGGTCCAAGATTCTGTGGGTGGCTCACAGGCCTCCTATGGACCGTCCCTTCGTGCCAAACTCCTTGAAAACAGAGTTTGGCCGGCAGAGTTGAGGGATGACCTCCAAGGAAAAAAAGAGAAGCTGGTGGAAGGCTCGTATCGAGAAGGAGCTTCAGGGACAACATCAGGCTCTCGGGTGCGTGAGGTGCACGAAGGAAAAGGGATGAGTTGTGGGTTACCTAGACAAGACCCTCCGATGACGGCGGAGAGAGGTCCGGTGATGAGTGAGATCGGGAGGAAGGTGTTTTGCATAGGAGAACCGTCGTGTGGGGAGGTTTTGGAGGTGGTGGCCAGAGGCGGGCTACCAGGCCAATTTCTGGCGGATGAAGCGATTCCGGCAGGTTCAGGACAGGTTTTGAGGCCGACCGGCGAGGGTGTGATGGAGAAAAGGGGAAAGGTTTGAACCAGATGAAGAAAGGAGAATTTGGTGTGTCTGGAAAGGGAAATTTGCTAGAAGATAACGAGGAAGGAGAGAAGCCTTTTATTCAGAAGAGAATATTGTCAAGTTGTCATTCATTGAAAAGGGCCCCACAATCACTCCTTTTTTCAAGACACATATGTTTTCTCTTTCTTCTTCTAAATTGATTTGTGATGGGTCCATTACCCAAGTCTTTTTGGAGGGAGAGGGAATTGGTAGGGCCGGCCTTAATGTTGTGTTGGATGAGAAGGGGCCTTTTAAGAATCTTGATATCAAGAAACACGTGAGTAGGGAAAAGGAAGTTGGTGGTGGGGTTGGTAAGATTGGTTTGGATCAGTTGGGACCCACATGGTTAGGAAGAAAGGATGTGAAGTACTCTCTTGAGACTAAGGAGGCTATTGGAGGTGTACTAGATTGGTCACGGTCAGGTTCAAAGGTGCATCAGCAAAGATCAAAAGAGATGGACTTAAATGTCAGCCCAAAAAAGGAGGCCCTTTCAGTGGGTGGTAGACCGAGACCTGATTATTGCAGCCATGCATCCGCTGCCAGTAGTGGTGTTTCTTCTTGGACCAGAATTCAGAAACATAGCAGAGTGGAAAATATGGAGTCAGGCTTGAAGGATACTGTAATGTTAAAGAGAAAAGGTATGTCCATTGATCAGGAGGTGAATTTTGGGAAGATAGTCCCTGAGACACATGATGATTCAATGATGGCGTTGGCAAGGGTTGCAAAGCAACCCCGCCAAGAGAAATGATTTTTCTTGCTTGGAACTGCGGGGGGGCTCGGGAGCCCCGGGGCGAAACAGTTCCTAATCGAGCTTGTAGCTCAAAAGAAACCCGATGTTATTTTCTTGTCTGAAACGAAGTGTAGAAAGTTTGTGATTGATAATTTGCGAGGTGTATTGGGAATGGAAGGGGCTCTTTCAGTGGATAGTGTTAATGAGGGTGGAGGATTGGCGATGTTTTGGAAGGATAAAGATAATGGATCCCTTTTGTATTTTTCCCCGAATCATATTGACTTTGAGTTATTAAATGATGAAGGTGTGAGGGTAAGGTTGACAGGTATATATGGGGAGCCGAAGTGGGATATGAGGCATGAGACTTGGAATCTGATACGGAGTCTGGGTGATAGAGGGTCGGGTCCGTGGGCCATGATGGGGGACTTTAACAATACCCTATCGATGGCGGATAGGTGTGGAGGGAACTCCTACCCGATTGCTCTTCAAACAGGGTTCCGAACTGCTTTGGCCGACAGTGGGTTGAGAGATGTTGACATACAAGGTTACAGGTATACCTGGGAGGATAGGAGAAGTGACCTCAGTAGGCTGGAGGTGCAGTTGGACAGGTTGGGAGTTAATCACCATTGGGATACTTTGTACCCGGATTCGTGTTTGTGGCATGGGGGCTTGTCCACTCCAGATCATGCCCCCATTATCCTGTACGCAAGAAAGGAGATTAGGGAGAGACGATCACGCGACTTTCGATTTGAGGAAGCTTGGAACAGGGACCCAGAGTGTGAAAGAATTGTCCGGTCAGTTTGGGAATCGAATGGAGATTTGAGTATTGAGGATCGGCTTGGTAGGACAGCTGAGGAGCTGAAAAAATGGGCAGGTTGTTCGGTTGATTCGAATTCGGCCCGTATTAGAAAGTGCAGAGAGGAGATGAACAAGCTTCGGGGGAAGTGGGATCGGAGGAGTGGGCTGAGGGTACAACAGTTGCGTTCTAAGTTGTCCAATTTGCTAGCTCAGAAAGATGACATTTGGAGGCAGAGGGCTAAGCAACATTGGCATAGGGGTGGTGATCAGAATTCGAAATACTTCCATAGAAGGACCACGGAAAGGAGGAGACGAAATTGTATACGGTCTCTCTTCGATAGCTCGGGGGTGGAGCGATTTTGGGATGCTGGGTTGGAGGATGTGGTACATGACTATTTTGTGGATTTGTTTACTGCAAGTGTGGGGCAGGTGGATGAGGTTAGTCATTTAGTTCCTCAGTTGGTCTCGGCAGCTCATAATCAGGTTTTGTTGGGTCCAGTTGAGGATGAGGAGGTCAGGCAAGCGGTTTTCAGTATGTTTCCCTTGAAAGCCCCGGGCCCGGATGGCTTTAACCCGGGGTTTTATCAAAGGTTTTGGCCAGTTGTAGGACGAAATGTTTGCAAGTTGGTTAACGAATTCTTTCAGACGGGGGTCCTACCTAGGAATATGAATGATACAAATTTAGTTCTTATTCCTAAGTTGCGATCTCCAAGGAGAATGGGTGATTTTCGTCCTATAGCTCTTTGTAATGTTCTTTACAAAGTGGTGACGAAAGTGATGAGCAGGAGAATGTCGGGGATTTTGCAGGCCATCTTAGAGTCTCAAAGTTCCTTTTTGAAAGGTAGATTAATTACTGATAATTTAATGATCTCAGGAGAAGTTCTGCATGCCCAGAAGAACAGGAGACAAGGAAAGGTGGGAAGTATGACGATTAAGGTTGATATGCAGAAAGCCTACGATCGTGTTGAGTGGGGATACTTGGAGAAGGTTTTACTCGGGATGGGGTTTGATCCACATTGGGTCCGACTCATTATGGTTTGTGTTCGATCGGCTAAGCTTTGGGTTTCTTCGGAGGGTCGAAGGTTGGGGCCGATTGTCCCGGGTAGAGGTATTCGTCAAGGTGATCCGTTATCTCCGTTCCTGTTCATTATTTGTGCTGAGGGATTATCTAGGCTTATTGATAATTATGAGATGAAAGACCTGATTCAAGGTACTAGAGTGGTTCGGGCGGCTCCGGCGGTCTCCCATCTATTTTTCGCGGATGATAGTCTGTTCTTTGGTAGAGCGTTGGAGGAGGAGGCTCATAAGTGGAAACATTTATTGGGTTTATATGAGCGGGCTTCCGGGCAAAAGGTGAACGTAACCAAGTCTTCGGTAGTATTTAGTCCAAATACCGAGGATGGCTTGAGGAATCGGATTGGGGAAATTCTGGAGATGCAGGTGACCGAGGCCATGGGGTCCTATCTTGGGCTACCAGTGGTCTTAGGCCGTAGTAGATATCGATCCCTTTGTTTTGTTAAGGAGAGGATCCTGCAAAGAATTGGGAGCTGGGACGAATTGTTGTTAAGCAAGGCTGGTAAAGAAGTGCTTCTTAAATCAGTCATTCAGGCGCTTCCTACTTATTCCATGAGTGTGTATTTGCTTCCTGATAATTTTATTCATGAGGTAGAAGTGGAGATGAATAAGTACTGGTGGAGAAATGATGTACTGACAGGTAAAGTCATTAGATGGCGAAGTTGGCAGGGGCTATGTGATCACAAGCTCAAAGGAGGTATGGGGTTCAAAATTCTTCGTGATTTCAATTTGGCCTTATTGGGGAAACAAGGGTGGAGGTTGATGTGTAAACCCGAGAGCCTTGTGGCTCGTATCATGAAAGCAAGGTATTATCCTTTGATAGACTATATCAATATAGTGAAGTGCCCTAATGCTAGCCCGATTTGGAATAGTGTGTTGGAAGCTCAGGGAATTGTGAAGGGACGTATTAGAAGGCGTATTGGGTCAGGAGAAGACACGAAAGTCCTTGGGGTGGCTTGGCTTCAGTCCGATTCAGGTCTAGTGGAGGCCGAACCCCCAAGGATGGAACATTGGGCTGTTAATTATCTTCTCATGCCGGGTTCTAGATCATGGAATGACGGTTTGATCCACGAGTTGTTTGATGTCCAGGATGCAGAGGCTATTTTGAGGGTCCCCCTTAATTCTAGTTTGCTTGCTGATGATTGGTATTGGAGTGGGTCCCGAAGTGGACATTATAGCGTCCGTGATGTTTACCGGTTTTTACAGGTTCACAAGGGGAGGTGGAGTATTGAGGACCGAGATGTTTTTTGGAAAGAGTTATGGCGTCAGAAGGTCCCTCCGAAGATTTGTCACTTTTTGTGGAGGGGGGTGTCCGGTTTTCTTCCTACGAACGATAATTTAATCACTAGAAGGGTAAATGTCAGCCTGGATTGTGTGGTTTGTGGGGAAGCAGAGTCTATTAAGCATGTAATGTTTCGCTGCCCTGTGGCAAAGGCGGTTTGGAGTAGAGTGTTGGGCGTCTCTTCGGGAGGTGATTTGACATTTCGGGACTGGTTGGGGGCCAGCTGGTTGTCGGGAGGGGGCGCTAATACAGATTTTATTTCGGTGGTTTGTTGGGGTCTCTGGAGGGCTCGCAATCAGAGAGTGTGGGAAGGGAAAAGTCCCTCGGTCGAAGGTATTTTCCGGGGTGCTGAGCAGTTGTTGGCTGGTTGGAAAGAAGTTCAGGTGCCGCGAGTAAGGGGTGTTGATGGAACTGTGATCGAGAATGGAAGATGGAGGAAACCGACCCCCGGTAGGTGGAAGGTCAATTCCGATGCTGCGGTCTTCCAAGGTATCGGGGGTGGGGGTGGTTGGGTCTGTAGAGATGCGGATGGTTCCCCGTGTTTTATGCAATGTAAGGTGTTTGGGGGCTATCAAGACCCGGAAGTGCTAGAGGCTTTGACATTGAAGGCGGCGTTGCAAGAGCTTACGAACCGAGGTATGGGAAACGGGGTGGTCGAATCGGATTGTTTGGGATTAGTTTTGGCTCTTAAGAGCAATTCGGTTCTGATCACTCCGTTTGGAGCAATTATTGAAGATTGTAAACAGATTCTTTCTTGTATGGTAGAAGTTAATGTAGTTCATGTAAAAAGATCTGCAAACATGGTAGCTCATGAGCTAGCTAGTAATGCCCGTGAGTGGGCATCTGTGGTGTGGGATTATTCTTCATTGTCAGAACCCATTTTTGGGTTACTGGCTTCTGATTCAACTTTATAAATCCCTCATTTTCGTCAAAAAAAAAAGCATGAGCTATTGAGGGTCCACTAACCCGTTTTAATGTCCATTATCATTTCAGGGTACATTCCCAAGGTCCTCAGTTATCAATGTGAAGCTTATCTTGCCCTCAAATTGTTTTGCAAGCCCTATCACATGGTATAATGTCTATTATGGAATTTAAATCAAAATACAGACATATGTGATATAGTCTGGATGGTCTTTACAAGAAAACAAAAGGGTTGATATCACTTTCAGTTTCTTAGGCATAATGTTCACATTTGGTGTTTTTTTTATATCAACAATAACATATTTAAATTAAACTTTTTTTGAGAGGAAATAGGAGTTACATGGAGGTAGTGTAGTACAATTGTATCCGGAAGGGGAATCTACACAACAAAGCAAAACCAAATAATTCAGTAAAACACAGGGGAGGAGTGATTGAGGAGATCTGAAAAACTCAGAAACGATCTTAGAAGCCTTTGCTTGCTACACAATGCATGAATGGAACCGAGAGCAGCAGACTAGCACTAATGTAGGTTGAGCTAAAGGGAAGGTTGCTGAAAGTTACACTGATGAAGGTTGAACTAAAGAGTTGTTGCAGAGTGATTGATCTTGAGGATAAATGTAGTTGCAACAACACTTGAGACAGGGTTGTGATGAAAACTCAGGGAACTTGCGGCCTTGCTTGCGGTTGAACGCACCCAGTGCAAGGAGGTAAGTATGCACTGAGAATGTGTTGAATAACTTGAATTGTGGAGACTTGGAGCTAGTAAGGCTTGTTCTTTCTCCTCTTAGCCTCTTAGAAGAAGAATGAAGACCTTGAGATGCACTCTGAATATGCAACCTGAATGAGAATCTAGACTCCCAAATACACAGAAGAGGGAGAGAATAGAAGTACAAAAATTACAGCAGTAATTGCAGCAACTAGATAGTAAAAAAAAGAGACAAAACACACTCCACCTAATGGATGAACTACCCACACACTTAGAGGGGAGAAACAACATAATAAACTACCCACACATGTGAATTACAGAAGATAAGAAGCAAATACTAAGGATCCTTACCAAACTCACCGAATTGACCCAAACCCCACCCAGACCCACCCCTAAATCCCCAACCCAAAGGATGAGAAAGAGAACGTGAGACGAGCATCACTTAACCATTGAGGTGGAGGGACTGTTTTGATACTTTATATAAGTTACAACATGATCTTGGAGAAGGCAACCAGCTTTGGAATGAAAAATAAAGGCCCTTAACTTGAAATTTTGACCATTACAAGCTATAAGATGGATGGAGTACCTTATTGAAAATTTCCTCAACTAATAGAAATTGGCCTTTGAAGTATGCAACATTCCTGGCCAACCATAATTGCCAACAAAAAACATGAACAATGCTATTCCATGTCTTTTTTGATTTGGCATGTAGAATTGAGGGCCAATTAGAAAAATAAGTTTTTGATTGAACTTGGGATTACACAAGAAGCACCCCACTAGGAAATGTAAAATCCCCAAACCAACCAAGCTTTAGGACAATGCAATAGAGCATGGGCACCATCCTTAAACTCCCAATTACAAATAGGGGAACTATAAGAATCGCCCCCGGTCGATCCCGGTCGAACCGGAGGTTTTTGGCGAAAGTTGATTTTTTACCGGAAAAGTCAACAGATGACTCCGGGAGTCATTCGAGACCTTTCCGGGACCCAAAAAAGCTTAGCATTCGTTACAGTTAGCTTAGTTGGGTCATTTCCTTTCAAATGACACATTTCGTGAAAAAGTCAAACCCGGGTCAAACTAGGTCGATTTTGGATTATTAACGAATAAAATAATAAGAGCTGAGATTTTTTGGGGTAGGAGTGGTCCCCACATGGACACATGTCCATGTTAACTTGGAGGGGAAGAAAGGTGGGTTAAAAGACCAAATGGTCCCCATATGTGGACAAAATAGAGAGAGGGGGGCTAAAGGACGAAAGAGACTTTTAAACTTAGAGGATAAGACCACATGGGGCAAAAATTTCAGCATTTCTTCCTTGTTTGGCCGACCACTATTGCTAGAAGAGAGACAGTGCAAAAACTCCATTGAAGCTCCTTGAAGCTTGGAGAAGAAGCAAGAGAAAGGAAGCCTCTTCTTGGCCATTTCTACACCAAATCTTCTCAAATTTACTTCATCTTCTTCATCTCTTCATTTCCTAGAGGTTGGTATGCTTTATTTCCTCATTTGATGAAATTGATGTTGTGGGTTTGAGTAGAGATGACATGAACTAGTGGGTTTTCGGTGTTGGAAGGTTTAAATGTTGATTTGTGAAGAAGATGTGGAGTTGAATGATGGAAATAACTTGGTTTGAGTAGTTTTTGATGAAACCCATTTGGGTCTTGAAACTTTGGATGATTTGAGGTGAAAATTGAAGTTCTAAAGCTTAAAAATGGTGATATGGAGAACCTAGAACTAGTTAGGAGCTTGTTGGAGAAATTGGTCATTTTTCCGGCGACCGGAGGCTCTCCGGAGCTCCGTCCGGTCGCCGGAATCCGGCCACCGGGGAGGGAAATGGCCGGCCATGGTTCGGCCACCCTTGGAAGGGACCGGCCATGGTTCGGCCAACCTTGGACATGACCGGCCGGCCCGGTCCGGCCACCCACGGCCGTGTGTGGCCGTGGGGCCCACATGGCCGGGTTTTGGTTGTTTCGTAAATTGGACGATCGTGGGTGAACCTCGGGACGATGTTTTCACACCCGGAGCGAATTATGGACGTGATTCATGAAATTTCGGAAAAGACGATTAGAAACTTTAATTGCCAAATTGGGAAGGTTTGGACCTCGGAACTTAATTCCGTCAAGTGCTTAGGAAAAAGTAAATTAATTATGTTGGATAGACACGAATTAGGGAAACTTTCAAAGTCCCGAGAGACGTTTTCCCGATTCTGGGCAAAATGGGCCTTCCGGGCCCATTTTGATAAGTCGAGCAATTGGGATTAGTTTGGGTATTTCCTTCTTTAATCCACACTTGAATTATCATTAATTCGTGTATTTCTTGTAATCTTAGACTTTGGACCCGAGTTTGGCGGAGGAGGAGATCTTTGGACCCCGTGAAGTGTCGAGGAGGAAGCTAGCCAGGTCGTCCCCTGCTAGGATTGGATTGCTTTTGAGGTAGGGAAATTAGCGAATACCGGTTTAATTGCGGAAAGTTACTAGTATGCATATAGGTTGCGATTACTGGAATTTAATTGTTAGAAATGCATGATTAGGATGTTAGGAAAGAGTGAAATGAGGGATAGCTTACGAGCCATGTCGAGCCGTAAGTTTGGGATTGCCGTGCTGTAGAAATGCATGCGGGCCATGTCGAGCACTTAGGTTGCGTGTTGATTGAAATGCCATGATCTTTGATTGAGATGCTTGATTTGTTATTTAGCCGTTGTTGGATTGAGAATCAGGTTATGATATGCTCGGTGTAGTGTGTTGATATGCTTGGGCAAGTGTGCCATGCGTGTTATGAAGTGAACCAATGGTTGTGATATGGTCGGGTGATTGATTGACCGACGTGTTGTGTTGTGGTAAGTTGACCCGGTTGATATACCGTGGTTGAGCTATGGCATTATGATGCATGCTATTATCTTGATGTGTGTTCCAAGAGGAGTTGTATTCCGGTATGGTACCTACACCGAGGGGGTACGCCGGTGTGGGGTAGTACCTAGGCCGACGGTGTGGTCCCACGGATGCGCGTTCCCTCGATGTTTTATTCCGGTATGATGCCTACATCAAGGGGGATGCCGGAGTAGGACATCTAGGCCAACGGTTTGTGATTTGGCACTAGGTGTCGTGTTTATGCCCCGACGGATTTCCGGGAAGACATCTAGGCCAATGTTTTTCCGGTATGATGTATTGTGATTGTGCCCCGACGGATTTCCAGGAAGATATCTAGGCCGATGCTGTGTGTTTCGGTGTGATATGATAGAGTCGGGCTGTGGACAGCCGGCGGAGTCGGGGACTGCGGTACGGGACGTGTGCTTATTTTATTGTATGTTGTATGCATGATACTTGAATAAGTGAAGTGAGTATAGTGTGATAGTGGTCGTGTAAGTATGTCGGTGAGTGTGGTTTATAATCTTGGAACTGAGGATTGTGGTTATGAAAGTCCGTGTTGTGTTTAGTTATGTGCTGTGCTAGTATGCCCTAATTGGACAGTTACTCGTGGTGGTGAGCAGACACTCATTGCCTTAACTACTTTTCCTACTGAGCGAAGGCTCACCCCCTTTACCTTGTTGTTTTACAGGTCTTGAGCGGGATTTGCGCTAGCGGGATTCTCGGCGATTGAGAGCTAGCGAGGGTCTTGTCTAGTTGTCTAGAGACATGCTGTTTATTTGACTTTTAAACTCATTTGTTACTTGGTTTTGTCGAGCTGTGACTCGCGCTGTTGTTCGAATATTTTTTAAACTGTTATTTGATCCCTTTTTTATATTAAATTTGTTCTATTATTTATTATTTTAAATTCACGTCCCGAGTCCGGTCAAAACCGGATTTGGGGCGTGACAGGAACCATGGTTCCTAATCTACTTTGAGCTTTGTTTTCGCGATTCTAACCTAGGTTTACCTTTCGTTGCATTTCCCAACTATGACCTTTACATTTTTTGCACGAACTATCGTTTTTCGTCAAAATTAACAGGGACGTTAGTTTTGGATGGGAAAAGTCCAAAATGCCCCCGACAAAAAAATGTTATTCCGTGCAAAAAATGGAAAGGTCATAGTTGGGAAGTGCAAATAAAGGTCAAGCCCAACTTCAGGTTATTGACTTCTGTTGAGGGCGTTTTTGTCTTTTCCCATCCAAAATTAACGTCACTGTTAATTTTAATGACAAACGATAGTTCATGCAAAAAATGTAAAGGTCATAGTTGAGAAATGCAATGAAAGGTAAACCCAGGTTAGGATCACGAAATCAAAGCTCAAAGTAGGTTAGGAACCATGGTTTCCCCTTATAGATATAACAAGTGACTTCTTCTAAGGAGAGAGGGAGTCCCTTTTTTTCTAGGAAGCACTTAGAGGGTATTGAATCTAGACAAGCCAACCAACAAAATGCTGATATTTTTGGAGGTATAGAGACAGACTAGATAATTTTGATCCAAGAAAGTACTTGTGAATTATTGGTGCCTTACTGATGAAGTAAACTATACAACCTTTTAACTATGAAGCCTTTAGCATCCCACTCCCAGCAGAGAGAGTCTTTTTTATCAGAATGATGCACCCCACTTAAAACAGTTGACAAAGCTTACCATTCATCTTCAACCCTTCCTCTTGGAGTTGCTCTGAGATTGAGGTTCCAACCATCTTTTGTTCTTGCTTGGGCCACAAGCATCTTTTTTATTTTGTGCCATAGGGTAAAGTCTAGGATATAAGAATTTGAATGAGACCTCTCCCCACCAGATATCCTCCCAAAAAAGGGTATTATCACCAGATTCAAGATTCCATGACAAACGTTTAATCCCAAATAAATCAGTAAATCTAGGATCTAGGTTTAAATCCAGAATGTGTTTCATAAAACTTAGACTGCCTGCCTCCGGGAAAATTGAGAGATCCCTTTCATGAGCCTCCCAACCATATTTAACACAAATAACAACTTTCCACAAGGAATATCTTTCAAGAGAAAATCTCCACCATCACTTTGAAAGGAGGGCTAAATTCATCAAAGAGAGATCCTTTATTTCTGTCCTCCTTCTGATTTAGTCTTGCACACTATTTTCC
Organism: Erodium maritimum; assembly: GCA_963921825.1. NCBI lineage: Eukaryota > Viridiplantae > Streptophyta > Magnoliopsida > Geraniales > Geraniaceae > Erodium > Erodium maritimum. The sequence goes on along the minus strand of OY997588.1, from coordinate 81,675,731 downwards.
AATTAACTTTGCAGAAGGATCTTGAAATTGAGGAACCATGCCATAGAAATCTTCTCTGCCAACTAACCATAGATTTGATCACTGCTTTAGGGTCTTTAATAATTGAGAAGAAATAGAGAGGAAGGGCTCTCAAGGTTGATTTTAGCAGAGTTATTCTTCCCCCTAGAGATAACATATTTTTTTTTTCCATAACCCAGTGCTGATATGAATTTATCAATTATACTATCCCAGGTTGCAATTCTCTTTGGATTAGAGCCAAGAGGAAAGCCAAGATAGGACATTGGAAGGGTACCTTGATCATACTGAAGGACATGTAGTATTTCTTCGTCCTCTTGATTAGACATATTCAAGGGAATAACTGCTGATTTGTTGTAGTTGACTAATAGACCTGGAGCTAGATGAAACATAGAGAGAGCATCCTTCAGACACAAGGCACTTTGAACTGAATCTTGGAGAAAGAAGATGGAATCATCTGCAAATTGTAAATGAGAGATGGTTGGCCCTTGAGATGATAATTGAATTCCTTGGAAAAGATCTTGTTGAATTCCTGCCTTCATAATCTGATTGAGCCCCTCAACAACTAAAACAAAGATTAAAGGGGATAAGGCACACCCTTGTCTTAGCCCTCTTGTCACGCCCCAAATCCGGTTTTGACCAGACTCGAGATGTGAACTAAAATAATAACAATTAATAACGATACAAGCAAACTTAAAACGGTTTAGATCTCCAAAATTAGTTTCAACATAAATAACTCCAATAAACATAATTCAATCCGATACTATGAGTCAAAAGCTCAAAAGATAGTAAAGTAAAACAATGTCTAAAACGGAAAGAGAAGGTACGTCTCTACTAGTAACCACCCGGACCCTCAATGAGCTCCCGAGCCCTGAGATGTCCTACAACCTACTCAGCAACGAAACCTGTAACACAGTTGAAATAGAGGGGGGGGGGGGTGAGCTTACGCTCAGTAGGAAAAAAGTAGTAAAAAGGGAAAGGAATCCCGCCCCGGTGTCAGAATAAATCGATCAATAATTCTTATTAAAAGATGAAAACGCAAATAGAAACTGACAAGAACACATGATTTCGATAATAGCACCAAATTAAGTAAACAAACGGGCAACATGACATTATACCGCTAAGACCAGTGCGGATGTTACTCAAACTCAATACCACAGAACATAAGACAAGTACTCAGGAATCCGATCACCACACACAACTCAACTAATACATCGTACCAGAATATACCCTCGGTCTAGATGTCTTCCCGGACACACAGCATCGGGGTGAAGCAAATACATCGTACCGGAATACCTATCGGTCTAGATGTCTTCCCGGACACACATCATCGGGGTGGAACTCTACATCATACCGGAATGTCCATCAGTCTAGATGTCTTCCCGGACACACAACATCGGGGTGAAACTCTACATCATACCGGAATGTCCATCGGTCTAGATGTCTTCCCGTACACACAGCATCCGGGTGAAACTCTACATCATACCGGAATAACCCTCGGCCTAGATGTCTTCCCGGAACACACATCGGGGCCAATCTCAATACACACACACCGTACCGGCACACACATCGGTCGGGTATCTTCCCGTCACTCGGGGTACAAGTAACAACACGCAATACCACACACACCACACTATAACGAACTAATCATGCCAACGACGCTTATCGTCATCACTTACCAATAACACCGTATCGGTCTATCATTCACCCGATCATTTCACAAGACAACAATCATATCACATCCACCTCATTCATTCAACCAATCATAACACGAGACAAACATTCATATGACATTTATCAAAATTCGCATAGTATACTATAATTCTCAACTTAACTAAGAGTGTAACATGCATCGATATTGAGGACGAAAAACCATCATCAAACACAATCAACACGCAATCCTAAGGCTCGACATGGCCATTCTACCAGCACGACAATTTCCCAATAATTGAAAGCGGTTAAACTAGTGAATCACATTCTATATGCATACTAAGACTCTTTCGGTTATTATCGTAATCGAAAGCGGTTATTCTAGTGAATCACATCCTATATGCAAACTAGGACCTTTCCGTTTATTATTATCCTATAGGCATACTATTAGCATTCTTAAGATTAAAAGTGGAGTTTACTACTCTTCCCTACCTCGAAAGCAATCCAATCCTAGCAGCTGACGACTTGGCTAGCTTCCTCCTCGTCCTCTCACGCGGTCCAAAGGCCTCTTCCTCCGTAAAGCTCGGGTCCAAGGTCTTGGATCACAATTAAACACTCGAATCAAGAGTAATTCACAAAGGTTTAAAGAGGAAAACATTCCCAATTTATCCCCAAAGGACTCGGTTATAGATACCGTCCCAATTACTCGAAATCCGACAAAATGGGCCCAAAAGGCCCATTTCAGTTCTGTCACGGTTTGGGTCACGGAGCCTTGACGGGCTCCGTAACGGATCTGGTCACAGATCCGTTGCCTGCGCCGTCACGGTTCTCCTCACGGAGCCGTGACTGACGCCGTCATGGTCTCCCTCACGGAGCCGTGAAGTCCTCCGTCACGGTCCCCATCACGGATCCGTGACGGGTCTGACTGTGACGCCCTCTTCTTCCTCCACCTTCTTCTTCCCCGAAAATAAACCCTCCAAACTCCATTTTTATCCATCAAAAACCTCCATAACAGCTCCAAAACCCTCAATACTCCACTACCCATGATGGGTCTTCAACAAAACACCAAACAACAATTGATTTCTAACCAAAAACTACCTCTTAACTCCAAAATTGGATCATCTAAGCATCAAACCTCAAAACCCAAAGAAACCCACTCATTTCAAGTTCTTCCTTCCAAACCCATGATTCCATTCTCAATGAAAACGAAAATAGATGAAGGATTTACCTTAAGAGTGGAATGGGGAGGAAGAAGATGATGATTTGGAGAGTTTTTGGGAAGAAATCAAGGTCAAGATTCAACTTTTGCTCCTTTCTTCTTCTTCAAGCTTCAAAGCTTCTTCTCCTCTTCCTCTCTCTCTATAATTTCGGCTAGCACCAAATAATGAGTGAAAATTGCTCCCAAAATGCTTTAAACCTAAAAGTTGTAAAGTCCAAAAAGCCCCTTAGCTCTTATCCACTTAAGACCAACTTATGAGGGGTAAAATGGTTCTTTTAGCCTCCTTTCTTCCCCTCGAAGATAACATGGACAAGTTTCCATGTAGGGACCACTTTATCCCTAGTTATTTCCAGCACAATTAATTAAGGTAGATTTAGTCGAAAATTGGTCTCCGGTTGACCGAAAGTTGACTTTTTCACAAGACAGTCATTTGAAAGGAAACGACCCAACTAAGCTAACCGTAATGACGGCTAAGCTTATTGGGTCCCCGAAAGGTCCTGAATGACCCCAGGAGTCATCGGTTGACTTTTCCGGCCGAAGGTCAAACTTCGCCAAAAATCACCGGTTCGACCGGGATCGACCGGGGGCGGTTCTTACACCTCTACTCATAATGAAATCAGGTCTAGGAGAGCCATTTATCAACACAGATACACTTTCTTTGAAGGATGAGATTATCCAAAGCCTCCATACAATTCCAAAGCCCATTCTTGTTAGTAAGTTGAGAATATAATTCCAGCTAACTTTGTCAAAGGCCTTCTCAAAATCAGCTTTGAAAATAATGGCCTTGATTTTTGATCTCTTTAGGAACTGGACTATTTCTGAAGCTACCAATATACCATCTATTATCTGTCTTTCTTTGATAAAACCTGATTGCTCATCTCCTACTAAGTGGCCTATAACAAAACTGAGCCTCAAGGATAACAACTTGGATAATATTTTATAGAGGACACCATAAGACTGATTGGTCTGAACTCATCAAAGGAGATTGGAGCTTGATTCTTTGGAACAAGAGTAATAAATGAGGAGTTGAGCCCCTTACCAATTTGTCCTGTCTGATAAAAATATTGAAGGAATAACATTAGGTCTTATTTGATAATATGCCAACAACTTTGGAAAAACTTGAGAGTGAACCCACCAGGGCCTGTAGCCTTGTCTCCACTACATGCCATTATAGCCTACAAGACTTCATCTTCAAGAAATGGCCTTTCCAACCAAATAGCTTGTTCTTGAGTTAATGAGGAGAAGGGGAGATTCTTGAGATCAACACTACTATCCGGGAGATTTGTAGTAAATATTTTATGAAAATGATTAGAGGCGGCTTCCTTGATATCTAAAGTATGAGAGAGTAACTCTTCATTGAACATAATTTGAGAGATCTTAGCTTTGGCACCATTGAGGTTGGCTAATCTATGAAAATATTTGGAGCCTCTATCCCCTTCATTGAACCACTTTTTTTTATGGATTTCTGACTCCATAACTTAGAGAGGAGCTTGTACTTTTGGATTAACTCAGCTTTGTAGGCACCTCTAACACAACATTGTTTCGAAGTTAGAGGCCTGTACTCCACTGTGGCATCAATAATATTAATGGATTTAATCAGTAAATAAATTTGAGTATCTAGATTTCCGAAGACCTGAATGTTCCAATTTCTGATACCAGCATTCAACAACTTTAGGTTCTTCCACAAAACATAAGGGGGGGGGGGGTGGTCGGATGGGGTGGTACCTGAAACTTGATAGGAGGACCAAAATTTTGCACTGTAGATATAAACCTTTTGTCTTCAAACCAAATATTAAGGAACTTGAATGGTCTTGACCCCTAGTCTAGTATGTTGTCAAAGAGAACAATAGGCCTGTGATATGAGATGTTTCTTGGGATCAAGCTTGAGTGAGAGAATTATAGATGGCTAGGAAGTCAATAGATACCAAGAATCTATCTATTCTAGAGGCTTGAGAGCCAAATCCAAACCAAGTGTATTTCCCCCATGCATATGAAGATTTGCTAGACTGAGATTGTTGATGAAGGTTTGAAAACTGAACATGTCTTATCTGAAGCCTCTTTGTGATGATCTCTCCTCTAATTCTAAGACAGAAATGAAGTCACCTCCAATAATAATGAGAGTTTCCTGATTGAAGACCTTTAATATGTCTTTTAATTCTCTCCACATAATTTTCCTTTCTCTTCTAGGGTTAGGACCATAAACATTTACTACACATCATGCTCTATTTAAATGCATAGACTTTCCAAGCCAGATCAAAGCTCCATCTATTGTTTGCAGGATAGAGATGATGTAGTCCTTTGATTTCCATAGTGATAGAATTCCTCCTGAGTTTCCTATAGAATAAATAGATGCCAACTCCCAACCCCAACCCAAGTCATAGATTCTAGGGAAATTTGTAGGTAAGGATTCCAATTTAGTTTCTTGTAGTATAATGAAATTTGGACTTTCCTTGTAGATCAAGTAACCATAGCTCCTCCTTTTTTGCTTAGAGGAGAGAGTTCTCATGTTCCATAAGAGGAATTTCATAGGATTAGAGAGAAGAGAGATTGATGAGCTTGCTGCTCACAAATAAATCACTATCTGAATCTTTGGCCAGGTCTTCAAAATCAGCATTAGATCCCCCATCAAGGTCCACTCTATGATTGTCAATATTTTCCAAACTGCTCAACTGATGTAAAAGGGCTCCTTCTGCAATTCTAGACTTCAATCCAATAGTCTTACCAAAACTCCAAGCCTTTTCAGCAACTGATTTTTTTTTGAAGCACCTTGAGATTAGAATTAGGCTACGCAGATTCAGATTGGGCTGCAGGCTCCTTTACTTTTGATCTTGTAACATAAGAATGAGTAGTAGCTTTTCCTTTCCCCCCCTTTTTATTTTTAGAACCTGTCTTAAGACTCCTTTGAGTATGCTTTTCTTTTCTTCCCCCCACATAGAGACATATAAAATCAGCAACTTCTAGCACTTGTTTCTTTAGCAGCTCAGGAGAAGTCGGAGATGTAGGATGGAGGGAAGTTTCAAAAAATTTCCCACTTTGAATATCCTCTAGATTTAGATTATCTTGAGAATGGGTCTGAGTTGACAAGAGACCAACATCCCTTTCTATTCTTTGCTTTTCAGTTGCAACTAGAGTCTTCTTTTCCAATGTAGAAATGTGGTAGGCCACACCTAGCATTAAATGTTGATCTGCTCTTGTACTTTCCTGATATATAAAATTCTGAGGTGGTTGAAAAGGAATTGGACTAGAGGCAATACCTTGGCTGGTAACTAGATCCAATGTTGGGTCTTTAGTTAAATGTTCACATTTGGTGTTAAGAGAAATGTGATTGACGGTGAAAAAAACACCTCAGAAAAAAATCTTCCTGGGAGAATTTCACTCAACGAACAAAGAGAAAAGACAGAAGGAAAATTAGAACAAGGTAACAAAGAGAGACTAAAGGCTCATCAAGAAACTGATTGAAACAGGCTCGGACGAGTACTTGTTTCAATCAGTTTGAAGACCTCTTGATTACTGATCAACGAAGTAAAACCCAGAGTCTTACAAAGATGATTACATTGGACAAATAAATATACCCTTCAAATGTTTCAATGAAGGGCCTTATTTAACTAATATGGGAATCAAGAATAAATCTTCATTTCTCGAAACAGTTAAGCCGAAGGCCTTAGTCATGTGCAAATCTTCAGGCTTCTTTCCATCAGGAGGCTCCCAATCGAAATGGTATAGTAAATTTGCAAGTGGCAGCTCAATACTAGGCAGTGCATATGATATGCCAGGACACATCCTCTGCCTAGCACCGAACGGGATGAACTGAAAATGCGTCCCCTTGTAGTCAACCGAACTATCGGGAAATCTCTTCCCATTGCCCATGCATTTACAATCACCCTCGCCTTTGCTGGTATATTGTATCCGTTGATTTCACAATCCTCTCCACATTCTCTTGGAACCAGTAGAGGTGCCGAAGGGTGTAGCCTTAAGGTTTCTTTTATGAGTGCTTTCAACAACTTGAGGTTGTGCATATCTGTTTCGGTTACACCTCCCTTCTCACGAAAAACTTGTCTTACCTCAGCCTTCACCTTCTTCGTTAGCCCGGGGTTTTTCATCATTTCTGACATCGCCCACTCTATAGTCGTGGATGATGCCTCGCTCTCCGCAGCAAATACATCCTATAAGATTTTGTGAGAATATAAAAGTATTATTTAGCCTTCAGCTATCTGTTTAAGCTTTTTAGTTGAGATGATTATCTGATATAATATGAGACCTGTCCTATGATTAAAGAAGCTTTTAGTTATGTGCCATAGACTGGCCATGATTACGGCTTTGATGTTGTTGTCTGTTAAAGGAGAGTCAAGGTCACCATGTGCTTGAAGCTCTAAAAGAACATCAACCAGATCTTTCTCATCTACTTCTCCATTTCCGTTTCTTGTCCCCGTCTTTCCTTCTCAGTGCAGCTTGATGATGTTCTCTAGTATCTCGTCGTTTTCGCGACGCAACTTTATCGAGGTGTAGGTGCATGAGAGGTCCGTGCTTCATGGCCAAGTGTCTGAGGGTGTGATGGGGAAGTGAACCTGGTTTGGCAAGCTGGTGCAAGTTGCCTATGATTGGGAGCTTCCATGACTTGGAGGGAGATTCGTGTGTTTTGGTCTCTTTATTGTTTTGTTGACCATGAACACGAAGAGGAGGAGGATCGGTAAGAAGGAAATGTGAAGCTCCATTGTTGAACCAAGACAAATTGGCAAAGCAAATAGTTTTCCAAGTTTATATGTCAGAGGAAGGGCTTATAGTGAAATGCTACCTACCAAATGCTACTCATCAGTCCAATGCTATTAAGAATAAGAGGGTTTTAATAAATGAATTGATAGTGAAGAAGGAAGGTTGCGTGAATTCGAAACATGAGAGAAAATGAACAGTAGAGTAAGAAATTGACATGCAAAAGATAAACTGTACCTGACTACTATATCAACATTATCTTTTAAAGGGGGCATTAAGTTAAATGACATTATTTTGAAATATGTTTAAGAGCATGTTTTTTATATTTTAGTATCAAGTGTTTTGTTTATTTAAGCCGTGAATTTAAGTTATTACTCTCATTTAAACCCCAAAATTTCATTTTTTTTCTTATATATTATCTAAATTGTCATTTTGTTTTTTTTATGTATTAATCTTTAATACAAATGAAATTACCTGTGTACCCTTACTTCATCTTTCCCTCCAAGTGTCAATCCAATAGATTCTAATATTGAAAACCCTCAATATTAGGCTTCTTCATCTTCTTCTTTTTCAACTTGTTCTTGAGCACCATTCTGTACGATTCGACTTTTTCTACAACACCCATTCACATCAGCTCTCCGATTACGATTATAGACGACGCTGAGAACCCAACGGAGCTACCAGGCACATCCACGACCTAGGTACAGACTGATACGCTCATCTTGTTTAAAGTTCTGTGTATATTCTGCATGTGTAGACGGGTTAGGGTTTATGATTGTTCATTGTTCCTAGTTCATACGTATATAGTGTAAATGTGTAATGTATGTCTACGAAAACAGAATTGGAGATTGGTGGTACTGTGTGTTGAGTTGAGGTTCCCATTGTGTTACCGATGCACAATATCAGACATTTATTTTGAGTATCGCATTTTTTTCTGTAAATTAACCTAGTATCGAGAGTTCATCCCTATTATTGGAATTTGTATTCTGCAATTTAACCCAGAATCAGAGTTTTATTATGCAATTTAACTCAGTATTAGGTTTTTTTTCCAGCATCAGTATTTGTATTTTGTAATTTATAAATGGAAAGCTCTAGTGAACCACAACAATTCCCTCATATGAAGCCAATAATGACCAAGGACTCCCGTTTTGAAGGAAATATATCTAGCAGAAGTCGACTTGTTTAAATGGAAAGGACCATTCAGACTCAATTATCAAGGTTGCAGGATAGTGATATGCATCTCAATGAATTGAGAAAATCTCAATTTGGTCCCATGGTGGACGCATATATAAGTTTTTCATCTACAGTCTTGTGGGCGCCTCTAGTAAGAGAAGCTGATGTCAATAGAACATCGAAGAGGTGGCTTGTAATCAATGGGACACCAGTGAGATTCTCCTTGGAGGAGTATGCTCTTATAACTGAGTTGCAGTGTGGAGTAGTTCCAACTAAGGGGGTTTCAAAAAGAAATTACTTGGATTCAATTTTCTTGAAAAATACACTTCTCAAATGTCCCAGCTAATATGAAGAACATGAAGTAGAAACTGAAGGAGTTAGTTGATGACTTCTTACAGAAGGGTCATCCTCATTTGGTTGACATGGATATCATCAGGGTGTCGATGTTGTTGCTTGTTGGAGGAGTTTTGACCCCCAAGGAGAGATCTGACAACGTAATCAATAAAAGAGCTTTGTCATTGATTGATAACGTGGAGAAATTCAACCAGTGCCCTCGAGGAAGTATTTTGAAGTCTGTGAAGCACAAAGGGATGGTTAGTAAAGTTGATGCACATGGTATTAGTAAGGGAAACAAGAAAGAGGTCATCACAGGGGCATATTCTAGTTTCGTGTACACCATAACGGTAAGCAAGCACATTGGCACAATTTATCTCATGGAATTATTTAAGTTGTGTAAATGAAATTTCTCACAATTTTTGTTATGTGTATGCAGATATAAGCATTAGAATGCATACCTGCATTAACCGGTGTCCTTGGTGTACCTCGCCCCAATAGCAATCATTTGTCGAGGATGTGCAGATGGGACAAGGCGCATAGTAGACTGCCATCCTCCAATGCAGTGGAAGAGGCATTGGACGGGGCTAAACCTGAGGTTAGCAATTTATATACCTTTAGATTTGCACTGTTGGATATGTTGAAATGTGTTTTTATTTATTTATTTATTTATTTATTTATTTATTTTGTAGTTCTTGTCCTAGTACTGGTGTTGATGTTGTAGTACTGGGGTTCATGTCCAAATAATGTGCTTTATATCCTAGTAATGTGGCTAATGTGGTTTATGTCCTAGTAATGGTCGTACTGGGGTGTATGTCCAGAAAGGACACAAGCTAGCTTTGTTCCAAGGAGAGTTTAAACCCTCTAGACTCCAAGATGGATTTAGAAGAGAGGGCATCCAAAAAAGTTAGTCAAAGGAAAGCCGGAATCTTTGGAGGAATAGAAGGACACAACAGAAATTTTGATCAAGCTTGTTTGTCTTCCTTAGGGCTCAAGCAACTGGAAATCTCTGCTAATAGAGAAATCCTTTTGATCATGCTTCCACGCCAAAGATTCCTTTTTACCTTCCTCGATATAGGCATGAGAGAGACAAAGTTGAAGCTCCTGTGTATGTCTTTTTTCCCATTCTCTAGGCTTTCTTCTTAATTCCATATCCCAAGCTTCCTTTATCTAAAACTCAGCCACCCTCCCACCTTTATTTTTATAAGATGAAAAATATCTTTGGAACTCGGTTATGAGAGCACAATCACCAACCCGAGGATCCTCCCAAAAACTAATTCTCCTTCTACTCTCTCATATCCAGTCCAACCTAAAAGATCCAAACAAGTTAGGGAACTGATTTTCGGCCATAAGGGAGACAATGTGTCGCATCATGGATTGATATCCAGAGATTGAACAACTAGAAAGGTCCCAATCCTTTTCATTCTAGCCATACTTATGGGAAACAAATTGCTTCCAGAGATAGTTATCTTGTAATGCAAACCTCTACCACCATTTGGAAAGAAAAGCTTTGTACATGCTCCACAAGCTTCTTAACCCCAGACCTACAAACATTATGCCAAACCACTTTAGATAAGAACTTCCCATTGATTGAACCCTTCCATAAAAACTTTCTCTGCCACTTCTCCAAAGAATGGAATTTGGCTTGCCACAACCTTATACTTTTTTTATATAGTTTGCAATAATATGATTCCAAGATTTCAACCTTATTAGGATTTGATCCCAAATTAAAAACCAGATAAATCATAGGAAGTGTAATAGCATTGCAACCTATAATCTGAACAATGTCATCCACAACCATCATATTAGGATTGTGACGTACTACTTTGGACTTTAGGAAATTTATTTTTCAGACCTGAAGCCAATTGTGAAGCTTTCAAAGAGAATTTTAGATTGGGTTAAATATCGAAACTTACTCTTAAGTATTGGTCACGAACACTACACTACCCATGTTTTCAAAATGTACACTATACTACCTTTAAGTATTGGTCACACAATTTTGTTAGTAAAATGGACGGATTTTTCCATTCCGTTAGTCATATGACCTCAAGTGTCATATAATGGATGGTAAAATGACGTTTCCCCTTAATTATATGACCTCTACACATTTTATAAGGAACATTACCATTGTACCCTCGTTATTGTTCCATATAAAAGGTCTATAGGTCAAATACTTAAGGGCAAAAAAAACGTCATTTTACTATCAATTATATGACACTTGAGGTCATATGACTAACGAAATGAAAAATTCCGTCTATTTTACTAACAAAATCGTGTGACCAATACTTAAAGGTAGTGTAGTGTTCATTTAGAAAACGTAGGTAGTGTAGTGTTCGTGACCAATACTTAAGAGTAAGTTTCAATATTTAACCCTTTTAGATTTATGACTTGTTGAAGATCACCTTGAATGAAAATTGAGGTATCATCACGAAACTGGAGATGAATTATAGTTGGCTCTGAATTCCCTAATCTGGTACCCTCAATAAGAACTTTAAGAACACTAGCTTTCAATTGTTTTTTTTGAACGGAATGATAATATTTAATTAAAGAAAACTGGTGTTCGCCTGACGACAAACACCATACAAACGAAGAAACTAGTATAAAACAGACCATAAAACTGAAACACAAATGCTGAGTAGTAAATGTTGCTCATGGGCATAGAGGCGGTCGGAGGGGTGAAACTACGGTAGCATCCAAGGATACCGATACAATATGCTCTAACCATAAGTCATTGTCGAGCAGATCAGGTGAAAACTTAATAGTGGTGGACCGATAACTCTCCCGATAAGTTAGCGTGCGTCGTCCTCCCTTGAGTGATAGGTGTAGGGCTCCTGAACGTGGGATTGTTGGCCCCGAAGTGGTAGGGAACCATTGCCACCAATCTGCCAGGGAGAAGGTACAGTCGACTAACCCCTCCCTGGACCCCCAAACCCTCATTCCTGGAGGCGGGGGTGCTTAAAGCCCCCCGCTGCTACATGTGACGCCCCATCAGAAGCCGACGACCCCTCATCTTCATCAGGTTCCTCATCCCTCTCCGCCCTTTTCTTCCCAGATAATGATGGTGACAACTCCCTTGGAAGCCATCCTATCGGAACCTCATCCCTTTGAGCCGATTGCCTCCCATGCTCCTCCTTTTCCCGGGTGTGTGGAGGGGTGCTTGGTCCAACCGACTTGGATCCCCCATTCCCCATACCCCCCGTATACGTCCAGTTCGTTCCCGGCGTAGCTTTCCCATGTTTCGCCTTTTCTAGAGCGGATTTGGGATATACCGGTGCCTTTAACGATGGGCCGTTTTTCCCCTACCACCGGACATACCAGAAACAAATGACCCACATAACAACACCCAGAACAATACTCAGGTAGATGTTCATAAGAAATCACCAGACGAGTACGTACCTGGGATACTGACAACCGAAACGATAACTGGTTCTACAACGGTACCCTGATGTCCGCCCTGATCCTGACCTTCATAAAATCCTGCCAACACAGCCCGTCCGTATCCACATCCACCCCTTGACATACCCCTAAGGCATTCTCCACACGAAATCCCACATCTCTCATCCATGCCCCCACTGGACAGTTCGACACACGCGCCCATACCGAGAAGTAATGGAATTCTAGGTCCCGTACCTGCATATGAGCTTGCAGAACCGTAAACAATACCAGGGAGTCCCAGAAGGACCAAGGTTCGCCCAACAGAACTCTCTCTCTCTCTCTCTCTGTCTCCTTTGCTGACTTAAGGGGTGGATGGACGTGGACCGTAGCCCCTGACCCGATCCAGAACCAAGCCTGACCGCCCATTGGGCTATATCACCCGGGCCACCTCGGGTCCAGCCTGGCCTGGAACCCCTGCCCCGGCCCGCTGGGCCTGATCCCGGCCGTGGTTTCCAGCCCATCTCCGACATTCCCCCCGGGCCTTGAGGCCCACCCGGCCCTTGTCTCCACTCGCGTCCGCAAGCAAGCCCGGGCCCACGTCCATCCTTGGTTCCTCGACCGAAACCCTACGAGAATCGGCAGTCGGCGGCTGGACGCCTCCGATCCCGTATTCGATGATACCACTATCGATATCAGTGCCATGCCATCCCGAAGTGAGTCCAGTGACTCACCCACCGACCCCAGCATCCCACTCCCCTCCGGTACCACCACAGGAGCCCGCTGCACTACCTTCCTCAACCGCGGCCCCACCGCCTGGACACGTCTTGTGCCTCGCGCCCGCCCCCGCAACGAACGCTCCTACCTATCCTCCTGCTGCGCCGAGAACGTCATATGGTTGTGCTCTCCCCTGTGCGGAGAGAACTCCTCCGTCGGTGTGATCGTCGGAGTGACCAACTCCTCCGCCGTCCCACCCGTACCCCACTGATCCTCACTCTCCATAATCGCCGTCTCCGTTCTCGGACCCACCGCCCCCCTGACACCATCACCAGCCTTGCCTGGCTCGCATCCGTTCATGCCCGGTGTCACCGTCCTCCCCTCAAACGAAGTAGACGACATGCTTGCGTACGAAGAAGACGAAATCGCAAAACCCTAACAGAGCCAAACCCTAGCAGAGGCTGTGTTTTCCTTTTTGCTTCCAATATTAGATGAAGCCCCTCAGCAACAAGAACAAAAATCATTTGAGAGAAAACAACTTTGCTTGAGACTTCTTTCCAGTGTTACAAAAATTGGGCATAAGTGGGGACTAATCGACACATATGCGGGATATTAAAACACCGACCAAGTTTTAAAAAATCGGGTGGCCTTTGGCGAATATGGAAAACTCGGGTCATTGTTGTAAAAATCCCGGCTTGGGCTGGGATTAATCAGCACCTAGTCAAGATCAATCAGCTCCTAGGCGGGGATTTTTACAGTACTAATCACACTTTTATGTTTTTATCTTAAATATTTATTATTATTCATTTTATATATTTCTCATTATTTTATTATTAAAATATATCTTAAATATATGTAATTTTATTTTTAAATTTAATTATAAAACTAATAATCATAGATGAAGGAGAAAAACAGGGAATGTACGCGCCTCATGCGCGCCCCTTTCTTTCTCGTGTTGCGTCGCTTTTCTCTTCCGATTCCGGAGTAAGGTCTCGATTGGCTATACTGTCGCCAGAGTTTCGTAGCCCGTGTTGGCTCGTTCTCGTGAGTTATGGTCGCCGAAGGTTGAAGGTTTTGGGGTCGAGGGTTGCGATTCTGTGTTTTTCTGCAGGTTTGTAATCGACCAGATTTGAGGCTGGTCGGCGTGTTGAGTCACCATCGAGTTCACTGCTTGTGGTGGTGGCGTGATCAACAGGTTGTAGAGATCACCATCACCTTTTTGTCACCAAAAAGGGAGCCGGCCAGGTCATCTCTAGACGGGGCTAGTACCTCCGCGGTGATTACTTCGACTGGCAGAAAAGGGTCACGAAATGACAAGTTCAGGCTCTCCGTCACCGATGATTTCTTGAACTAGACCAGAGGAATTTCCGATCTCCTAGTTTCGGTTTACAGTGGGTGTGACGAAGTAGAGGTGTGGTGTGGTTCACTAACAGAAGCAGAGTATGAAGTACTGGTATTTCCGAGCATGAGAAATCAAAGGAGGAGCTCAGACGAATTCATCGTTCCGGCGATCCAACTTCTCTCCTTTTCCACTTTCTGCTCTGTGCTGGTGTCGAGCTATGCAAATTATTGCAACATTGTGTACCATGTTAGTAAGGAGCATTTTGTTTTAGAACAGAGGCGTAACAAGGGAGGAGACCAAGCCAAAAGAGGTCATGTTCCCGCGACAGTTCGGAATAAGAAGGTCCAGTTTAAGGATTCTAATGGCCGGGCTAGTAGGGTTGGGAAGACAATAGAACCAGTGCAGCCGAGTTCTGCTCAGGTTCATGATGATGCCTTCGAGAAACAGGTTAACATGGTCGGGTCGGCTGGTGGGAAGTTTGAGAATGGTGGTTCTTCTGATCCAGTGAAGAAGAAGCAAGCTTTTCCAGATCTCAAGGGACTCGATCCTACACAGGTAATTTCAAACGAAGTGTACATTCGAAACTCACCCTTTGCGACTTCGGATGATTGGGTTCTTCGCATGTTTGGTGCGTTTGGAGAGATTACCGGATGTTTTGTTTTGAAGCGTGCGAACAACAGTGGAAAGCTTTTTTAGGTTTGTTACGTTTTTGTCACCGGAATCTGCGTCCATGGCAGTGGAAATCTTCAATGGCTACACGATTAATGGACATATATTGTTCTTAGCTCTGACATACCCTCGTGATCTAGTTGGAACGTTTTCCAAGCGAGTCGAGAATACTCCGGTGCCGATTCTGGTACTCTCGTCTGAGCTTTTGGGATCCAGTGGTTCCAGTGGATCAGAGCTTGGTGGTGCTTTAAAATCCCAAAAAATCGTGGAGTAATCAGATTGAGATTGATCTACACCAGACTGATCGTTTATCTCCTGATTTAAGGGATAACAAATCTGCTTCAGTTTCAAACGAGGTTGATTCGCGTGTTGAGGAAGAAGGTCGAAATGCAGCTCTTTCTGTCGTTTAGGGCAGGGAAGCTAACGCCCAAGATCGAGTAGCTGTGGTCCAAGATCAATTTTTTGAGGGCTTTACTGAGGCCCATTCGGTTAGTCAGCAGGATCATTTGGATCATTTGTTGGGCTCTGGACATGAAGCCCAACAGGAGGCCTTTGGGGAACAAAATATATTTTTACTCCGTTGGGATCAATTTTGGATGTTGGAATTCAAAAATGAGGCCGATGCTTCGGCTGGGGACCACCAAACTAGTCTGTGGAAGAAGATTCTCCTTCAACTTCCGAATCCAGTCACTAGGATTCACAGCAATGTTATAGCTCAACCAAAAAAACGCGGCCGTCCTAGGAAGGGTCAGTCAAAGGTGATTGCTCCTCCAACAATTTTCTATCAGACAAGAGCTAAAACTTCTGCTGATAGAGGAGACAATTCGGGAAGCTTTACTGTTGACATTGCCAAGAAGAATAGCTCGGGTGATTGGAGTTTTAGCACAAAAATTGGTAAAAAGGCTTTTGATCTTGCTCCTTTGTTGCTTGAACAATCTTTAGACGTCCAGCAGCGTCTTTAGGAGGGTGCCGAGGATAGTAAGGACGAGGTTACCCTGATGCGTTTTCAGGAAAAGTTATAACCCCTATTTCAGTTTCTAATCGTTTTCTGTGCTTGAACCCGGGTAGGATGCAAGCTGGGTAGGCGGTTGTTTTGAGCGGCTTCTTTTGTTTTTGTCTTGCTTGGTTTTGTTTTTGCTATTTGTTTTTCTCTTGTAGTTGTATTGGTCTGCGGAAAAGGTCTTTGTTTGAGGACTACTTTCCTGGCTTTGTCCTATTTTTTCTTGTAGAACATTTGCTTAATAAATTTTTAGTTTATCAAATAAAATAAAATCATAGATGACAAATACTTACATCTTTTTTTTGCTGCATTGAATGTTAATGCTATTTACTTGTTTATTGATACTTTTTTTTTTATCTTTTAAGTATAATATAATATTAAATTTTAATTTTTTATTCTCGGTTTATTTTTATAAGGATATTAAGGTTTTCTATTTGAACTTTATTTCCATTTAAGGATATGAATGTCAGAAATAAATATTCTTCATATTTGTAAATTGTTTATTACTATTTTGTCATATTACATTTCATATTTAGTTCATATCTATGATAACATATTTGTCAATAAATTTATAAAAAGTAGAAAAATAAAAATCCGATTAATTCCTGAAGGCCCTAACTAGCCGATTGGCGCCTAACGTTTTTTATAACCTTGCCTCTTTCTAATTTAATATCAGAGGTAGGAGTCCCATTAACAAGGATACCCGATCTCTAAAACAGACTTGCATCCACCTTATCCAATTTGGCCTAAAGCCTGACTTGCCTAGTAACTTGAGACAAAACTCCAACTAACATGGTCATATACATTTTCAAAGTCCACCTTAAATAAGGAGTAATTTGGTCAAATAGCCTCCCTTCTTAATCTTATTTGTGTAATAATCTTTATTTTTTTTACCATATCTTTATGTTTTGCCACCCAAACATACGAAATTATGTTTTTACCCTTTCTTCTCTCTTAACTCTTCATCCTCTTTTATCTTTTCCAACATTTTAACTCTGCATGTTTTTCATCTTTTCCCAACACTGTAACTCTTTATTTCCCTCATTTTTCTCCCAACTCTCTCTTTTCAACTTCTTATTTCTTTATCTTCTCCTACCTCCAACCATTGTGTTCGTCCAACTCGCCACGAAGCCATCATCTTCTTCAAGGTGTTTTTAGGTTTATTCTCCTACTTCTTTCTTCTTGTAGGTCTTGACATGGTGGTTCGGCCATGAAACTTTGTGGGACGACCATGAAACTTGAACGAACGACCATTTTTTCCCTTAATCTTTTAGGTCGGTCCGCCATTTTTTTAGGTCGGCCGATCATTTTGTTTTACCTCAATATTTTAGGTCGACCGACCACTTTTTTTGGCCGGCTTGCCACCTTTTAAGGTCGACCGGCCACCTTTCCGATCATTTTTTTGTTGGCCGACAACCTTTTAAGGTTGACCGGCCACTTTTTCGGCCACTTTTCTCCTTTCAATATTTAAGGCCGACCTGCCAATTTTTGAGGTCGACCGGCCCTTTTTCCAGCCATTTTTTTTCCAGCGGGTCACTTTTTTAGGCTGGCCACTTCCCGACAAGATCATGGTCGTTTGACCAATTTTCTATGGTCAAATGACCAAATATGGTCTTGAAAAATTGGATGAAATTTCAATTTTGAAAATGAGGGGAAAAATTTAAAGAGAAGGCTAGACACCAAACAATTATTAGATAAAGGCTAATGCACCAATAAAATTAGTAAATAAGGCTATTTTCCAAAACGATCCTTAAATAAGATCATCTCTTCTCCGGAATTTTTAAAGGGAAAATAACGTTGACATACCCCGTACTATACGCGTTTAATGGATAAATACTCCAAAGTTTATTCGTAACGAAAATCTACCCCGAATTAACCGTTAGTAACAACTAGCCCCCTTCCATCCAATTTTCTGTCCATTTAAATTTCATTTTTTTAGAAATTCTAAAACTACCCGTAGTGTTACAATCATAAACCCAACTCCAACCTAAATCCAACCATAAATCTCTCTCAAAACCTAAATCTAACCCTAAAAATGGACGGAAAATTAGATGGACGGGGGTTAGTTGTTACTAATGATTAGTTCGATGTAGGTTTTTGTTACGAATAAATTTTGCGTATTTATCCGTTAAACGCGTATAATACGGATATATCAACGTAGTTGACCTATTTTTTTTTAACCATAAACTACTTTTGAAGTAATAAGAACCACATATATTGTTTGCCTACGTCCTGTAGAATTAGATTGAACATCCTGTACCAAACCATCCAACACAACTCTTAATCTTGCAGCCAATTCTTTAGTTAAGATCTTGTAGGAACCTCTTACCAAACTAGATCTAAAATCATCGAAGACTTGAGTACTAACAATTTTCGGGATTAAAGTAACAAAAAAAAATTGAGCCCATGTAAAAAAGAGTTCTGAAGATATCTATGTAGTAATTAAACGCCTTAATAGTTACTCATTGATGTTGCGTCCCACCTCAAGACAAACGTAAGAGCATGTACAATGGAAGGCCCTCGGTGAGGTCCTTATCCTGAGACCCTTGTATTGACTGGACAAAAGTGAGGCCTTAGGGCCTCAGAATAGTGGGTGTTTTGCAATGAGAGGCCCTGAGTGATGGCGTCTTTTGTAGTACTCAACCAGCAGTCTATGAGGTGGTTGTCTTCATCTTTGGTGAATACCCGCGCATCCGGCTGTGGTGCTCGGGGTCGTCGTTGTCGTTGGGAAGGTCCGACAGAGGATGGTCGGGGGACGACTACGTCCGGTAGTTGGTGGTCGGCGTAGTCGTAGTATTGGGGTGGCATCTGGAACCCTTGTCCTTGTGGGTTCATTCCAAATTGTGGCATCATTCTAAATTGTTGCAGGATTTGGAACCCTGGAACCATTTGGAATTGTTGTGGACGGAATTGCCCTAAACAATAAATTAATTAAAAAATTACAATAAATACATTAATTAAACAAATACAATAAATGAATTAAAAAAATACAATAAAATTATTTAAAAAATTCAATAAATACATTATATAAATACAATAAATAAAAAATTAGTTTGCACTTACCTGAGCTCGACCCCGGTTGCAAGTATGCCGTGAAAGCGGAGTTGTCACAAGGCTCCGCTAGAATGTCTTGCAAATTCTGTGCCAGTTCGTCGGCGCTGAATCTGACTTCGTCACCAGCTGAGTGTGCACGGGACTGTAAGAACCGCCCCCGGTCGATCCCGGTCGAACCGGAGGTTTTCGGCGAGAGTTGACTTTTTTGATGGAAAAGTCAACCGATGACTTGGAGAGTCATTCGGGACCTTTCCGGGGCCCAAAAGCTTAGCCGACGTTACTGTTTGCTTAGTTGGGCCGTTTCCTTTCAATCACCTGTAATTTTGGAAAAGTCAACTTTTGGTCCTTTTCGGTCAAACCTTAGTCCTAATTTAATTAATTAAACTTGTGCTGGATTTCTTAAGAGGAGGTGTGGTCCCCACGTGGACAAGTGTCCAATGTGGCTTGGACGAGAAGAAACAAGCTAAGAATGACCTTTATGTCCCCAAGCTTAAACTTAAAGGGGTTTTGACAAGGGAGGGCAAATAGGTAACTACAAGTTGGTCTTTTAAGGGTTTGGAAGCTACAATTTCAGCACAATATCACTTGTTGGCCGAAAATAGGGAGAGAAAAGGAGAGAAGAGAGGCTTAGAAGCTTGAGGAGGAAGAAAGAGAGAAAAGGTTGGATTTTTGGGTTTGATTCTACTCCAAGTTCTTCACCAACACTTGATTCTTCATCTCCTCTTTATTTCCAAGGTGAACATCCCTTCCTTTTTTGGTTTTTGATGACTTGGGTTCATGGGTTTTTGAGGGAAATGATGAACAAGAGTTGGATTTTTGAGTTTTGTTTATGGATGTTGATTTATGGAGTGAAAAGGAGATTGGATGATGTTTTTAATTTGATTTGTGGAAGTTTTGATGACAACCCATGATGGGTGTTGGATTATTGACGAATTTGGAACTATTTTGGAGATTTGGGAAGGTCAAAAATGGAGTTTTGGAGTTATTTTCGTGAAAACCCGAAGCTGGAGGAAGAAGAAGGTGAACAGTACAGACCCGTCACGGATCCGTGACGGGCACCGTGACGGGAGGCGTCACGGCTCCGTGAGGGAGACCGTGACGGTGTCTGTCACGGTTCCGTGAGGAGAACCGTGACGGTTCAGCCCACGGATCCGTGACCCAAACTGTGACAGACCCGGATTGGGCCTCTTTTCGGCCCATTTTCCGTTTTATCCTATGTTGGACTTTCGGGCTAAATTTAGTTGTTTCTCGTTCTTTTTGCAACTAAATTAGTATTGATTCAAGTACTTGTTTTGTGATCCAAGACCTTGGACCCGAGCGTGACGGAAGAGGAGGCACGTGGACACCGAGGAGTGGAGGAGGAAGCTAGCCAGGTCGTCAGCAGCTAGGAGTTGGAGTTGTTTACTTTTGAGGTAGGGAACATAGCGAATACAGATTTAATTACAGAAAGTTACTAGTATGCATGTATGTTAATAATAATAACTGGAAAGGTCCTAGTTTGCATATAGGATGTGATTTACTAGAATAGCCGCTTTCAATTACATTAATAACCAGACGAGTCTTAGTTTGCATGTAGGATGTGATTCACTAGAATAATCGCTTTCAATTCTTGGGAAATTGTCGTGCTGGTAGAATGGCTATGTCAAGCCTTAGGTTGTGTGCTGATTGAAATGCCTGATCTTTGATTGAGATGCATGATGTGTGACTAAATGTCGATAAGATTAAGAATCATGTTATGTTATACTCAGTGAGCATGTTGTGACTATGTGTGGGCAAGTGTGCCGTGTTTGATGTGATGTGAACCTTTGGTTGTGATATGATCGGGTGAGTGATAGATCGATTTGTGTGTTGTGGCGAGTTGGCTCGGTTGGCATGCCGTGGTCGAACTATGGTATTGTGATGCGTGTTATTCTTTTGATGTGTGTTCCAAGAGGGGTTGTGTTCGGTAGAATACCTAAACTGAGAGAGTATGCCAGTGTAGAGTATTGAGGACGAGGATGGTTCAATCTTTGCCCCGATGCTATGTGGTCCGGGAAGGCGTACAACCGAGGTATGTGCCGGTCCGTTATGCGTGAGGCCCCGAGTCTCCATGACGGGAAGACATCCGACTGAATGTATTGCCGGTCAGGTATGTTACCCTGAGTCTCGGTGACGGGAAGATGTCGGTACCGATGCTTTGTGTTCCGATACGATATAAATGGGAAGGGCTGTGATAGCCGGTGATGTTGGGACGGTTGTACTAAATTATGTGTTGTTCTACTGTGTGTGCTGTGCGTGCTGATTGGCTTTGTGCATGGTATTATTTGTGATTTTGATTCTACGAGGGTGATTAGTGGTTGGTACTTGTTCCGTGGGCGTTATTGATAACTATGCTTTGTTAGTATGCCCTAATTGGACGGTTACTCATCGTATTGAACTGATTTTCATAACCTTAACTACTTTTCCTACTGAGCGAAAGCTCTTCCCTTTACCTTGTTGTGTTACAGGTTTTGAGCGGGACTTGGACTAGCGAGATTCTCGGAGCTGGGGAGCTAGTGAGAGTCTTAGCTAGTGTTGTCTAGAGACGTATAGTTTTTACTGATTCTAAACTGTTTACCTTTTCTTGTCGTTGACGAGCTGTGACTCGCATTACTATTCAGAGTGTTAAATTGCTATTTGAGACCCTTTTCATTATTTACTGCTTTTATTATTTATTTTTTCATTCACGTCTCGAGTCCGGTCAAAACCGGATTTGGGGCGTGACAATTTGGTATCAGAGCCTTGTTACATTTTGAAACTATATTTCAAAACCTCGGACCGTACATCAATTAAGTGGGTAGAGTTGGTTCGTTAAGTTACCGTGTGTCGGTCACGCAAGTCGGAGTTTGTCCTACGCGTAGAAACGAGACGGAGTGAGTCTCGGGTTGGTGGTGGTCCGGTCTAAATACAGTGTACCTTGGTGAACATGTGTGGTCGGTGTCATTGTTTGAGTTGAACTGTTTTCCGATTGTGAACTTGGCCGGGCGGTAAAGGTGGAATTACCGAGGCCCGAGCGTGTGACTGAGATAATTTGCTGTGTGCTGTAATTGTGTTTGAGTTCTGTGTGTAGTTGGTGATCGGTTGTCCCGCATAAGCGGATGGTTAGCTTAATTTACAAACGGGTCATGCCCGATTTTCTGCAGAAACTAAAGTGTATGTACCATCACGATTCAACTATAAGGGCCACTGTAGCTGGACGTGAATAGAGGGATGCTAAGTGGTTACAACGTAATTCGGGGACGCCTGAACCGGGTTGTAACGACACGGTGTCAACATGAATGTTATGTTAGAAAGAGGATGCGTTAAGAACTGGAAACTGAGTCCTTGTTGTACATTGTGATTTTGCCTTGTGGTATAAACTGTGGTCTGTGTGACGTTTGTGTGAAGTTGTTGTTGCGTGTGAAACTGTGTGTGACCTCGCTATTTGAGTGTATAATCTATGTGACGCACTAGTGTGCGGACTTCTCTGCTGTGTGCTATTGTGTGACTATACTACTGAGTATATTATTATTATAAGTACTACTGTTGTGGACTGTGTGTGGTGTTAGTTATTCTAAGCGCGTTGTTCTTTTAGAGTTAAGAATCTGACATGGCACCGAGTTACGTTCCGCGAGGTACGAGGAGACGGCCCACTAGAGGCCGAGGACAGCCATCGACTGCTGGGTCGGTAGGGGCTACTAGTGCCCCAGGTGCGCCCGCTGAGGGGCACGAGAGGGCCGAGACAGCCCAGGCGGCAACTCAAGATGAGCTGACCTGCACTGTTCAGGGTTTGGCAGAAGCCTTTGCCTGGAGAGAGGCTGCAACTCCGACACCGGAGGCTGCACCTGCTGCCACTACAACGACTACCGAGGGACATACATAGGTTAACAGCTACACTGCGCAGGTGCTGCGAGACTTCCGCAGGCTAGGCACGCTTGTGTTTACCGGGGAGCCAGACCCCGAGGCAGTTGAGAGGTGGCTGGAGCGGATCACCCGCAACCTGGACACGTCTGGGGTAGTGAGTGGTAGACTCCGAGTTTCTTTCACAGCCTTCCACCTGGAGGGAGAGGCCTACCACTGGTGGCGGCGCGAGCAGGCGCGAGTGGGAGATGACTTTGCGCTGTTCAGACATCGTTTTCTCGAGCAGTATTTCCCACTGGCAGTATTGGACGACAGACGTCAGCAGTTCCTGGAGCTGTGACAGGAGGGACTGTCAATGTCCGAGTACGAGGCGAGGTTCACCTCCTTGGCTCGTTTTGATCAGAAGATGGTACATACTGAGGCTCTCCGGTGCCGACGTTTCGAGGGAGGGCTTCGCCCTGCGATCGCAGACAAGGTCCCCGTTTTGAGGACCCAGGTATTTTCTGACCTAGTGGAGCAGGCCTTGACCGTGGAGCGACGGTTCCATGAGACAACTAGTGCTCGGGAGGTCAGACCGAGATCGAGCAGCTCCCTGAGGCCATCTGAGTCTCGAGACCCGAGGAGGCAGAGGACCTCGGGATCGTTCCAATCGTAGGTACAGTTGAGAGGACCGCGGTAGGTCGGAGCAGTGGCTTCTATTGGTCCTTCCATGCTAGGGCGCACTTGCTATCGATGTGGGCATTCATGCCACATGGCTCGGGATTGTCCGATGAGCGGCGGACCAATAGACCGTCCGGCTGGTATACCTGAGGAGAGGTCGAGTGCCGGGCCACCACTGTGTCATCGATGTGGCCAGCCAGGACACTTCGCTTACAGGTGCCCCGATGAGTTTTTGGTGTAGTCAGCTCCACGACCACAACAGTCGCAGACTGGACAGTCGCCACGGTTCCAACAGCGTCAGGCTCAGGCAGGCAGCGAGCGCGTCAGCGCCGAGGCAAAGAGCTGCGCAACAGGTGGCACTTCAACCACCTTCGAGAGGCGGACCCCCGGTACAGTAGGGTCGGGTGTATGCTGTCTCCGACTCCAGGGATGAGGGACGTCACGCCGGCCATGAGGCTGCACAGGGTACGTGCTTGCTTTATAATTCGTGGACATCTTTCTTGTTTGATACTAGAGCATCTCATTCTTTCATCTCTTCTTCTTTTGCTCGTGTGTTGGGGTTAAGGGTGGAATTTCTGAGTAGACCTTTATGTCTTGACACCCCTGTTACGGGAGAGGTAGTTTTGAGTACTGTTTGTCAGGCTTGTGAGATCCGAGTTACGGATTGCCCGTTTTATGGCGATTTGCTTGTACTGGACATGACGACGTTCGACGTGATTCTGGGGATGGACTGGATGACGAGGTATCGGGCGTCGATCGACTGTTATCGTCGATAGGTGACCATAGTATCGGGCGACACGGTCGTTACTTGTGTCTTGGGCAGCAGGAGCGGAGTACTCCTGTCTGCGTTGACCGTGGAAGGTGAGACGGAGACCGTGCTGAGTAGAGAGTTACCGAGAGTGGTATGCGAGTTCCCGGAGGTCTTTCTGGAGGAGCTGTAAGGATTACCACCGGCGCGCGAGGTGGAGTTTAGGATCGACTTGATCTCGGGTACGACGCCGATCTCTATGGTCCCGTATCGGTTTGCACCAGCCAAGTTGGTCGAGCTGAAGCGACAAATCGAGGAGCTTCGGGAGAAGGGTTTCATCCGACCGAGTGCTTCGTCGTGGGGAGCACCCTCCCTCTTCGTGAAGAAGAAGGGTGGAGCGTTGAGGATGTGCATTGATTACCGGAAGTTGAACTAGGTTACAGTGAAGAACCGTTATCAGATGCCGAGGATCGATGATCTGTTTGATCAGCTGAGAGGAGCAAAGTGCTTCTCGGAGATTGATCTTCGATCAGGGTATTATCAGTTGAGGGTTCGGGATGAGGATGTGGAGAAGACCGCATTTCGGACTCGGTATGGTCACTACGAGTTCATGGTGATGCCGTTCGGGTTGACGAACGCACCTGCAGCGTTCATGGACTTGATGAACAATATCTTCCGACCCTACCTGGATTAGTTCATCGTGGTGTTCGTAGACGACATTCTGATTTATTAGCCTAGTGAGGAGGCGCACGTGGAGCATTTGAGGACAGTGTTGACATTGTTGCGTACTCACCAGTTGTACGCCAACCTGGAGAAGCGTGAGTTCTGGCTCGCCGAGGTGAAGTTCCTCGGGCATGTCGTGTCTCGAGAGGGTATACTCGTCGATCCAGCGAAGATCGACGCGGTCTCGAAGTGGGCACGGCCCAAGAGTGTCTTCGAGATCCGCAGCTTCCTAGGCTTGGCAGGGTACTATAGACGGTTCGTCCAGGACTTCTCACGTCTGGCTGCGCCGATGACTGCCTTGACCCGCAAGAGAGCGGAGTTTGTGTGGACTGATGAGTGTGAGTACTCCTTTTCCGATCTGAAGGCTCATTTGACCACCGCGCCCGTGTTGATAGTGCTGGAGCGCGGGATCGGTTATGATGTGTATTGTGATGCATCCGGTGAGGGACTGGGGTGTGTGTTGATATAGTCTGGGAAGGTAGTTGCTTATGCCTCGAGACAGTTGAAGATACATGAGCGCAACTACCCGACCCACGAACTAGAGTTGGTAGTAGTTGTCTTTGCGCTGAAGAGCTGGCGGCACTACTTGTATGGAGAGCGATTTCGGGTGTTTTCGGATAACAAGAGCCTCAAGTACATCTTCTCCCAGCGCGACTTGAACATGCGCCAGAGGCGATGGATGGAGTTACTGGAGTAGTACGAATTCGAGCTACTCTACCACTCGGGCAAGGCGAACGTCATCGTCGATGCCCTGAGTAGGAATACGACTCACATCCTTGCTAGTATATCTGTCCGAGAGTGGGACATGATGGAGGAGTTGAGCACATTTCGGCTCGAGCTCGATGGGATCACCAGTGGCGTGGCCATGTGTTCGTTGGTGGCGCAGCCCACACTAGTTGCCCTTGTGCTGGAGGCACAGGCCGGGGATGCCGAGGTGGCAGAGATCCGGGAGAGGATTATAAGCGGTGTTGACACCGAGGGCTGGGTGCAGGGTACCGATCTGGGTATGCGATACCGAGGAGGGATGTTCGTGCCGCGTGGTTGTAGGGATGATATGTTGAGAGAGTCTCATCACTCCCGTCTTACTGTGGACCCGGGTGGCACCAAGATGTATCGAGACATCAGACGGCAGTTCTGGTGGAGTGGGATGCGTAGGGTAGTTGCAGAGTTTGTTGCGAGATGCCTCACTTGTCAGCAAGTGAAGGCCGAGCATCAGCATCCCGTTGGCTTGCTACAACCGTTACCGATCGTAGAGTGGAAGTGGGAGCACGTTACGATGGGCTTCGTGAGTGGATTGCAGAGGTCGCTGAGAGGGCCGACCCAGTTTGGGTGGTGGTCGACCGACTGAACAAGTCGGCACACTTCTTGGCCATGAGGATAACGGATACAATTGACACGTTGAGCCGTTTGTATGTTCGGGAGATCATCCGTCTTCACGGAGTCCTGGTGTCGATTGTGTCCGACAGAGATCCGCGTTTCACCCCCAGATTTTGGGAGAGTTTGAAAAGAGAGTTGTGGACCGAGGTATTTCTTAGTACAACGTATCACCTACAGACCGATGGTCAGTCAGAGCGCACTATCCAGATACTGGAGGATATGTTGCGTGCATGTGTGTTGGACTTCCGAGGGTCATGGGAGGACCACTTACCATTAGCGGAGTTTTCCTAGAACAACAGCTTCCGGGCTAGTATTAGGATGGCACCGTTTGAGGCGTAGTATGGTGGGCCATGCAGATCGCCCGTGTGTTGGGCAGAGGTGGGAGACCAGAGTCTACTTGGTCTGGAGCTTGTTCAGGAGACGACCGAGAAGGTCGCACTGATTCGGGATCGGTTTAGGACCGCACAGAGTCGTCAGAAGAGGTATGCAGATAGATGGCGCAGGCCTCTTGAGTTCTCGTCGGTGATCATGTGTTTCTGAGGGTGAGCCCGAAGAAGGGCCTATTGCGGTTCAATCGTGGCAGAGGCAAGTTGGCCCCGCGGTTTATCGGACCTTTCGAGATCTTGAGCAGAGTTGGAGCTGTTGCCTATCGCCTTGCATTGCCACCGCAGCTCGGGAACGTTCATAACGTCTTCCATGTATCCCAGCTGCGGAAGTACAATGCGGACCCCTCCCACGTGATTGAGTGGACGGACATCGAGGTAGCCGAGGATGGTTCGTATGAGGAGCAACCAGTCAAGATTCTGGATAGGCGAGAGAAGGCCTTGCGTGGCAGGACTCTCCCACTAGTACGTGTGCAGTGGAAGCATCACGGAGCAGAGTCGACCTGGGAGCGCGAGGATGAGGTTCGTGCGAAGTACCCCAGCCTGTTCGACCCTTAAGGTACGTTTGTTTTAAATTTCGAGGACAAAATTCTTTTAAGGGGGGTAGATTGTAAGAACCGTCCCCGATCGATCCCGGTCGAACCGGAGGTTTTCGGCGAAAGTTGATTTTTTGCCGGAAAAATCAACCGACGACTCCGGGAGTCATTCGGGACCTTTCCGGGGCCCATAAAGCTTAGTAGTCCTTACGATTAGCTTAGTTGGGCCATTTCCTTTCAATTGACTGTAATATTGGGAAAAGTCAACCCGAACCTTTTATCGGTCAAATGCGGTCCGATTAGGAACTAAATTCGATTATTTAATTGAGCTGGAATTATTTAAGCTTGGAGTGGTCCCCACATGGACATGTGTCCATGTTTGCTTGGAAGGGAAGAAATGGATGTGTTTTGACCCTTATGCCCTTATTGGTTGCACTTGAGAAGAGAGGGGACAAAGGGGTACTTTGGGGTTTATTTCCTAAGGATTTAAGACACCTAATTGGAGCATTTTCTCTCATTTTTGATAGATGCCTGAATTTACCAAGAGTGAGAGTGTGTGTCTTCCATGGAAGCTTGAGGAAGAAGAAAGGGAAAAAGAAGGGACTTTTGCTCATCTATACATCAAAGCTTCATAAAAACCACATTTTCTTCATTTACTCTTCACTTATAAGGTATCTATCTAATCCATTTTCATTTTGGGTTGATGTTGATTCATGGGTTTGGGAGAGAAATGCTAGGAAATGATGAAGTTGGAGGATGATTGATGTTAGATGATGATTTTGTGGATGGAAGTGAAGTTTGTTGATGAGAAATCAATTGATTTGAGTGGTTTTGATGATACCCATTGAGGGTGTTGAAGGATTGGAGGTTTTTGGGTCTGTGTTGAAGTTCTAAGAGTTAATCAATGGAGGTTTGATGCTAAAATTTGTGGAAAACGAAGATGGGGAAGAAGAAGGAGACCTGCCCAGATCTGACACGGAACGAGGCACGGAGAGTGCTTGGTTCCGGCCCCCTGAGCGGCAAGGACCGGGCCAGGTTCCGGCACGGAAAGCCGCACGGACCGGGCCAGGTTCCGCGCCGGTGTGCCGCACGTTCCATATCTGGTTCCGGGCCGGTTTGTGGCGCGTTCCGTATCTGGTTTTGGGCCGGTCTGTGGCACGGGCCAGGTCGGGTGCTGGGCCGGTGTGCTGCACGGTCCGGGTCGGTTACCGGGCCTTTGGGCTAGCCGGATTGGGCCTCATTTTGGCCTAATTTCCCTATTTTCCTATGTTGGACTTCAGGCTTAATTTAGTTGTTTCTCATTCTTATTGCAACTGAATTAGTACTAATTCGAGTACTTGTTTTGTAATCCAAGACTTTGGACCCGAACGTGACGGGAGAGGAGACGGTTGGATCTCGTGAAGTGGAGGAGGAAGCTAGCTAGGTCGTCAGCAGCTAGGAGTTGAGAGTTGCTTACTTTCGAGGTAAGGAACGTAGCGAATACCGGTTGAATTACGGAAAGTTACTAGTATGCCTTTAAAATAATAATAATAATAACCGTAAAGGTCCTAGTGTGCATATAGGACGTGATTCACTAGAATAACCGCTTTCAATTACATTAATACCCGGAAGAGTCTTAGTGTGCAAATAGGATGTGATTCACTAGAATAATCGATTTCATTTCTTGGGAAATTTCCGTGCTGGTAGAATGGTCATGTTGAGCCTTAGGGTTGCTTGTTGATTGTGATGCCATGATCTACGATTGAGACGCATGTTACTTGTTGTAGCTGTTGTTTGAGTCATAATAAGATATACTCGGTGTAGCATGTTGTTGCTATGTGTGGGCAAGTGTGCCATGCGTGATGTGATGTGAACCATTGACTGTGATATGATCGGGTGAGTGATAGACCGATTTGTGTGTTATGGTGAATTGGCTCGGTTGGTATGTCGTGGTTGAGCTATGGTTTTGTGATGCATGTTACTCCCTTGATGCGTGTTCCAAGAGGAGGTGTGTCCGGTATGATACCTACACTGAGAGAGTATGTCGGTGTAGGGTATCGAGGACGAGGATAGTGTGATCATTACCACAATGCTCTGTGGTCCGGGAAGGCGTACGATCGAGGTATCTGCCGGTCGGTGTGCATGAGGCCCCGATTCTACGTGACGGTAAGACGTCCGACTGAGGGATTTCCAGTCTGGGATGTTACCCCGAGTCTACGTGACGGGAAGATGTCGGGACCGATGCTTCGTGTTCCAGTACGATTTAAGTGGGACGGGCTGTGATGGCCGGTGATGTCGGAAACTGCTGTGCTTGTTATGTGTTCGTTCTGCTGTGTGTTGTATGCTTGATGTTTGACTGCGTGCGTTGTTTAAATGTCGTTTGGCCGTGCGAGAGTGTTTAATGTTGATAAACTTATGTGGAGTTCTTTAGGTTTGTGTTTTACTAGTATGCCCTAATTGGACGGTTACTCGTGGTGGTGAACGGATGTTCATAACCTTAACTACTTTTCCTACTGAGCGAAAGCTCACCCCTTTACCTCGTTGTTTTTCAGGTCTTGAGCGGGACTTGTGCTAGCGGGATTCTCTGCGCTTGGTAGCCAGCAAGGGTCTTGTCTAGATTGGTTTTAGAGACGTACAATTTATCTTTTACTGAACTCTTTTACTACGTGATTTTACCGAGCTGTTGACTGTGTGGTTATTTGAAGGTTTAACTTGTTATTTTGAGACCCTTTTTCATTATTAAACTGCTTTTATTATTTACTGTTTTAGTTCACGTCTCGAGTCCGATCAAAACCGGATTAGGGGCGTGACACCGCATACATATGAACTTAAGTGTTCTAAGACCATAAGGAAAACATTATTAGATTTCACCCTCGTTAACCAAACCATGCGTTAATTAGAAGTCATATTTACTTGTACCCGTGGTCGGCTCTTTGTGTGAATCGAAAGTTATGTGTCTTAGGTGGTAGCGTGTACATATTTTACCTTTAAGTACAAACTTTTAAAAAAACATTTACTTTTCTGCTCTTTATTTTTCCTTTCGGGGATGTGGAAGTGACAGCCCATGTCCCTAGGTTTTAGCAAAATACTAGTGAGCCTCTACTCCCTGTGGGATCGACTGGTACTTAACTGTCACATATATTGCTTGATAACCGTGTACTAATGCACATAAAAGAGGGTTTTGACGCATAGTCATCCCCACTCATCACCATATACGGTCAATATACTACACACTTACATTTTTAAGACCAACCCCATCATGAGAAATATCACCAGGGGTTTTTCCCAAAATTAATGAAACGTAAATATGTGTACATGGTTGCGAATGTGATAATGGGTGGGCTTTTGAGAGGAAAAGTTATTAGCGGGTTAGATTTTAAGATTTTCCCTATATAAGTTACAAATTAGCTTTCTGATAAATTTATCAGATGTTATGTAGCTTAGTGATTAAAGAAGTAACATTCATATTGACCTTGATTACAGCTTTGATGTTGTTGTCTGTTAAGGGAGAGTCAAGGTCACCATGTGATTGAAGCTCTAAAAGAACATCAACCAGATCTTTCTCATCTACTTCTCCATTACCGTTTCTTGTCCTCATCGTTCCTTCCCTGTGCTGGTTGATGATGTTCTCAAATATCTCATCGTTTTCATGATGCCCCTTCTCAAGTTTACACGTAGATCCACTGATCACCTCGAGCACTTTCATGGACGAGTACATGTCGGCAAGACAAAACACACAGGCAATCTCTTTTGATTTGGAAATATTGGAAATGAACCTTTCTTGGTCTTTGCATATGTTACCAAATGCGGCCCTTGACGTTATGCCATATGTCAACGAGAAAATCATGTTGCTCAGATTGATTGGTGATCCTAGGCACTTTCATGGACGAGTACATGTCGGCAAGACAAAACACACAGGCAATCTCTTTTGATTTGGAAATATTGGAAATGAACCTTTCTTGGTCTTTGCATATGTTACCAAATGCGGCCCTTGACGTTATGCCATATGTCAACGAGAAAATCATGTTGCTCAGATTGATTGGTGATCCTAGGCATGAAGAGATGGTTGTCATGAGTTTTGATACCTTCTCTTCCCGGATGGACTGGAAAGATTGGACTCGGCTCGAACTGGAAAGAGATGGTTATCATAGGATATGGATCTTCTTTTCTGGATAGGAGATCCTAAAGGTTTCTCAGTAAAAAAAAATGTATAACTTGTTGGATAATCAAAATTTTGCTCCATCTATAAATTTAGACTAAAGCTCTATGGATTACTAGTATCCCTCCCAAAATTCCTGCATTCTGTTGGTTGCCCTGCTTGGAAGCCGTACCTACAAGGTGTTTTCTAGAATAAAGATGGCTACAACTGTCTTTGCAGGGAATACTATTCCTGTATGTGAAAATGGTTTGTAAGATGCCTCACATACCCTACTTCATTATGAAAGATCTTGGAGAGTTTGGTGCTATATAATGGGCTAGAGGGAGTTTCTTGGGCCATTCCAAAATCTAAAAAATTGTTACTCTCTAGTTAGGTAGCTCTGTTCATCTCACAATACAAAGACTATTGGAGAAATATTATACAAATAGCTTGCTGGCATATATGGTTAGCAGTAAATTTAGCTATTTTTGAAAATAATTTCCTATCAGTAGAAGAAATTTTCCAAAAAATTCAAAGCCAATCCTACAATTGGGAATTGGCCAAGTTCAAAACTGATGGTTACTATTTTTCATATAATTCCTGGTTAGTATCTCCTAAGACTTGCTATCATATGAGGACACTATGGCTTGATGCTTTCACTGTTACATTAGGGGAGAGGCATTTTTGCTGCATATGTTGCTGTATAATTCATCTTCGGATGGGTTTTATGCTGGTTGGAGATATATTGGGGTTTGGCACTAGGGCTGTTTCTAAATTTTGCAGCACTAAGAGCCATTGGGTTAGAACATCTTTGTGGTTTTTGGGTAGTTTACTGGTTTGGTCGATTAAGTGTGTCGCAAGCATAGCCGTTGGGGTTTTTTTTTTAAATTTTTGAATCTGCTTTACTTCAGCCGCAAGTCTTGCAGTTTAATACCTGCAAGTTTGTTTTGTAGTTTCAACATTGAGTTGTTTGGTTCATTTACATTTAGAACTACTTGTAATGCGAGGGTTTATCCCTTTTCCAAGTTTTTGATTCGAAAACTTGGGTTATAAAATTTCAAAAACATTGCTGATCAAAACTAAAATATGAGGAGCTTTTTTCGATGAAGGCTAAACCTGGTTGGGGTTATGTGTGTCTGTGAAATTCCCATTTTTTGTATCTGGTTGGTTGTGTATAATTTTTCAAAGAAGTGGTGTGGCTCAAGAAGACTAGGGAAGGCATGTATAGTTGCTCAAATGATATTATGGAGCTTTGGGGGGTTTATTATTAGTGGCTGATACAAAAGTTCAAAGAAGTTCTAGTGGAAATATTAGTGCCTTGGGGCACAAGGAAACTACCTACTGAATTTTGAAGTGCTGAATTATGATTCTCGAGAGATCCCTAGGTATCATGTGCTTGATCTGGTATATTGTTAAGGAAATATCTGCTATAATTGACACTCTTTGAAAAGGATGTTTCCAGTGGACAAAGGCATATTCTTACCTGCTTGTTGATGGATGTGGACAATCTGTTATAATTGCTGATCTTTGGGTTGGGGTTATGGGGAGGGTTTGGGGATGGGATGGGTACCGCTATGAGTTTGGTAAGGTTTCTTCTCATTTGTTTGCCTTGTGTGTGAGTTTTTTTCCTTCTCATATCCCAGTTCCTAGCTCAAGTGTGAGGGTATATCATTGTTAGGTTGAGTTTTCTTTTAGTGTCTGGTTTTACAGATTGTGTTCTTATTTAAAAAGGATGGCTCCTGTGTCCTGCATATCCTTTTTTCCTTTGCAATTTGGAAAATTCTCAATGGAAGATCGCAATTCTGGTGTAGAGATAAAAATCAATTGTTAAACAATGGTTGATGATGTGAAAGTATAGACCTATTGCAGACTTCATCCAACTTTTGTTTTGGCAATCTAATTCTTGATAAAAGCAGTCATTTTTCAAGCTCTAGTATCTATAGCTACATAAACTCGGGCAGCTGTAATTTACAGTGATAAGGGTTTGATCCTGAACAATTCATCTGCAGATTGTTTTTTTAATCCTGAGGGACTTTTGCGCTCTTCTGATAGAAATTCTTGATTTGAACTCGTTGTTTAGTGTATGGAAATTGTGTTGGTAATGGTGTTTTCCTTTACTCTGACTACAAGTAATGTGTGTTTGGGGTTTTAAGTTGTTTCCTTTTGGTAGGATCTAGTTTGAGTTTGTAACAAAAACCTTTTTCAACTCCTCTTTCACCTTAAAAGAGGTTTAATTTAAATTTGTTTTGCTGATAAAAAAAACAAGTATTAATGATACTTCCAGTTTCTCCTGCATAATTGTTGTTTAATTTATATGCTATTTATATTGTAAACCATGTCTTATACATTATATTGGACAAATTGGTGCCCCCTTCAAATGTTTGGGTTTATTTAACTAATATGGGACGAGGTACATTATGGGAATCAAGAACGTTTTCTCGAAACAGTTAAACCGAAGGCCTCAGTCATATCTAAATCTTCTGGCTTCTTCCCATCAGGAAGCTCCCAGTCGAAATGGTAAAGTAACTTTGCGAGCGGTAGCTCAATATTAGGTAGTGCATACGATATTCCAGGGCGCATCCTCCGCCCAGCACCGAACGGGATGAACTGAAAATGCGTCCCCTTGTAATCAACCGAACTATCAAGAAACCTCTCTGGTCAAATTTGTTTGGTTCAGTCCAATACCTTGGGTCTCTTCCCATTGCCCATGCATTTTCAATCAGTCTCGCCTTTGCGGGTATGTTGTATCCGTTGATCACACAATCCTCTCCACATTCCCTTGGAATCAATAAAGGTATTGAAGGGTGTAGCCTTAACGTTTCTTTTATCAGAGCTTTCAAGAACTCAAGTTTGTGCATATCTATATCTGTCACAACTCCATTCTCACCAAAAACTTGTCTTACCTCATCTTGCGCCTTCTTCATTAGCCCAGGATTTTTCATCATTTCTGACATTGCCCACTCTATAATCGTGGATGATGTCTCACACCCAGCAGCAAAAATATCCTACAAGATTATAAATATGGGATCATATGTGTTAGGGTAAGTATTACGATATGACTATAATTGAGCCTTCAACTATCAATTTGAGCTTTTATTTAATTTGGTCCTTTAATATGGTATCAGAGTATGCTACCTCACAGACAAGGTTTCAAACCCCGTTCTTTACAAAAAAAAATAATACTTATTTCTTCACAGTGGATCAAATATGTTCTAAATGGGTCAACCTTTATATCTCTTCTAAGTGAGCTCATCTTCTCTTTTAATAACCATCTTCAAACTTATAAATGGGTTTGTCCGTGAGAACGCATATTAAAATATGACTATAAATTGAACTTTTAGTTGAGTTGGTCTTCTAGTATGTAGTATACGAGGAAAAATCAAATAGAAACCACTCCTTAACGTAAAAACTGTGTGAACCATTCCAAGCCATTCATTTTAAGAATGGATGGATGAGATGCAATTGATTTGTTGACTGCAAAAAAATAGCACTTTTTAGTAAGGGGTAAGAGCTTTTTAGTAAAACCATCATATTTTTTTTTTTACCAATTCACTAATTTAATTTTTCCCGCTTCGTTTGAACTCCGATTGGCTTCAAACTTGCGCCATTAGTTTTTTTTTTCAAGGGCTTTCTATCAAGATCAGTCATGAATATATTTTGAAGCACGAAAAAAAATTATTTTCGGGGTTGATTTATTTAAAAAAAATTAAGTCTGGGTAATTTTTATCAACACTATACACTGGGTTTATCAACACTATACATTGGATTTATCAACACTATACACTGGATTTATCACCTCATTTTCCAGAATCGAACATGATTTTTATCACATCATCACATGTTTTTTGATGAACACTAAGCACTAGTTTTATCAACACTAAACACTATTTAGCACTAGTTTGATACCTCGATATAAAAAATTTATTAGTGAAGATTTATCAACACTTAACATTGTTTTTATCACCCAATATAACTTTTTATTTTCGTGCTTCAAAATATATTCATGACTGATCTTGATTTGAAGCCCTTGGAAAAAGAAAAATATTGGCGCAAGTTTGAAGCTAATCGGAGCTCAAACGAATCAGGAAATATTAAATTAGTGAATTGGTTAAGAAAAAAATGGACACTTGTCCACATGGCACAATGCTTTTACAATTATGCCCTTGCTTGTGTGAGAAAGGAAGAAATGGACGTGAGTTTTGGTAGATTTTGGATGATGATGTGGCATTATGGTGAATGTTGGATCTAAAGGGTGTATGGCTAGGATTGGTTCACACAGTTTTTAGGATAATGAGGGTTTCTATTAGATTTCTCCTCTATAGTATACGATCAACATACTACATACTTCCGTTTTTTAGACCAACCCCATCATGAGAAACATCACCAGGGGGTTAGTCCCCAAATTAATTAAACGTAAATATGTGTACATGTTCTTGAATGTGACGACGGGTGGGCTTTTGAGAGGAAAAGTTATTAACGGATTGGCGTGGCAAAGACGATTTCTGTGGAAAGGTAATATTGCTCGGCGGGTTCTCAATAGGGTGGCATGGTCCTCGGTTTGCAGACCTCGGTCTTCTGGTGGTTTAGGTCTCAGACGCCTGGAACAAGTGAACGTAAGTCTACTTGCCAAATGGTTTTGGCGGTTCGCTAATGAGCAGGATTCTTTTTGGAAAAGATTCATATGTGAGCGTTATGGTTGGACCGTTACTGATTGGGATTTAACAGCTGTGGACAAACCTAACTCGTCTTCTGTTTTCTCCCATATTGTGAACTTGGCATCCAGCCCGTCTTTCTCCTACTTATTTGGAAATCAGAGCTTGCATTGGAAGATTGGTAATGGACATAAAGTTCGTTTTTGGAAAGATGTTTGGCTCGGGGATCAATCTCGAAAGGATCAATTCCCGCGACTATATTCTATATCAACTTCCAAGAATCATTTGATTAGTGAGATTTTTACCCAAGGCATGTGGACCCTGCTTTTTCGTCGAGACTGTTTTGTTTGGAAGGATAGAGAGGCTCGGTTTCTACTCCAGCTCTTGAGTGGTGTCCCCATTCGCGAAGTGTTGGATGATTCTCTGGTTTGGACAAAAGCTGCTCATTTCACTACTAGCACTGTCTATTCTCTTTTGGAAGCACCGAGTCACCCGGCACCTCCTTGGTCCGGTTTTCTGTGGATCAAGGGCTGGCCTCCTAAATATGCTATGCTAGTTTGGCTGATTGTTAATCAGGCGATTCCTTCTATGGTCTTTTTAGAAGGTCGTGGCTGTCGTATATCCCTTTCTGAAATGCTCTGTAAGTCCTGCAAAACAGTTTTTGAAGATTCAGATCACATCTTTCTTCACTGTAAATTTGCATGGACGTTCTGGACTAAAGTTTACAGGTGGTGGGGAATTGTGTTTGTTCAATCTGAAAATACTACATTGGTCTTGTACAGCTGGGATGGCTTATGGCCTAGGAAACTTTGGCTTAAATGGCTGCGTGTTGCTTATATTGCCTTATGGGTCTTATGGTTGAGGAGAAATGCACTGGTGTCTAACATTATTGACCCTGTTGAAGCATCATTTCTGAAGCTACAACACCTATCCTTCAGTTTACTTCGTTCAGCAGGTTTATTACTTTCGGAGACAACCTTTGTGGTTTTGCAAAGAAGCCCGAGATCTTGCTTGGATTAATTATTGGCTTCAGTGTTTTACAGGACAACAGCCTGTTGGTAGATCGTTTTTTCAGATTTCTTAGTCTGGACTATGTCTTTTATTCTGTTTAGTTTTTCTCAGAACGGGTCACTCTGGCCACGTCTCTGCTTTCATTGTACCGACCTTCAGTATAATGAAATCTTCAACTCTCTTATCAAAAAAAAAGTTATTAACGGATTAGATTTTAAGATTTTCCCTATAAGTTATAAATTAGCTTTTTGATAAATTTATCGGATGTTATGTAGCTTAGTGATTACAGAAGTAACATTCATACTAACCATGATTACTGCTTTGATGTTGTTGTCTGTTAAAGGAGAGTCAAGGTCACCATGTGCTTGAAGCTCTAAAAGAACATCAACCAGATCTTTCTCATCTTCTTCTCCATTTCCGTTTCTTGTCCCTGTCTTTCCTTCTCAGTGCAGCTTGATGATGTTCTCTAGTATCTCGTTGTTTTCGCGACACAACTTCACTGAGGTGTAGGTGCATGAGAGGTCCGTGCTTCATGGCCAAGTCTCTGAGGGTGTGGTGGGGAAGTGAGCCTGGTTTGGCAAGCTGGTGCAAGTTGCCTATGATTGGGAGCTTCCGTGGACTTGGAGGGAGATTTGTGGGTTTTGATCTTTTCACTGTTTTGAGGATCATGAACACGAAGAGGAGGAGGATCGGTAAGAAGGAAATGTGAAGCTCCATTGTTGAACCAAGACAAATTGGCAAAGCAAACAGTTTTGGAGGTTTATATGGAAGAGGAAGGCACTATAAGCCCGGTATATATAGGGTTTTTGCCAATACTACATACGAAGTGCTACTTAGGGTTTTTGCCAATACTACATACGAAGTGCTACTCATCAGTCTACGAGGGTGATTGATGGTGGGCTCAAGTTCATTTATTAAGGATGCACGTATTTGATCATTTGACATAT
Source organism: Erodium maritimum (assembly GCA_963921825.1). Classification (NCBI taxonomy): domain Eukaryota; kingdom Viridiplantae; phylum Streptophyta; class Magnoliopsida; order Geraniales; family Geraniaceae; genus Erodium; species Erodium maritimum. Next base: position 81,637,468 of record OY997588.1, on the reverse strand, counting down.
GTTAGTGTCCCGTTTCAAGAAGATATCTCATATCTGTATCAGTTGTTTTTTTTATTACTAAAAGTATCATATATTATTAAGGGTAATTTTCACTTCAATATCCGAACTATTAATTTTTTTTTCACCTCAATACCCTAATTATTTTTAGTGGCACCTCAATACCCTAGAATGCATTTTTTTTCACTTTGATACCGCGCCGTCAATTTGTCATCCATTTTTGGATGAAAAAACTTAAAAAAATCCATAATACAACTCACTAACAATCAAAATTTTAAAAGCATGCCATTGGTTTTCAAAATTTCTTTAAAAAATCAGTTTTTAATGTCACAAAATGCATTCTAGAGTAGTGAGGTGCCACACAAAATGCATTCTAGGGTAGTGAGGTGCCACAAAAAATGCATTCTAGGGTAGTGAGGTGTCACAAAAAATAGTAAGGGTATTGAGGTGAAAAAAGGCATTCTAGGGTTTTGAGGTGCCACTAAAAATAGTTAGGGTTTTGAGGTGAAAAAAATTAATTGTTAGAGTATTGAGGTGAAAATTACCCTATTATTAATTATAAATCAGAATCATTACAATAGGGTCTCAGAAAATCTACTAACAAAAAATATAAAACATAATGATCGTTTTGAATGTTTTGGAAAAAGGTATATAGGCATGCATAATTTTAACTAAGAATATGATAAAACTGACGAGGACTGCTCAAGCTTGTCTATAAATGCTGCTTGATCCTATGGGAATTACTCTTCTCGTCGTGTGAAGTACGACCGAACCTAAACTCATCAGTATCATAAGGAGGATTGGTTTTCAACAGGGATCCATCCCGAGCCAAGTTCCTGAAGCCATGGCCGTCAATCATTCCTGTTGGTGTGGTTATTTTCCAGCCCTCGCTTGATCTTCATGAGGTTAACCTACAATGTCCCTCTTTTGGCCCAACATCACATATGGGACATGCAACGTTCTAGATGGGACAACCATTCATCTATGTGGAACGGGTCGTGCTGCTCCTTGGACGTGCATTGCCCCTGGCACCCCCTACTGTTCCATCGCTAAATGAGGATTAGGTATGGTATGTGAGGTTACAATTGGCCCGCTTCTGCTAGACAATGTGGCGTTAGGTAGAGTATCCGAGGTCAGTGGCTCGAAACCATGGGGTACAATGGTGGTTTTCCCTAATCTGTAGCATAAGACTACTCCATCTTCAAAGGATGGAATTCCATGAGGGAGTTGTTAAACCCCGGGGGTTCTTAGGACTTCTACGTCATATTCCCGAACCGGATGGCCGACCCGGAAATAGTTGAAGCAGAATATGAGGAGTCGATCATAAGTCAGAGTGACCCAAATCGGCTTCCTAAATTATTAGAACCTCATGACTATGGTTCGAAAAAGAGGCCGCTGAACTTTCATCCAGAATCTGACCTTGACAATTTCACCAAATAGAGACTTCATTGGTCACAAGGAACATCCATGCATCCCCCTAAGGCAGCGCCGATGACTTCTCTAGTAGCCTTGGTATGGACCAATGCTAGGAGACCCAGTGCATAAAACCACAACTGAATGCGATTCAGTAAGGGAAGGTCTAGAGCCCTCGTGTCCAGAATATCCCCTAACGACAGCAAGTATTTGTTGAAGCACCAGGGTCCGTTGTTCCACATCCATTCCCGAGCCTTCTAGCAGTTGAAGTAGAACGTATATGTGTCATGTTCGAGGTCCTTTACCACTAATCCTAACACCGATCGTCCCCATATCCCCGTGATCACCTTGAGCATGAAATCCTTGCAAGGTTGTTTTGGGGACAACAACCGCCCAACCATGTCGTATTGCTATCGGGTAATGAAAGTAGGGTCCACTGGCGTGAAAGGCACGAGGACTTTCATAGCCTCCTCTTCGATCATGGAACATGCCTAGAATTTGACCTACAGATTCAGCATAGACGGACCCGAGTCCATAGGAGATCCATCACTTGTAGACACCAAAGGACTCACAGAAACGGGACCTTCTTAAGATATCGTCGAGGGACACTAGGAAGGACGAAAGGAGATGCTTCGACCCCAACGACGTATTCGGCAACGAGCAGGATTGTGACCCCGACTGCATAGTTAGCGGCGAGCATACTGTAAAACTCCTCTATATTTCATCTAGTGATGGCAGGGAATTTTATACTCAATGGAGGCGAGAGATTCTATGAATCTCTCGAGGTAGAGGGAGATGTAGGAGGATGCCTCTTGACGATGAGTTTACGAGTATGCTTACTACAAAAAGCGAACGGGTCCGAGTGTAGGGGCGGGAGCATATGTGGAATGGTGGGATAGTGGCGGTGAGAGAAGGGAAATTAGGGTTTGGGATTGGTGATGCGATAGGTTTTTCCAATTTTGGTGTTGTGACTTGACACAATGGGTTGATTCGGGGGCATCAATGGTGCGACCAAATTCGTAGATGGTGGTGGCGCCATTAGTTCACAGATGAGAGAGCTACATAACTCTTGTTTTTTTTTTGTCCTCAACACCAATAAATAATTAATAATTTGTGAAACTTCGTGAAGAAATTACTTATCAAAATGTATTATACTAATTTAATTATTTCATTTCAGGGAGTTAATTATAGTAACTTAAACAAATACAGTTTTCAAATGTTCCCCCTTTATTAGGGTTTTTTTCTACACTCATCTCGTCTTCTCCTCACCTATTTTCCATTGTGGCACCACTGTCTCTTTTGATGCCCTTTATTTTCGCTCACTATCGACTCCATCGGTCTGTCACCCTCCTCTCTATGCAATGGTGCACTCTAGAAACCAACCGCGACAGCGGCCCGGTTCCCCCATGCTCCCCCAACCTCCCTCGGGGGTAATTGTCGGCCATGTACCATGGACCAAGGGATGTTCTGCTTATTTCTTCGTGCCACTCCCTGAGGAGTCGAGAATGGTAAGACCTAGGCGATTTGATTTGGAAGACTTTCCTGATCAACGATGAACGCCATCAAGAGCCACCTTGGTATGTCTGCTCGGCATTTCCATAACAACCATCTGCCTCTGCGCGATGATCAGCGAATTCTCCATCATTTCTCGGTAGGGTAAGTCTTGGATCAGGGTAGATCCTCAAATCTGAGCCCTAGGCGAGGTTCGACTGGACTAGCTTCAAAGAGTAACATCAACCTCATTCTGTGTTAGGAGGTCCCTTGTTTTAAAAACGACCTTCCAACCGACCGAGGGTCGTGAATACTCTTTTGCCGCTAAGCTTACCCACCGAGAGCGATCCTATAGGTCATCCTAGTGGTACCCAGACTTAGATTGGACCCCTGAGACCAAGATTTTCTCCTTCGGCTTCGTATTCAATTGGTCGTCCGTTTGGTCCCACCATTCTTACCCAACCATGCCATTTAGAGTTGCACGATCATCGTTGAGGATCCTTCCTTGAATACCCACTGGTCCCCTCGGAAAGGTTTGGGATGTCATACGGGTTGTGGGCCCGTATGACAATACCCTAGTCAGTGATGATCTAGGTGACAAGTCGGAGTATCCAATCCCCAACGGTGCCCTCCCCTAGGCGTGACAACTGGTGGGTATTACCCGATCTAAAGAAGGAGAATTCGATTGACCCCCGTTAGGGACAAGCCCCGAGGGGCAGGAAGCAAGGCCTGTGAAACGGCCTCGTCAGGCCATATGAGGCTGTTAGGGGCCCATAGGGTGATACAAAGGAGACGTACCCCATCGCCCAGGTTTAGAATTCGTCCGATCCCTAGAGTCATCCTTCTCTTATAAATCTCCTCAACAACCTGGCATCATCCTCACCTCCCCCCCCCCCCCCCCCCCCCCCTCCCTAAAGGGTTTCCATCAAGGGATCAACATAATCATTAGACAACACAGGTCAGGCCGAGTTAAGCCAAGAGAGAATATAGAAGTTTTGTGCGTATTTTCGAAGGAATAGGGAACCTCTCCCCACATATTTACTTTGAATAACCAACCATCGTAGTTATAGGGTTAACATTTCGGACATGTCTAGAGCTATGCCTTACCATTTTCTGGATTCCACTCTGGTTCAGTATCAATTCGTTGTTCAACTCTATTTTTTCCAATAAAATCACCACATTTTACGCTAAAGAAAAAAGAAAGATTCAATTATTATTCATATTAATAAAATTTTATTCCTTGACTAAATAAAATAGAATATTTACCTTCAATTATTTTATATAATATAAAAAGAACAAAAAAAAGATTCAATTACTAATCAGATTAATACATTTTTATCCTGTAACTAAATAGAATAGAATATCCATTGCCTTCAATCATTTTATATAATATTATAGCTTTTCGACAAGGGGAAACCATGGTTCTTAACCTACTTTGAGCTTTGTTCTCGCGATCTTAACTTTGGTTGACTTTTTTTTAGACTTCCCAATTGTAACCTTTATATTTTTTGCACGGACTATCGTTTCCCATCTGAATAAACATTGTCGTTAGTTTTGGTTGGGAAAAGTCCAAAATGACTTCAGCAAAAAAAAAAATGTTTGTCAGTGCAAAATTGGAAAGGTCATAGTTGTGAAGTGCAAAAAAAGGTCAAGCCCTACTTTAGGTTATTGACTTTTGTTGAGGGCATTTATGTCTTTTCCCATCCAAAACTAACCTCCTTATTAATTTTGACGACAAACGATAGTTCGTGCAAAAACTGAAAAGGTGGTAGTTGGGAAATGCAACAAAAGGTAAACCCAGGTTAGGATCACGAAAACAAAGGTCAAAATAGGTTAGAAACCATGGTTTTCCCTTTCGACAAAAACATTGTACCCAAATTAATAGGTACCATTAGTTCATTTAAAAACAAAGATTTCATTGAATTAATTTCTAGTACAGAGAATAAATTCAATTCAAGATTTTTTCTTGTCATAATGTATGAGTTTTATTGAATCAGAATAAGGAGATCATAATGATCATACATAGTTGAAATAAATTAAAAAGGATAAAGGTAAAGTTTTGATGACGGTCAAAACACTGATCTTATAACAGCAGACCTGATACTATCAGGGAATAAAGTAGGACATTATTCCCTATTCGCACAAGGTGCCCCCTGATTGTCCCGCGTCTCCTGGCCAACTCCAACTTCCTCCTCTACTACCAATTACTGGTTTTGGAGTGGTCTTCATGGGTGCAGACGTAGAAGATAAGGATGACCATTGTGAACAAGGTACCCGTTCAGAGGAGCCCCCCTAGTCGAAGTAGGGTGCCCCTCACAAATCTCGGACGTCCGATAGGGTATGGTTTACTCCTAAGACCTCTTAATAGGTAATGCAGTAGCGGATCAACCAATCGGATCCGTTTGGACATGTGATTATGATCGTGCATGGCTGCAGCAGTAGGGAGCCATTGGATGGTCGACGTAGACTATATAGTGTCAAGTTGTTTCTAGAATGGCGTTAGTGCACAAGAGGCAGTCATGGATAGGAGATTCTTTATCGATGGTCATCTATATTAGTTGGGAAGAGGTGACGTCGTGAGGTGATGACGGGGCCGTCGCCCGAGAGTCGGACACATGATCCCTATTATGTCAGTCGGACCATGAGAGGACGACGAGTAGCATGGCGAGGGGCGAGAGGCGTCAACAATAGTGGTGGTGACGACGTCTAGATAACTAAGATGCGACTGAATTTAGAAGTGAGGAGGCGGAAATGAAAAGAGATAAAAGAGAAAATTTTGAAACCCCTAAGCCGAGTTTTGTTATTCTCTCGTTGCCTTGCCACTTCACTTCAGTTTAGATCAGGACCGGAAATGAAAAGAGATAAAAGAGAAAATTTTGAAACCCCTAAGCCGAGTTTTGTTATTCTCTTGTTGCCTTTCCACTTCACTTCAGTCTAGATCAGGACCGTTTAAACTACTTCTTTTTTTTTAGTGAAAGCTGGAATATTATAACTTCTTAAAATCGATTACATTGATGTGCCTCGAGGAACAAGCTCCTCGGCCACAAAAGGTCAGTATGAATGAACAATGGTTCACTGAGCCTTTTAATACCACAACGGTCACAGACGGTATTTTGATGCCCCACGGGCAAAGACATAATACGAAGGGGGGGGGGGGGGGGGGGGGAACAGGGTACCGGAACTCTAAGAGCTCAACAGTGGTGCTGGTGGGAGGTAAAGAATCGTCTGGGGACCCCTCCCAGAGCCAGTCCCTGATGCTTAGGTCGTATATCATACCTCCCGTTGGGGCATCTTCCCCGCTTGTAACTTGTCGTCCTACATAGGAGCTGAAGCCACCCTTTTCAGCGCTCCATCAGTTGCGCTCCCATGGGTCACGGGCGATGGAACTTCAACATCTCGCGCCCCCGGATGTGCATGTCCTCCACATCCAAACCCCCACGCTGTTGGAGTAGGGGATCAACAACCGAAACAACAGAGGGCTTATCAGCACCCGACTCCTGTTGAATCTTTCTGTGTACAAAATCCGGAAGGATTGAGGCGGACCACCCAAGGAGGCTTATCGCGGGTGGCCGCCTGGTGTTTGAAGCAAGGAAGAGGGGTCCCGAATTAGGTCTCGGCTCCAATGTCACGCGGGCACCCCGTCCTTTAGACAACCATGCGTTAGGTCTCTGATCCAATCTCGGCCGGTGTTGCGCCGTCTTCTAGATTCCCCTTTATGTCAGCACCATCTCTCTGTTCCCCAGGTGAGGTCTGCCCCATACAACCCAGCGAGGACGGTTATACCTCCCGCCTGGTCCCACGCCTGGGCCCAGGAACACCCCCAGCGTAGGATAACCATACCCAAACCTGTCTCTGTGCCTGACCTCGCCGAGTAAACGTGGACGGAGCCTCCACCGTCCTCTTCCTCCACCCATAAGCGTAATGGAACATGCACCGAGACTAGACCTGTACCGTCGTGGACATGGAGGACGCCGAGCACACCGTGAAATCCCGAGCAATCCCCCACCCAGGTTTCGGGGGGGAGCAAACCTCGGAAACCTAGACCTAACTTCGTCCCCCTAGGCTTCAGATTAAAGTCGTAGTTAGCCAAGGCAGGTGGTCTAGTATTCCGGCAGGGCGGGACCACCCCGTAGCTGGGAGAAGAAGGCATCCAGGGGCGACGTTTTAGGTCACCCTGACGCGGAACAGAATCTGACGCCGACAAGACCTTAGGAGGATAACGCCGCCTCAAGGCAAGAGAGAGAGAGGGAGAAGATGGGGACGAAGGCAGCCCATTCCCACCGATAGTTATCCCCCACACCAGGCGTGGTCTTTAAAGTGTTTCGTAGTAATTTAATTAATTTTTTTATTCCTTGACTAATGATTATTTTTTGTTTATAAATTTATATTATATATTTTATAAATAATAATTATAAATTAGTATATCAATTTTATTTTCCCATTTGAGATCGACAGGCCACGTTAAGTGGTCAGTGGTTGCGCATGTAGAGTTATCACGTGTTTTTTAAGTTTTTTTTTGAAACGAGTAACCGGCAATTTCATTAATGCCAAACGACAATCAAACAGTGTGAGGCGTGACCGCCTCGGGTTCCAGATATTTGTCCAGGCCGACCGTAGCAAGCCCAACGCTCATGGACCCATAAGTTTAGCCCGCACAAATTCGTGGGCAATAACTCAAGACAACCCCCTACCGTCGTTTCAAAGTAACGGGGGGAAACAAACCAAAATCCAAAAACAACAGAAACTAAAAGGTCCCAACAACTAAAACAGGAATAACAAGAAATAAAGATAATTGGTGCTGAAGATGCAGGCTTCCCGGAACCTCCCAGCAGTGGTTGTCCCGGGTCTGTAGGTATAGTCTGGGACCGACTCCACCCACCCCTGCTGGAACTAATCATTCCTCCATCGGAGGCCTCTGAGCCTCCGCTCCAGCAGCTGTTGCCTCCACCACCGCGGGCAGATACCAGGGCTGTGGCGGAACAGTCAGGTCACCCCTGTGCTTCTGTAACCCCGGTGGACAGAGGTACATCGGCCTGCTTCCGGTGTTCAGAGAGTCCGCCAGATAGCCCCGTGGATCTGTCTCCTCTTCATTCCTCATAATTGCATTGAGTCCGGGAGGAGCTCGGATCACCGGCCCAGTCGCAGGAAGGATGTTAGCCAGGAGGTCAGGCTTTGTGGGCCTGGGTGGCGGGTTGGGTGCTCCATAGCCGCCCCCTGCAAGGTAGTGGTTAACCCATCTTTGTTAACCTTAGCCAGAAAATCAGACTTTGAAATGCATGCACTGAGTGATTCCTCGCCCATGGTAATCTCTCTCGATCGGACCTCAGGGTACAGAGGTGGGTCGCTCAGATTCGGGGCCGGCGGGATGCGGCTGTCCATCTCCGGAGGCGTCCCCCATGAGGCGCCAACCCTCGGACAGCTAGGGCTGTCATACTGTTCCCTTCCGGCCGAAAGGGGATGATGGGTATCCGTCGGGCACTATATCGGTCGGGGAAGGTTCCCCAAGCCCCGGTAGTCCTCCCTTGGTATGGGCGAGAGGCCAGTGTACGACGGCCAGAACACCACCGGTCCAGCAGCGTCGCCGGCGACCAGCAACGTCTCGGTGGGCGAAGGCTGGCCCAGCCTGTCCAGCAGATCCGTCAAAGGCAAGCCCGGCTTGTGTTTCAGATCTGTCGTGTGCGGTGGATGCCGAGGGGGGGCAGCGACCAGTCCAGGCAGCATCGGGAGAGCAACGGCGCGACGCGCCTGATGTTGGGCGGAGGTCCCAGTAACCCGACGGGCCTCTGCATGTGAGGGGATCTGGTCGGGGTCGACCCTATCCGTTTCGTGGAGATGGGGGACAGGCAGATCCGACCTCGTCTGATCGGGGATGGGCGTTGTTAGGGGCGAGGGGGCCTGTGACGGCGATGGGGGTCCAGACGAAGAACCCAATAGGATTTTGAGAGAACCTCAAGAAGTTGGGAGAGAGAGCCATCTTTTCTTTTCACAAATAACTTACTAAGTCTTTCGTGTTTTTTAAGTTAAAGTTCGGATGTTTATGTATTTATGGGATTCTGGACTTCAAGGATAAGCACGAGAGAAGATAGCAGTACCAGTACTAATGTTGCGTACAGTACAACAGAAGAAATGATGAACGGGTCAGCCACGCAATACAATAATACAATTCGGTATCCTCACGTATCTTTTTTTCTTCTAGGAATCTGTACGTGTCTTCTTAATCCCTAATCCTTCCAATAAAAAGGACAGGTTATTTTAACATCTACGTGAATGTCTACTTCTTTTAAATCCTACCAGTTATAACTTGTATTGTCCTTGTCAACGTGATCTGATTTTTCCATCAGTGCTCTCAAAACCCTAATCAATACACCTCCGAAGAAAATTACAATCGAAAGAGAGAAGAACAAAGATTAACAAGAAAAAAGATCACACGAACATTAACTAATATCTTCAAACATTTTAATAGTGTCCTTGTCGCCGTACGAAGAGGTGAGTCTCAACATTTTGCAGAGGAACCATTCCCGTGTGGCCTCTGACTTCTTCCGAAAAGAGCGAGATGTGTTGATGTCTTTGAGAGCCCGAAGGAGCTTATGACGACCATTTCTAACCCTTTTATTCTTTCATTTGGGACGGGAAGGGCTCGAAACCGGGACGACAGAAGGGGAGGCGATGTCGGCAATGAAGGACGAGAATTTCTGAGGCTCGGGACAGTGTGCCGGAGGCTCGGGAGCTACAGAGAAAGAGCTGGGCTTTGGGACGTGGTCCAAAGCAGGGCCCAACGATGAGGTAGACCAACCCAGAGCCATAGAGGGCAGGCCCGGGGCAGATGAGAGCTGGCCCAAGGAGCCAGGACCGAGGCTCTGATTTCCTAGCCCAAGCGGCAACTCAGGACCCGAAGCATTTCGAGTAAAGGTGATGGCACGTTCACGAGAGGCATTGGGACGCACAATATTTAGAACCGAAGGGTCGAGAGCCTCGGGGAACTCCATCGGAGAAGACGAGGAGAATGTATCAGATCTGGGCTCCGATGATGGGTGCCGTACACGGGGAGGCAAGGAGACAGATGCAACAGGGCGATGGTGAAGGGAATTAGCCACCCCAAAGGTCGGTTATTCCGTCTCCAACGTTGCCGGGGAGGGGATTCGTCGTCCAACCGTACATCACCATCTTCATAATCCCCGGGCTCATGCTTATAATCTCCAACATTAAAGTCGACGGGCTCGTTCTCATAGTCGGGGACGAGATGAGGCTTGAGCCCAGCAACCCTAACCATGAAATTGGAGCTCTGAATTTGAAGCTCAATCGTGAGAACACCAAGGTTCCAATTGCGAGAGAAAATGAAAACAAACGCTTGATCCAGAAAATCGAGGGAGGAGGAGCAGGAGTGGACAACGATAATTGTCCCCATAGTTAAAGCAATGTTGCAAATGGAGTCCAAGGACCAACCGGGGATGGGAATTCCAAACAGGGAAACCCATCTGAAGCAACCGCCATCCATAACCAAATTCAGGTCCAGGAAGAAGTAAGAGAAAAGAGGACGGAGCTCGACCCAAACACTCGCTTCCACAGACTTATGGGCCTCGACCGAGGAGAAATATATCAGAAAAGCTCTGTTTCCTAGATCGAAAAGATGGACAAGGACGAGCATCGAGGAAGGGAGGTCGGCCTGAAGAGAGGCCAAAGGGAGATTGTACCTGGAAACTCTGATGACCGAATTGCAGAGCAGGGAAGCCAAGAGAGGATTGGGAGAGACAGAGCAAGCGATGGCCTTCCGAGAGCCAGAGAAGCAAGGAGGAGGAGGAGGCGATGCCGCCTGACCGGAAACAAACATACTTGAAGGAGAGGTGCGAAGAGGGTTCAGGCTGCAGGTTGGATCGAGCGGGAGCAGAGGAACGGATGGCTCCACATTGCGGGCCTCTGCAGAAGTCCACAATGAAGCGTTCTGAACCAAATGAGGAGCGGAAGAGAGCAACAATAGCAGCAGACGCAGAGTCGGGGCTTCCCAGGAAAACAAGCCAAACTTCTTGCCTGAGCTGGAGAAGGTGGCAGGAGGAAGACTCTGTTGACTGGACCAAATTCTTTGAAGATAGCAGCAAGGTTTTTAGAAGAGCAATCCAAAAGGAGATTGCAGACGAAGAGGTAGGTAGGAAGGATGGTAGACGGACGGTTGGAGGCTGAGGGGACTGAGGGCGTAGCGTCAGGAGGTTTCATCTAATTCAAAAACCTAATCTTCTCGTCCATTCATTTGATCTCATCTGCCGCAAGCCCTCGCCCATTCAGTTTCTCAGATTATTCTTTGTCGTTACGCATCTTCAATCTGTTAGTCTTAGTGCCCGTAGTTCAATCCTAAATGTCCAAATCTATATATCATCGTTAGCAATAAAATTAAAGCAGCTTTATATTACTTATGTGTTGGAGTAACATATCGATGTGTGCTCTTATCTATGCCCAAAATGCGAATAGAACCATAGATCGAGATAGATCACATTCGGTGGGTCCCTAGTCAACAAAGCTTCACTAGAAGCGACTAGTATGAAAGATGGCTCTTTATGGCTTATGTTCTGTTAGTCATTGGAATGGGATTCCGGAGTCTGATCATAGATATCATGTGGGACATGATAGTGGACGATCCGCTCTGAGTATGTGCCATAGATCAAGTCATGAACATATTCAGTGTCGTAGCTTGTCATGTATCCTTAGACCAAGGAGTCTTTGTGATCTCTATGTAGTCAACAACTGAGTTTTCCCTGAGCCTAACGTTGTCCGTAACAGGGCTTCCATAATGGCCAGGATTGGCTTGGGGACGGGCTACATGAGTGACACGAAAGACGGCTAAGGGATTTATCCCTCATACTAAGGTATGGGAAATATATCGGTTCTCGGCCGCTTGATCGAGAGTGACTAAAATAATAGCATGGCCATGCACATAATACTGGGTATCACATATTCATTCATCTCACATATCAAGGAACAGTAATTGAGAATAATAATGATGAAGGCTCTATGCCTTATCTCAATCAGGATATCGGAGATAAAATGATAGTGACAAAGACGACGGAAAGGTTAGAATCGACAAGGTCGATTCGTTATGTAGCGTCAGGCAATACTAAAGTCTCGTTAGTTGCCACTTATATAGGATCAAGTAAAATGGGATTATACGTTGACCTATTGACATGCATAAACCTAAGGGTCACACCAGAGGGTGAAACTCATTGACACATTTATGGAGAATGGCCAAAAGGGAGTTGTCTCAGGACATGACCAAAACTAGGTTTTGGGTCATGTGCCCGTAAGTGCATAGGACTTTACGGATCGAGACAAGGCTTGGAGTCTTGGGATTGATCGCGTCGGATAATGTTGGACATTTTCGGTATAGAAGGCTTGGAGGCGATGAGCGAATCATGGGACCTCGTTGGAAATGGCCACGAGTCAAGTCTTGATTAATTAGTACTAAGTAAGCATGACAAGGATTAAGGTGTTGGTGATTCACCACCTAACCCATCTTGTCTAGCCATACTTTGTCCTATTTACACCTTACTTGTCACCATGATTGTCCCATGCCTTTAGTTGGACAAGTATGGAGTTTGTTATATTTAAGTCATCTTTTTTCAACGTAACAAATACAAGAGAAGAATAGGAAACACAACTTCTCCCTCCTCTCCCTTGCAATTTCGGCCAAGGCAAGCTCCCACCTCCAATTTTGTGTTCTTGAGTCCTCAAAGGGAAGAACTACGTGACTTTGATTCCCATGTGGATACGTAGGTGTCTTGGAGACTCAAGGACATCATTCGTTACCCGGTGTTCTTGTTTTGGTAAAAAATAGTGCTGAATTTTTATCTTGTGAATCCATTCTTTGCTAGTTGTTTCATGGTTTTAATCGTGTCTTGGTTTTCATTGATTTTCCGCTGCGAGTTGGTTCATCTCCAACCCTACCTTGAGACCCAACAGTGGTATCAGAGCTGTGCTACCTTCGGGATTCACAAGACGGTGTTGAAAGTTTCGGTTTTGATAACATGTTTTAAATTCTTGTTCTGGGTTTAATGCATGTAAAATGAATTTTTAAATTTTTTTGAAAAAGTTTTGATTTTTCGGGTCTCGGGAACGGGACTCTCGGGGAGCCGAAACCGAGACCGAATGGGGCTCCGTTGGATGGAGCTAGGCCAAGCATGACCATTGGATGGTTGATATGCCAAGGCTAAACCAGTTTGTTAGTTATGATGAGTTTGGAACCGTCATGGCGAACATCAAAATTTTTCGGAATTTGACTATTAATTAAAACTGGAAAATCACATGATGTTTGATAACATGCTTGTTTGATAACACGATGTGTGATGTGATGTTGGCATGGTGTACATAATAGCCTCGAGCTTGTTTTAATTATTTACCGCTTTTCACGGCCTGCGAGCCGTTAGAGTTAGCGTGTAATTATTCTTTCAAGGTGTGTTCGTCGAATCACTTATTTGTAATATTTATTTATTCCCGACCTGCGAGTCATGTATTAAATTGCAATAGTTTGCTCAAGACGAAGAAAGGGCGAAAAGGTCATTTGGTGGCTTTTCGGGTGTTGGCATCAGCTTGGAGTCGGTGGAGCTCAAGAAGCTAGTGGGAGTTAGTTTAGGGGGCTATTATGTGCACATTTATCGTTTTATACTTGGTTTAGTTTATGCATGATTAATTCTATGTGTTTTAGAATTGCATGCTTAACTCTATTTACTGAGCATTTCACCTCACATGCAAAGATAAAATTGGAATTTTAATCCTTGTGTGAGCCCTTAGAATCGTCATTACATTGGATCTAGTTGACGGGTTCGAAGGAAGAATTACATTGGATGTAATTGGAGGCATCATTACATTTAGAATGTAGTTGATGTGCTCATCACATCTAGGATGTACCAAAAGTTTTAAACACAACCGAACAAGTAAAAACGGGTCATGTCCGATACCTCCCAATTATCAACACCTTACTACCTCCCTGTCCTATGAGTGTTGTGCGCCTTAGCGGAGCATCCATGGGAAAGCGGGGTAGTAGCTTTGGATGACAAATGTGGGTGTCGTACGCCTTAGCGGAGCACCTACATAGTGGCGGGTGATAGTTGAAAATTGGTGGACCCGACTACGATTCTCAGCTAGGGTTGAGGTAGGGTATCAGATAGGGTAAGACGTGTACTTAAGTACATACCCTAGCTAAGAGTCACACTGGATGTGATTGGACGAGGTCCTACCTACATAGCTTGATTGAGTGGTGAGCCTTCGTGCAGCTTGATCGATCGAATCAAGGATCTTGGTTTTAGATTCTAAAGGTATAAAATCGATTGTTGGTGTTTAAGCTTGATCTTCATAAAATTTATTCAGTTTACAGATTGAATTTTATCTGTTGTAGATCAAATGTGTAAAGATCTCCCCGGTTAAAATAATTAATATTTAAATTATTATATTGGAACATCGTTGGTTGAAAAAGGGGTTGAATTTTGGTCCAATTTCAAAAGAAAAAGAAAACAAAAAGAAAAAGAAAAAGAAAAGAAAAGAGGGAACAACCCAGACCAGGCCCAGCTCGCTGAGCCCAAGCCGCGCCAGGCCCAATCCAGCCCATTCCCCAAACCCTACACTGTGCATCTTCTTCACTTCATGCACGCCTCCCGAGACACGACCCTCTCTCTCTCAGTTCTCTCGCTCTCTCCCTCTCTCTCTCTCGCACCCGCCGCCGCCCTCACTCATCAACGTGCTCTACGAATCGGACCACGCCGGCCACAGAGAAGGCAGCACGCCGTCGGAAGCCCTCGCTCTGGACATGACCAAGTATGGAGTTTGTTATGCTTAAGTCATCTTTTTTCAACATAAACAAATACAAGACAAGAATATGAAACACAACTTCTCCCTCCTCTCCCTTGCAATTTCGGCCAAGGCAAGCTCCCACCTCCAATTTTGTGTTCTTGAGTCCTCAAAGGGAAGAACTATGTGGCTTTGATTCCCATGTGGATACGTAGGGTTCTTGGAGACTCAAGCACATCATTCGTTACCCAGTGTTCTTGTTTTGGTAAAAAATAGTGCGGAATTTTTCTCTTGTGGATCCATTCTTTGTTAGTTGTTTCATGGTTTTAATCGTGTCTTGGTTTTCATTGATTTTCTGCTGCGAGTTGGTTCATCTCCAACCGTACCTCGAGACCCAACACAATCGATCATAAGAAGCCCTTACATATACATAGACACCGTCGATCCGACATCATCGCCGAGCAGTTCCCCGCCACCGTTAGTTCCATCATCTCCTTCCGGGTAGAATCCGACGTCCTTTCCTTGGATGGGAAGGAGCCTTTCCAGACTGACGCTGAGATCGGTGAAGACGACAAGTTCGACGTCACCGTCCGTAAATCCACAAGCTCTAGGTTCGAAATCTTCTCCCACCGCTCCCACGGGCCTCAATCCGGCGTGTCCTTGACGCCCAGACCCTCCAACCTCACCATTGCCAAGATTTAATTGTCCTGGAACCCCACCCCGAGAGGCTGCACCTTCAACCACACCTATATCTACTCCATGGTCAACAAGAAGAACGCCACCTATGTCAGCCCCGGCCAGTCCCATTTCGGTTTTGACGAGGAGGTCGGAACCGAAGTGTTCGGTCACCCGACAAGAGTGAACGGCACATATCCGACGCCGACCAGAGCCGGAATTTTCTCCTCGGTGATCGGGACATCGCGCGAAGAAGAAGGCAAATGAAGGTGACGCTAGCAAGGACCTGCACATGTTTGTTTGAAGCTCGAGTACGTCATCGGTCTCAGAGGGTGGAATTCACGTGTTCAGGGATGGACAGTACGAAAACGACCTTGCTCACCGTAAAGAAATTCACTTTTTACACTAATCTACAAACCCATTGGTCTCTGGTTTTTATTGTTTTGGTTGTTTCTCGATTTTGTACTACCTTTGGCTATTGTGTGTATTGACTGTTCTTAGATTCTTCTGCTTATTATTGTGTAGGGAGTATAGGTTAGTATATTGACGATAAACAAATTCAAATAAACAAAATAATAAATTGAAATAACAAATAAGAAATAACCTTCACTGAATCAGCTAGCTTACTGATTACGGCTTAGGAAATTCGGGTTTAGTCGAGTCCAGGTACTCCTGTCTCCTTAAGACACTTGACTGCCCCGTATGGGCAGCGGTCTCCCAGGATACAACGACTAACGTCAGCGAACTCAACTCCGTGTAGAGAAATCACCAGGACAAAGGAAGAATGAAAACGTCATTGGGAGAAAAAGAGGTGGTTTTTGATATGTGAAGTGTTTTTGGTATTTGTGATGTGTTTGAAGTGTGTAGAATATGATTTAGGAAGTTGGTATTTATAGGCTCTCTAATAGGGATAAGAAGGTAATTTTATGGGGTAGCTAATCCCATAAAAGCCTCTCATTAAGAGGTCATGGCCAACCAACTACATAAATCATATTTAAAACTATAAAATTTATTTAATACCATAAATCACATTTAAAACAACAAAATCACATTTTAACCACTTTTTTCCAACAAATCTCCCACAAAAATGTGATGGGAATGGAAAAGGAACGAGGGAGCGGTGACTTCTCTAAGTCGATACCTGCATAGGATAGGTAGATGTTCATCCTTGACCCTTCCCTTGTGAAAGTATATTTACTCTGCTGACTGACTAGTAGACGCGATGTCCTTGAACTATTATGTCGTTTGTGCAGATGATCATATACCCCACACAGATACCAACAAACACGGTTTGGTTCTCATTGGTGTGCCAGTTATGGTCATGGACACTGCCTGGTTCTGCAAGAGTTTAAGATGACTAGCCCCATTAGTCACCCTTAAAGCGACCCCACTTCCTCTCACATAGGTGATTCACTTTGCTCAATACTCTTGATGCAGGAATCATTAAAAGCTATGCTTATCCTTCACACGTCACTTGTTTGCATCATAGGAATGGACTCGGGGTTGGACCCCCACAATGACCGTACACAGGTTATGCAATTAGGTTGTCCCATTGAACCTAGATCTTGGGATCTCCAGTCAACTAGGTTGGGTTTTCCTTCACATAACGCCTTTAAATGGGCTTCAATCACATTCCCTTGGATGTCTTTTTCTCAACTAGATCTCAATGTAACATTTCGTTTAGATTGACGGATCCGCGGTGTTATCACGTTTGAGATCAATTGTTATGTCAACTCAAGTTCTGTGTCTTATTAGTAGCTACTAAATTGTACACATATGTCGTAGACACAGATCTTAGTTGATCGGAAATATTCCGTGTAGTGGGACCGACCCCACATTTACAAGTAATTATACAAAAGGTTTTTCCCTTTTCATAATTATCCAAAATTGAAATCATTTAACTTGGTCAAAGTACAAATTAGCTTGATTTGAGAATCCAAATTTAATCGTTCGAACGTGTTTCGCAATGCAAACATAAATCGATTAATTGCTCACCGATCAAACTAATCTTGTCAATAATAAATCGATACGTTCGATTTAACTTGTATCACAGAATTCGAATCGATTAGTTAAGTTTAATCGTTCGTACGTTGAAAGTCGAAAATATTCGTTTTCTTTTTTCAAGTTCGTGTATAGTTTTATTCCAATTAAGACTAAATTGAACATATTCAATTTGTCATTCTTTAATCGGATAACTTCCAGTTGTTGAAAACACGTTTGATTTTCATCTATTCGTACGTGTTCTACAGTTTAGAACCGAATCAGATGTACTTTGCGGATTTTACCGTCTTGACGTGTTTTCCAAGATAACGATTGATCACTTTTAGAAAATGAACCTTCGCCCCCCCCCCCCCCCCTTTTTCCACGATCCGTTGTGAAAATACGTTTTCGAAAAGTAGGAAATCGTTTTGGAATTAATTCCAATTTATATCCTTCTTCCAATTTCGGGAAAGTAAGAAACCGTTTAGGAAATATTCCACTTTGTTTCCCTCTCGAATGTAGAGAAACCCGTTTAGAAATTTTATTCCAAGTTCGTTTCTCTCGTTTTTGAATTCTGTATGAATTCGAATTTTGTTTAAAAATACGTAATTTCCTTGGAAATTAATCTTGAAACAAACGTTAATTTCCCTTACATGGAAATTTATATATATATTTTTCACCATTCGTTGTGGAGAAATATGTTTTTTTTTTCAAAATAGAAAACCGTTTAGGAAATTTAATTCCAAGTTGTTTTCTTCATGAAAAATTAAGAAACACGTTTAGGAATTGAATTCCAAGTTTGTTTGTTTTGGGAAAACGTTTAGGAATTAAAATTCCAAGTTTATTTCCCTCGATCATGAATTCCGTATGAATTCAAAATTTGTTCGAGAATATAATTTCCTCAGAAATTATTCTTGAAGCAAAGAAAACTCCTTTTTTTTCAAATTAGAAAACCGTTTAGGAAAATTATTTCCAATTTGTTTTCTTCTTCAAAAATTAAGAAACACGTTTAGGAATTGAATTCCAAGTTTGTTTCTTTTGGGAAAATGTTTAGGAATTAAAATTCCAAGTTTATTTCCCTCGATCATGAATTCCGTATGAATTCAAAATTTGTTCGAGAATATAATTTCCTCAGAAATTAAACTCTTTTTTTTTTGTCAAATTAGAAAACCGTTTAGGAAAATTATTTCCAATTTGTTTTCTTTTTGAAAAATTAAGAAACACGTTTAGGAATTGAATTCCAAGTTTGTTTCTTTTTGGGAAAACGTTTAGGAATTAAAATTCCATGTTTATTTCCCTCAACCATGAATTCCGTATGAATTCGAAAAATGTTCATACGTGTTCTACGTTTAGAACTGAACCACAATAGTTGATCATCTCCACGTGTTTCCAAGAAACAAGATCGATCAACAAGAAACCGTTTAGGAACTAGTTCCAATTTGTTTCTTGAATCAAGGGAAAACCGTTTAGGAATAATCCAAGTTTCTTTCCCTTGTTTCGAATTCCGTATGAATCCGAAAAAAAAAAGTTTTTTTTTATTGTTTCTGTCCAACCGGTCGGATGACCCGTAATCCGCTCCGGATCCGACTTGACCCGCTAAAGACCCGAAAAAGAGGACCTGGGTCGAAGGACCCGCGTGGCTGGCCCTTAGAGCATGAACAACAGAAAGGACCTTGGTCAGGGAGTGGGAGTGCAGAACTTGTGCTGACTGGACAAAAGTCAGAGAGTGGGAGTGCAGAAAAGTGGGTGTTTTGCAACAGAAAGGACCTTGAGGTCCTGGGAGTGCAGAACAGTGCTGACTGGATTATTATTTGATATTTTCCTGTTTTATTTAATTCGTTATCAGAAACCGTTTAATTTAGTCATAATTTAAACAATTTTGGAAATAAATAATTAATGACAATCAATAATTAATAAATTCAACACGAATATAAATGAACTTCTAATTTTATTCAACCCCTTTTAATACAACAAAAAAAAACAGCTCCAAGAGCACAAACGACTACTCGTCGTCATGGAAACCAGCTCCAAATCGATCCCATAAGTGCTCCATAAGATCTTGTTGTAGTTGATGGTGGATCTCAGGATCTAGGACACTTTGTTGAGCATCCACAAGTCCCTGGTATTCCAATGGCCCTCCGTGGTGCCATCGTTCCGGTGGTGTCCAATTCGGCATTTCTGGAGGTTGCGCCCACAACAACTCCTCCTCCCCATACTCGTACCGGTCGCGCTCTACCTCTACAATCATGTTGTGTAGAATTATGCAAGTGTGCATGATATCAGCCAAAGTGTGTTTGCTCCAACTACGAGCGGGACGGGAGATGATGTGCCACCTTGCTTGAAGTACTCCAAAAGCCCTTTCAATATCTTTCCGAGCACTTTCTTGGCATCTAGCAAACAACTTCTCTTTGGGCTCGAAGGGATGCCGAATAGTCTTCACGAACCGTGCCCATGCTGGGTAAATGCTGTCAACCAAGTAATAAGGTCGGTCGTACCGATGGTCGTTGATCTCGTACTCCATAGCTAGCTCACGGCCGTAGTAAGCGTCTTGGAATAAGTGGTTGTGGTTGAGGACGTTGACGTCGTTGTTCTATCCAGCCATCCTGAAAAATGCATGCCAAATCCATAAATCACGGGACGCTACAACTTCAAGCATAATCGTCTTTTCCCCGTGGTGACCTCCCCGTCCATGGGCTCCTTGGTCTTCGGTTGGGCAGTTCTTCCACTTCCAATGCATACAGTCAAGACTCCCCGCCATTCCGGGAAACCCTCGGTTGTACCCTTCTCGGAGTAAGTGCTCCAAGTCAGCCGGTGTGGGTGTACGCTGATAATCGGCTCCTAATACCTGAATGACGGCCTTGCAAAACTTACGTAAACATTCAAGTATAGTGCTTACCCCCATGCACAGAGTTTCGTCCAATGAATCGGCCGAGGACCCATACGCAAGCATCCGTATAGCGGCGGTGCAGTTCTGTTCCGTTGATAACCCCGGCCGTGAGGTAGCGTTGGGCTTCTATTCGAAGTAGTCGTCGTGAGCCTTCACCGCGTTCATAATCCGTTGGAAAAGTGGTTTGCACATTCGGAACCGGCGCCTGAACATGTCAGGGCCATATAGGGGTTGTTCGTCAAAATAGTTCGCCATCAATTGGATGTGGGCTGCCGAA
Source organism: Erodium maritimum (assembly GCA_963921825.1). Lineage (NCBI taxonomy): Eukaryota > Viridiplantae > Streptophyta > Magnoliopsida > Geraniales > Geraniaceae > Erodium > Erodium maritimum. Next base: position 81,616,982 of record OY997588.1, on the reverse strand, counting down.
CGACCTCTGTTAATCTCTCGGCGCATTGGTTCCCCACGGATGGCCCTCTGGATCCTTGGCATTACTGTCTGCATGTGCCTCTCCATCATCCGCCAGAATCGTCGCTCAACTGGCTGCATTTGGGCTGGCATCTCCTCATATGTCGACAGTTGGGCTGCCATCTCCTCATACGTCGGCATCCGGGAAGCCAGCTCCTCGTACGTCATCTCCTCAGGGTCGGACATAACCTCGTCGTCGGACATTTTCAAAAATAGCGAGTAGGAAGTTAGAATGAAAGAGTGAAAGTAGAGAATGGTTTGACAAAAATGAGGAATGAGGTTGGGTATTTATAGGGTTCATTTTACCTGATTTTTGAATTAAAAAAAAGAGCCGTTGGAGTTGACCGTTGCCAACGGTCGGGACACGTGGCGGCAGCAGACGCTGCCAGCGCAGGCGAGGGCGCGAGGGCGCGTCCAGCGCGCTCGGCCAGCCAGACGGGAGCCGGAGAATGGGGAGCGTGAGCGCGAGAATGGGGAGCGGGACCGCGATTTTTCGCGTCTGCAGCTGACCGGCTAGCGGCCTGCGTTCCCGGCACGCGCGGAGCGGGGAGCGGGCGCGACCCGTTTTGCCTGCTCTTACCCGCGCGCTACCCGGATCGATCCAAGACCTGACACGCGCGCCTCTCTTCTCTGCATGAGTCATCGTCTTTCGCGTGATGGCTTCTTTTAATATATTTTGGGCTTGAATTGGTTCTTGGGCTCAAACAACAGCTGCGGCCCACACGAAACAAAAACAAAAGTAACCCTTTTAGGGTTGTTTTTCTTCTCCAGCCGTAAACCACACACAGCCCTTCGTTTCCATTTTTTTTCGTTTCTTCAACCTCCAGCGAAGCCTTTTTGGATTCAACCTGCAACATGGAGAGAACCAGCAGCGAAATGGAATTTCGATCTCAAACAGTAGCATGACGTTCTTTGCCTCAGAAATCAAAACCCAAGTAAGATCTCCAAAACCTAATTTCAAACTTTTGATTTTCAGAAATGCCCTTTTGATTCTCAAAGAAAAATTCCAGTATCTGGAAAAATGAAGTGAAAAAATATCGCTTTTTGTTCTCCAAAATCATATGAGATTCAAACTTTGAGCTTCAAAAGCCTCATCTTGAAACCCATTTTTTTTTCGAACCAGACTTTGAGAGAAAAAAAAAACAATTTCGAGAATCAGTTTTAAAAGCAATTCTGAAATGAGTTTCGTTTTTCCTTTTCCAATACTAATTCCGGCACAGCAATCTGTCAAAACAGATAGTTAGGAACATAATATCAAACAGAATTATAAAATTTCATTTACAATGGTTTTTGCAGGTACTTCAATTCCAGAAGCAGAAGAACCAGCCAAACTAGGATTTAGAATTCTAGGATTTAGAATTTGTAGAGCTTGTTCATCAAATTATAATCTCTAACATGTTCAATTCAAACTTAGTACACTCTGAAGGATGCTCTGTAGCCAATTTGTAGCAAACAAATTGGTTTCGTTCCTGCTAAGTCTTAAAAGAAACACATTAGAATAGACTACAGATTATAGAAAGTTATTTTTGCTTTTCTGTACGAAGAACCTGTTCTTTATCATGTTAAACTTTGATATGATGAACTCTCTTACCCACCGCCTCTTTGTGCCTCCAATCAAAATCCACATTTGAGAGGACAATACTTCCCCAAACACTAAAGTCTCTTACCCACCGCCTCTTTGTGCCTCGCCAGTGACGGCCACGGCCCTGGCCGTGGTTGTTGCCGGTGAAGGTCTCCTCGTTTCCCTCCCCCCTTTTCTTTCCTTATCCTTACCCTGTTTTCGTTCCCCTCCCTCCCCTCTGTTTTGCTAGAGTTTTGGTGAGCTCGCCCGCCGTTGACCGGAGCCTACCTGCCCGAAGCTCCACCTTGCTTGCTCGCTCGGCTTCAGATCTATTCTCCTTCTCAGTCGGCCTTCTGAAGTTTGTACCGGAGTGTGATGTCGCTACTCGTCGAACTGCCGGGGCTAAGTCGGACTGCTTCTGCTCGTCGTACTGCGTGGGAGCTCTTGCCGAAGTTTTGTTGCTGGGTTACGGGCGCGCAGATCCTGCTCGCCGGAGCCCCGGAGCTCTCTGGTAGTTCATGGCCGTCCTGACTCCCTCACCGGAGCTGCTAGTTTCTCGTCGGGCTCGACTTGGACTCTTTGTCAAAGGCGGCGGTGACCTGGTGTGGTTTGGGTAGGGCTCTACCGGGTCAGGCCTAGGCCTGGGTTTGGATCCGGGCCTGGGCTTGGGCCTGGGTCTGGGCCAGGGTTGGGTCGGTTTGCTGGATTGGGCTGCTCTTGTCGGTTTGTTTCCCTTTTCCGGCCTTGGTGGTCGGCGTTCTTCCCCTTCCTCCTCGTCGGAGCAGTTCGACTGTTCTAGTTGGCTGCTGTTTCAAGGCGTTCGGGCCGGTTTAGGTGTTGGCCTCTTGATATCCCGTCTCCGTTGATTACCTGGAGGCGGTTTGGTGGCGGCTGGAACGCCTCTTTAAAGGTGTCTTTTTCAGATTTGATCGTGGGACGCGCTTCTACATCCTCCCGGCTGTGGATCGTTGTGACTCTGGACTGGGCGCTTCTGCTGGTTCGTTCTCTGGCCCGGTGTCTCTTCCCAAGTCTGGTTGTGGGACGCATTTCTTCTTCCCCCCGGAAGTTGATCGTCGTGGACCTGGTGTTTCACTGAGGCTTACTTGTATTCCCTATCTCCTGCAATAGTTTAGTGTCCGGTTTTTTTGCTTCCTTCCAGTTTGGTGGGAAGGACTCGCTGTTTTAGGGTGGTGGCGCCGATGAGTATTTGTCCTTAGTGCCATTAAGTAGTATACTTGCAGTTTCGATATTAGCATTATATGTTTTGGAAGGTATAACCCTTCGAATTTGTTGCTGTCGTTTGTGGTGCTGGCCACCGACTCGTTAGAGCCCGTCTTTTAGTCTATGTGCCTGATTGATTGTTCTAATGCGACAGGGTGGTTCACTTGCTTTAGCTGTCGGGTGGGTTCTATCAGTATTTTTGTGCTTCATGTTTGAAAAATCCGGGTTTTGACCTTTTTATTCTCCTGTGCTTCATGGTAGGAAAATATGGTCTCTAGACCCTCTTTATTATTCAGGTCTTTTTGGTTGTAAAATCTAGGTTTCTAGACCTTTTTATTGTACTAATTCAGGTTTCCCCTGTGTGGGGCTTCAGGGTCTGCGTACCCTTTCATTGCTTCAGGGTCTGCGTACCCATTCATAACTACCAGTGTTGTAGCCTTTGTTGTGGTCAGTTTTTTTTAGAGAGTCTGTCGCTAGACTCTCTTCGTTGTACTCCTCTTTCTCCTTGTGAGAGGTTTAATTTAAAGTTTTTTTCTGATAAAAAAATAGAGTTGAGTAGCCATAGTCAAAATGTTAGATACCAAACTACTTTATAGTAACCACTGTACCATACGGTCCATACCTATGGCTAGGGGTGTCCAAAATTGGCCCGGAACCCAATTCACCCGGTCAACCCGGCTTACCCGGCCCCAGTGGGTTTGTCCCCATGGGTTACGGGGACGGGCCCGGGTTCAGAAATACCAAACCCGGAGTGAGCGGTCCGGGTTGCAGATTCGTCACATGCTTTCCTACATAACCCGTACCACCCGGATATGGTACAAGTTCAGTGCCTAAAGCTACACTCTTACAGTTTTAATTACTTTTACGTATAAAGATGAAGATTGATTGTTTGAGATTTTGAAGATGATTACCAATTTTGTAATAGAATATGTCATAGTTTTGTGTTGAGTTGAACTCATCTTTTTTAATCATAATCTGTTTTGAGTCAACTTGAACTTTCTGTTTGATGTTTTTAATCCTTGAACATTTGATAAAATTTTAATAGGGTAGAGAGTTTTTTCATAATTAAGAAGTGACCAAATTGAGAGCTTATAAGCACTCTTTGATGACTTTTTAAGGGTACAAGTTCAGTGACTTTTTAACATGCTGCTACTTACGGTTAATGTGATCAATTGTTAACAAATTCGGATGGGTTGGTCCAACCCGGTGAACCGGCCCATAATCCGGACGGGTGGGTTCAAAGGTGTCTTTTCGGGCCTGGTACCGGGAGCGGGTTAAATTTTTTGAACCCGGTCACTACGAGTCGGTTCAAAAAATTAGCCACGGGACGGGGACCCGGCCCATGGACACCCCTACCCATGGCCAAGAGCAAGAGGCTAAATTTAATATACCCTCAAATTTAGTAGTAGGAATAATTTCCTTAGTTCACAAATCTGAATTTGTTCTTATTATTAAGAACTTCTGAAAATTCTTTCAAAAACAACCCTCTAATAATGAGTAAGAAGACTAATATGGGGATGATTAAACTAATATTTTTATAGACCTTCATGTAAGTTTAAGGCTTGTTTGACGTAACATTAAAAAAAAGATCCAAGTCTTTATACAAATAATTTAACATAGTTTTCTGATAAAAAAAAATTAATTTAACACAGTTAGTCTTAAAATATTTGTAGTTGTATGTTGTCGGTGCCAAATCTTTCCATGACGACATGACGTGAAGGATTAATTTTTTATTCTTCTCAAAAGTATTAAATTAAATTGTTGCATGCGTAAACATATATGAAGTCAGATATGTTAAAATCATATTTTATAATAAAAAATCTGCATTTTTTCGTCATCACGAATCGATCGCTAAATATTTTTATCGTATCAAATCATGATATATATATATATATAGCTATCCAGTAAAAACCACCCTTATTGTGCAAACTACGAACTCACCAGGTGCTGACACGTGGCGCGCACAGTGCTGATAGTTTGCGCAGCACGGTGCTAATAGTTTGAGCGCATAGTGCTGATAATTTAGCACAATGCCAAACTATCAGCACTGTGCCCCCAAACTATTAGCACTGTGCGCGGCACGTGTCAGCACCTGGTGAGTTCGTAGTTTGCACAATAAGGCGCGGTGTTTTATATATTTATTGTCCACGTGTCAGCATCAGGTGCGCTCTGCTGACATCACTTTGGGGGGATCCTATGGCTCAGATTGGTTCATAGTTTGCACAATAAGAGGTGGTTTGTACTTGATACCAACCCTATATATATATATATATATATGAGAGCTTTCGGGTACAAACCTTATTTCGGGACAGAAAGTAGAACTAATCTGGACCATTGATTACCAAAATCGGATGACCACCGAATTTCAGGGGGGGGGGGGTTATTGATTACGAAATCAATTAAAAAAATGCATTAATTAAAAAGATATGCACTAAATCTGGGCATTTAATTATACGATCCAATAGCCCAGATTGATAGTTCTACGTTCTGACGATAGATAGAAGTTTGTACCTGATTGTAATCCTATATATATATATGTATGTATTCACACGATACCTATAGTCTATTTTGTTACTTGTTAACGAAATATAAACCTTTAGATCAATTGAAATCAATGGTATATATTAAGAATGACATATAATCGTAATTATCATGATTCATATTTTTTTCCAGTAATTATACGCTGCTGAAGGACATAAAAGTCATGATCAACTCCTTTTGACTAACCCTAGACTCATTTCATTCTCATTTTCACCCAAACCTCACGGCTCCCATTCCTCTCTCTCTCTATCAGCCGCCGCACCCGTGCCCCTCGTTCTGGTGTCTCTCCACCACGAGCTCGGTCCTCGCGCCGCCGCGCTGGCCCTGAGCCGTGTCTCCTTCGCTGCAACCTCGATCCGGTGAGCTCCGTGTTCCTTCCACGCCTTCATTCGCTACCATGTTGGAAATATTTGCTCCACCGTGAATCCCTGCCCCGACCTCAACTCGACGTGAATCCCCGCCCTCCAGCGCCGCTCGTAAATCAACCGAGCTCCATCGTCTTGCAGATCAATCTGCCGTCCGTTTGCAGATCCGGCCGCGACCCAACTCTTGTTTTGAGCAGCTTGCGCCGCCATGAAGACCGGGATAGTGACGTCGTGAAGCCCGCCATCGAGCCGCCGCCGCTGAACCAGAGCAGATCGAGCCGTGCTCCGAGTCCTTTTACACCGTGGCTCGTGCCATACCGTCGTGAGGAAGTCAGGAAGGTCGAACTCGTGTTGATTCCGTGCTTCTCAACAACACCCATAATCTGAGTCAATTTTTTTATTTGATTAGATTTAAAAATTGTTGTCTGATTGTTTTTGGTATATTTTTTGATTTATTTCTGGTATCAGTATTTGGTTATTATGAGTTGTTGTAATTGGTAGTGTAGAATTCTGTAATGTTTAGGGTATACTTCTGTAAAGCTTAATGTATATTTCTATAACATTAAGGTAGAATTTTGTAACCAATAGTTAAGATTTATGTAACATGTATTGTTTAATTCTGTAATGTGTAGTTTATATTATTGTAACGTGTAAATTAGGGTAGATTTTTTTAATATATGTATGAATCTAAAACACGATTTTCGTGTAGATTTCTATAACTGTAGGTGTAGATATCTGTAACATATTATATATAATTATGTTAAATTGTAACATTATTTTTTGTGTACGAACATTGTTACGATTTTACTGTTATATCGAAGATAAAATTTTGTAATGATAAACATGATATTCTGTAACTATATAATAAAACATAAATAAACAATCGAAATTCGAAAATTAAAAATTAATCTAAAAAATCAGATTTTGAAAAAAAAAACAAATCTGCTGTAAAAAAATCAAACGAGAAGAATTTACTAAATTACCCTTTTCTTATTTTTCTATTTTATTTGTAGATAATTGAAGCTGAAAATCTAGAGCCATTGGATATAATTCATCTAACGGTTCATAATAATGTAACAAGTAACAAAACTGACTATGGTAACGCATGAAAGTGCCCCTATATATATATCAACCCTTATTTTGTTACATGTTACACAAATCTAGACCACTGAATTTTAAAATCCAATGATTATAGATTTTTAGCCACAATTATCCATAAATTAAATGTAAAAAACACCAAAAGGGTAGTTTGGTAACTCTATATCCTCTATTTTTTTTACTGCTGATTTTTTTGACTACCCACATATGATTTTTTATTTATTTTTAAATTGAAATTTTAATTCAAAATTTCAATTGTTTCACGGTTTTCATATACGATGTTACACAATTTTAGACCGGATGTTGTATAAAGTTAATGTTGGTGTTCTAAAGTTTGAATTGATGTTCCAACATAAAAATCAATGTTACAGAAATTTAAGACTGATGTTACACAATTTATAACCAAAAATTACAATTTTATAATACAAATATAATAAGTTACATAATAAAACTCAGAAGGTTACAAAAATAAAAACTAAACGTTACATAATTTCATGCTAAATATTACAGAATTTCAAATACATTGTTACGTAATTTGATACCGAAATTTACAACCATAAAATACCTTAAACAACCATAGAATACCTTAAACATGACAGAATGCTACCCTTTGTTACACAACCAAAATCATAAAACTACAAACTATAGTGTTACAAAATACTATACCAAAATTTACAAAACTTACATAATCAGATCCATCGTTACAGAATATTTTACTGTACATTACAAAATCATACACCAAACTTTACATAATCTGAGCCAAACCTGAACCCTAACACTATAAACCCAAACCTTAAAGTTTAACAAAAAACTACCCAATTTAATATTACAGGTTAATACGCTAAAAAATTACACGAACGAACTTTACAAAAACCTACCCTAATAGTCTGAAATTCAACTCCATAACCTAAATTATCACTTAACAATCGATCATAAATAATTAAAAACCAGTTTGTATCTTGGCCGGAGTTCACTTGCAAATGGTTTCTGAACAAACACACACAAATTAATAAACCCTAAAAACCCAGCAACTTTCAGTCATATCCGGCAGGGATTTACCTTGTTGCTCAACTCCGGCAGTAGATTCACGAGCTCGGGACTGAGAGAGAGATAACATGGGGGAGGACGCTGTTGAAGCTCGTCGGCGTTGGAAATCGAAGCAGCTAAGGGCTTCCCAAGCGACCGGAGATCTGGCGACCGGAGAAAAAGCATGAACCTCGCCGGCGACGCTGCAGCTCGGGAAAGACTCGTCACAGGCAGCCCCTTTCCGAACTGGTTTTCTTCGGCAGCGGCATGGCTTCATCACGGCGGAGCTGGAGCGGCATGGATGGTATGGAGAGTGAGTTCAACGTGCCCTGCTCGCCCCTGTGAGTTCAACGTGCTGCCGTGGTCCTATTCATCGGTCTTGTTCGCACCGCCGTGGTTCTGTTCGCCTGTGGTCAACGTGCTCGCACCAGAAGACGCGTAGATACAGCACATCGCGCCGTTGTGGTCCTGTTCGTCGCAACTGATCTTCACGAGTCGACGTCCGACAAGATGAGCAGGGATCGCACCGCCGTGGTCCTGTTCGACGGTCATGATCTTCACGAGTCAACGTCCGGCAAGATGAGCAGGGAGTGGTGTATGGCTTATTGAAACGTGAAAGAGAGGGAGAAGGGGGGGAAGTAGGCGTTGTGTGATCAGAATCAATGTTATTAGGGTTAAGGTAAATTGAAAGTTAAAAAGACATAAATGACCTTAAAAGATGTAAAATTACGATATTAAAATCAAAATTTATTTTATTAACAATTGTATGCCATCTATTTTTTAGCCATTGGATCAATCAAATCTAACGGTTCAAAATTATGTAACAAGTAACAAATTAAGCAAGTGGTAACACTTGAAAGTGTGCCTATATATATATATATATATATATGGGTCGTATGAATAGAATTTTACAAAATAAAAAGGGCAAATAACGATATATGAACCAGGGGAAAAACCAGAATGATACATAGTGTTGCACAAAATAATCGACGGCTACCCCTACAAATAAATTCCTGGTTCCACCTCTGTTGGCCTTCATGTGGTCCTTGGTCTCTTAAAAGTACATGCCTAACCAAATCACGCTCAGTTTGGGCTGCTCTTGTGTTTCGACAACTAAGCTTGTTGACTATTATCGGATGGAATGTGGGAGGTGAAATCGGCTACAAACCACTCTTAACCTAAAAACTAGAGAACCAATCCTAGCCACACACACCTAACATCCAACATTCCACATGATGCCACATCACCACCCCAATTTCACCCAAACTCACGCCAATTTCATCATTTCTCACACAAGCAAGGGCATAATTGTAAAAGCATGGTGCCATGTGGACAAGTGTCCATTTTTTTTCTTCACCAATTCACTAATTTAATATTTCCCGATTCGTTTGAACTCCGATTAGCTTCAAACTTGCGCCAATATTTTTATTTTTTCAAGGGCTTTAAATCAAGATCAATCATGAATATATTTTGAAGCACGAAAATAAAAAGGTATATCGGAGTGATAAAAAAATGTTGAGTGTTGATATATATCTTCACTAATAAATGTTTTATATCGGAGGTATCAAACTAGTGCTAAATATTGATAAAAACATGTACTGAGGTGATAAAAACCATGTTCAATTTTTATAATAAGTGTGATAAACTAATCATGATCAATTTTGGAGAATGGGGTGATAAAACCAGTGTAGAGTGTTGATAAAACCAGTGTAAGGTGTTGATAAAATCAGAGCAAAGTGTTGATAAAAATTAGCCAGATATAATTTCTTTAAAAACCAGCCCCGAAATATAAAAAAATTTCGTGCTTCAAAAAAAGCATGTGATGGGGATGATAAAACACACGTAATTGAATGATAAACCTAGTGTTTAGTGTTGATAAAACTAGTGTTCATAAAAAGCACGCGATGAGGTGAAAAAAACATGATCAGTTTTGGAAAATGAGGTGATAAAACCAGTGTAAAGTGTTGATAAAACCAGTGTAAAAGTGTTGATAAATCCAGAGCAAAGTGTTGATAAAAATTACCCATATTTTTTATAAAAAAAATCAACACCGAAATAATTTTTTTTTCGTGGTTCAAAATATATTCATGACTGATCTTGATTTAAAGCCCTTAAAAAAACAAAACTAATGGCGCAAGTTTGAAGCCAATCAGAGTTCAAACGAAGCGGGAAAAATTAAATTAGTGAATTGATTAAAAAAATTAACATGATAGTTTTACTAAAAAGCCCTTACCACTTATTAAAAAGTGTGTTTTTTTTTGCAGTCAACAAGTCAACTACTCAATTGCATCTCATCCATTCATTCTTAAAATGGATGACTTAGATTGGTTCTCTAGTTTTTAGGTTAAGACATGGTTTGTATTTGATTTTTCCTCTGGAATGTGGTAATGCCTTCTATCGTTCTTAAGTCAATCTTGACTCTGTCTGATGCTGGTCAACATATTCTGTTTTAAACTAAAACGCAGAACGCGCTTCTCTACGTGCGGCTAACCTGAATCGCATCTTGCGATTTAGGCATACCCAGCCAATTACACCGCCGTGGCGTTTGGCAAGGGCAGGACGTGGTGTGACACAGCTGATCAGCGACTGTAGTGTGGCAGGTGATTTCTAGCTGCCGGTGCCTGTGAGTTGGTTTGTTCTCGGAGGCTTCGCGACATCAATCGGAGGTGTGCGTACCGAGTCGAGCCCAGGGACGCTGCTTTCTCAAGGGGCTACTTATCTTTGGAATCAATTCACCGGTGAATCGGTTTTGTCTTCTTTGTTTGATACAGAGATTGAGTCAGCCGGAGTTGTGTACCGAGTCGAGCCCAGAGACAGTGCGTTCTCAAGGGGGCTGCTTATCGCTGAATCAATTAACCGGTGAGTCTGGTTTTATCGCCGGATGCAATTCACCGGTGAGTCTGGGTCTGGTTTTGTATGCTTTGTTTGATACAGAGATTGAACGAGAACAGTGAAATAAAAATGTTGTCATTCTCCTCTTTTTGTTCAGTTTTGATCTCTTCGTATTCAAAGTATTGTAGAATTGTTGATCGATGGTCAGGCACAACAATTGGGGAAGAGAGCCCGGACCGATAAAGTTCGTGATTCAATTCTGAGTGTGCAGGAGGGGTTGATTTCGGAGCCGAAGTTTGCTGCGAAACAAATAGCCAAGTCTGTTGTTTCTCGGCGAACCAGGCAAAAAAATCGGTCTGGCCGGAGATCTGACTAGGTCCTAAAGAAGGTTGAGAAGGATTCGAAGAATTCTATCCTGATCTCTGTTCCGATCTCGGAATCAGCTTCTGATGGGGAAAAGTTTCCTGCGAACAAGGTAACGACCAAGCCGGTAGCTTCAAGGTCTATTCACCGAAACCGGTCGGTGAGGATTGGTAAGTTTCTAGAACAAGAGGATGAGGTGTTTGTAAACAATTTATCATTCGAGTTGTCCGAAGATTGGACTCGAAATATTTTCAGCCCATTTGGTAAGATTGTTTCCATGATCAAACGACCGAGCCGAAATGGTAGGTATTTTGGTTTCATTCGTTTCGAATCAGAAGGAGCAGCGACCAAGGCGATTGAGGTCTTGAATGGTTTTAAAACCAATAGGTATATTCTATTTGTCGCAATGGCTTGGCGTCGACGGACGAAATTGGAGAACATGTCTTTTAGATCTCAGAAGGTTGACTCTATTTCTGGGATTCAGAAACACAGCATTCTTGGGATGGAAGAGCCTGTTTCGCCGGCGAAGCAAATCGCAGAGGGTGAAGTCGTTCTGAGCTCTCCAGAGATCTCCTTGGGAGGAATTATTACCGGTGATTCGCCGTATTTGGGATTGCACGTTGCTGATTCTGAGTCTCAAGCGCTTTCGAATTCTACGGATGGCAGGGATGAGATTGGAAGTAACTTTCTTGCCCTTGATTCTTGTGATCACGATACCGGAGATTGCGATACACATGAAGATGGAGACGAGTTTTTGTGCGCTGAGAATGGATCGGTTGGGCCTACGATTGAGCCTTTAGGTGGGTCTGGGCCTGTTCAAGGCCTTGATCATCCCAATTCAGATCAGTCTGTTTCCAAGTCTCGACAGGCGGTGGCTTCGGCTCATGTTTTAGATTTGATTGAACCTGTTGTTATTGGAGCAACTGTTGACGTGTCAGCGGGTCAACCATCATAACAGGAGGCATCTCCGTGGAAAGATGCCCTCGTCAAATCGAAGCGGGTGAGTCGCCCACCTAAGCATTTAACGGAGTTCTATACCATCTCATGTAAACCAAAGGTTTCTTTGGATCGGGAAAGATGTTCGTCCTGTCTATATTGGGGAATAGGTTGAGCAAGGCCGAAATGGAAACTCTCAAGTCGCAATTTGGTCTCAAGGAACCGATGCATGGACTACAGTTCCTGGTTTGGCTACCAAGAAGAAGGATGCGACGTCTCGTCGTTGACTCTGTGAGGCGAGGATTGCCAGATTTTCTTTTTTAGTTTTTGATCCCTGTTTTCTTTTTGAAAAGGCTTGGCCTTTTGGCTCCCTTTGATGGAGCCTTTTTGTAATCGTTGGTTTCCACCCTGTTTCTTCGTAAATCAGGGCATTATGATTCTTTTTTTGGAATCGGTCTTATTAATAAATTTTCGAGCTTACCAAAAAAACTCTCGAGTATTTTGTTATCCCTTCCTCTTTGTATTTTATTTGCGTCGATTGAATGGTGGAGTTAGGTTTGGTACATCTAATTTGGGTGTCCACTTTTAAACCCCAATATTGCCCTTACAGTTACTCCCCCCCCCCCCCCCCCCCCCCCCCCCCCCCCCCCTAAATTCCAATGTTCAGTTCTTTCTTTTTGTTGTAATGGCAGGAACTCTTTCAATGAATTGGAATCATGCTAAACGTTAATGTACTGTTGTTTGGTGATTTCCTTTCCCCTATTTTTTTTATAAGTGAAGTTTTATTGAGCAAACGTTCTACAAGACAATAGAACAATGAAAGAAAACGATCCTCAAAGAAAGGACATTTTTCCCAGACCAAAACAACCACAAAGGGAAAAACATAAACCAACATCCCCCAAAAATAACCCCCACTACCACCCTTCCACAATCAAAAACAAAAACCAACCACCACAACAGTAACAAAAAAGCCAAAGCAGGAAAACAGCGAAACAAAATAAAACACAGCAAGAAGCCGCCAAATCAAGTTTCCGTCCTCCTTGCTTGCTTCCTACCCGAGATCAACCACCAACCCGAGTCTCTCAACCAATCCTCATAAGTAACTCATTGGCGAAAGGATCCAGAGTTCCAGTAAACACCAAAGGAATGACATTTAACTACAACAACAACCCCATCCACTAACTCCATTACCTAATTAAAAACAACTCCATTACGTTGTTGGGTCTCGAGGTAGGGTAGGAGATGAACCGACTACCAGTGGAATAAAAATAAAACCAAGAGACCATTAAAACCATGAATCAACTACCATAGATTAGAATCATAAGAAACAAAATCAACATTTTCATACCATAACAAGAACACCGGGTAAATAATGATTTGGCTTGAGTTTCCAAAACGGATACGTGTCCACTCGGAAATCAAATCCACGTAGTTCTTCTTATGAGGACTCAAGAACACCAAAGATGGAGAACAAACACCCACTTGACCGAAATTGTAGAGGGAGGTGGGAGTTTTTGTCTTGATATTTTGTGTCTTGTGTTTGTTATGTTGGAAAAGGATGACTTAAACCAATTAAATCCCATCAACATAATAAAAAATAATATAGGACAAGCATGATGTCAAACATGGTGTAAATAGGACAATATGGTGCTAAGTATGGCTAGACAAGATGGGGTTAGGTGGTGAATCACCAACACCTTAATCCTTGTCGTGCTTACCTAGTACTAATTAATCAAGACTTTATTAATTAGTTTCATGGGCCTTGGTTGCATGGGCCTCTTAGAACATAGCCCGTGACCATTCCCAACGAGGTCTCGTGACGCGCTCATCGCCTCTAAGCCTTCCATACCAGAAATGTCCAACATTATCCGACGTGATCAATCCCAAAACTCCAAGTCTTGTCTCGATCTGCAAAGTCCTATTCACTTACGGGCACATGACCCAAAACCCAGTTTTGGTCATTTCCCGAGACAACTCCCTTTTGGCCATTCTCCATAAATGTGTTTATGAGTTTGATCCTCCAATGTGACTCTTAGGTTTATGCATGTCAATAGATCAGCGTATAATCCCATTTTACTTGATCATATATAAAGTGGCAACTTACGATACTTTAGTATTTCCTGACACAGCATAACGAATCGACCATGTCGATTCTAACCTTTCCGTCATTCACATCGTTATCCTTTCATCTCCGATATCCTGGCTGAGATAAGACATAGAGCCGTCATCCTTATTATTCTCAATCAATGTTCCTTGATATGTGAGATGACTGAAATATGATACCCAATATCATGTGCATGGTCATGCTATTTTTTCAGTCACTCTCGATCAAGCAGCTGAGAACCGATATCTTTCCTATAGCTCAGTATGAGGAATAAATCCCTTAGCCGTCTTTCGTGTCACTCATGTAGCCCGTCCCCAAGCCAATCATGGCCGTCATGGAAGCCTTATTATGAACAACGTTAGGCTCAAGTCAAACTCAGTTGTTGACTGCATAACGATCACAAAATCTCCTTGGTCTAAAGATACATGATAAGGTACAACACTGAATATGTTCATGACTTAATATGTCTCACATGATATCTATGATCAGACTCTGGAATCCCACTCCAATGACTAACAGAACGTAAGCCATAAAGATTCATCTTTCATACTAGTCGCTTCTAGTGAAGCTTTGTTGAATAGGGACCCATCGAGTGTGATCTATCTCGATCTATGGTTCTATTCGCATTGCGGGCATAGATCATAACACACATCGATATATTACTTCAACACATAAGTAATATAAAACCACTTTAATTTTATTGCTAATGAAGATATATACATTTAGACATTTATGATTGAACTACAGGCATTAAGACTAACATATGCACCAGTCAGATATGCCACATGACCACATAACCAACACGAACCCAACTCGACCACCAACTCCTAGAGCCCAACCTTTTCCACCACAATAGAACTTCACCTACAGATTTTGGCATTAGGCACACAATCCTCCACCATAAAATTAATATACACCAGATCTCCCAAGAAAATAAACAATGTCACTACAGGTGATCGACTGTCTTAAAGCTGTATTACAAAATGAACAAAGCATACGATTCAAGGGAATGTTCAGGCCTATACTCTCTAAAAAAGTCTATAGTTGGAATAGCACTATGAGGTGCCAACTAAACAGACACTGAATTTTGGAGGAATCCTCTTCACCCAGAGAATAGAAGGTCAAATCATTCCTTGGCACAACTGAACCTGACAAAAGCTTATAAGTAGTTGAAATATAGACGCTTAGATTCAGTGTATATGAAATATTATGGTCCAAATGATCAGTTGTGTGTAGTATGCTCAACATTTTAATCAAACTCAAACAATCCATTCAAAACGTTTATTTAGACATCTTATACATGCTAAAGAATTCAAATAGGGAGGAGAAATCTAATAGAAACTCCTCTTATCCTAAAACCTGTGTGAACCAATCCTAGCCACACACCCTTTAGATCCAACATTCACCATAATGCCACATCATCAACTCAATTCCACCACAAATCACGCCACTTTCATCATCTCTCACACAAGCAAGGGCTTAATTGTAATACCATGGTGTCATGTGGACAAGCGTCCATTTTTTTCTTAACCAATTCACTAATTTAATATTTCCCGATTCGTTTGAACTCCGATTAGCTTCAAACTTGCGCCAATATTTTTCTTTTTCCAAGGGCTTTAAATCAAGATCAGTCATGAATATATTTTGAAGCACGAAACTAAAAAGTTATATTGGGGTGATAAAAACAATGTTTAGTGTTGATAAATTTTCACTAATAAATTTATTATATCAGGTATCAAACTAGTGCTAAATAGTGTTTAGTGTTGATAAAACTAGTGCTTAGTGTTCATAAAAAAACATGTGATGATGTGATAAAAATCATGTTCGATTTTGGAAAATGAGGTGATAAAACTAGTGTTCAGTGTTGATAAACTCAGTGCATAGTGTTGATAAAAATTACCCAGACTTAACTTTTTTTAAAAATCAGCCCCAAAATAAGGGTGATAACCTAGAGTTTAGTGTTGATAAAAAAAACATGTGATGAGATGATAAAAACACATGTAATTTAATGATAAACATAGTGTTTAGTGTTGATAGAACTAGTGCTTATTGTTCATAAAAAAACATGTGATGATGTGATAAAAATCATGTTCGATTTTGAAAAATGAGGTGATAAAACTAGTGTTCAGTGTTGATAAACCCAGTGTATAGGGTTGATAAACTCAGTGTATAGTGTTGATAAAAATTATCCAGACTTAACTTTTTTTTAAAAACCAGCTCCGAAATAATTTTTTTTCCGTGCTTCAAAATATATTCATGACTGATCTTGATAGAAAGCCCTTGAAAAAACAAAAATATTGGCGCAAGTTTGAAGCCAATCGGATTTTAAACGAAGCGGGAAAAATTAAATTTGTGAATTGGTGAAAAAATATATGATAGTTTTACCCAAAAGCCCCTAAAACTTATTAAAAAAGTGCTGTTTTTTTCAGTCAACAAGTCAACCACTCAATTGCATCTCATCCATCCATTTTTAAATTGGATGGCTTGGATTGGTTCACACGGTTTTTACGTTGAGAGGTGGTTTCTATTTGATTTTTCCTCTTCAAATAGGATAGGAAACTCTACCTATCCTCCCAATCGTCTTTTTAGAAAAAGTTATTATTTTTATTATTAATTCAAATAAAAGAGTCAGTCCAAAGACATGGTCTGTAAAGACCGGCTAAATTAAAAGAAGCAAAATATTATTTTTTTATCATCTTGAAACATCAAGGTTTGAAAAAAAAAACAAGTTGAAAATGGTAATCGTTTGCGAAAGAAAAAGAAAAGAACAAGAAAAAAAAAGAGAGAAAGAAAATAAATTTAAAAAAAAAAGGAGAACCGGGTCGGACCAGACCCGACCGGCTAGACCCGGCCCGAGCAGGCCTGCGCTGTCCTTCTCGCTTTGGGCCTTGCGGCCCAATCTGCGTCAAGGCCCATTACAGCCTCGGCCCGCCCTATTTAAAGTCAGAAATTAGGGTGAAACCCTAATTTCTCCTCTCATTCTCTCTCTACCTCCAGCCACCGTCGGAGTTCTCGTCCCGAGCTCCTCGCCGGCGAACTCGACGGATCTGGGACGAAACCGTCCGGATCTCAGGCGAGCTTCACGCCGTGCTCCTCCGCTTTCAGCGCGCCACCACCTCGTCGTTTCCCTCTTCCTACGGTGAGATTCTCACCTTGGGGTTTGGTAGCCGGCGAAGTCCTCGCTGGCGGTCGACCGGTTTCTATACCATTTCATTTCCCGTCCTTTTTTGTTCGAGATCTTTCTGGAACTTGTTGACCGAGGAAGAACAAAAGAAAGTAAAGAAATTAGTTTAAATAAAATAGAAAAAAAGGGAAAATCAGTTTTAAATTGAAAAAGGTTGTTAAATAAAAAGAGAAAGAAATCATATTTGATTTAAGACGGGTTTTGGACTATGAATGGAATTGGAACCACGGGACTAAAAGTGGAACGATGAAGCGGACATCTCGGAAACCGGCCTCGAAACACGTGCCTCAGGAATTGTGTTTCGAAACTCATACCTCGGGATCCGTCCGTGCAACGGGTTCTGAGTTCGGTGCGCGGGGGCTCAAAACCGACTCGTCGTTTAATCTTGCTTTTGGCCCGTTCGAGTTAAAGATCAACTTGCTGTTATTTAGACTGTATCGGTTCTGAGTGTAAGTTTTACATGTTAAAATCAGACTCGGACTTCGCCCGAGAGCTTGGACTTCGCCCGAGGAGACGAGGCTAGCCGGACAGCTGTTGATAGGAGTATTTGTTCGTAGGAAGACCACTAGGTAGGGAAAGTCTAACTACTCGAGTATTTCAATACTAGTATGCCTATTAGGTTAATAAAATCGGAAAGGTCCTAAAATTGCATATAGGATGCGAATAACTAGAATAATCGTCTTTCAATTACTAATAATCGAACGTGTCTAGTATGCATGATTAGGATGGGAATAACTAGTGTAATTCGCTTTCAATACTTGGGAATTAATTTACTGGTAGAGAGGTCGTGATGAGCCCTCGGATTAGTTGTGTGTTAGCTTCACATGCTTTGTTTGCTAGTCATTAACATGATCAAGAGTCTAACGAAACTAGATCGAATTCATGCTTGAATGTCTGAATGTTGAACTTGAATGCTTGAATCATTGGTTGATTGATTGAATGCTTAAATGATTGAATGGTTGATCCAGTATGACTGGTCGTGCCGAGGAGGCACGATCAGGTGATCGATTGACCGGTGGTGAGCAAAGGGGTAAGTGACGGTAAGTGTAATTATGGGTATGAATCCCGTGTGATGTGTATTGATGAACGTGTGTGTCTATATGAAGGGTTATGGACCCTTCATGGTATTGGTTAGTGATTCTGCGGGATATTGGTTATGGACCCTGCGGGACATTGGTTAGTGATTCTACGGGATATTGGTTATGGACCCTGCGGGGCATTGATAGGATGATCATGCGGGATAATAATTGTTTTTGACACGGTATGGTACCTACACCGTTGAGGAGTCCAGTGTAGAATGGGATAATGATTATTGTTGATACGGTATGGTACCTACACCGTTGAGGAGTCCGGTGTAGGATGATAGAATGGTTACTTGAGATTCACCCGAGTGTGTGCGTCCTGCGGGAGCATTACCTTGGTTCCCGATGATCTATGGTCCTTTTGGGGCATTTCCAGGAATCCCGACGATGAGCGTCCTTTGGACAATCCGACATAACACAAGGACTATTGTGGATCGGAGTATGGGATCCGACATGACACAAGAACCTAGTGTTCCAGAGTATTGGGATTGAAGTTGTTAGCGGGATATTCACTTGCTCTCATTTCAATGGTTATCAAATACATGTAGTACTTTCCTTTTGATTTCTCATAATACCGTTATTCTTACGAATCGAGTATTATTTCCTCTTTAGTCTTTTCATAGTATGTTATTGGTTAATGGTATTAACTGCATATTGTGCGACCGTGCTAAAACCCTTTTATTACTAAAATGAGGCTAACCTGTTATGATTTTTCCTACTGAGCGTAAGCTCACCCCTATTTGTTTTATCTGTTGTTTATACATGCGTGGTTGATGAGTAGTTGGCTCGAAGCTCGGGAGCTTCCGGAGAGTCTGGGCTTGTTTAGAGGCGTCTTGGTCATTGTATTGAACCTCATATTTTATTTGCTTATTCAGAGCTTGACTCTTATTACAGTTTCCGAAAACATTTTATCGAGTTATTTGATTGGAATTAAACATTTAGGCTTACTATCGTTGAAAGGTTGCGTTTTATGTTATTATTTTATTCTCAAATCAAGTCACGTCTCGAGTCCGACTCTTCTCTTCGTGAGGAGTGCGATCAAACCTGATCTCAGCAGTACCATGGGGAGGACATGACCAGGGACCCCTCCCGGGTATGGTCGCTGAAACCTGGGGTAGCTATCATTCCTATTGGCGAGGCTGCATTTCAGCCCTCGCCTGATCTTCTTGGGGTTCACCAACCAACCCCTTCTTTATGCCCAGCGTCGAGATGAGACAATTCATGAAGTGTCGATCGACCCACTCAACCAAATCTATATTGTCACGCCCCAATTTCAGTAAACCGAACTCGGGACGCGAACGTTTAAAATAAGAAAGCATTTTGAAAACATTTCCATTAAAACATTTTACAATACCAGTTTAGTTCAACAAAGGATAATTACAACTCAAAATAAACGTCCCACAAGAGGACAAAAAGCGAGGTATCCGTCGCTAGACTAAAAGTAACCCGGACTCCCGCCCCTAGCTCTTCAAGCTTCGGAAGCTCACCTAGTCCGACCTGCGACAAGTACCTGTAGGAAAAGCAGCTAGGGGTGAGCGTTCGCTCACCACCACGGATAACAGACTGACTACGGCATAAATAGCAGACAAAACCGGTAACACCAACAACAAACTCAACCCCGGGGATCACTGTCCCCAACCCAAGCACTCTGACTGACAAACACCCACGGTGTCCTTCCTCGAACGACTCAACACTCAAACACATAAGGTAAACCTGACACAACGATTGACGACCTCTTCTAAGGACTCGAAAGAAACTACGCAACACCAACAAGATCACAAAGGATCGCACACCAAACAAGATCACAAAGGATCGCAAACCAGCTGCTCTGTAACCTCCCTCACGCCCTTTACCGATCATAGACGTGGTCAGGCGGTCGACCTGTCGCATTTCCTCGACACAAAGTCGGATCAGACTGTCAACCTATCACACTCACAACCACCGAACCACACACGCGCGGCCAGGACCCCTTTACTGACAGGCGGGCCCCCTACCTCGTCTGAACGTGCAGACGCGTGTGATCGAGGACCCCCGTTTAATGAAGCGGGCCCACAACCTCAGGTAACCACAATCACAATCACAATCACAGTTCAACAAACAGCAATAACACAGGTTCAACACTCCACAGGCACTCATGGCCACCCAAGATACCAACCCTAAAACGCGGACTCAACAGCCCCACAGGCACTCACGGCCTCCCAAAATACACCAACAGTGACTCCCGGTTCAACGACCCCACGGGCACTCGCGGCCACCCAAAACATCAACAGTAAGACACGGGCTCTCATGGCCACCCAAGACACCAACAATTAAATACGGGCTCTCATGGCCACCCAAGACACCAACAATTAAATACGGGCTCTCATGGCCACCCAAGACACCAACAATTAAATACGGGCTCTCATGGCCACCCAAACTCAACAATAAATAACACGGGCTCTCAAGGCCACCCAAACTCGACGACAATTAACACGGGCTCTCAAGGCCACTCAAACTCAACAACAATTAACGCACAACAACCTCCGGCATAATCGATGCCTCCAACAGTCCTAAGATCACTAGTTTCACAAACAACCTCCGGGCATGGTCATATGCCTCCAGTAGAACAATTATCGCTAAGTTCTCTGATCCTACGACACTACTAAGTGTCACATGCTTTTCCAATGATTACCAAGTTCCCGTAGCATGCTTTTCTAATAAACGCTACAATCTCGCGTCATGCTTTTCTAACATTTAAAATAAACCTATTCAACCCACGACACCCCGGTGTCACATGCAATTCTACTGTTAACTTTCCCTAGTCAGGGACGAGATCCGGCTACTTTTCCCTACCTCAACTGAAGAGCAACCGCTACGCTTCCTAGCTGCTGACGTTCTGGCTCGCTACCTCCGAGCTTCACTTCGATCGAAGCCAGACGCTAAAGAGAACACGAAAGCCCTAGATTAATGACGGTTCCACCGCTAAATTAAAGGTTACGATTAATCCAGTTTAAAACCGACAGTTGTCCTTTAAACTCGAGCGGGCTAAAAGCGGGGTCACGGCGAATCGGGTTTGAGTACCCGAGCACCGAAACCGGTGCATGCGAGGCACGGTCCCAATGCACGAATCCCGAGGTCCGATTCAACGGTCCGCATTTGTTCCTTTTTAACCCAAAAAGCAGTCTATTTTACCCAGAAATCCCGAGTCGTTCCCAATTCCGATTAATAACCCTTTTTCAAAACAGAACGGTTTTTGTTTTAAATCAAATTCCCTTTTATTTCAAATCTGTTTCTGTTCTGATCTTTTGAGCCTAAAATGAATTAAGTTCGGTTTTTGAACAACCGTCCCTAAATCCCGTTTACAAATTTGATTCTCAAAATTCCTCGATTTAAAACCGTTTTTAAAACCGAATTGACTTTAATTCCCTTTTTATTTTAAATCCCCCTTTTTCTTAAATCTGATTTTCGTTTTACAACCCTTTTCTTTCCAAAAAACTTGATTTCGGTTCCAACCAAAACAGATCCAAAAGCCACCTTTTACTCCAATCTGATTTTTGATTCTGTTGGGTCTCGAGGTAGGGTTGGAGATGAACCAACTCGCAGCGGAAAATCAATAAAAACCAAGAGACAATTAGAACCATGAAACAACTAACAAAGAATGGATTAACAAGAGAAAAATTCAGCACTAGTTCTTACCAAAACAAGATCACCGGTTAACGAATGATTGGCTTGAGTCTCCAAGACGCCTACGTATCCACATGGGAATCAAAGCCACGTAGTTCTTCTCTTTGAGGACTCAAGAACACAAAAATGGAGGAGGAAACTAGCCAAACCCGAAATGGCCATGGAAGAGGGAGAGAAAATGTGTTTCCTATTCTTGTCTTGTGTTTGTTATGTTGAAAAAAGATGACTTAAACATAACAAAACCCATACTTGTCCAACTAAAGGCATGGGACAAGTATGGTGTCAAGTAAGGTGTAAATAGGACAAAGTATGGCAAGACAAGATTGGGTTAGGTGGTGAATCACCAACACCTTAATCCTTGTCTTGCTTACTTAGTACTAATTAATCAAGACTTGATTAATTAGTTCCATGGGCCTTGGTTGCATGGGCCTTTCATGGGCCTCTTGGAACATGGCCCGTGACCATTTCCAACGAGGTCCCGTGATTCGCTCATCGCCTCCATGCCTTCCATACCGGAAATGTCCAACATTATCCGACGCGATCAATCCCAAGACTCCAAGCCTTGTCTCGATCCGTAAAGTCCTATTCACTTACGGGCACATGACCCAAAACCCAGTTTTGGTCATGTCCCGAGACAACTCCCTTTTGGCCATTCTCCATAAATGTGTCAATGAGTTTCATCCTCCGGTGTGACCCTTAGGTTTATGCATGTCAATAGATCAACGTAAAATCCCATTTTACTTGATCCTATTTAAGTGGCAACTAACGAGACTTTAGTATTGCCTGACACTACATAACGAATCGACCCTGTCGATTCTAACCTTTCCGTCGTCCCTGTCATTATCCTTTTATCTCCGATATCCTGATTGAGATAAGGCATAGAGCCGTCATCCTTATTATTCTCAATCACCGTTCCTTGATATGTGAGATGACTGAAGATATGATACCCAGTATCATGTGCATGGCCATGCTATTCTTCCAATCACTCTCGATCAAGTGGCCGAGAACCGATATCTTTCCCATACCTTAGTATGAGGGATAAATCCCTTAGCCGTCTTTCGTGTCACTCATGTAGCCCGTCCCCAAGCCAATCCTGGCCGTTATGGAAGCCCTGTTACGGACAACGTTAGGCTCAGGTCAAACTCAGTTGTTGACTACATAGCGATCACAAAGACTCCTTGGTCTAAGGATACATGACAAGCTACAACACTGAATATGTTCATGACTTAATCTATGGCACATATTCAGGGCGGGTCGTCCAATATCATGTCCCACATGATATCTATGATCAGACTCCGGAATCCCATTCCAATGACTAACAGAACGTAAGCCATAAAGAGCCATCTTTCATACTAGTCGCTTCTAGTGAAGCTTTGTTGACTAGGGACCCATCGAGTGTGATCTATCTCGATCTATGGTTCTATTCGCATGGTGGGCATAGATCAGAGCACACATCGATATATTACTCCAACACATAGGTAATATAAAGCCGCTTTAATTTTATTGCTAACGATGATATATACATTTGGACATTTAGGATTGAACTACGAGCACTAAGACTAACAATCTCCCACTTGCCCTAGTTCCAATCTAAACTCCAATATGTCCCCATCGACTTTACATGTCTAACATGTTCAGGCAGTGACACTGCCTTATTCAACGGGTTGGCTATGTTATCATCTGTTGCAATGTCGGTTATCTTCACTTCACCTCAGTTCAGTATTTATCTGATGAGGTGGATACGCCGTAGTACATGTTTGGATTTGTTATGCGATCTAGGCTTTTAGCTTGCGCAATGGCCCTTGTGTTGTCGCAAAATGGATTCACCGGACTGGATGGGTTTTTAATTACACCCAGCCCTGCCATGAATTTCCAAATCCACATAGCCTCCTTAGCTGCCTCTGCAGCATCCATGTACTTGGCCTCTGTCGTAGATTCGGCAATGGTATCTTGCTTTACGCTTTCCCAGCTAAAGCTCTGCCATTCAGCGTAAACACATATCCTGATTGACTTCTAAAGTCATCTGGATTTGTCTTGGAAAACTAGCGTCTACTCATCCTTCGATGACTAGTTCAGCATCATCTTTCCCCCGGGTTAGAATGATGTCTACTGGTACAACATAAGGCTTACGAGACGTCTGGTCTCATACATGTCATGGCATATATGATCGATCCTGCCCCCAGGCGCATAGGATTCTCATCATCCTTTTCAGCTCATCAGGTGTCTTAGGACACTGAGTCTTGCTGAGATGAATGCCATGACTAGTGGGTAAGAGTCCTTTCTTTGAATCGAGCATTAAGAACCTACTCAATGCCTTGTTCACATAGGTTCCCTGACTTAAATCCAAGACCCTCTTGGTGCGATCTCTACATATCTTAATCCTTAAGATATGAGAAGCATCGCCTAAGTCCTTGATTGAAAAACACTTCCTCAACCAAGCTTTAGTCTCGTGCAAGGTTGGGATGTCGTTTTCAATGAGAACCAGAAAGGTAATATTGCTCCCACTAGCCTTCTTATAAACGCAAGATTCATCCTCGTTCTTGATTAAGCCAAATCCAATTACAGCTTCATCAAAACGAAGGATCCAACTCCGAGAAGTTCGTTTCAATCCATAAATGGATTTCAACAACTTATAAATCTTTCCTTTATTCTTCGGATCGTCAAAACCTTTGGGCCGAGACATAAAAACGTACTCAGTCAAATTTCCATTTAGGAAAGCGGTTTTGCCATCCACTTGCCATATCTCGTAATTATGATACGCAGTTATGTCAAGAAGAATTTGGATCGATTTTGACCATAGCCACTAAGGAGAAGGTTTCCTCATAGTCAATCCATTGGATCTGCCTATAACCTTTCGCCACCAGTTGAGCTTTGTAGGTCAGAGGGTTGTCGTCCATGTCCATCTTCACCTTGAAGATCCATTTGCATCCTATGGTCCTCACACCATTGATGGGATCAACCGGTTCCCAGACTCGGTTGTCCGACATGGATTGCATTTCCTCCCTCATGGCTCCCAGCCATAACTCGGAGTTGGGCCCATCCACGACTTCCTGAAAGGTGGCTGGATCATCGTGATCCACCATGACTTCATTGTCACCTCCGGATACCATATCTTGGAGGTGGAAGATTGATCCTTTCAAATCGCCTTGGACCTTCCGGAATTGTAACAGGATTTGGTTCTTACTCTACGACAATCTCTGGCTCCTTTCTACTGGGTTGCCAATTGGTTTAGACAGATCTGTACCATCCTGAATTTCTTCGAGATGCACAGTCCACCCAATGACGTCTTTGGAAACAAAACTTCTTTTCCATAAAGACCCCACCCCAAGCGACGAACACCATGTTCTCACTAGGATTGTAGAAATAGTATCCCCTTGTTGCTTTGGGATACCACACGAAGGTGCATATCTCAGATCTTGGTTCGAGCTTAGTCGAAACCAAATGTTTCACATAAGCCTCGCAACCACAAATCTTTAGGAAGGACAAAGCGGGCATCATCCCGTACCATTTTTAAAATGGTGTCCCTTCCACACCATTCGTCGAAGCCCGATTCACTATGAATGCGGTCGTCTCTAGAGCAAAACCCCTAAAAGAGATTGGGAGATCAGTCCAAATAATCATGGAACAGACCATTGTCTAACAATGTCCGATTTCTCCGTTTGGCTACACCTTTCAACTACAGTGACCTAGGAGGAGTCCATTCCAAAAGGATCCCATTCTCTTTTAGATGATCTAATAACTCTGTGGTCAAGTATTTTCCACCTCGATCCAATCGAAGTGCCTTAATACCTTTGTCGAGCTGGTTTTCTACTATAGTCTTAAACTCTTTGAATTTATCAAAAGCTTCAGACTTATGTCTCACCGAATAGACATAACCATATTTACTGTAATCATCAGTAAATGTGATAAAGTAGCTAAAACCCCTCCTGGCAAGTGAACTTATTGGTCTACACACATTCGAGTGTATCAGCCCCAATAATTCACCCGCCCTTTCATCGCGATCGATAAAGGGCACTTTAGTCATTTTGCCCATCAAACAAACCTTGCACCTATCGATCGAATGGAATTCGAATGAACCTGAAAGCCCGCACTTCTGAAGTGCTGATAGGCGCTTCTTGTTTATGCGACCCAAATGACAGTACCATAACAGAGTTAGGTTTAAATCGTTGAATTTAGACCTCTTGGTATTAACGGAATATATAGAACTTGAGGCATTGTTACCCATATCTAATATGTACAATCCTCCAACCATGTCAGTACTGGTATAAAACATATCATTGCAGAGAACATTGAAAACTCCATTTCCAATATTAACATTATATCCTTCCTTGTCAAACACGGATACAGATATAATATTCCTACTAAAAGTAGGTATGCAATATACATTATACAATACTAAGACAAGGCCTCTTGGCAAAGCAAGACTCATGGATCCTACAGCAGTTGCCACAACTCTGAGGTCCATTTCGTGCTTTCCAAATCTCTCCTACTTTCAGCCACCATATATTAGTGCATGTGTGAGATTCAGTCATGGTATCTAATACCCATGAATCTTTGGAAGTAGAGAGATGTAGCTCTATAGAGTTAATACCGAATGAAGGCACGATCCCACCGCCCTTCCTTAGATCATCCAGGTTTCCTGATGAAGGCGCAGTCCTACTGCCCTTCTTCAGATCATCCAGGCTATTTGATGAAGGCGCAGTCCCACTGCCCTTCTTCAGATCAGCCGTGAACTTCCTGTAATCCCGGTTCCAATGACCAGGCTGTTGGCAGTAGAAGCAGACATTCTCAGGTGTCTCATCTTTCCTGCCAAGTGCGCATGGGCCCAGCCCTTGCCACTTCCAATTCCCTTGTTGACCATCAGAATATCCTTGGATCCCAGATCCCTGAGATATTCTTCTCAGCAGCTGATGACACTTCATGTAACTCTGATATGGTCTTAGAGACAGCCTTGTCAAGGACATATTCTTTGCGTTCAGACTTGAGGACTATCCTCAAAATTCTGTACCAGTCCAAATAGTTTGTCCCATTTAGCTTGACCCTGTCAAGAATGGTTTTTAATGACAAACTATTAATGTTCGCTGAATTTGCCATTTGATCTACAACAGATAAAATTCAATCAGTAAACTGAATAAATTTTATGAAGATCAAGCTTAAACACCAACAATCAATTCTAAACCTTTAGAATATGAAACCAAGATCCTTGATTCACTCGATTAAGCTGAACTAATGCTCACCACTTAATCGAGCTATGTAGGTAGGACTCCATCCAATCACATCCAATGTGACTCTTGGCTAGGGTATGTACTTATGTACACGACTTACCCTATCTGTTACCCTAGCTCAACCTCAGGCCGAGAATCGTAGTCGGGTCCACCAATTTTCAACTATGCCTCGTCACTATGTAGGTGCTCCGCTAATGCGCACGACACCCACATATGTCGTCCAAACCTACTACCCCGCTTCCCCATGGATGCTCCGCTAATGCGCACGACACCCATAGGACGGGGAGGTAGTAAGGTGTTGATGATTGGGAGGTATCGGACATGACCCGCTTTTACTTGTCCAGTTGTGTTCAAAACTTTGGCACATCCTAGATGCGATGAGCACATCAACTACATTCCAAATGCAATGATGCCTCAAATTACATCCAATGTAATTCTTCCTTTGAACCCTTCAACTACATCCAATGCAATGACGGTTCTAAGGGTTCACACACAAGGATTAAAATTCCAATTTTATCTTTGCATGTGAGGTGATATGCTCGGTAAATAAAGTTAAGCATGCAATTCTAAAACACATAGAATTAATCATGCATAAACTAAACCAAGCATAAAGCGATAAATGTGCACATAATATCCCCCTAAACTAACTCCCACTAGCTTCTTGAGCTCCATCGACTCCAAGCCGATGCCAACACCCGAAAAGCCACCAAATGACCTTTTCGCCCTTTCTTCGTCTTGAGTAAAATATTACAATTTAATACACGACTCGCAGGTCGGGAATAAATAAATATTACAAACAAGTGGTTCGACGACCACACCTTGAAAGAATAATTACACGCTAACACTAACGGCTCGCAGGCCGTGAAAAGCGATAAATAATTAAATCGAGCTCGGGGCTATTATGTACACCATGCCAACATCACATCACACATCGTGTTATCAAACAAGCATGTTATCAAACATCATGTGATTTTCCGGTTTTAATTAATAGCCAAGTTTCGAATTTTTTTGATGCTCGGTTTATCGAAACCGTTCAAAAATGAAACTTTTGAACATTTGATCTTCGAGTTCATCATGACGGTTCCAAACTCGTCATAACTAACAAAACGGTTTAGCCTTGGCATATCAACCATCCAATGGTCATGCTTGGCCTAGCTCCGTCCAACGGAGCCCCGTTCGGTCCCGGTTTCGGCTCCCCGAGAGTCCCGCTCCCGAGACCCGAAAAATCAAAAAAATTTCAAAATTTCCAGATTTGAAATAATTTTCAAAAATTCATTTTACATGCATTAAATCCATAAACAATAATTTAAAACATGTTATCAAACAATTTAGCAAAACAACATGCCAAAAACGAAACTTTCAAGCAAAACCGAAACTTTGAACACCGTCTTGTGAATCCCGAAGGTAGCACGGCTCTGATACCACTGTTGGGTCTCGAGGTAGGGTTGGAGATGAACCAACTCGCAGCGGAAAATCAATAAAAACCAAGAGACAATTAGAACCATGAAACAACTAACAAAGAATGGATTAACAAGAGAAAAATTCAGCACTAGTTCTTACCAAAACAAGATCACCGGTTAACGAATGATTGGCTTGAGTCTCCAAGACGCCTACGTATCCACATGGGAATCAAAGCCACGTAGTTCTTCTCTTTGAGGACTCAAGAACACAAAAATGGAGGAGGAAACTAGCCAAACCCGAAATGGCCATGGAAGAGGGAGAGAAAATGTGTTTCCTATTCTTGTCTTGTGTTTGTTATGTTGAAAAAAGATGACTTAAACATAACAAAACCCATACTTGTCCAACTAAAGGCATGGGACAAGTATGGTGTCAAGTAAGGTGTAAATAGGACAAAGTATGGCAAGACAAGATTGGGTTAGGTGGTGAATCACCAACACCTTAATCCTTGTCTTGCTTACTTAGTACTAATTAATCAAGACTTGATTAATTAGTTCCATGGGCCTTGGTTGCATGGGCCTTTCATGGGCCTCTTGGAACATGGCCCGTGACCATTTCCAACGAGGTCCCGTGATTCGCTCATCGCCTCCATGCCTTCCATACCGGAAATGTCCAACATTATCCGACGCGATCAATCCCAAGACTCCAAGCCTTGTCTCGATCCGTAAAGTCCTATTCACTTACGGGCACATGACCCAAAACCCAGTTTTGGTCATGTCCCGAGACAACTCCCTTTTGGCCATTCTCCATAAATGTGTCAATGAGTTTCATCCTCCGGTGTGACCCTTAGGTTTATGCATGTCAATAGATCAACGTAAAATCCCATTTTACTTGATCCTATTTAAGTGGCAACTAACGAGACTTTAGTATTGCCTGACACTACATAACGAATCGACCCTGTCGATTCTAACCTTTCCGTCGTCCCTGTCATTATCCTTTTATCTCCGATATCCTGATTGAGATAAGGCATAGAGCCGTCATCCTTATTATTCTCAATCACCGTTCCTTGATATGTGAGATGACTGAAGATATGATACCCAGTATCATGTGCATGGCCATGCTATTCTTCCAATCACTCTCGATCAAGTGGCCGAGAACCGATATCTTTCCCATACCTTAGTATGAGGGATAAATCCCTTAGCCGTCTTTCGTGTCACTCATGTAGCCCGTCCCCAAGCCAATCCTGGCCGTTATGGAAGCCCTGTTACGGACAACGTTAGGCTCAGGTCAAACTCAGTTGTTGACTACATAGCGATCACAAAGACTCCTTGGTCTAAGGATACATGACAAGCTACAACACTGAATATGTTCATGACTTAATCTATGGCACATATTCAGGGCGGGTCGTCCAATATCATGTCCCACATGATATCTATGATCAGACTCCGGAATCCCATTCCAATGACTAACAGAACGTAAGCCATAAAGAGCCATCTTTCATACTAGTCGCTTCTAGTGAAGCTTTGTTGACTAGGGACCCATCGAGTGTGATCTATCTCGATCTATGGTTCTATTCGCATGGTGGGCATAGATCAGAGCACACATCGATATATTACTCCAACACATAGGTAATATAAAGCCGCTTTAATTTTATTGCTAACGATGATATATACATTTGGACATTTAGGATTGAACTACGAGCACTAAGACTAACAGATTCAACATACTTCCCTTTTTTAATTTAAAAACCGATCCAGTATTAATCAATTTCTTTAGCATTTTTAACCCTAAACAGATCCAAACTAACTCGCAAAAGGTTTTATTTCATTTTCTTTGTTTGTTACAACAAAACCCGATTTCCAATAGTTCGAAGACGGGAAAAATAGAGGTTCGGTTTCGAACCGGTCGGCCGTCGGCGAGGGCGGCGTCGGCCGGGGCCTAACCGTAGAGAAGGGACGGCAAGGGCGGCGGCGGGCACGGCGGTGCACGGCTGGACCCTTCTCGACTCAGATCCGGACGGCCATGGTGGCTTCGTCCCGGATCTGTCGAACGCGCCGGCGAGAAGCTCGGGACGAGGGCGTGGCCGGCGATCTGTGGCGGGGACCTGTGGCCGGAGTCGAGCACGGGAGCTAGCCGGGAGTTCGGCCACGCTCCGGGAAGAAGAAGGTCGGTGCGAGGAGCTCGGAACGGCGGCGGCGTCGGCGGCGGCGTCGACGGCGTGGATTGAACGGGAGAGACGGTGGCGCCCGGTGGTGACGCGGTGGCTGGACGGAGAGGGAAGGGGAGGGGCTCGGTGGGTTCGGCTGAGGCGGGAAGGAGAGAGGCAAGGGAGGTGGAGGGACTCGGTGAGGGAGTGGTCGGAGGTGGAGGGAGGTCGCCGGAGCTGGCGAGAGGTCGCCGGAGAAGATGGAGGATCGGGTTCGGGAGAGGAGAGAGGCGGCAGAGTGGGGATTAGGGTTTCTGAGGGAGGAGGAGGGGTTTTATACCCGAGCTCCCACGGGCTTGGGCCACCCCAACCGGGCCTGATGTTCGGGCTTTGCCGAAGTGGGCCGCGCGGCCCAGAGACGGCCTGCCCGGGCCGGGTTGCTGGTCTGGCCGGGTTGCTGGTCGGGTCCGGTCCGACCCAACAGTTTTTTTGTTTTTTTTGTTTTTTTTTGTTTTTTGCATTCGTTTCAAAAACCTACCTTGAGGTTTCCGGATTGCAATTTAGTACCCTTTTGAAGCAAAGCGGGTTTTACAATCTACCCCCCTTAAAGGAATTTCGCCCACGAAATTTAGAATAACGCTCATAAAAGGTACAATAGACACGTACCCTGATAGGTCTCGCGGTAGGTAGGGGTTCCTGGTACCCGGGAGTCGTTAACGGCGTACACTCTTCCCTCCGACTCTTGTTGCCCCTGACCCGGCGCACTGGCTGCTGGATACCCATAGCTTCGTTGCTGTCTCGGAGTCGGCACGCTCGTCGACGGCTGCGAAAACCTCGACTGCTGACTCTGACGAGGGCGGCCTCTAGGCGACCGCGCGGTATACGACTGTTGTGGTCGCCGCGCTGACGTTGCCCCCAACGGCTCAATACACCTGGCCATAGTGTGCCCAACCCGGCCGCACCGGTGACACTTGGCCTCGTCGGCTCTCGACCCCGTGCCCAACGGACACTCTCGATGCATGTGGCCTAGTTGCCCGCAGCTAAAGCATCTCGGCTGTCTCTCTGAAGCGACTGGCCCCATTGCTGTCACCGACCCCAATTGTCTCGCTCCACCCTGATGAGCATGTGGTCGGAAGAACTCTGTGGTCCTCTGTCTCCTCGGGTCTCGTGGCTCGGACGGCCCTGCGAAGCTGGTCGGTCGCTGCCGAACCTCACGGGTTTTGGCCACATCCCGGATCCCCTGCTCCACCGTCGCTGCGGTGTCTACGAGATCTGTGTACTTCCTCAGTCTCAAGGCGAGAACCTGGTTCCGAATCCCCAGACTCAGTCCTCCCTGGAATCGTAGGCAACGGTTCTTCTCGCCGGAGCTGGCGAGAGGTCGCCGGAGAAGATGGAGGATCGGGTTCGGGAGAGGAGAGAGGCGGCAGAGTGGGGATTAGGGTTTCTGAGGGAGGAGGAGGGGTTTTATACCCGAGCTCCCACGGGCTTGGGCCACCCCAACCGGGCCTGATCTTCTGGCTTTGCCGAAGTGGGCCGCGCGGCCCAGAGACGGCCTGCCCGGGCCGGGTTGCTGGTCGGGTCCGGTCCGACCCAACAATTTTTTTTTTTTTTTTGCATTCGTTTCAAAAACCTACCTTGAGGTTTCCGGATTGCAATTTAGTACCCTTTTGAAGCGAAGCGGGTTTTACATATATATTTTACTCAACTTTATCAAACTAATTAAGACAAACGAGTTAAGAAACATATCTTACTTGAGACTTAAGGAGTGGAATGCCTCAACAAAAAGTTACAGATAAAAAAATTTAGGGAGCACAAGATTTTTGGAGGAAAGGATGAGAAAAAGGTGTTGAGAGATAATTTTCTATAGAAAAGGTGAGAAGAAAAGAGAGTTGGGAGAGAATAAGAAAGTTGTTGTGGAGAATTTAAGAGGAAAACGACTTGGTGTAAATTAAAATACACCAACTACAACGATGACATAACATCACTGTCGTTGTAGTTGTTTCTTCTGTGACATTATAACGTATAAGAGTATTGTTGACTTGTACAACGACCATATACATTACAGTCACAAAAGCATGGTTACTACTGCGACTTAATGCAATATTGTCGCATAACTCATCCTCCTATTATGAATGTATTCTATATGGTCGCAAAAGTCAGCTTCTACTACAACACTATTCTATAAAGTCGTAGTAGTAATCAAGTTACACGACTAAGATCCATGTGGTCAGTGGTGGTTCTTATATGAGCGACAGTTTACTATACAATATTTGTAGTTACCATCTTGTACCATAATTTTTTATGTATTAAGCACAAGATACTATCTCAGGCGACTTTATGATTTTTGCAGTCGCCCAAGTTCAAATTTGATGTAGTGATTTTTATCATCTTAAGACATATAGTTTTATCATCACAAACTATGTTATGTGTTCTTTGATCCTTACAAAAAAAGAAACAGATTGTTATCACGTGTATGCAGATACTTTATCAACGCATAACACAACTTTTATCAATCTCTAACACTACCTTTATCAGTTACCTGACGTTGCGATGGACAGTAGAGAAAACCTAAAACAAAGTATGCATTTCATATTTTGGAAGAACGCATCAATTTTGATCTTTGATCCTCGAAATGATTCTATGTTGATTGAAGTAAGAAAACGTCAGTTTCTCAAATGGTTTTGAGCTTGATTCATTGAGGAAATAAACTAATATCGGGATGAATAGTTGAGAAACCTAAAATGGAGCATAATTTTCATATTTTGGAAGAACACACAGATTTTGATCTTTGATCCTTGAATTAAGTATCTGATGATTGAAGAAAACAATGAGGAGTTTATCATATGTTTTTAGAGCTTGATTTGTTGAGAAAACTATCTGAAATCGCGATAATCTGTTGATTAACCTAAAATAGAGCATGATTTTTAGATTGTGGAAGAACACAAAGATTTTGATATGTGATACTCGAATTGATCTATGATGATTAAAGATAATACATAGGAGTTTCTCACCTTTTGGGGGGTTTGTTTCGTTGAGGAAACTAGCTAAAAGGACGATGAATAGTTGAGAACCCTAAAACAGAATATGGTTTTCAAATTATGGAAGAACACACAAATTTTGATATTTGATTTTTGAATTGATTTTGTGATGATCGAAGCAAAGAAAGAGAACATGTTTTTGAGCTTGATTCACTTAAAAAAAACATTGATTTTGCTGCAGATATATAGTTTGCGGTTGTAGGTGAAAACAGATAATGTTTTGATGTTTGATTCATCTGTGAGTAACAATTACACCCTTGCATGTATGAGTGAAAATGGAAAGCGTGGTGCTTTGCTCAGTTTTTGGTTGATGTCATGGTATCATGATGAATGTTAAATCTTAAGTTTATAACTTAGGTTAGTTCTCATGATTCTTTTGAGATCCTAAGCACCCGACCAACGCTTAAATTTTTCACTCCTTTGATAATAACTTATTTGGAGCATTCTCCACCAATGAATCACTTACATCTAGGCAATGTCTACGGTTGAAGGTGAAAACAGATGATGTTTGATTTATGTGTGAATAACATTTACACTCTTGTTTGCATTAGAGAAGATGGTAAGTGTGTTGCTTTGCTCTGTTTTATGTTGATGTCGTGGTATCATGACAAATATTAAATCTTAAGCGTATGTAATTTGAGTTGGTTTTCATGATTCTCCACGAAAAAAATGGTTTGGGATCCTAATCCCTCAGACCAGCGTTTAAATTTTTCACCCCTCTTGATAATAACTTATTTGGAGCATTCTCCGCCAAAAAGTTGCAACATAAATGAATCACATATCTAGGCAATGTCTATTTAAAATGTATTAATTTCTAGTTTTAACAACCTTTTCATTTAAGTTCCAACATAAATGAATCACTTACTTCCACGCAATATCTCTTAAAAATGTATTACTTTGTAGTTTTAACAAGCCTTTCATTTATGCTGAAACATCAATGAATCATTCATTTCCACGGAATTTCACTCATAATGCTTTTACTCTTCTATGATTTTAGATTGCAGAAAACACCAAGGTGGGACACCGAGGATAATGGAGGTCAAGAATGACAACTAGATGCATGAGTTGCATGTGTTTTATAATAATTAGGCAGAAAGGTGCCAAGTTCATTGTATTTAGTAGATTATCCCCAACTACTATTACATGGCATATTCTCAACCAATAAATTTCAAATAAAGTAAATATTTCTCCCCTTGTCGTTTTGTGTGTGTATATATTTGGTAGAACCATGATTTTTTATTTATTTTGAGTTTTTTTTCCTGATCCTAACCTGAATTTACTTTTTGTTGCATTTCCCAACTATAACATTTATATTTTTTGCACGGACTATCTTTTTTGTCAAAATTAACAAAGACGTTAGCTTTGGATGAGAAAAGTCCAAAATGTCCTAAACAAAAAATGTCATTACGTGTAAAAAATGGAAAGGTCATAGTAGGGAAGTGCAAAAAAAGGTCAAGCCCAACTTCAAGTTATTGACTTTTGTTGAAGGCATTTCTTTCTTTGCCAACCAAAACTAACGTCCCTATTAATTTTCACGAAAAACGATAGTCCGTGCTAAAAATGGAAAGATAATAGTTGAGAAATGCAACAAAAAGTAGACTCAGATTAAGATCGCAAAAACAAGTGTGGGTTTGGGGAGAAAGATGACCAAACCTCCCGACCCCTCTCTCCCAACCCCCTCAGCCTCCGACCGACCTTCAACCTCCCCTTCCTCCTGCCTCTTCGTCTGCAATCTCCCATCATATTGCTCCTCTGATGGTCTTGCTGCCTTGTTCAAGGACTTTGGTACAGTCAGCCGCGCTTACCTCCCGGCCTCCCTCTCCAGCTCCAGTAAGAAGTTCAGATTCGTTTTTCTCTTCAACATTGACGCTGCATCGGCGGCTGTCTCTCATTGTAGATTACTGCAGAGGTCCACTCCGAGGAGTTACTCTCTCTCAGGCTCCAGCTCCGACCAGCCTTGCGATAACGCCCTCTACTCGTCGCTCCTTCAAAGAGGTGGTAACTGGCTTGACAGTTCCTCCCTCTCCTCCCCTTGGACATTCCGCCCCCAAGGATCCTCTCACTTGCTCTGGCTTTCCAAGCACCTTTTGTGCCTCCTTGCTCGGCTCTTCTATCATCGGAGTGTCCCGTGACAGCCGTCCGATTTTGTCGCTTCAGAATGACATCCCCATCTCGCTGCTGGGTGAGGTTCGTTTAATTGATCTTGGTGCCAAAGACTTCTTAATCTTCTTCTCTTCGGTCGAGAAATTCAAGGCGGAGGAAGCAAGGAACTGTGCTGAGCTCCGTCACCTGTTTTTTGACTTCTTCTCAGACCTTGGCTCCGTTTTAGGCGGGGGTTGCTTCAGATGGATCTCCATGGATGGTATTCCTCTCTCAGGATGGTCTCAGGGTTCTATTCACAACATAGCAATGACAGTTGGGATGTAAGAACCGCCCCCGGTCAATCCCGGTCGAACCGGAGGTTTTTGGCGGAAGTTGATTTTTTGCCGGAAAAGTCAAATGAGGACTCCGGGAGTCATTCGGGACCTTTCCGGGGCCCAAAAAGCTTAGCCATCGTTACGGTTAGCTTAATTGGGCCGTTTCCTTTCAATTGACTGTAATTGTGGAAAAGTCAACTGTCGGTAAATTTCGGGTCAAACATCGGTTAATTAAGGACTAAAGCTAATTAATTAGAGGTGCTGAATTCTAATTTGATTAGAGATGGTCCTCATATGGACACTTTTCCATGTTGGCTTGGGGGAAAAGAAAGAGGGTAAGAATGACCCTTTTACTCTTAAAAAGTGGACATGAGAGACATTTGAGCTTGGGGGTATTTTGGGAATTTCCCCTTTAGGTTATATGACTCATTGTTGGAGCATTTGAACCCTTTTATGCAAGCTAGCCGAAATTGAGAGAGAGAGGAAGAAGAAAAGGAGTTTTGGAAGCTTGAAGAAGAAGAAAGGAGGAAAAAGGGAGTCTTGAACCCATTTTCTACCCAAATCCTTCGTTTCTCATTTGTTTCTTCACCTATTCTCTATTCTCAAGGTAAATCCCCAACCCTTTTTCGTATTTGTTTATTTTGGTTCATGAGTTTTGAGGAAAAATGATGAAAAATGGTCGGGTTTTTGCTTTGGGTGTTGGATGTTGATTTTTGGAGAAAAAAGAGTGTTAGATGATAGGTTTTAAGTGGATTTGTGGAGTTTTGATGAAGACCCATGATGGGTGTTGAAGTAGAGACGTTTTAGGGTCTGTTTTGGAGCTTTGGGAGGTCATCCATGGAAGTTTAAGGGTTAATTTCGTGGAAAACCGAAGCTGGAAGAAGAAGAAGGTGAACAGTGTTAGACCCGTCACGGATTCGTGAGGACAACCGTGACGACATGGCCAAAGGATCCGTGACCAGATCCGTTACGGAGCCCATCAAGGCTCCGTGACCAGAACCGTGAGAGACGTGAGTTGGGCCTTTTGGGCTTTTTTTGGAATTTCGAGTAATTGGGACGGTTATCGATAACCGAGTCTTTTGGGGGTTAATTGGGAATGTTTTCCTCTTTAAACCTTTGTGAATTACTCTTGATTCGAGTATTGTTTTGTGATCCAAGACTTTGGACCCGAGCTTGACGGAGGAGTAGACCCTTGGATCTCGTGAAGTAGAGGAGGAAGCTAGCCAGGTCGTCCGCAGCTAGGATTTGAGTGCTTTTGAGGTAGGGGGAGTAGTGAATACCGGTTTAATTGCGGAAAGTTACTAGTATGCATATAGGTTGCAATTACTTGTTTTAATGATTAGAATTGCATAATTAGGATGTGAGGAACAAGTGGAATATGGGATAGCTTACGTGCCATGTCGAGCCGTAAGTTCGGGATTGTTGTGTTGTAGAAATGCATGCGGGCCATGTGGAGCCCTTAGGTTGCCTGTTGATTGAAATGCCATGATCTTTAATTGAGATGCATGATATGTGACTTAGTCGTTGCTAGATTGAGAAGCATGATAGGGTATACTCAGTGTAACATGTTGTAGCTATATTTGGGCAAGTATGTCATGCGTGATGTGATGTGAAACACTGGTTGTGATATGATCAAGTAAGTGATAGACCGATGTGCTGTGTTATGGTGAGTTTGCCGGTTTGAATACCGTGGTTGAACTATGGCATTGTGATGCGTGTTATATTCTTGATGTGTGTTCCTAGAGGAGGTGTAACCAGTATGATACATGCACCGAGGGATAGTTCCGTTTTAGGGTATTGAGACCAAGGACGGCGTGCTTAGTACCCCGATACTGTGTGGTCCGGGAAGACGTGTGATCGAGGTGTGTGTCGGTCCGGTACGTGTTGTGAGTGATGCCCCGAGTCTGTGTGATGGGAAGACGTCCGACTGAAAGACTGCTGTGCCTGTTTATGCATGCTGAGTGATCTTCTTTGGATTGAATTGCAGTTTACCTGAGTTCAGTGTATTGCCCTGTGAGTTCGCACGTGTGGTCTGTTGTGGGATAACTGTGGTCGTTGTCCCTTGAGACTTGTTTGGGTGATAGTGGTTAAAGGCATAGTTGAGAAAAGAGGTATGAGTTCGGTTCGGTGTCGAAGCTGGTTAGTGTGTTGTACCCGGGTGGGGACTAAGCATTGTCTTAAGATTTCTGTGAAATATTTTATAGTTACTGTGCTTTACTAGTATGCCCTAATTGGACGGTTACTCGTGGTGGTGGACGGATGTTCATACTGTTTTTTACTAGTGTGTCTAGAGACATACTGTTTTTTTTTGAGCTAAACATTTTATTTCTGGATTTATGAGCTGTCGACTCACATTTTATCGGATTTATGGATTTCAGAATATTATTTTAAAACTTATTTCCTTTGAATTGCTTTAATTAATTTTTTACTTTAAGTTCACGTCTCGAGTCCGGTCAAAACCGGATTTGGGGTGTGACAATTTGGTATCAGAGCCGGGTTTCATTGAAATTGTTTTTCAAAAACCTCGGACCGTACGTCAATTAGGTGGGTAGAGTTGGGTCGTTAAGTTACCATGTGTCGGTTACGCAAGTCAGAGATGTCTTATGCGTAGAAGCGAGACGGAGAGGGTCTCGGGTTGGTGAAATGTCCGGTCTAAGTATCGTGTGTTTGTGGTGAACCATTGTGGCTGATGCCGTTGCTTGAATTAACCGTTCTCCGAGTGTTGACGTGGCCGTGTAGTAATGGAGTAATTACCTATACCCGAGGTGTATAGTTGCTATAACTGGTTGTGTGCTATAATTGTGTTGAGTGCTGTGTGCAGATTGTCATTTGGTTGTCCCGCATAAGCGGATGGTTAGTGTAATTTACGAACGGGTCATGCCCGATTTTGTACAAAAATTGAAGTGTATGTACCATCACGATTTGTCTATAGGGGCCACTGTAGCCGGACGTGAATGGGGGGATGTCAAGTGGTTACAACGTAATTCGGGGACGCCTGAATCGGGTTGTAACAACGCGATGTCAACATGAATGTTATGTTAGAAAGAGGACGTGTTACGAATTTGAATCTAAGTTAATGTTGTTTAAAGTGTAATTGTTGTGTGGTGGATGAACTATGGAGTGTGTGACTGTGTGTAACCTCGTTGATCGAGTGTGTGATTGTGTGTAACCTCGCTGATTGAGTGTGTGATCTATGTGACGCACTAATGTGCTGACTTCTCTGGCTGTGTGGCATTGTGTGACTATACTATACTGAGTATAATATTAGTACGAGTACTAGTGTTGTGACTGTGTGTGACGTTAGTTATTTTAAGCACGTCGTTCTATACGAGTTAAGTACTTACGACTTCGCACCTCGAGGTAGGAGAGGTAAGTCGTTGAGGCACAGGTGCCCGGGGTACTCCTACTAGCGGGGGGGGGGGGGGGGGTGTTAGGAGAAGCAACACAAGCAGGTCCCGGGCTGCGAAGGGACGGAGTATCAGAGATGAGGTACGAGGCCAGAGTTACGGTGTGGGCCGTGTGCACCAGTTTTGGTGGTGGTCGAGGCGAACTGATGCAGGAGGTGCAAGAGAGGGTCACGAGCCCAGAGTTTGGATCGAGTCCTCACCCTGAGGATTCAGGTGTAATCTGAGCTAGTGGTTACGACGACGACAGTGGAGCGACGTCGCGGAGAGGCCGCATGAGTCCGTGAGATTCGGCAACGACCGAGCAGTATGGCAGGACCGTACGAGACTCGAGAACCGAGGAGGCAGAGAACCACAGGACTCTCCCGACCACAGGCTTTGGCTGACGGTTTGAGGCAGACATGATCATTAGCATCGGTAGGACCCGTCGCGTTAGAGCGAGGACAGTGTGTTTACACTGTCGGCAGTCGGGACATCGGAGACGAGTGCCCGAGTGGCGGAGGGCCGCAGTAGTACCAATGAGCAGTCAGACCGGTCAGGGGGTGTGGCCGTGTGGCGTAGCGGAAGCGTGGTGGACCCATAACCCACAGGCGTCGCACTCTTCCGTTTTCTTCTACCCCTGCTGAGAAGTTATGCCTAAGAGTAGAGCATTTGAGGCGACCTTCGTGTCTTAACACCCCTGTTACTAGTGTTGTGGTTTGACAAGTTTGTGCCGTGCGTGTGAGATTAGAGTGGCTTATTGTCCTTTTTATGGTGATTTGCTGGTGTTGGACATGACGGCATTTGACGCGATATTGGAAATGGACTGGATGACGAGGTATCGGGCGTCGATCGACTGTTATCGTCAGCAGGTGACTGTAGTATCGGGCGACACGACCGTCACTTGTGTCTTGGGCAGTAGGAGCGGAGTGCTCCTGTCTGCGTTGACCGTGGGAGATGAGACGGAGACCGTGCAGAGTAGAGAGCTACCGAGAGTGGTATGCGAGTTCCCGGAGGTCTTTCCGGAGGAGCTGTCAATATTACCGCCGGCGTGCGAGGTGGATTTTAGGATCGATTTGATCCTGGGTACGGTGCCGAGATCTATGGCCCCGTATTGGTTGCACCAGCCGAGTCGGTCGAGATGAAACAAAAACTCAAGGAGCTTCGGGAGAAGGGATTTATCCGACCGAGTGCTTCGCGGTGGGGAGCACCCGCCCTCTTCGTGAAGAAGAAGGATGGAGCATTGAGGATATGCTGCGAGCATGTGTGCTGAACTTCCGATGGTCATGGGAGGACCACTTACCATTATCGGAGTTTTCCTACAACAACAGCTTTCAGGCCAGTATTGGGTTAGCACCATTTGAGGAAACGTATCGTAGGCCGTGCAGATCGCCCGTGTGTTGGGCAGAGGTGGGAGACATGAGTCTACTTGGTCCGGAGCTTGTCCAAGAGACGACCGAGAAGGTCGCACTGATTCAGGATCGGTTGAGGACCGCGCAGAGTCGTCAGAAGAGTTATGCAGACAGATGGCACCGGCCTCTTGAGTTTACTGTTGCGATCATGTGCTTCTGAGGGTGAGCCCGAAGAAGGGTCTATTGCGGTTCAACCGTGGCGGAGGCAAGTTGGCCCCGCGGTTTATCGGACCTTTTGAGGTTCTGGGCAGAATTGGAGCCGTTGCTTATCGCCTTGCATTGCCACCGCAGCTCGGGAACGTTCATAACGTCTTCCACGTGTCCAAGCTGCGGAAGTACACTACGGACCCCTCCCACGTGATTGAGTGGACGGACATCAAAGTAGCCGAGGATGTTCCGTATGAGGAGCAACCAGGCAGGATTCTTGATAGGCGAGAGCAGGCCTTACGTGGCAGGACTATCCCACTGGTACGGGTGTAGAGGAAGCACCACGGAGCAGAGTCGACCTGGGAGCGCGAGGATGAGGTTCGTGCGAAGTACCCCAGCCTGTTGACCCTTAAGGTACGTCCGTTTTAAATTTCGAGGACGAAATTCTTTTGAGGGGGGTAGATTGTCAGAACCGCCCCCGGTCAATCACGGTCGAATCGGAGGTTTTTGGCAGAAGTTGACTTTTAGCCGGAAAAGTCAACGAGGACTCTGGGAGTCATTCG
Organism: Erodium maritimum; assembly: GCA_963921825.1. Classification (NCBI taxonomy): domain Eukaryota; kingdom Viridiplantae; phylum Streptophyta; class Magnoliopsida; order Geraniales; family Geraniaceae; genus Erodium; species Erodium maritimum. Next base: position 81,575,239 of record OY997588.1, on the reverse strand, counting down.
GGACCTTTCTGGGGCCCAAAAAGCTTAGCCGTCATTACGGTTTAGCTTAATTGGGTCGTTTTCTTTTAATTGACAGTAATTGTGGAAAAGTCAACTATCGGTAAATTTCGGGTCAAACATTGGTTAATTAAGGACTAAAGCTAATTAATTAGAGGTGCTGAATTCTAATTTGATTATAGATGGTCCCCACATGGACACCTGTCCATGTTGGCTTGGGGGAGAAGAAAGAGGGTAAGAATGACCCTTTTACCCTTAAAAAGTGGACATGAGAGACATTTGAGCTTGGGGTATTTTGGGAATTTCCCCTTTAGGGTATATGACTCATTGTTGGAGCATTTCAACCCATTTATGCAAGCTAGATGAAATTGAGAGAGAGAGGAAGAAGAAAATGAGTTTTGGAAGCTTGAAGAAGAAGAAAGGAGGAAAAAAGGGGTCTTGAACCCATTTTCTACCCAAATCCTTCGTTTCTCACTTGTTTCTTCACCTATTCTCTATTCTCAAGGTAAATCCCCAACCCTTTTTCGTTTTTGTTGATTTTGGTTCATGGGTTTTGAGGAAAAATGATGAACAACGGTTGGGTTTTTGCTTTGGGTGTTGGATGTTGATTTTTGGAGAAAAAAGAGTGTTAGATGATTGGTTTTAAGTGGATTTGTGGAGTTTTGATGAAGACCCATGATGGGTGTTAAAGTAGAGACGTTTTAGGGTCTGTTTTGGAGCTTTGGGAGGTCATCAATGGAAGTTTAAGGGTTAATTTAGTGGAAAACCGAAGTTGGAAGAAGAAGAAGGTGAAAATTGTCAGACCTGTCACGGCTCCGTGAGGGAGACCGTGACGGCGTCAGCCACGACTCCGTGAGGAAAACCGTGACGGCGTGGCCAACGGATCCGTGACTAGATCCGTTACGGAGCCCATCAAGGCTCCGTGACCAGAACTGTGACAGACCTGAGTTGGGCCTTTTTTGTGGAATTTCGAGTAATTGGGATGGTTATCGCTAACCGAGTCTTTCAGGTGTTAATTGGGAATGTTTTCCTCTTTAAACCTTTGTGAATTACTCTTGATTCGCGAATTGTTTTGTGATGCAAGACTTTGGACCCAAGCTTGATGGAGGAGGAGACCCTTGGATCTCGTGAAGTGGAGGAGGAAGCTAGCCAGGTCGTCCGCAGCTAGGATTGGAGTGTTTTTGAGGTAAGGGAAGTAGCGAATAGCCGTTTAATTGTGGAAAGTTACTAGTATGCATATAGGTTGCAATTACTTGTTTTAATGATTAGAATTGCATGATTAGGATGTGAGGAACGAGTGGAATGAGGGCCATGTCAAGCCCTTAGGTTGCGTGTTGATTGAAATGCCATGATCTTTGATTGAGATGCATGGTGTGTGACTTAGCCGTTGCTAGATTGAGAAGCATGATAGGGTATACTCGGTGTAGCATGTTGTTGTTATGTATGGGCAAGTGTGCCATGCGTGATGTGATGTGAACCATTGGTTGTGATATGATCGGGTGAGTGATAGACCGATGTGCTGTGTTATGGTGAGTTTGCCGATTTGTATACCGTGGTTGAACTATGGCATTGTGATGCGTGTTATACTCTTGATGTGTGTTCCAAGAGGAGGTGTAACCGGTATGATACATACACCGAGGGATAGTTCCGGTGTAGGGTATCGAGACAAAGGACGGCGTGATCAGTACCCCGATGCTGTGTGGTTCGGGAAGACGTGCGACCGAGGTGTGTGCCGGTCCGGTACGTGTCATGAGTGATGCCCCGAGTCTGTGTGACGGGAATACGTCCGAGTGAATGTATTGCCGGTCAAGGATGTACCCCGAATCTAAGTGACGGGAAGATGTCGGGACCGATGATGTGTGGTCCGGTACGATATAAGTGGATGGGCTGTGTGCATTCGGTGATGTTGGAGACTGCGGTATGGAATGTGTGACGGTCTTACTGTGTTATGTGTGCTTATCTGTGTGGTGTGTGCTTATCTGTGTGCTGTGTGCTTACTATGTACTGTGTGCTTGATTATGGGGTGTGGGTGATGACTAATTGTGGTTACGTGTTAAGGTGCACCTGCCTTCCGACCGCGTGTCGGTAAAACGAGCTATGGTTAAGGTGCGCCTGCCTTCCGACTAGTTGTCGGTAAAATGAGCTATGGTGTTGTGATCAGGTGCTCCTTCCTGTTGACTAGTTGTCGGTAAAACGTGCTATGATTCTGTGATCAGGTGCGCCTGCCTTTCGAATAGTTGTCGGTAAAACGTGCTATGATTCTGTGATCAGGTGCGTCTGCCTTCCGACTAGTTGTCGGTGAAACGTGCTATGATTCTGGGATAAGGTGCGCCTGCCTTCCGATTAGTTGTCGGTTAAACGTGCTATGATTCTGTGATAAGGTGCACATGCCCTCCGACTTGGTGTCGGTAAAATGTGCTATAGTGATGTGATACCCGACCGTAGGAGAATCCGGTCCAGTAGGTTATGAGTTGTACCCCGATGGGAAGAGGTCTTGGCCGATGTCAATATCGGTGCGACGTGTCGAGTCGGGCTATAGGAAGTCGGCGCATTGTTCTGGGATACCATCGGTGGTAGTGAGTGTTGATATTACTCGGTGGGTTGATCTGTGTTGACTGCTGTGCCTGTTTATGCATGTTGAGTGATCTTCTTTGGATTGAATTGCAGTTTACCTGAGTTTAGTGTATTGTTGTGCGAGTTCACACGTGTGGTCGGTTGTGTGATAACCGTGCTCGTTGTCCCTTGAGACTTATTTGGGTGATAGTGGTTAAAGGCATAGTTGAGAAAAGAGGTATGAGTTCGGTTCGGTGTCGAAGCTGGTTTGTGGGTTGTACCCGGGTGGGGACTAAGCATTGTCTTAAGATTTCTGTGAACTGTTTTATAGTTACTGTGCTTTACTAGTATGCCCTAATTGGACGGTTACTCGTGGTGGTGGACGGATGTTCATAACCTTAACTACTTTTCATACTGAGCGAAAGCTCACCCCTTTACCTTGTTGTTTTACAGGTCTTGAGCAGGATTTGTGCTAGCGGGATGCTCGATGCTTGGGAGCTAGTGAGAGTCCTAGGCTAGCGTGTCTAGAGACGTACTGTTTATTTTGAGCTAAACATTTTATTTCTGGATTTATGAGCTGTCGACTCACATTTTATCGGATTTATGGATTTCAGAATATTATTGTAAAACTTATTTCCTTTGAATTGCTTTAATTAATTTTTTACTTTAAGTTCACGTCTCGAGTCCGGTCAAAACCGCATATGGGGCGTGACACGGGAAGTTATCGTCGTTCATCCTTGCTCCTCCTCTTGCTCTCGTCTGGATTTGGCCTTTGCCCTAATTTTCTCTGTTAATCAAGTCTCAGAGATTCACACGGTCGAGCTAGAAATTGACGGCTCGAAGTACCCTATCTGTGTTGCCTGCCTCTATTCTCACCTCGTCCCTAACTTTGACCAAGAGCATGAAGACTTTGAAGACGGAGAAGGTAGACTTGACGACTGTCCCCGCCCCGAAAAGCTGTGGCACCTGAGTCGCCTCCGTTTCGCCCTCCCGACTCATTGTTCTCCCTTCCGAGTGACCGGTTGAAGTCGTCGAAGCTTTGCTCCGATCATCCCTCCTCAGCGTCGCCGTTGAAGCTCCCTAAGGGTCTGGACTCTTCAAATCCCATGTCCGACGCCTCGATTCCCAAATCGTTGAGTCCCAAGGGCATGCGTGTTCCGGACCTCTCCTTTTCTCGTGACATGACACTTTCTTCTCGGCCTTTGAGGACTGAAGCTTTGGGCCGAACGGAGAACTCAGCTCAGTATGGGCCAATCGCTTCTGGTCAGGCCTTGGGCCAGGCTGAGAGCACAGCTCAGTTTGGGTCGATTTCTTCAGGCGAGTCTTTGGGCCCTAACATGGATCCTAATCTCAAGCCCCCCTCAGCTCCTCCCGAGCCCTCAGACTTCTCGTCTTTTATCGTCAATATCCGTTCTCCAGCAGTTGTCTCGGTTTCAATCCCACCTCGTCCCAAATGGAAGAATAAGAGGGGTAGAAAAGGTCGTCAGAAGCTCCTCCGGGCTCTCAAAGATGTCAACCCCTCTCGATTCCTTTGGAAGAAGTCAGAGTCCAAATGCAGCTGGGGCTTCGCTACATCGATGGGTTTCACCTCCTCGTACGACGATAAGGAAACTATCAAAATGTTCCAAGACATCGGCTAATTTTAGCTCCCTTCTTTAGACTCCTTGCTATTCTACCATTTGATTGTAATTCTCCCCCAAAATGTATTGATTGGTTGAATAAAACTTGTTTCTTTTGCTGATAAAAAAAAAATCTCGAAAACAAAGCTTAAAATAAATTAAGAACATGGTTTCCTCTATATATTTCTAACTCTTCCCCTTTCCCCATGTGTCCATTCTTCATGGACTCGTATCACATTATCTTCTTCCCTACTGTCCTCACCATCCTCCTTTTCCTGCTCATGCTCATCAAAACTGTGAAAAGAGCAAAACCCTCAAACCTTCCACCAAGTCCATGGAAGCTCCCACTCTTTGGCAACATGCACCAACTTATTGCTGGTGGCTCACTGGCCCATCACACCCTCACAAACTTGGCAAACAAATACGGACCCATCATGTACCTACAGCTTGGTCAAGTTCCCACCATTGTCATCTCTTCCGCAGAGATTGCAAAAGAGGTTCATACAACCCACGATCTCAAATTCTCCAACAGAGCCTATTTTATCTTCGGCAAGATTATGTTTTATGATTCAACAGACATAGTCTTCTCTGAATACTCCACCTACTGGAAGCAGATTCGGAAGATCTGCACGACACAGCTCTTCAGTGCAAGCCGTGTACAATCATTCCAATCCATTCGAGAAGCTGAGGTCTCCAACCTCATTTCGACCATATCTTCGAGCCAAGGATCCACCATCAACCTTAGCAAGATGATCTTCTCGCTCATGTACACCATAACATCAAGGGCGGCATTTGGTAACAAATGTACAGATCAAGACAGGTTCATTTCCATCGTTGAAGAATCCATGAAGCTAGCAGCGGGCTTCAGTCTTTCGGAGGCATACCCTTCAAACAAAGGGCTGGAGCTCATCAGTAGATCGAGAGCCAAGTTCAAGAAGCTCCATCAAGAAAGCGACAAGATACTTCAGAACATCATCAATGAGCACAAAGAAAGAAGAAACGGTGCTGGAGAAGCAAATCAAAAAGATCTTGTTGATGTTCTGTTAGATCTTCAAGCGGATTGTGATCTCGACGCCCCTTTAACCGATAACAACATCAAAGCAGTGATATTGGTAAGTATAGATGAAATTAGTATTTGTTTTTTGTAGATAACAGGATTTGAATCCTGACCGTGAGATATACCATATTAGATGACCAACTCAACTAAAAATCATATTGCAGGATGTTTTTATCGGTGGAACGGAGACCTCCTCTACGGTGGTGGAGTGGGCGATATCAGAAATGCTGAAAAACCCGAGGCTGATTAAGGAGGCACAAGCGGAGGTGCGGCAATTTTGTGACGAAAACGGAAATGTTGATATTCAGAACCTCAGGTTGTTGAAAGCAATAATAAAAGAAACCCTGAGGCTACACCCTTCTCTGCCTCTGTTACTGCCAAGAGAATGTCGAGAGAGTTGCGTGATCGGCGGATATGAGATACCTGCAAAGGCCAAAGTCATAGTTAACGAATGGGCAATTGCAAGAGATCCCAAGTACTGGACCGAACCCGAGAGGTTTTTCCCTGAGAGGTTTGTTGATAGTTCAGTTGATTTCAAGGGGACACACTTTGAGTTCATTCCGTTTGGGGCCGGTCGAAGGATTTGTCCAGGGATAACATTTTCACAGCTCAATATTGAGCTTCCACTTGCAAAGCTACTCTATCATTTTGACTGGAAACTTCCTACGGGACAGCGGCCGGAAGATCTCGACATGACTGAAGGTTTTGGGTTAACCGTGCGAAGAAAGCAACATCTCTGTTTGATCCCTACTTGTTATCGTCCTTCATCAGTGCCTACATGAGGGACAAACTATGTGTTCACATAAGGTTGTGGCAATAAAAAAAGATTGTAATAAAAAGGTTTGTATACTATTTATGACAAAATATTTCCCTTTACTTTGATGCAGCTTGTCCATCCATTAACCACTTTAATTCTCTTCTTTAATACTTCAAGATGTTTGTTCTTTCCCCAAAGCTTTTGTCACGAATAATAAACGATGACCATTGATAACAAGACCTCTGAATCTTGATATGGCTCTATTGACACTTTTTTCTAATAAAAATTGAACAAAAACAAAGTATCTTTCTTTGGTGTTATGCCTTTCAAGTGTTTTGGCCTTAATAACCTTTCCTGCAATAGCAAAAGTTTCTTCAAGCCAGGCACAATTGGTATTCATAGGAACGTTGGGAATAAAAGTACATAATTTCCGTAAGAGGCGAAATAGAAGAGGCTTTCTCTTTGGATTCGTCAAATTCAGATCGAAGGAGGCTGCCTTGAAGGTGATTGATACCTTCAACGACTTCAGTTACAATGGCCATAAGCTAATTGTTGCCCTTGCCCGGAATGGTAAGTCCTCTGTCCATAATGGTCAGCAAAACAAGGACGTTGCTTCAGTTCCTTTGAAGTCCATTTTCGATAGTTTCAAGCGGCAGATTAGCCCAAACCGGTCAGATGCCGATGTTGCTGATTTGCAGCCATTCCTGGTCGCTACAAACTCGCGGAGCAGCGATCTTTTCCCGACGAACTCAGTTCCGGCGTCACCAGCAGTGAATCAAGGCCAAGAGGCGATTTCGGAATCAATTGTTGCGGGCTTGAAGAGTGATTCTCGTGATTCAATCTCCAAAACAGATGCTGGTTTGATATTGGATCATGCAAACTCTCGTTTGGAAGATAGCGTGGCACCTTGTTCGGATGGGCTTGAAGTTGCAGAAGTTCCCTCTTGTGAGGATCACACGGCTGGGTCACCTGAAATTTGGCCCTCTCATGCAACTTTTGTCCGCCCTCTTGTATCATGTCCCGATTTGGTGAAGAATTTTCCCCCCAAATCGGACTCTCGGGTTTTAGCGTCTTCCTCCCTTAACCCGTTGTCAAGGTTCGACCAAGACTTTCCAGTTTGGTCGCCAGAAACAATACAGAAGGTTAAAGGGAAAAGAAAGAAGAAACCCCAACAGCCTTTCCGAGTGACGACTCGCTCACTTTGTATGAGTGAAACTCAGAAGCTCGAGGCTCAGCGTAAAAATGAAGCTTGGAGACATTTTGTCACTACGGGGACTTTGCTGCAGATAGAGTCTAAGGAAGATGTTCCTCCTTCTATCGACTAGTTTCTTTGTATTTGACTTTTGTTCCCCTTCTTTGTTTTTATCTTAGCAATATTCTCTCGCCGTTTGTGTTGGAGTCTCTTTTGAAGGTTATTTGGGATAGCTTTATGCGGTCCCCTCTTTTTCCCCGTCTTGGGGCAAAAAATTTCAATAAAACAAAAACATCATCTATCAAAAAAAGAAGTACATAATTCTTGTTTCCCTTCCAAAGAATTATTTCCATAAAGAAGAGAACTCTGAGGTTGAAAAGTAGGGGAGAGGTTTGGTATATCAGAGCTGCCATGATTCATAGGCCTGAAATTATTTCCAAAGAAGCATTTTCGCCCTCCAATAGATATTGTAATTCATCTCCGGAGACCATTCTTCATTGGACTGTGAAGTTGGTTGACCTCTGTTATAATCTGACATGGTTGCTCAAAGCTTTATTTAACTTTTAGATTTATTTTATAAGCGGAAATTATTAGGTTCTTGTCTTCTTGAGATGGAGAAACAAGGCAAAAAAGAGATAGTCGAAAAAAGGCTTCATCGTTAAGACCAAAACAAGACTCAAAAGAATAAACAACCAGCTCACAAACGAGCTGAACCCTCACAAAAAACATAAAGGAAAAGAAAACAAACAAAACATGAAACCGCAAAAACAGACACCACAAGCAACAAAAGCTCGACCCAACCTAAAAAAAAACCTTAAAAAAGCCCAGCCCACCACAAGGTACAACGAAAACCTTCGCCCTGCGGTTTTAGCACAGAAAATGGCACGACAAGCGTACTGGTCGTCAAGTAGTATTTAGGAATTAAGTCCAGATATCGTACCCAAGGGGGCACGAGTCAAGAAATTTCTATCTAGAGTTTTTATTAAGCTATTCTGTTTAGTAAAATGGTTTTGTTTTTAAAACATGGAGAAGTGAACATTAATTGAAAAGTAAACGAGTACTCAAATAAATCAGAGAGAGATGTTTAACTCGGAGGAAAAAGCAATCTAAGGTATGGATTCATAGAGACAACTCCAATGCATTGAACACTAAAGAACGATGTCAATTTGTCTAATTTTAGGGGCAACGAATTATTTCTATGCTAGTCCTAACTTCTCCTAAATGCTTCGGACCCTAATGGAATCTAACCACCTAGTTCTCTCGAATCAAGGTGTATGAAGACCCACAACACTACATTCTTTGATAATTTCTAACTTTCGGTACGAAACCTATGGTTATTGCGATTGTGTTAACCTAGCTATCTCTAGTCTAGATTTAAACCCAACTTGTATATGATTTTAGACCAAATTCAGTCCTCATCTTTCAAGTGTTGGATTACAATTCTCATCATCTATCAAGCCTAACCGGGAGATAGAGCATTAAGTTGAAATCAAATACAAACCCTAAATTCAAATCAAGGATCATAACATTCATGCATTCAATACATTGTAAATTAAATATTTACTCCCTCATTACCCTAGATTATGGAGGTTTAGTTGTTCATGGAAGAAGAAGAAGAAGAAAGCATAGAAGAACAAGCAAAAGAATACTCTTATTGAAAAAAGGTTAGAGAATCAAAAATACCCAAAGTGTGGACTACAATGACGTCCTTCAAGCTCCAATCACCTCTCCCTTTTTGCTCTCAACTCTCCTTCCCTTCCAGACTAGCCCAAATACAAGTTATCTCATCCTAAAACCTAATTTTTGAGTTAAATAGGGAAGAAAATGAAATTGAAACGGAAAGGGATTTGGGCCTCTACGTGTGTCCCGGGCTCCATGTCGGTTCTAGTTGGGGGTCCGTTCTGGGCTCATGCACGGTACCGGGTGGTTGCCCGCATCTCAACAAAGTGTTTGCTCATTTTCCAGCAATTGGCCACGGGCTTCATGTCGGATTCGGGCACCATCCCGTGTCGGGCTTCCTCGTGGCTCTGGGTACTTGTCCGCATCACAACAGAGCTTCGGAATTTGTCCCTTTTTAATGGATTTTGCTCATATTCCGCTCCACGACCTGACAACCATGAGAAATGCTGAAAACACGTAAAAAATAAGGGAATGAGATCAAAATGGGGATTAAATTACTACTCAAACCCCCTAAATGTGGCACTTTTAGTGCTAAGATGCGACTGCATCACTGACCATATATAAAATCTTTGTTGTGTCCATCTTCTTACCTTTCCCTCTAGACCTCCTCTTCTTCTGGCCCCGATACTCAACGATTAAATCCGAGTCATCATCAGCACGCATAGTACTAGTAGAAGTAGAGAGGCGAGGATCATACACCTCAACTGTAACACTAGAAGCACAAAACAGAACAACCACACACTGATGGACTGTCGAAGTAACGAATAACTTGTTTAGATCGACAAACTCAATAAACCTCGATGTAGAAGGTAATGATTTTGAAACCAACACAGAGTCGAGCCTTAACTCCTTTCCTCCGTTAATTTCAATAACAGGATCATCACCCTCCCTATAGTCTTCACCCGCAAAAGAGACCAATCTTGGAGCCCCGCTATCAGAGCTTTGAAAATCCTTAGACTCAAAAATATCCTCGAGTGTATCCTCGGCTATTGCACCTCAAGGTGTGAGCTCTCGGAGCGTCTCCCAGACCCGGTTGGCTGATCCGGGTTGGAATAACATGGTGATCGGCCAACCCTCCGGGGGCAGTAGAGCCGATCCCTCACACCTGCCTGGGCATAGAGATAGAATTGGACTTGGAGCTGGAGCTGAGTCTAGTCGTGGAGCAGGAGGTGGGGAGTGAAACGGGGTTCCGCTGGGGAGTCCCTCGAGATGATCAAGACCGAGCGGGAAAAAAGCCCTGCATGAAGGAATGAAAGGAATTCAGTGCTCTGGGGACTGACCCTGGGATGGGTCCCTAAGAAGAGCCCTGCCTCCCTTTGAAGTAGATGACAGCAGGTTCGGTCGCCTCTACAGAGTATGCAATAAATAACCACTACCTTGAACAGTAGTCATTGGTTTTGTTGTAGTTTCTTTTTCGTTTCATTTGGCCTTTATGGCTTTTCAAAAAAACTGTATGTATCGGGTCATTTGTCTCAGAGTTATGTGTAAACACACCTTGGGGGTTTTCCTGATGCACTTCTATTATCGTTTGAACTATATATAATGAAATTAAACCTCTTAACAAAAAAATCAAACATAATTTTTAAAATTAATCAAACTTACGTAATCGTTTCCTATTTAGTTCTAGCCGACCATAAGAGCATGAACAACAGAACGCACCCGCTCCCCGCTCCGCGCGCGCCCGGTCCGAGGACCGCGGGCCGTTCCGCTGTGGGCTCGAAAAATCGCGGTCCGCGCGCCCGAAACAGCGGTCTGCTCCTCGCTCCCGGGTTTCTGGCCGCGCCTCGCTCCCTCTTCTGCCGTGGTCCTCTCCTGTGCCGCCACGTGGCGTCCCCAAACTTGACCGTTTGACAACGGTCGGGTAACGGCTCTATTTTTTTTAATTCAAAAATACCCAACCCCATTCCTCATTTTTCCCTCACCATTCTCTACTTTCACTCTTTCATTCTTACTTTCTACTCACTATTTTCGAAAATGTCTGACGACGAGGTTATGTCCGACGTTGAGGTTCAGACGTACGAGGAGCTGGCTGCCCGGATGCCGACGTATGAGGAGATGACAGCCCAACTGCCGACATATGAGGAGATTGCAACCCAAATGCGGCCAGTTGAGCAACGATTTCGGCGGATGATGAAGAGGCACATGCAGAGAGTAATGCCAAGGATCCAGAGGGCCATCCGTGGGGAACCAATGCGACGAGAGATTAACAGAGGTCGTTCGGAAGCCCACATCCAATTGATGAGGAACTATTTTGACGAACAACCCCTATATGGCCCTGATATGTTTAGGCGTTGGTTCCGTATGTGCAGAGCACTTTTCCAACGGATTATGGACGCGGTGAAGGCTCACGACAGGTACTTCGAACAGAGGCCCGACGCTTCCTCATGGCCGTGCTTATCAACGGAACAGAAGTGCACCGCCGCTATACGGATGCTTGCGTATGGGTCCACGACCGATTCATTGGACGAAACTCTGCGCATTGGGGTAAGCACCGTACTTGAATGTTTACGTAAGTTTTACAAGGTCGTCATTGAGGTATTCGGAGCCGAGTATGAGCGTACACCCACAACGGATGACATGCAACGCTTACTCCGAGAAGGGTACAACCGAGGGTTTCCCGGAATGGCGGGAAGTCTTGACTACATGCATTGGAAGTGGAAGAACTGCCCAAACGAAGACCAGGGAGCCCATGGACGGGGAAGTCACCACGGGGACAAGACGATTATGCTTGAAGCTGTAGCGTCCCGTGATTTATGGATTTGGAATGGTTGGCTCGAATAAAGAAATCAACGTCCTCAACAACAGCCACCTATTCCAAGACGCTTACTACGGCCGTGAGCTAGCTGTGGAGTACGAGATCAACGGTCATCGATACGACCGACCTTATTACTTGGTGGACGACATTTACCCAACTTGGGCACGGTTCGTGAAAACTATTCGGCATCCCTTCGAGCCCAAAGAGAAGTTGTTTGCTAGATGCCAGGAAGGTGCTCAGAGAGATATTGAAAGGACTTTTGGAGTACTTCAAGCAAGGTGGCACATCATCTCCCGTCCCACTCGTAGTTGGAGCAAACACACTTTGCCTGATATCATGCACACTTGCATAATTCTACACAACATGATTGTAGAGGATGAGCGCGACCGGTACGAGTATGGGGATGAGGAGTTGTTGTACGCGCAACCTCCAGAAATGCCGAATTGGACACCACCGGAACATGGCACCACGGAGGGCCATTAGAATACCTGCAACGAGTTGATTGTCAACAAAGTGTCCTAAATCCTGAGACCCACCATCAACTACAAAATGATCTTATGGAGCACTTATGGGGTCTATATGGAGCTGGTTTCCATGACGACGAGTAGTCGTTTGTGCTCTTGGAGCTGGTTTTTTTGTGGGCTGTATTAAAAGGGGTTGAATAAAATTAGAAGTTCATTTATATTCGTGTTAAATTTATTTATTAATTATTTATTGTCATTAATTATTTATGTCCAAAATTGTTTAAATTATAAATAATTTAAACGGTTTCTGATAAAGAATTAAATAAAACAGCAAAATATAAATTAATAATCTAGTCAGTATCCAATCAGCACTGTTCTGCACTCCCAGGACCTCAGAGGGCATTTCTGTTGCAAAACACCCACTTTTCTGCACTCCCAGGACCTCACTTTTGTCCAGTCAGCACAAGTTCTGCACTCCCAGGACCTCACCAAGGTCCTTTCTGTTGTTCATGCTCTACTGGAACGCGCTGGAAAAGGTTCGCTCCGTTGGTCGAATCTGGAACAACAGACGTGCTTGTTTTCGGGCTCTTTTCCCTCGCTGACGGTGCTGTGACCGTTAAAGCTTCGTCGAACTCAACCTCCGTTGGAGATCTTATCCGCGCAAGATTAGGAGTCGTGGTTGGTTTAGGTCTTCTCACCGGTTTCAGAACCAAAGTTGTGTGGTTCATCGATGGATTTTCAGGTTGGTTGCTGATGTGTTTAGTCTATCTTAGAAAATTAAGACTTGACTTGGAAAACAGATATCATACTGCACAAGTTGGATTCAAAGGGATGAAACCAAAAGGGAGAACATAGCCTGTTTTTGAATCCTTTTGTTCAGATCTGTTATCCTTGTACAATGAATATTTCAAAACAGTAAAAATTTATTTGTGAAGGTTGTTGGTGTTAGAAAAGACCAAATCCTTGTACCGTATGGAACCTCCTCGGACTAGGTGAGGAACTCGTTGGGGACGTTTGGTGAGGCTCAAAAGACCAAATCCTAATTAAAGGTCGGTTCTTTGGTTTTACAAAGTTCAAGTCCAAATTCTCAGCTTTGCAGGCTATATAATCTCTCTTGTTTGCTGTTGGTAGTCGATCGGGAAGTCCGAGGGGGTCTTGAGTATCCCCAATCGGGAAGTCTTATGATCATGAATCTCGGAACGAGAAAGATGGGGTCAGAACTTCCGTTGAGAACACAGGTCTAGAGGCTGGACGGAACGTTCCGGTGTCGTCTGCGGTTCTTGGCGATTCTTTGAATCCCAAAGAGATGGAGTTCCTTCGTGTTCGGGATCTTCTGTAATAGCTAGGGATTCAGTGTCCAATCAAATGCTAATGAGATATGGCTTGGGTTGTTTCTACTATTTCCATGGGTCTAAGTTGGGATTTCGGTACGAAGCTGATTTCAACTATGGATCGATTTCAACCCATCTCAAACCACCCAAACAGAAGAGTCGTCCCCCTAAATATTTATCGGATTAGTATACAGCTAAATCTAATCCAATAGCTTATTCTATGGATCGTGAAAGATTTGTTAATCCGCTTGACGTTTGGAAACAGGTTGTGCAAGCTCGACAAGCGAAGGCGTTCGACAATCCGAACTTAACTTCGGAAGGCGAAGAGTGGGTCACCGATGAGGGTTGATTCTGCTTAGTTCGTATTCAATTCTGTTTTGGACTTTTATCCCCTTTTTTTTCGGGCTTTAACCCTTTAGTTCGGTTCGAGAGCTTCCTTGTAATTGTTGAACTTTTTTTACTTGGCCCTTCTTGAACCAGGTTCCGGACCTCTTTTCTTACTTGGAATAGGACTTATTAATAAATTATTGAGCTATAGAAAAAAAATCAAACTAACCTAACCAAATAAACTAAATAATCAATATAATCAAACCATGATTTTTTTCCAATTCGAGTTTGATTATTATTTCGATTACGACGAATACTACTAACCCCTACTCTCGATTGTTCTGCGCTGGTCTTCCAGCGCCGACTTCCTCCTCCACCACTAGCTTTTGTTGATGATCGACCTCTATGGATGAAAGCAGCTGGATTGGCTCCTTGTGGTCCGACCAGGGTGTTCCTCATGGGTCTTAGACGGCGATGAGGGCATGGATGGTTCCGGTTTCCTTTCTAATGGAAGGGCAGCGGTGGATCAACAAAGTAGGTATGTCCAGATGGGTGATCTCAAGTTTGCATGCCTGCGTCAATAGGCAGCCAGTGAAGGGCCTGGATTGTCTCCGTCGTGTTATGGTTTCTCCGGATCGGTGTCAGAAAAAGGGGAACATTCATGGGAAGAAGATTCCCTATCAGAAGGTAGGTCAGACTGGTGAGGAGGAAATGACAATGCGAGAACGGCGTGGGGGCAGATCCGTCATCCAATATCCGGAACCAAGGTCCCCATTGCATTTGTCTAGCCATAAAGGGGGCAACACATTGCATGGAGATGTGTCAAAGGCGTGTGCGATAGTGATGGGGTAAATTCATGGTGGTTGGGTTGCTATTGGAGCAGAGGCGGAAATCAGAGGGAGAAATGAGATTCAAAAAACTTAGAAACCGAATAGCGATGAATTGAGAATTAGTTGGAGTCATCTAATATTTTTATCGCTAATTTATAATCTATTTCCATCTCAATACATTTTATTTACACGATAAAAATGAAGCGTTGTTAATGTGAGAAGTTAAAATGTGTAAAAAAAAGAACCTGTAACTTGTGTTAATACACCAATAATTCAGGGTTATACGTATTGACAAGGAATGATGTTAACGTCTAGGGTTGAGTCTGAGAGACTGCTAGGTTTTGAACCCTTTTCCTTCTGCCTCTTTTTCTCTTCTTCTTTGACTAACACTACCCACACTTCCTCCATATCCAACATATTATATACCAAATCTACGCCTCCTTCCCAAAAATGACAAGGCTGGTCGTATCCCCCTCAACCAAAATGAATCCGAAGAATTTAGATCCATCGCTGCAACGTCATGCTAGCGGGGAACCAGCCCGAATAAAGTAGCAAGCCGTCCTCCCAAATTCGCCATTTCAGATGCAATCCAAATCTGCGGTGGTTCCAACCACTATGTGTAAAGACCGCCCCAGTTTAAAAGAATTAGATAATTAAATTTATTCGTTGGAACGTCGTGGTTGGAAAACGAGTCGAAAAATTGGAACGAGTGCAAAACAAAAAGAAGAATATAAAAAAGAGAGAAAAAGAGTGGAGAAGGACCTGGGCTGGGCAAGACTTGGGCCCACTCAGAAGGAGCGAGCCCAAGCCCAGCACGCGCGCCCGAGCCTACTCCACACGAGCCCGAACCCAACCAGAACCCTATTCATCTTCTCCTTCATCGCGCTGCGCACGTGAATCGAGGCGTTCCAGCTTCTCCTTCTCTCTCGATCTCTTCTCTCCCTCTCGCAACCACCGCCGACCTCGCCTTCGCCCTCTTCTTCCCTTCTGAGTACCAACCGAGCCACCCACGCACGGAATCGAGACGCTTCGCCGGAGAAACCATCTCTAGTTCGACGCCCGTGCTCGAATCAGTGATGGCGACGGAGGAACGACGATGGTTCGTGCTCCCTCGCCCCTTTCCCTTCTTCCCCGACCTCGCCTCGCCTGAAAAACCTTTGAGACGAGTTCGTTTTGGTCGGATTCAGCCGGAACATCGCCAGCGAACCTCGTGCTCGTTAGATCTGAGACGGGAGCGAAGGTTGGGTCACGCTCAAGCCACCGCCGCCACGGCCACGGCCTCGTCGTGATCCTGACGCCCTTCTCCGCCTCCATTTCTCCCCCAACGAGCTCACCTGACGCCGTCCACCGCCGTGTCGAGGCCGGAGCCATCGCCGGAGCTCCCTCGAGGGTGCCAGACTCGAGCCAGTACGGCTTGGGCCAACCTGAGTTGGGCCAGGAGGACTGGACTAGGAGACAGACCCTGGCCAAGCCCAAGTCTCTGACTCGGGTTCAGGACTCGGGTCTGGACCGGGTGTGGAGCCGGGTCCGGGTCGGTTCTGGGTCCGGTCGGGTCTGGATTCTGGACTAGGTCGGATTCGAGTCTGGTTCTCGGATCCGGGTCGGACAGATTTAATAAATTAATAAATTTAATATAAATAAGTTAAAAATGGACTTTTAAAGGACTAAATGGACAATCAGAGGACTTTTGGACTACCGGGACTGATTAGAAACTTTACCTGTTAAACCCAGATTTGGACTTCGCCCGAGAAGACCGGAGATAGGCCCGGACGTCAGCAGCTAGGAGACGCAGCTGTTGTGATCGTCTTGAGGTAGGGAAAGTAGCGAATACCGCTTTAATTACGGAAAGTTACTAGCGTGCATGATAAGGAAATAAAAAAACAGAAAGGTCCTAGTTGGCATATAGGATGTGATTCAGTAGAATAGCCGCTTCCGATTATTAAATAACCGGACGAGTCTTAGTAACATGTAGAATGTGATTCACTAGAATACTTGCTTTCAATACTTGGGAAATTGTCGTGCTGGTAGAATGGCCATGTCGAGCCTTAGGGTTGCGTGCTGATTGAGATGCAGGATGTGTGTTATAACCGTTGTGTGAGAGTCTAAATAAGATTATACTCGGTGAAGCATGTTGTGACTGTGTGTGCGCAAGTGTGTCGTGTTTGATATGAAGTGATTCTTTGGTTGTGATATGATCGGGTGAGTGATAGACCGATTGTGTGTTTTGGTGAGTTGGCCGGGTGGTATACCGAGGTCAACTATAGCATTGTGATGCGTGTTATACCCTTGATGTGCGTTCCAAGAGGAGGCGTAACCTGTGCGATGCCTCCACCAAGGGATAGTTCCGGTGCATGTCATTGAGGCCAAGGATGGCGTGGTATATACCCCGATTCTCCGTGACGAGAAAGTGTATGACCGAGTTATGTACCAGTCCAGTATGCGTGAGGCCCTGATTCTACGTGACAGGAAGACGTCCGACTGAGGGATTTCCGGTCTGGGATGTTACCCCGATTCTACGTGACGGGAAGATGTCGGGACCAAGGCTTCGTGTTCTGGTACGACATAAATGGAACGGGCTGTGATAGCCAAAGATGTTTGAATGGTTGTACTACGTTCTGTGTGGGTCTGTTGTGTGTGCTGTGCGTGTTGTTTGGCTTTGTACGTCGTCTGATGTGTGCTGTGCGTGCTGTTTGGCTTTGTGCGTTGTTCTAAGTGTGATTATGGTCTTCTTAGAGTGTTTGGTGACACGAGGTGCTGTTATACCTGATTTCTGTGTTGTCGTGCGGGTTCGCACGTGTGTTCAGTTGCGAGATAACCGTGGGCGTTGTCCAGTGAGAATTGTTATGTGATGAGTGTCAAGAGCAAGTTGAGAAGAGTGTATGTGTTCGGTTCATTGTGAGTTTGATTTACGGCTTGTGCCTAAGTGAAGGTCAAGTGTTGTTTTGGAGTAATTGTTTAATTTTGACTTATAACTGTTATGCTTACTAGTATGCCCTAATTGGACGGTTACTCGTGGTAGTGAAATGATGTTCATAACCTTAACTACTTTTCCTACTGAGCGAAAGCTTACCCCTTACTTTGTTGTGTTTACAGGTCTTGAGCGGGATTTGTACTAGCTGGATGCTCGATGCTTGGGAGCTAACGGGGGTCCTGTTGGGTCTCGAGGTAGGGTTGGAGATGAACCAACTCGCAGCGGAAAATCAATACAAACCAAGAGACGATTAAAACCATGAAACAACTAGCAAAGAATGGATTAACAAGAGAAAAATTCAGCACTAGTTCTTACCAAAACAAGAACACCGGTTAACGAATGATTGGCTTGAGTCTCCAAGACGCCTACGTATCCACATGGGAATCAAAGCCACGTAGTTCTTCTCTTTGAGGACTCAAGAACACAAAAATGGAGGTGGAAACTAGCCAAACCCGAAATGGCCATAGAAGAGGGAGAGAAAATGTGTTTCCTATTCTTGTCTTGTGTTTGTTATGTTGAAAAAAGATGACTTAAACATAACAAAACCCATACTTGTCCAACTAAAGGCATGGGACAAGTATGGTGTCAAGTAAGGTGTAAATAGGACAAAGTATGGCAAGACAAGATTGGGTTAGGTGGTGAATCACCAACACCTTAGTCCTTGTCTTGCTTACTTAGTACTAATTAATCAAGACTTGATTAATTAGTTCCATGGGCCTTGGTTGCATGGGCCTTTCATGGGCCTCTTGGAACATGGCCCGTGGCCATTTCCAACGAGGTCCCGTGATTCGCTCATCGCCTCCATGCCTTCCATACCGGAAATGTCCAACATTATCCGACGCGATCAATCCCAAGACTCCAAGCCTTGTCTCGATCCGTAAAGTCCTATTCACTTACGGGCACATGACCCAAAACCCAGTTTTGGTCATGTCCCGAGACAACTCCGTTTTGGCCATTCTCCATAAATGTGTCAATGAGTTTCATCCTCCGGTGTGACCCTTAGGTTTATGCATGTCAATAGATCAACGTAAAATCCCATTTTACTTGATCCTATTTAAGTGGCAACTAACGAGACTTTAGTATTGCCTGACACTACATAACGAATTGACCCTGTCGATTCTAACCTTTCCGTCGTCCCTGTCATTATCCTTTTATCTCCGATATCCTGATTGAGATAAGGCATAGAGCCGTCATCCTTATTATTCTCAATCACCGTTCCTTGATATGTGAGATGACTGAAGATATGATACCCAGTATCATGTGCATGGCCATGCTATTCTTCCAGTCACTCTCGATCAAGCGGCCGAGAACCGATATCTTTCCCATACCTTAGTATGAGGGATAAATCCCTTAGCCGTCTTTCGTGTCACTCATGTAGCCCGTCCCCAAGCCAATCCTGGCCGTTATGGAAGCCCTGTTACGGACAACGTTAGGCTCAGGTCAAACTAGGTTGTTGACTACATAGCGATCACAAAGACTCCTTGGTCTAAGGATACATGACAAGCTACAACACTGAATATGTTCATGACTTAATCTATGGCACATATTCAGGGCGGGTCGTCCAATATCATGTCCCACATGATATCTATGATCAGACTCCAGAATCCCATTCCAATGACTAACAGAACGTAAGCCATAAAGAGCCATCTTTCATACTAGTCGCTTCTAGTGAAGCTTTGTTGACTAGGGACCCATCGAGTGTGATCTATCTCGATCTATGGTTCTATTCGCATGGTGGGCATAGATCAGAGCACACATCGATATATTACTCCAACACATAAGTAATATAAAGCCGCTTTAATTTTATTGCTAACGATGATATATACATTTGGACATTTAGGATTGAACTACGGGCACTAAGACTAACAGGTCCTAGGCTAGCTTGTCTAGAGACGTACCGTGATTTTGAATCCTTTATCGGATTGCGGTGACAATTTATTATTACTTTAAACCTTATTTAATTTAAAGTTGTTTTAATTATTTTCGTTTTAAGTTAACGTCTCGAGTCCGGTCAAAACCGGATTTGGGGCGTGACACTATGGGTACGAACACGAAGCCGAACTCGGGGCTGTCCTTCGCTCCGCCGCCTTGTCCTGCATGGCCATGGCTGCAACTTCAATCTGCAACCTCGAAAGGGTGCGGAGCTATGATCACGACGCCGACTCTCCTCTCCTAATTGATCACCGGTGAGCCCTTCTCGCTCGTTGTCCCGAAACCACCAAGGGAGATCCACATGCCTCGGCTGAAGTTGGTGACTGAGGAAGATCTGGATGAGGACGACGAGGTTCTTATTGTCCCGGTGGAAGCGGTACCGGCAGCTACAGATGGTTGGTATCGTCACTCCTTAGCTGGCCGGATTGTGGGTGATGTCAAGTGAAACGTCTCCATTCTTTGCGGCCTTATGAAAAAAACTGGAAGGTTCAGGGTTCGGTCGTGGAGTGTTTGAACAAAGAAGTGGTAGCCTTCCACTTCTTGTCCAGAGAGTCAATGGAGAAGATCCAGCATAGAGGACCGTGGTCCTTAGCGGATACTTGGTGTTGATGTTCCCTCTCCTACCTTGCATCCAACCGAGCACTATCATATTTCGATTCGTGGAGATAGGGGTTCGGGCTTTCATTGTCCCGAGGGATGCCTAGAACGCTGCAATTCGATCGATCCTTGCCAACGCCTTGGGTACCGAGGCAATATCTGCTCCTATTCTGACTCATGTCGATTAGATTATTTTTTGTGGTTTCAGGTAAGCCTTGATGTGGACAGGCCTTTGCGTCGGAGGGTGCAACTCTATTTCTTGGGCCATCGGAGTTCATCCATTTTGTAGCTGTAATATGAGCATTTACCGGGTTTTTGTGCTTTGTGCGGACGACTCAAGCACCGAATAGGGGCTTGTCAAGCACGCATCTAAGGAGTGGAACAAAGGGAGATCTGGTTCCATGACTGCTTACGGGTGCAAATGGGTATTAATGTTGACCGTTTGATCCATACGTATTGAGGAGCACATAGGGCAACACGGGTGCTCCCGGTGGATGAACTCCTTGCCTCTCTCACTTTGGGTCCGGTTCGGGATCGTTGGGGTGGAAAGCAATTTCCCTTGCTACCACCCCCAGGATTCCCCGCACTCGAAGAGGATATAGAGGTCAGTTTAGAGACCTGTGACATGGCTAAGGAATGTCCCGATGGGATAATTCCACCTAATCAGCGCGCACATCCAAGACCGTTAGAAGGATTCACATGGATCACAAAGACCTGTGACCTAGCTAATGTCTCCGAGGATGAGTGCCTTTCATCTTTTGTAGAACCAGTGATCGACATGGTGGCTGGTATGGGGAAATAAAAGGAACCTCGGGCACATTTGGATTGCCCACGATCAATGAGGATGAAAGCGGCAAAGACCAAAGGAAAGGGAAAGACGGGACAATGTTATACCCGGACTATCAAACTGAAGGGGGCCTTAAATCTATCTGGTATCTCTCTTGGCAGTTGGAGGACGAAGATGATAGTGATGATCAACAAGCGAGGGCTCTAAAGTAGCCTTGTCAGGGCCAATGTGAGGACCCCGAGAAGGGGAAGGGGCAATAACCCTATTCCCTTAGACCCGGGATGGATGGTGCTTGTTTGTCCCGAGAATAATTTGGAAGCATTGGTGTTTTATTTCAATTTCATTTCTTCTTGTTTTCTGTTTAGTTTGGATTTATGGATGTGGTTGATGGTTTTGACTTTTTTCATAGTTTGGTTTTTCCCATGTTTTTGGGACGGTCAAACGAGGTCTCAATTTGTTTTAATGTTTGTGACGTCAAAGCAGACTATTTCTACAGGTCCACGAGTGTTGGGTACCCAAAGGGGGACTCGGACTATATTCTGGAGCTCAAGACTTCGGTCCCATTTTTTAATCGATATTGACAATAATACATCTTGATCTCGTTACTGTTTTTCTTATAGAAAAAACTTGTGTTAATACATTTAAAAATGAAAGATGATAAATAGTGAATACGGAGCAGAGTGTGATATTAAAGATAAAAGTAAACAAGAGAGAAGAAAGAAAGATGGACCGTGAAGAAAAGGAAGAAAAAATATATATGTCAAGAATCATTGGAATGCTGTTTATAATATACCGCACATCAAAACAAAACTCGGTGCATGAATTATATTTTAGCCTGATTAAGGAACTAATTCTGCATCACCAATATGATAGATTCTTACTGACGATACGTGTATACCTAATCCATTCCTGGCCAGGAAATAATTACAATATTTAATTGAGGGTCTGTACAATCTGCTCCTTAACAATTAGGACCAATATGACAATGAATCTGAAAACGTGTATGAACAATCTGCTCCTTGATTGATGACCACACAACTCATGACTTGAGAACACAAACACTACATTATATATTGAAATTGACTCACTCGAAGTTGAATGTAATATTTGATGGAGTCTTGTCTCGTATACTTGTTCACCTTCCTCCTCTTTCTGCTTGTGATCATCAAGACTATAAAGAGGCCAAAACCCTCGAACCTTCCACCAAGTCCATGGAAGCTCCCACTCATAGGCAACTTGCACCAACTTGTTGCTGGTGGCTCACTAGCCCATCACACCCTCACAAACTTGGCTCACAAATACGGACCCATCATGTACCTACAAGTTGGTCAAGTTCCCACCATTGTCATCTCTTCACCAGAGATTGCAAAAGAGGTTCACACAACCCATGATCTCAAATTCTCCGACAGGGCTTATTTCATCGTTGTCAAGATTATGTTATACGAATCAACAGACATAGTCTTCTCCGAGTACTGCACCTATTGGAAGCAGCTTCGCAAGATCTGCACGACGCAGCTCTTCAGTGCAAGCCGTGTACAATCATTCCAATCCATTCGGGAAGCTGAGGTTTCCAACCTCATTTCGACCATTTCTTCGAGCCAAGGATCAACCATCGACCTAAGCAAGATGATCTTCTCGCTCATGTATACCATAACTTCAAGGGCGGCGTTTGGTAACAAATGTAAAGATCAAGACAGGTTCATTTCCATTGTTGATGAGTCGATGAAGCTAGCAGCGGGCTTCAGTCTTTCTGAGGCATACCCTTCAGTCAAAGGCCTGGAGCTCGTCAGTAGATCCACAGCGAAATTCAAGAAGCTCCATCAAGAAAGCGACAAGATACTTCAGAACATCATCATTGAGCACAAAGAAAGAAGAAACGATGCGGGGGAAGCAAACCATAAAGATCTTGTTGATGTTCTATTAGATCTTCAAGCGGATGGTGATCTCGACGCCCCTTTAACCGATAACAACATCAAAGCAGTGATATTGGTAAGTATAGATGAAATTAGTATTTGTTTCCTGTAGATAACAGAGTTTGAATCCTGTCCGTGAGATATTAGACTCTGATATCGTATTAGATGATCAACTCAACTAAAAACTCATACTGCAGGATGTTTTTATCGGTGGAACGGAGACCTCCTCTACGGTGGTGGAGTGGGCGATATCAGAAATGCTGAAAAACCCCAGGCTGATTAAGGAGGCACAAGCGGAAGTGCGACAATTTTGTGATGAAAATGGAAATGTTGATATTCAAAACCTCAGGTTGTTGAAAGCGATAATAAAAGAAACCCTGAGGCTACACCCTTCTCTGCCTCTGTTACTGCCAAGAGAATGTCAAGAGAGTTGCGTGATCGGCGGATACATGATACCTGCAAAGGCCAAAGTTATAGTTAACGAATGGGCGATTGCAAGAGATCCCAAGTACTGGACCGAACCCGAGAGGTTTTTCCCTGAGAGGTTTGTTGATAGCTCAGTCGATTTCAAGGGGACACACTTTGAGTTCATTCCCTTTGGGGCCGGACGAAGGATTTGTCCAGGGATAACATTTTCACAGCCCAACATTGAGCTTCCACTTGCAAAGCTACTCTATCATTTTGACTGGAGACTTCCTGCGGGACGGCGGCCGGAAGATCTCGACATGAGTGAAGGTTTTGGGTTAACTGTCCGAAGAAAACAACATCTCTGTTTGATCCCTACTTGTTATCGTCCTTTGTCAGTGCCTACGTGAGGAACAAACTGCGTGTCCACATAAGGATTTAATACAATAATACATGAAATGTGTTTTGCACTCAAGATGATGTCACATCATTATGTTGAACTCGTTTAAACATTGGTTATTGTTGGGTCTATCATATTTGGACTTGCCGGCCATCAATTACAACCAACTTCCACACCTTTGTTGTAAGGGGATTGGAATGCCTTTTATCTTCCGAAAACACACTTGGTTGGGATAGCATCGTGATATCCTAACCATTTTTTTGTGAACGAAAAACCGTATTTTCATTTACGGGACAACTTATATGAGCGAAAATTATATAATATAACAAAATAATTAAAAGCGAACTTATAGTTTTTAAAAACTTTAGGTTAGATTATTTCTAGATTTGGGATACCACTGTTTTCCGAGATCGACCGGTACTTATATCATACAACTATACTCCTTGTTCGAGGTCATTTGTGCTTTTAAATCTAGAATCAATTTTTGCATGTATAAACATGATGGAAAGCTAACGACAGTTACTCGGCAAGATGGCACCATTACCGGGAATGATAATTGATTGTTCCCTTCTATTGAGTTATCTTTACACGCGTAACATGTTGCTTGTACTATAACGACAGTCTGCTCAACAATATGGTTTGTGCAAGTTAAGTTCTTTGTGTTAGGTAACCTTGTCTTAATATACGGCAATAGATTATTATGCAGAACAATTTGGAGTATATCAGCAACTCCAACTCTATCTTTTTATGTTTTGAATTTCATAAGTATTCTATCTAGATAAGTCATTTACGTATTTCAAATTGTAAGGTATCTTTGCTATAAATAAAGTCATAGCCTCAGTGAATTAATCACACTGAGTTCTGGTTCTACAAAACACATCTTGTGTTTCTATTGTCTTTCCAGTTCAATCAGTTAAGTGTTTTTGCATATTTGTGTTACAACAATTGGTATCAGAGCATTGTTGTCTCGCAAATGGTAGGAACACCAGAAAAAGTGAAAATGGGAGGAAGTGGCTCTGGTTCGCAGAGAGCACCTGCGAGGAATGGAGGGCTGCCAGTTACTTACCCCATGTTAACAGACAACAATTATGGCGTATGGGCCATAAATATGCGAATCCTAATGAAAGCTTTGGGCGTTTGGGTGGCAATTGAAGGCGACTCACATGGCAGTGAAGAGAGAGACCAAGGTGCGTTGGCCGTAATATCGCAGGCTATCCCAGATGATGTAATGATGTCCATTGCGGAGAAGACCACGGCTAAAGAAGCATGGGAAGCTTTGAAAGAAATGAACATTGGGGAGGACAGAGTCCAAACCGCAAATGCCTTGGTTCTCAAGCGGGAGTTTGATCGAATGTTGATGGAAGAAAGTGAAACGATTGGCGAGTTTGCTCTGAAACTCACCAACACAGTGAACGAAATTCGTACACTTGGGTGCAAAATCGAAGAGACGGCTGTGGTGGAGAAGCTGTTCAGATCAGCTCCAGATTGCTTTCTACCCATAGTTGGAACCATTCAACAATGGGGTGATATGTCAAAAATTTCGATAGCTGAGGCCGTTGGTCGTTTGAAGGCGTTTGAGTCAACCATGAAAGGGAGAAAGCAGGAACGTGAAGGAGGTGAACAACTCTTGCTCACGAGAGCTCAATGGGAGACACTAGCAGATAAAGAAAGGAGACGAAGTGATGGTGTTGAAGCAGGTTATCGTGGTAGCCGAGGAAGAGCTCGTGGAAGAGGGCGTGAGGGAGACGTCAGAGCACCTCGTAGGTTTGACAAAACCAAGGTTAGGTGTTATAATTGTGCCGAGCTTGGTCATTTTGCAAATGAATGTAGCAAACAAAAGGTGGAAGAAGGAAACTATGCCGAATACCAGGGGGAAGATGAACCAGCTCTTCTCATGGCAGTAGCATGCAAAACAGAAATGGTCTTATTGAACGAGAAGAATTTTGTGCCAAAATTCAAAGGAAGTATCAGAGATAGTGATGATCTCTGGTATCTTGATACTGGAGCTAGCAACCATATGTCAGGTAACAGTGAACTATTCTCTAACCTTGATGAAGCGGTGACAGGGTCTGTGAGATTTGGTGATGGCTCTTTAGTGCAAATCCAAGGAAGAGGGTCAGTGTTGTTCGAAACCTTGACAGGAGAACATAAGCTACTCACTGGAGTATATTATATCCCAAGACTGAAAAATAACATTATCAGTCTTGGACAATTGGATGAATGTGGCTGCAAGATAACGGTAGAGCAGGGGTGGTTGACGGTCGTGGACCGAGAAGGAAACTGCTTGCAAAGGTTAGAAGAAATTGGAATCGTTTGTACATTCTAAATCTAAAGCAATCTCACCCAATTTGCTTACTGTTGAAATGAGAAGAGAATGATTGGCTATGACATGCTCGGTTCGGTCATATAAGCTTCCGAGCCTTAAAGCAAATGGCAGGGTCTCAAATGGTGAAAGGATTGCCAGTAGTAACCAACTTAGAGAGGTTATGTGAAGCATGTTTGGTGGGAAAGCAACGTAGGCATCCATTTCCCAAAAGTGCCACCTACAGAGCCAAGCAAATCCTGGAGTTAATTCATGCTGATTTGTGTGGTCCAATCACACCAGAAACTAACTCAGGTAATAAATATTTCCTTCTCATGGTTGATGATCATTCACGATATATGTGGGTCGTGTTGATCAAGAGCAAAGATAAAGCTTTTCAAGCATTCAAGAAAATAAAGGCGCGAACAGAGACAGAAACAGAGAGAAAGTTGAAAGCTCTTCGCACTGACAGAGGTGGAGAATTTGTATCAGATGAATTTGAATCATATTGTGATGAACAAGGAGTAAGGCGTTTTCTCACCGCCCCTAATACACCTCAGCAAAATGGGATTGCCGAACGAAGGAACCAGACCATTGTAGGTATGGCTCGAACTCTACTAAAAAATATGAGTGTTCCTACAGTGTTCTGGGGTGAAGCGGTGATGACTGCGGTCTATATCTTGAATCGAGCTGCAACGAGAAGTGTGGAGGGGAGTACTCCGTATGAAGCTTGGCATAAGCAAAAGCCAAGTGTACACCATTTTCGTGTGTTTGGCTGTGTTGCTCACATCCGAGTAACAAAGCCTCACTTGAAAAAATTGGAAGATAGAAGCTGTACAGTGGTTTTTATTGGTTATGAACCTGGCTCAAAAGCCTACAGGTTTTATAACCCCTCTACCAAAAAGTTGATGGTTAGTCGCGATGTTATGTTTGAAGAAGGACGAAAATGGGATTGGGATTCAAATCCAGACGAGGTAGAAATTAATGAACCTCTCATTGTACGTTTTGGTACTAATCTTGATACTGATTTTGTGGAAGTGGAGCAAAGTGGAGAGGAAGGATTGAGCAGCCCATTCCCAGTACCAACTCCAACATTAGAAGAAGCAAAAACCCCTGTAAGAATGCGATCACTTGCTGATATTTATGCAGAAACCAGCGAGGTGGAAGGAGACTTCTCAGGCCTATGTCTATTATCCTCAGAGGAACCTGCAAGTGTAGAAGAAGCATTGCAACACGATCAATGGAGAGCAGCCATGGAGGATGAAATCCACTCCATCCGAGAGAATCAAACATGGGAGCTGATTGAGTTACCCAAGGGTCAAAAAGCGATCGGCCTAAAATGGGTTTTCAAGGTGAAGAAAGATTCAAGTGGCAGAGTTCAAAAGTACAAGGCACGTATTGTGGTGAAAGGTTATGCTCAGAGACAGGGTATAGACTTTGACGAGGTCTTTGCCCCTGTTGCTCGGATCGAAACTGTGAGGCTATTGTTGGCTGTGGCAGCAATGAAGAAATGGGAAATACATCACATGGATGTCAAAACCGCATTTTTGAATGGAGATTTGAAAGAGGAGGTGTATGTATCTCAACCAACAGGGTTCGTTGACAAGCAAAATCCTCTACTGGTGTTAAAGCTGAGAAAAGCCTTGTATGGGCTACGACAGGCTCCGAGGGCGTGGAACATTAAACTTGACAAAAGTTTAGTCTCTCTGGGTTTTGAGAAAAGTGCATTAGAGCATGCAGTGTATACACGAGAAGAAGGTAACTCAATTTTGGTGGTTGGTGTCTATGTAGACGATCTAATCATCACGGGTTCAGAGGTTAGTATGATAAATGTATTCAAAGAAGAGATGAAATCCATTTTTAGTATGACTGACCTTGGTTGTTTGAGCTATTATCTGGGTATTGAAGTCAAACAAACCAAGGACTCAATTACTCTTTGTCAAGCCGGGTATACAGCCAAAATAATTGCAATTGCAGGTCTGGAGAATTGCAATCCTTGTGTCACTCCCATGGAACATAAGTTGAAGTTGAACAAAGATGAAGGAGAAAAGATCAAAGATGCAACTATGTACAGGAGTCTGGTTGGTAGCCTTCGTTATCTTGTAAACACTAGACCAGACATTTCATATGCTGTGGGCATTCTGAGCAGGTATATGGAAGCTCCAACTGTTCAACATTTTGCTGCAGTGAAGCATATTATTAGATACTTGAGTGGAACACAAGGTTTTGGGTTAAGTTACAAGAAAAAGAGTGATTTAAACCAAGCCCTTGTGGGCTACTGTGATAGTGATCTGGCTGGCGATCTTGATGATCGTAAAAGTACGACGGGCGTAGCTTATTATCTCTGTCCAAACCTGATTACTTGGATCTCGCAGAAGCAAAAAACCGTTGCCCTTTCGTCTTGTGAAGCTGAATATATGGCTGCAACTGCTGCAGCATGCCAAGGTATTTGGTTGTCACGTTTGAAGGCTGAATTGTTGAGGGAAGAAGCAAACAAAGTGGAGCTAAAGGTGGACAATAAGTCAGCTATTTCTTTATGCAAAAATCCAGTGTTGCACGGAAGAAGCAAGCATATTGATACTAAATATCATTTTATTAGACAGTGTGTGGAAGAAGAAGTTGAGTATGTTTGCACTAAATAACAAGTGGCTGACATCTTGACCAAACCATTGGGGCGCACCAGATTTTTGGAGTTGAGGATGATGTTGGGAATGAAGGATGTGAAAGACAAGGTTACGGGGGAGCATTGTTAGGTAACCTTGTCTTAATATACGGCAACAGATTATTATGCAGAACAATTTGGAGTATATCAGCAACTCCAACTCTATCTTTTTATGTTTTGAATTTCATAAGTATTCTATCTAGATAAGTCATTTACGTATTTCAAATTGTAAGGAATCTTTGATATAAATAAAGTCATAGCCTCAGTGAATTAATCACACTGAGTTCTGGTTCTACAAAACACATCTTGTGTTTCTATTGTCTTTCCAGTTCAATCAGTTAAGTGTTTTTGCATATTTGTGTTACAACACTTTGTGGTTGAACAAAGATTTCATGTTGCGCAAGCTGTCTCCCAGATATCGCTAGTTATCCCTATTGTGATTAAAATTGAGAACGGTCATTATGATTGTGGGAAAACTTATTTTGTATCCATTTTCAGATGTACGATGTACTTGATCACATCGATTCTAAATCACCTATATTATCACCTGGTTCGATAGCTTTGACTCTTGAATCCAAAATTTGATATCGAGTCAGCTATTGTGATATCTTCCGCTCTATGTAATAGGTTGGATGATGCAGTCCTCGAATGAATCTATGAGGAAATTTTGGGAATCGTCCTCCAAACGATCATTGAGCTCAACACCACCGCTTTTCAAGACTAGACTTCACTCAATCATATTTTTCAAGACAACAAGAACTCTTGAATCGTTTACCTCGAGAATCAATTATCTTTAATGTGTTTGGATGATTACTCTAATATCTCATCCTACTGTGAGAACTCAAAACATTAGATGATCAACTATCCAACGTCGGTGCTCTTGTCTCTAACAACCGGTTGGTGTTACAACTGGTTGCCGACCTTTTCGAGAAATTTGACGAGATGACTATTTTGATTCAGCAAAGTGATCCCCTCACATCATTTTATGAGGCCCGTTCTCACCTAATTCTTAAGGAGACGATGATAGAAAAACAAGCCTAAACAACTTCCATGCTTGTCGGAGTGCCTTTAAATGTGCATGACTCTAGTAATACTCATGCACAAAGAACAACCGAGGCAACGAGAATAATATGTCCTCGTGAAGATAAGTAGATAATGACGCTCTAAACTGCTACAGTAGTTTTGCTACAGTAAGTGTCTCTGTTCTTCAAAGTTCTTCATACTGCTCTTCATCTCCTTCATCCCCTCTGGTTTTCCTTGAGGATTCTGCGGTGAGGTAGTGTCCATGGGGGCACCTCGGCCAGCCTCCGGACCACCGTCTGCACCTCTTCTTCTACAACTCTACCTCTTGTAGCCCTCGCTCCAGCCTTACTGCTCAAGATTTTTGTACTCTGTTTAGTTCACTTATGGGTTTGTCTTTAGAAGAACTCTCTGGTGCTCAAGCGGCGACCTTTTCCTCATTAGGTCCCCCTCCGGTGTTTGAACCAAAAAAACGAATTAAAGGAAGGGCATGTTCAATCGCTGAAGTCTCTTCCTCGGACAAAACACAGGAGTACTCTCCTGGTGGTCAGACTAAATTGATCGATGGCCAAAAAAAATTCTAGGGAAAATTTCATTTTACCACCCTGTCAAACATTTAACTTCAGTTTCATACCCTGGCATAAATTTTTATCAGTTTCATACCCTGGCAAACTTTTCATTTCACTTTCATACCCAGCCGGGTAAAATGTCCAAAATACCCCTAACTATTACTCAAATTTTCATCCCATGCCATTGCCTCAGAATTTGAAAAGAGGTGAAATGACAATAATACCCTTCATTGTTTAGGGTGTTAAACTGAAAATTTCAATAATTTTAAAACAAAATCAGTTTTTTTTATAAATTCAATTTTTAATTTTAAAAAATCAGATTTTAATTTTAAAAATACATAAAAAAAATTTTATATAAAAATATTTTTTTTATTAAAAACAGTTTTTTATATAAAAAATCATTTTTATTAAAAAAAAAAGACACGACTTCGTCTTCTCCGGCCACCTCTCCGGCCACCTCTCCGGCCACCCAACTCCGCCGGCGTCGTCCCCGACCCCAACCAGCTCTGCCGGCGTCGTCCCCGAGCCCAACCAGCTCTGCCGGCGTCGTTCAGATCTGGTTCGCGAACCAGATCTGAACCACGCCGGGGACGACGGGGACGGCGTCGACGAAGTGGGAGGGCTCGGGGACGACGCCGGCGGAGCTGGGTGGCCGGAGACCACGCCGGAGAAGACGAATGCAAGCTCCAGTTTGTTTTTTTTAAATAAATAAAATTAATTTTTTTATAAAAAAAACTGTTTTTAATAAAAAAATATTTTTCTATAATTTTTTTTAATGTATTTTTAAAATTAAAATCTGATTTTTTGGAATTAAAAATTGAATTTATAAAAAAAACTGATTTTGTTTTAAAATTATTGAAATTTTCAGTTTAACACCCTAAACAATGAAGGGTATTATTGTCATTTCACCTCTTTTCAAATTCTGAGGCAATGGCATGGGATGAAAATTTGAGTAATAGTTAGGGGTATTTTGGACATTTTACCCGGCTGAGTATGAAAGTGAAATTAAAAGTTTGCCAGGGTATGAAACTGATAAAAATTTATGCCAGGGTATGAAACTGAAGTTAAATGTTTGACAGGGTGGTAAAATGAAATTTTCCCAAAATTCTACGATAAGTACTTCCAGCCCGTATTGACGGAGACTGATTACACTCCAGAGTACTGCCCTTCAAAGTCGAGGGGGAAGGTATCTCGTAGACCATATCAAAAGCGTGGCCGTACCAACAAGAGAAAAGAAAAAGTCCAGTGGAATAGGAAGACTCTTAACACATACCAGAGTTTCCAGCCTCGCTACTCTGCCATGGATAGCTCTGGTTTGGAATTCCGTCAACCTGCAACTATGAGGATCAGAACTGCGTCAGGCTCAACCTCGGACACAATCTTTACAGCTTTTGTGTACAATATCCCTGCCTTCTCCACCCACAAGTGGCTGCTGAATGTTTTTCGAACGGTTCATGGAGTAAGAAAAGCTTTAGTAGCACAAAGACCAAATTCAAAAGGTAGATGGTATGGGTTTGTATACTTCCACTCAGAAAAGGATTTGGTTGCAGCTATTCAAAGGCTAAATGGTACAGTGATCCATAATCATAACCTCTTCATCACAGCTGCCTGGGATAAATCTATTGTTCAAAGAAAGGCTCCTCAAAATGAATCTATTGGGGTCTCTAAGTTTGAAGAACAAGAATTTCAACACTGTGGTTCTGTTGTCTCAGCCCAAGCTCATTTTGTTGCTCATTCTCATCTAGCAATCATTCATCTAAATCTCAGTGTAGAGGCTGTTAGGAGGGAAATTGCCCTTCAAGGTGTCATGGAAGTACAACTTAAATCCTTGGGCAACAGACTTGTCCTGGTACATTGCCCAGATGAAAAGTTTGGTTTGGAAATTTTTAGAGATGATGCCATTTGGCTCCAACAATGGATGACTCTCCTTCTTGATAGTAGCCATCTTGCAGACAAGGGAGGTATTTTCAGATGGATGACAATCCAAGGAATTCCATACCAAGGCTGGTGTAATGAATCTTTCCAAGCTGTTTTAGCTGGCCATGGATCCCTAATCTTTACTCACCCTATCTCTAAGGCTGGAGTCTTAATAGATGCTTCCCTTGTATTGATTCATACTTTTACTATGAAGGAAATATCTGAACAAGCTACTATTTACCTATGCAAAAGGTCTTATAATGTATGGTTATCCTCTGTGGCTTCAAGTCAAATTCCTCCCATCAAGGCTCTCTCGGAACCTGTTTTTAGCTCATCTTCTCCTTTGTCTTCAAACTCCATATCCACTGAACTTGGAGATCATATAAGTACTTCTCATGAGGAAAGCCTAGAGCTGGCTAAGAATTCTACCCAGATTGCTGCTGCATTTGAGGAGGTTGTTATATCCACTGGACAAGCTCTCCCTTTGGGTATTGAAGGTGCTTTAATGGTTGAGGATTGTAATCAAATTACTGAAATTATAGTTGCAAAGGTTGGTGGAACGACAGTTGAAGAGGTAGTTGTGGCCGGAGCAGAGGTTTTAAGTCCAGAGAATGTTAACTGCACCATTAATGGGTTGGAGGAAGTACTGGCATTTGACTCTCTAGCCATTCCAACTGAAGAGGCTGTGGTTGTTGGAACAGATGTTGTGAATTCAGAAAATGTCGTAGGCAACATTAATGGGTTGAAGAAAGTTTTGCCATCTGCTCCACTAGAACTTTCATTGGGTGACCTGGTCATTAAAGATACCTTGGATGATGCTTCCCAATTATTGCAGCTCTCTAAGCAAGCTCCAAAAGGTGTTATCATTCCAATCTCAACAGTATCTGTATTACCCCCTCAAAGTCCTGTATTGGTTGCTACCAACAGTACAGTGCAAACTTGGTTTAGTAAACAACCCTAAGATTCTGGTCAAGATTGTGTGCCTGGCTCCATTTTGCCAACCAATTCAGTAGGATCTCAAGACTCTCCTCCCACAAAAAGTCTTATTTTATTAACTGATAGTACAAAGTCAGTTTCACAATTTAATGTGGGAGTGGCCCAAGACTCTTACACTATGGAAAGGAATACATTAAATGCTACAACTGAAAAGCTAAGGGTTGATGGTATAATGTCAAGTCAACCCTCTCCCCGAGAGACTCAACAATTAGATGAAATTTAAAGTGGAGGGAAATCTTTGTCTTCCCAGAATATTTTTGAACACCATCTCTCTTCACCTGAACATTTTCCTCTACTGCAAAAACAAATCAAAGAGGTAGCAGATTTCATGTGTCTTTCTGGGGGAGGTAACTCTGAAAATATAGAAGTACCAAGCTGCTATCCAGAAAGAAAAAGAAATCCTCAGCTTCCCATTCCTACTCAACCAGATCAAAGGTTAAGGTTGATCTCCACTCTTCAGTTGCAGTTCCTCTAGATAGAAAGCAGCAGATCAGTCCTGCTCTGAGAACCTGGTCTCTTGGCAAGAAAATTGGCCTGAAAGCAAAGGTTTCTGAGGAACTCATTCTCCTTCAGCTTGAAAACCTAAATAATCAAAAGACCTTAGAGAATGAGCCTCTTTCTGATTTGGAATACTTTGATAAAGCTATTGATTCTGAGCTGGAGATGAGCAACAAGCTCATCAATCTTGCCTCCTTCTAAGTAAAATGAAATTCCTCTCATGGAATTTGAGAGGTATCTCCTCCAATCACAAGAGGAGAAGTTTTGGTAACTTGGTGAGCAAGGAAGACCCCTCCTTTATAATGCTGCAAGAATCAAAGTTGGATAAAACTCCCCAGAATTTTGCTAGAGCCTGTGGTCTCCATGAAGCTTGGGAACTGAATGTTATAGATGCCACTGCAATGCAGGTGGGATAATTTCATTATGGAGGCCCAAGGTTTTTTCTTTGTCTTCATACCATCATCTAGATGGAGCTCTTATATGGCTAGGGAAAGCTGTAGCTACCGACAAGGATTATTGCACAGTTAATATCTATGGTCCTAATTCAAAAAGAAAGAGGAAGCTTCTATGGTTGGAATTGGAGTGTTTTTTATCATCTCTGGATCAAGAAATGTTTCTAGTTGTGGGGGGAGACTTCAATGCAGTCCTGGAAAAGGAGGAAAGATCTTCTAATTCTGGATCAATGTTAGATATGGCCAGCTTCCAGAACCTTATCAACAATCTCAGCCTGATCAATTTAAACATGAATGGAGGGAAATTCACTTGGTTTGGTCCTGGGTCTCAAGCTTTAAGATTAGACAGATTTCTTGTCTCTGTTGGTTTTCTAGTCTCTCATAGTTCCATCTCACAAAAGTGTCTTCCAAGAAATATCTCAGATCATAGGCCTGTGATCTTATATGATAGTCAGATCAATTGGGGTCCTAGGCCATTCAAATTCTTGAATGTTTGGCTAGATGATAAAAGGTTTATCCCTAGAGTGCAAAGTTTTTGGGATTCTTATAATATCTCAGGCATCCCACCTTATGTCCTATGGATGAAACTCAAATTACTTAAAGAGGATCTCAAAAAATGGAACTCTCAAGTCTTTGGGAATCTGGATACTCAAATCTCCCTCCTCATTAAGGCCTTAGATCTCCTGGATGCCTTGGTGGAAATCAGGCCCCTAACTCCTGCAGAATGTAATGAAAGAGGAGCTCACAAGGCTGAATTAATTCAAAAATACAAATTGTTGTCCAAGCTTTGGAGTCAAAAGGCTAGGAAAAAATGGATTCATAAAGGGGATAGAGGGTCTAAGTACTTTCACAAGGTGGAAAATTACAATGGTTCAGTCTCTAAAATCACTCAGATCCTTCATCAAGATGAGCTACTGAGTGGCCCTTCTGATATTAAGTTAGCAGCTTCAGATCACTTCTCTAAAAGATTCAAAGCTTCTGAAATAGACAGTGTTGATCTCTCTGGTATGCCATTCTCCACTCTATCCCAAGAGCAGTCCATTTGGCTAGAAAGGCCCTTCACAGAAGAAGAAGTTCTTCAAGCAATTATGGCCTGTAATGGGGACAAGGCTACAGGCCCAGATGGGTATACCCTCAAGTTCTTTCAACATTGTTGGAAGATCATCAAACCAGAACTAATGCATTTTCTACTATACTTCTATCAGACTGGTCAAGTTGGGAAAGGCTTAAATGCCTCATTTATCACTCTCACCCCAAAGAATAAAACTCCCTTGACCTTTGATGACTTTAGGCCAATAAGCCTCATGGGAGGGGCTTACAAAATTATTTCCAAGCTACTTTCTTTGAGGTTAAGTGTTGTGATTAGCTCTCTAGTGGGAGATGAGCAAACTGGTTTTATAAAAGGGAGACAAATAATTGATGGAATTGTCATAGCTTCAGAAACTGTTCAACACATCAAGAAAGCAAAAAACCAAAGCCTTCATCTTCAAAGATGACTTTGAGAAGGCTTTTGACAAAGTTAGTTGGGTTTATATAGTCAATGTTCTAATCATGATGGGCTTTGGAGTAGTCTGGAGGTTGTGGATGTTATCATGCTTCAAAGCTAGTGTCTCAGTGATGATAAATGGCTCCCCCAGCCAAGACTTTATAGTGAGTAGGGGTTTAAGGCAAGGATGTGCATTATCCCCTCTAATTTGTGTATTAGTTGCAGAGGGCCTAAACCAGATCATGAAGGCTTATCTGCAACAAAATTTATTTCAAGCCATTCCCCTAAATACTCAAGGGCTAAGTGTTTCTCACCTCCAGTTTGCAGATGATTCTGTTTTCTTCATTCAAGCCTCTACTGAAAATGCTCATAGCCTAAAGGATGCTCTCTCTTTGTTTAATTTAGCCTCTAGCCTATCAGTCAATTATTCAAAATCATTTGTGATCCTTATGAATCTAAATGAGGATGAAACTGAGGAAATTCTTCAGATATTGCTTTGTAAAGAAGAATCTCTCCCTTTTATCTATCTGGGATTTCCTCTTGGTGCCAACTACAAAAGGGTGTCAACATGGAACCCAATTATTGATAAGTTCAAAGCTGCATTGGGCCTTTGGCAAGCAAAAACCCTCTCCCTAGGAGGCAGAATAACCTTGCTGAAGTCTACACTAGGAGCTCTCCCTTTGTATTTTTTCTCAGTCCTAAAAGCTCCTAAATCAGTTATTAAGATCATGACAAGTTGGCAACGAAGGTTTCTCTAGCATGGATCATCTACTGCAAGAGCATTCTGCAAAGTTAATTGGAAATTGGTATGCAGACCAAAACCTGAAGGGGGATTAGGAATAAGAGATCTCTCTTTGATGAATATTGCTTTATTAGCAAAGTGGTGGTGGAGGTTTGCCTTTGAAAGAGACTCTCTTTGGAAGAGGGTTATCTGCTCAAAATATGGTTGGAGTGCAAATGAATGCGACCTTGTACACTTTCCTGAAGTAGGGTCAGCAAGCTTTATGAAGCACATTCTGGATTTAAACATTGATCCTTCCTTTGCAGACTTGTTTGGGGTTAGAGGCCTTAATTGGAACCTAGAATCAGGTGACAGAATATTGTTTTGGGAAGACATCTGGTGGGGATAGGTGGCCTTCAAGCACTTGTTCCCTAGATTATATCTTAGCTCTCAAACAAAAAGGTTGCTGATTAAGGAAGCCAAGGGTGAGGAGGGATGGGACCACAACTTCAGATCCTTACCAAGAGGAAGAGAAGAAGATGAATGGCTTATTCTCAGCAACATCTTGCAGCAAGTGCAACTATCAAATCAAAAGGACCAATTGTGTTGGACTTGGGATGCAAAAGGCTTCGCTGTTAAAAGGTTATACTCTTTGCTCCAGGTCCAAAGCTCAACTTCAGAACACATTTCTTGGACAAAGAACCTTTGGTCAGTCTCATTACCCCCTAAAATATCAGCTTTTTGTTGGCTGGCTTGTTTAGATTCAATTCCATCCAAATGCTTCCTAGAAAAAAGAGGTATGCCGCTCCACCTAGATCAAATAACCTGCCACATTTGTAATTGGGACTATGAAGATGGAGATCATGCCTTGTTGCATTGTCCAAAAGCATGGCTTGTTTGGGCCAAAGTTTTCAATTGGTGGGGATTTTTGGGGGTCATTTCTGGATCAGTTAAGGGTTTGATCACAGGTTGTTCTTCTCTAGTAGAAGCAAAGCATAAAAAACTCTGGTTAAAGACAGTTTAATGCAGCTTATGGCAGGTTTGGTTAGCAAGGAATGCTGCATATTTCAATGGTGACTCGATCTCAGCTGAGGATATCTTCATAAAAATTGTGCATCAATCCTACTCAGTAGAATGGGCTATATTTCAATCCAATGTCATCTTCTTTTCCTACTTAAGTTGGAGGACTGCACCAAAATGCTACATCTTCAAGACAACTTCTATAGGTCCTGCTCTTGTGGCCTCTTGATACTTTTTTATTGGGGTTGGGTTTGGGTGAGTTTTGTGAGTTTGGTAAGGTTTGTCTTGGTGCCCTCTCTCTCCCTTCCTCTTCTGGTGTGTGGGTAGCTAGGGTCTCCTCTGCTTTGTTTTGTTTGAGAGTGGTTAGTGCTCCTTTAGGTTTGGAGTATTCTGGTTTTTTCTTCTGTTGGTTCCTTTTTGTCTTGCAGGTTTGTTTGATGCTCTTATTCTCCTGGTTTGTCTCACCAACACCTCAAGTCTCCATTTCATTCAGACTCAAGGGTTTATTCAACTAAACTCTTATTCCTCTTCCTTTGGTTCTGATCATAATTTTGTAACTTCTTTCCACCAAGCACCTCAGCATCCTATTGAAGCACAGCTACACTCTTTGCTTCTCATAAGCCTCATTCAAAAGATGGGTCTGCAGAAGCTGGGCTCCTTTTATGAGCACATCTTGTTTCAGTTTGACTAATTTCTGCAGCTTCAACTCCATCATTCTCATAAGCTGCATCAATTACACCATCATATTCAGTGGACAACTTCTTCATCATCTACTCCAAGGACTTGAACTCCTTTTCAATGTTGTTTTGGTCACTCTTTTGAATTACCTTGTTTTGTAATTGGTCAACTAGTATCTTCCATGTAATCTTCTTCCCTCTCATAAGAGGATTAATTTAAATATACAATTGCTGATAAAAAAAACGAGAATAATATGTCCTCTAATTGTGGGCGTGGGGTGGGCGTGGGAAGCTAATTAGTCCCCATGCATTTTGGTCAAATTCTTTACGTGGGACAAGGTACAATTCTCATGCACAACTACCAATTCATTTGGAATCAACAATAACGCACGTGGCATCCATCAAAATACCCCAATAAGTCGGTCTCACTATGTCTCTACCCCGCTCTACAATTTTCTTATACGACTCCATTGGGACAACTAGGTCTTCTTAAGAGTCAACCCTCTCTTTAGACTAACATGGTAGACAAAATCCTTACGTGCTCAACTACCCGCATAGTCCTTAGTCCTATGACCATGACATCACCATATGATCTACATGATGTGGATTCATGTTTTAAGTTAACCAAACGTTTATCCTAACAGTTATTTTTGGACATGGATACACACATACGAGACATATGGGTGATTGTCATAGGGACCTGTCACTTGTGGTTACACAAGTCAAATGTAATTAAAACGGCCGCTCTTGATGAGTAGAAGGATTGTAATAGAAGCATAGTCATGCATGTGATTTTTTTTTGATCCGCAAAAAAAACGATTTTATTAAGTAGAGGCCGAAGCAGAATAAAAAAGCCCACAGAGGGCGAACAAGAAGAATAGAGACTACATGTTAGGGAAAAAGGACAAAGGGGCCAATTTCCAGCGATCCATGTCTGTTTTTGAGACTTCGGGAGTTTGCAGGTTAAAGAGTGAGAAGCTGAAGAGTTGGATCCTAAAGAGGACCAATTCCACCGGCTCAAGGCAATCTGAAAAAACCGCGGAGTTGCGGGATAGCCAAATAAACCAGAAACAAATAAACAGGATCTTCAACCAAAAAAGCTTTGCCGAACCCTTAGGCACAAAACCGCCCCATTGATGAATAAAGGCTAGAGGAGAGGACAGGAGACAACCTTGGAGATTCCACCAATTAAGAACCGCCGACCAAATTGAGAACGATCTATGGCAATTCAGGAGCAGGTGGGAGCTGTCTTCAAAGGTGAAGCGGCAGAAGGGGCAAAGA
Organism: Erodium maritimum; assembly: GCA_963921825.1. Taxonomy (NCBI): domain Eukaryota; kingdom Viridiplantae; phylum Streptophyta; class Magnoliopsida; order Geraniales; family Geraniaceae; genus Erodium; species Erodium maritimum. Next base: position 81,536,071 of record OY997588.1, on the reverse strand, counting down.
GCAGAGGCGATGTGGATGGGGACGCCCCGTTCCTCTAGGAAGGACTTGGAAGGAACAACGTTGAGTGCAATAAGCCAACCAAATAGAGAAATCTTGGGGGGGGGGGGGGGGGGGGTTGTTCTCCAAAGGATAGAGCACCATTGAAGTTTGGGGCCTACCAAGTTATTTCGGATCTCAGAGTAAACGACCTTCACCGAGAAACCTTTGGAGTTGTGAACCCAGCGAACACGTCTGCAGAAGAGGATGGATGGAACAGAGAGAGATGGTGGAGAAGAAGCTGCCGGGGACGCCGGAGGGTGGGAATCCAAACATCGGAGCGCCAATAATCGCACACCCGTGCATCCTTATCCGAGGAGAGAAGAAATAACCGGGGATGCAATGGTCTCTGGGCCGGCCCAACAGTTAGACCAGAAAGAGATACGAGATCCTGAACCCAGTTCCCAACGAATTCCATTCGGCCCAAAGAGACTAGCGATCCTACCATTTTGAAACAGGTTTACGATGTTGGAGACGATCGTCGAGCAACGAGGCGGAATCAAGGACGATAAGTCCCATGAATTGCAAGGCCAGCTATAGATTGCACAAAGAACCTGTTTCCACAAAGGGTTTTCCTCAGAAGCGAAACGCCACAGCCACTTGGAGAGGAGGGCGAGATTGAAGTCAGGGAGGTTTCAAATGGCCAAACCTCCATTTACTTTAGGTTTCTGAACTTGATTCCAATTCACTTTAGGGAAGAGCCTATGGTTCGGTTTGGCCCCCCAAAGAAAAGAACGCTCAATAGCCTCGAGCTATTTGATCACCTTGGCAGGAGCTTTGTATAGAGACATTAAGAAGACCGGAATTGAGCTTAGATTTGATCAGATGAGGGTGTGCCTTCTGCCAAAGGAGATATGTTTTGCCTGCCAAAGTTTCGTAGCCTGCCTGAATTTGGCTACAACTGGGGCCAGGTGGAAGCCAACCTCGGGTTTGCTCCCAGAGCGAAACCCAAATACGTGAAGGGTAGGGGCCCTGCTGGACAGCCAAGCAATGTGGCTAGAGAGTTAGCTTCAACGGATGAGCCATTAAGCAAGGTGAGCTGCGATTTAGCATAGTTTATCTCCAAACCCGAGGCAAGATGGAAAGCAGTCAATAGAGCCTTTAAATTGGAAAGAACCTGTGAATCAGCTTGTAAAAATAACAAGGTTTCGTCCGCGTACTGAAGATGAGTGATGGAGTTCGAGAAGCCTGGAAGAGAAACCCCCTTGATTAATCCCATGCTTTCACTCTCTTCTAAAAGCAAAGGTAAGCCTTCGCCAGCCAGGAGGAAGAGAAATGGAGATACGGAATAGCCTTGCCTAACACCGCACGAAGACGAGAACTCCGGGGATGGAGACCCATTGATGAGAATCGAGGCATGAGAGCGGACGCAAGCCATCATCCATTTTTTCCATCTAGGTCCGAAGCCCATTCTGGAAGCAAGCCATCAGGGCCTTGGGCTTTATCCCCGTTCAAACTACAAACACAATCAAGAATATCTTCTTCTGAAAAGGGTGCTTCAATTGACTCGGCTTGCTCTCTAGAGATGGCTTTGAAGGGGAGTTGGGGGAGGCTGAGATGTTTGTGCAGCTTATCCGAGAACTGGTCTGCGAAGAAAGATGCGGCCAAGGATTAGATCATATCCGGATCAGAGACAATACCACCCTCAGTTGAGATACTGGCAATGCTGTTTTTGAAAGCCCTGCTGTAAGAACCGCTCCCGATCAACGCCGGTCAAATCGACGAAAAACAGGAAAATTTAAAATTTTTGGACACACACTTAAATGAACCTAAATTTGACCCCGACGGTTATATCGGACTTAAGTTGACCCCGATATCGACCAAAGTGAGTTCCGGGGGACTCAAGGCAACTTTCTGACCAATTTGGGAAAGGTTGACTTTTTGCTGGAAAAGTCAACCGAGCGACGTTTTGGTCCGTTCGAGGTCTGTTTTGGATCCAAAAAGCTTAGCCGTCATCACAGCGGTCTTAGTTGAGCCGTTTCCTTGTAGCCCGTGAAGTTTCGTAATTTCTTAGAAAAAGTGCCCGTTCGGGGCACGACACACCTGAATTTCGCGAATCTGACTGAAAAATATCTAAAAGATATTTTCCAAAAGGTGTGGGACCCACTTGCCACATGTCAATTATGTGGTGATGTTAGGTTTCTTGAACAAAAAAAAAAGAAGAATGAGTGGTAGTTTGTAAATAATTAGAAATTGGTGTTTTTAAAACAAAATAAAAGAAAGAGAGGTTGAATGTCTCGGCCAAAAACAGAAAAAGGGAGATGGAGAAGAGAGAGAAAGAAGAGAGAGAAAGGAAAGGAGAGAAAGAAGAGAGGAGTTGGGTTTTGTCGATTTTCCCGAACATCCGACCGACGGATCATCTCAACGGTTGAAGAATCGAGCTCCCATCGTCACTCCCTACGGTGAGAACCTATTCGATTCTCGTTTTGGTACGTTTGAATTTTAGGGTTTGAGTTTAAACGGTTTGATTAAGGTTGGGTTTTGTTTAAGATTTGTTTAAAGATAAATGGTTGAGGTTTAGGGTTCATTAGGAACGTTTTGGGGCGAAAAGGGAATTTTTCCCATTATGGTCGTGTGGGGCCCACATGCCCGGGTATCGGGTTTTTGTGTTTGGGTGGTTTAGGACGTTCCCCAAGTCGTTAATCCACGCCCGGATCGAACTTTGGAATTAAATTGTAAAAGTTGTAATTGAAGGGTTTAGAAACTTTAAACACGAATTAAATTACTCGGAATTCGGAAATTGATTCCGTCGAGTGCCTAGGAACCCTTGGATTATTCTAAGACCGTAGAAACGAAAACGGGAATATTCGGAGCCCCGGAAGGGCGTTTCTGAAACCCGGGCAGATTCGTCATGTCGGGCGAATCGGGCTTTTCCGAGCCCATTGTTGACAATGTCGAGAAATTGGGAAGTTCGGGTGTGATCGACATTGTTGGGGTTGAGTTTGGGCGTCAAGTTTATTAAAATTCAGTTTATTCCTGCAAGCGTAAAAGTGTTTTAAATTGTGTTCTTTTTAGATCGTGCCACCGATAGAGGAAAGGGAAAGCTAGGCGAGTGATCGAGATCACGCCGGAGCTTGATTGTGAGCTTTTGGAGAACGCATACGAGGTAGGGAAAAGTAGCCGGATCTCGGCCCTGATTAAGGAAAGTTAACAGTAGAAATGCATGTGACACCGGGGTGTCGTGGGTTAAGTAAGTTTATCGAATATTAGAAAGGCAGGCGACACCGGGTGGTGTCGTATGATACGGGAACGTATCGAACGATAGAAATGCATGTGACACTTAGTAGTGTCGTAGGAGCAGTGAACGTTTTGATATTAGAATTACTGGAGGCATTTGTTTATGCCCGGAGGTTGTTTGTTTAGTTTGTGTCTTGGGTGGCCACGAGAGCCCGTACTTTACTGTTTGTATCTTGGGTGGCCATGAGAGCCCGTACTTTACTGTTGTGTCTTGGGTGGCCATGAGAGCCCGTACTTTACTGTTCGTGTCTTGGGTGGCCATGAGAGCCCGTACCTTACCGTTGGTGGCTTGGGTGGCCGTGAGTGCCCGTGGGGTTGTTGAGCCCGTATTTTACCGTTGGTGTTTTGGGTGGCCGTGAGTGCCCGTGGGGTTGTTGAGCCCGTGTCTTTTCTGTTGGTGTGTCTTGGGTGGCCATGAGTGCCTGTGAAGTGTTAGACCGGCGTTGTTGTTTGTTGAACTTTGTTTGTGATTGTTATTGTGGTTTCCTGAGGTTGGGGGCCCGCTTCATAATAACGGGGGTCCTGTGATCGCACGCGTCTGCATGTTCAGACGGGGTAGGGGCCCGCCCGTGAGGAAAGGGGTCCTGGCCGCGCGTGCGTGGGGGTGACAGGTCGACAACTTGATCCGACTTTGTGTCGGGAAAAGTGCGACAGGTCGACCGCCTGGCCTGACAGGGATCGGCAAAGTGCGTGGTGGTGACAGGTCGACCGCCTGATCCGACTACGTGTCGGGAAAAGTGCGACAAGTCGACCGCCTGGCCTGACAAGGATCGGCAAAGTTGCGTGGGGACTGAGTAGCTGGAGTGCGATCCTTTGCGATCTTGTTTGGTGTGCAATCCTTTGTGATCTTGGGTGTTGCGTGTTTATCTTTCGTGTCTTTGGAGGAAGTCGGAATCGTTTTGTCGGGTCTACAATACGTTCCGAGTATTGAGTCAGTTGGGGAAGGTATTGGTTGTGTGTCAGTCGAGTTACTTGAGTTGGGGAATGGTAGTCCCCGGTGTTGGGTTATTGTTGGTGTTGTCGGCATTTTCTGCTAGTACGCTGTAGTCAGTCTTTTATCCGTGGTGGTGAGCGAACGCTCACCCTAGCTTCTTTTCCTACAGTACTGGTCGCGGGACGGACTAGGTGAGGTTCCGAAGCGGAAGAGCTAGGAGCGGGAGTCCGGGTTTCCTTTTGAGTCTAGCGACGTACGCCTTGTATTTTTTCCGCTTGTTGGGACGTACTTTTGAGTTGTAAATTATTATTTTTGATTAACTAAATGGTGGTTTTAAAGTGATTTATTTAAAGGGTTTGAAAATTTTTTATTGTCTTAAACGTTCGCGTTCCGGGTTCGGTTCTACTGAATTCGGGGCGTGACACCTGCGGTAAGCATGGGCTTGAAAAAACTTGGAGTTCAAGTCTCCGGACGAGAGCCAGAGGGCCCTAGATTTTTGGCACCACAACTTCGTATGGAGCTTCACCAATCTTATCAGAGAGCTTTGGAGGTTTGACCTGGATGAGATCTCGGCAGGGGACAAAGGTCGAGACTCGATAATCGCATCCAATTTCGATATTTCCAGAGCAGTTGACTTGATGTTGAACTCCACATTGCCGAAGTCTAGGTGGTTCCATTTTCTTAAATCCCGCCTTAGAAGCTTCAGCTTACTCCAAAGCTTGAAATGCTCATCCCCATGAACTTTGGAGGAGTTCCAAAATAGGCTGACGGTTGGGAGGAACTCGGGGTGCTCAAGCCAGATATTGAGAAACTTACTAGGACGGGGACCCCAATCTCGCAGCCCTTGTTTGAGTACAATGGGTTTGTGGTCAGAGAGTAGCATGTCCAAACATTCGACAGAACTTGCAGGAAATTCCAAGGCAGAACTTTCGGAGAGAAGCAACCTGTCAAGCCAGCTGGCTTTCGAGTCTCTATCGAACCAGGTAAAGTTATGCCCTGCGAGAGGAGGAACGATTGCCTGGATAGATGAGATGAAGCTACTGAAAATCTCGATGTCGACAGGGCATGATGAGCATTCAGAGGATCATTCAGAGGGATGCAAGATTGAGTTGAAATCACCTGCAAGAAGAAATGGTTAGATAAAACATTGATCGAGTCCTGAAGCTGGCACCAGAGGGTTTTTTTTGTCAGCAAGCAAGAATGGGGCGTAGACATTGTAGATTGTGCAGAGGGTTCTATTGTCTCCCAGGAGGCCATCGAGAACAATATATCTTGGGAACTCATCAGAAGCGACCAAGTTGAAAGAATTGGAGTCCCAGATGCATAGAAGACCACATGAAGCACCAGAAGCATGGGAGAAAACGAATTCCCAACCTGCTTGCAGGCCACAAGCTCGGAGAAAAAAGTGGGATTTTTGCTAATTTGGTTTCTTGGAGGAGGATGAGATTGGGTTTGGCAGTTTGGAAAGTGAGTCTGAGAGTTTTTTTCTTTTAGTCAGAGTTTAAGCCCCTGACATTCCAGGAAAGGATGATCATGATGGTTAAGGGGAGAGGTTTGGGGATGAGATTACCGTGGAGGATAAGGGTGGCTTTGGCTGGAGAATGCTATGGAAAAGTTCGACTACCTCTGCATTGAAATCCTTAGAAGTGAAGCCGACTCTTTAGCATAACTCCCAAGCCTTTTACGCCTCCATAATATCTGAATTAACTGCTTGGTCGGGGATGTGAACAGTTGCTTGCGAAGATGGAAGGAGAGCCGAAAGGTTGGGAGTGGACCTGGGCGTTAAGATCTCCGACTGTTTGTAACCTTCAGATGGGTTGGGCTTTGAGGAGTTAAAGTTGGGTTCAAGAGAGGCTTTTTGGGTCGGCTTTGGGCCTGAGGGCGTGGTAAAGGATTATATGGGCTTGGGTCGGAGCAGGGCTTTCCGAAAGTCCAGAGAGTTGGCCTCAGAACGTGAAGGAGCTTTTGGTGGATCTGAAGGGAGACTGGGAACGTTACTTCCTTTTGCGGGGCTCGAGAGATGATGAGGATTTGAGTTCTGCACGTGGGGAGGCGACTCAGAAGTCGATGCAGACACGTGGGCGGGTAAGTCTTGGGAGTCGCTCTGATCATTACGAATGAGATTTCCTCCGGCGCCGGAGGAATATTCCGGCGTGGTTGAAGACTTCTTTGCTCTGGGCGAAGTTGGAAGCAAAGGAGATTCTGAGGAAATAGAGCCTTCTTTTTCCCTAATGATTAACTATTGGAACCCTTGTACTACGGATACTGAAAATTTTAATTGGGAAATTCAAGCCTTCTACGCTGAGGGTGCGAGTGCAGTTGATTAGGGAGCAGGAGGAGCGATGAACTAAGGCGAAATCTTTCTAAACATGCTCGATTGAGGTAGACTGCGGATGGATGTGAACCAGATCGCCAGGTCGACATGCGGATATCCTCAATCTCGATCCATCGGTAGAAGCCACCCACTTCGATGAATTGTATGCTGTTGGGCACGATGGTGAACCATCTTTCCAGGAAAGGGATAGAGTCGGGACCAAACCTCTCTGGGAAGGAGCTATCTGTTGCATAGATGAGAAAGATTCGGTTCCCCATATCAATAAGAGCCAAGTCATGTACCTCCTTCATTGCCATGTCGGCTTTGATTCCCAAAAGATCTTCATCCGAGTGAGCAATCCCCATGAGGCAGGTGTGGAGGTAGTCTTCGGACCAGTGATTTAGGGTTCTGATGCAAAGCTGAGGTGTGGTCGAGGTTGAGAGGGGGGGTTGAAATTCTGAGTGTTTTGGAGCGGTAGAGAACTTTGTATTTGGGAATGGGGGAAGAGGGCTTGTTTGGGTTTTAGGAGGGTGAGCAGAGTGAAGGGCTATGGGTGGGACGGCGACGCCATCTTTTGATAGGCGAGGAGGAGAGCTTGTAGATTTGGTGATCAGGATTCGAAACCCTTTGAAAGGCCTATTTTGGAACTCGTCGATGGTTTATTCAACGACTTCCTTTGAAGAGAAATGAAGGAAAGCCATCACGAAACCAGACTTGGTCTTGGAACGAGGCATATTGATCGCATGCAGTTGACCGAAAACCCCGAAGTGGGTTCGGATTTGCTCTTGGGTGATTGAAGAGGGCACATTGCAAAGAAAGACTGAGTAGATGGTTGGCGGTGGTGGAGGTTGGAGTGGGCTGAGGGTACGATTCGGGCGAGGCGTGGAGGGGTGGCGAGGAAGATGAGGTTTGGGAGGGAGGTCTGTCGGACCCCAATACTTCTTTCCATTAAGAAACCTGGTTTGGCCATTTGTGGACCAGCCGAATCTGTGAGTCGGAGATGAACCAAGGGCCCTGAGTCCCTTATCGGTATACCTAGGCATGATTGGTGAGGAAGGCGGGGGGGTCAGAGAGAGCGGTATGGAGATGAGGATCTGGAGAAGGGAGAGGAGAGAAATCAGTTTAGGGTTGGACGTTGGCCGGAGACAGGGAGGGAGAAGGTGAGGGAAGGGCGAGGCACGGATACCAAGTCAGAGCCATACTTTTGCTCATTAAGTTATAGGCTTTTGTAAGAGATGGGTGTGTCATGCATGTGATTTGTTGCCTTCATTCCTCACTCACAATCAAGAGAACATGTTAAAACTGGATTAAAAAGGATGACGATTCTATGCCTTTATTCAATTGTGACAATCGCTAAATGACAAGAGGATCAGGCTACACAAGGTAATAAGACTTGACAAAAGAGATAGTTCTACGACTTAGATTATCGTGGGCCTTACTAGATAGTATGCCATGACCTGTAAATGGAACAATTGTTTCATTTCACTATATCCAACGTCATATGAATCTTAAAGGGTCACATAACAAAAAAGACAACAACGAAATGAACGGAATATGTTATTGATTCAATAAATAGATAAGACATTATATAATGATATAATACATCTTTTATTTAATCATACACTCACAAGACAAGACCAATATTTGTATTTTATAATTATAGAGTATAGTTTTTAAATTGGACAAATAAAAAGCCAAATTCATATAAAATATTCGGCTTTGCCGAACACCCCTATTGGGAAATATGGGGTATCCGGTCAAAGCAATAAATATATATTAATTTGTATAGTTTATTTATTTAAATGGAATTAAAGACAACATAAATTCTAGAAGGTCTAAAATAATGAATACTAGTTGGACTAGGTCAAAGAAAGACACCTTCTTTTGCTATATTTCCTAATTCTGTTAGAGCTAAATATCGAATCCCTTAAGGATTCAACGCTTAGTCAAATAATCAGGATTTAAATATTAATCAACATAGAAAGCGTACCTGATTCCATGTCGATGATTTGAGAACGAGATTGGTTTGGTCTTCCACAGATTAATCCTTTATGCTCTCCTTTAGCTCTCACTCAATAGATGGGGATGGAGGAGAAGAGAAAACGTCTGATTAATCTTGGGGACCAAACCCTAATTACAAATATATATAGGCTCTAATTAAAGCCCATTACTCTAATTAGACCTACTGTTCGGTATAACACATTGCAAAGCCCATACCATTTATTTAGTCTAATAGAAATATTGACACAAATATATTGTTCCATTTGGAAGCCCATATGTTGGGTTACAAAATAACCCAACAATCTCCCACTTGGGCTACAAATTGATCTTGGATGACAATTATATTTGAAACCTTAAGTGCACACAAAATGGTCAATAATTCTTAAGACATATTCTTTAAACATTCCGGTCCATTTCTTGTACCAACATGAGACCAAAGCGGCCTTTGCTACATTTATCGTAACTAGACCCATCAATGATCATCATGCCAAATACATTCAATGACATAGATCAAGTATGGATGTGTGACTGGAAATTTCATGCAATGCGATATCATCCATGCCTATTTCCACTTGGTCCTAAATGCTTAAGTGAGATCAATTAACTCTTTCAAACCTTCATGTTAAACAACAATTGAAAGATACAACATTCAGAGCAGAAATGATAATAACATCATCAACTTTATTCTGCAGAACACTAAATATTTATAATGTCAATCCAAATGAATCAGCACAAGCAACAAACTCCCACTAAAGCTGCATATCATCAATTAAGACAACACCCATATGAGCAGTATGCTCATGGAACACTTTGGGTGTCAAGCCCTTAGTTAGTGGGTCTGCTAGCATATAGTTTGTTCCTATGTGTTCAATAGAAACTATTTTGCTCTGAACTCTTTCTTTAACAACCAGAAACTTGACGTCTATGTGTTTAGACTTAGACGAGCTTTTGTTGTTATTCGAATACAAGAGTGCAGAAATATTATCACAATAGACCTTTAGAGGTCTCTCGACTCCGTCCACAACTCGCAGCCCGGTGACAAAATTTCGCAGCCATATAGCCTGATTGGTCGCCTCATAACAAGCTATGAATTATGCTGCCATAGTGGAAGGAGCTATAAGTGTCTACTTAGCACTTCTCAAAGGTATAGCTCCTCTAGACAACATGTAGACATAACCAGAAGTAGATCTCTTAGTATCTTGACAACCAGCAAGATCAGATACATAATACCCAATGATCTCCAAATTTTCTGACTTCCGATAGGTGAGCATATACTCCTTTTTTCTCTTTAAGTACCTCATGACCCGTTTGGCTGCTTTCCAATGATCCATCCCGGGGTCACTTAAATACCTGCCCAACATACCCACTATGTACGCCAAATCCGGACGGGTACATACTTGAGCATACATAAGACTCCCAACAACCGAAGCATAAGGAATCTTAAGCATTTCCTTTCTTTCAAGTTCATTCTTGGGGCACTGATTGAGACTAAACTTGTCTCCTTTAGCAACAGGAGTATCTCCAATTGCACAATCTTTCATGCCAAATCTGGCAAGAACTTTCTCGATATAGCTCATTTGTGATAACCCAAGAATACCACGAGATCGATCTCGGTGTATCTTGATTCCCAATACAAAAGATGCATCACCAAGATCTTTCATTTCAAAATGTTTTGTTAGAAATCTCTTGGTTTCGTGCAACAAGCCTGTATCGCTACTTGCCAACAAAATATCGACGACATAAAGCACTAAGAAGATGAATTTACTCCCACTGAACTTATGATATACACAATTATCTACTGCATTAACCTCAAAACCGTATGAGCTAATTACAGTATGAAACTTGTGATACCATTGACGGGAAGCTTGCTTGAGACCGTAGATGGACCTATTGAGTTCACAAAGCATAGACTTTGGGTCGCCTGATACAAAGTTTTCTGGTTGTATCATATATATGGTTTCCTCAATTTCACCATTAAGAAAAGCCGTCTTAACATCCATCTGGTGCAGCTCCAAATCAAAATGAGCTACAAGTTCCATTATTGTTCTAAAAGAATCTTTCAATGATAATGGAGAGAAAGTTTCTTTATAGTCAATACCTTCCTTTTGAGTAAAACCCTTAGCAACTAGATGCGCTTTATACCTCTCAACATTGCCCTTTGAATCCCGCTTGGTTTTAAATATCCATTTGCAACCAATGGGCTTTGCACCTTCCGGCAACTTGACGAGTTTCTAAACGTCATTATCATGCATAGATTTTATCTCATCATTCATGGCATCGATCCACCTTTGACAGTTAACACTTTGTTTGACTTGTTGGAAGTTGATTGGATCATCTTCCATTGTCCCTATGTCAAACTCATGTTCCTGAAGGAATACAATGTAATCACTTAAGATTCCACTCCTCCTATATCTAGTGGATCGCCTAAGTGGCACTTCCTCTTGAGGTTGTTGTGGTTGCTCTTCTGGAACAACCTCTTGAAATTGAGCAGGGAGTTGTAGAGGAGAATCCTCATTGTTGTCTTCTATTGTGTCAACAGGTTGAACATTTTCAATAGCAATATCCGGCAGAGGAACGAATTCCTCTTCAAAGACAACATTCTTAATACTCTCTCCCCCTTCAAACACAACATCCTCAAGAAATCTCGCATTTCCCATTTCGAAAAAGGACTTAGTTGAGGGATCATAAAATTTATAACCCCTTGACCGTTCAGGATACCCAACAAAGTAGCAACTAACCGTTCTAGAGTCCAGTTTATTCTCATGTGGCCTATAAGGCCTCGCCTCAGCTGGACAACCCCAAATGTGTAAGTGCCTAATATTAGGCCTTTTGCCTATACACAATTCATAAGGGGTTTTAGCTACCGTTTTGCTAGGTACTCTGTTCAATATGTATGCTGCAGTCTTCATTGCCTCTCCCCAGAGTGATTCTGGTAAAGAAAAATGATTAATCATACTTCTTACCATATCCTTAAGCGTCCTGTTTCGTCTCTCTGCGACACCATTCATGCGAGGTTGCCCTGGCATGGTGTATTGCGGGACGATTCCGCACTCCTCTAAGAATTTGGCAAAGGGTCCTGGACGTTGTTCACCTGATCCATCATATCGACCATAGTACTCACCCCACGATCAGATTTGATGGCCTTAATCTTCTTGCTTAGTTGATTCTCAACTTCAGCTTTGAAGGCCTTAAAAACGTCCAAAGATTGTGACTTTTCATGTATCAAGTATAAGTACCCAAAACGAGAATAATCGTCTATAAATGTGATAAAATACCGTTTTCCATTCCAAGAAGTTGTAGGGAATGGACCACATATATCAGTATGTATCAATTGTAAGACATCAGATGTGAAACCCCACTCATTCAAAAGGGTAATATTTTGGAAAATCGAAACGTCGAGGTAGGAACTTGCAACACTGTTTTGTTAAAAAAAAAAAGAGAAAAAAAGAGAGTTATTGGGTTCTTGAGCAGTTGGGCTGGTCAGGCCAGGTCTGAGGACTAGGCCCGACTCACCCACATGGGCCAGACCGCGAGTCACCAGACTCGGCCCAAGAGACGCCCACCCCAAGACTTCCCTCAAAACCCTAGCGCTTGACCCTTCAGTTCCCATTTCTCGCGCTCGGATTTCGAGGTGTAGTCTTCCTCGAGCTCTCTCTCTCGTTGCCTTCTGCTCGCGCGAACCAGAGACCATCGCCGGACTACGTCCTTCTCCGGCCGCTTCCCTCCTCCTCCATCTCCTTCCCTCTCTCCTTCTACCCCGTATCACCCCAGAATCAACCCCCTCACCTAAAAATCCCGCCTCCTTTCTCTTCTTATCCTCGAACCCTGACGAGCCCAAGCCGCCACCTTCGAATCGAGCTCCATCGCGTCAGATTCGGGCGCTGCCAGCGGCGGCGAGCTCGTTCCTCGTCAGATCCGTCGTCCCCGTCGCGTCTCACTAGAAAATCGCGGGTTTTTGAGCGGCTTTGGAGCTGGGCGTGACTGGAGAACGCCGCCAGAGTTCCCGAGCTTCAGATCTGAGCTTCTGGCTCCGGCGAGCGTCTCTACTGGTTGGATCTGGACGGAGAAGCTCGTCCAGTGTCCACGCACGTCTCCCCTTCACTCTGCCTTCCTGGCACGGTCACCGACGACGAGAAACAAATCCGAAGCCTCCCATCGTCGACCTCGCCTCGCTGGAAACCTAACGGCCTCGACGCCGTCACGGCCAGACCAGAAGTCCGGGCCTTGGGGCTGACCTTTGACACAGGACGAGAACGTAGGCCTCGGGCCAGACAGCAACGGAGGACGGGCCTTTGGCCCAGTGTGGACTCGGGCAAGGCTCAGACTTGGACTTGGATCCGAACCCAGACCGGATCTGGACTCGGGTCGGGCTCGGATACGGGTCAACCCAGTTGCGAAGAAAACCTTTTTAAAATCAGTTTAATTAATTGATTTAATTAATTCAAGGTGAGAAATTAAAGGACAAATTTGAATAAATCAGTGGACCTTTGGACAATTACCGGTTTTAATTGGACATTTTATTTGACAAACCCAGACGGGACTTCGCCCGAGAGCTTGGACTTCGCCCGAGGAGACGAAGACCAATCCGGAACCCGTGTGAAGAACGGAGTAAGGGCAAATTGACTTTTCAGCAGAGTATTTGGAGGAAGACCACAAGGTAGGGAAAGTCTAACTACTCGAGTATTTCAATACTAGCGTTCCTATTAGGTTAATAAAATCGGAAAGGTCCTAGAATTGCATATAGGATGCGAACAACTAGAATAATTGTCTTTCAATCACTATTAACCGGACGAGTCTAGAAATGCATGATTAGGATGCAAATCACTAGTTAACTCGGTTTCAATACTTGAGAATTGATTTACTGGTAGAGAGGCCGTGATGAGCCCTCGGATTAGTTGTGTGTTAGCTTCACATGCTTGTTTGCTAGTCATAAGGAGAATCAAGATTCTAATGAAACTAGATCGAATACATGCGTGAATGTTGAACTTGAATGCTTGAACCGTTGGTTGATTGATTGAATGCTTAAATGATTAAATGGTTGATTGAGTATGACTGGTTGTGCCAAGGAGGCGTGATCAGGTGATCGATTGGCCGGTGGAGAGCAAGTGGTAAGTGATGGTAAGTGTAATTATGGGTATGAATCCTGTGTGGTGTTTATTGATGGACGTGTGTATTTCTATGATATTGTTTGAGTGATCCTGCGGGATTTTGATTGTGGACCCTACGGGGCATCGTTTGATAGAGTCTACGGGATACTGGTTAGGGTAACCACACCGTTGAGGATTCCGGTGTGGGGATGATTTACGGGAATGATAAAATGGTGAATTGGTATGGTACCCACACCGTTGAGGATTCTGGTGTGGGGAATGGTTTACTCTGTGGGAAATGGTACCTACACCGTTGAGGATTCTGGTGTAGGGTGGTATAACGGTTACTGTTGATATGGCATGGTACCTACAACGTTGAGGATTCCGGTTTAGGGTAATATAATGGTTATGGACCCTGTGTGGCATTGGTTATTGGATATACACCGTGGAGGATTCCGGTGCAGAGAATGGTTTACCCTGCGGGGCATTGGTAGTTGGACCTACACCGTTGAGGAGTCCGGTGTGGGTATTATTGGTCCCTGCGGGCATTTGGATGATTTACTTTACGAGTTTGGTTACTTGTTGATTCACCCAAGCGTATGCGTCCTACGGGAGCATTGCCTTGGTTCCCTATGACATATGATCCTTTGGAGACGTTTCCGGGAATCCCGACGATAAGCGCCCTCAGGGGTTGTTACCGGTATTCCCGACGTTAAACGTCTTTGTGATGTCATGCGTCTCCTCTGGATCGAGGGAAAATCCGACATGACACAACGGGTATTGTGGATCGGAGGGTGGCGACTTCATGTCCCACGACATTACTTGAACGTTCTATCTTCTATTGAGTATTTAAGAAGTGCATTGATCTCTTATTTTCCTACGATCATTATTAACTCTTTGAAATTGTTAAACATTCGGTTGGTCTCCGTATTTCATCATCGGTTTGGTTTCTCGTTTTATTAAGATTTGAATGAACTTGTGAACTCCTGTTTATTAAACTAAAAGGGTGACCTGGTTATGCATTTTCCCTACTGAGCGTAAGCTCACCCCTCTTGTCTTTGTGGTGTTTCAGGTGTTGAGCGGGAGCATTATTAGCCGGACTCTCGGAGCTTGGGAGCTTGAGGGTTTAGCTACTTTTAGAGACGTGTACCCTTTTAAGTTGGTTATTGTGTTTTACCGTTGAGCTGTGACTCTTTACATTTTGATGGATCTATATCATTTGGAAACTTTATTTTATTTCATTATTTTTGTTTTACTGTAAATCTTTAGTCACGTCTCGAGTCCAGGCAAAACCGAATTTGGGGCGTGACAATTTGGTATCAGAGCCTGGTTTCATTTGAAACAGGTTTCTTTGTGAACGTGTTTTCAAACCTCGGACCGACATCAATTAGGTGGGTAGAGTTAGGAAGTCTAAGTCGTGACACTCAGTGACGCAGTTTGGAAACATTGATGTGGAGAGTTGGAACGACACAAGTCGTGAATTGCTTCAATGTTGTTTAAGTTGTATCTTTTGCACTACAATGATTGCATTGCTTGATTGGTATCCTCTCCCTAGTGATCGGTGAAGCCGAACGGTTGAAATCGGAATTGGATTAACGGGCAATGATCGTCCCGCTATGCATTCTAAGTAGGCCACTTGTTGGTAGTGTTGCCATTTTGGTGGCTCATTTCTAAAATTTTCAAGTTGAAGTATGGTCTTATTCAATTGTTGACTTGTTTAAGTGACCACTGTTCTGGAGCACCAGAACTCCATGTATTGATTGTATTGAGAATTTTTGTGGGGCACGAGAACCCCGTGGTATTTGGGAGCACGAGAACTCCGCATACCGGTTGTATTGAGAATTTTGGGGAGCACGAGAACTCCGTACACTGAGAACTTTGAGGAGCACGAGAACCCCGTTTATTGATTGTGTTGTATACTTTGAAGAGCATTAGAACTCTGTGTAATAATTGTGTTGTGTATTTTGATGAGCATGAGAACTTGGTGTATCGAATACCTTGTGAAATTGATTATTAATGGTCCCGCTTAAGCAGGTGGTTAGTGGGAAATACGAATAGGTCATGCCGAAATTTTTGTAGAACTAAAATGTTTGCACTATCATGGGTTGACTCAGGGGCGCCATTATAGTCGAGCGTGATGGTTAGATGTCAAGTTGTTACAATGAGATTCGGGGACGCCTGAATCGGGTTGTAACGACGCGAGATCGACATGAAGGTTGGATAAAAGTTAAAATATTGAGAATCTGTGGAAAGGAAAGAAATAATAAGTTTTGATGAGATGGATCATGTTACTATACTAGACCACGCATTTTGGGAAGATACCCGGTTGAGGGGTATGCATGTTGCCTTGTGCCTTGTGCCTTGTGTGAATTACTTGAGATTATTCCTCCTGTGGGAGTTGATTGGGTGATTTGATTGAACCCTCCTGTGGGAGTTGATTGATTGATTTGATTGAACCGCTGATTGCTCTGTGAGACGCACGAGGTGCGGGATTCTTTGTCTATATAAATATCATATATGACTATACTACGTCTGATTATACTATTTCTGTCGATCCAAGCGGGATCCATATGAGACGCACGAGAACGTCATGATATGATGAATCAGACCGATTGTGTTAAACTGAGAGATGAACCTATATGTTATAAACACGGCGAGTATACGAGATGTCACGGGTTTATATCCCGAGGGATACCAGAAGCCGCCCGGCTGCGGGGCGGAGCCAGACACCAGTCGTTGGTCTGGCAGGGGCAGGGAGCGCCCGGGGTGCTGCTTCCACAGAGCACCAGAGTTTTGAGGATAGACAGGTGGGGTCACCACCTAGAGCTCCTCCAGTCGCAGAGCCGACTCAGGCGATCCTATTGATGAGGTGGTTCGCCCAGTCCTAGCAGCGCTCAACGCTCAGCAGGAGACTGCAACACCGGCACGAGAGTTTGTGCCTAATGCTGACGCAGTCACTACCGAGATGCCAGGCCAGATGGATAGTTACTCGGCCCAAGCACTCAGAGATTTTCGTAGGTTGAGTACACCTACCTTTTTCGGAGGTTCAGACCCCGAGACAGTTGTAGTATGGTTGGAGAGGATTACCGCGACCTTAATACTTTTTGAGTATTTTGATAGTCGTTCGAGAATATTTTTCACGACCTCCCAACTGAGGGAGAAGAACGATACTGGTGGCATAGTTTGCCCTCGAACAAAAAGTTGGAACATCTGGGCCGAAACTGGCCGTTGAGTGATGGATCTACACTCCGTTCCACAGGTCGGCCTACGAGAGCCGGTAAGAGAACGTGCTGTCACAGCAGCAAATTCTTCCACCCCCACCGAGAGGAGGACCTCCGATGCAACGGGGTCGAGTGTACGCGATTGACGGGCCCCGAACTGAGGGACTTGATACCGATCTTGAGATCGCTTAGAGTACCTATGTACAGTTTATCTTTGGAGTTGTGTCTGCTGACACTTGAGCATTACAAGTGGTTGTATCGTTTTGTGGTTACTTTATGTAGGAGACGAAATTATGGTAACAAACCGTCTCATTCCTAAAAACTTGTCGTACTGAAAGTTCCCCTCCCTATTTCGAACGGGTTGATCAAACTTTATGAACCGTGTTGGGAAACGTCAAACGATCATTGAATACTATCAGCCTCGAACACTCGAGCAGAGAAAGGCTACGGCCTTGACCAATAAACGGTCCGACCGGTCATCAGAGACGACCGAGTGACGATAAGATCACAGTAGCGCAGCAAAAGCGCAGTGGGCCCATAACCCACAATCACCGAACCCTACTAAAAGTTTCAAATCTTAAGAGTTGGAACTTTGAGAATGACCTTCGTGTCCTAACACCTCGGTCAATGGACGAATAGTTTGACAAGTGTGAGTTGCACGTGTAAGGATAGTGTACAGGGTAGTCCCTAAGTTCGTCCTAGAGAGACGATCAAATTACTACCAATTCGCGAAGTCAATATCGGAATTGACCCAAGAATGATGAGTACGCCGACATCCTGGAACCATGCAGGTTCACGCCAGCGGAGCGATCGCACCGAACGTCAGTCGGAAGAGTCAGCAAGACGAAGGACCTGGCCGAGCGTGTCGTCGCGCAACAGCAAGAAGACGCATTACAAGAGTGACATCCTTCGCGCCACACTAAACAGATAGATGGCAACGAGAGTTACAAGGACATCACACGACACTCTCACCGGAGTAGAAATCGGAAAACGAGAACTGGGTACCAAGGTGTACCTCTGTCAACATGAGAAGAGCGAACGCCAAACGTCCCGCGAGGACTAAGCATAACCATAAGGTTACGCCATAGAAGTGAGAGCACCTCACGTTGAAATCTGGCAACGGATAGTCGAGGGCGACTACCACAAGCTTCCAGGCCAGTAACAAGATGGCACCGAACGAAGCGTTGTGTGGTAGGTCGGGTTTTGTGCCATGCATGAGCACAGGGAAAGTTAAGAGTTAACCGTTGTTGGTTTTGAATTATTTGAGGAACGATTGAAGGAACCGCGCTAGTTCCGAACTGTTCAAATTACCGAGGTCTCGGTGCGTGTTGATTACTCCTTGAGTGGTGACTTGGGTGGACTCGATTATAAGTCGTGTTGATCGATAGCTCGTGAACGAGTGTCAACGATGTAAGGAATACCACCGGTTGGGATAACCTTTGTCAATCGATCTTAAATTGTTTTTCGCTTTCGAGTGTGATTATCGTACATTTAGTTTTGGTGTTTTGAAGGACGCCTACTTTTGACTAATTGCCAGTAAGAGGGCCATCGATCCTTGTTGTTGAACGTCGTTCGTCCGACGAGATATCTGCAGAGTTCATGGTGGTACTGAACCATGCACCGGTTTTGAGAACCGTTGACTCATTGATATGATGATCTGAGTGAGACGACTTGTGATGTGTTTTGATCAAGGGTTGAGAATTGGTAACGACGCCAAGAGAAATATCGCGAGTTGGATAACCTTCTTGATTGATCACAGTTCAGTGTTGCTGGTTTATTGCGAGTTGGGTTGTGATGTTTGAGGTGTGACTAACCCGTATCAGGTTGAGAATCTTGATAGGGTTTACTCGGTGTGACATGTTATTACGTTGGGCAAGTGTGCCATGCTTGGTATGACAAGAGCTTTTGATTAAGTTATGTTTTGAGGCATGCCGCCTTTTGGCTAGATGCCGACATATTGTACCATTTACTTGATTGAGGTACGTCTACCTTTCCACGAGATGTGATGAAACGAGCGGTCGTTACAAACCCTACAGTAGTGATGAGAACTTTTATTTGATGATAGTATCTGGGTGTTACTTGCTGGTTTTGTGTGTGATAGGTCGAGACATGACCTTATTGGCGTCCCAGTGTGAACTATCTTTGTGCCGGTTACTAAAGAGAAAATGAGAAGTTACATCTGCGGATGGCTCCGTCTTTATCCGACTTTTGGGGTATTTCGGTAAGACACCCATACCGATGGAAAGTTCTAGTATGGCATGTCTAGATCAATGTCGATTGTTCCAGTGTGATACCTATACCGTTGAGGATTCCGGTGTGAGGTATCTATATCGAGGTTGGCTGGGACGGGTCGCTATTTACACCGATGATGGATTTCATCATAAGTTACCTAGATTGTTATCTGCTTTTCCTCAGTGTCTGAGGGACAATCGACTTGTTGTGTGTACTCATTGATTCATTGTGTTGATCTATTTTGTTTCACGTGGAAATTGTGAACCGTTAAGCATTGTTGTTGGCCAACGCCAAGTTTGAATTTGGGTATTACTTCCTTGTGGAATTGATGGTGATTGGTCTTGACTTGGTAGGGTTTGAGTTTTGTTATTGTTAGTCCCGGTAACGGTTAGTATGAAGGAAATTGAGAAGTAATGATGGTGTGTGGTTCCGACCTTGTTTGACTTGTAGAGAGTTCCAGCAGGATACATATGACAGCGGAAATTCCGGTGTAGGATATCGAGATCTTCACCTAAGTTTTATTAAGAGTTTGGATGTTTCTCGGCTTGCGTCGTTACTCGGTATTCTTGAGTGGTGAAACGTTGCGCGTGTTTTCGTGAAGTTTTGGGTAAGGCGGTTTTGCACCGCTAAGGGTGACAATTTGAGTTATTGTGAGACGTTGCACGTTGGATTTTGCGAACTGTTGAGAAAGACTGTTTTCACCGCCAAGTATGACGTTTAAGTAACTAGCGTGATCTAGTGAAGCACGTTTAAGTGAAGGTCGCGTAAATTCGGAAAAGATAAAGATAGTGCAGAGCCGACAGAAGAGTTACACAGATGAAAGGCGCAGGTCTCTTGAGTTTCAATTCGTGACCAGATACTTCTGAGAGTGAGCCTAAGAAGGACCTTTAGTGGTTCGGCCGCGACGGAGGCAAGTTGGCCTCGCAAATTATCGTACTTTTTGGGGAAAATTTCATTTTACCACCCTGTCAAACATTTAACTTCAGTTTGATACCCTGGCATAAATTTTTATCAGTTTCATACCCTAACCAAACTTTTAATTTCACTTTCATACCCAGCCGGGTAAAATGTCCAAAATACCCCTAACTATTACTCAAATTTTCATCTCATGCCATTGCCTCAGAATTTGAAAAGAAGTGAAATGAAAATAATACCCTTCATTGTTTAGGGTATTAAATTGAAAATTTCAATAATTTTAAAACAAAATCAGTTTTTTTTTATGAATTCAATTTTTATTTTCCAAAAATCATATTTTAATTTTAAAAATACATAAAATCATTTTTTATATATAAAAATCATTTTTTTTATTAAAAACCGTTTTATTTTTTAAAAAAATTAATTTTATTTATATTAAAAAAAATCTAGAACAGCTTCGTCTTCTTCGGCGTCCACTCCGGCCACCCCCTCCTCCGCCGGCGTCGTCCCCGGCCACGCCCACCTCCTCCTCCGGCGTCTTCCCTCTTCCCTCCTCCCTCAAACCACGCCGGCGTGGTTTAGATCTGAACTGATTCAGATTTGAACTGGTTTGAACTGATTCAGCTCACCCCTCCTGTCTTTGTGGTGTTTCAGGTGTTGAGCGGGAGCAGTATTATCCGGACTCTCGGAGCTAGGGAGCTTGAGGGTTTAGCTAGTTTTAGAGACGTGTACCCTTTTAAGTTGGTTATTGTGTTTTACCGTTGAGCTGTGACTCTTTACATTTTGATGGATCTATATCATTTGAAAACTTTATTTTATTTCATTATTTTTGTTTTACTGTAAATCTTTAGTCACGTCTCGAGTCCGGGAAAAACCGGATTTGGGGCGTGACATCAGAGCTCCTATTAACACTTAATTCATTTATGTTTGTCTGTTTCCCTTTAATACACCCTACACATACACCAAGGTCTATGTAATCAAGTGTTTCAAGAATTCCGTCCGGCACAAGCCTATCCATTCTCCTTTTGGAGATATGTCCTAACCGTTTGTGCCATAGAGTGGCAGAATCAATATTTAATAATTTGCGCTTTGTACCCCTTGATGTGATTTGCAAGGTTTCATTAGTTGAAGTAATCGTATTTAGCATATAAAGATTATCAACCATTGAACCAGTCGCAACCAAAGTTGAATCAAGAAAGAGACTAAACTTATTATCTCCAAATGAACAAAAATAACCCAACTTGTCCAAAGTAGAAAACGAAACCAAATTCCGTGTAAATGACGGTACTACATAAGTCTATTTTAATTCAATAAAACGACCAGTGTCAAAAGACAATCTGAATGTGTCAATAGCTTCAACTGGAACTGCTGTGCCATCGCCCACATAGACGAATCTTTCAGCATCACTTGGCAACCGGCTCCAAATGCAACCCTGCATAGAAACACTTGTGTGAGTAGTAGCACCAGAATCCACCCACCAAGTATTACTTGATACAGAAGTCAAATTAACTTCAGAACAGACAAAGGAAAAGAGCATACCCTTCTTCATAAGCCATGCAATGTACTTGGGACATTCCTTCTTCACATGCCCAAATTTATTACAAAAGTAACAGGTAAATCCTTCACCCTGAGCCTTTTGTTTCTTGGGTTGTGAAGTTCCCATTGCAGATTCTTTACCCTTAGTCCTCTTTCGTTTGTTGCTCATTGAGGTCATTGCAACATGAGCACTTTCAGTCTTTTCACGCTTCAACCTATCCTCTTCTTGCACACAATGAGAAATGAGCTCATTAAGAGTCCATTTGTCCTTCTGAGTATTATAGCTAGCTATAAACTGACCATAGTGTGCAGGAAGCGATATGAGTACCAAATGCACAAGCAAATCATCAAACAGATCAAGCTTGAGCCCCTTAAGTTTTGAAGCAACGTTAGACATCTCCATAATGTACTCCCTTATGTTTCCTTTTCCTTTATACCTCATCTGGACAAGGTCAGCCAAAAGCTTACTTGTCTCAGCCTTTTCGTTCTTTGCAAAACGACTTTCAATTTCTTCAAGGAAACTCCTTACAGTGACCTCATTTGGCATACCACCCCTGAATGTTTCTGGAACACTGCGTTGGATCATCATCAGACTTAAGCGATTACGTTCCCACTTCTCAAAGTTCACTCTATCCTAAGTGGAACTTTCCTCCGTAAGAGAAGCAGGTTGTTCAAACCTTATCGCATAGTCTAAATCCATGCAACCGAGAACCAACAAAATGTTGTCTTTCCAGCTCCTAAAGTTTGTGCCGTTAAGCACATGCATTGAGTTCAAGTTGGCAGTGATATTAGCAGCAGATGCGGTAACTATCAAATACAGAACAAATAAATACATAAGCTCATATATTGAAAATCATGTTATAACACACAAAGAACAAGCAAACAATTCTCATGCGATACACAATTTTCAATCAGCTGAAGTGATGGGCCCATACAACCAAGATACCTAGCACAACACTAATGTCTATCTTTGTATAGAATCATTAATTTGTAAGTCGTACTCTTGCACGCAGAAATCAAGTGTTGACGATAAATTCGGTCAAATAACATCCTTCCTTTGGGCAGGTATGTTATCCACATGAAAACTTTACAATCTTCACACACCATTTCCACACGTGTATTCATTGTTCGGCCAATCAATAACCTTCCTTTGGGCCGATTCATTGACCGCATGAACAATGAACACACACATCCCGTTATTTTAAAATAAATAAACCTACACACAAGAGGTTACTTTGGCAACTTTATGTGTCGATCGACTCATTTAAAATAGGGGACAAAAAAAATGAGTAAGTGCCCAAATCTAAAATTTTGATATCAAATATCAAAAGCCTAAATCATTTTTTTAAGCACCTACCTTTAATTCGTAAAATAAATTATCAACCGTATATGACACCAAAAGTAATCATCAATCCATGTCTTCTGTAATCATGATATAAAGATCAAAACCAAAAGAAAGTTTAAGAAGCAATAAACCTATACTGCACGTGTACCACAATACAACAAATATATATATATTTGGATAATCAATGGTCCAGATTAGTTCTACGTTCTGACCCGAAACAAGGTTTGTACTCGATAGCTCCCTATATATAGGATAGCTATCAGGTACAAACTTGTATCTTTCGTCAGAACGTAGAACTTTCAATCTGGGCCATTGGATCGTAAAATTAAAGGCCCAGATCTAATGTGTAAAGACCGAGAAAAAAAATTTAACGTTTAAATTATTAAATAATAACGTCGAGGTTGGGAACGAGTTTGTTTTGTGTAAAAAAAAAAAACTGGGCTGGTTCGTTCTTGGGCCTGGCCCAACCAGCTGGCCCAAACCCTGGGTATAAATACCCAATTTTAGGGTTTCAACCCTAAAATTGTCTGCCTCCTCTCTCTCACCCACGCAGCCTCCCTCTTCTCTCTCACCCACGCCGATCTCCCTCCCTCATCTCCCTCTCTCAACTCCGGTCGCCGGCGCCACAGTCCCGAGTCCCGGCCGCCGTCTCCCTCCTCTCTCCTTCGTCTCTCCTCACCGTTCAAACGGAACCGCGTCGTCCCAACCCTCTCCGACCCCAACCACGCCACCGGACGCCACCGTCTCTCCCGTTCAACCCGCCGCCGTCTTTTCTCCCCCACCCGAGCCCCGACTTCTCTTCTTCTTCGATCAATCCACGACGCCGACGCCGCCGCCGTTCCGAGCTCCTCGCACCGACCTTCTCCTTCCCGGAGCGTGGCCGAACTCCCGGCCAGCTCCCGTGCTCGACTCCAGCCACAGATCCCCGCCACAGATCGCCGACCACGCCCTCGTCCCGAGCTTCTCGTCGGCGCGTTCGACAGATCCGGGACGAAGCCACCATGGTCGTCCGGATCTGAGGCGAGAAGGGTCCTGCCGTGCACCGTCGTGCGCCGCCGCCGCCCTTGATGTTCCCCCTACGGTAAGCCCCTACCACCGGGCGACCCTGGTCGGCCGGATTAAAATCGAACCCTTTTCCTTAGTTGTTGTCCGTTCGTTTTGGATCTGGAAAATTGTTAAAACAGAAATCTCTTCTGGACAAATCGAGTTAGGTCTGAACTGGTTGGAAACAAGTCAATTTACATTGAAAAGAAAATCCATTTGAAACGAAAAACAGTTTTAAAAGAAAAAGGGAAAAGAAATCAGTTTTGAGATTAAGGGTTTAAAATAACGGTTTTAAGTTAAAAATGGTTTTAACTACGGTTTGGAGCTCAAAATCAGTGGAAAATGAATTTAAGACAAAAACGGTTTTGAAGCGAGGAGTTTGAGGAACGAATCGTTCGGAAAATGAACTAAAACGACTTGGGTTTTAGAAAACTGATTTAAGGAGAACAATCAGATTTGAAAATAAAATGGAAGAAAAATCAGTTTGTTTTTAAAACGAAATTTGAGCATTTGAACGAATCTGGAACCCTGGTTAAAATGGACTGCTAATTGGGTTTAGAAAGGAACAAAAGCGGACCTCTGAATCAGACCTCGGGATTCGTGCATTGGGACCGTGCCTCGAAAACATGCACCGGTTTCGGTGCTCGGGTACTCCAACCCGATTCGCCGTGACCCCGCTTTTATCCCGCTCGAGTTTAAAGGACAACTGCCGGTTTAAAACTGGATTAATCGTGACCTTTAAATTAACCTGAGAACCGCCGCTAATTATGGCTTTCGTGTTATCTTTAGCGTCTGGCTTCGATCGAAGTGAAGCCCGGAGGTAGCGAGCCAGAACGTCAGCAGCTAGGAAACATAGCGGCTGCTCTTCAGTTGAGGTAGGGAAAAGTAGCCGGATCTTGGCCCTAACTAGGGAAAGTTAACACTAGAATTGCATGTGACACCGGGGTGTCATGGGTTAATTAGGTTTATCGAATATTAGAAAAGCATGATACGGGATTGTAGCGTTTATCAGAAAAGCATGTTACGGGAACTTATTTATTATTGAGAAAAGCATGTGACACTTAGTAGTGTTGTAGGAGCAGAGAACTTAGCGTAAATTGTTTTATTGGAGGCATATGACCATGCCCGGAGGTTGTTTGTGAAACTAGCGATCTTAGGACTGTTGGAGGCATCGATTATGCCGGAGGTTGTTGTGCGTTAACTGTTGTTGAGTTTGGGTGGCCTTGAGAGCCCGTGTTAACTGTTGTTGAGTTTGGGTGGCCTTGAGAGCCCGTGTTAATTGTTGTTGAGTTTGGGTGGCCTTGAGAGCCCGTGTTAACTGTTGTTGAGTTTGGGTGGCCTTGAGAGCCCGTGTTGTTATTGTCGAGTTTGGGTGGCCTTGAGAGCCGTGTTGTTTATTGTTGAGTTTTGGGTGGCCTTGAGAGCCCGTGTTACTATTGCTGCGTCTTTGGTGGCTATGAGAGCCGTATTGTCATTTTGGTGTTTTGGGTGGCAGTGAGTGCCCGTGGGGTTGTGAACCCGTGTCTTTACTGTTGGTGGTTTTGAGTGACCGTGAGTGCCCGTGGGGTTGTTGAGCCCGTGAGTTATGGTTGGTGTCTTGGGAGGCCGTGAGTGCCTGTGGGGCTGTTGAGTCCGTGTCTTACTGTCGGTGTGTCTTGGGAGGCCGTGAGTGCCTGTTGGGCTGTTGAGTCCGAGTTTTACTGTTGAGGTGTCTTGAGTGGCCTTGAGTGCCTGTTTGTTGAACTTTCTTGTGTTTGTGGTCGTGGTTGCCCGAACCGACTGTGTGTCGGGGAATGGTGTGGATTTTGGCAGGTTACGAGCATTCTTCGGCTGGCCTGACCAAACCCGAGCCTCGACAGGTTCTGAGCATTCTTCGGCTAGCCTGTTCCGTGTCCGGATCCCGAAAGGTTATGAGCATTCTTCGGCTAGCCTGATCCGTGACCGGGTCCGGCAGGTTACGAGCATTCTTCGGCTGGCCTGATCCGTGTACGAGGCTCGGCAGGTTCTGAGCATTCTTCGGCTAGCCTGATCCGGGTTCGTGTCTTTGGGGAAGGTCATTGTTGGTTGTGTCGGTTTTACTTTACGAGTTTGAGGCTGAGTCTGGTGAGGGAGGTTACTGAGCAGCTGGTTTGCGATCCTTGTGATCTTGTTTGGTGTGCGATCCTTTGCAATCTTGTTTGGTGTCGCGTAGTTTCTTTCGAGTCCTTGGGAGAGGTCGTGATCGTTTTGTCGGGTCTACTTTACGTGTCAAAGTGTTGAGTTGGTCAAGGAAGGTAACGGGTTGTGTTCAGTTAGAGTACTTGGGTTGGGGATGGTGTTCCCCGGCGTTGTGTTGTTGTTGGTGTTACTTGCTTGTCTGCTAATTATGCCGTAGTCAATCTGTTATCCGTGGTGGTGAGCGAACGCTCACCCCTACCTGCTTTTCCTACAGCACTGTTCATGGGACGGGCTAGGTGAGCTCTCGAAGCTTGTGGAGCTAGGAGCGGAGTCCGGGTTTTGTCTTTTGAGTCTAGTGACGGATACCTTGTACTTTTGTCCACGTGTTGGGACGTATTTTAAGTTGTAAATATTATTTTGTTGAACCAAACTGGTATTTTAAAGTGTCTATCCAAAATAGGTTTCAAGTGTTTCTATGTTTTTAAAACGTTCGCGTCCCTAGTTCGGTTCGCTGAAATTGGGGCGTGACATAATGCATATCTTTTAATATCTTTTTAATTAATGCATATCTTGTAATTGATTTCGTAATCAATCTCCCCCCACCCCCCTTGAATTTCGGTGGTCATCCGTTTTGGATAATCAATGGTCCAGATTAGTTCTACGTTCTGACCCGAAACAAGGTTTGTACTCGATAGCCCCCCTATATATAGGATAGCTATCAGGTACAAACTTGTATCTTTCGTCAGAACGTAGAACTTTCAATCTGGGCCATTGGATCGTAAAATTAAAGGCCCAGATTTAATACATATCTTTTAATATCTTTTTAATTAATGCATATCTTGTAATTGATTTCGTAATCAATCACCCCCCACCCCCCCTGAATTTCGGTGGCCATCCGGTTTGGATAATCAATGGTCCAGATTAGTTCTACGTTCTGACCCGAAACAAGGTTTGTACTCGATAGCCCCCCTATATATATATATAGGAGAGGAATCAGGTGTGAACCATGAGTTATGGTGTGAACCTGCGAACTCAACCAGATTGCGCCATGTGTCGCGCTCAGAAAATGCTTTTTTTTTTTGTTTTAATCAAGTTTATTAATTGATTTTTCTCGTTTCGTTTCAACTCCGATTTCATTTTTTCTTGCGCCAATATTCTTATGTTTTCAAGAGCTTTCTAACAAGTAGTGGATTGCATATATTTTGATGTGTTTTTGAATACGTGTGTGGATGTGTGAATATGAGTGTGAAAAGTATGATGTGTTTTGCAAATTTAGTGTATATGGTTTGCGGATTTAGTGTATATGGTTTGCGAATTTAGTGTATATGGTTTGCGGATTTAGTGTATATGATTTGCGAAAAGTGTGATGTGGTTTGAGAATATGATATATGTGGTTTGCGAATATAGTATATGTGGTTTGAGAATTTAGTGTATATGGTTTGCGGATTTAGTGTATATGGTTTGTGGATTTAGTGTATATGGTTTGCGGATTTAGTGTATGTGGTTTGAGAATATAGTATATGTGGTCTGAGAATATAGTATATGTGGTTTGCGAATATAGTATATGTGGTTTGCGAATATGACATATATGATTTGCGAAAAGTGTGATGTGGTTTGAGAATATGATATATGTGGTTTGCGAATATAGTATATGTGGTTTGAGAATTTAGTGTATATGGTTTGAGAATATAGTATACGTGGTTTGCGAAAGTATGATGTGGTTTGAGAATATGATATATGTGGTTTGCGAATATAGTATATGTGGTTTAAGAATATAGTATATGTGGTTTGAGAATATAGTATATATAGTTTGCGAATAAACTAAATCCGCAAACCATATACACTAAATCCACACATCATATACACTAAATCCGCAAACCATATACACTAAATTTGCAAAACACATCACACTTTTCGCATTCATATTCACACATCCACACACGTATTCAAAAACACATCAAAATATATGCAATCCACTACTTGTTAGAAAGCTCTTGAAAAAATAAGAATATTGGCGCAAAAAAAAATTAAATCGGAGTTGAAACGAAGCGGGAAAAATTAAATTAATAAAATTGGTGGGGAAAAAAAAGATGAGCATTTCTAAGCGCCAATATTCTTATTTTTTCAAGAGCTTTCTAACCAGTAGTGGATTGCATATATTTTGATGTGTTTTTGAATAAGTGTGTGGATGTGTGAAAATGAGTGCGAAAAGTGTGATGTGTTTTGCAAATTTAGTGTATATGGTTTGCGGATTTAGTGTATATGGTTTGCGGATTTAGTGTATATGGTTTGAGGATTTGGTGTATATGGTTTGCGAATTTAGTGTGTTTTGCAAATTTAGTGTATATGGTTTGCGGATTTAGTGTATATGGTTTGCGGATTTAGTGTATATTGACACTCTGAGATTTAACCCTCAGAATGGCACGACAAGCGTACCGGTCGTCAAGTAGTATTCGGGGTTTAAGTCCGAGATATCGTACCCAAGGGAGCAAATAAGCAAGCTCTTTAGTTAATTAATCCGATAATCAAGCTATTCCTATACTGGTGATTGGTTTGGTTTTGTAAAATGTAAATTCATGCAAGTAACGAGATTATGTAAATGATCTGAAAATAAGCACAAAGTCACAGGATTGTAAGTCAGAGATAAAAGGCGATCTAGGACTTTAACGGGATTCGAATGCGATGAACAACTTAACGGGATTCGGTATACATTTGCAACTACTACTATTCCAATGGCAACGGGAATTCTCTCAATGTAGTCCTAACCATCTCTCGATCGTATTAGGACCCTAACATACGCAGTCCACCTAATTATCTCTAATCTAGGTGTAGAAAGGTATATAGCACTACGATTTATGAATTCCTCTAACTTTCGGGTTTTACTCCTATAGTTATTGCAGTCGTGTTAGTCTAACCATATTCTGGCTTAGATTAAAACCCGAGTTGTCTAATTCCTAGTTCCTCTTCTTAACCTCATTTCTCAATTGTTGGCTAACAAGATTGAATCATACATGTACGTGATCAAGGCAATGTAGCATTACGAGCGAAATTGAACAAACATTTTCCTAATACTAGTTTGACAAATATACAACCGAATACATTAACTCAATTCATCACATTCTTACCCTAGCCCTAGATCATGAGAGTTTAGTTCATGGCAAAGAGAGATAAACACAAGGCAAGGATTGAAACAATAACATTCATATTAATTGATGAAAGTAATACAAATATCAAGTAGCAATCTAAACTACACAAAACCTTTGGTGTAGTCCTCGTATCTCTCCTTTTGATCTTCTCCAAGTGCTCTCCAATGAGTTTATCTCCTCCAAAAACGTGCTCCCTTTGTAATTTCGTGGTCCCCCTTCTAAACCGAACTTTTGATTTAAATAGGGCCAAAAAAAACGAGTCTGAAACGACGTGGAAAAAGGCCCAGTCGCGCTGCGAGGGCCTGGGCCGCGGTCTGGTGGCTGAGGCTTTAGCAAACAAGAGAGTCAGGAGGGTCTGGACCGCGGTCTGGTGGGCGAGGCCGCAGCGGCCTGGAGGGTGGTCTGGTGGCCGAGACTGTCGCGGTCTCGAAGGTGGTCTGGTGGCCGAGACTTTAGCATTTTGACTTTTGGTATTTTTTTTGCTCCAATTCGTTCCAATTCTGTCCCGAATGTCCCAATTCCTCTGGAGATTGATCAACTGCACAAAACAAGAGAAATACTCATCAAAGTTCACCATCCCGAGACTGAAAAGCTCAAGAATGTGGGCTAAAAACATCTCAAATAGATGTATTTTACGTTCACATCAACACCCCACACTTAAGCTTTTCTCGTCCCGAGAAAACCAAACTACTTAAAACAGTAAGATATGTCCCGGTTAAACCCCGAGGTTCACCTCGATAGGAGGAGTCCGGGCCTCCTTTATTCAAGCATGGTAAAATAAAGATGCAGTATGCAAAAAGGTTACGAAAATTTGGTGATGACTGAGTTAAAACATGCTTGTTGATCATAAGAGCTTTCTTAGAGTTAACACACTACAAGATCGAACAAAGCTCAAGAAAATACATAAATCGATGAATGCACATAAGCAAGTTGCTACTCACATTAAAGATCGACTCTCCTAACTCGCACCCCCTCGTTCACTTTACCAGCGTGCTTCCTCTTTTCCCTACTACACTGATCCTAGAGATTCATATGCTACTAGTTAATCTCATCTCCACTAATCGTGAGGAATTATGGCAATTCAAGAATCAAGAAGGACTTAAATTCGGCTTGTAAAGTATGGCTAGGCGAAGGGCATGGAATGGATTTAAAACACGAAGCTCATAAAATAAAACGTGTCAAACATGCTTCATCTCACACCCCTAACCACTTTTCACACATCCCGCTTACTCTCACCACAAGTATTCACCAAACCATTCCTTAGACACTCTTTTTGAGTCTACTTGTTGGGGTATTTTTTTTTTCTTTCTTTTTGCCCCTTTTATTTCACCTTTTTCGTTTCTCTTCTCTTGATTTTGTATTCTTTTCTTACCCATTAAAGCTTCTTGGGTACACGACAGATTTCTATCTTATTTGCTTCCTTTTTTTTTCTACAAACCAAATGGCACATTATCATGAAGAATTTCATTTTCTTTGTACTCACTCAACTCAAATAAATCTCCAGTACCCCCCTCTCATGAAGCACATAAGACACGAAATATGGGTTCAAAATTAACATGAGGATATACAAGAAATGAAGGGCACATAGGTTTGTAATGTAAGGGTTAGAAACGAAAGGTCATAGGCTCAAAATGGGTGACTAAGAAAATAATGTAAGGTTAGAGATTTGGCTCAAACGTTCCAAAGATGGCCTAAAATCATTTTCTCAATTTAACCATATTCCTCACTCTATTCCGCCTCGAATGGGATACACAAGTAGTTCTAGACTCAGCTTACGATGCATAGGAATCAAAGGAAGCAACGACCAATCAAGCAGATACTCAAAGTGCAAACAAGAGAGCGATCTTAATGCATGTGCTTACTCTACTTAATTGATTCATGCTAATCTATGTATTATTTGAACAGTGTAAGAAATTAGCGTGTGTAACAGTTCAATCATCGGAGTCCTAAGATCCTGCACTATCTTACTCAATCATATCACCAGAAAATATTTTTTGATTTTTTTTATTTTTTTTAATGCATTTTTTTTATGCAGCACAATATGCAGACCTAAAGTCTGAAATGAAATGCAAGCACCCCACCCCACACTTTAAAACACAGCACTGTCCCTAGTGCGACTCTGACACAATAGACCACATGCAACCCACAACAGATATTCAGAACATGTCACCCCACACTTGTCAGCTAGCATATATTCAACCACCATACAGTCCTATATGTTTATACTATCAGCACAGCAACTTGGGTGCTCGGTACCCGCCATATGACATATAGGAGTAAAACAGTGGAAAAAAGATCAATAATAAGCAAGATGGTAAGAAAACTGCCCCTTGAAGAACCGCTGTGTGGTACGCCACTGACGTGGGGATCCTGTGGTGCATAGACAGATGGAGAACTCCTCGCCCGATCAAGCTCGTAGGAGCCTGGCGCCTCGCGTGTAGTCAATATCCATACGCTCTCCAATCCTTTGTTGGGGGCCTCCCAACTAGCGCATTTGTTTAACGTCGTTAGCTCGACGAAAAGGGTGGCCACAGAAGCCACCCGAACACCGCTCCATAAACCACTGATCGGCAGAGCTGAAGCTAGACAGATTCAACACACAAATATCAAATGCATGGGAAATAAAACACAAATATGCATCCCCAAATCCAATAAGTCCAAGCAATGCTGATAGGAAATATAGTCAGATAAAACGCAGCATGCCAAAAAAAATATGGGAAAACATAGAACACATATGTACAAAATGATGCATAAGGACTCACTCACCTACCCCGTCGAGTCATGATGGCGGTCACTAGACCCCCCAGAGGTGCCAGAGAACCATGGAGAACTTAATTTGTCCTTAACCCACTGAAGGGTCATCGGAACTGAATCTAAGGGCTCAAGCCTAGCATCTACCCTATCAAATCGAGCATTAGTCTCCCGGAATCCCTGGCGCACTTCCTCTTGAAGTGCTGTAATTTGGGCCATCAAGGCACCATGCCTATCATCCCCTTCCTCCTGGGGTCTTGGCCTGCCTGGTACTCCTGCCATCAAAGCTTATGTTCTGAAGATTATCCCATCCACATAGGAAACTTGGTGGAAGAGAGGTGCCTCAGTCGGCTCGTTCCACATCCCCAAAGTTTGGGCCAATTGGGTGACAAGGGGTCCACATCCAATCTTTCCCTCTCTTCTCGTGGTCACCCTTGTGAGGTAGTCTAACACCATGCGCTCTAGTGGCGCACGAATCCCCCGATCAAAACAGTAGACAACCTCGATCTCCCTGCGGTTGAGAGCATTCAAACCCTCCCCTCTTCCACATATGGAGTACGCGAGCACCCGATGTAAGTACCGGAGGATGGGTGTCTTAACCCGTTTGGCAGTTGTATTCTTCCCCATCCCGAGCTCTGGATCCAGACAAATCTCGGCCCACATTTCTCCAATACTGGGGTATCTAGGTATTACTCCTACTTGAGGATCGAACCCACAAGCTACCCCAAATTCTTCCTGAGTGAGTTGAAACTGCTTCCCACAAATGCGAAAACGGATGCGTAGAGGAGATGGCATGCTGAATGATGAAAGGAATTCTAATGTCAGGTTCCTGTACGTGAGAGGATGCCACTGTGCAAATTCTGACCACCCAAACGCTTCGATCCCTGCAAAAAATTCAGCACTACTATGCAGAGTATCCTCCACAAAGCCTGCATCTACGAATCGGTTTTTAAAAAATTCTAGCGTTTCAAACTCACATAATGCAGCAGCACAGTCAGAATCAGTAAAAATTAAGCAGGGTTCATTCGGGGTACCGCAACTGGAGTTAGGTTCCCGCTCCTTTCGCCGAGAAGGGACATTGGCTTGAGGGTTGAGGCTCACGAGGTCTCGAGACTCACTTTGTGCCGGCGCTGGAGTGCTCGATCCGGCCTGGTCGTGTGTGCACTTCTTTTTGGACATATATACCTTGGGCATAGCTGCTGACCAGGGAGGACTGGAGCTGCGGCGGGTCGAAGCGCAGACCGGAGCTGGAACCGCGGCGGTTTGGAGTGCAGACCCGGAGCTGGAACCGCGGCGGTTTGGACAGATGAGCGTGGCTGGAACTGTTGCGGGGTGGGACTTGGACCACGGTTGGGGGCGCTGCGGTTCGGCGAGCAGACGGCTCGTGGAGGTGCGGCGGGTCGGCTGGCCGAGAATAGGCCGACGAGCGGCTGGGTGTTCTTCTGTGGAGCACGGCGTTCCGGCGAGTGGCGACCTGCAAGGGCTTGGGGATGGTGTTGGGTGGAGGAGAGATGAGGGTCGGGATGGTGAGAAGGTCGTAGGTGTTTGGGGAAGAAGAGAGGAATAGGGATTGGAGAGATAAGGTTAGGGTTAGGTCTGATTTAGGTGATGAAGTTGATTGGGGCGGTTTGGCAGACGGGTTGGGTCAGGAAGTGCTGCAGGCTGGGTCATGGGCCGCGGCCCAGACCGTCCTCCCTCTCTGATCTGCTAAAGCTTCGCCCAGGGTCTGCCCTTGCAACCGCAGCGGGCTGAGCGACCAGTCCGTCTCCCAGGCCGCTGTACCTCTCTGATCTGCTAAAGCTTCGCCCAGGGTCTGCCCTTGGAACCGCAGCGGGCTGAGCGACCAGTCAGTCTCCCAGGCCGCCGTACCTCTCTGTTCTGGTAAAGCCCTGCTTGTGGTCCGCTGGCGAAACCTTCCCGATGACTTGCTCCATAATCCTCTTCTAATTTCCGAGCTCCCTGCATCGAAACATACGAAAATTAAAAACACGAAATGTAACCTTGTTCATACATATACAAATTTCGGGGTGCCTCCCGAATAACGCCTTTGTTTAAAGTCATTGGCTCGACTTGTGGGACCCTAGATATCGGGTCCCGGCTGATCTAAGAGGAAAACTTCCTATACTCCCACTAATCCTCCATGGTAATGTTTGACTCTATGTCCATTCACCAAGAACGGGTCCTGATCGCCATTGGTGATCTCAACTGCTCCTTTTGAAAGGACTCGAGTCACTGTATATGGTCTGCTCCACTTTGACACCAGCTTGCCCGGGTAGAGCTTCAATCTCGAGTTGTACAGCAAGACTTTATCTCCTTCTTTGAACACCCTCATCTCAATGCGTCTGTCATGATACCATTTTACTTTCTCCTTGTATAGCTTCGAATTGTGTTATGCTTGATGTCGAAACTCGTCCAGCACATTCAACTGCAACAACCTGTTCTCACCACAAACTCGGGCATCGAAGTTAAGAAACTTAATAGTCCAATAGGCTTTATACTCTTATTCCACAGGTAGGTGACATGATTTACCAAAAACCAGTCTATAAGGTGAGCAACCAATAGGTGTTTTAAATGCAGTTCTATAAGCCCAAAGAGCATTATCAAGCTTGGTAGACCAGTCTTTCCTAGATGAATCGACTGTCTTTTCTAGGATGCTCTTTAACTCCCTATTGGTCACTTCTACTTGACCACTGGTTTAGGGGTGATAAGGGGTAGCGAGTCTATGGTGGACACCATAACTACCTAGCAGCTTCCAAAAGTATTTGTTGCAAAAATGTTTGCCACCATCACTAATGATCGCCCTAGGAGTACCAAACCGGGAAAAAATATGTTTCTTCAGAAATGCACAAACCGGTTTGTGGTCATTAGTGGGCAAGGCCACTGCCTCTGCCCACTTAGACACATAGTCCACAGCTACTAAAATGTACTCGTTATTATGGGACTTTGGAAAGGGTCCCATAAAATCAATCCCCCACAAATCAAACACCTCCACCTCAATGGTGATGTTCATGGGCATTTCGTGTTTCTTGGAAATATTACCTGTTCGCTGACACTTATCACAGTTCTTAGCATAAAAATGAGCATCATGAAAAAGAGTAGGCCAGTAAAAACCAGATTCCAACACCTGGCTCGCTGTCCTTGTGCCACCGAAATGCCCTCCAACTTCACCTCCATGACAGTGGTAGAGAATGCTCTGCATGTCCGAGTTTGGGATACACCTCCTGATCATCTGATCTGCACATATCTTAAACAAAATAGGATCATCCCAAAAATAACTCTTAACATCATGCAAAAATTTCTTCTTTTGATGTGAGTTGAGACCGTCGGGCATCTCCCCAGAGGCCAAATAATTTGCAATGTGTGCAAACCATGGTGCCTTCTGGTTCTCTACCCGAAACAAGTGCTCATCGGGAAATTCCTCCCTAATGGGCACCTGTGTGTTCTCATGCGGATTTTCAATCCGTGAGAGATGGTCAGCAACCACATTTTCAACTCCCTTCTTGTCCTTAATCTCCATGTCAAACTCCTGCAACAACAAGATCCATCTCAGCAACCTGGGTTTGGCATCCTTTTTACTCAGCAAATATTTCAATGCTGAGTGGTCAGTATAAATGACAACTTTAGAAAGAACAAGGTAAGAGTGGAATTTATCACAAGAAAATACTACTGCTAATAGTTCTTTTTCTGTGGTAGCATAATTTACCTGAGCTTCATTAAGCAACCTACTAGC
Source organism: Erodium maritimum (assembly GCA_963921825.1). Lineage (NCBI taxonomy): Eukaryota > Viridiplantae > Streptophyta > Magnoliopsida > Geraniales > Geraniaceae > Erodium > Erodium maritimum. Next base: position 81,500,385 of record OY997588.1, on the reverse strand, counting down.
ATAGTAAATAGTATGAAATACCTTGTCCTTCCTCTGGCCTAGGACCGTCCCAACTGCTAGATCACTAGCATCACACATCAGTTCGAAAGGTAGAGACCAATCGGGGCTTACCATAACTGGTGCATTTACCAGTTTCTCCTTAATCACATTAAAAGATTTCAAACACGCATCATCAAAAACAAAAGGAACATCCTTAACCAATAAGTTACTCAACGGTTTGGCTATCTCGGAAAATCCCTTAATGAATCTACGATAGAACCCAACATGTCCCAGAAAACTCCTAATGGCTTTAACTGAATTAGGTGGAGGCAATCTACCAATCACATCCACCTTGGCCTTATCTACCTCAATACCCTTTGAGGAGATCTTATGACCTAAAACTATGCCGTCATTTACCATGAAATGACATTTCTCCCAATTGAGCACAAGATTGGACTCCTCACATCGAGTCAACACAGCAGATAAATTAATCAAACAATTATCAAATGAGGAGCCAAACATGGTGAAATCATCCATAAACACTTCCAAATAAGTACCTACCATATCATGAAAAATAGATAGCATGCATCTCTGAAAGGTGGCAGGAGCGTTACATAACCCAAATGGCATTCGCCTATATGTGAAGGTTCCGTAAGGACAAGTAAAAGTAGTCTTTTCTTGATCCTCGGGCACTATAGCAATTTGGTTGTAACCACTATACCCATCTAAAAAGCAATAAAACTCATGTCCTGCTAATCTCTCTAACATCTGATCAATGAATGGTAAGGGGAAATGATCTTTACGGGTTGCATCATTTAGTTTTCTATAATCTATGCATACCCGCCAACCTGTAACCGTCCTAGTAGGGATTAATTAATTTTTATCATTTTGGACTACCGTCATCCCCCCTTTCTTAGGTACACATTGTACATGACTTACCCAAGAACTATCTGAAATTGGATAGATAATACCTGTATCAAGGAGTTTGATTACCTCCTTCTTAACCACTTCATGCATCAATGGGTTGAGCCGCCTTTGTTGTTGCACACTCGGGCGGTGGTCTTCTTCCATCAGAATCTTGTGCATGCACATGGATGGACTAATTCCTTGGATGTCAGCAATAGTCCATCCAAAAGCCCTCTTGTGCTCCCTCAATACCCTCAACAGCTTCTCTACCTGCAATTCAGATAAAGCAGATGAAATTATCACAGGTAAAGTACCATTATCATTTAAAAATACATATTTCAAATTATCAGGTAATGGTTTCAATTCTAATTCAGGAGCCTGTTCAATTGATAGCTTCAGCTTAGGTCCCGTGGGGGCCTCCAAAGTCTTAAACTTGCTCTGACGAGCCCTCATAGGCTTGCATGCCTCCAACAAGTGCACTGCTTCATCTATACCTTCCTGTGGTTATGAAACTTCATTAGACAGGCTTTCAATTAAAGATGCTTCTAAGGGATCATTAAACCTAGATATATTAAAATTTTCTTGACAACCATGATCAAAAGCATCAATAGAAAAGCATGTGTCATCTCCCCTAGCATGTTTCATGGCTCGGAAGACATTAAAAACAACTTCCTCTTGACCATACCTAATGGTCAATTTACCTTCCTCCACATCAATTAGAGCCCTAGCTGTGGCTAAAAATGGTCTACCCAAAATCAGAGGGGTTTCATAGTCCTCTGCCATATCTAAAATAAGAAAATCAGCGGGGAAGATAAATTTATCGACCTTCACTAGGATATCCTCTACAATACCCCTAGGATATTTGATTGACCTATCAGCTAATTGCAAAGATATGGAGGTTGGTTTTGGCTCGTTCCCAAGGCCTAATCTCCTGAACACTACTAAAGGCATTAAGTTAATACTTGCACCAAGATCACATAATGCTCTAGCAAAGGAAATATGACCCATCTCACAAGGTAAGGTGAAACTCCCAGGGTCTTTAAGCTTAGGGGGTAATTTGTTCAACAACACTGCAGAACACTCCTCACTCAGGTTCACTGTCTCAAATTCACCTAACTTTCTCTTGTTAGTGATAATATCATTCAAGAACTTAGCATAGACATGTTGGGTCTCGAGGTAGGGTTGGAGATGAACCAACTCGCAGCGGAAAATCAATGAAACCCAAGAGACGATTAAACCATGAAACAACTAACAAAGAATAGATTCACAAGAGAAAAATTCAGCACTATTTCTTACCAAAACAAGAACACCGGTTAACGAATGATTGGCTTGAGTCTCCAAGACGCCTACGTATCCACATGGGAATCAAAGCCACGTAGTTCTTCTCTTTGAGGAATCAAGAACACAAAATGGAGGTGGAAACTAGCCAAACCCGAAATGGCCATGGAAGAGGGAGAGAAAATGTGTTTCCTATTCTTGTCTTGTGTTTGTTATGTTGAAAAAAGATGAATTAAACATAACAAAACCCATACTTGTCCAACTAAAGGCATGGGACAAGTATGGTGTCAAGTAAGGTGTAAATAGGACAAAGTATGGCAAGACAAGATTGGGTTAGGTGGTGAATCACCAACACCTTAATCCTTGTCTTGCTTACTTAGTACTAATTAATCAAGACTTGATTAATTAGTTCCATGGGCCTTGGTTGCATGGGCCTTTCATGGGCCTCTTGGAACATGGCCCGTGGCCATTTCCAACGAGGTCCCGTGATTCGCTCATCGCCTCCAAGCCTTCCATACCGGAAATGTCCAACATTATCCGACGCGATCAATCCCAAGACTCCAAGCCTTGTCTCGATCAGTAAAGTCCTATTCACTTACGGGCACATGACCCAAAACCCAGTTTTGGTCATGTCCCGAGACAACTCTCTTTTGGCCATTCTCCATAAATGTGTCAATGAGTTTCATCCTCCGGTGTGACCCTTAGGTTTATGCATGTCAATAGATCAACGTAAAATCCCATTTTACTTGATCCTATTTAAGTGGCAACTAACGAGACTTTAGTATTGCCTGACACTGCATAACGAATCGACCCTGTCGATTCTAACCTTTCCGTCATCCCTGTCATTATCCTTTTATCTCCGATATCCTGATTGAGATAAGGCATAGAGCCGTCATCCTTATTATTCTCAATCACCGTTCCTTGATATGTGAGATGACTGAAGATATGATACCCAGTATCATGTGCATGGCCATGCTATTCTTTCAGTCACTCTCGATCAAGCGGCCGAGAACCGATATCTTTCCCATACCTTAGTACGAGGGATAAATCCCTTAGCCGTCTTTCGTGGCACTCATGTAGCCCGTCCCCAAGCCAATCCTGGCCGTTATGGAAGCCCTGTTACGGACAACGTTAGGCTCAGGTCAAACTCAGTTGTTGACTACATAGCGATCACAAAGACTCCTTGGTCTAAGGATACATGACAAGCTACGACACTGAATATGTTCATGACTTAATCTATGGCACATATTCAGGGCGGGTCGTCCAATATCATGTCCCACATGATATCTATGATCAGACTCCGGAATCCCATTCCAATGACTAACAGAACGTAAGCCATAAAGAGCCATCTTTCATACTAGTCGCTTCTAGTGAAGCTTTGTTGACTAGGGACCCATCGAGTGTGATCTATCTCGATCTATGGTTCTATTCGCATGGTGGGCATAGATCAGAGCACACATCGATATATTACTCCAACACATAAGTAATATAAAGCCGCTTTAATTTTATTGCTAACGATGATATATACATTTGGACATTTAGGATTGAACTACGGGCACTAAGACTAACAATCTCCCACTTGCCCTAGTTCCAATCTAAACTCCAATATGTCCCCATCGACTTTACATGTCTAACATGTTCAGGCAGTGACACTGCCTTAGTCAAAGGGTTGGCCATGTTATCATCTGTTGCAATATCGGTTATCTTCACTTCACCTCAGTTCAGTATTTATCTGATGAGGTGGATACGCCGCAGTACATGTTTCGATTTGTTATACGATCTAGGCTTTCAATTAAAGATGCTTCTAAGGGATCATTAAACCTAGATATATTAAAATTTTCTTGACAACCATGATCAAAAACATCAATAGAAAAGCATGTGTCATCTCCCCTAGCATGTTTCATGGCTCGGAAGACATTAAAAACAACTTCCTCTTGACCATACCTAATGGTCAATTTACCTTCCTCCACATCAATTAGAGCCCTTGCTGTGGCTAAAAATGGTCTACCCAAAATCAGAGGGGTTTCATAGTCCTCTGCCATATCTAAAATAAGGAAATCAGCGGGGAAGATAAATTTATCGACCTTCACTAGGATATCCTCTACAATACCCCTAGGATATTTGATTGACCTATCAGCTAATTGCAAAGATATGGAGGTTGGTTTTGGCTCGTTCCCAAGGCCTAATCTCATGAACACTACTAAAGGCATTAAGTTAATACTTGCACCAAGATCACATAATGCTCTAGCAAAGGAAATATGACCCATCTCACAAGGTAAGGTGAAACTCCCAGGGTCTTTAAGCTTAGGGGGTAATTTGTTCAACAACACTGCAGAACACTCCTCACTCAGGTTCACTGTCTCAAATTCACCTAACTTTCTCTTGTTAGTGATAATATCTTTCAAGAACTTAGCATAGACAGCGGGGAAGATATATATATATATATATATATATATATATATATATATATATATATATATATATATATATATATATATATATATATATTCATGCGTTACTCATATGCTTAATTGTTACCTGTTACCAGATTATAGATCATTAGATCATTTTAAATCAATGGTGTAAATTAAAATGGCATACACCCGTAAAAAGATGAAGTTTCAATATATTTTAGTAATTTAAATGGGTATATATATAATTTTCCATCTACTTTCACCGAAACCGTTAAATCAACTTATAACTATTTGGTTTCAGTGTTCAGAACACCACACCGGCTTCCTCTCCAACCCATCTGCGCCTCCCTCCTCTGCTCACCTGGCAGTGCACCTCCCCCTTCCCCCGCGTCCGTGCACCTCTGCCATCGCGCGCCAAAGCCACCACAACAACCACGCTTGCTGCTCTGCGACAAAGGAAGAAGGTCCGCCTCGAGCCGCCGCCGCCTTCGCTGCAACCTCATTCGCCACCGTGAAGCCTCATGGTCGTGCGTGGTTTATTGTCTCCGGAGATCAGTTATCGAAGCCTTCTTCTCCGGCGTCCCCGAGCTGCGCAACAACGCTCTTAGCCTGCATGTTCCTACGCTGTTGCAGCGTTTCGCCGGGTAAAACACTGAATCTCGGCACCGAAACTCGGCAGATTTGAAGCCATTCTCGCCGGTGTGGTCTGCCTAGGCCAAATCATGACGATTGATCAGTTTCATGATGTTTTAAATGTTTTTGTTGATTTTTTGAAAAATCAATTCTGGTTTTTGGTTGTTTTAGTTGTTTAGATCAAAAACTAGTTGGAGGCACATAATATAGTATTCTGTAATATATTTTTCTGTTTTTTGTAACATGTTGCGTAGTATTCTGGAACAGATTTCATGATGATGAATGTTTGGATCTGCTGATTGCCCTTTGTTTTTTTTTTTGTAGTTTTTTTGGGTTTTATGTTCTTTAAATGTCGGGTTATATTTTTGCAAAAGTTCGGATTTTTTTTGTAACTGTGGTTTATGTATCCTTTATGAACATAGATTGTGAAAGTTTTGAAACTTTAGTGTAGCATTTTGCAATAATTGTATATTAATTTTTTAGTGTTTGTTGGTTAAGATCGGGTTATGTGATGTATGGTGTATTATTTTGTAATGTTTGGTACGATATTATGTAACAACGGTAAAATTAGATCTGGTTTGTCTTTAGGGGTTGTTATGGTTAACCGGAACATGGTGTATTATTTTGTAACTTTTAGTATTGTATTATGTAACCGATCTCAGTTTATTAGATCTGGTTTGTCTTGAGGGGTTGTTATGGTTAGGTGAAACATGGTGTATTATTTTGTAATTTTTAGTATTGTATTATGTAACCGATCTCAGTTTATGTATCTTTCGTTATGGAATTATGTAACTTTCGTCATAAAAATATATAACTCGTTTTTTGGGGGGGCACGTTGAGTTAGCAGGTAACTTCATGTTGGTCATAAAGTGAACATGATAAAATTGGATTTAAAAAAACTGTAATGTAGACATAAAAGGAATAAAAAATCTATAACTTTGGTTTAAAATTTATGTAACATTTGATAAAAATATTTGTAACATCCGGTATGTAACATACGGTGTAACTTTTGGTAACATCGATATTTTAAAAAAAAAAATTAAAAAAATCAGGGTTGGGGCATAAAAATAATAATTCTGTAGTACTGAAATTAAAGGATATGTAATTACTAAATTATCCTTTTTTTATTTTTCTATTTTATTTGTAGATAATTGAGGGTGAAAATCTATAACCATTAGATATAATACATCTAATGGTTCATATTAAGGTAACAAGTAACAAAATTCACTATGGTAACACATGAAAGTGTCCATATATATATATATATAGGGGGGCTATCAGGTGCGAACCGCTTGTAATATGCGAACCTTCGAACTGCATCAGGACCGTCCATCTATCAGCAGCGCGTGCGATCTACGGCTCAGAGCTAAGCGCGCGAATTGGAACCAATTCTTGGCCACGCGCCTCTTCTCAGGGGCAAAAATGGAATTTAACCTTTTAAATTACGCGCGCACCACAGATTCTCTCGCAAAACATAATTCTTATATCCGCAATCTACGCCTGTTCTTCTGAGATTTTAATTTAGACCAAATTGTCGTAAATAAAAACTGATAAACACAATGCTTGTCATTTTAAACTGGAAAATTTTTTAAAAAGTATTTCATTTCGAAAAGAAAACAAATAAAATAAAAACATCTACATTCTGATCCTCAAACAAATTCTTCGATATATGCAAAAAAATAATAGCAGTATCATAAAAAAAATTATGTCTGCTTTTCTTGCCTATCATTTGAGCTCTTTAGTGTAACTGCAAACGATTTGTTCTTTATCCGCAAACGGATATATCAATATCAGCATACAGATTTCATTTTGGTTTAGTTGGTATAGATTGCATTGTTTTGCAAACTGGAATGATTATATTCTCAAACAATAAAAAAATAAAACCTCAAAAAACACCCTATGTACGCTCCTCTTTTGTTCAACCTATGTTACGAAGGAAAATGTTTTGCTTGGTATTCTGTCAACTTTCGCAAACTGGGATTCCTCTATTCGCAAACGAGATTAACTGTATCCTCATAAAACAATTCTGTAATAACCATTTCCGGTCAACGCCTGTCAAATCTGCGAAAAAACAGGAAAATTTAAAAAATTTAAGCAGACACTTAGCAATGATTAGAAAAGCATGGAACGGGAACTTAGCAATGATTAGAAAAGCTTGTGACACTTAGTAGTGCCTTGGGAGCAGTGAACTTAGCGAGATTAGAATTACTTGAGGCATATGATCATGCTCGGAGGTTGTTTGTGTTACTATTGAGTTTTGGGTGGCCATGAGAGCCCGTATTATTATTGCTGAGTTTTGGGTGGCCATGAGAGCCCGTGTTATTATTGTGGAGTTTTGGGTGGCCATGAGAGCCCGTGTTATTATTGTTGAGTCTTGGGTGGCCATGATAGCCCGTGTTGTTATTATTGGAGTTTGGGTGGCAGTGAGTGCCCGTGGGGTTGTGAACCCGTACTTTACCGTTGGTGTCTTGGGTGGCCATGAGGGCCTGTAGGGTTGTTGAACCCATGTTTTGTTGTTGGTGTCTTGGTGGCCTTGAGTGCCTGTGGAGTTGGGACTGGTGTCGTTACTGTATGTTGAACTTTGTTTGTGATTGTGTTTGGTTACTTGATCTTGGTGGAGGTTGTGGTGTAGCTAGCCTCCCGAATGGGATCGGGAGAAACGGAGAGGTTGTGGCCTATCTCCTCGACTGGGATCGGGGGAAGGACGCGCGGGTGTGGCTAACCACCCGACTGGGATCGGTTGAAGCGGAGAGGTTGTGGGTTAGCCTCCCGACTGGGATCGGGAGAAGTTGTGCGACAGGTCGACCGCCTGACCTGACTAGGATCGGTAAAGGGCGAGAGACAGAGATTGGTTAATGAGCAGCCGGTATGCAATCCTTTGTGATCTTGTTTGGTGTGCGATCCTTTGTGATCTTGGTATGGCGTGGTTGTCAGTCGTGTCTTTGGAGGAGGTCGTCAATCGTAGTATGGGGTCTACAACACGTGTCCGAGTGTTGAGTTGGTTGAGGAAAGTGTTGGTCGGGTGTGTGTCTTTTGAGTCGTTGTTGGTGTCGCCGGCTTTGTCTGCTAAGTATGCCGTAGTCAGTCTGTTATCTGTGGTGGTGAGCGAACGCTCACCCCTAGCTGCTTTTCCTACAGGTACCGTTCGCAGGCTGGGCTAGGTGAGCTTCTGAAGCTTGAAGCGGGTTTCTGGGTTGTTTTGAGTCTAGTGACGTGTACCGCGTTTTTGTCCAATTGTTGGGACTTATTTTGAGATGTAAATATTATTTTGTTGACCTAAACTGGTATTTTGAAGTGATTTAATGGAAAACGTTTCAAAGTGTTCTTTATTTTAAATGTTCGCGTCCCGAGTTCGGTTCACTGAAATTGGGGCGTGACACGTGTTCGGGTGGTTTAGGACGTTCCCCGAGTCATTAATCTACACCCGGATCGAAATTTGGAATTAAATTGTAAAACTTGTAATTGACGGGTTTAGAAACTTGAAACGCTAATTAAATTACTCGGAAGTCGGAATTGGATTCCGTCGAGTGCATAGGAACCCTTGAATTATCCCAAGACTGTAGAAACGAAAACGGGAATTTTCGGAGCCCCGGAAGGGCGTTTTCAAAACCCGGGCAGATTGCCCATGTCGGGCGAATCGGGCTTTTTCGGGCCCATTATCGACAATGTCGAGTAATTGGGAAGTTTGGGAGTGATCGACATTGTCGGGGTTACTTTTGGGCGTCAAGTTTATTAAATTCCAGTTTATGCCTGCAAGCTTAAAGGTATTTAAATTTGTGTCCTTATTAGATCGTTCCGCAGACAGAGGGAAGGGAAAGCTAGGTGAGTGACCGAGATCACGCCGGAGCTTATTTGTGCGCTTTTGGAGAAACATACGAGATAGGGAAAAGTAGCCGGATCTCGGCCCTGATTAGGGAAAGTTAACAGTAGAAATGCATGTGACACCGGGGTGTCGTGGGTTAAGTAAGTTTATCGAATATTAGGAAGGCGGGCGACACCGGGTGGTGTCGTATGATACGGGAACGTATCAAACCATAGGAATGCTTGGGGCACTTAGTAGTGTCGTAGGAGCAGTGAACTTTCGATATTAGAATTACTGGAGGCATTTGCTTATGCCCGGAGGTTGATTGTTTAATTTGTGTCTTGGGTGGCCATGAGAGCCCGTACTTTACTGTTTGTGTCTTGGGTGGCCATGAGAGCCCGTGTCCTTACTGTTGGTGTCTTAGGTGGCCATGAGTGCCCGTGGGGTTGTTGAACCCGTGTCTTTACTTTTGGTGTCTTGGGTGGCCATGAGTGCCCGTGGGGTTGTTGAACCCGTTTTCTACCGTTGGTGTTTTGGGTGGCCTTGAGTGCCCGTGGGGTTGTTGAGCCCGTGTTTTACCGTTGGTGTCTTGGGTGGCCATGAGTGCATGTGGAGTGTTGAACCTGTGTTGCTGTTAGTTGTTGAACTTTGTTTGTGATTGTGATTGCCTGAGGTTAGTGACCCGACTTTGTGTTAGTTGCGTGGAGGTTGGCTGGCTTACCTGACAGGGATCGGTAAAGTCGAGCGTTCTTTGGCTAGCCTGACCTGACAGGGATCGGCAGGTTGAGCATTCTTAGGCGATGGAGGGTTGCTCCCCTTCCGACTAGCTATCGGAAAAGTAGCTCGATATATCGCCAACATGTCGACCACCTGGAGCCTGACAGGGATCGGTAAAGTGCGTGGGGCAGGCTTGAGCCCAGCCGGTTAGCAACCAGCACTGAGCAGCTGACTGGAGTGCGATCCTTTGTGATCTTGTTTGGTGTGCGATCCTTTGTGATCTTGGGTGTTGCGTGGTTGTCTTTTGTGTCCTTGGAAGAGGTCGTGATCGTTGTGTAGGGTCTACATCAGGTGTCCGAGTGTTGAGTCGGTTGTGGAGGGTAACGTTATGAGTGTCAGCCGGATTACTTGAGTTGGGGATAGTGGTCCCCGGTGTTGAGTTTGTTGTGGGTGTTACCGGCATTGTCTGCTAAGTATGCCGTAGTCAGTCTGTTATCCGTGGTGGTGAGCGAACGCTCACCCATAGCTGCTTTTCCTACAGGTACTGGTCGCAGGATGGACTAGGTGAGCTTCCGAAGCTTGAAGACCTAGGAGCGGGAGCCCGGGTTTACTTTTGAGTCTAACGACGTACACTTGTATTTTGTCCGCTTGTTGGGACGTACTTTGAGTTGTAAATAATTATTTTAGTTAAGTAAAGGGTGGTTTTAAAGTGATTTATTTAAAAGGTTTCAAAATGTTTTATTGTTTTAAACGTTCGCGTTCCGAGTTCGGTTTTACTGAAATTGGGGCGTGACAAATTCTGCAAACTAAAAATCAAAAAAGGATTTGTCCTCTTTAGCTTATCTGCAAACGATTTGTTAGTCATCCGCAAATGATTATATCGATATCCGCAAACGAGAATAACTGTATCCTCATATGAGATACAGATGAAACAATTGAAAATCAACGGCATAGCACGTGTAACATCCATGACAACATATTTAGGGACCCTCCAATCCAACTAAACCCTACATTTTGCCTATATATACAGAAAACTGTGCAAACAAAACATAAACTCAACCTCAACTCTTAGCAAACCTCAACTCTCTCCCAGTTATAAACCATGGATGCTTGCAACATCGAGAAGGGTAAGAGCACCAACATCGATCTCCTAACAAGGGAAGAGCTGCTGAAGAGGGGAGATGCCATATTCGCAAAATACAACATTCTTCTCAATGTTGAGAAGGTCACAATGAAGCACAAGAACTTAAAGGTGATGATGCTGGAGGCAAAACTTGATATCGATCTTCTTGTGGTTGAGACCGCCAAAATCGCCGATAACGACATGTCATGTGACTGCATAACTATAGCCAAAGACCTCTTGTCTAGAGTGATAGAAGTTAACAAGGCACTAGATCGTGCTATAGGTATGTTGTAGTTGGGTACCAAAGCGTCAATGAACGACCTAGAAGAAGATGGCTTTCTTCTACTCCTTTTTTGTATGGTGCTCTTTTGTTCAACCTGTGTTATGAATGAAAACTTTTCCGAGAAATATCATTTGCTCAATTTAGCTTTTCTGCAAACGATTATTTCTTCATCCGCAAACTATAATATCGATATCAGGAAACGGTGTTCATTTTGGTTTACTTTTTTGCAAACTAGAATGATTATATATGCAAACTAGGTTTCTTTTATTTGGAAACGAAAACAACTGTATCCACAAACCAAAAATAAGCTTAAACATGATTGATTTCATATGTTGAAATATTTACTTTCCACAAAAAAATATTAAAAAACTACAGTAATTAAGCATCATCATCATCATCATCATCATCTCAGAAATCTTCTTCATCTTCAACAACTCCTTTCTCAGGATCCTCCCCATATGGGTCTATGTTGTCTTCTTCGTCCTCTTCTCCCTCTTGCTCTTCTTCATCATCCTCTGCATGGACATCTTCTTCATCATCATCCAGCCAATCTTCATCAACATGACAACTGTCTTCTTCATCATCCTCTGCGGGAGCAGGTGCGGGAGCAGGTGCGGTTGGACGTTCTTCTTTTTCTGGTTCAAACTCTGCATCTCCTTCTTCATCCTCTTCATCTTCTTCCACATTCTCCTCTTTATCTTCATCTTCTTCCTCATTGTCCTCTTCATCTTCTTCTTCATCCGGCGGTGACTCATAATCAGGATCCCCCGGTTGAGGAATGTCATACTCATTGATGAGAGGATCATCATCAGAGGAGGAGGAGGAGGAGGAGGGATTCAGCCAGCGCCTCTTTGAACAGACATCGTCGTCGTCATCATCACTACTGAAGATTTGTGATGGTGGAGACTTGCATTCGAAAGATTTCCATTTGTCTCCATCACTGTTAGAATACAGAATAGATGGAGACTTGGGAGATGATGACATGGCTACCTATTACGATAGGGATGATGAGAAAATAGTTGATTTGGGTTTCAATATAAAGATATCAAAAGGGTATCAGAAAATTTGGGGAAATGGAACGACGCCATTAATTTGGGAAGCTTTTCGTTTGGCGCGAAGAGATTTTTGTAATGATGACAGAAGATATTGAAATGAAAGGGCGAAATGAAAGGGCGGTTGTAGTCAGATCAAAAATGAAAGGGCGGTTGCGTGTATTCAGATCAAAAATTAAAATCATGATTACCTTACTTTTACTGCATGCTTGACATGTGTTCCAACCTGGTGAATTTCGAAAATTAATATTCTGAAAATACAAAATTATAGTTTGCGGAAATAATCATTCTGTTTTACGTAAATAGTTTACCAGTTTGCGGAAATAAGAATTATGTTTTGCGAATAATGGACATTCTATTTGCAAAAATGTGCTTTTATCACATTACGTGCGTGCTTGGCACGTGTCTCACCAAATACTCTATATCAATACCCCTATAAATATACACCTCTATCACCAATAAAAAATTATTCACACTCACATCTCTTCTGAATTATTAGATCATATAGACGAAAATGGAATCATCAAAAAAACTCCAAATGGAAGTTCTAGACAAAGAACATCATGGGTCCGTACGTGAGCTTCGACATCTGAAGATGTCCATCATCAACTCCCATTTGATGATAGCACATGACAGGGTGGTCAATCTAATGGCTGAATTGGAAGAAGAAGACATTGTTAGTCTTAGTGCCCGTAGCTCAATCCTAAATGTCCAAATGTATATATCATCGTTAGCAATAAAATTAAAGCGGCTTTATATTACTTATGTGTTGGAGTAATATATCGATGTGTGCTCTGATCTATGCCCACCATGAGAATAGAACCATAGATCGAGATAGATCACACTCGATGGGTCCCTAGTCAACAAAGCTTCACAAGAAGCGACTAGTATGAAAGATGGCTCTTTATGGCTTACGTTCTGTTAGTCATTGGAATGGGATTCCGGAGTCTGATCATCGATATCATGAGGGACATGATATTGGACGACCCGCTATGAATATGTGCCATAGATTAAGTCATGAACATATTCAGTGTTGTAGCTTGTCATGTATCCTTAGACCAAGGAGTCTTTGTGATCGCTATGCAGTCAACAACTTAGTTTGACCTGAGCCTAACGTTGTCCGTAACAGGGCTTCCATAACGGCCAAGATTGGCTTGGGGACGGGCTACATGAGTGACACGAAAGGCGGCTAAGGGATTTATCCCTCATACTGAGGTATGGGAAAGATATCGGTTCTCGTCCGCTTGATCGAGAGTGACTGAAAGAATAGCATGGCCATGCACATGATACTGGGTATCATATCTTCAATCATCTCACATATCAAGGAACGGTGATTGAGAATAATAAGGATGACGGCTCTATGCCTTATCTCAATCAGGATATCGGAGATAAAAGGATAATGACAGGGACGACGGAAAGGTTAGAATCGACAGGGTCGATTCGTTATGTAGTGTCAGGCAATACTAAAGTCTCGTTAGTTGCCACTTAAATAGGATCAAGTAAAATGGGATTTTACGTTGATCTATTGACATGCATAAACCTAAGGGTCACACCGGAGGATGAAACTCATTGACACATTTATGGAGAATGGCCAAAAGGGAGTTGTCTCGGGACATGACCAAAACTGGGTTTTGGGTCATGTGCCCGTAAGTGAATAGGACTTTACGGATCGAGAAAAGGCTTGGAGTCTTGGGATTGATCGCGTCGGATAATGTTGGACATTTCCAGTATGGAAAGCATGAAGGCGATGAGCGAATCACGGGACCTCGTTGGAAATGGCCACGGGCCATGTTCCAAGAGGCCCATGAAAGGCCCATGCAACCAAGGCGCATGGAACTAATTAATCAAGTCTTGATTAATTAGTACTAAGTAAGCAAGACAAGGATTAAGGTGTTGGTGATTCACCACCTAACCCAATCTTGTCTTGCCATACTTTGTCCTATTTACACCTTACTTGACACCATACTTGTCTCATGCCTTTAGTTGGACAAGTATGTGTTTTGTTATGTTTAAGTCATCTTTTTTCAACATAACAAACACAAGACAAGAATAGGAAACACATTTTCTCTCCCTCTTCCATGGCCATTTCGGGTTTGGCTAGTTTACACCTCCATTTTTGTGTTCTTGAGTCCTCAAAGAGAAGAACTACATGGCTTTGATTCCCATGTGGATACGTAGGCGTCTTGGAGACTCAAGCCAATCATTCGTTAACCGGTGTTCTTGTTTTGGTAAGAGATAGTGCTGTTTTTTCTCTTGTGAATCCATTCTTTGTTAGTTGTTTCATGGTTTTAATCGTCTCTTGGTTTTTATTGATTTTCCGCTGCGAGTTGGTTCATCTCCAACCCTACCTCGAGACCCAACAGTGGTATCAGAGCCGTGCTACCTTCGGGATTCACAAGACGGTGTTCAAAGTTTCGGTTTTGCTTGAAAGTTTCGTTTTTGGCATGTTGTTTTGCTAAATTGTTTGATAACATGTTTAAAATTATTGTTTATGGATTTAATGCATGTAAAATTAATTTTTGAAAATTATTTCAAATCTGGAAATTTTGAAATTTTGAAATTTTTCGGTCTCGGGAGCGGGACTCTCGGGGAGCCGAAACCGGGACCGAACGGGGCTCCGTTGGACGGAGCTAGGCCAAGCATGACCATTGGATGGTTGATATGCCAAGGCTAAACCGTTTTGTTAGTTATGACGAGTTTGGAACCGTCATGACGAACTCGAAGATCAAATGTTCAAAAGTTTCAATTTTGAACGGTTTCGATAAACCGAGCATCAAAAATTTTCGAAACTTGGCTATTAATTAAAACCGGAAAATCACATGATGTTTGATAACATGCTTGTTTGAGAACACGATGTGTGATGTGATGTTGGCATGGTGTACATAATAGCCCCGAGCTCGATTTAATTATTTATCGCTTTTCACGGCCTGCGAGCCGTTAGAGTTAGCGTGTAATTATTCTTTCAAGGTGTGGTCGTCGAACCACTTGTTTGTAATATTTTACTCAAGGCGAAGAAAGGGTGAAAAGGTCATTTGGTGGCTTTTCGGGTGTTAGCGTCGGCTTGGAGTCGGTGGAGCTCAAGAAGCTAGTGGGAGTTAGTTTAGGGGGCTATTATGTGCACATTTATCGCTTTATGCTTGGTTTAGTTTATGCGTGATTAATTCTATGTGTTTTAGAATTGCATGCTTAACTTTATTTACCGAGCATATCACCTCACATGCAAAGATAAAATTGGAATTTTAATCCTTGTGTGTGAACACTTAGAACCGTCATTGCATTGGATGTAGTTGACGGGTTCAAAGGAAGAATTACATTGGATGTAATTTGAGGCATCATTGCATTTGAAATGTAGTTGATGTGCTCATCGCATCTATGATGTGCCAAAGTTTTGAACACAACTGGACAAGTAAAAGCGGGTCATGTCCGATACCTCCCAATCATCAACACCTTACTACCTCCCCGTCCTATGGGTGTCGTGCGCATTAGCGGAGCATCCATGGGGAAGCGGGGTAGTAGGTTTGGACGACATATGTGGGTGTCGTGCGCATTAGCGGAGCACCTACATAGTGACGGGCCATAGTTGAAAATCGGTGGACCCGACTACGATTCTCAGCTTGAGGTTGAGCTAGGGTAACAGATAGGGTAAGTCGTGTACATAAGTACATAACCTAGCCAAGAGTCACATTGGATGTGATTGGATGGAGTCCTACCTACATAGCTCGATGAAGTGGTGAGCATTAGTTCAGCTTAATCGAGTGAATCAAGGATCTTGGTTTCAGATTCTAAAGGTTTAGAATCGATTGTTGGTGTTTAAGCTTGATCTTCATAAAATTTATTCAGTTTACTGATTGAATTTTATCTGTTGTAGATCAAATGGAAAATTCAATGAACATTAATAGTTTGTCATCAAAAACCATTCTTGACAGGGTCAAGCTAAATGGGACAAACTATTTGGACTGGTACAGAATTTTGAGGATAGTCCTCAAGTCTAAACGCAAAGAATATGTCCTTGACAAGGCTGTCTCTAAGACCATATCAGAGTTACATGAAGTGTCATTAACTGCTGAGAAGAATATATCAGGGATCTGGGATCCAAGGATATTCTGATGGTCAACAAGGGAATTGGAAGTGGCAAGGGCGGGGCCCATGCGCACTTGGCAGGAAAGATGAGACACCTGAGAATGTCTGCTTCTACTGCCAACAGCCTGGTCATTGGAACCGGGATTACAGGAAGTTCACGGCTGATCTGAAGAAGGGCAGTAGGACTACGCCTTCATCAGGAAACCTGGATGATCTAAGGAAGGGCGGTGGGACCGTGCCTTCATCCGGTATTAACTCTATAGAGCTACATCTTTCTACTTCCAAAGATTCATGGGTATTAGATACCAGGACTGAATCTCACACATGCACTTATATATGGTGGCTGAAAGTAGGAGAGGTTTGGAAAGCACGAAGTGGACCTCAGAGTTGTGGAAACTGCTGTAGGATCCATGAGTCTTGCTTTGCCAAGAGGCCTTGTCTTAGTATTGTATAATGTATATTGCATACCTACTTTTAGTAGGAATATTATATCTGTATCCGTGTTTGACAAGGAAGGATATAATGTTAATATTGGAAATGGAGTTTTCAATGTTCTATGCAATGATATGTTTTATACCAGTACTGACTTGGTTGGAGGATTGTACATATTAGATATGGGTAACAATGCCTCAAGTTCTATATATTCCGTTAATACCAAGAGGTATAAATCCAACGATTTAAACCTAACTCTGTTCTGGCACTGTCATTTAGGTCGCATAAACAAGAAGCACCTATCAGCACTTCAGAAGTGCGGACTTTCAGGTTCATTCGAATTCCATTCGATCGATAGGTGCAAGGTTTGTTTGATGGTAAAAATGACTAAAGTGCCCTTTTATCGATCGCGATGAAAGGGCGGGTGAATTATTGGGGTTGATACACTCGAATGTGTGTAGACCAATAAGTTCACTTGCCAGGAGGGGTTTTAACTACTTTATCACATTTACTGATGATTACAGTAAATATGGTTATGTCTATTCGCTGAGACATAAGTCTGAAGCTTTTGATAAATTCAAAGAGTTTAAGACTAAAGTAGAAAACCAGCTCGACAAAGGTATTAAGGCACTTCGATTGGATCGAGGTGGAAAATACTTGACCACTGAGTTATTAGATCATCTAAAAGAGAATGGGATCCTTTTGGAATGGACTCCTCCTGGGACACTATAGATGAAAGGTGTAGCCAAACGGAGAAATCGGACATTGTTAGACAATGGTCCGTTCCATTATTAGTTGGACTGATCTCCCAATCTCTTTATGGGATTATGCTCTAGAGACGACCGCATTCATAGTGAATCGGGCTTCGACGAAGGGTATGGAAGGGACACCATTTTAAAATGATATGGGATGATGCCCGCTTTGTCCTTCCTAAAGATTTGTGGTTGCGAGACTTATGTGAAACATTTGGTTTCGACTAAGCTCGAACCAAGATCTTAGATATGCACCTTCGTGTGGTATCCCAAAGCAACAAGGGGATACTACTTCTACAATCCCAATGAGAACATGGTGTTCGTCGCATGGGGTGGGGTTTTTATGGAAAAGGAGTTTTGTTTCCAAAGACGTCATTGGGAGGACTGTGCATCTCGAAGAAATTCAGGATGGTACAGATCTGTCTAAACCAATTGGCAACCCAGTAGAAAGGAGCCAGAGATTGTCGTAGAGTAAGAACCGATTCATGTTACAATTCCGGAAGGTCCAAGGCGATTTGAAAGGATCAATCTTCCACCTCCAAGATATGGTATCCGGAGGTGACAATGAAGTCATGGTGGATCACAATGATCCAGCCACCTTTCAGGAAGTCGTGGATGGGCTCAACTCCGAGTTATGGCTGGGAGCCATGAGGGAGGAAATGAAATCCATGTCGGACAACCGAGTCTGGGAACCGGTTGATCCCATCAATGGTGTGAGGACCATCGGATGAAAATGGATCTTCAAGGTGAAGATGGACATGGACGGCAACCCTCTGACCTACAAAGCTCAACTAGTGGCGAAAGGTTATAGGCATGGATTGAGTATGAGGAAACCTTCTCCTTAGTGGCTATGGTCAAAATCGATCCAAATTCTTCTTGACATAACTACGTATCATAATTACGAGATATGGCAAGTGGATGTCAAAACCGCTTTCCTAAATGGAAATTTGACTGAGTACGTTTGTATGTCTCGGCCCAAAGGTTTTGACGATCCGAAGAATAAAGGAAATATTTATAAGTTGTTTAAATCCATTTATGGATTGAAACGAACTTCTCGGAGTTGGATCCTTCGTTTTTATGAAGCTGTAATTGGATTTGGCTTAATCAAGAACGAGGATGAATCTTGCGTTTATAAGAAGGCTAGTGGGGGCAAGATTACCTTTCTGGTTCTCATTGAAAACGACATCCCAACCTTGCACGAGACTAAAGCTTGGTTGAGGAAGTGTTTTTCAATAAAGGACTTAGGCGATGCTTCTTATATCTTATTGATTAAGATATGTAGACATCGCACCAAGAGGGTCTTGGATTTAAGTCAGGGAACCTATGTGAACAAGGCATTGAGTAGGTTCTTAATGCTCGATTCAAAGAAAGGACTCTTACCCACTAGTCATGACATTCATCTCAGCAAGACTCAGTGTCCTAAGATACCTGATGAGCTGAAAAGGATGATGAGAATCCTATGCGCCTGGGGGCAGGATCGATCATATATGCCATGACATGTATGAGACCAGACGTCTCGTAAGCCTTATGTTGTACCAGTAGACATCATTCTAACCCGGGGGAAAGATGATGTTGAACTAGTCGTCTAAGGATGAGTAGACGCTAGTTTTCCAAGACAAATCCAGATGACTTTAGAAGTCAATCAGGATATGTCTTTACGCTGAATGGCAGAGCTTTAGCTGGGAGAGCGTAAAGCAAGATATCATTGCCGAATCTACGACAGAGGCCAACTACATGGATGCTGTAGAGGCAGCTAAGGAGGCTATGTGGATTTGGAAATTCATGGCAGGGCTGGGTGTAATTAAAAACCCATCCATCCCGGTGAATCCATCTTGCGACAACACAAGGGCCATTGCACAAGCTAAAAGCCTAGATCGTATAACAAATCCAAACATGTACTACGGCGTATCCACCTCATCAGATAAATATTGAACCGAGGTGAAGTGAAGATAACCGATATTGCAACAGATGATAACATAGCCAACCCTTTGACTAAGGCAGTTTCACTGCTTGAACATGTTAGACATGTAAAGTCGAAGGGGACATATTGGAGTTTAGATTGGAACTAGGGCAAGTGGGAGATTGTTAGTCTTAGTGTCCGTAGCTCAATCCTAAATGTCCAAATGTATATATCATCATTAGCAATAAAATTAAAGCGGCTTTATATTACTTATGTGTTGGAGTAATATATCGATGTGTGCTCTGATCTATGCCCACCATGCGAATAGAACCATAGATCGAGATAGATCACACTCGATGGGTCCCTAGTCAACAAAGCTTCACAAGAAGCGACTAGTATTAAATATGGCTCTTTATGGCTTACGTTCTGTTAGTCATTGGAATGGGATTCCGGAGTCTGATCATCGATATCATGAGGGACATGATATTGGACGACCCGCTATGAATATGTGTCATAGATTAAGTCATGAACATATTCAGTGTTGTAGCTTGTCATGTATCCTTAGACCAAGGAGTCTTTGTGATCGCTATGCAGTCAACAACTTAGTTTGACCTGAGCCTAACGTTGTCCGTAACAGGGCTTCCATAACGGCCAAGATTGGCTTGGTGACGGGCTACATGAGTGACACGAAAGGCGGCTAAGGGATTTATCCCTCATACTGAGGTATGGGAAAGATATCGGTTCTCGTCCGCTTGATCGAGAGTGACTGAAAGAATAGCATGGCCATGCACATGATACTGGGTATCATATCTTCAATCATCTCACATATCAAGGAACGGTGATTGAGAATAATAAGGATGACGGCTCTATGCCTTATCTCAATCAGGATATCGGAGATAAAAGGATAATGACAGGGACGACGGAAAGGTTAGAATCGATAGGGTCGATTCGTTATGTAGTGTCAGGCAATACTAAAGTCTCGTTAGTTGCCACTTAAATAGGATCAAGTAAAATGGTATTTTACGTTGATCTATTGACATGCATAAACCTAAGGGTCACACCGGAGGATGAAACTCATTGACACATTTATGGAGAATGGCCAAAAGGGAGTTGTCTCGAGACATGACCAAAACTGGGTTTTGGGTCATGTGCCCGTAAGTGAATAGGACTTTACGGATCGAGACAAGGCTTGGAGTCTTGGGATTGATCGCGTCGGATAATGTTGGACATTTCCGGTATGGAAGGCATGGAGGCGATGAGCGAATCACGGGACCTCGTTGGAAATGGCCATGGGCCATGTTCCAAGAGGCCCATGAAAGGCCCATGCAACCAAGGCCCATGGAACTAATTAATCAAGTCTTGATTAATTAGTACTAAGTAAGCAAGACAAGGATTAAGGTGTTGGTGATTCACCACCTAACCCAATCTTGTCTTGCCATACTTTGTCCTATTTACACCTTACTTGACACCATACTTGTCCCATGCCTTTAGTTGGACAAGTATGAGTTTTGTTATGTTTAAGTCATCTTTTTTCAACATAACAAACACAAGACAAGAATAGGAAACACATTTTCTCTCCCTCTTCCATGGCCTTTTCGGGTTTGGCTAGTTTCCACCTCCATTTTTGTGTTCTTGAGTCCTCAAAGAGAAGAACTACATGGCTTTGATTCCCATGTGGATACGTATGCGTCTTGGAGACTCAAGCCAATCATTCGTTAACCGGAGTGCTGTTTTTTTCTTGTGAATCCTTTCTTTGTTAGTTGTTTCATGGTTTTAATCGTCTCTTGGTTTTTATTGATTTTCCGCTGCGAGTTGGTTCATCTCCAACCCTACCTCGAGACCCAACAGACATATCCAACGCGGATGAAGAACACATGGCTTGCAGGAGGAGCATGAGGAAGAAACTCGTGTTGTATAAGACTATAATTGGAAGCGTTGTTAAAGAGAGCTCCTAAGGGATTGCATGTACTTTCCCTTCTGTTTTGATGTCTTTTGTGTTGGCTTTTGGTTCTTCTTTTTGATGTCGTGATTTTTGTTGTTCTTTCATACTCCAGATGAATCAATGAAAAGCTTTTTGTTTAACTAAATATGCACTAAAATCGTCACAAATATTACACTATACTACCTAGTTTGCAAAATGTATACAATGGTTCCGCAAACATGATACCTTGTTTTCTCAAACTCGTAAAGCCACAAACGCAAAAATCATATTTCGTTCTTCTTTAATATTTGAGAAAATATTTCGTGTGGCTCGAGAGATATTCCTAGTTTGCAAAATGCATACAATGGTTCCGCAAACAAGATACCTTGTATTCTCAAACTCGTAAAGCCACAAACGCAAACATCATAATTCGTTCTTGTTTAATATTTGAAAAAATAATTTGTGTGGCTCGAGAGAGATTTACCAACGATACTGATCAGACACTGGTGAGATTTGGAAGTGACGCGTGTCAAGACACGATCACGTTAAAATGAAAAATAAACTTACCAACAAGAAAGTTATTGATACAGAAAAATTCTTTGAACCTTCGGGCTGTTTTAACCAGGTTTGTTTTGTATCCACAAGTTTCTTGACTAAAAACTTGCACCAATTAAAATCTTGTATCTGAGATACATCAACAATAGAACGGAAGCATGACTGATTCACATAACCCTCATTCCCGGAATCGATCATGCAAGTCACAAACAACATCATGAAGTTTCTTTTGAAATCATCTCCCCCTTCAATTTGCGTCTTCATCTGATCAACCAACTGCTTACTGGTGATAAGACGCTTGATCTCTCCTTTGTCTTTTGTATTGAACTGCCGCTGCCACAATTTAAGTTCATCAGTGCACAGGGCGCCCCACCTATCGACTATGACGTCTTGCACACCATTTGGAATGCCCAAAGTTTCATGCACTTCCTTCTCTGTGATACACAATTTCGCATCTGGCAAACCCAATGATGAGCTAAGGTGGTTATACTTTGACACTAGGTAGTATCCAATCTTGCTTGGAATGATCTTCACAGCCAAATGAAGCATGTGCCCAAACCCAATTTCCCGCACTGCTTCTTGTTGGTGTTTATTCCAACTCTCCACCAACTCAACCAATCTCTTTGGAGATGACCTGGTCTTTAAAACATCAACCACGCCAAACTTATCAGATAACGAAACAACTATATCGGACTCACAACCCTTGGTGCGCTTAACATTCTTCTTCTCAACAGCTAATTCTCCACCTCTCTTCTTTCCGACTTTAGCAGGTGGGACAGCTACAACAGAACTTCCTCCATCAAGAGATTCACGAACCTCAGCTACCTTCTTCTTTTTATTTGAAACTATTCTTTTATCTTTATTCATAATAAACTTCTGCTTCTTCAACATATTAGCAAGAGTCGCATTTCCTTTGTCAACATCAGCCTCTGTGGATGGCCTATCCATTAAAAGAAGAGGACGCATTGTATCCGGACTTTTATCCACAATTCGCAAACAAGGGTTTGCATATCAGCAAAACAGACAATATACAAAAACATCATATTCTCAGACAAGGAAAACTGTTCCTCAAACTAGGGTATGTTTATACGCAAAACAGATATTCATTACTCGCAAACTACATACATCATATTCGCAAACGTGAATCAATAACCTCACACCCAGATATTGCATATCTCAAACAAGAAAAGGTTATTTCTCAAACCTGGGTGCGTATATCCGCAAAACATATAATCCTTAACCTCAACCAACATATTGCATATTCTAAAACAATGAAAAACCAGTTTCTCAAACCAAAGATTGACTATTCGCAAAACAGAAAAACAGTGCCCGCAAACAATATACTATGTATTCGCAAACAGAACACCCAAAACCTCAACCAACAACTTGGTTTTCCTTAAAAGTAAAGTAAAAACATCTCATAGTTGAATAATTTCATATATGAATTGAAATGTTGTACTCTAAAAGCGAAACACAAACACTCTAAAAACATAGCAACTGTAAAAAATCCGCAAACTACAAACACTATATTCTCAAATTACCTGATTCGGTGTCCCTGTTGCAGAATGTTGTAGATTCAGCAACCTTCTTTTTCATTCTCTACAGACGGATTACTATAATAAAAAAGCTAAATAACCAAACGAAAAGGATTGAATCAAAACCCTAAACACCAAAGATTATAACTCACCGATTATACCCAGAGTTATGAACTAATGAAATTCACTTCGAAATCACATAGGAGACAAAAATCAAGGCAATGGAAGCTCAGAAGATCAGATTCCAAAATGTTCGTTTCGCTAAAAACTCGATTCTGCAAGTGTTTTGAAGAGCACGAAACGTTTCTGCGCGAACGGGTAGATAAAATTATGTTTATACCCCCGAACCATAGCAAATCAGTTAAAATGAATCCCACGCGCGAATTATTTACGACGCGTGCCACTGATGACGCGTTCAAATCAGCGCCATCGCGAGATCCAGATCGGACGGCCATCACGCAGTGCGCAGGTTCGCACCAAATCAGGTGGTTCGCACCTGATTGCTCTCATATATATATATATATATATGCACAACATATGTAAGAGCAATGGTTTTACAGCATGTTCACCGTGTATTATAAATTGAAAACAACACACGCAGAATATGTATGCGAATACACAGTAATTAATATTTAAAAACCATAAACAAATGCACAGAATCTGTGCACCAATCATGCTGTAGACGCGAACCAGTATATCATTCATCAATAAATGAACGACAATACTTTGATGTGGAAATCGATTGAACAGTGAATAAATCTCAACACAAAAACACTCCATTAAATCCAATAATCTGACTGAAACCAGGCTCTGATAGCACTTGTTAGAGCTAAATATCGAATCCCTTAAGGATTCAACGCTTAGTCAAATAATCAGGATTT
Source organism: Erodium maritimum (assembly GCA_963921825.1). NCBI lineage: Eukaryota > Viridiplantae > Streptophyta > Magnoliopsida > Geraniales > Geraniaceae > Erodium > Erodium maritimum. The sequence goes on along the minus strand of OY997588.1, from coordinate 81,476,142 downwards.
AAATATTAATCAACATAGAAAGCGTACCTGATTCCATATCGATGATTTGAGAACGAGATTGGTTTGGTCTTCCACAGATTAATCCTTTATACTCTCCTTTAGTTCTTACTCAATAGATGGGGATGGAGGAGAAGAGAAAACGTCTGATTAATCTTGGGGACCAAACCCTAATTACAAATATATATAGGCTCTAATTAAAGCCCATTACTCTAATTAGACATACTGTTGGGTATCAAACATTACAAAACCCATACCATTTATTTAGTCTAATAGAAATATTGACCCAAATATATTGTTCCATTTGGAAGCCCATATGTTGGGTTATAAAATAACCCAACAAATTATTCTTGTATTGGCTTAAGAAAATTAACTCCTATAAATACAACACTAGGGAGAATGAAAATTTTAAGCATTACTGGCTGAAAATTTTGGCCACCTATCAAAAGAAATAGTGAGTTTTCGTTCATGGCGATTCTAGTGTGTCGAGTTGTGTAGCAAGCTTTCTTAGGTGGATACTGTTAGAAAGCGAACGTTTTTTTTTATCAGCAAAAAAACGATTTTTATAAAAGTAATGCAAAGTACAAGGAAGAAGAAACAAAAGGCCCCAATAAGCTAGAAACAACTAGTGGGCGAAAGTTTCCAAAGATTAATATCGAGAGCCTTGTCCTTAGAGTGTTTGAGACTCAGAAGGGAGAAGCTGTAGAGCTTAATTCGAAGAACAACCGACAGCCAGATGAACAAGAAGTTGATGAATAGAATCTTCTTCCAGAAGACACCGGCGAGACCACGAGGAGCAAAACCTTGCCATTGAAGAATCAGCTCAAGAGGGGAGGAGGGGAGGCAGCCCAAAATTTGCCACCAGCTTAATAGGGCGTACCAGATGGAAGACGATCTAGGGAAGGACAGCAGAAGATGAGAAGCGTCCTCAAAGTGGAAGCTGCAGAACAAGCAAAACGCCGAAGAGAGAGGGATGGGAACACCTCTTTCCTCAAGAAACGACTTCGAAGGAATTGCCCCCAAGGCAACAAGCCAGCCAAAAAGAGCAATTTTAGGTGGAAGCTTGGCATTCCAGAGGATAGAGCACCAATGAAGTTTGCAACCAATTAAGTTCTTCCTGATCAGAGAGTAACCCTGTTTAACCGCAAAGTCCTTTGAACTGTGAACCCATCTAGGTAAATCAAGACCTTCAGAAGGCTTGAAAAGGGCTAGCTGCTACAAGAGAAGCTCCGAAAGTTCAGACTCATAAACCAGAAGATCACGCCTATAAACCCATGGGATTTAGGTTTTTGAACCTGATTCCAGTTTACCTTGGCGAAGGATCTAGAGTTCGGGTTGGTAACCCACAAGAAGGACCTCTCAGTAGCTTCAAGTTTCTTGATGACCTTGGCCGGAGCTCTATAAAGGGGCATATGGAATACCGGAATTGAGCTTAGATTGGATCTGATAAGGGTGTGTCTTCCCCCGAAAGACAAGTGCTTGGATTGCCAGTGGTCAGAGGCTGATTGAAACTTTGCTACTACAGAACCCCAAGTCGCAGCAAGCCTAGCATTTGCTCCTAAGGCGAAGCTAAGGTAGTTAAAAGGAAGGGCACCAGTGGAGCAGCCGAGAGAGGAGGCTAGAGAAGCAGCTTCAGCCGAAGAACCGTTGAGCAGAGTCAAGTGTGATTTGGAGAAATTGATCTCTAAACCTGAGGCAAGATGGAAGGCAGCCAACAAAGCTTTAATATTGGTAAGAACCTGGGGATCTGCTTTGAGAAAGAGTAGTGTGTCGTCCGTGTATTGAAGATGGAAGATGGAGGACGGAAAATTGGGAAGAGAGACCCCTTTGATGACTCCCATGGATTCACTCTCCTCTAGTAGTAGATTTAGTCCTTCGGCAGCTAGCAGGAAAAGGAAGGGCGAGATGGAGCAGCCGTGCCTTACCCCGCAAGAGGAGGAGAGTTCGGCCGAAGGAGAGCCGTTGATAAGAATGGAAGCATGAGCTTTAAGACACGAGCTTATCCACTTTCGCCATTTAGGCCCAAACCCCATCCGGCAGAGAACACGCTGCAGATAATACCAGTTAATCCGGTCGAAAGATTTAGAGAAGTCGAGCTTTAAGAGGATTAGCTTGAGTTTTTTGGTTTTGGCGAACCAGATGATTTCACTTGCAACTAGCACAGAATCGATGAGCTGCCTTCCCTTGGCAAAAGCAGATTGAAAATCGCTTATCAAGCTGGGGACAAGTGGTTTCAGCCTCAACGAAAGTAACTTTGATAAGATCTTGTAAGGGGCAGACAAGAGGCTAATTGGACGGTAGTGACTGAAATCCGCAAGTGAAGGGATCTTGGGCAGCAAAGTTATAAAGGAGGAGCTGAATCCCTTACCGAGTTTGCCCGTCCGATGAAATTCCTCAAAAAAATTCAAAACTTCGATCCTAATGATATGCCAGGCTTTCTGATAAAATTTTAAAGAGAAACCATCGGGGCCTTGAGCTTTGTCACCGTTCAAACTGAAGATACAATCAAGAATAGCTTCTTCTTCAAAGGGGGCTTCAATCAGAGAAGCAGACTCTAGAGATATGGATTTGAAGGGAAGCTGGGGTAGGCTTAAATGCTTTGTCAGCTTGTCAGAGAACTGGTCAGCAAAGAACGAGGATGCCAACGACTGGATTCGATCCGGATCTGAGATGACTTCTCCATTATAAGAAATGGAATTGATATTGTTTCGGAAACCCCTGCGATTTGTAAAATTCTGAAAGTATTTAGAGTTTAGATCACCTGCCGATAACCACAGAGCCTTAGATTTCTGACGCCAGAGTTTAGTATGGAGCTTGACCAGCCTGATCAGTGTGGCTTGAAGATTCAATCGAGTTGAGACCTCTTGAGGAGTACGCTGTCTGGTGGCCAAAAGTGAGTCCAGATCCGAAATATCTGATGTAGTGGCTTTGATATCAAACTCCACATTTCCGAACACCAAGTGGTTCCATTGAGCCAAATATCTCTTCAGAGATCTAAATTTGCTCTAGAGTTTGTGGTGTTCATCACCAAGGGGATTATAAGACTGCCACAACTGACTAACTGTGGGAAGGAAGTCTGGGTGTTCTAGCCAGATGTTTAAGAACTTGCTCGGCCTCGGGCCCCAATCCTTAATGCCCTGTTTAAGGAGAATGGGTTTGTGATCTGAAAGCAGGCGATCGAGGCATTCAATCGAAACTGAGGGGAAGAGCGAACGAAGTCTTCGAAAAGCATGAACCTGTCTAACCAGCTGGCTTTAGACTGCCTACCAAACCAAGTGAAGTTGTGACCTACTAAGGGGGGAACAATGACACAGATGCTTGACACGAAGTCATTGAAGGCCTCAATGTCTGTGGGGCAAGAATAGCATTCCGAAGATCTCTCAGAAGGATGGAGTATAGCATTGAAATAAACCTGCAAGAAGAAAAGGGTTAGAGAAACCACTGATGATGCTTTGAAGTTGCGCCCAAAGAACTTTCTTGTCGGTGTGATTGCAAGGAGCATAAACGTTGAGTATGGAGACAGGGACCCGATTCTCGCCAAGGAGGCCGTTAAGGAGTATGTGTTTGGGTTGTTCATCAGAGGAGGTGAGATGTAAGTAGCTGGAGTCCCAAAGGCATAGAAGACCACCAGAGGCCCCGACTGCTGGAGAAAAAACAAATTCCCATCCCGCCTGTAGGCCACAAGTTCGGAGGAAGAGAGGGGGAATTTTGGATAGTTTGGTTTCTTGGAGAAGGATCAAGTTTGGTTTGGATGCTTGGAAGGTGAGTTTGAGAGCCTTTTTCTTCTGGTCCGCATTCAGGCCTCGTGTGTTCCAGGAGAGTTTTAGCATGGTTTAGGAGGAGAGATCGGGGGTAGGGGTGGAGGTGTGAGGTGGGGGAGGTTTTGGTTGGAGAATGGAGTGGAAGAGTTCAAAAACTTTCGAGTTCTGGTCTTTGGAGGTAAAGCCGATTCTTTTGCAGAGTTACCAAGCTTTGGTCGCTTCAGTTATATCTGAAGTAACTGCCATCGAGGGGAGTTGAAAGGTTGCTTGAGAGGGAAGAAGAGAAGTCAGGTTGGGCGAAGATTTCGCACGCAGAATTACCGAATTTTTGATTCCACCCGAGGCTAAGGGCTTAGGAGAGCTTAAATGTGCTTCCGGCCCAGACTTTGGAGAGTTGGGCTGAGGACGAAGTAGAGCCTTGCGGCAGTCGAGTGGGTGGGTTTCGGAGGATGACTGGTCACGTGCCATAGTGCGTTGGGTTTGAGAAGCACCGAAGTTCGAGGGGCTCAAGACTTGCCTCGGGCTTTGGAGGGACTGAGTGGCCACGTGTGGCGACGATTCAGAATTCGAAGCCGCCGCGTGTGAGTTACCATCTGGAGGATCGGCTGCTCTGGAGTTGGTTCCGGTATCGGATGGACTCTCCGGCGAGGTGGAGTGGTTTCTAGGTGAGGAGGAGTCGGAAGGCTTGAGCTGGTCAAAGGGGCTGAGGTTCTCATCCGCCCAGTTATTCACAACCGGAACTCTGCTACTGCGAGAACTGGAGATTTTAATGGGGAAGGTTCGATTCTCCACATCTAAAAGGCGCGAACAGGTTTGCAGGGTGGGGGAGGAGGAATGAATCAGCACATAAGCCTTCTGAATCTGATCACCCGACAGAGAGAGGGGATGGATATGCACAACTTCGCCTACTGAGCTTGCCAGAGATTTGATCGAGGGCTCCGACCAGGCTGCCAACGGGATGCCCTCGATAGCAATCCAATGATAGAAGCCTCCTGCTTCCAACAAGTGGATGCAATCTGGAACGATTGTAAACCATTTCTCCAGATAGGGGATAGATTCTTGGCCAAAACGATCTTGAAAGGAACTTTCAGTTGCGGAAATGAGGAAAATTCGGTTGCCTAAGTCAATCAAAGCGAGGTCGTGGACTTCCTCCATTGCTAAATCTGCCTTGATAGCCAAAAGATCTTCGTCGGAGTGCGCAACACCAAAGAGGCATGTCTGGAGAAAATCGTCGGCCCATGGATTGGGGGCCCCAGAGCACGCCGGGGACGTGGATTTAGAGTGGGCCGAGGGGCTCCGACGGTATGTAGCTGTTAAGGGATTGGCTTTTGGAGTAGCGTGGCGGTGGGTCGGAGGGAGATTGACCGGTAGAACGGGGCTGACTTTGTGAGGTGGAGGAGCTTTGGAAGAGGCCAGGTGAGGACGATTTGCTTTGTCAATCAAAATCTGCACCCCTTTAAAGGACTTGCCTTTGAATTCGGCAATGGTTTGATCAGCTGCTCTCAGGGTTGAGAAATGAAGAAAGGCCATGGCAAGCCCAGATCTGGTGCGTTTACTCGGCAGGTCAACGACCTGTAGATGACCAAAGATTCCAAAATGAGTGAAGATCTGATCTTGTGAGATATCTGTGGGAAGATTACAGATGAACACTGAGTGGAGAGGCTGAGGGGGAGGAGGGGGTAGGGATGTTCGAGGGGGGCTATGGTGGCGAGGGGAGGGAGGATGACGGTGGTGTTCGGAGTGGATGCTGGCCGGACCCCAAAACTTCTTCCCGTTGAGGAACCTCGTTTTCCCGTTTGGCGACCAGCCAAAACGCATGGTCGGAGAGGCACCAAGAGCCCTAAGCTCAGCGTCTGTGTATTTGGGCATGGGGAGGGTGAGGGAGGGGGATAAGATAGAGCTGAGAGAGGAGAGGCGAAGGAAGGCGGGGCGGAGGAAGGTTCGGTGATGGTGGCCGGAGATCAGAACGGAGAGGGGAGGAGGGAGGTTAAGCGGCGGGGCACGGGTCCCAAGTCAGAGCTCAACATTTTTTCTGAAGTTGAGATTTTTTATGAGCGCCTATGACTACATTTAAAAGGTCCCCGTCTCCAGCCACTTGATTCTAAATCAGCCTATATCGAGGTAATTTCAGTTAAATATTGCATAGATTAGAAATTATATGATACATGTGGATATATGCTAAATAGGATTATACCGACAAAGTTCTGTGAACTTTTTGTTCTCCGTCGTGTTAAAGTAACACATCCTATACTCAAACATTATTTTCAATTGCATAATTCTTGTCATATCATTTTTGGGGATGGTAGAAAAATTCCGATTCGGATCAAGGTCATTCAACAACACCATCCTCCCATCAACCATTACAATTACGTAACGTCCTTTCTATTCCTAAGCTTATTAAAAATTTGATTCATGTTTGGCAATTTTTCTCTGACTATATTGTATCTATTGAATTTGATCCTTTCCAAAAGTTGGTACCTCATACACATAAGTTTAAAGTCCGCTATCTACATAATAATAATTTCTTCTCTCTTTATCTATTTTGTACCTAATAAGCCAATTCTTTTTTTATCAGCTCGAAAATTTTATTTGAAAAAGATACTTTCCAAGCAGAAAACATCACAAGGTCGAAAAACCAAAAACAACGATTACAGAGGAGTTCCCGACAATAGAGCTTAAAGGCTAAACCTTTAAAACCAAAGAGAATAGTCCCCTTAACACAAAAAATAAAATAGAAAACTAAACACATAGAAAAAACATAGATAATGCTCATTCTCCTTGACACTAGGGAGATCGTCCTTCGATGATTAAAGAGCCGCCTGATTCCACATGTCTGGTGTAAAAGGGGCAGCTTGCATTACCCTTTCCCGACTGATGGACTACTTTATACCTAATAGGCCCATTCTAATCTATTTTTTCAATGGATTCATCTTTTTAAAAATAATTCATTTTCAAATCTGTAAACAGTTTTTTTAGGGGCCAACGGTCTTCAATGGATAGTTTTTTTTAATAAAAGTTAAAAAAAAAACTATAAATACCTCATCCTCATTTATCAAACTCACACAATTTCTATTTACATTCTCTCAACTCTCACTCTCAATTTTAGTTCTTCTCTAAAAAATCCGATCGATAATGTCTGATGATGATTCGAATCCACCGCCGAGCTCACCAGTGCAACGATAATTCACGCCGCCAGACCTCAATACAGATGAAGAGCCGAACACCAATCTACCCAAAAGCTACCAACAGTATTTGTAAACCGGTTTCACCTAAACCGGTGATTGGCTCGCTGATGCTTTCAACCAATACATGCAAGCAGATTGGAACCAAGATACTTTACTTAATTAATTTTGATTACAAATGCATTTAATTTCATGAATTAAAATTTTAATTATGTATGTTAAAATTTAATTCAATTTTTAATCATGTATGTTAAATATTAATTAAATTTTTAATCATGTGTGTTAAATATTAATTAAATTTAGTAGGTTGGTATGTTAAATTTTAATTAAATTTTTAATTATGTATGCTAAATTTAATTACATTTTTAATGTCAACGTAGGTCTAATGGGACTACCGACCAATCAAATGGGACCACCGGCCAATCAAATGGGACAACCATCCACCCCTTTCCCACAACTATTCTGACCACCAATGTTCGACCCTTACGGTCTTTCGGTAAACTTTTTTTCCCAACAACAACATGCCGGTGGCAGCTCTGGAACCCGCTTGTCGTCTACTTCATCATCTGTTGGACCAAGAACCAGGGCGGTCCAAGACATGAGAACCAAGTGGCGCCCTTCAGGGGACATGCTCTTGATAGCTACCTGGCAACGCAGAACAAAAGACCCCATCAAGGGGACCTCCCAAGATGCGAACACGTTCTGGTCCACTATGACTAGAAGATTTGTCAGAGCTGGGAAATTCAGAGACGAAGATTGGTCAGTGCAAGCCGTCAAGAGCCATTTTAACAAATGTGCGTCAAGAGTGAGGCGATATATCACACTACTGAGGAAGGAGAAGGCCGAAGATCATAGCTGCTGGAACAAAGAAAGGTACATGGAGCGGGTCATGGAACTCTATCGAATACAGACCATACGCAAAAACGAGCCGAAGATTTCAAGCTTCACCATTGGATCCAGCCATTGGAACACGATGACAAGTTCTGGGCAGAGGAAGGCCTTGGCGGGGGTGTACGATGACGCTTTAACGAGTCCGACAGGGACAACATAACCCCACCTAGCTCACTTCCCACCGACGATGAAAATGTTACACATCTTGATGCTGACGACCAACCATTCGAAGGCCTAAGTTCCACAGTTGGCCCAAGTTCCCCAAGTTGCAGGAGTTACCCAATTTCCACTCCGCGTGAACAACATCGCCCGATTGGCAACAAGGCCGCGAAGAGGAAGGGGAAGGCTCTCTCAAATAAAGCAGGGACCATCGCCCAAATAGAAAGTGCAAGGTGTGAGAAGGCGAAGCTTACCGTCACTCTAGACGCCAAACTCGATAAATATATGCAGGAAATTAAAGAGCTGCAATGCGTGGACACGGATGGCTTGACCGAGGAACAACAGGTGAATCATGCGAAAATGTTGTCCGTATATTTCGCACAAGTTGAGAAGCTTCAGAGACAAATTGAAGCTATTTTAAAATAAATTTATGTATTTTATTTAGTATTATTATTAATGAATGTATTATTGTAATGCTTGGGGATTATTGAAATTTCAAGTTTATTAATTAGTTTTGCATTTTTTTAAATTTATTTATTTTAATTAATTTTATATATTTATTTCTGTTTGATTTATTATTATTTTAATTAAATATGAATTTAGCAAATTCAGCAAAAGCATAATTAATTATCCAGTCTGCACTTTAAGAGGAGCATGATCCCCATACCCGCTCCTATTAATTTGGAATACGCTCAATTTTAGAGGGGCAGGAGCACAATTTATCCAAGTCAGTAGAGGGTTTTGCACCCTGCTCCTTGCCTCCTGCTCCCGTTGATGTACATGCTCTTAAGACCGAGTGATGGCACTCCAAATGCCCGCACATACGGTCTGAAAATAAGCCTATCTCGCCTTTTAGAACATGTGTAACGTTGGGTTCCTTTTTTTTAGATCAGCATTTTTTTATTATTAAAAACCTCCTCTTCAGAGAATGAAGAGAAAGAAAGGATGAGGTCCTCCAACAGGCATTACAAACACGAGTACCACAAAAAAGTGCGGCCTCAGAACGTTCCCAACAAGGGGAGGAACCCATTACAAGTGGTCTTAGTAGCAATTTTAACAAATAAGAAGCAAAACTTAAGGCAACAATGGAAACAAACTGGTCTAAACACCAGAAAAAAAAATACAGAAGTACAAACAAACAACCTAAAACAGGTCTTAACACACCCCGAGTTTACCAACTTGAAGTCCAGATAAGAATCCCCTAATTGAAGCTTCAACTCCGGTTGGGGAACAACAACATCTTCCACACCCAAGGAAGCCACCTATAGAGCACAATACCTTCGGCAAAACAACCAATCAAGAACCTCCTTTCCCTACCTCAAATCTGACTACAACTCCAAAAAAAGCACGAAGCCAACAATCATCACGACAACCAACACCTCATAGACGTGAGGCCCTAACCAACCATAGTGGTTTAGGGGGGTGGGGGGATAGACAAGAATGGGAAGAAGGGAATAGGAGAAATACTTGAATCGGTAGTGTCGAAGTCGAGATCCAGCCACAAGAGCCCGGGAGACGAAACACGAGGAGAACCGCAACCATCAACTACAAGAGTTGAAAAATCGACCCACTCCAGTTCTGCAACGACACACACCAGGGAAGGAACAACTTCTCTACGAGCTGCTGAATCTCAAGAACTAAAACTAGAAGCCAAACAATGGGCAAAGAACTAGAGTCGCAACAATCTCCACCAAAACCGATGGAGAAAGTCGTCCCACTCGACCCCACACTTCCCCATCGAGGATGGAAGACTAAAGATCCGTAGGACCCCTCTTCACCAGCTGCGGTGACTAGCGACCCAAGCCCCATCGGTGGTCGCCATGAAGAGTCAACTGAGGCCAACACCACCAGAGGCAAGATTGAAGCAGATCTGAGTACAGAGGACCAGATCCGCTCGTGTCGGCGAAGAATTAAATAGTGGAGCACCATCCACCCCTCACTGGAGTACCTCTCGCAACTCATCACGATGACGGCCCACCGATGATTTAGGAGAAGCCAGATCTGAGACTTTAGGAACGATCTGTGTAGAGGGTAGTCCAAATCGAACCGGACCAGAGCTGGAAATCAAAGGGAAAAGAATGAACTTGAACGATGCAAGTTAGAAAAGGAGAGAGAGGAAGGAGTAGCCGCCGGCTTCTTCATGAACAAAAGCCAGAGAAAACACTGGCGGGGACGAAGCTAGGGTTGAGGAAAGGCCGGTTTAGAGAGAAGGGAGAGAACATTTTTTTAGAGAGAGACGTAACGTTTGGTTCCTAATAAGAGTTTTGAATCTTATTTCTGGTATTAGAATATGAGCTTATAAGAATCGATATTGGATTGATGCTGATGTTCTTCACATATCTTGTAGGGGTGTTATATGGTGCCTAGACAACTCATACTATTTTTTTATTTTAAAAAGGGATAACTTTGTTTCCTAACCTTTACAAATGTTTCATTATTAGATCCTAACCCAGACCAACGTTTGGTCTCAATTCCTAACATAATAGGTTTGGAATTTCTCAGAAACTATAAAAAGCCGTCTAAACACACGATTCCGTCAACTCATCCAAGCGTTGTCATTGTTGGCGTACATTAGCCATGGTGCCTTCCTCGACGTTGAACTTATCCTCGTTCTCAAGCAACTGACGGAATCGTGAGTTTGGACGGCTTTTTATAGTTTCTGAGAAATTCCAAACCTATTATGTTAGGAATCGAGACCAAACTTTGACCTGGGTTAGGATCTGATAATGAAACGTTTGTAAAGGTTAGGAAACAGAGTTATCCCTTTTAAAAATTAATGAAATAAAACAAATTTGGAAGAACAAAATTTAATTTAGTCAACACTAATTTATAATTCTTTTTTTTTATCAGCAAATAGTTATAATAAGTCCCCATCTTTGGAGATGAGAACAAAAACAATAATATAACATTGTAATTAAGAATAAGAAACAGGTCCAGCTTTCTGCGCAGCCGCCTCCCCCATTCCACCATTGAAGCTTCCTGTTTCCAAACTCTCTGAAAACACTTGATTAGGTGCAACAATGCCCTCTTAGGGTTCGATCTCTCCGCCCCATACCTCCACTCTCCGTTAATCTCGTCGGATTTCGACCACTGACAACCTCCTTCACCAGGTGACGCCGCTACCTGCTCGACCCCCTCCAGGTTCTGCAAGTTCTCTCTGACCCTGCAAGCTTTCTCAATCCCTTTTCCATGGCTTCCGCTCAATCAAACCATCCCGACACAGCGAAGCCTCCCCCCTCCCCCCCTCCCCCCTCCCCCCTCCCCCCTCCCCCCCCCCCCCCCCCCCCCGGACTTCATCCCCGTCGTCGAGGTCCAGTTGTCGGATTCCACCCGTCCCATTTCCCCTTCTGCTGGACATCAAGGCATCAGATACAACGAGTACCCGCCGATAAAGGATAAATTGGGATGGACATATGCGGGTACAACCATCCCCTACGATCCATAGCCACCGGAGACAGTTGCACCTTCGGAAGGGATGGTGTCACGCCGACCACATGCAGAGATTGGTGGTGTCCGCACCGAGATGCGTCAAACGGATGCTGGACGGCCTCCTCTTCCGGAATGAGAAGACCCGGCAGGGGTGGGTTTGGTCGATGTTGGACTATACTCACAAACCTGGGACAGCCAAGGATGGGAGGTCTCGGGAAGCCTACAACAACATCTATCTACTTCTGGTCATTTTTACATTCTTATGTTTTTCATTGGAACAATTTACTTTCTGGTTTGTTTAGGACTAGTTTCTTTATGTCTCGCTGTTTTGAGAAGTCGGTAAGGGGATGTCCGCAGTTATTGTCTACGATATCAAGTAGGCTATCTTTATGGGTCCATGAGCGTTGGACTTGCTACGGCCGGCCCGGACGTATATCTAGAACCCAGGACAGTTATGCTCTACCTTGTCTGGTTTCTTTTTTGTAGTAATGCACTTCCCCGGTTACGCGTTTCAAAAAGTCCCCATCTTTGAAGTAATGGCCAAGGATAAGGGAAAAAACCATCAAGTAATAAAATGCAAACAAATGGGTTCTTCAAAGGACAACCAAAACACTGGCTTGCTTGTAATGCAAGTCACAACTAGTTACATAAATATCATACCAATACTAATAGAAAGTCAACGACAATAGACACTTTCCACAACATAGACTCGCGATGGCATAAGAAGTGGTGTAAAAGGCAACTGATTTTGCAGCGAAACAGCAAAACAACTTTATTGAAGGCAATCAGATCAGAATAAAAATGATTGATTTATTCTAATTTGATATGAATTCATTACGGTAATTAATTAACATATTATGTAAGATTTATTTCCTATTCGTGATCTTGTAATCTCCTATATAAAGGAGTATAGAACCTTGAATAATATCATCGAAAGAATTTCATATTTTATATTTTTACATGGTATCATCCCTGGTTCGGCCCATGGCCCGTTTGTCACCTCCACCCTGTGGTCTCCGGTCCATATGCAGATGTCCAGTCCTGCTATGCCCCACTTGTAGATGTCCAGTCCTACACGTGAGGGGGGTGTTGAAGTATAAACCCACATCGGAAAAATATATGGATAAAATGCTACTTATAAAAGCTAGGGTCACACCCAACTAACAAGGTTGACCTTTTAGTTGTGGAAGCCCGACCTGATATAAGTAGCCCGTTTTAAACAAAATTTAGCCCGTTTTAAACAAAATTTGTAAATTTTGTTTAAAACGGGCTACTTATATCGGGTCGGGCTTCCACAACTAAAAGGTCAACCTTGTTAGTTGGGTGTGACCCTAGCTTTTATAAGTAGCATTTTATCCATATATTTTTCCGATGTGGGTTTATACTTCAACACCCCCCTCACGTGTAGGACTGGACATCTACACGTGGGCCATAGCAGGACTGGACATCTGCATATGGACCGGAGACCATAGGGTGGAGGTGACAAATGGGCCGTGGGCCGAACCTGCTCTGATACCATGTAAAAGTAGACAAACGTCTCTACTTTACTTTATTTATTCATAGTAAACTTGTGCTTATATAGTACATGAGAGGTAAGAATAAGGAAACAAATATGGGTAATAAGTATTGCTTGATCTATGAGATTTGCGTGATATTGTAAACAGATATCAATTACTTGATTAGCAAGTAATTGATATTGTCAACATCCAACCCAAAAGCTCGAACTGAGGGTGGAAGCACTAATATGCTTATCAAGCGTTCAATTTGTCCATACACTTTCTATGTGACACTTATACTTCAACACTCCCCCTCACGTGTAGGACTGGACATCTACACGTGGGCCATAGCAGGACTGGACATTTGCATATGGACCGGAGACCACATGTTGGAGGTGACAACAAGCCGTGGGCCGAACCAGCTCTGATACCATGTTAAAGCTCAATCCAACCCAAAAGCTCGAACTGATGGGTGGAGGCACTAATATGCTTATCAAGTGTTCAATTTGTCCATACACTTTCTATGTGGGACTTCTATTTCAACACTCCCCCTCACGTGTAGGACTGGACATCTACACGTGGGCCATAGCAGGACTGGACATCTGCATATGGACCGGAGGCCACAGGGTGGAGGTGACAAACGGGCCGTGGGCCGAACCAGCTTTGATACCATGTAATTTTTTTTTAACTGGGCTACTTATATGGGGTGGGCTTCCACAACTAAAAGGTCAACCTTGTTAGTTGGGTGTGGTCTTAGCCTTTATAAGTAGCTCTTTATTCTTATATTTAGTCGATGTGGGTTCATACTTCAACATGGTATCAAAGCAAATCTATACCTACAATGGGAAACGACGCAAAGACTGATAGTGTTCCTTTGCACTATGTCCTACACCCATCCGATCACCCCGGTTATAGCTTTGTTACGCATTCCCTTAGTGATTCGGGCGACAACTACTACACTTGGAGAATTCAATTTCACGACGCCCTTGCCTGCAAGCATAAGACAGGTTTTATCAATGGTAGCATCAAACAACCTGCTACTAGTGATAAATATCATGACTTATGGATTCAGTGCAATGCTCTCGTCAAAACATGGCTCGTTAATTCCCTAAGCAAGGAATTTCAAGCCAGTGCGAGGGGCGGAACGCTCCCTCGCCTAGATCAATGAGTCCTTCGTGGTCCAGTGGGGGGGTTTGCCGGTAATACCGCCTCACTGGACGTAGGGTAGCATCGATTCCACCAAGTACCGGCGCGGCACTCTTCAAGCATATCGGGAACCAGCAATTATATGTTTTTGAAGGCCCTCATTATCATCCGAGGGGGGACGACGTCTGCTGGTTCCTCGGGAGAGTGCAAAGTCCATCTGATCCAGTTCAGTTCTTGGTTACAGGACTGTCCGAGACGTCACTCTAAGGACTCAGAGTCAATTTATGTCCAATCGGAACTCCCAATACTGGGCCTGCTCGGCCCGTGCCAATCAGTTTGGAGCCGTTGTATCGGTGTTCGAAAGACGATGTCGCAATATCCTCCTCCAGACTAACCTTGATCTCTATAGAGCAAGTTTAGTTTCAACGTTATTGCTATTTCAATTTTTTGCATTTCATTATTCTTGTCTTGTACGCAATTTTAAATTATAATATAAGATCGGTCTTCCTAAAAGAAAAGAGCACATAATTCTTTTCCAAAATGAGTCTTTTCAAAAGTAAATCTCCACCACCATTTAGCAACTAAGGCCTTGTTCATAATGTGCAGGTTTTTGATTTCCAAGCCACCTTTGCACTTTGGTCTTCATACCATTAATTGAAACAAATTAATCTTGAACTTAAATGTATGGGAAAAATTACCAGAAAAACCTTCTCTCATGTTTTATTTTGCTCACTAACCTTTGCCTTTTCACCTCCTCCTCCAAACCTACGAAAATACTATTTTACCCTTCATATTTTAAAATCTTCGACTCCCCAACACCAACACAACACACCTCTCTTCATCTTCTCTTTCTTCTCTCTCTCTCTCAACTTCTCTCTTTCTCTTCAAACTTCTTCTTCTTACTTTTCTTACCTCCACCAATCATCCCATTGAGTTAGCCACAAAACCACCATCACTGTCCCGTCGAGCTCGCCACAAAACCATCATCTTATTCTTATTCTACATTTTCTTATTTCTTATTCTCTATAGAAGATCTCAATCGAGACCATGGATTTGGTCTATCGACTCACACAAAACGATGAACTTGATCGATCGACCATGGACTTGGTGGATCGACCATTTAAGATCGACCAAGTTCATCGTTTGTGGCCGATCGACCATGATTCTTATTGGATCGACCATAAACAATCAACAAAATTTAATGGTCAATCCACCAATTTGTTCCCAAGAAATTTAAAATTTTGAAAGATGAGGTGAATCAAATTTTGAAAAAGGCTAAAATGATAATTCATTAAAGATGAAGGCTATATAGAAAAATTAAATAGTGAGTAGGTCTTTGATCAACATAAAATAAAAGAGAAATTTACTCAAATTTATGCCTAATCTTTTTTATCGAAATTTGTAAGTATTATTAGATCTCAGAGTGAACGATACATTGTATTGCGTCAGGCAAAGGGCCCGACCACTGAAAAATAAGCACTGACCGAGCTTCCCGTCCTAACCAATGGGAAGCTCTATTCACAGTTCTTTTTACTAACTGAAGGGTTACCCCCTCTTGTTAAGAAAGTAAAAGACGAATATCCCGGATAGTAGTCCCCACGGGAGAAGTCGGAGGTTTCCCGTGAACGATCGTGTTAAGGAGTACCTGAGCATCCGGCCGAATTATAATAGAATCTTCCCCATGCCAAGAGCATTTCGAAGGGCAGTGGCCAACGCGCATGCTTCCAACAAAAGCGTAGACCAATATCCCAGGAGAAGACTATTGGCCGCCAGACAGGCCGTCTCATGTGTATCTCGGGCTATCAATCCCCACGACAATTGGTTTTATCCGGAAATATTACCCCGTCCACATTAATCACAATGGTCCCTGGGGCGGACGCGTCCACTTAGCCGGAAAGGCCGGTATTGGTTGTCGGATCGGGGTAGAGGCCGCCTTCGCCTCCCGCCAAGTCGTAAGGTGTGATGTCGCATTGGAGATCACTCATAACGCGGCTAGGGACATCCCTCCCCATTTCAACTCGTTGCGGACCTTCCATATCTCCTAGAGAACAGAAAATACGTCTGCCACTTTGTCTCTTGATCTTCCCATAAAAATCCCCTCCCACCAATGCACAAAACCACCCCCAAGAAGTTGAGTGTTCATACCCCCAAACTGGGAACAACACGTGTTCGCAAAGCCACATTCCACAAATAGATGGTCCACCGTTTCTAGATCCCGGAAACGAATATCACACGTGACTAGAATCGGGACGAATCGTTTACAAATATTAGAAGCAACTTGCAACGTATCTGTCAGACACCTCCACAAAAGTACCAGAAGTCGAGGCGGTGCAGGGATAGTCCATAGATTGGACCACGTCACCAATGTCATATTCTGCCTCGCTTCCTGCCTTTCTTGCGCCAATAGGGAGTACCCTGCTTTGGTAGTGTAACATTCATTCCTCTCCGAGACCTAGTACCATGTGTCTTTTGATCGAAGGGTAGAAAGTGGTACCTGCAATATCTGATCCCTCTCATATAGTCCCAACAGAGCCTCCCCGTAACCATTAACCCTGCAGCCCGAGCCCCCTCCAACGTAGGGTATGTCGAAGTGACCTCAGGGTTGGTTCCTAGTAACCACGGGGTAACTTTTATCAGAGTGTCTGGACCGTCCACTATCGCTATACGCAGCCCCCTCCAAAGTAGCTCTTGAGTGGATAAAATACTAGACCAAGTAAAGATGGGATTGGATGCAATTATAGCTTTCAATAATCCCGTTTTCGGGAAGTAGCGTGCTTTCAGAACCCATGCCATCAGGGAGTGGGGATTATGAATAAAGTCCATACCTGTTTCCCTAAAAGAGTCTTGTTTACATCGCTCAAATGTCGAAATGCCATACCCCCTACCACCTTAGGCATGAAGAGCTTATCCCAGTCCTGCCAGATTATAGGCCAGTTGGAATCTCCCCCAACCAAAATCGGGCCAACGCCATATGGATACGATAAATAATCTTGGTGGGAACCCTAAACACCGACATAACATAAACTGGAAGGGAGGTAAGCACTGACCAGATCATGACTTCTCATCCAACCGGTGACAGCAGCTTCCCATCCCACGAGTGTATACGCTTAATTATCCTATCCCTCAGGCACGCTATTGTCGCGTTTCTGTTCCGACCGACCATATTTGGGACCCCGAGGTACATTGACGGTGTTGATGTCTCTCTAATGGCCAACATTTGACATCAGCTTTCTTTTACCCCTGGTGGGGTATTCTTACTAAAAAGGAAGGATTACTTGTTGAGGTTAAGAACCTAAATGGACAACCGCCCAAAAAGTCCTAGAATCTCCTTGACGGTCCGAGCATCATCCGCAACATAAAATATAGCAATCATCAGTGAAAAACATGTGCGAGATTTGCCTGTTGAAGTCCCTGGGTTGGGGTAAATCTTGGCGTAACCTGACCCCAGAAGAGACCATATACTGCACTGATTTCAAACAACAAAACACCAATTCTAACCACTCCGAAGAAAAGAAAAGTCGGGTCATAATACCGAGAAGATAGTCCCACTCCACCCGGTCATATGCCTTACTCATATCCAGTTTGAGACCCATGAAACCCAGATTGCCCTATGGTTTCTGAAGAAGAAAATGGATGACCTCGAAGGCAATGAGGATATTATCCTGATACACCAACCAAGAATAAAATCCCCTTGCGTGTCTGAGATAACTGTGTGAAGGAGGGGTCGTAGCCGATTCGTCAAGACCTTAGAGAGGATCCGAAAGATCACATTACACAGGGCGATAGGATGGAGATCAGTTACCACTTCCGGGTCCGGTTTTTTAGGATTCAATATAATTGAGGTATTATTCAAAATCTGATCGAACTTCCGTGACGTCAGCACTTCCTGAATAAAGTGGGTAACTTCTCCTGACACGATCGGCCAACAGTGTTGATAAAATCGGGGATTGAGGCCATCCGGCCCCGGGGACTTATCGGGCCCATTTGGAATATGGTCGTCTTCACCTCCTTGTCGAAACACGGTTCTAGAAGGGATAGATTATTCACTAGAGTGATGCCATAAGGAAGGTGAATAGGGAAGTCCCGAAGGTCCGGTTGATTAGACCGAAACAACTACCCAAAATAATCCACAATCAGATCTCTAATACCCGTATCCCAAGTAACAGATCCCCCGTATCATTCCTGAGAGACAACACCACATTTATCCTCCGGTGATAAGAGCAAACAACCTGAAATTTTTTAGTGTTACGGTCCCCTTCATCCAACAAGTGTTGCTTCGCCTGTTGGCGCCAGAAAGCCTCTTGTTCCCCTAAAGCCTTCTCGTATCGGATCTGAATAGCCTCACGTCTATGCACCCTGGTTCGATCATTCCTACCATTGAGCTCAACAATCCGTCGCTGACACCAATTGATGTGGTTAATATTCTTTCGAAACTGGTACCGGCCCCACTCATGCAACATCCTCCTCATAGTGTGAATTTTTTCAAGAATAGGTGCAGACTGTGATGTATCCTAGTGCGCTTGAATTAAGCGTCCATATTCTGAATCCCGTACCCATTGAGATTAGAACCGAAATTTGGTCGACCCTTGATAAGACACCTTCCTAGCAAAATACAGCAGAACCAACCAATGGTCCAAGGTTGTAACTCCATTGTTACATAAATCCATATCTGGGAGAGAATAGAACATCGAATTAGAGACCAGCGCTGTATCTAAACGAGATTGGATTCTCTCATCATGTCTGCATCTCTGAAACCAGTTGAATTGATGACCCATCATCGGGACGTCGACCAGATGCAGATCATCCACCATGGAAGACTCATGGGATACGTGCCCCCACATTGTTTCATCCGAGTCGAGAATCCCATTAAAATCACCGATCAAAATCCAATTCGGCCTAGCTGGAGTATGCAACCGCCAAATCAATTTCAATGTCCTGTATCGATATTCTCTACAAGGTTCCCCATATATTCCTGTGAGCCGCAGATCCCTATACCCCGGAGTCGATACCTCGGTGTCGATGTAACGGGCAGACGACGATTGGAGCACCACCTCGATTTTTGAGACACATAATAGTGCCAGACCCCTCTGATTCAGAGCATCATGACCCCTACGGGAAGAAGAATAAGGGACACAAAGGAAGTCTTGAAAGCCCAGCGATCAAAAAAGGAGTGCATACTTTTGTTCTGTCAGCAAGGTTTCGGAGAGGAAGAGGATATGACGCAGATGATCCCAACGCAGATGGCACAGATGTTGTTTATATGTGTCGGTCCCCATGCCTTGACAATTCCATGCCAAGACCCGAAGATCTGGGGTCACTGGTGGCGACAGTAGAATCCCTGACCTTCGATCCCAGTGAAGCTGCGGATGGCCTGAGATCGACGATGGGGGCTGAATGGTAGGCGCGAGAGACCGAATTGGGGATCTAGAGTACGAAGTCGGCACCTGATCGGACAAGGGGGATCCCAAAATGGCATCCCCTTAACGCCCATGTGAGTGAATTTCCTCCAAGCCCCGGTCAGATACGTTGGGGGTGGAGGAGTCTATGCACCATGTCATGGTGCCGAGAAAAGAAGTTCAGAACTCAATCGGGAGGAAGGGGATCGACGCAGATGCGAGGGACGACGGCATGAGACCCTATCAAACATTAATTTTATGTTTGTTATTGGTAATCTATGCCTAATTGTTAATGCGCAAATAAAAACTAAAACTAAACAAATATATATTTTATTATTAAATAATAAAAATATATTTAAACATATATAATTTTATCTTTAAGTAATAATTAAAAAATAAAATACCCCTAGCTATTACTCAAATTTTCAAACTCATGCCATTGGTTCAGAATTTGAAAATAAGTGAAATGACAATAATACCCTTCATTGTTAGGGTGTTAAACTGAAAATTTCACTATTTTTTAAAATAAAATCAGTTTTTTTTTTTATAAATTCAATTTTTATTTTCAAAAATTCAGATTTTAATTTTAAAAATACATAAAATCATTTATTTTATAAAATCAATTTTGATTTTAAAAAATAATTTATTTTATTAAAAACAATTTTATATATCAAAAATCATTTTTTAAATAATTTTTATTTATATAAAAAATAAAAATTCAGATTTTAAGAATAAAAAGTGTTTTCAAAACCCTCTCTCTCTCTCCTCCTCTCCCCCTCATCCGCCATAGTCCTCGGCCACCCCCTCTCTCTCTCTTCCTCTACCCCTCTTCCGCCATCGTCCTCGGCCACCCCCTCTTTCTCTCCTCCTCTCCCCCTCCTCTGCCCCCACCCTCACAGAGTTCCACTCCTTCCTTATTGATGCTCTATCCACCTCTTGCTCTCTTCAACCACCCAATTTGAGCTTGAGATTGAGTAGTATAATGCTGGTGAGGGAATTTCAGTTTCCCACTTCATCAAATCCAAATTTAACACAAACCCACATCAATTAAACCAATGCGGTGGTCGATTCCATCAGAAACCACAATCCCTAACTGGGTTTTGATTTTGAGCTCAGGATTTGGGTGGTTTTTGAAGATTCTAGGTAGGTGAAGAAGCGGAGAGAGGAAATAATGGAGGAAGGTGGAGATTTTCATGGGAAACAAACAGAAAAAGAGAGAGGAGGAGAGAGATCGGTGATTTGTAGAGCCGACGGGTCTTGGCTGCGGTGAGTGGGTGTCGCCGGATCTGAACCAAATCTGGAACCTTCTCGCCGAGATCGAAGGGAATCTATGGCGATGGGGGCGGAGGAGGGGAAGAGGAGGAGAGAGAGAGGGGGTGGCCGGGGACGACGGCGGAGGAGGGGGTGGTCGGGGACGATGGCGGAGGAGGAGAGAGAAGAAGGGGTGAACAAGGTAGGAAAAAAAATATTTTAACAAAAAATAACATTTTTATATAATGAAAAAGAATTAAAATATAAATATATCTTAAAATATAATTTTTATATTAAATATAATTTTTTATACTAAAATATAATTTTTTTATATTAAAATATGATTTTTATACCTTTTATACTAAAATATAAATTTATATATGTTTTAGGGAAAATTTCACTTTAGCACCCTGGCAAACATTTAATTTCAGTTTAATACCCTGGCATAAATTTTTATCACTTTCATACCCTAACCAAACTTTTAATTTCACTTTCATACCCAGCCGGGTAAAAAGACCATAATACCCCTAACTATTACTCAAATTTTCAAACTCATGCCATTGGTTCAGAATTTTTTAAAATAAAAATTGAATTTTTGTAATTTAAAAATATTTTTCATAAATAGAAAATGAATTAATAAAAATAAAAAGTGATTTTGTAAAATTTGAAAATTTTGAAAGAGAATTTTCAGTTTCACACCTTAACAATGAAGGGTATTATTGTCATTTCACTTATTTTCAAATTCTGAACCAATGGCATGAGTTTGAAAATTTGAGTAATAGTTAGGGGTATTATGGTCTTTTTACCCAGCTAGGTATGAAAGTGAAATTAAAAGTTTGGTTAGGGTATGAAAGTGATAAAAATTTATGTTAGGATATTAAACTGAAATTAAATGTTTGCTAGGGTGGTAAAGTGAAAATTTCCCTTAATATAATGATTTGATAATTAAAAAAACATACGAAGAACTGGGTTTTTTCTTGTTTGGGGTGTTTTTTTTTTATTTTCTCCTCCCCATGGCGGTCGTCCTTGATCCTTGAATTGGTAGTGGTCGATTCCTCCATACTAATCGAATCGCTTGATGTTGATTCTGATTCCTATGGTAGACATCGAAAATACTTTCTTTATCAACAATATTTTTATTGAAAAAGCCAAGTTTTCAAATTGAAAACAAGGTCAAAGGGAGACCTTAAAGTACAACCCAGAGTATGCCTACAGACACTTCAACCAGAAGACACAAACCCAAACACTAGGTAACACAAGGTCTAAAAACCAACATTTTTATAACACGAAGAAACTAAACTACGCCCAACAGGGGACAACAGCAACCTAGTCCAACCAGGGACTATAGCCAACAAAGGCACAACATAATCAAGTGAGTCTAAAACTCAAATAACCCAAATGAAAGCACCAAAAAACAGTGTCTAAAAACACAAATTTCACAACCTTGAAGAGCAGAGAAGACAAAAAGGACACTTGTAATAACCACTTCCGGTCAACGCCAGTCAAACCTGCGAAAAACAGGAAAATTTAAAAATTTTAAGACAGACACTTAATTTAACCTAAATTGACCCCGAGGGTCATACCGGACTTAAGTTGACCCCGTTATCGACCAAAATGAGTTCCGGGGGACTCAGGGCAACTTTCTGATCAATTTGGGAAATGTAGAATTTTCGCAAGAAAAGTCAACCGAGCGACGTTTTGGTCCATTCGAGGACCGTTTTGGATCCAAAAAGCTTAGCCGTCGTCGCAGCAGTCTTAGTTGAGCCGTTTCCTTGTGGCCCGTCAAGTTTCGTAATTTTTGGGAAAAAGTGCCCGTTTGGGGCCCGAAACGTCCGATTTTCGCAAATCTGATTAGAAAATATCTAGCAGATATTTTCAAAAGGTGTGGGACCCACCTTGCCACTTGTCCAACAAGTGGTGGTGTTAGTTTTGGGGGGAAAATAAAGAAGACACCCTTAAGGGGTGTTCGACCAAGATGTTTTCAAAGAGAAAAAAAAATAGAAAATAGAAGAGAGAGGTTAGAGAGAGAAGGAGAAGAGAGAAAGGGAGAAGAAGAGAGTTGGGGTTAGGGTTTGTCACTATTCACGTCATCCCACCTTTGGATCGTCTCAAGGCTAAGAGGAATCAGGTTCCCCTCGTTCTCCTCTTGGGTAAGCACCGAACTGATCGTCTTTTTGTTTATTTTCAAAAGCTAGGGTTTCGTTAAAATGTTTGGGTTAGGGTTGTATTGAGGTTGGGGAAGTGTTGGAGGTGTTTTGGAGGTGTTTGGAGGCGAAGGAGCACGCTTTCCGGTGACCGGAAGCTCGGGAGGAGCTCCGGCCACCGTGGGTGGTGCCTGGCCGGCCATGGGGTGGCTGGCCGGAGCTGGGACCAGCCACCACCATGGTGGCCGAGCCCCAAGAAACCCTAGCCACCCACGGCCTAGCTTGGCCGGGTGGGTCCCACGTGCTCGGGTGCTCGGGTGCTCGGGTTTAGTGTTCGGGTGGTTTAAAACGTTCCCCGGACCATTTATCCTTAACCGAATCGAAAATTGGAATTAAATTGGAGAAGTTGTAATTAACGGGTTTTAGAAACTTTAAATGTTAATTTTTTGACTCGGAAGTCGGAATTCGATTCCGTCAAGTGCTTTGGGATCCTTGAATTATTCTAAGACCGTAGAAATGAAAACGGGAATTTTTGGAGCCCCGAAAGGACATTTACAAAACCCGGGCAGATTCGCCATGTCGGGCGAATCGGGCCTTTACGTGTCCTTTATCGACAATGTCGAGTAATTGGGAAGTTTGGGAGTGATCGACATTGTCGGGGTTGCGTTTGGGCGTTAAGTTTATTAATTTCCGGTTTATTTCCTACGAGTTTAAAGTGCATTAAAAATTGTGTTCTTTTAGATCGTGCTGCGGACCGAGGCAAAGGGAAGCTCGGCGAGTGACTGGGATCACGTCAAGGCTTAGTGGAGCACTTTTGGAGTTATATACGAGGTAGGGAAAAGTAGCCGGATCTCGGCCCTGATTAGGGAAAGTTAACAGTAGAATTGCATGTGACACTGGGGTGTCGTGGGTTGAGTGGGTTTATTTAAATATTAGAAAAGCATGATACGGGAATGTAGCGTTTATGAGAAAAGCATGTGACACTTAGTGGTGTCGTAGGAACAGAGAACTTAGCGATATTAGAATTACTGGAGGCATATGACCATGCCCGGAGGTTGACTGTTTAATTTATGTCTTGGGTGGCCATGAGAGCCCGTGTATTATTGTTGATGTCTTGGGTGGCCATGAGAGCCCGTGTATTATTGTTGGTGTCTTGGGTGGCCATGAGAGCCCGTGTATTATTGTTGGTGTCTTGGGTGGCCATGAGAGCCCGTATTTGATTGTTGGTGTCTTGGGTGGCCATGAGAGCCCGTGTTATTTAAATTGGTGTCTTGGGTGGCCGTGAGAGCTCGTGTTTTACTGTTGATGTTTTGGGGTGGCCGTGAGAGCCCGTGTTTTACTGTTGGTGTTTTGGGTGGCCGTGAGTGCCTGTGGGGTTTTTGAACCCGAGTCTTGACCGTTGGTGTATCTTGAGTGGCCGTGAGTGCCCGTGGGGGGTTGTTGAACCCGTGTTTTCACCGTTGGTGTTTTGGGTGACCGTCAGTGTCGTGGGGTTGTTGAACCTGAGTCTTGACTGTTGAGGTGTCTTGGGTGGCCTTGAGTGCCTGTTTGTTGAACTTGCCTGTGATTGTGATTGTGGTTACCTGAAGTTGTGAGTGTGATAGGTCGACAACCTGATCCAACTTGGTGTCGATGAATTGCGATAGGTCGACAGCCTGATCCGACTTGGTGTCGATGAATTGTGATAGGTCGACAGCCTGATCCGACTTCGTGTCGAGGAATTGCGATAGGTCGATCCTTGACCTGATTGAGATTGATAACTGGGTGTGAGGGAGGTTTTTGAGCAGCTGGTGTGCGATCCTTTGTGATCTTGTTTGGCGTTGCGTAGTCTTTCTGTCGTGTCCTTGGAGGAGGTCGTCGATAGTTGTGTCGGGTCTACATTACATTATCGAGTGTTGAGTCTGTTGAGGAAGTAACAGGTGGTATGTCAGTTAAGTTACTTGAGTTGGAAATTGTTTTTCCCAGTTTTGGGTCGGTTGGGGTGTTACTGGCTTTGTCTGCTAATTATGCCGTAGTCAGTCTGTTATCTGTGGTGGTGAGCAAACGCTCACCCCTAACTTCTTTTCCTACAGGTACTAATCACTGGACGGACTAGGTGAGATGTTGAAGCTTGTGGAGCTAGAAGCGGAGTCCGGTCTTTTTATTTTGAGTCTAGTGACGGATACTTGTACTTTGTCCTTTTGTTGGGACGTTTTTGTATTGTAAATATTATTTTGATAACTAAATGGTAATTTCAAAGTATTTATTCAAAACAGGTTTCAAGTGTTTTATGTTTTTAAATGTTCGCGTCCCGAGTTCGTGTTAGTCTTAGTGCCCGTAGTTCAATCCTAAATGTCCAAATGTATATATCATCGTTAGCAATAAAATTAAAGCGGCTTTATATTACTTATGTGTTGGAGTAATATATCGATGTGTGCTCTGATCTATGCCCACCATGCGAATAGAACCATAGATCGAGATAGATCACACTCGATGGGTCCCTAGTCAACAAAGCTTCACTAGAAGCGACTAGTATGAAAGATGGCTCTTTATGGCTTACGTTCTGTTAGTCATTGGAATGAGATTCCGGAGTCTGATCATAGATATCATGTGGGACATGATATTGGACGACCCGCCCTGAATATGTGCCATAGATTAAGTCATGAACATATTCAGTGTTGTAGCTTGTCATGTATCCTTAGACCAAGGAGTCTTTGTGATCGCTATGTAGTCAACAACTGAGTTTGACCTGAGCCTAACGTTGTCCGTAACAGGGCTTCCATAATGGCCAGGATTAGCTTGGGGACGGGCTACATGAGTGACACGAAAGGCGGCTAAGGGATTTATCCCTCATACTGAGGTATGGGAAAGATATCGGTTCTCGGCCGCTTGATCGAGAGTGACTGAAAGAATAGCATGGCCATGCACATGATACTGTTGGGTCTCGAGGTAGGGTTGGAGATGAACCAACTCGCAGCGGAAAATCAATGAAAACCAAGAGACAATTAAAACCATGAAACAACTAACAAAGAATGGATTAACAAGAGAAAAATTCAGCACTAGTTCTTACCAAAACAAGAACACCGGTTACGAATGATTGGCTTGAGTCTCCAAGACGCCTACGTATCCACATGGGAATCAAAGCCACGTAGTTCTTCTCTTTGAGGACTCAAGAACACAAACATGGAGGTGGAAACTAGCCAAACCCGAAATGGCCATGGAAGAGGGAGAGAAAATGTGTTTCCTATTCTTGTCTTGTGTTTGTTATGTTGAAAAAAGATGACTTAAACATAACAAAACCCATACTTGTCCAACTAAAGGCATGGGACAAGTATGGTGTCAAGTAAGGTGTAAATAGGACAAAGTATGGCAAGACAAGATTGGGTTAGGTGGTGAATCACCAACACCTTAATCCTTGTCTTGCTTACTTAGTACTAATTAATCAAGACTTGATTAATTAGTTCCATGGGCCTTGGTTGCATGGGCCTTTCATGGGCCTCTTGGAACATGGCCCGTGGCCATTTCCAACGAGGTCCCGTGATTCGCTCATCGCCTCCATGCCTTCCATACCGGAAATGTCCAACATTATCCGACGCGATCAATCCCAAGACTCCAAGCCTTGTCTCGATCTGTGAAGTCCTATTCACTTACGGGCACATGACCCAAAACCCAGTTTTGGTCATGTCCCGAGACAACTCCCTTTTGGCCATTCTCCATAAATGTGTCAATGAGTTTCATCCTCCGGTGTGACCCTTAGGTTTATGCATGTCAATAGATCAACGTAAAATCCCATTTTACTTGATCCTATTTAAGTGGCAACTAACGAGACTTTAGTATTGCCTGACACTACATAACGAATCGACCCTGTCGATTCTAACCTTTCCGTCGTCCCTGTCATTATCCTTTTATCTCTGATATCCTGATTGAGATAAGGCATAGAGCCGTCATCCTTATTATTCCCAATCACCGTTCCTTGATATGTGAGATGACTGAAGATATGATACCCAGTATCATGTGCATGGCCATGCTATTCTTCCAGTCACTCTCGATCAAGTGGCCGAGAACCGATATCTTTCTCATACCTTAGTATGAGGGATAAATCCCTTAGCCGTCTTTCGTGTCACTCATGTAGCCCGTCCCCAAGCCAATCCTGGCCGTTATGGAAGCCCTGTTACGGACAACGTTAGGCTCAGGTCAAACTCAGTTGTTGACTACATAGCGATCACAAAGACTCCTTGGTCTAAGGATACATGACAAGCTACAACACTGAATATGTTCATGACTTAATCTATGGCACATATTCAGGGCGGGTCGTCCAATATCATGTCCCACATGATATCTATGATCAGACTCCGGAATCCCATTCCAATGACTAACAGAACGTAAGCCATAAAGAGCCATCTTTCATACTAGTCGCTTCTAGTGAAGCTTTGTTGACTAGGGACCCATCGAGTGTGATCTATCTCGATCTATGGTTCTATTCGCATGGTGGGCATAGATCAGAGCACACATCGATATATTACTCCAACACATAAGTAATATAAAGCCGCTTTAATTTTATTGCTAACGATGATATATACATTTGGACATTTAGGATTGAACTACGGGCACTAAGACTAACAATCTCCCACTTGCCCTAGTTCCAATCTAAACTCCAATATGTCCCCATCGACTTTACATGTCTAACATGTTCAGGCAGTGACACTGCCTTAGTCAAAGGGTTGGCTATGTTATCATCTGTTGCAATATCGGTTATCTTCACTTCACCTCAGTTCAGTATTTATCTGATGAGGTGGATACGCCGCAGTACATGTTTGGATTTGTTATGCGATCTAGGCTTTTAGCTTGCGCAATGGCCCTTGTGTTGTCGCAAAATGGATTCACCGGACTGGATGGGTTTTTAATTACACCCAGCCCTGCCATGAATTTCCAAATCCACATAGCCTCCTTAGCTGCCTCTGCAGCATCCATGTACTTGGCCTCTGTCGTAGATTCGGCAATGGTATCTTGCTTTACGCTTTCCCAGCTAAAGCTCTGCCATTCAGCGTAAACACATATCCTGATTGACTTCTAAAGTCATCTGGATTTGTCTTGGAAAACTAGCGTCTACTCATCCTTCGACGACTAGTTCAGCATCATCTTTCCCCCGGGTTAGAATGATGTCTACTGGTACAACATAAGGCTTACGAGACGTCTGGTCTCATACATGTCATGGCATATATGATCGATCCTGCCCCCAGGCGCATAGGATTCTCATCATCCTTTTCAGCTCATCAGGTGTCTTAGGACACTGAGTCTTGATGAGATGAATGCCATGACTAGTGGGTAAGAGTCCTTTCTTTGAATCGAGCATTAAGAACCTACTCAATGCCTTGTTCACATAGGTTCCCTGACTTAAATCCAAGACCCTCTTGGTGCGATCTCTACATATCTTAATCCTTAAGATATGAGAAGCATCGCCTAAGTCCTTTATTGAAAAACACTTCCTCAACCAAGCTTTAGTCTCGTGCAAGGTTGGGATGTCGTTTTCAATGAGAACCAGAAAGGTAATATTGCTCCCACTAGCCTTCTTATAAACGCAAGATTCATCCTCGTTCTTGATTAAGCCAAATCCAATTACAGCTTCATCAAAACGAAGGATCCAACTCCGAGAAGTTCGTTTCAATCCATAAATGGATTTCAACAACTTATAAATCTTTCCTTTATTCTTCGGATCGTCAAAACCTTTGGGCCGAGACATACAAACGTACTCAGTCAAATTTCCATTTAGGAAAGCGGTTTTGACATCCACTTGCCATATCTCGTAATTATGATACGCAGTTATGTCAAGAAGAATTTGGATCGATTTTGACCATAGCCACTAAGGAGAAGGTTTCCTCATAGTCAATCCATTGGATCTGCCTATAACCTTTCGCCACCAGTTGAGCTTTGTAGGTCAGAGGGTTGCCGTCCATGTCCATCTTCACCTTGAAGGTCCATTTGCATCCTATGGTCCTCACACCATTGATGGGATCAACCGGTTCCCAGACTCGGTTGTCCGACATGGATTGCATTTCCTCCCTCATGGCTCCCAGCCATAACTCGGAGTTGGGCCCATCCACGACTTCCTGAAAGGTGGCTGGATCATCGTGATCCACCATGACTTCATTGTCACCTCCGGATACCATATCTTGGAGGTGGAAGATTGATCCTTTCAAATTGCCTTGGACCTTCCGGAATTGTAACAGGAATTGGTTCTTACTCTACGACAATCTCTGGCTCCTTTCTACTGGGTTGCCAATTGGTTTAGACAGATCTGTACCATCCTGAATTTCTTCGAGATGCACAGTCCTCCCAATGACGTCTTTGGAAACAAAACTTCTTTTCCATAAAGACCCCACCCCAAGCGACGAACACCATGTTCTCACTGGGATTGTAGAAATAGTATCCCCTTGTTGCTTTGGGATACCACACGAAGGTGCATATCTCAGATCTTGGTTCGAGCTTAGTCGAAACCAAATGTTTCACATAAGCCTCGCAACCACAAATCTTTAGGAAGGACAAAGCGGGCATCATCCCGTACCATTTTTAAAATGGTGTCCCTTCCACACCATTCGTCGAAGCCCGATTCACTATGAATGCGGTCGTCTCTAGAGCAAAACCCCTAAAAGAGATTGGGAGATCAGTCCAACTAATCATGGAACAGACCATTGTCTAACAATGTCCGATTTCTCCGTTTGGCTACACCTTTCAACTACAGTGACCTAGGAGGAGTCCATTCCAAAAGGATCCCATTCTCTTTTAGATGATCTAATAACTCTGTGGTCAAGTATTTTCCACCTCGATCCAATCGAAGTGCCTTAATACCTTTGTCGAGCTGGTTTTCTACTATAGTCTTAAACTCTTTGAATTTATCAAAAGCTTCAGACTTATGTCTCACCGAATAGACATAACCATATTTACTGTAATCATCAGTAAATGTGATAAAGTAGCTAAAACCCCTCCTGGCAAGTGAACTTATTGGTCTACACACATTCGAGTGTATCAGCCCCAATAATTCACCCGCCCTTTCATCGCGATCGATAAAGGGCACTTTAGTCATTTTGCCCATCAAACAAACCTTGCACCTATCGATCGAATGGAATTCGAATGAACCTGAAAGCCCGCACTTCTGAAGTGCTGATAGGCGCTTCTTGTTTATGCGACCCAAATGACAGTACCATAACAGAGTTAGGTTTAAATCGTTGGATTTAGACCTCTTGGTATTAACAGAATATATAGAACTTGAGGCATTGTTACCCATATCTAATATGTACAATCCTCCAACCATGTCAGTACTGGTATAAAACATATCATTGCATAGAACATTGAAAACTCCATTTCCAATATTAACATTATATCCTTCCTTGTCAAACACGGATACAGATATAATATTCCTACTAAAAGTAGGTATGCAATATACATTATACAATACTAAGACAAGGCCTCTTGGCAAAGCAAGACTCATGGATCCTACAGCAGTTGCCACAACTCTGAGGTCCATTTCGTGCTTTCCAAATCTCTCCTACTTTCAACCACCATATATTAGTGCATGTGTGAGATTCAGTCATGGTATCTAATACCCATGAATCTTTGGAAGTAGAGAGATGTAGCTCTATAGAGTTAATACCGAATGAAGGCACGATCCCACCGCCCTTCCTTAGATCATCCAGGTTTCCTGATGAAGGCGCAGTCCTACTGCCCTTCTTCAGATCATCCAGGCTATTTGATGAAGGCGCAGTCCCACTGCACTTCTTCAGATCAGCCGTGAACTTCCTGTAATCCCGGTTCCAATGACCAGGCTGTTGGCAGTAGAAGCAGACATTCTCAGGTGTCTCATCTTTCCTGCCAAGTGCGCATGGGCCCAGCCCTTGCCACTTCCAATTCCCTTGTTGACCATCAGAATATCCTTGGATCCCAGATCCCTGAGATATTCTTCTCAGCAGCTGATGACACTTCATGTAACTCTGATATGGTCTTAGAGACAGCCTTGTCAAGGACATATTCTTTGCGTTCAGACTTGAGGACTATCCTCAAAATTCTGTACCAGTCCAAATAGTTTGTCCCATTTAGCTTGACCCTGTCAAGAATGGTTTTTAATGACAAACTATTAATGTTCGCTGAATTTGCCATTTGATCTACAACAGATAAAATTCAATCAGTAAACTGAATAAATTTTATGAAGATCAAGCTTAAACACCAACAATCGATTCTAAACCTTTAGAATCTGAAACCAAGATCCTTGATTCACTCGATTAAGCTGAACTAATGCTCACCACTTAATCGAGCTATGTAGGTAGGACTCCATCCAATCACATCCACAGTGACTCTTGGCTAGGGTATGTACTTATGTACACGACTTACCCTATCTGTTACCCTAGCTCAACCTCAGGCCGAGAATCGTAGTCGGGTCCACCAATTTTCAACTATGGCTCGTCACTATGTAGGTGCTCCGCTAATGCGCACGACACCCACATATGTCGTCCAAACCTACTACCCCGCTTCCCCATGGATGCTCCGCTAATGCGCACGACAACCATAGGACGGGGAGGTAGTAAGGTGTTGATGATTGGGAGGTATCGGACATGACCCGCTTTTACTTGTCCAGTTGTGTTCAAAACTTTGGCACATCCTAGATGCGATGAGCACATCAACTACATTCCAAATGCAATGATGCCTCAAATTACATCCAATGTAATTCTTCCTTTGAACCCGTCAACTACATCCAATGCAATGACGGTTCTAAGGGTTCACACACAAGGATTAAAAGTCCAATTTTATCTTTGCATGTGAGGTGATATGCTCGGTAAATAAAGTTAAGCATGCAATTCTAAAACACATAGAATTAATCATGCATAAACTAAACCAAGCATAAAGCGATAAATGTGCACATAATAGCCCCCTAAACTAACTCCCACTAGCTTCTTGAGCTCCACCGACTCCAAGCCGATGCCAACACCCGAAAAGCCACCAAATGACCTTTTCGCCCTTTCTTCGTCTTGAGTAAAATATTACAATTTAATACACGACTCGCAGGTCGGGAATAAATAAATATTAAAAACAAGTGGTTCGACGACCACACCTTGAAAGAATAATTACACGTTAACTCTAACGGCTCGCAGGCCGTGAAAAGCGATAAATAATTAAATTGAGCTCGGGGCTATTATGTACACCATGCCAACATCACATCACACATCGTGTTATCAAACAAGCATGTTATCAAACATCATGTGATTTTGCGGTTTTAATTAATAGCCAAGTTTCGAAATTTTTTGATGCTCGGTTTATCGAAACCGTTCAAAAATGAAACTTTTGAACATTTGATCTTCGAGTTCATCATGACGGTTCCAAACTCGTCATAACTAACAAAACGGTTTAGCCTTGGCATATCAACCATCCAATGGTCATGCTTGGCCTAGCTCCGTCCAACGGAGCCCCGTTCGGTCCCGGTTTCGGCTCCCCGAGAGTCCAGCTCCCGAGACCCGAAAAATCAATTTTTTTTCAAAATTTCCAGATTTGAAATAATTTTCAAAAATTCATTTTACATGCATTAAATCCATAAACAATAATTTAAAACATGTTATCAAACAATTTAGCAAAACAACATGCCAAAAACGAAACTTTCAAGCAAAACCGAAACTTTGAACACCGTCTTGTGAATCCCGAAGGTAGCACGGCTCTGATACCACTGTTGGGTCTCGAGGTAGGGTTGGAGATGAACCAACTCGCAGCGGAAAATCAATGAAAACCAAGAGACAATTAAAACCATGAAACAACTAACAAAGAATGGATTAACAAGAGAAAAATTCAGCACTAGTTCTTACCAAAACAAGAACACCGGTTACGAATGATTGGCTTGAGTCTCCAAGACGCCTACGTATCCACATGGGAATCAAAGCCACGTAGTTCTTCTCTTTGAGGACTCAAGAACACAAACATGGAGGTGGAAACTAGCCAAACCCGAAATGGCCATGGAAGAGGGAGAGAAAATGTGTTTCCTATTCTTGTCTTGTGTTTGTTATGTTGAAAAAAGATGACTTAAACATAACAAAACCCATACTTGTCCAACTAAAGGCATGGGACAAGTATGGTGTCAAGTAAGGTGTAAATAGGACAAAGTATGGCAAGACAAGATTGGGTTAGGTGGTGAATCACCAACACCTTAATCCTTGTCTTGCTTACTTAGTACTAATTAATCAAGACTTGATTAATTAGTTCCATGGGCCTTGGTTGCATGGGCCTTTCATGGGCCTCTTGGAACATGGCCCGTGGCCATTTCCAACGAGGTCCCGTGATTCGCTCATCGCCTCCATGCCTTCCATACCGGAAATGTCCAACATTATCCGACGCGATCAATCCCAAGACTCCAAGCCTTGTCTCGATCTGTGAAGTCCTATTCACTTACGGGCACATGACCCAAAACCCAGTTTTGGTCATGTCCCGAGACAACTCCCTTTTGGCCATTCTCCATAAATGTGTCAATGAGTTTCATCCTCCGGTGTGACCCTTAGGTTTATGCATGTCAATAGATCAACGTAAAATCCCATTTTACTTGATCCTATTTAAGTGGCAACTAACGAGACTTTAGTATTGCCTGACACTACATAACGAATCGACCCTGTCGATTCTAACCTTTCCGTCGTCCCTGTCATTATCCTTTTATCTCTGATATCCTGATTGAGATAAGGCATAGAGCCGTCATCCTTATTATTCTCAATCACCGTTCCTTGATATGTGAGATGACTGAAGATATGATACCCAGTATCATGTGCATGGCCATGCTATTCTTCCAGTCACTCTCGATCAAGTGGCCGAGAACCGATATCTTTCTCATACCTTAGTATGAGGGATAAATCCCTTAGCCGTCTTTCGTGTCACTCATGTAGCCCGTCCCCAAGCCAATCCTGGCCGTTATGGAAGCCCTGTTACGGACAACGTTAGGCTCAGGTCAAACTCAGTTGTTGACTACATAGCGATCACAAAGACTCCTTGGTCTAAGGATACATGACAAGCTACAACACTGAATATGTTCATGACTTAATCTATGGCACATATTCAGGGCGGGTCGTCCAATATCATGTCCCACATGATATCTATGATCAGACTCCGGAATCCCATTCCAATGACTAACAGAACGTAAGCCATAAAGAGCCATCTTTCATACTAGTCGCTTCTAGTGAAGCTTTGTTGACTAGGGACCCATCGAGTGTGATCTATCTCGATCTATGGTTCTATTCGCATGGTGGGCATAGATCAGAGCACACATCGATATATTACTCCAACACATAAGTAATATAAAGCCGCTTTAATTTTATTGGTAACGATGATATATACATTTGGACATTTAGGATTGAACTACGGGCACTAAGACTAACAGATACTGGGTATCATATCTTCAGTCATCTCACATATCAAGGAACGGTGATTGAGAATAATAAGGATGACGGCTCTATGCCTTATCTCAATCAGGATATCGGAGATAAAAGGATAATGACAGGGACGACGGAAAGGTTAGAATCGACAGGGTCGATTCGCTATGCAGTGTCAGGCAATACTAAAGTCTCGTTAGTTGCCACTTAAATAGGATCAAGTAAAATGGGATTTTACGTTGATCTATTGACATGCATAACCTAAGGGTCACACCGGAGGATGAAACTCATTGACACATTTATGGAGAATGGCCAAAAGGGAGTTGTCTCGGGACATGACCAAAACTGGGTTTTGGGTCATGTGCCCGTAAGTGAATAGGACTTTACGGATCGAGACAAGGCTTGGAGTCTTGGGATTGATCGCGTCGGATAATGTTGGACATTTCCGGTATGGAAGGCTTGGAGGCGATGAGCGAATCACGGGACCTCGTTGGAAATGGCCACGGGCCATGTTCCAAGAGGCCCATGAAAGGCCCATGCAACCAAGGCCCATGGAACTAATTAATCAAGTCTTGATTAATTAGTACTAAGTAAGCAAGACAAGGATTAAGGTGTTGGTGATTCACCACCTAACCCAATCTTGTCTTGCCATACTTTGTCCTATTTACACCTTACTTGACACCATACTTGTCCCATGCCTTTAGTTGGACAAGTATGGGTTTTGTTATGTTTAAGTCATCTTTTTTCAACATAACAAACACAAGACAAGAATAGGAAACACATTTTCTCTCCCTCTTCCATGGCCATTTCGGGTTTGGCTAGTTTCCTCCTCCATTTTTGTGTTCTTGAGTCATCAAAGAGAAGAACTACGTGGCTTTGATTCCCATGTGGATACGTAGGCGTCTTGGAGACTCAAGCCAATCATTCGTTAACCGGTGTTCTTGTTTTGGTAAGAACTAGTGCTGAATTTTTCTCTTGTTAATCCATTCTTTGTTAGTTGTTTCATGGTTCTAATTGTCTCTTGGTTTTCATTTATTTTCCGCTGCGTGTTGGTTCATCTCCAACCCTACCTCGAGACCCAACAGTGGTATCAGAGCCGTGCTACCTTCGGGATTCACAAGACGGTGTTCAAAGTTTCGGTTTTGCTTGAAAGTTTCGTTTTTGGCATGTTATTTTGCTAAATTGTTTGATAACATGTTTTAAATTATTGTTTATGGATTTAATACATGTAAAATGATTTTTTGAAAATTATTTCAAATCTGGAAATTTTGAAAAAAATTTGATTTTTCGGGTCTCGGGAGCGGGACTCTCGGGGAGCCGAAACCGGGACCGAACGGGGCTCTGTTGGACGGAGCTAGGCCAAGCATGACCATTGGATGGTTGATATGCCAAGGCTAAACCGTTTTGTTAGTTATGACGAGTTTGGAACCGTCATGACGAACTCGAAGATCAAATGTTCAAAAGTTTCATTTTTGAACGGTTTCGATAAACCGAGCATCAAAAAATTTCGAAACTTGGCTATTAATTAAAACCGGAAAATCACATGATGTTTGATAACATGCTTGTTTGATAACACGATGTGTGATGTGATGTTGGCATGGTGTACATAATAGCCCCGAGCTCGATTTAATTATTTATCGCTTTTCACGGCCTGCGAGCCGTTAGAGTTAGCGTGTAATTATTCTTTCAAGGTGTGGTCGTCGAACCACTTGTTTGTAATATTTATTTATTCCCGACCTGCGAGTCGTGTATTAAATTGTAATATTTTACTCAAGACGAAGAAAGGGCGAAAAGGTCATTTGGTGGCTTTTCGGGTGTTGGCATCGGCTTGGAGTCGGTGGAGTTCAAGAAGCTAGTGGGAGTTAGTTTAGGGGGCTATTATGTGCACATTTATCGCTTTATGCTTGGTTTAGTTTATGCATGATTAATTCTATGTGTTTTAGAATTGCATGCTTAACTTTATTTACCGAGCATATCACCTCACATGCAAAGATAAAATTGGAATTTTAATCCTTGTGTGTGAACCCTTAGAACCGTCATTGCATTGGATGTAGTTGACGGGTTCAAAGGAAGAATTACATTGGATGTAATTTGAGGCATCATTGCATTTGGAATGTAGTTGATGTGCTCATCGCATCTAGGATGTGCCAAAGTTTTGAACACAATTGGACAAGTAAAAGCGGGTCATGTCCGATACCTCCCAATCATCAACACCTTACTACCTCCCCGTCCTATGTTTGTCGTGCGCATTAGCGGAGCATCCATGGGGAAGCGGGGTAGTAGGTTTGGACGACATATGTGGGTGTCGTGCGCATTAGCGGAGCACCTACATAGTGACGAGCCATAGTTGAAAATTGGTGGACCCGACTACGATTCTCGGCCTGAGGTTGAGCTAGGGTAACAGATAGGGTAAGTCGTGTACATAAGTACATACCCTAGCCAAGAGTCACATTGGATGTGATTGGATGGAGTCCTACCTACATAGCTCGATTAAGTGGTGAGCATTAGTTCAGCTTAATCGAGTGAATCAAGGATCTTGGTTTCAGATTCTAAAGGTTTAGAATTGATTGTTGGTGTTTAAGCTTGATCTTCATAAAATTTATTCAGTTTATTGATTGAATTTTATCTGTTGTAGATCAACTGGCAAATTCAGCGAACATTTATAGTTTGTCATTAAAAACCATTCTTGACAGGGTCAAGCTAAATGGGACAAACTATTTGGACTGGTACAGAATTTTGAGGATAGTCCTCAAGTCTGAACGCAAAGAATATGTCCTTGACAAGGCTGTCTCTAAGACCATATCAGAGTTACATGAAGTGTCATCAGCTGCTGAGAAGAATATCTCAGGGATCTGGGATCCAAGGATATTCTGATGGTCAACAAGGGAATTGGAAGTGGCAAGGGCTGGGCCCATGCGCACTTGGTAGGAAAGATGAGACACCTGAGAATGTCTGCTTCTACTGCCAACAGCCTAGTCATTGGAACCGGGATTACAAGAAGTTCACGGCTGATCTGAAGAAGGGCAGTGGGACTGCGCCTTCATCAAATAGCCTGGATGATCTGAAGAAGGGCAGTAGGACTGCGCCTTCATCAGGAAACCTGGATGATCTAAGGAAGGGCGGTGGGATCGTGCCTTCATTCGGTATTAACTCTATAGAGCTACATCTCTCTACTTCCAAAGATTCATGGGTATTAGATACCATGACTGAATCTCACACATGCACTAATATATGGTGGCTGAAAGTAGGAGAGATTTGGAAAGCACGAAATGGACCTCAGAGTTGTGGCAACTGCTGTAGGATCCATGAGTCTTGCTTTGCCAAGAGGCCTTGTCTTAGTATTGTATAATGTATATTGCATACCTACTTTTAGTAGGAATATTATATCTGTATCCGTGTTTGACAAGGAAGGATATAATGTTAATATTGGAAATGGAGTTTTCAATGTTCTATGCAATGATATGTTTGATACCAGTACTGACATGGTTGGAGGATTGTACATATTAGATATGGGTAACAATGCCTCAAGTTCTATATATTCCGTTAATACCAAGAGGTCTAAATCCAACGATTTAAACCTAACTCTGTTATAGCACTGTCATTTGGGCCGCATAAACAAGAAGCACCTATCAGCACTTCAGAAGTGCGGACTTTCAGGTTCATTCGAATTCCATTCGATCGATAGGTGCAAGGTTTGTTTGATGGGAAAAATGACTAAAGTGCCCTTTTATCGATCGCGATGAAAGGGCGGGTGAATTATTGGGGCTGATACACTCGAATGTGTGTAGACCAATAAGTTCACTTGCCAGGAGGGGTTTTAGCTACTTTATCACATTTATTGATGATTACAGTAAATATGGTTATGTCTATTCGGTGAGACATAAGTCTGAAGCTTTTGATAAATTCAAAGAGTTTAAGACTAAAGTAGAAAACCAGCTCGACAAAGGTATTAAGGCACTTCGATTGGATCGAGGTGGAAAATACTTGACCACAGAGTTATTAGATCATCTAAAAGAGAATGGGATCCTTTTAGAATGGACTCCTCCTGGGACACTGTAGTTGAAAGGTGTAGCCAAACGGAGAAATCGGACATTGTTAGACAATGGTCCGTTCCATGATTAGTTAGACTGATCTCCCAATCTCTTTCAGGGTTTATGCTCTAGAGACGACCGCATTCATAGTGAATCGGGCTTCGACAAGGGTGTGGAAGGAACACCATTTTAAAAAATGGTACGGGATGATGCCTGCTTTGTCCTTCCTAAAGATTTGTGGTTGCGAGGCTTATGTGAAACATTTGGTTTCGACTAAGCTCGAACCAAGATCTGAGATATGCACCTTCGTGTGGTATCCCAAAGCAACAAGGGGATACTATTTCTACAATCCCAGTGAGAACATGGTGTTCGTCGCTTGGGGTGGGGTCTTTATGGAAAAGAAGTTTTGTTTCCAAAGACGTCATTGGGAGGACTGTGCATCTCGAAGAAATTCAGGATGGTACAGATCTGTCTAAACCAATTGGCAACCCAGTAGAAAGGAGCCAGAGATTGTCGTAGAGTAAGAACCAATTCCTGTTACAATTCCGGAAGGTCCAAGGCGATTTGAAAGGATCAATCTTCCACCTCCAAGATATGGTATCCGGAGGTGACAATGAAGTCATGGTGGATCACGATGATCCAGCCACCTTTCAGGAAGTCGTGGATGGCCCCAACTCCGAGTTATGGCTGGGAGCCATGAGGGAGGAAATGCAATCCATGTCGGACAACCGAGTCTGGGAACCGGTTGATCCCATCAATGGTGTGAGGAACATAGGATGCAAATGGATCTTCCAGGTGAAGATGGACATGGACGGCAACCCTCTGACCTACAAAGCTCAACTGGTGGCGAAAGGTTATAGGCAGATCCAATGGATTGACTATGAGGAAACCTTCTCCTTAGTGGCTATGGTCAAAATCGATCCAAGTTCTTCTTGACATAACTGCGTATCATAATTACGAGATATGGCAAGTGGATGTCAAAACCGCTTTCCTAAATGGAAATTTGACTGAGTACGTTTGTATGTCTCGGCCCAAAGGTTTTGACGATCCGAAGAATAAAGGAAAGATTTATAAGTTGTTGAAATCCATTTATGGATTGAAACGAACTTCTCGGAGTTGGATCCTTCGTTTTGATGAAGCTGTAATTGGATTTGGCTTAATCAAGAACGAGGATGAATCTTGCGTTTATAAGAAGGCTAGTGGGAGCAATATTACCTTTCTGGTTCTCATTGAAAACGACATCCCAACCTTGCACGAGACTAAAGCTTGGTTGAGGAAGTGTTTTTCAATAAAGGACTTAGGCGATGCTTCTCATATCTTAAGGATTAAGATATGTAGAGATCGCACCAAGAGGGTCTTGGATTTAAGTCAGGGAACCTATGTGAACAAGGCATTGAGTAGGTTCTTAATGCTCGATTCAAAGAAAGGACTCTTACCCACTAGTCATGGCATTCATCTCAGCAAGACTCAGTGTCCTAAGACACCTGATGAGCTGAAAAGGATGATGAGAATCCTATGCGCCTGGGGGCAGGATCGATCATATATGCCATGACATG
Source organism: Erodium maritimum (assembly GCA_963921825.1). NCBI lineage: Eukaryota > Viridiplantae > Streptophyta > Magnoliopsida > Geraniales > Geraniaceae > Erodium > Erodium maritimum. The sequence goes on along the minus strand of OY997588.1, from coordinate 81,436,337 downwards.
TATGAGACCAGACGTCTCGTAAGCCTTATGTTGTACCAGTAGACATCATTCTAACCCGGGGGAAAGATGATGTTGAACTAGTCGTCGAAGGATGAGTAGACGCTAGTTTTCCAAGACAAATCCAGATGACTTTAGAAGTCAATCAGGATATGTGTTTACGCTGAATGGCAGAGCTTTAGCTGGGAAAGCGTAAAGCAAGATACCATTGCCGAATCTACGACAGAGGCCAAGTCCATGGATGCTGCAGAGGCAGCTAAGGAGGCTATGTGGGTTTGGAAATTCATGGCAGGGCTGGATGTAATTAAAAACCCATCCAGTCCGGTGAATCCATTTTGCGACAACACAAGGGCCATTGCGCAAGCTAAAAGCCTAGATCGCATAACAAATCCAAACATGTACTGCGGCGTATCCACCTCATCAGATAAATACTGAACTGAGGTGAAGTGAAGATAACCGATATTGCAATAGATGATAACATAGCCAACCCTTTGACTAAGGCAGTGTCACTGCCTGAACATGTTAGACATGTAAAGTCGATGGGGACATATTGGAGTTTAGATTGGAACTAGGGCAAGTGGGAGATTGTTAGTCTTAGTGCCCGTAGTTCAATCCTAAATGTCCAAATGTATATATCATCGTTAGCAATAAAATTAAAGCGGCTTTATATTACTTATGTGTTGGAGTAATATATCGATGTGTGCTCTGATCTATGCCCACCATGCGAATAGAACCATAGATCGAGATAGATCACACTCGATGGGTCCCTAGTCAACAAAGCTTCACTAGAAGCGACTAGTATGAAAGATGGCTCTTTATGGCTTACGTTCTGTTAGTCATTGGAATGAGATTCCGGAGTCTGATCATAGATATCATGTGGGACATGATATTGGACGACCCGCCCTGAATATGTGCCATAGATTAAGTCATGAACATATTCAGTGTTGTAGCTTGTCATGTATCCTTAGACCAAGGAGTCTTTGTGATCGCTATGTAGTCAACAACTGAGTTTGACCTGAGCCTAACGTTTTCCGTAACAGGGCTTCCATAACGGCCAGGATTGGCTTGGGGACGGGCTACATGAGTGACACGAAAGGCGGCTAAGGGATTTATCCCTCATACTGAGGTATGGGAAAGATATCGGTTCTCGGCCGCTTGATCGAGAGTGACTGAAAGAATAGCATGGCCATGCACATGATACTGGGTATCATATCTTCAGTCATCTCACATATCAAGGAACGGTGATTGAGAATAATAAGGATGACGGCTCTATGCCTTATCTCAATCAGGATATCGGAGATAAAAGGATAATGACAGGGACGACGGAAAGGTTAGAATCGACAGGGTCGATTCGCTATGCAGTGTCAGGCAATACTAAAGTCTCGTTAGTTGCCACTTAAATAGGATCAAGTAAAATGGGATTTTACGTTGATCTATTGACATGCATAACCTAAGGGTCACACCGGAGGATGAAACTCATTGACACATTTATGGAGAATGGCCAAAAGGGAGTTGTCTCGGGACATGACCAAAACTGGGTTTTGGGTCATGTGCCCGTAAGTGAATAGGACTTTACGGATCGAGACAAGGCTTGGAGTCTTGGGATTGATCGCGTCGGATAATGTTGGACATTTCCGGTATGGAAGGCTTGGAGGCGATGAGCGAATCACGGGACCTCGTTGGAAATGGCCACGGGCCATGTTCCAAGAGGCCCATGAAAGGCCCATGCAACCAAGGCCCATGGAACTAATTAATCAAGTCTTGATTAATTAGTACTAAGTAAGCAAGACAAGGATTAAGGTGTTGGTGATTCACCACCTAACCCAATCTTGTCTTGCCATACTTTGTCCTATTTACACCTTACTTGACACCATACTTGTCCCATGCCTTTAGTTGGACAAGTATGGGTTTTGTTATGTTTAAGTCATCTTTTTTCAACATAACAAACACAAGACAAGAATAGGAAACACATTTTCTCTCCCTCTTCCATGGCCATTTCGGGTTTGGCTAGTTTCCTCCTCCATTTTTGTGTTCTTGAGTCATCAAAGAGAAGAACTACGTGGCTTTGATTCCCATGTGGATACGTAGGCGTCTTGGAGACTCAAGCCAATCATTCGTTAACCGGTGTTCTTGTTTTGGTAAGAACTAGTGCTGAATTTTTCTCTTGTTAATCCATTCTTTGTTAGTTGTTTCATGGTTCTAATTGTCTCTTGGTTTTCATTTATTTTCCGCTGCGAGTTGGTTCATCTCCAACCCTACCTCGAGACCCAACAGTTCGGTTCATTGAAATTGGGGCGTGACAACACTGACAAAAAACGAAGCCGTCTAGTCTCGAAACCAATCAGAGACCCAAAACAAACGCCACACACCCCCAACCCTAACCTAACTCAAAAAATCCAAGCTATTGTCTCCCCCAAAGAGAGGGATTCAGCTGGTTGGTGGCCAACACCACGATCAATCAAATCCAGCGATGTCGAATCCATAGCCGGACCAGCAAGACCCCTAAAAAGTGAACCAAGCATTCTCCGGAGATCCGAAAATCAAAAAACAATTTCCTGGCCAAGACCATGAGAACGAAGATGCCCTATACCCAAAAGGGCTAAGGACCAGTAAAGCAATCACATTTCTAGGGAGTCGAGGAAAATGATGAAACAGGGAGGAGAAGGGGATAGGAACTCGCCAAAACTGTAGACCATACTCGAAATTCAGCTCCAACCGGGGTCATTACCGACCCAAACAAGCCATCACCTACGACAGAACACCAAAAAAGGGAAGGAACTATGAACCACGAGCGGAGATTCAGAACATCTAAAGCTGTGAAACCTGAGGAGGCGAGAACCGGAAAAGGGATTGGTAGAACTGGTGGAGGAACAACACGCCTTCAACGGAGGCCCGAACGCGGAGCTCGGGCAAATCAGCGGCCATCAACAAGGTTGAAAAGAGTCCCACACCTTCTTTGGCCCGAGACGCCTACGGGCTGAAATTGAACGCTCGATGAGCTAGGGTTACCGTAGATCCAGTGGCGGCGACCAATAATAGGGCTACCCTGTAGTCATCGACTCCATGAGGAAGAAGAAAAGCTTCCTACAGATAGAAAAAACCCTAAATCGATAGGAGACAACAGAGGAAGAAATGTGAAAGGGGAAAAACAAGAGAAAAAAAGGGAAACCGGGGAGAAGGAAAGGGGAAAAGGAAGTGGGGAGGGACAAAGGGGAAGGCGAAGGCGAAGGAGCGGCCGTCAACCAGCCAGCCACAAGGGCGGGGTGGTCGACGACGACGAAGGAAGCTCAGATCTAAGTTTTGATAGAGAGAAGCGAAACGTTTTTAGGAGTTAGACATCGAAAATGTGATTTCCCCTTTGTCACACCATCTGGTCTCGATTCTGATTCCGATTCCGATTCCGATTCCTATCTATAGAAATCAACATCATGAAGAGGAGTACGTTATAAAAGCTCTTATAATGCTCCTTAGAGACTATGGTTTTCACGTAGGAAGTTTTGTAGTGGTCTAGGTATTGCGTCATCACACATTTATTTTAGAATATAATTAATCGGGGAAATTAAATTCGAGAATAGAGTTCAACCAACACGCTAGACACTTTGAGTACCTAGGAGGGTGGCAGGTATACAATCTAGATGCTACTAACACGTATTTCTCATGCTGTATGGTATAATAGCGGGTTATATTTTGTTTGAAACGGAAAAGAAGTAATATATTACGATATCATAACATGCTTACAGAAAGGGACATAACATTTCTGGATGCCAGGTTTATGTCCCAACCGGTCGTAGCCCGTCAGGTACTCATGGTTTCATACGTGAAGTCTGCTTTGTCTCGCAGATCCAAACTAAAGATTTCTTCGATCCAACGTTTCAAACAAATAATAAACCACAAACCTATACCTAACTAGCCAAAATCTTATTCGACCTAACCAAAGGAAAACAAGTAATAACTTAGCCTTTAGTGCGGATTCCCCGAGACCTCCCGGCTGTAGTTGTCCCGTGTCTGTGAGTATAGGCCCCCGACGGTCCACCCCACCCCGCATTTGGAGATCATTCACCCCTCGTGGGGCTATGGCTGTTAGTCTTAGTGCCCGTAGTTCAATCCTAAATGTCCAAATGTATATATCATCGTTAGCAATAAAATTAAAGCGGCTTTATATTACTTATGTGTTGGAGTAATATATCGATGTGTGCTCTGATCTATGCCCACCATGCGAATAGAACCATAGATCGAGATAGATCACACTCGATGGGTCCCTAGTCAACAAAGCTTCACTAGAAGCGACTAGTATGAAAGATGGCTCTTTATGGCTTACGTTCTGTTAGTCATTGGAATGGGATTCCGGAGTCTGATCATAGATATCATGTGGGACATGATATTGGACGACCCGCCCTGAATATGTGCCATAGATTAAGTCATGAACATATTCAGTGTTGTAGCTTGTCATGTATCCTTAGACCAAGGAGTCTTTGTGATCGCTATGTAGTCAACAACTGAGTTTGACCTGAGCCTAACGTTGTCCGTAACAGGGCTTCTATAACGGCCAGGATTGGCTTGGGGACGGGCTACATGAGTGACACGAAAGACGGCTAAGGGATTTATCCCTCATACTAAGGTATGGGAAAGATATCGGTTCTCGGCCACTTGATCGAGAGTGACTGGAAGAATAGCATGGCCATGCACATGATACTGGGTATCATATCTTCAGTCATCTCACATATCAAGGAACGGTGATTGAGAATAATAAGGATGACGGCTCTATGCCTTATCTCAATCAGGATATCGGAGATAAAATGATAATGACAGGGACGACGGAAAGGATAGAATCGACAGGGTCGATTCGTTATGTAATGTCGGGCAATACTAAAGTCTCGTTAGTTGCCACTTAAATAGGATCAAGTAAAATGGGATTTTATGTTGATCTATTGACATGCATAAACCTAAGGGTCACACCGGAGGATGAAACTCATTGACACATTTATGGAGAATGGCCAAAAGGGAGTTGTCTCGGGACATGACCAAAACTGAGTTTTGGGTCATGTGCCCGTAAGTGAATAGGACTTTACGGATCGAGACAAGGCTTGGAGTCTTGGGATTGATCGCGTCGGATAATGTTGGACATTTCCGGTATGGAAGGCTTGGAGGCGATGAGCGAATCACGGGACCTCGTTGGAAATGGCCACGGGCCATGTTCCAAGAGGCCCATGAAAGGCCCATGCAACCAAGGCCCATGGAACTAATTAATCAAGTCTTGATTAATTAGTACTAAGTAAGCAAGAAAAGGATTAAGGTGTTGGTGATTCACCACCTAACCCAATCTTGTCTTGCCATACTTTGTCCTATTTACACCTTACTTGACACCATACTTGTCCCATGCCTTTAGTTGGACAAGTATGGGTTTTGTTATGTTTAAGTCATCTTTTTTCAACATAACAAACACAAGACAAGAATAGGAAACACATTTTCTCTCCCTCTTCCATGGCCATTTCGGGTTTGGCTAGTTTCCTCCTCCAATTTTGTGTTCTTGAGTCCTCAAAGAGAAGAACTACGTGGCTTTGATTCCCATGTGGATACGTAGGCGTCTTGGAGACTCAAGCCAATCATTCGTTACCCGGTGTTCTTGTTTTGGTAAGAACTAGTGCTGAATTTTTCTCTTGTGAATCCATTCTTTGTTAGTTGTTTCATGGTTTTAATCGTCTCTTGGTTTTCCTTGATTTTCCGCTGCGAGTTGGTTCATCTCCAACCCTACCTCGAGACCCAACAGTGGTATCAGAGCCGTGCTACCTTCGGGATTCACAAGACGGTGTTCAAAGTTTCGGTTTTGCTTGAAAGTTTCGTTTTTGGCATGTTATTTTGCTAAATTGTTTGATAACATGTTTTAAATTATTGTTTATGGATTTAATGCATGTAAAATGAATTTTTGAAAATTATTTCAAATCTGGAAATTTTGAAAAAAATTTGATTTTTCGGGTCTCGGGAGCGGGACTCTCGGGGAGCCGAAACCGGGACCGAACGGGGCTCCGTTGGACGGAGCTAGGCCAAGCATGACCATTAGATGGTTGATATGTCAAGGCTAAACCGTTTTGTTAGTTATGACGAGTTTGGAACCGTCATGATGAACTCGAAGATCAAATGTTCAAAAGTTTCATTTTTGAACGGTTTCGATAAACCGAGCATCAAAAAATTTCGAAACTTGGCTATTAATTAAAACCGGAAAATCACATGATGTTTGATAACATGCTTGTTTGATAACACGATGTGTGATGTGATGTTGGCATGGTGTACATAATAGCCCCGAGCTCGATTTAATTATTTATCGCTTTTCACGGCCTGCGAGCCGTTAGAGTTAGCGTGTAATTATTCTTTCAAGGTGTGGTCGTCGAACCACTTGTTTGTAATATTTATTTATTCCCGACCTGCGAGTCGTGTATTAAATTGTAATTTTTTACTCAAGACGAAGAAAGGGCGAAAAGGTCATTTGGTGGCTTTTCGGGTGTTGGCATCGGCTTGGAGTCGGTGGAGCTCAAGAAGCTAGTGGGAGTTAGTTTAGGGGGCTATTATGTGCACATTTATCGCTTTATGCTTGGTTTAGTTTATGCATGATTAATTCTATGTGTTTTAGAATTGCATGCTTAACTTTATTTACCGAGCATATCACCTCACATGCAAAGATAAAATTGGAATTTTAATCCTTGTGTGTGAACCCTTAGAACCGTCATTGCATTGGATGTAGTTGACGGGCTCAAAGGAAGAATTACATTGGATGTAATTTGAGGCATCATTGCATTTGGAATGTAGTTGATGTGCTCATCGCATCTAGGATGTGCCAAAGTTTTAAACACAACTGGACAAGTAAAAGCGGGTCATGTCCGATACCTCCCAATCATCAACACCTTACTACCTCCCCGTCCTATGGGTGTCGTGCGCATTAGCGGAGCATCCATGGGGAAGCGGGGTAGTAGGTTTGGACGACATATGTGGGTGTCGTGCGCATTAGCGGAGCACCTACATAGTGACGAGCCATAGTTGAAAATTGGTGGACCCGACTACGATTCTCGGCCTGAGGTTGAGCTAGGGTAACAGATAGGGTAAGTCGTGTACATAAGTACATACCCTAGCCAAGAGTCACATTGGATGTGATTGGATGGAGTCCTACCTACATAGCTCGATTAAGTGGTGAGCATTAGTTCAGCTTAATCGAGTGAATCAAGGATCTTGGTTTCAGATTCTAAAGGTTTAGAATTGATTGTTGGTGTTTAAGCTTGATCTTCATAAAATTTATTCAGTTTACTGATTGAATTTTATCTGTTGTAGATCAAATGACAAATTCAGCGAACATTAATAGTTTGTCATTAAAAACCATTCTTGACAGGGTCAAGCTAAATGGGACAAACTATTTGGACTGGTACAGAATTTTGAGGATAGTCCTCAAGTCTGAACGCAAAGAATATGTCCTTGACAAGGCTGTCTCTAAGACCATATCAGAGTTACATGAAGTGTCATCAGCTGCTGAGAAGAATATCTCAGGGATCTGGGATCCAAGGATATTCTGATGGTCAACAAGGGAATTGGAAGTGGCAAGGGCTGGGCCCATGCGCACTTGGCAGGAAAGATGAGACACCTGAGAATGTCTGCTTCTACTGCCAACAGCCTGGTCATTGGAACCGGGATTATAGGAAGTTCACGGCTGATCTGAAGAAGGGCAGTGGGACTGCGCCTTCATCAAATAGCCTGGATGATCTGAAGAAGGGCAGTAGGACTGCGCCTTCATCAGGAAACCTGGATGATCTAAGGAAGGGCGGTGGGATCGTGCCTTCATTCGGTATTAACTCTATAGAGCTACATCTCTCTACTTCCAAAGATTCATGGGTATTAGATACCATGACTGAATCTCACACATGCACTAATATATGGTGGCTGAAAGTAGGAGAGATTTGGAAAGCACGAAATGGACCTCAGAGTTGTGGCAACTGCTGTAGGATCCATGAGTCTTGCTTTGCCAAGAGGCCTTGTCTTAGTATTGTATAATGTATATTGCATACCTACTTTTAGTAGGAATATTATATCTGTATCCGTGTTTGACAAGGAAGGATATAATGTTAATATTGGAAATGGAGTTTTCAATGTTCTATGCAATGATATGTTTTATACCAGTACTGACATGGTTGGAGGATTGTACATATTAGATATGGGTAACAATGCCTCAAGTTCTATATATTCCGTAAATACCAAGAGGTCTAAATCCAACGATTTAAACCTAACTCTGTTATGGTACTGTCATTTGTGTCGCATAAACAAGAAGCGCCTATCAGCACTTCAGAAGTGCGGGCTTTCAGGTTCATTCGAATTCCATTCGATCGATAGGTGCAAGGTTTGTTTGATGGGCAAAATGACTAAAGTGCCCTTTATCGATCGCGATGAAAGGGCGGGTGAATTATTGGGGCTGATACACTCGAATGTGTGTAGACCAATAAGTTCACTTGCCAGGAGGGGTTTTAACTACTTTATCACATTTACTGATGATTACAGTAAATATGGTTATGTCTCTTCGGTGAGACATAAGTCTGAAGCTTTTGATAAATTCAAAGAGTTTAAGACTATAGTAGAAAACCAGCTCGACAAAGGTATTAAGGCACTTCGATTGGATCGAGGTGGAAAATACTTGACCACAGAGTTATTAGATCATCTAAAAGAGAATGGGATCCTTTTGGAATGGACTCCTCCTAGGTCACTGTAGTTGAAAGGTGTAGCGAAACGGAGAAATCGGACATTGTTAGACAATGGTCTGTTCCATGATTAGTTGGACTGATCTCCCAATCTCTTTTAGGGGTTTTGCTCTAGAGACGACCGCATTCATAGTGAATCGGGCTTCGACGAATGGTGTGGAAGGGACACCATTTTAAAAATGGTACGGGATGATGCCCGCTTTGTCCTTCCTAAAGATTTGTGGTTGCGAGGCTTATGTGAAACATTTGGTTTCGACTAAGCTCGAACCAAGATCTGAGATATGCACCTTCGTGTGGTATCCCAAAGCAACAAGGGGATACTATTTCTACAATCCCAGTGAGAACATGGTGTTCGTCGCTTGGGGTGGGGTCTTTATGGAAAAGAAGTTTTGTTTCCAAAGACGTCATTGGGAGGACTGTGCATCTCGAAGAAATTCAGGATGGTACAGATCTGTCTAAACCAATTGGCAACCCAGTAGAAAGGAGCCAGAGATTGTCGTAGAGTAAGAACCAATTCCTGTTACAATTCCGGAAGGTCCAAGGCGATTTGAAAGGATCAATCTTCCACCTCCAAGATATGGTATCCGGAGGTGACAATGAAGTCATGGCGGATCACGATGATCCAGCCACCTTTCAGGAAGTCGTGGATGGGCCCAACTCCGAGTTATGGCTGGGAGCCATGAGGGAGGAAATGCAATCCATGTCGGACAACCGAGTCTGGGAACCGGTTGATCCCATCAATGGTGTGAGGACCATAGGATGCAAATGGATCTTCAAGGTGAAGATGGACATGGACGGCAACCCTCTGACCTACAAAGCTCAACTGGTGGCGAAAGGTTATAGGCAGATCCAATGGATTGACTATGAGGAAACCTTCTCCTTAGTGGCTATGGTCAAAATCGATCCAAATTCTTCTTGACATAACTGCGTATCATAATTACGAGATATGGCAAGTGGATGTCAAAACCGCTTTCCTAAATGGAAATTTGACTGAGTACGTTTGTATGTCTCGGCCCAAAGGTTTTGACGATCCGAAGAATAAGGGAAAGATTTATAAGTTGTTGAAATCCATTTATGGATTGAAACGAACTTCTCGGAGTTGGATCCTTCGTTTTGATGAAGCTGTAATTGGATTTGGCTTAATCAAGAACGAGGATGAATCTTGCGTTTATAAGAAGGCTAGTGGGAGCAATATTACCTTTCTGGTTCTCATTGAAAACGACATCCCAACCTTGCACGAGACTAAAGCTTGGTTGAGGAAGTGTTTTTCAATAAAGGACTTAGGCGATGCTTCTCATATCTTAAGGATTAAGATATGTAGAGATCGCACCAAGAGGGTCTTGGATTTAAGTCAGGGAACCTATGTGAACAAAGCATTGAGTAGGTTCTTAATGCTCGATTCAAAGAAAGGACTCTTACCCACTAGTCATGGCATTCATCTCAGCAAGACTTAGTGTCCTAAGACACCTGATGAGCTGAAAAGGATGATGAGAATCCTATGCGCCTGGGGGCAGGATCGATCATATATGCCATGACATGTATGAGACCAGACGTCTCGTAAGCCTTATGTTGTACCAGTAGACATCATTCTAACCTGGGGGAAAGATGATGCTGAACTAGTCGTCGAAGGATGAGTAGACGCTAGTTTTCCAAGACAAATCCAGATGACTTTAGAAGTCAATCAGGATATGTGTTTACGCTGAATGGCAGAGCTTTAGCTGGGAAAGCGTAAAGCAAGATACCATTGCCGAATCTACGACAGAGGCCAAGTACATGGATGCTGCAGAGGCAGCTAAGGAGGCTATGTGGATTTGGAAATTCATGGCAGGGCTGGGTGTAATTAAAAACCCATCCAGTCCGGTGAATCCATTTTGCGACAACACAAGGGCCATTGCGCAAGCTAAAAGCCTAGATCGCATAACAAATCCAAACATGTACTGCGGCGTATCCACCTCATCAGATAAATACTGAACTGAGGTGAAGTGAAGATAACCGATATTGCAATAGATGATAACATAGCCAACCCTTTGACTAAGGCAGTGTCACTGCCTGAACATGTTAGACATGTAAAGTCGATGGGGACATATTGGAGTTTAGATTGGAACTAGGGCAAGTGGGAGATTGTTAGTCTTAGTGCCCGTAGTTCAATCCTAAATGTCCAAATGTATATATCATCGTTAGCAATAAAATTAAAGCGGCTTTATATTACTTATGTGTTGGAGTAATATATCGATGTGTGCTCTGATCTATGCCCACCATGCGAATAGAACCATAGATCGAGATAGATCACACTCGATGGGTCCCTAGTCAACAAAGCTTCACTAGAAGCGACTAGTATGAAAGATGGCTCTTTATGGCTTACGTTCTGTTAGTCATTGGAATGGGATTCTGGAGTCTGATCATAGATATCATGTGGGACATGATATTGGACGACCCGCCCTGAATATGTGCCATAGATTAAGTCATGAACATATTCAGTGTTGTAGCTTGTCATGTATCCTTAGACCAAGGAGTCTTTGTGATCGCTATGTAGTCAACAACCTAGTTTGACCTGAGCCTAACGTTGTCCGTAACAGGGCTTCCATAACGGCCAGGATTGGCTTGGGGACGGGCTACATGAGTGACACGAAAGACGGCTAAGGGATTTATCCCTCATACTAAGGTATGGGAAAGATATCGGTTCTCGGCCGCTTGATCGAGAGTGACTGGAAGAATAGCATGGCCATGCACATGATACTGGGTATCATATCTTCAGTCATCTCACATATCAAGGAACGGTGATTGAGAATAATAAGGATGACGGCTCTATGCCTTATCTCAATCAGGATATCGGAGATAAAAGGATAATGACAGGGACGACGGAAAGGTTAGAATCGACAAGGTCAATTCGTTATGTAGTGTCAGGCAATACTAAAGTCTCGTTAGTTGCCACTTAAATAGGATCAAGTAAAATGGGATTTTACGTTGATCTATTGACATGCATAAACCTAAGGGTCACACCGGAGGATGAAACTCATTGACACATTTATGGAGAATGGCCAAAACGGAGTTGTCTCGGGACATGACCAAAACTGGGTTTTGGGTCATGTGCCCGTAAGTGAATAGGACTTTACGGATCGAGACAAGGCTTGGAGTCTTGGGATTGATCGCGTCGGATAATGTTGGACATTTCCGGTATGGAAGGCATGGAGGCGATGAGCGAATCACGGGACCTCGTTGGAAATGGCCACGGGCCATGTTCCAAGAGGCCCATGAAAGGCCCATGCAACCAAGGCCCATGGAACTAATTAATCAAGTCTTGATTAATTAGTACTAAGTAAGCAAGACAAGGACTAAGGTGTTGGTGATTCACCACCTAACCCAATCTTGTCTTGCCATACTTTGTCCTATTTACACCTTACTTGACACCATACTTGTCCCATGCCTTTAGTTGGACAAGTATGGGTTTTGTTATGTTTAAGTCATCTTTTTTCAACATAACAAACACAAGACAAGAATAGGAAACACATTTTCTCTCCCTCTTCTATGGCCATTTCGGGTTTGGCTAGTTTCCACCTCCAATTTTGTGTTCTTGAGTCCTCAAAGAGAAGAACTACGTGGCTTTGATTCCCATGTGGATACGTAGGCGTCTTGGAGACTCAAGCCAATCATTCGTTACCCGGTGTTCTTGTTTTGGTAAGAACTAGTGCTGAATTTTTCTCTTGTGAATCCATTCTTTGTTAGTTGTTTCATGGTTTTAATCGTCTCTTGGTTTTCCTTGATTTTCCGCTGCGAGTTGGTTCATCTCCAACCCTACCTCGAGACCCAACAATGGCGCCCCGGGCTTATGACCTTGTCCTGAGCTTGGCCGGTTGTATCCGGTAACGTCGGTTTCGCAGTGTCTCCCTCAGGCACCTCAGACTCCTGTTTTGTCTTGATCTTCCGAGATCGGGGGCCAATGCCAGGGTTGTACCACAGAATCCCTCGGCGGACCAGCGACATTTCCCCCTCAGTGTAGCGATTCACTTGGGGCCTAGGACATTCGATCGCCATTTGCATCCTGGAGCTTGGAGAACGCGAATCTTGGCTCCTTGGTGGCGACGGGTATGGACCCGGGACCCTAGAGGGGACTTCTCGATTCCCTTTGGCTCCTCGGGTCCCAGACGGTGCATGCACTCTAGGGTTTTCCTACCTTCTAAAGGGCACCGGCGGTCGAGACGCCCTGATCGGAGGAGGGATCACCATGCATGGCGGCGGCCGAGGCGCCCTGATCGGAGGAGGGATCATCATGCATGGAGGAGGAGGCAAGCGTCCCAGTGGATGAAACAGGTCCATCAACGAGTGGTAGGCGCCCAAGTGGGGATCAGGGAAACCCCAGCCCAGATCCGGTCGATGTCCCGACCCCTGGTTCCCGGCGAGGATGCAGCAGTGAAGCGTCGTTCCGGTACGGCTGATACGGCCACAATGGCCTGGGTGCCCGCCCCTGCATCGACCAAACTCCCCGGCGATGCATGGTCGTATGCCCCATGATCAGGTCGAGCAGGGGGGTCAGTACCCGTGGAGGAGCCATCGTCAACCACGATGGACGAGTTATTGCTCCATAGGGCCGGTGACGATGTCCGGAAGGGACCATCAATGGCGACAGGTGACAGGAAGGAAGAGTATGGTAGAGGAGGAGAAGCAGCCCAGGTTGCAAGCGGGCGGCGTGGAGGGCGGCGGCGACGACGACGATAAGAGATCGTAAACCCTAAAAGAGTAAGAGAGAACCTCATTGAGGTAGACGGAGCGTTTTTTGGAAAATAGTGTGGTTGACTTGTTAACTATAATACCGGGTTATATTAAAGAAGGTTCATTCTGTCAAAAGAAAATCCGTATATGGGGACGTCCATCAATAACAATAAATAATAGTTTGGGGATGAAGTATAGATACATGTGGACTACGTCTCACCACTAACTACCAAGTTTTTGGATCAATGAGAAATTTGGACAGATGAGTAACTTGTGGTCCAAATGGTCCATGGACTCTTACATTAGGATCCAAAATGTCAACCATTAAAATTTTTACATTTTTCATCTACAAAAAAACCATATATGGAAAAATACACTGCTACGAGAATTTTCAGTAAAAATATTTGTAAATCTTGCACCCAAATATATAATACCTGTAAAAAAAAATTATAAAACAACAATCACACACAATTTAAGCATCCGAATTTATACTTCATTGTTCAATAACCAAACAAAAAAAGTCGAATGTTATGAACAAATTATCGCGTAAGCATCGAAAGGTGTATTCCTCGGTGATGAAATTTTGGCTCTTTTTCTATTCCGACAAAATGCAATTTGGTTAGTTAAGTTATGTCTAGAATCCACAAATAAAAATATGTAATCGGGCACCCAAACGTGTAATACTCGCAACACCTTCCTCCTGACTCAGTTTCGATCAGCTCCTTGTGCCTCTAGTGTGCAGTCCCCTAATCTCCTCTTCCCCTACTCCGCCTACACCAGGGATGGATGAGATCCTCTCCCAGAGCGACAATGTCGCTCCTTCCTCAATGCGTCCTTCTCCGGGAGAGTTGCATTCCCCTTCGGACCTCCACCTCCAATCCTCTCCCAGCCATAAACCATCACCCTAATCTCCATCACACTCGCCTCAATCTCGTTCCCCCTTTCCCAAATCCCTTGAATCACACAATACATGTAGCCCAATCGCAACGAAATTGGGATCCATCTTCAGGGAGCCTCCCATCATCGTCTGAAAAGCGGGATATTCGTGTATGGCCATGGAATTGCCAAGGTATGGGGTCTCGACTACATAAGAAACACCTTCGCCATATTCCCCGGAACCATCAACCACACTTGGTGTTCCTCTCGGAGACATTGCTTTCTAACCAGAATTGTGTGCTACTATCCCAATCAATGGGCTTCCATTGTCACGCCCCAAATCCGGTTTTGACCGGACTCGAGACGTGAATTAAACTAACAATTTAATGATAATGATAAAGGTAAACTTAAACAATTTTAAATCTCCAAATTTAGTTCCGATCAGGTAAATTTGATAAAATAAGTCCTAAGCCGAAGTTACGAGTCAAAGCTCAGAATAAAACAAAATCAACATAAGGTTCAGTACAATGACAAAAATACGTCTCTAACATCACTTCCACCCGGACTCTCCCAGAAGCTCCCGAGCCTCGTGCCCAACTCTAGGAACTACTCACCTGCTAGCCTGTACAAACAGTAAATAAAGCAAACAGGGGTGAGCTTACGCTCAGTAGGGAAAATAATAAGTAAAAGTAACCTCCACTTTGGTAATATAACTGAATTAACACAATTAGCCACAATTACAATTAACACGATCAACCAACAAGATGCTATGATAAAGAGAACAATAAGAATAACCAATGCTTAAGGAAAATAGTAATTCAAGAGGATTTAGGGAAAGGCAATATAATCTTTGATAGAAAAACAAAGGAGAGATAGTATAAACATCGCGACGATGCTTAAACCACAATACTCCGATCCACAATTAGTCCTTGTGTCATGTCGGATACAATACTCCGATCCACAATTAGTCCTTGTGTCATGTCGGATTTCCCCTCGGTCCAGAGGAGACACATACGTCGACGCTACCGGAAACACCCCTGAAGGGACACATATCGTCGGGATTCTCGGAAGTGTCCCCAAAGGACCATAGATCATTGAGGTGAAACAGGATAACCTCTCCTGAATGCTCCCGCATGACGCATACACTCGGGGTGAAGCAACAAGTAACCATCCCCGAAGGGTAAATAATCTCGCGTCATACCGGAATTCCCTTCGGCCTAGACGTCTTCCCGGGATTCACATCGGGTTGAACACAATCCCTCGGCTATGATACTACCCCACAACGGTGTACCCCCTCGGTGTAGGTACCATACCGGGTCACAAGTCATCGGCCTAGGTACTACCCCACACCAGCTTACCCCCTCAGTGTAGGTACCATACCGGAACACAACTCCTCTTAGATCACACACAAGAGAGTAACATGCCAAACACAATACAACGAACTCATCATACCAACAAAGCTTAGCAATTCACAATCTCACCACAACACGCCATAAAGACTCATATTAACAACCGCACTTACCGGCATACTTACCAACCACGTCCCATCGGTCTATCACTCACCCGATCATACCTTTAGGCACAATCAATTTACATTCAACCATTCATTCAATCAATCATTCAAGCATTCATTCAATCAATCATTCAACATCCATTCAAACATTCATAATCCAATCATCGCAATTTATCTAGTTTAGTTTGACTCTTATCTTAGCCTAAAGACTGAGCAAGCACGACATGTGAGGCAATCACAAACAATCCTAAGGCTCGTCATGGCCATTCTACCAGCAAGGCAATTTCCCAAGTATTGAAAGCGATTAAACTAGTGAATCACATCCTACATGCATACTAGACTCGTCCGGTTATTATTGTAATTGAAAAACGACTATTCTAGTGAATCACATCATATATGCAAACTAGAACCTTTCCGATTATTAATTATCATATAGGCATACTATTAGCATTCTTAAATTAGGAGTGGAGTTTACGGCTTTTCCCTACCTCAAGAAGAACCAACAGCTACGTCTTCTAGCTGCTGACGTCCGGGCCTAACCCCGGTCTTCTCAGGCAAAGTCCAAGTTTGGGTTTAACTCCGGTCTTCTCGGCGAAGTCCAAGCCTGGGTTTAGCAGGTAAAAGTCCAATCAGTCCCGGTAGTCCAAAGTCCTCTGATTTGTCCATTAAGTCCTTTAATTATCCAATTTTAAACCAAATAAAGTTATTAATTATTTAAATAATTCTGCCCGACCCGGATCCGAGAACAGACCCGAGTCCGACCCGGATCCGAGAACAGACCTGAGTCCGACCCGGATCCGACCCGGTCCAGAAACCGGACCCGACCGGACCCAGATCCGACCCGGACCCGGCTCCAGACCCGGTTCCACACCCGAGTCCAGAAACATGTCCAGCTCTGGGCCTGGCCCAAATCTTCGAGCGTTGGCCCGAGACCGCCCGGCCCAACACTCAACTTGGTCCAAGGCCCGCTCAGGCTCGGATCGGGCTGAAGACGACTCCGGCGAGCCAGAGTAGCTCCGACCACCGTCCACGGCGTCAAGGGCGCTTCAAAAGGAAAGAACCGAGGGCGGCGAGGGCGTCAGGGACGCCGGCGAGGCCGTAAGCGTGACGGCGTTGGCTGGAACGCAACCCAGCTTCGCTCCCATCTCAGATCTGACGAGGGCGAAGCTCGCCGGCGGCGGGTCTGGTCGGAACCGCTCGAATCGTGCGGTGCCGTAGGGTTGAGGAAGAAGGAAGAGGGTGTGAGGGAGCTCGAACCGCACATTTACGATGCTGGCATGCTCGATTCCAGCTCGAAGAGGACGAACCAGAGGGAAAATCTCCAGCGACATCTCGTCGCGTGCGTGGGGCTCGGTGGTACTCTGCGAGGACGAAGAAGAGAGGTGAGGCGAGGTGAGGTGTGGCAGTGAGGCTCGGTTGTGCGAGGGAGAAAGAGATGGAGAGAGGGAGGATCCAGAGCGAGAGGGAGGAGAAACTAAGAGAGAGAGAGAGAGAGAGAGATAGATAGAGAGAGAGAGCGTCTTTCCTCGGGACGCGTGCGGCTACGAGGAAGAAGAAGGGGCACTAGGGTTTCGAGGTGGTTCGGGCTCGCGTTGTTGGGCCTGGCTCCGCGCGTCAGCGAGCTGGGCTCGTCCACTGATTGGGCCCAAATCTGGCCGAATCTCCAGTTCAGTCCAATTTCTTCTAAACTCTTTTTTTTAAAAAAAATTCGCACTCGATCCAATTTTTTGATACGTTTTTAAACCACGACGCTTTAAGTCGAGAAAATTAATAATTTACTTCTTTTAATTTAGACGGTCTTTACATCCATTATTTTCTTTGTGTTCCTTCTTCGAATACCTAAAAGGGCCTGGCACTTTTTTGAGTCTCGGGGTTGAGGTGGTATTCCGGGCGTCGGACACGCACTATGTGGAGGTATCGGCTCCAGACTACGAGGACATATGATTGATGGTTATCTATGGAGAAGCTCGCCAAGATAACAAGCATCGAACGTGGGAGATGATACGCCGGCTACATACTCAAATGCACCCAAATTGGGTACTGATAGGAGACTTTAATGGAACCCTTGACCCTAATGAAACAATAGGGGGTGGTACCTACCCTATGAGCCTTATAGAAGATTTTTGCTACATGGTTGATGAGTTTCAGCTGGTAGATGTTCCGTTGACCGGTCACCAATACACATGGTTTCGGGGTCGAGCTCATGATCGGAAGATCTCGCCTGGATAGGGCTTTAATATCTAGCTCATTTTACTACTCTCTTCCCGATTTGGATTTCTATAACACTGGTACAACGACCTCGTACCACTAGCCAATCCTCCTATCTTTAGCTCGTAAGGTACCCCACTGGGGAGCTCCAAGATTTAGATTTCATCCGCAATGGATACGGGATTCAGACTACGGACGGGTGGTTCAAGAGCATTGGGATAAGCGCCCTTTAAAACCGATTGTGGAGGTGATCCGTAAGGTTGGGAAGACACTGAATGATTTGGGTCGTTACCACTTCAGGAAGAACGTTAACGATATTAAATGGTGTTATTGTCGTATCAGAGAACTAAATGGAAGAACATATAGATCTGGGTTACACAGGCGTGAGGCCATACAAATCCAATTTGAACATGCCCTAGGGGAGCAAGAGGCATTCTGGAGGCAAAGGGTGAAACAACATTGGTTAGTTGAAGGGGATCAGAATACAAAGTTCTTTCAGGCGGCTTGATCTTATCGCAGATAGATTAATGCGATGGTAGCATTGAAGAATTCTACGGGTAATCTTGTGACCTGGGATATAGGCATGAAGGACTTGATCATGGATTAATTCCGCCAGCTATTTTTTAGTAGCCAGCCGGACCTTATGAACTTCCCCATTCAATTACCTCAGCGAATTACCGCAGATGATAGTATAACTCTCTTGGCCCAGGCTCAACGTCGGAAGTTAAGACTGCGGTACTCCAAATGGGCTTGGATAAGTCCCCAGGACAAGATTGCCTGAATTCGAGATTTTTCCAGCATTACTGGCCGATTGTAGCAGAGGAGCTGACTCATTTTATTCAGGAGGTATTGGAAACCAGAGGGTTCAACCACGCTTTAAAAGATACCTCCATCGTTCTTATCCCTAAAAAACCGGACCCAGATGTGGTCACAGATCTACGTTCGGTTGCACTTTGTAATGTGAACTTCCGCATTCTTTCTAAGGTTTTGGCTAATCCGTTGCGCCCACTCCTACATAATGTCATCTCTAAGACACAAGGGGCTTTTATACCAGGTCGATGTATCTAGGATAATGTACTTATCGCTTTTGAGGCCATCCACTTCCTTCGCCGGAAGCGACAAGGAAATCTTGGTTTTATGGCCCTAAAATTGGACATGAGTAAGGCTTATGATAGAGTTGATTACCTGCTGAGTATCATGACCCGATTGGGATTCTCCCCGGAGTGGTTCGAACTCTTGTCCTACTGCATGAAATTGGTTTAGTGTACGGTCTGATCTGGGGGACGAGAGACACCAAAATTTACCCCCTCCCACGGACTCCTCCAGGGGGACCCTCTATCCCTGTATTTATTCCCGTCTGTATGGAGGGTCTGTCTTTCTTACAACGATAGGCTCAAGACGAGGGACACGTTAAAGGTATCGAGTTGCGAGGGACCCTCTATCCCCATATTTACCCACATTGTAATAACCACTCCCGGTCAACGCTAGTCAAATCTGCGAAAAACGGGAAAATTTAAATTTTTTTGTCAGTGACTTAATTGAACCTAAATTTGACCCCGAGGGTCATACCGGACTTAAGTTGACCCCGATATCGACCAAAGTGAGTTCCGTGGGACTCGGGGAAACTTTCTGATCAATTTGGGAAAAGTTGACTTTTCGTTGGAAAAGTCAACCGAGCGACGTTTTGGTCCATTCGAGGACCGTTTTGGATCCAAAAAGCTTAGCCGTCGTCGCAGCAGTCTTAGTTGAGCTGTTTCCTTGTAGCCCGTGAAGTTTCGTAGTTTCTTGGAAAAAATGCCCGTTCGGGGCCCGAAACAGCCGAATTTCGCGAAGCTGACTGAAAAATATCTAGAAGATATTTTCCAAAAAGGTGTGGGACCCACATGACACATGTCATGAATGTGGTGGAAGGAAAAGGGGAGGACAACTTTACCCTTGACTTTAAAGAAAAGACAAAAGGAAAAGGAAGGGCATTTTGGTCTTTTTGCTATGTGTTAGTGTTTGAATCAATTTAAAAGGGAAATGTGGAGGTGATACACGGCAATTCAGCAGCAAAATAGGAAATGGAGAGAGAAAGAAGAGAGAGAAAGGGAAGGAGAGAAAAGGAAAGAAAAGGGGAGATTTTGGTGATTTCCCGACGATCCGGCCGACCGATCGACTCAACGATTGAAGATTCGTCATCCCATCGTCATTCCCTACGGTGAGCACCTAACCGATTTTTGTTTTGATACGTTTAAATTTTAGGGTTTGAGTTTAATCGGTTTGATTATGGTTGAGTTTTGGTTAGAATTGGTTTAAAGATGAATGGTTGAGGTTTGGGGTTCGTTAGGAACGTTTTGGGGCAAAAAGGGAATTTTTCCATTGTGGCCGTGTGGGGCCCACGTGCTCGGGTGCTCGGGTTTTATCGTTCGGGTGGTTTAAAACGTTCCCCGGGCCATTTATCCTAAACCGAATCGAAAATTGGAATTAAATTGGAGAAGTTGTAATTAACGGGTTTTAGAAACTTTAAACGTTAATTAATTGACTCGGAAGTCGGAATTCGATTCCGTCAAGGGCGTTGGGTTCCTTGAATTATTCTAAGACCGTAGAAACGAAAACGGGGGCTTTTGGAGCCCCGGAAGGCAATTATTGAAAACCGGGCAGATTCGCCATGTCGGGCGAATCGGGCCTTTAAGGGTCCTTTATCGACAATGTCGAGTAATTGGGAAGTTTGGGAGTGATCGACATTGTCAGGGTTAAGTTTGGGCATCGAGTTTAATGATTTTCAGTTTATTCCCGCGGGTTGTTAAGTGCCTTGAATTTGTGTTCTTTTAGATCGTGCCACGGACCGAGGCAAGGGAAAGCTGGGTGAGTGACTGAGATCATCGCCGGAGCTCGTGGTTGGCTTTTGGGAGAACACGCACGAGGTAGGGAAAAGTAGTCGGATCTCGGCCCTGACTAGGGAAAGTTAACAGTAGAATTGCATGTGACACCGGGGTGTCGTGGGTTGAGTAGGTTTATTTAATTATTAGAAAAGCATGATACGAGATCGTAGAAATTATTGGAAAAGCATGTGACACTTAGTAGTGTCGTAGGAGCATAGAACTTAGCGTTATTTGATTTACTGGAGGCATATGACCATGCCCGGAGGTTGTTTGTGAACTTGTTGATATTAGGAGTACTGGAGGCATATGACCATGCCCGGAGGTTGATTGTGAAACTGTTGATATTAGGACTGTTGGAGGCTTAGGTTAAGCCGGAGGTTGATTGTTTATTTTGGCGTCTTGGGTGGCCTTGAGAGCCCATGTATTATTATTGTTGAGTCTTGGGTGGCCATGAGAGCCCGTACTTTACTGTTGTTGTTTTAGCTGGCTTACGAGTTAGAGTCTCGGTAAGTTGCAAGCGTGTTTTATCGTTGAGTTTTGTGTGGCCATGAGTGCCCGTGGGGTTGTTGAACCCGTGTCTTTACCTTTGGTGTTTTTGGTGGCCTTGAGAGCTCGTGTACTAAGGTTGGTGTCTTTGGCTGGCCTACCGAGTTAGAGTCTCGGGGGGTTGCAAGCTTTCTTTAGCTGGCTTACGAGTTAGAGTCTCGGTAAGTTGCAAGCGTGTTTTATGGTTGGTGTCTTGGGAGGCCGTGAGTGCCTGTGGGGCTGTTGAGTCCGTGTCTTACAGTCGGTGTGTCTTGGGAGGCCGTGAGTGCCTGTGGGGCTGTTGAGTCCGGGTTTTACGGTTAGTGTCTAGGTGTCCATGAGTGCCTGTGAGTGTTGAACCTGTGTTGTTACTGGTTGTTGATTTTGCTTGTGATTGTGTTTGTGATTGTGATTGTGATTGTGGTTACCGGAGGTTGGGGGCCCGCTTCCTGAAACGGGGGTCCACGAGCACACGCGTCTGCATGTTCAGACGGGGTAGGGGGCCCGCCCGACAATAAAGGGGTCCTGGCCGCGCGTGTGTGGTTTGGGTTTGTGAGCATACCTTGGCTGGCTTATGGGTTAAAGTCCCAGTAAGTTGCAACATTTTCCGGCTGGCTTATGGGTTAGAGTCCCAGTAAGTTGCAGCATTTTCCGGCTGACTTATGGGTTAGAGTACCGGTAAGTTGCAGCATTCTTGGGTTGGCCTGACCGGGTTAGAGTCCCGGGAGGGCGTTCTTGGCAGCTGGTTTGCGATCCTTTGTGATCTTGTTTGGTGTGCGATCCTTCGTGATCTTGTTTGGGGTGATCCCTCGTGATGCTGTTTGGTGTTGCGTAACTTTCTTTTGAGTCCTTGGAAGAGGTCGTCAATGGTTGTGTCGGGTCTACTTTACGTGTTAAAGTGTTGAGTTGGTCAAGGAAGGTAACTGTGGGTGTTTTGTTCAGTTAGAGTACTTGGGTTGGGGATGGTGTTCCCCGGTGTTGAGTCGTTGCTGGTGTTACCTGCTTGTCTGCTAATTATGCCGTAGTCAGTCTGTTATCCGTGGTGGTGAGCGATCGCTCACCCCTAGCTGCTTTTCCTACAGGTACTGTTCGTGGGACGGACTAGGTGAGCTCTCGAAGCTTGTGGAGCTAGGAGCGGAGTCTGGGTTTTGTCTTTTGAGTCTAGTGACGGATACCTTGTACTTTTGTCCACTTGTTGGGACGTGTTTTAAACTGTAATTATTATTTTGTTGAACCAAGGGTACTTTTAAAGTGTTTAATGAAAACAGGTTTCAAGTATCGTATCTTTTTAAAATGTTCGCGTCCCTAGTTCGGTTACTGAAATTGAGGCGTGACACACATGTTTTTCATTGATGATTGTTACATATTTTGTTGAGCTGCCTCTGAGGATGCCAGTAACATCAGGGATATTCTTGGGTTTTTTTGGGAAGCTTTTCAGTCAGGTACTTAACCTACAGAAGTCCCTTGTCCTCTTCAATAAAACCACATCTGCAGCGGTCAAGCAGTATTGTTGTCATATCCTAGCCATAGAGAAACGTCGACCATATCTTGGGGTTCGGAATATGCTAGGGAGGAATCGAAATGCGGTGATGGCCTATCTAGGGGATCGTATTATCAAACGTATTCGCTCATGGGACGGTAAGCTTCTCTCCCCTACAAGTAGGGGAATTATGATCCGTTCAGTTCTCACATCCCTCCCGGTTTATGTAATGTCTATATTCCGCATACCACGCAGAATTGTCACCCGGATTCACATAGCGCTAGCCAAGGTTGTAAAAAACGTTAGGCACTAGTCGGGCGGATTATTATTTTTTATTATATATTATCAAATCTATATTATACTATATAAAAAATATTAATAATATCGAACATTAAATATATTAAAAAAAAACATAAATATTCTACTACACTAAAAGTATCATACAATTTTTTAAAGAATATCAATAAGTATGACTCTATCAACTCAATTAGTACAAACTTGTGCGTTTTTTATGTTTTGAAAATACTAAATAAAAAAAAAATAATAGTGAGAATGAAACTCGGGATGTAACACTTGAACAAAGTGTGCTCTACCAAATCAACTAGCATAATTTTATGGTTTCACTTAGTTTGTAGAAGGTTAGAAACTGCTTTTTAACTACGAATCCGACCCAACGCCTGACCGACCGACTCAATTAATCGGCCATGCGTTGATTAATCGGCCGAATCGGGGATTAATCGGTCATATTCCGCCCAAACGGCTTGGAGCGCCCTAGGAGAATAAATCGGGTCGGCAAAGCCCATTTCAGTGCCTAGGCGGGACTTAGGCACCTCCAGGCGGGGATTTTTACAACATTGGCGCTAGCCGGGTTCTTGTAAGGGGTAAATAGAATCACCTGATTATATGGAAAGATTGGGATAAGCTGTGGATGCATAAGGAGGAGGGGGAATGGCGTTCCGACACTTGAAAGACGTTAAGACGGCCCTCCTTGCGAAGCAAGTGTGAAGCCTGATTCATAAGCCCCAATCTCTTATGGCTCGGGTCTTAAAAGCACAGTATTTTCCGACATCCGACTTCCTCGATGCTACTATAGGAGCCAATCCCAGTTTCACGTGGGCTAGTATCCTCTCCACTCAAGGTCTGATCCGGTAGGGCCTACGTATTGCCATCATAGACGGTAGAGACACTGTGATCAAAGGAAGACCATGGCTTTTGGGCCCAAATCCATATATTACTTGTACACGTCTGTCCTTGGACGGAGCTCCGGTCGCAGGATTAATGATTCTTAGTACACAATACTGTGATGCGCCATTAATATCACGCTTGTTTGATGCGGAGTAGAGGAACCAGATCCTCCATATCCCACTTTGCACCTTGCGGACCAAGGAAACTTGGTATTGGGCATCTGAAAGGACCGGACTGTACACCACGAAAGCTGGCTACACTATATTGGTAGGAGAACGCCATGCGACACGCCAGAATACGGTGGTAGTGACT
The DNA here is from genome assembly GCA_963921825.1 of Erodium maritimum. Taxonomy (NCBI): domain Eukaryota; kingdom Viridiplantae; phylum Streptophyta; class Magnoliopsida; order Geraniales; family Geraniaceae; genus Erodium; species Erodium maritimum. The sequence goes on along the minus strand of OY997588.1, from coordinate 81,411,941 downwards.
TGAGCGACGTTGTGGGATATCCCTGTGCCACCACGTCTTCGGATCTTTCTTTGGAGATGCCTTACGGATACATTGTAGGTGTACACGAATCTAAATAAGAGGTATGTTCTTATTCTATCGACGTGTGATATATGTGGCAAAGCCCTTGCGTCTATAGATCACCTGTTCTTGGAATGTGGGTTTGCGAAGACATGTTGGGCACAATTTGGTGGGTTACATCTCTATAACCCCGATGTTGGGTTTGAATAGTGGGGAGAGGACCGAGGGATACGGTGGCTAGGGTCTTATCCGTCATTTAGGAAATATGGAAGGCTCGGAATGAATTAAAATGGGGGGATGCACAATACCGGCAACTCTAAGGGTGATATCTACGGCTAAGGCCTATCTCACGGCATGGAGGGAGGCAAATGCTACTACTATACAAACTCGAACGCGTCCCCCAGTATGGCCAGGGAAATGGACCCGCCCTCCGTAAGGGACCACGTTCATCAATGTAGATGGCGCAACTTTTCAGGATACCAGCCAATCAGCTTGGGGTCTGATAGCTCGGGATGCAAATGGAGTGGTTCGGCTAGCAACTAATAGTCTACTCTTGGGTTGTTGGTCCGCCATTATGGTAGAGGCATGTGCCCTGGCGACAACCAGTCGGAATACGCTTATTCTGGGAATGGGTCCTCTCATCATTCGCTCAGATGCTCAAGTCCTTCTTAATATGATAATGCAAGAAGACCCCCCCCCCTCTAGTCGGTACTATCATCAGCGACATCCGTCTTATGCTTTCTGACAACGAGGGGATTACCCCTCAATTTGTAAAAAGAACTATGAATAGATATTCTCACTAGCTAGCACGGGAAGCTCGTTCAATGTCTGTTCTTCAGTGGTCAAGATCTTTGTCTGACGCATTACAATGTTTCGTTGATTCTGAGATCTAATAAAATTTCGCAGCTTTTAGTCAAAAAAAATGTTATGTAATTACAATCATTCTAAACCTTGTTATATAATTGTTATTATTTAAAATTTGTATGAGGTAACTTTTTTTTTTGAAACGGGTAACCGGAGAATTGCATTAATACCCAAAGGTAATCAAACAAGACAGGGCGTGACCGCCCAGGATTCTAGATGTATGTCCGGGCCGACCGTAGCAGACCCATCGCTCATGGACCCATAAAAATAGCCTACTTTAAATCGTAGGCAAAAACTCAAGACAACTCCTTACCAACGTCTCAAAACAGCGAGACATGAAATGAAAAGTCCTAATCAACGCAAGAAATAAATTGTTCCAGAAATAATGAAAATAACAAGAAAGCAGATAAAAGAACTGAGCTATTGTTGCAGGCTGCCCGGGACCTCCCAGCACTGGTTGTCCTGGGTCTGTAGGTATAGTCCGACATCGACCCCACCTACCCTTGCCGGGTCAGTTCATCCCTGCATAGGAGGCTTCCCTTCCTCCGCCTGCTTCTCTCGGTCCCCCTCAGCGTTGGCCGGCTGGTTGAGGTCTGGTGGGAGGGTCGGATGATCCAACGATTTTTTTGACCCCCGTGGTCGATCATACAGCGACCCACTCCTAGTCTTCATGGTTGACTTCTTGGCCTTCCCCCGGATAGGCCCCGCTTTCCTAAAAGCTTCTTGAGGATCTTTCTCCTTCCCTGCCCGAGTCCCTACAGTGTCTCCGGACTCGACATGAGCAGAAGGATTTCCAGCAGGGTGGATGTTAGCCAGATTGTCAGGCTTTGTGAATCCTGGTGGCCCTCCACCGGCTCGGCCCACTCCATCCTGCATCACATTGATTACCCCTCCTGAGGTAATCCTGGCCAGATTGTCAGACTTCGAAGGAACGTCTGAAGCAGAGAAACCATTCCCCATGACGACCTCCCTGGAGCGAATCACATGGTTCAGGGATAGCCTATTCAGGAGATCATCAACAAATGAATGTTCCAAGGAAGGGGGTGTATGCCAAACCGTCTTCAGCAAACGATCCACATCCAACTACCTCGGTACCAGGATAGTCGTGTCGTACCGGACCTCCTCCCAACCTATACCCGGCAAGTGAGCCGTACACCCCATAATCTGGTGTGTCATCATCCCACACCTGCGACAGAGGTCCGTGAGCCTCTCGTATTGTAGCTCAATCATCGAAGAGGAGGCGGTGCCTGGGAACCTGAGGTGGTGTCGTCTCCGAAGAGGCCGGTTTAACTCCATCCGCACCCGCAACCATAAGAACAAGTCGTCTCGTCGAACATAGGGTATTGGGGCCCACACTACCTGAGTACCAATGTTGTCTGCAATAAGAACACAGACTTGCGGAGTCTTGGCCCCTATCGGGACGTTCATTACTCGGACTCCAAGCTCGATGTGATTGAACACAATCTCATTTGCCAAGACATAGGGCCTGAGGGGTTCCAACAGCACAGGGAATCCCTTGAAGATCCATGGTCCCCGATGACGGATATTCTCCATCGTTGCAGCGGACATGAATTGATATCCCGTAACCTTTGGGGACATGTACTCAACCTGAATTCCATCCACCTTCCATTTCTGCAGCATCATTGCGCAGACAGCTGACTGGTTGTGAATCTGATCCCCTGCAACCCGGGCTGCCAGGGAGAACTAATAAGTTCCCTTGTGGATTGTCGAGACTGCTTCCTCCGAAACCACCACCTCGTTGTAGTCATCCTCCCAGTCCGGAACCGGGGAGATACGGACCGAGCTCGCCTCCCCCTAACACGCAATAGGCCCGGAGCCACTTGACGACCGATTACTCGATCCCGCTACATGGCCTACCAGAGGACGGTACTTGGGCACGGCCGCCGGCGACTGTGGTTGAGGAAGGGACGGAAGATCCATATGCCTCCCACCGCCTCGGACGGACTCCGTCCCTGACATGACTGGGGCTGCGAACCACTAGGGCTAAGGTTCCGTCCGACTCCCCGCCTGGCTTATCCTTCAAGGAGGTGAGAGTGTTGGCCAACCGATGGTGTTCAGGTGGATGATTAGGGAGGGTGTTGGTGGGAGGCGACGCGAACGTGACCTCGGGCAGGAACCTCGCCAGAGAAGGAGGTTGTGGCTGTTGAGGCTCGGCGGCGGGCCGGATCTGGTCGGTGGCTTCCATTTCCGGGCAAAACAGTCGTGAGTCGACCGGATTCGTTGAAGACGATGACAGGGATGGCGAGAGAACTCGTTGAAGTCGCCGGAATCTCACCGTGTGGACGCTGGGATTCGTGGACCGCAAGTCGGGAGCCGGATGACGATGGTACAAGAAGACGCAGGGAGGTGCAGGGAGGGTTGACGCCGGCCAATGGAACTGGAGCTCGGACAACGACGTAGGGGCGTGGGTAGAAAGCGGTGAGAAGACCCTAGCTAAGGTAAGAAATGAACCTCTGCAATAGAAGTAACGAAGCACGTTTTTTCAGGTAACTTTGTATTACATACTTACGCATCACTTGTTGGGTCTCGAGGTAGGGTTGGAGATGAACCAACTCGCAGCGGAAAATCAATGAAAACAAAACAAGAACACCGGTTAACGAATGATTGGCTTGAGTCTCCAAGACGCCTACGTATCCACATGGGAATCAAAGCCACGTAGTTCTTCTCTTTGAGGACTCAAGAACACAAACATGGAGGTGGAAACTAGCCAAACCCGAAATGGCCATGGAAGAGGGAGAGAAAATGTGTTTCCTATTCTTGTCTTGTGTTTGTTATGTTGGAAAAAGATGACTTAAACATAACAAAACCCATACTTGTCCAACTAAAGGCATGGGACAAGTATGGTGTCAAGTAAGGTGTAAATAGGACAAAGTATGGCAAGACAAGATTGGGTTAGGTGGTGAATCACCAACACCTTAATCCTTGTCTTGCTTACTTAGTACTAATTAATCAAGACTTGATTAATTAGTTCTATGGGCCTTGGTTGCATGGGCCTTTCATGGGCCTCTTGGAACATGGCCCGTGGCCATTTCTAACGAGGTCCCGTGATTCGCTCATCGCCTCCAAGCCTTCCATACCGGAAATGTCCAACATTATCCGACGCGATCAATCCTAAGACTCCAAGCCTTGTCTCGATCCGTAAAGTCCTATTCACGTACGGGCACATGACCCAAAACCCAGTTTTGGTCATGTCCCGAGACAACTCCCTTTTGGCCATTCTCCATAAATGTGTCAATGAGTTTCATCCTCCGGTGTGACCCTTAGGTTTATGCATGTCAATAGATCAACGTAAAATCCCATTTTACTTGATCCTATTTAAGTGGCAACTAACGAGACTTTAGTATTGCCTGACACTACATAGCGAATCGACCCTGTCGATTCTAACCTTTCCGTCGTCCCTGTCATTATACTTTTATCTCCGATATCCTGATTGAGATAAGGCATAGAGCCGTCATCCTTATTATTCTCAATCACCGTTCCTTGATATGTGAGATGACTGAAGATATGATACCCAGTATCATGTGCATGGCCATGCTATTCTTTCAGTCACTCTCGATCAAGCGGCCGAGAACCGATATCTTTCCCATACCTCAGTATGAAGGATAAATCCCTTAGCCGCCTTTCGTGTCACTCATGTAGCCCGTCCCCAAGCCAATCCTGTCCGTTATGGAAGCCCTGTTACGGACAACGTTAGGCTCAGGTCAAACTCAGTTGTTGACTACATAGCAATCACAAAGACTCCTTGGTCTAAGGATACATGACAAGCTACGACAATGAATATGTTCATGACTTAATCTATGGTACATATTCAGGGCGGGTCGTCCAATATCATGTCCCACATGATATCTATGATCAGACTCCGGAATCCCATTCCAATGACTAACAGAACGTAAGCCATAAAGAGCCATCTTTCATACTAGTCGCTTCTAGTGAAGCTTTGTTGACTAGGGACCCATCGAGTGTGATCTATCTCGATCTATGGTTCTATTCGCATGGTGGGCATAGATCAGAGCACACATCGATATATTACTCCAACACATAAGTAATATAAAGCCGCTTTAATTTTATTGCTAACGATGATATATACATTTGGACATTTAGGATTGAACTACGAGCACTAAGACTAACAAACTCCCACTTGTCCTAGTTCCAATCTAAACTCCAATATGTCCCCCATCGACTTTACATGTCTAACATGTTTAGGCAGCGACACTGCCTTAGTCAATGGGTTGTCTATGTTATCATCTATTGCAATATAGGTTATCTTCACTTCACCTCAGTTCAGTATTTCTCTGATTAGGTGGATACGCCGTAGTACATGTTTGGATTTGTTATGCGATCTGGGCTTTTAGCTTGCGCAATGGCCCTTGTGTTGTCGCAAAATGGATTCACCGGGCTGGACGGGTTTTTAATTACACCCAACCCTGCCGTGAATTTCCAAATCCACATAGCCTCCTTAGCTGCCTCTGCAGCATCCATGTACTTGGCCCATGTCGTAGATTCGGCAATGGTATCTTGCTTTACGCTCTCCCAGCTAAAGCTCTGCCATTCAGCATAAACACATATCCTGACCGACTTCTAAAGTCATCTTGATTTGTCTTGGAAAACTACCGTCTACTCATCCTTCGACGACTAGTTCAACATCATCTTTCCACCGGGTTAGACTGATGTCTACTGGTACAACATAAGGCTTACGAGACGTCCAGTCTCATACATGTCATGACATATATGATTGATCCTGCCCCCAGGCGCACAGGATTCTCATCATCCTTTTCAGCTCATCAGGTGTCTTAGGACACTGAGTCTTGTTGAGATGAATGCCATGACTAGTGGGTAAGAGTCCTTTCTTTGAATCGAGCATTAAGAACCTACTCAATGCCTTGTTCACATAGGTTCCCTGACTTAAATCCAAGACCCTCTTGGTGCGATATCTACATATCTTAATCCATAAGATATAAGAAGCATCGCCTAAGTCCTTTATTGAAAAACACTTCCTCAACCAAGCTTTAGTCTCGTGCAAGGTTGAGATATTGTTTTCAATGAGAACCAGAAAGGTAATCTTGCTCCCACTAGCCTTCTTATAAACGCAAGATTCATCCTCGTTCTTGATTAAGCCAAATCCAATTACAGCTTCATCAAAACGAAGGATCCAACTCCGAGAAGTTCGTTTCAATCCATAAATGGATTTCAACAACTTATAAATCTTTCCCTTATTCTTCGGATCGTCAAAACCTTTGGGCCGAGACATACAAACGTACTCAGTCAAATTTCCATTTAGGAAAGCGGTTTTGACATCCACTTGCCATATCTCGTAATTATGATACGCAGTTATGTCAAGAAGAATTTGGATCGATTTTGACCATAGCTACCGGGGAGAAGGTTTCCTCATAGTCAATCCATTGGATCTGCCTATAACCTTTCCCCACCAGTTGAGCTTTGTAGGTCAGAGGGTTGCCGTCCATGTCCATCTTCACCTTGAAGATCCATTTGCATCCGATGGTCCTCACACCATTGATGGGATAACCCGGTTCCCAGACTCGGTTGTCCGACATGGATTGCATTTCCTCCCTCATGGCTCCCAGCCATAACTCGGAGTTGGGCCCATCCACGACTTCCTGAAAGGTGGCTGGATCATCGTGATCCACCATGACTTCATTGTCACCTCCGGATACCATATCTTGGAGGTGGAAGATTGATCCTTTCAAATCGCCTTGGACCTTCCGGAATTGTAACAGGAATTGGTTCTTACTCTACGACAATCTCTGGCTCCTTTCTACTGGGTTGCCAATTGGTTTAGACAGATCTGTACCATCCTGAATTTCTTCGAGATGCACAGTCCTCCCAATGACGTCTTTGGAAACAAAACTTCTTTTCCATAAAGACCCCACCCCAAGCGACGAACACCATGTTCTCACTGGGATTGTAGAAATAGTATCCCCTTGTTGCTTTGGGATACCACACGAAGGTGCATATCTCAGATCTTGGTTCGAGCTTAGTCGAAACCAAATGTTTCACATAAGCCTCGCAACCACAAATCTTTAGGAAGGACAAAGCGGGCATCATCCCGTACCATTTTTAAAATGGTGTCCCTTCCACACCATTCGTCGAAGCCCGATTCACTATGAATGCGGTCGTCTCTAGAGCAAAACCCCTAAAAGAGATTGGGAGATCAGTCCAACTAATCATGGAACAGACCATTGTCTAACAATGTCCGATTTCTCCGTTTGGCTACACCTTTCAACTACAGTGACCTAGGAGGAGTCCATTCCAAAAGGATCCCATTCTCTTTTAGATGATCTAATAACTCTGTGGTCAAGTATTTTCCGCCTCGATCCAATCGAAGTGCCTTAATACCTTTGTCGAGCTGGTTTTCTACTATAGTCTTAAACTCTTTGAATTTATCAAAAGTTTCAGACTTATGTCTCACCGAATAGACATAACCATATTTACTGTAATCATCAGTAAATGTGATAAAGTAGCTAAAACCCCTCCTGGCAAGTGAACTTATTGGTCTACACACATTCGAGTGTATCAGCCCCAATAATTCACCCGCCCTTTCATCGCGATCGATAAAGGGCACTTTAGTCATTTTGCCCATCAAACAAACCTTGCACCTATCGATCGAATGGAATTCGAATGAACCTGAAAGCCCGCACTTCTGAAGTGCTGATAGGCGCTTCTTGTTTATGCGACCCAAATGACAGTACCATAACAGAGTTAGGTTTAAATCGTTGGATTTAGACCTCTTGGTATTAACGGAATATATAGAACTTGAGGCATTGTTACCCATATCTAATATGTACAATCCTCCAACCATGTCAGTACTGGTATAAAACATATCATTGCATAGAACATTGAAAACTCCATTTCCAATATTAACATTATATCCTTCCTTGTCAAACACGGATACAGATATAATATTCCTACTAAAAGTAGGTATGCAATATACATTATACAATACTAAGACAAGGCCTCTTGGCAAAGCAAGACTCATGGATCCTACAGCAGTTGCCACAACTCTGAGGTCCACTTCGTGCTTTCCAAACCTCTCCTACTTTCAGCCACCATATATAAGTGCATGTGTGAGATTCAGTCCTGGTATCTAATACCCATGAATCTTTGGAAGTAGAGAGATGTAGCTCTATAGAGTTAATACCGGATGAAGGCACGGTCCCACCGCCCTTCCTTAGATCATCCAGGTTTCCTGATGAAGGCGCAGTCCTACTGCCCTTCTTCAGATCATCCACGCTATTTGATGAAGGCGCAGTCCCACTGCCCTTCTTCAGATCAGCCGTGAACTTCCTGTAATCCCGGTTCCAATGACCAGGCTGTTGGCAGTAGAAGCAGACATTCTCAGGTGTCTCATCTTTCCTGCCAAGTGCGCATGGGCCCAGCCCTTGCCACTTCCAATTCCCTTGTTGACCATCAGAATATCCTTGGATCCCAGATCCCTGAGATATTCTTCTCAGCAGCTGATGACACTTCATGTAACTCTGATATGGTCTTAGAGACAGCCTTGTCAAGGACATATTCTTTGCGTTCAGACTTGAGGACTATCCTCAAAATTCTGTACCAGTCCAAATAGTTTGTCCCATTTAGCTTGACCCTGTCAAGAATGGTTTTTAATGACAAACTATTAATGTTCGCTGAATTTGCCATTTGATCTACAACAGATAAAATTCAATCAGTAAACTGAATAAATTTTATGAAGATCAAGCTTAAACACCAACAATCGATTCTAAACCTTTAGAATCTGAAACCAAGATCCTTGATTCACTCGATTAAGCTGAACTAATGCTCACCACTTAATCGAGCTATGTAGGTAGGACTCCATCCAATCACATCCAATGTGACTCTTGGCTAGGGTATGCACTTATGTACACGGCTTACCCTATCTGTTACCCTAGCTCAACCTCAGGCTGAGAATCGTAGTCGGGTCCACCAATTTTCAACTATGGCCCGTCACTATGTAGGTGCTCCGCTAATGCGCACGACACCCACATATGTCGTCCAAACCTACTACCCCGCTTTCCCATGGATGCTCCGCTAATGCGCACGACACCCATAGGACGGGGAGGTAGTAAGGTGTTGATAATTGGGAGGTATCAGACATGACCCGTTTTTACTTGTCCGGTTGTGTTTAAAACTTTGACACATCCTAGATGCGATGAGCACATCAACTACATTCCAAATGCAATGATGCCTCAAATTACATCCAATGTAATTCTTCCTTCGAACCCGTCAACTACATCCAATGTAATGACGATTCTAAGGGCTCACACACAAGGATTAAAATTCCAATTTTATCTTTGCATGTGAGATGATATGCTCGGTAAATAAAGTTAAGCATGCAATTCTAAAACACATAGAATTAATCATGCATAAACTAAACCAAGCATAAAGCGATAAATATGCACATAATAGCCCCCTAAACTAACTCCCACTAGCTTCTTGAGCTCCATCGACTCCAAGCCGATGCCAACACCCGAAAAGCCACCAAATGACCTTTTCGCACTTTCTTCATCTTGAGTAAAATATTACAATTTAATACACGACTCGCAGGTCGGGAATAAATAAATATTACAAACAAGTGGTTCGACGACCACACCTTGAAAGAATAATTACACGCTAACACTAACGGCTCGCAGGCCGTGAAAAGCGATAAATAATTAAATTGAGCTCGGGGCTATTATGTACACCATGCCAACATCACATCACACATCGTGTTATCAAACAAGCATGTTATCAAACATCATGTGATTTTCCGGTTTTAATTAATAGCCAAGTTTCGAATTTTTTTTTTTTTGATGCTCGGTTTATCGAAACCGTTCAAAAATGAAACTTTTGAACATTTGATCTTCGAGTTCGTCATGACGGTTCCAAACTCGTCATAACTAACAAAACGGTTTAGCCTTGGCATATCAACCATCCAATGGTCATGCTTGGCCTAGCTCCGTCCAACGGATCCCCGTTCGGTCTCGGTTTCGGCTCCCCGAGAGTCCCGCTCCCGAGACCCGAAAAATCAAACTTTTTTCAAAATTTCCAGATTTGAAATAATTTTCAAAAATTCATTTTACATGCATTAAATCCATAAACAATAATTTAAAACATGTTATCAATCAATTTAGCAAAACAACATGCCAAAAACGAAACTTTCAAGCAAAACCGAAACTTTGAACACCGTCTTGTGAATCCCGAAGGTAGCACGGCTCTGATACCACTGTTGGGTCTCGAGGTAGGGTTGGAGATGAACCAACTCGCAGCGGAAAATCAATGAAAACAAAACAAGAACACCGGTTAACGAATGATTGGCTTGAGTCTCCAAGACGCCTACGTATCCACATGGGAATCAAAGCCACGTAGTTCTTCTCTTTGAGGACTCAAGAACACAAACATGGAGGTGGAAACTAGCCAAACCCGAAATGGCCATGGAAGAGGGAGAGAAAATGTGTTTCCTATTCTTGTCTTGTGTTTGTTATGTTGGAAAAAGATGACTTAAACATAACAAAACCCATACTTGTCCAACTAAAGGCATGGGACAAGTATGGTGTCAAGTAAGGTGTAAATAGGACAAAGTATGGCAAGACAAGATTGGGTTAGGTGGTGAATCACCAACACCTTAATCCTTGTCTTGCTTACTTAGTACTAATTAATCAAGACTTGATTAATTAGTTCTATGGGCCTTGGTTGCATGGGCCTTTCATGGGCCTCTTGGAACATGGCCCGTGGCCATTTCTAACGAGGTCCCGTGATTCGCTCATCGCCTCCAAGCCTTCCATACCGGAAATGTCCAACATTATCCGACGCGATCAATCCTAAGACTCCAAGCCTTGTCTCGATCCGTAAAGTCCTATTCACGTACGGGCACATGACCCAAAACCCAGTTTTGGTCATGTCCCGAGACAACTCCCTTTTGGCCATTCTCCATAAATGTGTCAATGAGTTTCATCCTCCGGTGTGACCCTTAGGTTTATGCATGTCAATAGATCAACGTAAAATCCCATTTTACTTGATCCTATTTAAGTGGCAACTAACGAGACTTTAGTATTGCCTGACACTGCATAGCGAATCGACCCTGTCGATTCTAACCTTTCCGTCGTCCCTGTCATTATCCTTTTATCTCCGATATCCTGATTGAGATAAGGCATAGAGCCGTCATCCTTATTATTCTCAATCACCGTTCCTTGATATGTGAGATGACTGAAGATATGATACCCAGTATCATGTGCATGGCCATGCTATTCTTTCAGTCACTCTCGATCAAGCGGCCGAGAACCGATATCTTTCCCATACCTCAGTATGAAGGATAAATCCCTTAGCCGCCTTTCGTGTCACTCATGTAGCCCGTCCCCAAGCCAATCCTGTCCGTTATGGAAGCCCTGTTACGGACAACGTTAGGCTCAGGTCAAACTCAGTTGTTGACTACATAGCAATCACAAAGACTCCTTGGTCTAAGGATACATGACAAGCTACGACAATGAATATGTTCATGACTTAATCTATGGTACATATTCAGGGCGGGTCGTCCAATATCATGTCCCACATGATATCTATGATCAGACTCCGGAATCCCATTCCAATGACTAACAGAACGTAAGCCATAAAGAGCCATCTTTCATACTAGTCGCTTCTAGTGAAGCTTTGTTGACTAGGGACCCATCGAGTGTGATCTATCTCGATCTATGGTTCTATTCGCATGGTGGGCATAGATCAGAGCACACATCGATATATTACTCCAACACATAAGTAATATAAAGCCGCTTTAATTTTATTGCTAACGATGATATATACATTTGGACATTTAGGATTGAACTACGAGCACTAAGACTAACATCACTATCCATTAAAATTATCAGATTGAGGTTTTATGCATGATACTATGTAGTGTATAGAAAAGGTCAAAATACTTTTATACTAAAAATTTAATAAATTAATTGTAACTTTTTTCTCAGTAAAGAGGTATGCATTGGATTAATTACTTAACGTCAAACGCATGCAACAGAAAAAATACCAAAGTCTAGAGATGAAATCAGGTACAATCCAAGATAAAGGACGATATCCTACACTTGAAAATTAAAAAGGTGATCTGACACACGTAGATGAGAAAATAAAGGTTCTACAAATAAGCGTAGAATAGTAAGGCGACCAAAGATGCGTACACTAACACACAACCAAGAAGCTAAATACCAATTACGGTGGTTGTGTTGGCTCACAGGGGGACTCAAATGATCACCCCAAGGAACATGGTGCTTCCAGATAGGACCCGATACCGGTTGGAAGGGGGGGGGGAGTAAAACACACCAACCCCAATACTGCCTATTATAATTCCCGACGAGACTATTTACCATCTCTCGTCGATATAAGTGGGGTGGCGGTGTTGTGGGTGGTCTTTTTCCGTTGAGTCGTTGTCCACCTTATCAAACGCCCACTTCCTTAATCTGTATCCCTAGAAAGATTTTTGTTGCTTTCTCCTTCAAAAAATTTCAAGGATATGGTCCGCCTTGCTACTTCTTAGATTGGCCGGGGTTCCTGAGCTTCCTGTTTGAATTCCCTACTGGTTGGGAGACTTTTCCTCCTCTGTCCAGGGCTCATGAAGGTTCTATGTTGGCTGGTCTTCTGAGATGGATGTGGTTGTCGGTACTACGACTCAATCCTTTCCCTAGCCCTCATGTCCTCTCGGATAAAGGTATATAAAAAGTTCTTTGAGTCAGGTGGGATTATAGGTGGAGTGGTATGCAAAGGTGGGGGACGTACAACCAGTCCCTTCCCCAAACTCTCTCTTACCCTTTCCCTCGGATAGACGCAGTCGAACTCCTTGAACTTAGGAATGATTGAGGAATAGACAGTAAACCACCCCCGCATGGGGGCACCACTCTCCGAAACACTGGACACTACGGACTGGTGACAAGCCGCCCTTCTCGGGGGACCTGCAAAAGATGAAAACAAAAAAGATCCCACATGGATACCTATTAGCGTACTTGAGACCGAGGGAGACACAATACCCTGAACCTCACAGGGCGGCACTTCCTGTTTGGTGGTCAGAGGGGCCGTCATAAAATCCCCTTATTTGATCGTTAGTTGGTCTACACCAGGGATAGTGACGTTGCATGCCCGATTTGCGTGGCTGAGGCGACCAAAACATTGATAGAAAATCGGGAGAACTTTGTATTCGAATCGAACCATCAAGGGATCCACTCCCGTGGTTGGGTTAAGGTGTTTTGGTCCTCCGGTCTCCTAGTCTATACCTCCCTTCCTAGTTTGAGGTTATGAAAGCCCTCATTTGTGGAGTTCTAGCCTCCACTGGAGCGTCGTATACTCTAACCGTCATATGGATATGCCGGAAGGATAGTTGCTTAAGTTGAGTGCGGGTAGGGATGGGAAAGGTGTAGAATTGTCCCTTGGAAGGACCATAGCTCCCTTTCCCTAATTCCCTCCAAAGCGGCTTGAGAAGGGAAGTAGAAGGCCATTATCTTATCCGAAAGGGGTTGAACTTTTAGATTTTCCACTTTCCATGCATTGGAAATTTCTGTACAATGGATATCGTCCACAATAGGAACCATGTTGGCTGGGATGATTATCACCTCGTCGTCTTCATTGAAGGCGTCACGTTTGGTCTTAGTGACAGAAACCTTCTTCAGTCTTGCTTAGACAAATTCCATGCTTGTAAGAACCGCTCCCGGCCGATCCCGGTCGAACTGGTGACCTTTAAAGACAAGTTTGACTTCCTGTCGGAAAAGTCAACCGAGGACGCAGGAGGTCACTCGGGGCTTTTCCGGGGCCCAACAAGCTTAGCCGTCATCACGGTTAGCTTAGTTGGGCCATTTCCTTCAGTTTGACTGTAATATTGGGTAGGTCAAATTTCGTTCAAACGTGGGCTTAATTTCGGTCTTTTCCGATAAAATCTTGGAAGCTGAAATTTTATTAAATAAAAATGACCCTCACATGACACTTGTCATGTTTGGCTTGGAGGATGAGAAAGGGAGCTTAAATTGACTCTTATACCCTCCCAAGTTACTTTTAAAGGGATATAACCTTAAGGGCTTTTTGGTATTTGGACCAAATAGGTCATTTAAAGCAACTTGAGCACACAAATCAGCTCACACTCTAGTGTTGCAGCCGAAAATCACAAGGAGAGCACAAGAGAGAAGCTCATTTCTTGAGGAAGAAGATAGTGAAGAAAGCTTGGATTTTGGAGCTAGTTCTTCATCCTTTTGCCTCCATTTTGCTTCCCTCTTCTTCATCTCATCATCCTAGAGGTATGGATGCTCTCAACTCTTCATTTCATCTACTCTCAATTCATGGGTTTTGTGGGTTTTGGCTTGAAGTTGATGAACTAGCCTTGTGTTTGTCTTTTGGAGAAGAAGTAGTGAAGTAGGATGTTGGGATGATGCTTTTGTTGAAATTTTGATGAACCCATTGAGGGTGTGGTTGTTGGCTAATTTTGGATGAACATTTTGGAGCTTTTGATTTGATTGTGATTTGGAGAATCATTGGAAACTTGTTTATTTGTTGATTCCTACCATGGGTAGAGGAGTTTTGGAGGTATTTGATGGTTTTGGGAGCTGGAAATGGTTAAAAATGGAGTTTGGTTGTGGATTTTCAGAGAAAATGAGCTGGAGGTTGAAGAAGGGCGGAACTGCCATGGAGCGTCACGGATCCGTGACGGATCCCGTGACGGGTGACTTCACGGCTCCGTGTGGGAGACCGTGATGGCACACGTCACGGCTCCGTGACGTCTTCCGTGAGGGCCGGTGTCACGGCTCCGTGATGTCTTCCGTGAGGGTCGGTATCACGGCTCCGTGACCGTGTCCGTGACCGACCAGTTCAGAGGGGTTTTTGAGGTTTTTCCACCGTTTTGATCTTATTTTGGAGCTTAACTTTTGGAAGGGTTTTGGGGACTTTTGTTACTGTTAAGTGGAGTCTAATTAGAGTTTGTTTTGTTTTCAAAGACCACAAGACCTTGAAGAACGAAGACCTTGAAGAAAGAAGACCTTGCTGGTACCCGTGTGAAGGACGGTGTGGTGACTATCGCTTGTGACAACAGAGTATTAAGAGGAAGACCACAAGGTAGGGAGAATCTTAACTTCTCAATTAAATAACGCTTAGTATGCATGTTAAGTTAATAAAAATGGAAAGGTCCTAGAATTGCCTATAGGATGCGAATAACTAGAATAATCGTCTTTCAATTACTAATAAATGGATGAGTCTAGTATGCATGCTTAGGATGATGACAATTAATGAAGCTTGCTTTCAATACTTGGGAATTGATTTACTGGTAGAGAGGCTGTGAAGAGCTCTCGGATTAGTTGTGTGCTAGGTTCACATGCTTGGTTGCTAGTATTAGGATATTCAAGAGTCTAATGGAACTAGATCGAATGCATGATTGATTGTTCTTGGTTTTACTTGAATGCTTGAATGCTCGTTGATCGATTGAGTGTTGATTAACTGTTGATTGAACGGATGATCAAGTATGACTGGTTGTGCCAAGGGGTACAATCAGGTGATCGATGTACCGATGGTTCGTGGCAGGTAAGTATACGGTAAGTGTGGAATGGTATTGGGTGTACTCGCTGTGATGAACGTGTGCCTTGATGAGTGATGGGAGGAGCCTATGGCTCGGCAGATCCTACGGGATATTGAGTGATGGGAGGAGCCTATGGCTCGGCAGATCCTACGGGATATTGAGTGATGTGAGGAGCCTATGGCTCGGCAGATCCTACGAGATATTGAGTGATGTGAGGAGCCTATGGCTCGGCAGATCCTACGGGATAATGGTTGATTATTGGAGCCAGATTGCTCGGCAGATCCTGTAGTATATTGATTATGGTTATTGAGGTTTCACCCAAGTGGGTGTGTCCTACGGGAGCACTAATTGGTTCCCTATGATATATGGTCCTTTGGAGGCATATCCGAATCGTTTTCGGTGCCTCGATGCATGTACCTCCTCTGGACCGAGGGAAAATCTGATATGACATGGATACTCTGGTGGATTGGAACATGGGAACCAAGGTGATCCCTGAATCTATCCATGGATCGGAGGCTTGAGAAAGCAGTTGGTTGACAGTATATTGATTGCTCCCATCTTATTCTTATTGATCCGTTAAAGTAATTCTTATGAACTTCCTTATGTTACGATTACTTTGAGGCTATTGTATTATTGTAATTGTTCCTGTTTCTTTATTATTTCCTTGTTAATCGTATTAAATTGTTGTCCGAGTTACCTTTGTAAGCAGTTCACTATTGCCCTAAGGGTTGAGTTATTAAGGTTTTTCCTACTGAGCGTAAGCTCACTCCCTTTGGTTTCTGACTGTTTTACAGGCGTGCCGGATGTCTAGTGGGTTCGAGGTTCGGGAGGTTTTGGACTTCTTGGGATTTTTGTTAGAGTTATGTTGGTCTTGTGTATTGAACATCCTTTATCTTACTATTTACGTTGAGCTGTGACTCACGAGAATTTTGAACTATTATTTATTTTTACCCTTTTGATGGAGTTTTTATGAGATTTTAAAGTTTTATCAATTATTTATGATTTCTATTTATTTTAACTCAGGTCACGTCTCGAGTCCGGTCAAAACCGGATTTGGGGCGTGACAATTTGGTATCAGAGCCTGGTTTCATTTGAAACAGGTTGTAATTTTCGAACTTGTTTTCAAAACCTCGGACCAACGTCAATTAGGTGTGTAGAGTTAGGAGGTCTTAGTCGTGTACTCAGTGATGCAAGGTTAAAAAGTTGATGCAGAGAGTGAGAACGACTCGACTCTTACTGTTTGTTTGTTGATTCAATTTGAACTCCTTTGATTATAATGGTTATATCGCTTGAGCGGTACCCTTACCTTATTGATTGTGAGATGCAGTGATCGGTGAAACTGATTGGTTGAGATCGGTATTGGGTTAACAAGCAATGATCGAACCGTTATATGTTGATTGTTGAGTAAAGTGTTTGTGTGTTAAGTGTATTACCGCTGTGTTTGGTTGTTTCATGTGGTTTAAACTGAAGGGTTATCTGAGTGAGGTGTGGATGAGGTTGTAGATTAGATTCAGTGGAGTGTTACTGTCGGAGTGGCATTTCCTCGAATGGTGGATTTATGGAAGGATTGACTTGTTTTGATTTTGTTTGAGTGTTGACTCGATTATGACGTTATGAATCATTTAAGGAATCAAGATGGAAAATATGATCCAATTGGAGTAACTTTTAAAAAGTAATCGAACTTGAGTAATCTTACACCCTCTTGGTTGTGTATGTACTTGCGAAGCATGAGAATTCTATGAATTGGTTGTGGTTTGAACTGCAGAGCATGAGAACTCTTTGATTGGAATAACTTGTGGAAATTGATTGGTAATTGTCCCGCGTAAGCGGAGGGTTAGTGGAAAATACGAATAGGTCATGCCGCATTTTCTGTAAAACTGAATTGGTTGTTCTATCACGGGTTGACTCAGGGGCGCCACTGTAGTCAAACGTGATGGTTGGATGTCAAATGGTTACAACGAGGTTCGGGGACGCCTGAATCAAGTTGTAACGATGCGAGATCAACTTATTTATTTTGACTAAAGTCGAGGAATCGAAGAAGGTTAAAGGCTTTGTTAAGAGAATTGAGGAAAGAGAAAAGCTGTGATAAAAGGATTAAGGACTTATCTTCAAACTGCATGCTTCATGCTTTGAATCCCTGGTGAGGGGTTGTTTGTGTATGATCTTTGCCTCCTGAGGGAGTTGGTTGCTTTACTTGGTTGATGTGTGAGACGCACGATGTGCGGGCTTGTTTGTATATGTGTATAAGTACTATATACGACTTATCTACTTACCCTTGATCCAATTAGGATCCGTCGAGACGAACGATAACGTCCCCTTTTGCTTGGATAGTGCGGTTGTGTTGAACTGAGTTTGAACTGTACGTACTACTGCAGCGTTCTTTCGTGATGTCCGGTATCCATGTTCCGAGAGGTACCCGGAGTCGCCCAGCTTTGGGGCAGAGTCAGTCACCAGCTGTTGGACTAGCGGGGGCAGCAAGTGCCCAGGGTGCTGCTCCCACAGAGCACCAGAGCTTTGAGGATGGACCGTCAGGGTCACCAGTGAGAGATACCCCATTCGCAGAGCCGACACAGGCTACCCCTATTGATGAGGTGGTACGCGCAGTGCTAGCAGCACTTAGCGCTCAGCAGGAGGCCACAGCACCGGCGACAGAGCCCGTGCCCACTACTGAGACAGTCTCGGTCGAGAGGCCAGGTCAGATGGATAGCTACACGACCTAGACACTTCGTGATTTCCGTCGTTTGGGTATACCGACATTTTCTGGGAGCACAGACTCCGAGGCAGCAGTTCTATGGTTGGAACGGATCTCGCGCAACCTTGACACATCTGGTATTTCTGAAGGACGTCTGAGAGTCTCTTTCTCCACCTTCCAGCTTGAGGGTGAGGCTTTTTACTGGTGGCAGTCCGTGCAGAGCAGAGTTGGTGAGGATTTTGAGCTTTTCAGTCGACTATTCCTGGAGCAGTACTTTCCGCGGTCGGTTCGGGATGATCGACTTCAGCAGTTCATGGATCTGAGGCAGAGGGGGATGACAGTAGTTGAGTATGTGGCGAGGTTCTTATCCTTGTCCCGCTTCACACCCGAGATGGTGCAGACTGAGGACAACCGTTGTAGGCGGTTCGAGCGTGGGCTCCTTCCTGTTATTGCGGATCGAATTGTTTATTTGAGGACGGAGGTGTACTCTACTCTGGTTGAGCAGGCCTTAGTAGTAGAGAGGCATTTTCGAGAGACTGCCAGGGAGCGAGATGTCAGGCCGAGACCGAGTGGGTTCCTCAGGCCATCAGAGAGGCGTGATGCCAGACAACACAGGACTTCTGGGCACTTCCAGCCACAGTTTCAGCAGAGTGGTATGCGTAGAGGAGCAGCAATGGCATCAGTTGCACCTGCACCGTTGACACAGTTCTGCCCTACATGCAAACAGCATGGACATTTGGCCCGGGACTTCCCGAGGAGCAGAGGACCCGCAAAGCGGCAGATGGACCGTCCACAGGGGTATGGTGAGAGGCAGCATGTCGATCATCGGACTTGTTATCAGTGCGGCCGGTCGGGGCACATTGCTTTTACCTGTCCCGATCGGGTTGGAGCTGTACCTCCACCGAGGCCTCAGTAGGCACAGCCTCGTCAGGCACCTCCCGGCCGACCAAGACAGACACAGCAGCAGAGAGCTTCGCGTCAGGCGGCGGGAGCGGTAGCCCCGAGACACCAGGCTAGGCCTCAGCAACAGGTGGCACTACCACCACCACCGAGAGGAGGACCACCGGCACGGCAGGGCCGATTGTATGCAGTCGCAGATGCCGGAGCTGAGAGGCAGTATGCCGGCCATGAGGCCATACAGGGTACGTGTTTATTTTTTCATTCGTGGGCATCTTTTTTGTTCGATACAGGTGCATCCCATTCGTTTGTCTCTACTTCGGTTGCTCGTTCCTTGGGTTTGGTGACAGAACCCCTTAGTAGACCCTTGTGTCTTGAGACCCCAGTTACAGGGGAGGTGGTATTGGATACCGTTTGTCGAGATTGTGAGGTTTGAGTGGCAGATTGCCCCTTCTTGGGTGGCCTGCTCATTCTGGAGATGACTGCTTTCGACGTGATCTTAGGGATGGACTAGCTTACGAGATATCGGGCGACGATCGATTGCTTTCGACGACAGGTGACCGTGCGATCTGGTGATATAGTCATCACTTGTGTTTTGGGTAGCAAGAGCGGAGTCCTTCTATCCGCCTTGACAACGGGAGTGGAGGCAGAGGTGGTGCAGAGTGGCAGAGACTTACCGAGAGTAGTGAGTGAGTTCCCGGACGTGTTTCCGGAGGAGTTATCGGATCGACTTGATCCCCGGCACCGCACCGATCTCAATGACACCTTATCGGTTCGCACCAGCTGAGTTAGTCGTGTTAAAGCGACAACTCGAAGAACTACAGGAGAAGGGCTTCATCCGCCCTAGTGTTTCGCCGTGGGGAGCACCCGCCCTCTTCGTGAAGAAGAAGGGTAGTGCCTTAAGGATGCACATCGATTATCGGAAGTTGAACCGGGTAACGGTGAAGAACCGCTACCCGATGCCGAGGATCGATGACCTGTTCGATCAACTGAGAGGAGCAACCTGCTTCTCCAAGATTGATCTAAGATCAGGCTACTACCAGTTGAGGGTCCGAAAGGAGGATGTGGAGAAGACCGCGTTCCGGACGCATTATGGACACTTTGAGTTTCTAGTGATGCCGTTCGGGTTGACGAACACGCCAGCAGCCTTCATGGATTTGATGAATGGCATATTCAGGCCTTACCTGGATCAGTTTGTCGTAGTCTTCGTTGATGACATCTTGATTTACTCGCCTAGTGAAGAGGCACACGAGGAGCACTTGAGGATAATGTTGACCTTGTTACGCATTCACCAGCTATATGGGAATCTAGAGAAGTGCGAGTTCTTGCTCGCAAAGGTGAAATTCCTTGGACATGTGGTGTCCCGAGATAGTATCTTAGTCGACCCAGCGAAGGTCGATGCAGTTTCGAAGTGGGCAAGGCCCAAGAACGTGTTTGAGATCCGTAGCTTTCTGGGGTTGTCCGATTATTATCGACGCTTTGTTCAGGACTTCTCACGTTTGGCTGCACCTATGACAACTTTGACTCGCAAAGGAGCAGAGTTCCTTTGGACTAGTGAGTGTGAACACTCGTTCTCAGAGCTAAAGGCTCGTCTGACCACCGCTCTGGTGTTGATTGTTCCGGAGTGAAGAGGGGGCTATGACGTATACTGTGACGCCTCAGGCGAGGGACTTGGTTGTGTCCTGATGCAGTCTGGGAAGGTAGTTGCTTATGGCTCAAGATAACTGAAGGTTCACGAACGCAACTACCCGACCCATGACCTCGAACTAGCAGCAGTGGTCTTTGCATTGAAGAGTTGGAGACACTATCTTTATGGTGAGCAGTTTAGAGTATTCTCGGACCACAAGAGCCTCAAGTATATCTTCTCTCAGCGCGACCTGAACATGCGCCAACGGCGATGGATGGAGTTAATTGAGGAGTATGACTTCGAGCTGCTCTATCACCCGGGCAAGGCGAATGTCGTCGCGGATGCTTTGAGCAGGAAGTCGACTCATTGCGTGGCCATCATGGCAGTACGAGAGTGGAACATGCTAGAAGAGTTGAGCTCTTTCAGACTTGAGCTTGAGGAGATCACGGATGGTATGGCTTTGTGTGCATTGGTGGCTCAACCCACTTCGGTTACTCGGGTGCTAGAGTCACAGGCCGAGGATGCTGAAGCGATGGGGATTCGTGAGAGAATGGTAGCCGGAGAAAAGATCGATGACTGGGAGTTAAGTGCAGATCTGGGACTTCGGTTTAGAGGATGGTTGCTTGTACCCCGAGGAGGTAGGGACACCGTGTTGAGAGAGTGTCACCACACCCGGCTTGCAGTGCACCCCGGTGGCACCAAGATGTATAGAGACATCCGACGACAGTTCTGGTGGAGGGGGATACGCAGGGTAGTCGCAGTTTTTGTGTCGAGATGCCTCACCTGTCAGCAAGTGAATGCGGAGCATCAGCACCCCACTGGCTTACTACAACCTTTACCGGTTTCCGAGTGGAAGTGGGAGCATGTGACTATGGATTTTGTGAGTGGACTACCGAGGTCGTCTAAGGGGCATGATGCCATTTGGGTTGTGGTTGATCGACTAACCAAGTCGGCACATTTTCTAGCTATGAGGATGACTGACACGGTGGACATGTTGGGCCGGTTGTATGTCAAGGAGATCATTCGTCTACATGGAGTACCGGTATCAGTGGTATCTGATAGGGACCCTCGTTTCACATCCAGATTCTGGAAGAGCCTACAGAAGGCATTGGGGACTGAGGTACTGTTGAGTACAACTTACCATCCTGAGACAGATGGACAGTCAGAGCGCACCATTCAGATCTTAGAGGACATGCTTCGAGCTTGTGTGCTTGACTTTCAGGGATCATGGGAGGATCACCTACCTTTGGCAGAGTTCGCTTACAACAACAGTTATCAGTCCAGCATTGGTATGGCACCATTTGAGGCTTTGTACGGCAGACCATGTAGGTCGCCGGTATGTTGGGCTGAGGTAGGGGATCAGAGTTTACTTGGACCAGATATGGTCAGGGAGACGACCGAGAAGGTCACAGTGATTAGAGAGCGGCTGAAGACCGCACATAGTCGTCAGAAGAGCTATGCAGACAGACGTCGCAGACCACTTGAGTTTCCGGTCGGAGACCACGTTTTTCTGAGGGTGAGACCGAAGAAGGGCCTGCTGCGGTTCAACCGCGGTGGAGGAAAGCTATCCCCGCGTTTCATTGGACCATTTGAGGTCTTAGAGAGGATTCGAGCTGTAGCTTATCGTTTAGCCTTGCCACCGCAGCTTGGGAACGTGCATAACGTTTTCCATGTGTCCCAACTGCGGAAGTACACGGCAGATCCCTCGCACGTTATCGAGTGGGCGGATATTGAGGTAGCATATGATGTCTCTTATGAGGATAAGCTCATCAGGATTGTGGATACGGGAGAGAAGGTCTTGAGGAAGACTATTATACCTTTGGTTCGAGTGTAGTGGAAGCATCAGGGAGCTAACTCGACCTGGGAGCGAGAGGACGAGAACCGAGAGAAGTACCCCCACCTGTTTGACCTTTGAGGTACTTTCACTCTTAATTTCGAGGACGAAATTCTTTTAAGGGGGGTATATTTTAAGAACCGCTCCCGGCCGATCCCGTTCGAACCAGTGACCTTGAAAGACAAGTTTGACTTTTACCGAAAAAGTCAATCGAGGACGCAAGAGGTCACTCGGGGCTTTTCCGGGGCCCAACGAGCTTAGCCGTCATCACGGTTAGCTTAGTTGGGCCATTTCCTTCAGTTTGACTGTAATTTTGGGTAGGTCAAATTTCGGTCAAACGTGGGCTTAATTTCGGTCTTTTCCGATAAAATCATGGAAGCTGAAATTTTATTAAATATAAATGACCCTCACATGACACTAGTCATGTTTGGCTTGGAGGATGAGAAAGGGAGCTTAAATTGACTCTTATACCCTCCCAAGTTACCTTTAAAGGGATAGGACCTTAAGCGCTTTTTGGTATTTGGACCAAATAGGTCATTTAAAGCAACTTGAGCACACAAATCAGCTCACACTCTAGTGTTGCAGCCGAAAATCACAAGGAGAGCACAAGAGAGAAGCTCATTTCTTGAGGAAGAAGATAGTGAAGAAAGCTTGGATTTTGGAGCTAGTTCTTCATCCTTTTGCCTCCATTTTGCTTCCCTCTTCTTCACCTCATCATCCTAGAGGTATGGATGCTCTCAAATCTTCATTTCATCTACTCTCAATTCATGGGTTTTGTGGGTTTTGGCTTGAAGTTGATGAACTAGCCTTGTGTTTGTCTCTTGGAGAAGCAGTAGTGAAGTAGGATGTTGGGATGATGCTTTTGTTGAAGTTTTGATGAACCCATTGAGGGTGTGGTTGTTGGGTAATTTTGGAGAACATTTTGGAGCTTTTGATTTGATTGTGATTTGGAGAATCATTGGAAACTTGTTTATTTGTTGATTCTTACCATGGGTATAGGAGTTTTGGAGGTATTTGATGGTTTTGGGAGCTGGAAATGGTTAAAAATGGAGTTTGGTTGTGGATTTTCGGAGAAAAGGAGCTGGTGGTTGAAGAAGGGCGGAACTGCCCTGGAGCTTCACGGATCCGTGACGGATCCCGTGACGGGTGACGTCACGGCTCCGTGAGGGAGACCGTGATGGCACACGTCACGACTCCGTGACGTCTGCCGTGAGGGTCGGTGTCACGGCTCCGTGACGTCTTCCGTGAGGGTCGGTGTCACTGCTCCGTGACCGTGTCTGTGACCGACCAGTTCAGAGGGGTTTTTGAGGTTTTTCCACCGTTTTGATCTTAGTTTGGAGCTGAACTTTTGGAAGGGTTTTGGGGACTTTTGTTACTGTTAAGTGGAGTCTAATTAGAGTTTGTTTTGTGCTCAAAGACCACAAGACCTTGAAGAACGAAGACCTTGAAGAAAGAAGACCTTGCCGGTACCTGTGTGAAGGACGGTGTGGTGACTATCGCTTGTGAAAACAGAGTATTAAGAGGAAGACCACAAGGTAGGGAAAATCTTAACTTCTCAATCAAATAACTCTTAGTATGCATGTTAAGTTAATAAAAATGGAAAGGACCTAGAATTGCCTATAGGATGCGAATAACTAGAATAATCGTCTTTCAATAACTAATAAATGGATGAGTCTAGTATGCATGCTTAGGATGATGACAATTAATGAAGCTTGCTTTCAATACTTTGGAATTGATTTACTAGTAGAGAGGCTGTGAAGAGCTCTCGGATTAGTTGTGTGCTAGGTTCACATGCTTGGTTGCTAGTATTAGGATATTCAAGAGTCTAATGGAACTAGATCGAATGCATGATTGATTGTTCTTGGTTTTACTTGAATGCTTGAATGCTCGTTGATCGATTGAGTGTCGATTAATTGTTGATTGAACGGATGATCGAGTATGACTGGTTGTGCCAAGGAGTACAATCAGGTGATCGATGTACCGATGGTTCGTGGCAGGTAAGTATACGGTAAGTATGGAATGGTATTGAGTGTACTCGCTGTGATGAACGTGTGCCTTGATGAGTGTTGATTGATGATTGAATGATAATGCTTGTACCTCTATATTTATTCTAAAAATGTATGGATAAATGCAGAGAGATATTGAGTGATGTGAGGAGGTTATGGCTCGGCAGATCCTACGGGATATTGAGTGATGTGAGGAGCTTATGACTCGGCAGATCCTACGGGATATTGAGTGATGGGAGGAGCCTATGGCTCAGCAGATCCTACGGGATATTGAGTGATGTGAGGAGCCTATGGCTCGGCACATCCTATGGGATATATAGTGATGTGAGGAGCCTATGGCTCGGCACATCCTACGGGATATTGGTTGATTATTGGAGCCAGAGAGCTCGGCAGATCCTACGGTATATTGATTATGGTTATTGAGGTTTCACCCAAGTGGGTGTGTCCTATGGGAGCACTACTTGGTTCCCTATGATATATGGTCCTTTGGAGGCATATCCGAATCGTTTTCGGTGCCCCGATGCATGTACCTCCTCTGGACCGAGGGAAAATCTGATATGACATGGATACTCTGGTGGATTGGAATATGGGAACCAAGGTGATCCCAGAATCTATCCATAGATCGGAGGCTTGAGAAAGCAGTTGGTTGACAGTATATTGATTGCTCCCATCTTATTCTTATTGATCCGTTAAAGTAATTCTTATGAACTTCTTTATGTTACGATTACTTTGAGGCTATGGTATTATTGTAATTGATCCTGTTTCTTTATTATTTCCCTGTTAATCGTATTAAATTGTTGTCCGAGTTACCTTTGTAAGGAGTTCACTATTGCCTTAAGGGTTGAGTTATTAAGGTTTTTCCTACTGAGCGTAAGCTCACTCCCTTTGGTCTCTGACTGTTTTATAGGCGTGTCGGATGTCTAGTGGGTTCGAGGCTCGGGAGGTTTTGGATTTCTTGGGATTTTTGTTAGAGTTATGTTGGTCTTGTGTATTGAACATCCTTTATCTTACTATTTACATTGAGTTGTGACTCACGAGAATTTTGAACTATTGTTTATATTTACCCTTTTGATGAAGTTTTTATGAGATTTTAAAGTTTTATCAATTATTTATGATTTCTATTTATTTTAACTCAGGTCACCTCTCGAGTCCGGTCAAAACCTGATTTGGGGCGTGACAAGGCTAGTCGGAGAAAATTTTGTGGTTGTGTTGGTTGGGGATAAGGAATTGTGAGGTTGATGGTTTGGGGTCTTCCTCCACCATGGATCCCTTGCATGTTGATGGAAGGATCCAAAGTCGCATGAATGAGTGAGGATGAGGCTCGGTGGGGTTGTCGGGGCGTTCGAGATCGGCAGCAGCGGTGGTAAGGTTAAAGACGACGTTACAGAGGTTGAGGCCAGAGAGAAGACCGGACGAAATTCCGTCGGAGCAGGTAGTGGGTAGGGCATGGTTGAGGATATCGGATAGAAGAGATTGGGGGTGAAGAAGAGGTGAAGAGGGAACAAGGCTCCGGGGAGCTCCGACGAGAGAAGGAAGATTGAAGGGAAGGACTTGTCGTCATTATTCACTTTCCTCGGGAAGGAGGAAAGTGAAAAGACTTGACAGAGAGCACACGGGGGGAGGGCTCAAGAATTTTTAATTAATTGAACTTTTAATAATGCTTAATACAATATAGAATATTTTTTAAAGAAGAAAAGAAAAAGAAATCAGCTTCTTCTGCAACTATTTTCTTCATCCAACAGGTGTTTCCCAGCAGTATTCTTTAGCTCTAAACCTTAAAGCCTAGTATAAATATTCACCGAAATTGAAATAGGCCAGTACAAAAATCTGTTATTATTGTCGAAATTGTTGACATCGGAATTTAAGTAGGCGCCGAAACAAACCAAATATAGGAGTCCCGTAAGTTTTTACCCACGATGAACGACTACAAAAGCTCTATGTTCTCCAAAAACATCCAAGGCAAGACGAGAATCACGATGAACATGGTAGCAACACGTTTCACCACATGTTTAACATTGTTACAAACGCTAACACATGGTATAAGGTTACATCAGACGAGTTTTAAAAGACTGTGCTCATGTGAAAAAGTTTTTAAAATAACTAGGGATGACTCTGGTTCCTAACCTTTTTCAACGTTTCGTTTTGACATCCTAACCCAGACCAACGTTTCGTTACAGTTCCATACACGAAAGGTTGGAACTTTTACAAAACCTGATATGAACCGTTCAAATTAACGATTTCGTTAACATAGGAAGTGAAAAGTCGAAACTACAATTCCATTCACGTTAACCTTTCAGCTCCTTTTTCCCAAAATAATGCATTATTTTGAAATTCAATGTTGAAAAATTGTTGGGTATGTATACTAAGTGTGCTAATTGCATGTTTAACGGGCATGGAGAGCTGAAAGGTTAACGTGAATGGAGTTGTAGTTTCGACTTTACACTTCCTATGTTAACGAAATCGTTAATTTGAACGATTCATATCAGGTTTTGTAAAAGTTCCAACCTTTCGTGTATGGAACTGTAACGAAACGTTGGTCTGGGTTAGGACGTCAAAACGAAACGTTCAAGAAGGTTAGGACCCAGAGTTTTCACAAATAATTATAAGGAACAATATCATAAAAACACTCAGCCTTTAACACCTTCCTCACTTAATTACATTGATCTTTAAATTCTCTCACTTAACTGTACAAAATTTTCATTTTTTCCCACTTTGCTCTTGATAGTGAACGACAAAAATACACTTTATAAACTGCTTTTTTACAAGCGATTTTTTAGTAAAACTTTTTGCTCCAAGGAAGGGAAAAAAGAAGGACTGTCGAAAGGCTATCCCAAAGAGACCTTCAAAGAAACCCTACCACAAAGGCATGTGAATCTCCCGAAAACAGAAAAACACGAACTAACGGGAACAAAATCCAAAACAGAAGAAAAAAAAACCTATAGTGACACCAAAACCTCACTAAGAAAGGACCGTGTAATAAGTCCCAGTCTTCAGTAAAGTCTCTGTAATGACAAAAAGCCTATACACCTCATATCAACGCTGAGCTTCAAGATCACTGATGGTCCGGGTTTGAGATCAAGTTGTCATTACAAAAGGCTGCAAGGGTTTCTTCTTTTTCTTTTTAAATTTCTTCGCGTTTAAAGGCGTCTTCGCGGTTGTAGGTGACATTGTAGGAAATTCCTGATCGAAAACTGAAAGTAGTGGAAGGGAGGAAATCGGAGACTCCTAAGGTCCACCCGACTTTGACTGAACCTCCTTACCCACAACATCTGCACCCTGTTGACCAGCCGAGGTGAAACTGTTTTGCTTTGTGATTCTTGTATCCAAAATGTCCCCATCTGCCAGTGTTTCACCCAGACTCGTATGTGCAAAAGCGGAATTGCTACACGCAATACTCGACCCAACCAAAATGGACCTCACAATCCCATTTAAATCGGAACCCATAACACAATCAGAAAGTGAAGCTGAACTTGTGCCTACACATGGGCCTATCACCTGGCCCATATACCCACACGGAGGTCCAAGTCAAAGCCCATAACCTTTTATAAACTGTTAAACCCCAATTTGACATCAAAACTCAAATTGATAGGTGGAGACATCAATATGTTTGTCAAGTGGTCAATATGTCCATAGACTTTTAATGTGGGACACATATTTTAACACTCCCTATCACGTGTGAGCCTCGCTGGTGTTGCATTCTACGACATAGGAGAGAGGATCTTGCACACAAGCCCAAATCAACTCTGATACCATATAAATTTTGGTTTCAAACATGCCAGTTATATCGGGTTGGGCTTCCACAACTAAAAGATCAACCTTATTAGTTGAGTGTGACCCTAGCCTTTATAATTAGCTTTTTATTATTATATTTTCCCAATGTGGGTTCACACTTCAACATTTGTCTCCGACCCATATACAGATGTCTAGTCTAATCATGTTATGCCCCACGTGTAGACGCCAAGTAATACACGTGAGGGGGAATGTTGAAGTGTGAACCTACATCGGGAAAATATTAGAATAAAGAGCTACTTATAACGGCAAGGACCACTCCCAACTAACAAGGTTGATCTTTTAGTTGTGGAAGCCCGACCTGATATAAGTGGCCAGTTTTAAACAAAAAATTAACTTGGTGTCAAAGCCTGGTTCGGCCCACACCCATTTTTCACCTCCACCTTGTGTTTTCCGGTCCATATGCAGATGTCCAGTCCTGTTATGACCGACTTGTAGATGTGCAGTCCTATTCGTGAGGGGGAGTGTTGAAATTAAACTCATATAAGGAAAATATAATAGTTAAAGCTACTTATAACGATTGAAGCTATACTCTATTAATAAGATTGATCTTCTAGTTGTGGATAATTGATCTGATATAAGTGACCCGTTTTATTCCAAAATTTACATAAACTCTTATTGAAACCATATATTCATATCCGTTAAATGTGTGCGGTTTCTAAAACATGTGATATTTGTATGAAACATCAATCAACTAACTAATTGGTGTTGTGTTATTATTGTTATGCACAAAGAGGAAATCATCATTATAGTAATCTTGATATGGATTATGATGAATCCAATTAAGAAGATAAGTAGAAGAATCAAATTATCACATCTTATATATTTTTAGAAAGATACATATCTGTAATTCTTGTTGTAATTTTAGAAAGGGGTAACATCGATTCCGGACCTATGTGGAAAGATTATACAAAAAGTACCACTCACGTATAAAATAAGTATGAAAAAAGTTGTGTTCCTTGTAAAAAAAATACCACCTCTATACTATATTTTGTAACAAACTACCACATTTATGTTACTTTCTGTAAAAAAAGATATCATTTTTGTACTAGGATCTGTCACAAAAGATCGATCTTAATTAGGAATTACAAATGACTTTTTTGACTGGGTTAGGAATCGACATTTTCTCTTTTAGAAATGATATACTGTCTCCTCCACTTTGTCTACACATCTATAGTTCTTCTTGGAAGACTTTGGGATTGCTTGCACAACCATTATCATAGATACTGTGGGCACGATCCAGCACTCGGATATTGTTTATGTATTTACTAAGAATGCTTAATCTCGTGTAGAATTTCATGATTCGATTCGCTTATTTCATTTCCGTTTCTCAATGTATAATTCATTTTTTGATTGGTTTTCTGTTCTTTGTTTCCGCTGAAATTAAAGGCCATCACCAGAAGCACATGAGTCGCTTAAAGTTGAAAAAGGAGAAAATGGAGGTATTCTACGAGAAAATTTGAAAATTCAGTATAACTAAATGTAAAAGATAGTATAGTTATTAAATGAAAAAAAGCGTTAAAATCAATATATTTTTATGAGATCATCCTTAACTAGAATTACATGGCATCTTTTCAATTGATAAATTTAAAATAAGATATATATTTCCCCTTGCCTTCTTGTGTATATATATATCTAACCCTTCTCCTTTTCTCATATGTGCTCATTCTTCATGGACTCTTCTCAGAAACCCTTCTTCCCTACTGTCATCACCTTCTTCCTTTTCCTGGTCATGGTGATCATCAAAACAGTGAAGAGACCAAAACCCTCAAACCTTCCCCCAAGTCCATGGAAGCTCCCACTCATAGGCAACTTGCACCAGCTTGCTGCTGGTGGCTCCCTAGTCCATCACACCCTCTCAAACTTGGCCATGAAACATGGACCTCTCATGTACCTACAGCTTGGCCAAGCTCCCACCATTGTCGTCTCTTCGCCAGAGGTCGCAAGAGAGGTTCTAAAACTCAATGACCTCAACTTCTCCAACAGGGCCTTTTTCATTTTCGGCAAGATTATGTCCTACGACTCCACCAGCATAGCCTTCTCACAATACGGCAGCTATTGGAAGCAGCTTCGAAGGATTAGCTCGACCGAGCTTTTCAGTGCAAGCCGTGTGCAATCTTTCCAGTCGATTCGAGAAGAGGAGGTCTCGAACCTCATCGAAACCATATCTTCGAGCCAGGGATCAACCATCAATCTTAGCAAGATGATTTTCTCCTTGACATACTGCATAACATCAAGGGCTGCATTTGGTAACAAATGTAATGAGCAAGATAGATTAATTTCCATTGTTGAGGAATCTTTGAAGATAGCTGCAGGCTTCAGTCTTCCGGAGGCGTACCCTTCGATCAAACTGATGGAGGTCATCAGCGGATTGAGGCCTAAATTCGAGAAATTTCATCAAGAAAGCGACAGGATACTTCAGAACATCATCAATGAGCACCAAGAAAAAAGAAAGGCTTCAAGAAATGAAGCTGACCAGAAAGATCTGGTTGATGTTATGTTAGATGTTCAGGAAAATAGTGATTCGGAGGCTCCTTTAACTTACAACAACATCAAAGCAGTGATACTGGTCAGTATAAATGTTTCTTTTTCATTCCTTTTAGTACAGACTATGATCTTTTTCTTTGATAAGCGAAAATTTATTAAGCAGATGTTTCACAAGAACGCAGAACAAAGCAGGAAAATGATCCTCGAAGCAAAACTTTTTCCCTCCGACCATAGCAGCTACAAGTGCCAAAATAAAATAACATGATAAACCCAAACAAGGAAGCAACAAGATCAAACGATCGTCCTCCCTATCTGCGTCCTATCCAAAATTAAGCAACAAAACCGATTAGAAACAGAAATAGGGATTGCATCTATTTCTGTATTCGGTTCAGACCTATCCTCGTCCTTGATATTCTATATGTCCTCGTCAAGATGCTGTCGGACGACTAGAGAATTGGGTTGTACGCGCGCTAGAGAAACAAGGTCAACGATCTTTTTCCCGATTTTCTTGGAATAGCTCCGGTCCCCCGAGCTATCCTTTGTAGCAATGTCAACCACAAAACTACCCGGTTTACCTCCTTTATTAGCAAAAGTTTTAGCTCTTTTTTTGATAAACAACAATTGCAGGAACAATCCTCTTGAACTGTCCCTTCTTTGTTCGACCACGACGTTTTGGTTGAACATTGGTATGAATCGAAGATTTAAGGAGAACCTCCTTCCACGGACTACCCTGTGGATCCCCAATAAAATCGACCATCTATTGTGAGGCTTAAACCGCTTCAAATACCATCACAGCCGAGCCAAAAGACTGGACAGGTAATGTCTGAGACCTGGGCTCAGGCCTAGTACCAAACCTAGGGACAGCCAAAGCCTTTTGGTTCGGAACGATAGGTTCTTTAACAGGGTCGACCAATTCAACTTGTGCCGGAGGAGAAATTTAACTGGGCCAGCCAAAACCACGTCCTGTAACAACATCCGAATCATCAGACCCCGGGAAATATGCAGCATGATCGACAGGACATCCCTGATTTCCTGATGAATTACACAACGCGAATTGCGGCTTCAAATCATGATTTGATTCGGAATTCACAATCGGATTTTCAACGATGCGATCCTCGGTGGCGAAACAACCGGAATGACGAGAAGACAACGCTACCACGTCAGTAAGCAGCGGAGAAAGGCCGGGACGCACCACCGGAGTCCCATGATTGTCCCCCCGCGAACAAAACCTCTTAAAACAAGCTCTGTTTCTGGAGACGAGAAACATAGCACATGTTCTATTCCCGGTAACACCTGGGTTCGTGTCCTTTTGAATCTGGTGTCGCGCGACGGAAACAAAGAGGGTATAACCATTGTAAGTGAACCCATTTAACCCCTTGATAGCTTGATTAACAGAGTCTTTTGACTCGAAACATACGAAACTATAGAAGGCCTTTGCGGTTTAGCCGTTTGTAAACCGTAGCAAACACAACCTTACAGTATACGCTGAACACGTTCCGGGCCCGCCTCTGATGATTCGAAAGGAAGGTTGTAGATGAAAACTTCGTCTTCTTATTCTTGAAAAACATTCAAAGATGGCTCAATCTTCATCAGATCCACCTGAGCAGATGCAACTGGCTCTTCTGAAGGTTGTTGTGTCTTCAAAGCCTCGCTTGAGTTCCTTTGGATAGAGGAGCTACGACATCCCCAACAACTGGAGCAGCACCACCAGACTTGGTCAGCTTCCGATCGGAACTCTTGGCTGGATCGACCAGCTTTCCTTTGGCCGGACGAACAACAACCCTCCCCTTGACCGGACGCGGAACAACCATTGGCCAGTAACAATTCAATATCGACATACTCTTGATACAAAGAAACTAGATTTGACCAAAAAGAAGAGAACGAGAGGAGAGGCTTTGTCATACTATAAAATTCTGTAACGTTGTTCACATTGCATGATCCTTCAATGGATTATGATCCTTATAATTACATTGCAGGACATTTTCATTGGTGGAACAGAGACTTCATCTACAGCGATCGAGTGGGCAATATCAGAAATGTTGAAGAACCCAAAGCTGATCAAGGAGGCACAGGCGGAGGTGAGGAAGGTTGTTGGAGAAGAAGGAAATTTCGATGGAACTTGTATTGAAAAACTGAAGTTCTTGAAAGCGGTGATAAAAGAAACCCTGAGGCTACACCCTTCTCTACCTCTGTTGATGCCAAGAGAAAGTCGAGAGAATTGCGTGATCGGTGGATACGGGATACCTGCAAAGGCCAAGGTCATAGTTAATGCATGGGCGATTGCAAGAGATCCCAAGTACTGGACTGAACCGGAAAGATTTTACCCCGAGAGGTTTCTTGATAGTTCGGTTGATTTCAAGGGGGCTCACTATGAGTTCATCCCATTTGGCGCCGGACGAAGGGTTTGTCCCGGGATAGCATTTGCACAACCCAATATTGAGCTACCACTTGCCAAGTTACTCTATCATTTTGACTGGAAAGTTCCTGATGGACAGAGACCGGAAGATCTAGACATGACTGAAGGTTTTGGCTTAACTGTCCGGAGAAAAGAAGAACTCTTACTAATCCCTACTATGTGTTGTCCCACATAGGTGGAAACTACATAAGGTTTTAGTACAATATGAACAATAAAAGATGATCTGTAATACTAGGTTTTGTACAATATTGATAAGAAAATGTTGCAAGCTTGCTGAATATGGTATTATCTCAGCAGTGTACTGTAGTCATAGGCTGTAAATCTTCCTTTTACACACTTGCAACAAGTTTATGACTGTGCTGATGGACTTCAAAACATCAAATTATTCACTTGGGCAGTAAAATCACCAATCCCCTAAATAAGAACACACATTAATTAACAATGAAATGAATCACTTATTTTCACGCAGCTTGTTTTCAACCTCAGCTCCTTGCAATGCAACCAACCAAGAACAAGTCACTTACTCAAGTCAAATCAAGCACGCACAAGTCCTAAATCAAAATGGCAGTTTTTTTAAGTACTAACTACGAAAATGCAACAAACTCCAATAAAATGTATGTTACCAAGTTTTGTAGACGTGGAGGAAAAAGCTTTTTGTTCCTCTAAGGTTCTCTCTACCTCAACCTCCCTCATTTGTCTTTGCACGTTGTAACCACCATCGGCAACATCCAACCAGTTTCTGCCACATCACCCCCCGGCTCCACTGATGCCCCCACCACCTCGACGACCCTCGTGTCTGTCTTTTCAATCGAGAAATTCGACCCCGTGATGAAATCCCAGGCAATTGTGGCTACTCGGCTCGAGACTGTCCCCCGCACTGTCCTTTCATCTCCCACCACGCCTCCGACACCCACCTTGGAGTTTTTAAAACTAGAACGGTTCCGAGGAAAAAGGAACCTCCGAACCTCCCCCCTCGCCAAACTCGGACCAAGAGGATCTGGAAGAAGCCCGTCCTCCGTCCTAATCGCGCCCTATAGAAAGACCGATCATCGGAACCCTTCATCTGCCAACTGCTGCCATTGTTGCCAAACGAAGAGGTAACTGGTTCTCGAACCTCTTTGGTTGATCCTGGCCTACAACGGGCGCTTCCTAGCCCTACCACCTTGCCTAGTTAGGGACGCCTTCTTTGTTAACCGAGGCGCACCTAGCTAGCTTACCTGGGAGAGCGGAGGAGAACCCGAACAACCCCGGGCCTAGAGATTCAATCCCCAGCCTACCCTATGTGGGAAATCTTGTGACATGAGGAATTAGCCACTAAGATGTTGCTGACCGGGAGGCTGGCACAAGGGTCCCTAAATGGGACAAACTATTTGGACTTGTACAGAATTTTGAGGATAGTCCTCAAGTCTGAACGCAAAGAATATGTCCTTGACAAGGCTGTCTCTAAGACCATATCAGAGTTACATGAAGTGTCATTAATTGCTGAGAAGAATATATCAGGGATCTGGGATCCAAGGATATTCTGATGGTAAACAAGGGAATTGGAAGTGGCAAGGGCGGGCCCATGCACACTTGGCAGGAAAGATGAGACACATGAGAATGTCTGCTTCTGCTGCCAATAGCCTGGTCATTGGAACCGAGATTACAGGAAGTTCACGGCTGATCTGAAGAAGGGCAGTGGGACTGCGCCTTCATCAAATAGCGTGGATGATCTGAAGAAGGGCAGTAGGACTGCGCCTTCATCAGGAAACCTGGATGATCTAAGGAAGGGCGGTGGGACCGTGCCTTCATCCGGTATTAACTCTATAGAGCTACATCTCTCTACTTCCAAAGATTCATGGGTATTAGATACCAGGACTGAATCTCACACATGCACTTATATATGGTGGCTGAAAGTAAGAGAGGTTTGGAAAGCACGAAGTGGACCTCAGAGTTGTGGCAACTGCTGTAGGATCCATGAGTCTTGCTTTGCCAAGTGGCCTTGTCTTAGTATTGTATAATGTATATTGCATACCTACTTTTAGTAGGAATATTATATCTGTATCCGTGTTTGACAAGGAAGGATATAATGTTAATATTGGAAATGGAGTTTTCAATGTTTTATGCAATGATATGTTTTATACAAGTACTGACTTGGTTGGAGGATTGTACATATTAGATATGGGTAACAATGCCTCAAGTTTTATATATTCCGTTAACACCAAGAGGTCTAAATCCAACGATTTAAACCTAACTCTGTTAAGGCACTGTCATCTAGGTCGCATAAACAAGAAGCACCTATCAGCACTTCAGAAGTGCGGACTTTCAGGTTCATTCGAATTCCATTCGATCGATAGGTGCAAGGTTTGTTTGATGGGCAAAATGACTAAAGTGCCCTTTTATCGATCGCGATGAAAGGGCGGGTGAATTATTGGGGATGATACACTCGAATGTGTGTAGATCAATAAGTTCACTTGCCAGGAGGGGTTTTAGCTACTTTATCAGATTTACTGATGATTACAGTAAATATGGTTATGTCTATTCGCTGAGACATAAGTCTGAAGCTTTTGATAAATTCAAAGAGTTTAAGACTAAAGTAGAAAACCATCTCGACAAAGGTATTAAGGCACTTCGATTGGATCGAGGTGGAAAATACTTGACCACAGAGTTATTATATCATCTAAAAGAGAATGGGATCCTTTTGGAATGGACTCCTCTTGGGACACTGTAGATGAAAGGTGTAGCCAAACGGAGAAATCGGACATTGTTAGACAATGGTCCGTTCCATTATTAGTTGGACTGATCTCCCAATCTCTTTCTGGGGTTATGCTCTAGAGACGACCGCATTCATAGTGAATCGGGCTTCGACGAAGGGTGTGGAAGGGACACCATTTTAAAATGGTACGGGATGATGCCCGCTTTGTCCTTCCTAAAGATTTGTGGTTGCGAGGCTTATGTGAAACATTTGGTTTCGACTAAGCTCGAACCAAGATCTGAGATATGCACCTTCGTGTGGTGTCCCAAAGCAACAAGGGGATACTATTTCTACAATCCCAGTGAGAACATGGTATTCGTCGCTTGGGGTGGGGTCTTTATGGAAAAGAAGTTTTGTTTCCAAAGACGTCATTGGAAGGATTGTGCATCTCGAAGAAATTCAGGATGGTACAGATCTGTCTAAACCAATTGACAACCCAGTAGAAAGGAGCCAGAGATTGTCGTAGAGTGAGAACCAATTCCTGTTACAATTCCGGAAGGTCCAAGGCGATTTGAAAGGGTCAATCTTCCACCTCCAAGATATGGTATTCGGAGGTGACAATGAAGTCTTGGTGGATCACGGTGATCCAGCCACCTTTCAAGAAGTCGTGGATGGGCCCGACTCCGAGTCATGGCTGGGAGCCATGAGGGAGGAAATGCAATCCATGCCGGACAACCGAGTCTGGGAACCGGTTGATCCCATCAATGGTGTGAGGACCATCGGATGCAAATCGATCTTCAAGGTGAAGATGGACATGGACGGCAACCCTCTGACCTACAAAGCTCAACTGGTGGCGAAAGGTTATAGGCAGATCCAATGGATTGACTATGAGGAAACCTTCTCCCTAGTGGCTATGGTCAAAATCGATCCAAATTCTTCTTGACATAACTGCGTATCATAATTACGAGATATGGCAAGTGGATGTCAAAACCGCTTTCCTAAATGGAAATTTGACTGAGTATGTTTGTATGTCTCGGCCCAAAGGTTTTGATGATCCGAAGAATAAGGGAAAGATTTATAAGTTGTTGAAATCCATTTATGGACTGAAACGAACTTCTCGGAGTTGGATCCTTCGTTTTGATGAAGCTGTATTTGGATTTGGCTTAATCAAGAACGAGGATGAATCTTGCGTTTATAAGAAGGCTAGTGGGAGCAAGATTACCTTTCTGGTTCTCATTGAAAACGACATCCCAACCTTGCACGAGACTTAAGCTTGGTTGAGGAAGTGTTTTTCAATAAATGACTTAGTCGATGCTTCTTATATCTTAGGGATTAAGATATGTAGAGATCGCACCAAGAGGGTCTTGGATTTAAGTCAGGGAACCTATGTGAACAAGGCATTGAGTAGGTTCTTAATGCTCGATTCAAAGAAAGTACTCTTACCCACTAGTCATGGCATTTATCTCAGCAAGACTCGGTGTCCTAAGACACCTGATGAGCTGAAAAGGATGATGAAAATCTTATGCGCCTGGGGGCAGGATCGATCATATATGCCATGACATGTATGAGACCAGACGTCTCGTAAGCCTTATGTTGTACCAGTAGACATCATTCTAACCCGTGGGAAAGATGATGCTGAACTAGTCGCCAAAGGATAAGTAGACGCTAGTTTTCCAAGACAAATCCAGATGACTTTAGAAGTCAATCAGGATATGTGTTTACGCTGAATGTTAGAGCTTTAGCTGGAGAGCGTAAAGCAAGATATCATTGCCGAATCTACGACATGGATGCTGCAGAGGCAGCTAAGGAGGCTATGTGGATTTGGAAATTCATGGCAGGGCTGGGTGTAATTAAAAACCCATCCAGCCCGGTGAATCCATCTTGCGACAACACAAGGGCCATTGCGCAAGCTAAAAGCCTAGATCGTATAACAAATCCAAACATGTACTGCGGCGTATCCACCTCATCAGATAAATACTGAACTGAGGTGAAGTAAAGATAACCGATATTGCAACAGATGATAACATAGCCAACCCTTTGACTAAGGCAGTGTCACTGCCTGAACATGTTAGACATGTAAAGTCGATGGGGACATATTGGAGTTTAGATTGGAACTAGGGCAAGTGGGAGATTGTTAGTTTTAGTGCCCGTAGTTCAATCCTAAATGTCCAAATGTATATATCATCGTTAGCAATAAAATTAAAGCGGCTTTATATTACTTATGTGTTGGAGTAATATATCGATGTGTGCTCTGATCTGTGCCCACCATGCGAATAGAACCATAGATCGAGATAGATCACACTCGATGGGTCCCTAGTCAACAAAGCTTCACTAGAAGCGACTAGTATGAAAGATGGCTCTTTATGGCTTACGTTCTGTTAGTCATTGGAATAGGATTCCGGAGTCTGATCATAGATATCATGTGGGACATAATATTGGACGACCCGCCCTGAATATGTGCCATAGATTAAGTCATGAACATATTCAGTGTCGTAGCTTGTCATGTATCCTTAGACCAAGGAGTCTTTGTGATCGCTATGTAGTCAACAACTGAGTTTGACCTGAGCCTAACGTTGTCCGTAACAGGGCTTCCATAACGGCCAAGATTGGCTTGGGGACGGGCTACATGAGTGACACGAAAGGCGGCTAAGGGATTTATCCCTCATACTGAGGTATGGGAAAGATATCGATTCTCGGCCGCTTGATCGAGAGTGACTGAAAGAATAGCATGGCCATGCACATGATACTGGGCATCATATCTTCATTCATCTCACATATCAAGGAACGATGATTGAGAATAATAAGGATGACGTCTCTATGCCTTATCTTAATAAAGATATCAGAGATAAAAGGATAATGACAGGGACGACGGAAAGGTTAGAATCGACAGGGTCGATTCGTTATGTAGTGTCAGGCAATACTAAAGTCTCGTTAGTTGCCACTTAAATAAGATCAAGTAAAATGGGATTTTACGTTGATCTATTGACATGCATAAACCTAAGGGTCACACCGGAGGATGAAACTCATTGACACATTTATGGAGAATGGCCAAAAGGGAGTTGTCTCGGGACATGACCAAAACTGGGTTTTGGGTCATGTGCCCGTAAGTGAATAGGACTTCACAGATCGAGACAAGGCTTGGAGTCTTGGGATTGATCGCGTCGGAAAATGTTGGACATTTCCGGTATGGAAGGCATGGAGGCGATGAGCGAATCACGGGACCTCGTTGGAAATGGCCACGGGCCATGTTCCAAGAGGCCCATGAAAGGCCCATGCAACCAAGGCCCATGGAACTAATTAATCAAGTCTTGATTAATTAGTACTAAGTAAGCAAGACAAGGATTAAGGTGTTGGTGATTCACCACCTAACCCAATCTTGTCTTGCCATACTTTGTCCTATTTACACCTTACTTGACACCATACTTGTCCCATGCCTTTAGTTGGACAAGTATGGGTTTTGTTATGTTTAAGTCATCTTTTTTCAATATAACAAACACTAGACAAGAATAGGAAACACAACTTCTCTCCCCCTTCCCTTGCAATTTCGGGTTTGGCAAGTTCCCACCTCCATTTTTGTGTTCTTGAGTCCTCAAAGAGAAGAACTACGTGGCTTTGATTCCCATGTGGATACGTAGGCGTCTTGGAGACTCAAGCCAATCATCCGTTAACCGGTGTTCTTGTTTTGGTAAGAAATAGTGCTGAATTTTTCTCTTGTGAATCCATTCTTTGTTAGTTGTTTCATGGTTTAATCGTCTCTTGGTTTTCATTGATTTTCCGCTGCGAGTTGGTTCATCTCCAACCATACCTCGAGACCCAACACTACCTGGAGCCAACGCATAGCAATAAATAAGAAGACACGGCTTGAGAAGATCCTCTCTGATCTACAACCAGAGAGATCGAGAAACGCGTCCCACACAAGACCAAAACGAGATGCCGAAACCACACCAGAATCAGAGAGACAAGAGTTGAAGCGGGAATGCATCAATTGGGAATGGACCAGACCCGCTACATCCAGAACCAAGAAGGACAGGAAAGTAGTCCCACGTAAGATTTAGAAACGGTCATCGGAAACAAGGCCAAGGATGATACCATATCTAAGGTGTCGAAAGGACCAGCACATGGAAGAGGCACCCCCAAAACCATGCTACCAACAGAGACTTCCGAGCAACAACACCATCGTCAAAATAAATATCCAAGTCCGGATGTCCTGCCACCAAGGCAGGACCAGAGCTCCGACTAAGTACCCGAGCTCCCCTAAACCGAGTGCAAAGGCCCAACAACCCCACAAACTGTCTTCGATAACCAAACAACTAGAGAGGTTTAGATGTGAGATTGAAGAACAGATTGACCCCCAGAGGCTTGAATTCGGGCTAGAACAGACACCACAGAGGCATGCCCCAACCCCATAACCCAAGGACAACCACGTCTGAAACCAAATCCCTAAAAACCATCTACCGTTCATCGGCTAGCACCAAAAGAAAACACTCAAAAACAAAGTAAAACAAAGGAGATGAGGGAGGGACATACTTTGATCCGGTCGGAGCAAGGGAGCTAAATGTCACGCCCCGAGATGATCACCCTATTTTTATCCGCGCACGCATGCGCGCTTTTCGACTTGAGCACGACATTATCATCCAATCTCATGGGAATCAAGCCCAAGACACGGCTACACTGTTGTTACTTGTGATGGATGATCTTACAAGGAGGTGAAGCACGTGGATGGATCAACCGGCTTCTAGAATGTCTTTGGAGAATGTGGATCCACATATCACCGTGCATGACTCTTTTTTTTTATCGGCAAAGCAAATTTAGATTGAAAACCTCTTTCAAGATGAAAGAGGAGGTAGATACACAAAAGCACAAACTAAGAGGCTATGTAGCCAACTTCCAAACTAACCTTGTCTAGCCTAAGACTTGATATCAGTACTCAGACCTTGTAGCCAACAGAAATCAGCACAGAGCAAAAAAAAGGCCTTAAGGGATCCTAACATGTTCAATCAAACTTTCCAAACCAGTTGAGATTTGTTGATGCAACATTGCAATATCGTGTAAGAACTTTCAATAGGTAGAGAAAGAAGGAAATGCAATTCCATCAAACTAAAATTGTAGTGAAAGCAATTCCTTCCAAATGAATTTGTAGTGAAAGGAAAGTCTCTTGATCTTGAACTTCTGTGCAGTCCACTTTGATTGAATGAGAACTGAAATAATACTCAGCACTGCAAAGGAGCTTCCAAATAAACTTTCTCTCTTGATCTTTATCTTGCAAGTAGTCCGTTTTGATTGTTAGAACTGTGAAAATTCAGCCCTGCAAAGGAGCTTCCAAGATACTTTAGAGATCATCACTGAACTTTGAATAAAGATGATTTTTGATCCACTGCTCTGGAGCTTGAAATGGAACAGAGGAAGAAAGCTGCAGAGAGGAAACCTGTACAGAGAGAACACTCAACCTACAAAGAGTCTACCCTCACTCAAAAGGAGACAAGACCAAAGAACCTCACACACAGTAACAAAACTAGAGAAAACACAAGGAAGCCTTACCAAACTCACATCATTCCCCATCCCAACCCCAACCCACTCCCAACCCAACCCCAAAAAGGGACAGGACCTTAAGATGAGAGACTTAGGAAGAGGAGGTTGAACTGCAGGCTGCTGGGGCTAAGATCCAGGAATTAAAGGAGAAGAAGTGTCCACCAGCTTTAAATTGTGCCCATTCCCATGCATAATATTGGTTTAACACCTTTTGGAAAATGTCAATAGCTTCCAACTTAATATTCTCAAAAATCAATCCATTTCTTGCCAGCCAAATTTGCCAACAACCAATATGAACAATCTTGCCCCAGCAATTCTTCTGTTTTGAGCTTACCAGAAATGACCAATAAGTAAATAGGAACTTTGAAGAGCTTCGGATTGCCATAGTGATACCCCACCGGTTGAAGATAAGCCCCCAAACCTCCCAAGCTCTTTGACAATGTAGCTAAGTGTGAGAAGCATCTTCTAGATCATTACAGAAAATTGGACATAATAAACCTTAGAGTGATAAATCCAGCCCTCTTGAATCAAGAAAACACTTGGTTGGAATTGCTTCTAGGCAAGCCAGCCAACAAAAGGCTACAATTTTAGAAGGTAAACCTGGTTTCCATAGACCTTTTGTCCACCCTGCATTAATTGATGGGGCTGAGGCTTGATTGTCTATGAAGGTATATAACTTCTTTACTGTAAAACCTTTTTGATCTCCAGTCCAAACCAATAAGTCATGTTGTTGAGTGAGAGTGATTCCAGCAAGGATTGCTTGTAAAGCTAGCCAATTTGATTCTGCTCTTCCTCTTGGAACATTTCTGAAATTTAAGTCCCATTGTCCATTGGATATTGCCTCTGATACCAGCAGTTTTTTGGACTATGATAGTTGATATAACCTTGGAAATAGGTATTTGGATGCTATCTCCCCCCACCATATGTCTTTCCAAAAGAGAATCCTCTCCCCATTTCCTAATTTCCAAGAGAGGCTCTGAATTCCAAAGAGGTTTGAGAAGAGTGGATCAACATTTAGTGCAAGAATGTGTGACATGAAGCTGGAGCTCCCAATTTCAGCAAAAGATGATAAGTCCCATTCTGATAAATCCCATCCATATTTGGAGCAAATAACTCTCTTCCAAAGTGTATTTTTTTCTAGAGCAAACCTCCACCACCACTTTGCTAAGAGAGCAATATTCATCTTGGCTAAGTTCTTTATCCCCAACCCTCTTGTAGATTTTGTTTTGCAGACCTTGTCCCAACCTACATGCCAAAGGAATCTTCTGTGCCATGATTACATTTTTTTGATAACTCCTTTAGGAGCTCTAATTATTGAGAAAAAGTAAAGAGGCAGAGCACTTAAGGTTGACTTTATAAGTGTGATCCTCTCTCCCAGAGATAGAAGTTTTGCTTGCCACAAGCCTAGACAGTCTTGAATTTCTTGATGATTGGCTCCCAGGTTTTGATCTTTTTAGGGTTGGCTCCCAGTGGGAATCCTAAATATATTGTAGGAAGGCTGCTCATAGAGTATTGAAGGATTTCTGTCAACTCCTCTTCCTCTTCATATGTTATGTTGAAGGTGTTGGGTCTCGAGGTAGGGTTGGAGATGAACCAACTCGCAGCGGAAAATCAATGAAAACCAAGAGACAATTAAAACCATGAAACAACTAACAAAGAATGGATTAACAAGAGAAAAATTCAGCACTAGTTCTTACCAAAACAAGAACACCGGTTAACGAATGATTGGCTTGAGTCTCCAAGACGCCTACGTATCCACATGGGAATCAAAGCCACGTAGTTCTTCTCTTTGAGGACTCAAGAACACAAACATGGAGGTGGAAACTAGCCAAACCCGAAATGGCCATGGAAGAGGGAGAGAAAATGTGTTTCCTATTCTTGTCTTGTGTTTGTTATGTTGAAAAAAGATGACTTAAACATAACAAAACCCATACTTGTCCAACTAAAGGCATGGGACAAGTATGGTGTCAAGTAAGGTGTAAATAGGACAAAGTATGGCAAGACAAGATTGGGTTAGGTGGTGAATCACCAACACCTTAATCCTTGTCTTGCTTACTTAGTACTAATTAATCAAGACTTGATTAATTAGTTCCATGGGCCTTGGTTGCATGGGCCTTTCATGGGCCTCTTGGAACATGGCCCGTGGCCATTTCCAACAAGGTCCCGTGATTCGCTCATCGCCTCCATGCCTTCCATACCGGAAATGTCCAACATTATCCGACGCGATCAATCCCAAGACTCCAAGCCTTGTCTCGATCTGTGAAGTCCTATTCACTTACGGGCACATGACCCAAAACCCAGTTTTGGTCATGTCCCGAGACAACTCCC
Source organism: Erodium maritimum (assembly GCA_963921825.1). NCBI lineage: Eukaryota > Viridiplantae > Streptophyta > Magnoliopsida > Geraniales > Geraniaceae > Erodium > Erodium maritimum. The sequence continues at coordinate 81,368,214 of OY997588.1, read as the reverse complement.
TTTTGGCCATTCTCCATAAATGTGTTAATGAGTTTCATCCTCCGGTGTGACCCTTAGGTTTATGCATGTCAATAGATCAACGTAAAATCCCATTTTACTTGATCCTATTTAAGTGGCAACTAACGAGACTTTAGTATTGCCTGACACTACATAACGAATCGACCCTGTCGATTCTAACCTTTCCGTCGTCCCTGTCATTATCCTTTTATCTCCGATATCCTGATTGAGATAAGGCATAGAGCCGTCATCCTTATTATTCTCAATCACCGTTCCTTGATATGTGAGATGACTGAAGATATGATACCCAGTATCATGTGCATGGCCATGCTATTCTTCCAGTCACTCTCGATCAAGTGGCCGAGAACCGATATCTTTCCCATACCTTAGTATGAGGGATAAATCCCTTAGCCGTCTTTCGTGTCACTCATGTAGCCCGTCCCCAAGCCAATCCTGGCCGTTATGGAAGCCCTGTTACGGACAACGTTAGGCTCAGGTCAAACTCAGTTGTTGACTACATAGCGATCACAAAGACTCCTTGGTCTAAGGATACATGACAAGCTACAACACTGAATATGTTCATGACTTAATCTATGGCACATATTCAGGGCGGGTCGTCCAATATCATGTCCCACATGATATCTATGATCAGACTCCGGAATCTCATTCCAATAACTAACAGAACGTAAGCCATAAAGAGCCATCTTTCATACTAGTCGCTTCTAGTGAAGCTTTGTTGACTAGGGACCCATCGAGTGTGATCTATCTCGATCTATGGTTCTATTCGCATGGTGGGCATAGATCAGAGCACACATCGATATATTACTCCAACACATAAGTAATATAAAGCCGCTTTAATTTTATTGCTAACGATGATATATACATTTGGACATTTAGGATTGAACTACGGGCACTAAGACTAACAATCTCCCACTTGCCCCAGTTCCAATCTAAACTCCAATATGTCCCCATCGACTTTACATGTCTAACATGTTCAGGCAGTGACACTACCTTAGTCAACGGGTTGGCTATGTTATCATCTGTTGCAATATCGGTTATCTTCACTTCACCTCAGTTCAGTATTTATCTGATGAGGTGGATACGCCGCAGTACATGTTTGGATTTGTTATGCGATCTAGGCTTTTAGCTTGCGCAATGGCCCTTGTGTTGTCGCAAAATGGATTCACCGGACTGGATGGGTTTTTAATTACACCCAGCCCTGCCATGAATTTCCAAATCCACATAGCCTCCTTAGCTGCCTCTGCAGCATCCATGTACTTGGCCTCTGTCGTAGATTCGGCAATGGTATCTTGCTTTACGCTTTCCCAGCTAAAGCTCTGCCATTCAGCGTAAACACATATCCTGATTGACTTCTAAAGTCATCTGGATTTGTCTTGGAAAACTAGCGTCTACTCATCCTTCGACGACTAGTTCAGCATCATCTTTCCCCCGGGTTAGAATGATGTCTACTGGTACAACATAAGGCTTACGAGACGTCTGGTCTCATACATGTCATGGCATATATGATCGATCCTGCCCCCAGGCGCATAGGATTCTCATCATCCTTTTCAGCTCATCAGGTGTCTTAGGACACTGAGTCTTGCTGAGATGAATGCCATGACTAGTGGGTAAGAGTCCTTTCTTTGAATCGAGCATTAAGAACCTACTCAATGCCTTGTTCACATAGGTTCCCTGACTTAAATCCAAGACCCTCTTGGTGCGATCTCTACATATCTTAATCCTTAAGATATGAGAAGCATCGCCTAAGTCCTTTATTGAAAAACACTTCCTCAACCAAGCTTTAGTCTCGTGCAAGGTTGGGATGTCGTTTTCAATGAGAACTAGAAAGGTAATATTGCTCCCACTAGCCTTCTTATAAACGCAAGATTCATCCTCGTTCTTGATTAAGCCAAATCCAATTACAGCTTCATCAAAACGAAGGATCCAACTCCGAGAAGTTCGTTTCAATCCATAAATGGATTTCAACAACTTATAAATCTTTCCTTTATTCTTCGGATCGTCAAAACCTTTGGGCCGAGACATACAAACGTACTCAGTCAAATTTCCATTTAGGAAAGCGGTTTTGACATCCACTTTCCATATCTCGTAATTATGATACACAGTTATGTCAAGAAGAATTTGGATTGATTTTGACCATAGCCACTAAGGAGAAGGTTTCCTCATAGTTAATCCATTGGATCTGCCTATAACCTTTCGCCACCAGTTGAGCTTTGTAGGTCAGAGGGTTGCCGTCCATGTCCATCTTCATCTTGAAGATCCATTTGCATCCTATGGTCCTCACACCATTGATGGGATCAACCGGTTCCCAGACTTGGTTGTCCGACATGGATTGCATTTCCTCCCTCATGGCTCCCAGCCATAACTCGGAGTTGGGCCCATCCACGACTTCCTGAAAGGTGGCTGGATCATCGTGATCCAACATGACTTCATTGTCACCTCCGGATACCATATCTTGGAGGTGGAAGATTGACCCTTTCAAATCGCCTTGGACCTTCCAGAATTGTAACAGGAATTGGTTCTTACTCTACGACAATCTCTGGCTCCTTTCTACTGGGTTGCCAATTGGTTTAGACAGATCTGTACCATCCTGAATTTCTTCGAGATGCACAGTCCTCCCAATGACGTCTTTGGAAACAAAACTTCTTTTCCATAAAGACCCCACCCCAAGCGACGAACACCATGTTCTCACTGGGATTGTAGAAATAGTATCCCCTTGTTGCTTTGGGATACCACACGAAGGTGCATATCTCAGATCTTGGTTCGAGCTTAGTTGAAACCAAATGTTTCACATAAGCCTCGCAACCACAAATCTTTAGGAAGGACAAAGCGGGCATCATCCCGTACCATTTTTAAAATGGTGTCCCTTCCACACCCTTCGTCGAAGCCCGATTCACTATGAATGCGGTCGTCTCTAGAGCATAACCCCAGAAAGAGATTGGGAGATCAGTTCAACTAATAATGGAACGGACCATTGTCTAACAATGTCCGATTTCTCCGTTTGGCTACACCTTTCATCTACAGTGTCCCAAGAGGAGTCCATTCCAAAAGGATCCCATTCTCTTTTAGATGATCTAATAACTCTGTGGTCAAGTATTTTCCACCTCGATCCAATCGAAGTGCCTTAATACCTTTGTCAAGCTGGTTTTCTACTTTAGTCTTAAACTCTTTGAATTTATCAAAAGCTTCAGACTTATGTCTCAGCGAATAGACATAACCATATTTACTGTAATCATCAGTAAATCTGATAAAGTAGCTCAAACCCCTCCTGGCAAGTGAACTTATTGATCTACACACATTCGAGTGTATCATCCCCAATAATTCACCCGCCCTTTCATCGCGATCGATAAAAGGGCACTTTAGTCATTTTGCCCATCAAACAAACCTTGCACCTATCGATCGAATGGAATTCGAATGAACCTGAAAGTCCGCACTTCTGAAGTGCTGATAGGTGCTTCTTGTTTATGCGACCTAGATGACAGTGCCTTAACAGAGTTAGGTTTAAATCGTTGGATTTAGACCTCTTGGTGTTAACGGAATATATAGAACTTGAGGCATTGTTACCCATATCTAATATGTACAATCCTCCAACCAAGTCAGTACTTGTATAAAACATATCATTGCATAAAACATTGAAAACTCCATTTCCAATATTAACATTATATCCTTCCTTGTCAAACACGGATACATATATAATATTCCTACTAAAAGTAGGTATGCAATATACATTATACAATACTAAGACAAGGCCTCTTGGCAAAGCAAGACTCATGGATCCTACAGCAGTTGCCACAACTCTGAGGTCCATTTCGTGCTTTCCAAATCTCTCCTACTTTCAGCCACCATATATTAGTGCATGTGTGAGATTCAGTCATGGTATCTAATACCCATGAATCTTTGGAAGTAGAGAGATGTAGCTCTATAGAGTTAATACCGAATGAAGGCACGATCCCACCGCCCTTCCTTAGATCATCCAGGTTTCCTGATGAAGGCGCAGTCCTACTGCCCTTCTTCAGATCATCCAGGCTATTTGATGAAGGCGCAGTCCCACTGCCCTTCTTCAGATCAGCCGTGAACTTCCTGTAATCCCGGTTCCAATGACCAGGCTGTTGGCAGTAGAAGCAGACATTCTCAGGTGTCTCATCTTTCCTGCCAAGTGCGCATGGGCCCAGCCCTTGCCACTTCCAATTCCCTTGTTGACCATCAGAATATCCTTGGATCCCAGATCCCTGAGATATTCTTCTCAGTAGCCGATGACACTTCATGTAACTCTGATATGGTCTTAGAGACAGCCTTGTCAAGGACATATTCTTTGCGTTCAGACTTGAGGACTATCCTCAAAATTCTGTACCAGTCCAAATAGTTTGTCCCATTTAGCTTGACCCTGTCAAGAATGGTTTTTAATGACAAACTATTAATGTTCGCTGAATTTGCCATTTGATCTACAACAGATAAAATTCAATCAGTAAACTGAATAAATTTTATGAAGGTCAAGCTTAAACACCAACAATCAATTCTAAACCTTTAGAATCTGAAACCAAGATCCTTGATTCACTCGATTAAGCTGAACTAATGCTCACCATTTAATCGAGCTATGTAGGTAGGACTCCATCCAATCACATCCAATGTGACTCTTGGCTAGGGTATGTACTTATGTACACGACTTACCCTATCTGTTACCCTAGCTCAACCTCAGGCCGAGAATCGTAGTCGGGTCCACCAATTTTCAACTATGGCTCGTCACTATGTAGGTGCTCCGCTAATGCGCACGACACCCACATATGTCGTCCAAACCTACTACCCCGCTTCCCCATGGATGCTCCGCTAATGCGCACGACAACCATAGGACGGGGAGGTAGTAAGGTGTTGATGATTGGGAGGTATCGGACATGACCCGCTTTTACTTGTCCAGTTGTGTTCAAAACTTTGGCACATCCTAGATGCGATGAGCACATCAACTACATTCCAAATGCAATGATGCCTCAAATTACATCCAATGTAATTCTTCCTTTGAACCCGTCAACTACATCCAATGCAATGACGGTTCTAAGGGTTCACACACAAGGATTAAAATTCCAATTTTATCTTTGCATGTGAGGTGATATGCTCGGTAAATAAAGTTAAGCATGCAATTCTAAAACACATAGAATTAATCATGCATAAACTAAACCAAGCATAAAGCGATAAATGTGCACATAATAGCCCCCTAAACTAACTCCCACTAGCTTCTTGAGCTCCACCGACTCCAAGCCGATGCCAACACCCGAAAAGCCACCAAATGACCTTTTCGCCCTTTCTTCGTCTTGATTAAAATATTACAATTTAATACACGACTCGTAGGTCGGGAATAAATAAATATTAAAAACAAGTGGTTCGACGACCACACCTTGAAAGAATAATTACACGTTAACTCTAACGGCTCGCAGGCCGTGAAAAGCGATAAATAATTAAATTGAGCTCGGGGCTATTATGTACACCATGCCAACATCACATCACACATCGTGTTATCAAACAAGAATGTTATCAAACATCATGTGATTTTCCGGTTTTAATTAATAGCCAAGTTTCGAAATTTTTTGATGCTCGGTTTATCGAAACCGTTCAAAAATGAAACTTTTGAACATTTGATCTTCGAGTTCATCATGACGGTTCCAAACTCGTCATAACTAACAAAACGGTTTAGCCTTGGCATATCAACCATCCAATGGTCATGCTTGGCCTAGCTCCGTCCAACGGAGCCCCTTTCGGTCCCGGTTTCGGCTCCCCGAGAGTCCCGCTCCCGAGACCCGAAAAATCAAATTTTTTTCAAAATTTCCAGATTTGAAATAATTTCCAAAAATTCATTTTACATGCATTAAATCCATAAACAATAATTTAAAACATGTTATCAAACAATTTAGCAAAACAACATGCCAAAAACGAAACTTTCAAGCAAAACCGAAACTTTGAACACCGTCTTGTGAATCCCGAAGGTAGCACGGCTCTGATACCACTGTTGGGTCTCGAGGTAGGGTTGGAGATGAACCAACTCGCAGCGGAAAATCAATGAAAACCAAGAGACAATTAAAACCATGAAACAACTAACAAAGAATGGATTCACAAGAGAAAAATTCAGCACTAGTTCTTACCAAAACAAGAACACCGGGTAACGAATGATTGGCTTGAGTCTCCAAGACGCCTACGTATCCACATGGGAATCAAAGCCACGTAGTTCTTCTCTTTGAGGACTCAAGAACACAAACATGGAGGTGGAAACTAGCCAAACCCGAAATGGCCATGGAAGAGGGAGAGAAAATGTGTTTCCTATTCTTGTCTTGTGTTTGTTATGTTGAAAAAAGATGACTTAAACATAACAAAACCCATACTTGTCCAACTAAAGGCATGGGACAAGTATGATGTCAAGTAAGGTGTAAATAGGACAAAGTATGGCAAGACAAGATTGGGTTAGGTGGTGAATCACCAACACCTTAATCCTTGTCTTGCTAACTTAGTACTATTTAATCAAGACTTGATTAATTAGTTCCATGGGCCTTGGTTGCATGGGCCTTTCATGGGCCTCTTGGAACATGGCCCGTGGCCATTTCCAACGAGGTCCCGTGATTCGCTCATCGCCTCCATGCCTTCCATACCGGAAATGTCCAACATTTTCCGACGCGATCAATCCCAGGACTCCAAGCCTTGTCTCGATCTGTGAAGTCCTATTCACTTACGGGCACATGACCCAAAACCCAGTTTTGGTCATGTCCCGAGACAACTCCCTTTTGGCCATTCTCCATAAATGTGTCAATGAGTTTCATCCTCCGGTGTGACCCTTAGGTTCATGCATGTCAATAGATCAACGTAAAATCCCATTTTACTTGATCCTATTTAAGTGGAAACTAACGAGACTTTAGTATTGCCTGACACTACATAACGAATCGACCCTGTCGATTCTAACCTTTCTGTCGTCCCTGTCATTATCCTTTTATCTCCGATATCCTGATTGAGATAAGGCATAGAGCCGTCATCCTTATTATTCTCAATCACCGTTCCTTGATATGTGAGATGACTGAAGATATGATACCCAGTATCATGTGCATGGCCATGCTATTCTTCCAGTCACTCTCGATCAAGTGGCCGAGAACCGATATCTTTCCCATACCTTAGTATGAGGGATAAATCCCTTAGCCGTCTTTCGTGTCACTCATATAGCCCGTCCCCAAGCCAATCCTGGCCGTTATGGAAGCCCTGTTACGGACAACGTTAGGCTCAGGTCAAACTCAGTTGTTGACTACATAGCGATCACAAAGACTCCTTGGTCTAAGGATACATGACAAGCTACAACACTGAATATGTTCATGACTTAATGTATGGCACATATTCAGGGCGGGTCGTCCAATATCATGTCCCACATGATATCTATGATCAGACTCCGGAATCTCATTCCAATGACTAACAGAACGTAAGCCATAAAGAGCCATCTTTCATACTAGTCGCTTCTAGTGAAGCTTTGTTGACTAGGGACCCATCGAGTGTGATCTATCTCGATCTATGGTTCTATTCGCATGGTGGGCATAGATCAGAGCACACATCGATATATTACTCCAACACATAAGTAATATAAAGCCGCTTTAATTTTATTGCTAACGATGATATATACATTTGGACATTTAGGATTGAACTACGGGCACTAAGACTAACATTGTAATCATCAAATGTGAGAGGTGAAGAATTTTTTGGTATCAATGCCAAGAAGGAGGAGTTTAGCCTTTTCCCCAACTGTCCAGTCTCAAAGAAACAACATAAGAACCTTAGAAGATCATCTTTTATGATTAACCAGCATACTTGAAAGAATTTTAAAGTGTAGCCATCTGGTCCACTGACCTTTTCAGCATTACATGCCATGACTGCTTGTAGTGTTTTCTCCTCTGTAAAGGGCCTTTCTAGCCAAGAGACTTGCATTTCTATCAATGTAGAGAAAGAGAGTACACCCAGAGTGATATATGTGGCCCTTGTTGCTGTAAATCTCTTTGCAAAATGATCTGCAGTAGCTCCCTTTATTTGTACATGCTTGTCTAAGAGCTCTTCATTATAAAAAATATGAGTGATCCTGTTGTTTGCTCCTTTGTAGTTTGCTATTCTGTGGAAATACTTTGAGCCTTTATCACCATCATCAAACCATTTTTTTCTTTCTTTTTGGCTCCAAACTTTAGATAGCTGCTTGTATTTTAGAATCAATGTAGCTTTCAGAGCTCCTCTCTTTGTGCATTCCTAGGGGGATAGTGGTCTGGCTTCTACCAAAGTATCAAGTAAATCAATATCCTTAGCCAATAAAGAAATTTGTGTCTCTATATGACCAAAAATATTTTTGTTCCAGGCCTTCAGATCCTTGTTTAGTAGTTTCAGCTTCATCCACAGGATATAGTAGGGTTGATCTGATATTTGGTATGAGTCCCAAAATTCTTTGACTGCTTTCAAGAACCTTATGTCTTCTGTCCACACATTTAAAAATTTGAATGGCCTAGGTCCCCAATCCACCATATCATAATATAATATAACAGGCATGTGATATGATATAGTTCTTGGCAGACATAATTGGGAGAGTGAACTGAATTTTGCCAAGAAATCCTGAGATATAAGAAATTTGTCTAACCTTGAGGCTCTGGACTAAGGGCCAAACCAAGTATACTTTCCTCCTTGTAGTGGTAAATCAATGAGGGTATTGGTGTTGATGAAGTTTTGTGAGCAGATCATATCAGAGCCTCTAGTTCTTTATGAGATTCTTTCTAGTGGAGAGACTATTGCATTACAGTCACCACCTATTAATACCAAGAATTCAGAAGGAAGAGCTTAAAGTTATTTTTCCAGTTCTTCCAAAAGCTTCTTTCTTTCAGCTTTAGAATTTGAGGAGGCATAGATGTTGATGAAGCAGCATAATGAACCTGTGAGTAACCACTTTCCTTCCCAAATCAGGGCTCCTTTGATTTCATAAGAATTTGAGACAGCAAAATCACCAGTTTCCCACATAGAGATGATCCCTCCTTTCGTATCTATAGCATCCTTATAACATAAATCCCAACCCCCCCCCTTAAATTGCAGGATCTCAAAAAATTGGAGGGCATTATATCAAGTTTTGATTCTTGTAAAAAATGAAGTTAGGGGCTTGCTTGTGTAGCAAGTCACTGAGACACCTCTTTTTTTGTGAGGAAGCTATTCCTCTCACATTCCATGAGAGGAACTTCATAATGAACTAATGAGAGGAAATTTGGTTGGACTTCTTTGCATCCAACAGAAGATCAGTGTCTGAATCTCTTCCAAATCTATGAAGTCATCCTCAAAGCCCCCCTCTAAGTCAACTGAATGATTTTTGAGTTCCTCCATTGCTTGTAACCGATTGACTATCTCCTGATCAGAAACTTTTTCTTTGAGACCAATTGATTTTCCAAAATTCTAAGCTTTGATGGCTAATGTATTTCCTTCTAGTGGTGTGGGTTTTGGTGTGGATGGATTGGGATCTTTGTGAGTTGGAAGTTTGAGTTTTGATCTTGTGCTATATTCATGAGAGGTGTTGTCTCTGCAGATTTTCTTCTTTTTCTTTGACGATGGTTTGGCTTTTTGATAAACCTTGGAGTTGATTAATCCAAGAGATTCAGCAACCTCTTGTATTTGTCTGTCTTCTAGTTGCTGCTGCAGAGGTGAGAGAAGTTGATCACCAACAATGGGGCCACTATCAAGGGAGTCCAGTCCAAGAAAATCCTTTGAAAGGGAAGGGATGTGACTGTAATCCCTTTGGAAGTCAGAGGTATTTAATGATAAAGCTAAGGTATCATCTTGTGCAGAACAAATTTGGTTTTGGGCCACCCCCACATTTAATTCTTCAACTGCATCCGTACTTGTTTTAATATAATAGGGCTTGAGTTGATTGTTGTCTGCTGGGTAAAAGCTGTGCCCAGTGAGTTTTGTTGCAATGGAGGCTCTGTCTCCTCCTCTATTGTAGTAGTAAGCTGTAAAGTGGATCTATATGAAATGACAATGGAGAGAGGAACCTTGGTTGCATTCTCAATGCTAAGAAAAGGAACTGTAGAAATTGTTGTATCAACCTGAGGGAGACTGAGCTACACATGGGGTTGAGGGAAATGCTTCTTCTTCCTTTTCTGGTGTTTTTAAAGTATCTTCAACCACTACATGTTCCAAAGAATTTGGAGAGCTAGGTGTAGCCATTAATTGCAGGGGAGAGTGAATTCTGAGGTCTCTTTGACTGTCAAATGATGATTCTACAGGAATGTTTGTTTCTGCAGGCGGAGAGAAAAAAATGCTTCTTTGTAGTAAGTGTATCCAAAGCCATTAATGAATCATCTGCCATTAATGGACTGCCTTCTATGATTGGGGATAGAAGTAATGGTCTTTTTGACAAATTCTCCCCTTCCACTGGTTCATCTTAGAGTGTAATTCCAAATTCTGAGGACATCTCATCTGAATCATGCTTTGAGTGAGATTCAGAACTGCTTGAGCCATCTGAGTCAATCTTTCTAGAGATAATAGGAAACAAGGGGAGGTCTTCTGGTTTGATTGAATTGATCCAAAGCTTGTAGGATTTGTTTCCCAAATAAATTTGTGATTCCTCCGAGAAAGCAAGTAATTTAAAGGAGTGAATTAAGACATAGGCTATATCAATATATGTACCTGCTTTGGAAATGGGATGAGAGTATACCATTGTTCCTCTATCAACCACTGCAGCCTGAATTGATTCATCACACCATCCCTGAAAAGGCATTCCATGAATAGCAGTCCATATGAAGCTTCCTCCCTTATCACATAGATAATTGAAATTTGGAATAAATGTAAACCAATTTTGCAACCAATTCTTGTCTTCTTTCATTATTTCCTCCCCATAAATTTCATCAGGACAATATACCAATGCAGCCTTGTTTCCTAGAGATTTGATTTGTAGCTCATAAACTCCTTGCAAAGCAAATTCTCTTTGAATGGCTTCTACAGTTAAGTTCAAGTGAGTTATTGCCAGATGGCCCTGCTTTAGTATCACTTCATTCTTGGTGACTACAGAACCTCTATGATTGTGTTGGGTCTCGAGGTAGGGTTGGAGATGAACCAACTCGCAGCGGAAAATCAATGAAAACCAAGAGACAATTAAAACCATGAAACAACTAACAAAGAATGGATTAACAAGAGAAAAATTCAGCACTAGTTCTTACCAAAACAAGAACACCGGTTAACGAATGATTGGCTTGAGTCTCCAAGACGCCTACGTATCCACATGGGAATCAAAGCCACGTAGTTCTTCTCTTTGAGGACTCAAGAACACAAACATGGAGGTGGAAACTAGCCAAACCCGAAATGGCCATGGAAGAGGGAGAGAAAATGTGTTTCCTATTCTTGTCTTGTGTTTGTTATGTTGAAAAAAGATGACTTAAACATAACAAAACCCATACTTGTCCAACTAAAGGCATGGGACAAGTATGGTGTCAAGTAAGGTGTAAATAGGACAAAGTATGGCAAGACAAGATTGGGTTAGGTGGTGAATCACCAACACCTTAATCCTTGTCTTGCTTACTTAGTACTAATTAATCAAGACTTGATTAATTAGTTCCATGGGCCTTGGTTGCATGGGCCTTTCATGGGCCTCTTGGAACATGGCCCGTGGCCATTTCCAACAAGGTCCCGTGATTCGCTCATCGCCTCCATGCCTTCCATACCGGAAATGTCCAACATTATCCGACGCGATCAATCCCAAGACTCCAAGCCTTGTCTCGATCTGTGAAGTCCTATTCACTTACGGGCACATGACCCAAAACCCAGTTTTGGTCATGTCCCGAGACAACTCCCTTTTGGCCATTCTCCATAAATGTGTTAATGAGTTTCATCCTCCGGTGTGACCCTTAGGTTTATGCATGTCAATAGATCAACGTAAAATCCCATTTTACTTGATCCTATTTAAGTGGCAACTAACGAGACTTTAGTATTGCCTGACACTACATAACGAATCGACCCTGTCGATTCTAACCTTTCCGTCGTCCCTGTCATTATCCTTTTATCTCCGATATCCTGATTGAGATAAGGCATAGAGCCGTCATCCTTATTATTCTCAATCACCGTTCCTTGATATGTGAGATGACTGAAGATATGATACCCAGTATCATGTGCATGGCCATGCTATTCTTCCAGTCACTCTCGATCAAGTGGCCGAGAACCGATATCTTTCCCATACCTTAGTATGAGGGATAAATCCCTTAGCCGTCTTTCGTGTCACTCATGTAGCCCGTCCCCAAGCCAATCCTGGCCGTTATGGAAGCCCTGTTACGGACAACGTTAGGCTCAGGTCAAACTCAGTTGTTGACTACATAGCGATCACAAAGACTCCTTGGTCTAAGGATACATGACAAGCTACAACACTGAATATGTTCATGACTTAATCTATGGCACATATTCAGGGCGGGTCGTCCAATATCATGTCCCACATGATATCTATGATCAGACTCCGGAATCCCATTCCAATGACTAACAGAACGTAAGCCATAAAGAGCCATCTTTCATACTAGTCGCTTCTAGTGAAGCTTTGTTGACTAGGGACCCATCGAGTGTGATCTATCTCGATCTATGGTTCTATTCGCATGGTGGGCATAGATCAGAGCACACATCGATATATTACTCCAACACATAAGTAATATAAAGCCGCTTTAATTTTATTGCTAACGATGACATATACATTTGGACATATAGGATTTAACTACGGGCACTAAGACTAACAATCTCCCACTTGCCCTAGTTCCAATCTAAACTCCAATATGTCCCCATCGACTTTACATGTCTAACATGTTCAGGCAGTGACACTGCCTTAGTCAAAGGGTTGGCTATGTTATCATCTGTTGCAATATCGGTTATCTTCACTTCACCTCAGTTCAGTATTTATCTGATGAGGTGGATACGCCGCAGTACATGTTTGGATTTGTTATGCGATCTAGGCTTTTAGCTTGCGCAATGGCCCTTGTGTTGTCACAAAATGGATTCACCGGACTGGATGGGTTTTTAATTACACCCAGCCCTGCCATGAATTTCCAAATCCACATAGCCTCCTAAGCTGCCTCTGCAGCATCCATGTACTTGGCCTCTGTCGTAGATTCGGCAATGGTATCTTGCTTTACGCTTTCCCAGCTAAAGCTCTGCCATTCAGCGTAAACACATATCCTGATTGACTTCTAAAGTCATCTGGATTTGTCTTGGAAAACTAACTTCTACTCATCCTTCGACGACTAGTTCAGCATCATCTTTCCCCCGGGTTAGAATGATGTCTACTGGTACAACATAAGGCTTACGAGACGTCTGGTCTCATACATGTCATGGCATATATGATCGATCCTGCCCCCAGGCGCATAGGATTCTCATCATCCTTTTCAGCTCATCAGGTGTCTTAGGACACTGAGTCTTTCTGAGATGAATGCCATGACTAGTGGGTAAGAGTCCTTTCTTTGAATCGAGCATTAAGAACCTACTCAATGCCTTGTTCACATAGGTTCCCTGACTTAAATCCAAGACCCTCTTGGTGCGATCTCTACATATCTTAATCCTTAAGATATAAGAAGCATCGCCTAAGTCCTTTATTGAAAAACACTTCCTCAACCAAGCTTTAGTCTCGTGCAAGGTTGGGATGTCGTTTTCAATGAGAACCAGAAAGGTAATCTTGCTCCCACTAGCCTTCTTATAAACGCAAGATTCATCCTCGCTCTTGATTAAGCCAAATCCAATTACAGCTTCATCAAAACGAAGGATCCAACTCCGAGAAGTTCGTTTCAATCCATAAATGGATTTCAACAACTTATAAATCTTTCCTTTATTCTTCGGATCGTCAAAACCTTTGGGCCGAGACATACAAACGTACTCAGTCAAATTTCCATTTAGGAAAGCGGTTTTGACATCCACTTGCCATATCTCGTAATTATGGTACGCAGTTATGTCAAGAAGAATTTGGATCGATTTTGACCATAGCCACTAAGGAGAAGGTTTCCTCATAGTCAATCCATGCCTATAACCTTTCGCCACCAGTTGAGCTTTGTAGGTCAGAGGTTTGCCGTCCATGTCCATCTTCACCTTGAAGATCCATTTGCATCCGATGGTCCTCACACCATTGATGGGATCAACCGGTTCCCAGACTCGGTTGTCCGACATGGATTGCATTTCCTCCCTCATGGCTCCCAGCCATAACTCGGAGTTGGGCCCATCCACGACTTCCTGAAAGGTGGCTGGATCATCGTGATCCACCATGACTTCATTGTCACCTCCGGATACCATATCTTGGAGGTGGAAGATTGATCCTTTCAAATCGCCTTGGACCTTCCGGAATTGTAACAGGAATTGGTTCTTACTCTACGACAATCTCTGGCTCCTTTCTACTGGGTTGCCAATTGGTTTAGACAGATATGTACCATCCTGAATTTCTTCGAGATGCACAGTCCTCCCAATGACGTCTTTGGAAAAAAAACTTCTTTTCCATAAAGACCCCACCCCAAGCGACGAACACCATGTTCTCACTGGGATTGTAGAAATAGTATCCCCTTGTTGCTTTGGGATACCACACGAAGGTGCATATCTCAGATCTTGGTTCGAGCTTAGTCGAAACCAAATGTTTCACATAAGCCTCGCAACCACAAATCTTTAGGAAGGACAAAGCGGGCATCATCCCGTACCATTTTTAAAATGGTGTCCCTTCCACACCATTCGTCGAAGCCCGATTCACTATGAATGCGGTCGTCTCTAGAGCAAAACCCCTAAAAGAGATTGGGAGATCAGTCCAACTAATCATGGAACAGACCATTGTCTAACAATGTCCGATTTCTCCGTTTGGCTACACCTTTCAACTACAGTGACCTAGGAGGAGTCCATTCCAAAAGGATCCCATTCTCTTTTAGATGATCTAATAACTCTGTGGTCAAGTATTTTCCACCTCGATCCAATCGAAGTGCCTTAATACCTTTGTCGAGCTGGTTTTCTACTATAGTCTTAAACTCTTTGAATTTATCAAAAGCTTCAGACTTATGTCTCACCGAATAGACATAACCATATTTACTGTAATCATCAGTAAATGTGATAAAGTAGCTAAAACCCCTCCTGGCAAGTGAACTTATTGGTCTACACACATTCGAGTGTATCAGCCCCAATAATTCACCCGCCCTTTCATCGCGATCGATAAAGGGCACTTTAGTCATTTTGCCCATCAAACAAACCTTGCACCTATCGATCGAATGGAATTCGAATGAACCTGAAAGCCCGCACTTCTGAAGTGCTGATAGGCGCTTCTTGTTTATGCGACCCAAATGACAGTACCATAATAGAGTTAGGTTTAAATCGTTGGATTTAGACCTCTTGGTATTAACGGAATATATAGAACTTGAGGTATTGTTACCCATATCTAATATGTACAATCCTCCAACCATGTCAGTACTGGTATAAAACATATCATTGCATAGAACATTGAAAACTCCATTTCCAATATTAACATTATATCCTTCCTTGTCAAACACGGATACAGATATAATATTCCTACTAAAAGTAGGTATGCAATATACATTATACAATATTAAGACAAGGCCTCTTGGCAAAGCAAGACTCATGGATGCTACATCAGTTGCCACAACTCTGAGGTCCATTTCATGCTTTCCAAATCTCTCCTACTTTCAGCCACCATATATTAGTGCATGTGTGAGATTCAGTCATGGTATCTAATACCCATGAATCTTTGGAAGTAGAGAGATGTAGCTCTATAGAGTTAATACCGAATGAAGGCACGATCCCACCGCCCTTCCTTAGATCATCCAGGTTTCCTGATGAAGGCGCAGTCCTACTGCCCTTCTTCAGATCATCCAGGCTATTTGATGAAGGCGCAGTCCCACTGCCCTTCTTCAGATCAGCCGTGAACTTCCTGTAATCCCGGTTCCAATGACCAGGCTGTTGGCAGTAGAAGCAGACATTCTCAGGTGTCTCATCTTTCCTGCCAAGTGCGCATGGGCCCAGCCCTTGCCACTTCCAATTCCCTTGTTGACCATCAGAATATCCTTGGATCCCAGATCCCTGAGATATTCTTCTCAGCAGCTGATGACACTTCATGTAACTCTGATATGGTCTTAGAGACAGCCTTGTCAAGGACATATTCTTTGCGTTCAGACTTGAGGACTATCCTCAAAATTCTGTACCAGTCCAAATAGTTTGTCCCATTTAGCTTGACCCTGTCAAGAATGGTTTTTAATGACAAACTATTAATGTTCGCTGAATTTGCCATTTGATCTACAACAGATAAAATTCAATCAGTAAACTGAATAAATTTTATGAAGATCAAGCTTAAACACCAACAATCGATTCTAAACCTTTAGAATCTGAAACCAAGATCCTTGATTCACTCGATTAAGCTGAACTAATGCTCACCACTTAATCGAGCTATGTAGGTAGGACTCCATCCAATCACATCCAATGTGACTCCTGGCTAGGGTATGTACTTATGTACACGACTTACCCTATCTGTTACCCTAGCTCAACCTCAGGCTGAGAATCGTAGTCGGGTCCACCAATTTTCAACTATGGCTCGTCACTATGTAGGTGCTCCGCTAATGCGCACGACACCCACATATGTCGTCCAAACCTACTACCCCGCTTCCCCATGGATGCTCCGCTAATGCGCACGACACCCATAGGACGGGGAGGTAGTAAGGTGTTGATGATTGGGAGGTATCGGACATGACCCGCTTTTACTTGTCCAGTTGTGTTCAAAACTTTGGCACATCCTAGATGCGATGAGCACATCAACTACATTCCAAATGCAATGATGCCTCAAATTACATCCAATGTAATTCTTCTTTTGAACCCGTCAACTACATCCAATGCAATGACGGTTCTAAGGGTTCACACACAAGGATTAAAATTCCAATTTTATCTTTGCATGTGAGGTGATATGCTCGGTAAATAAAGTTAAGCATGCAATTCTAAAACACATAGAATTAATCATGCATAAACTAAACCAAGCATAAAGCGATAAATGTGCACATAATAGCCCCCTAAACTAACTCCCACTAGCTTCTTGAGCTCCACCGACTACAAGCCGATGCCAACACCCGAAAAGCCACCAAATGACCTTTTCACCCTTTCTTCGTCTTGAGTAAAATATTACAATTTAATACACGACTCGCAGGTCGGGAATAAATAAAAATTACAAACAAGTGGTTCGACGACCACACCTTGAAATAATATTTACACGCTAACTCTAACGGCTCGCAGGCCGTGAAAAGCGGTACATAATTAAATCGAGCTCGGGGCTATTATGTGCACCATGCCAACATCACATCACACATCGTGTTATCAAACAAGAATGTTATCAAACATCATGTGATTTTCCGGTTTTAATTAATAGTCAAGTTTCGAAAATTTTTGATGCTCGGTTTATCGAAACCGTTCAAAAATGAAACTTTTGAACATTTGATCTTCGAGTTCGTCATGACGGTTCCAAACTCGTCATAACTAACAAAACGGTTTAGCCTTGGCATATCAACCATCCAATGGTCATGCTTGGCCTAGCTCCATCCAACGGAGCCCCGTTCGGTCCCGGTTTCGGCTCCCCGAGAGTCCCGCTCCCGAGACCCGAAAAATCAAAAAAAATTCAAAATTTCCAGATTTGATATAATTTTCAAAAATTCATTTTACATGCATTAAATCCATGAACAAGAATTTAAAACATGTTATCAAACAATTTAGCAAAACAACATGCCAAAAAACGAAACTTTCAAGCAAAACCGAAACTCTGAACACCGTCTTGTGAATCCCGAAGGTAACCAGGCTCTGATACCACTGTTGGGTCTCGAGGTAGGGTTGGAGATGAACCAACTCGCAGCGGAAAATCAATGAAAACCAAGAGACAATTAAAACCATGAAACAACTAACAAAGAATGGATTAACAAGAGAAAAATTCAGCACTAGTTCTTACCAAAACAAGAACACCGGTTAACGAATGATTGGCTTGAGTCTCCAAGACGCCTACGTATCCACATGGGAATCAAAGCCACGTAGTTCTTCTCTTTGAGGACTCAAGAACACAAACATGGAGGTGGAAACTAGCCAAACCCGAAATGGCCATGGAAGAGGGAGAGAAAATGTGTTTCCTATTCTTGTCTTGTGTTTGTTATGTTGAAAAAAGATGACTTAAACATAACAAAACCCATACTTGTCCAACTAAAGGCATGGGACAAGTATGGTGTCAAGTAAGGTGTAAATAGGACAAAGTATGGCAAGACAAGATTGGGTTAGGTGGTGAATCACCAACACCTTAATCCTTGTCTTGCTTACTTAGTACTAATTAATCAAGACTTGATTAATTAGTTCCATGGGCCTTGGTTGCATGGGCCTTTCATGGGC
This sequence comes from Erodium maritimum, assembly GCA_963921825.1. NCBI lineage: Eukaryota > Viridiplantae > Streptophyta > Magnoliopsida > Geraniales > Geraniaceae > Erodium > Erodium maritimum. Next base: position 81,349,812 of record OY997588.1, on the reverse strand, counting down.
CTCTTGGAACATGGCCCGTGGCCATTTCCAACGAGGTCCCGTGATTCGATCATCGCCTCCATGCCTTCCATACCGGAAATGTCCAACATTATCCGACGCGATCAATCCCAAGACTCCAAGCCTTGTCTCGATCTGTGAAGTCATATTCACTTACGGGCACATGACCCAAAACCCAGTTTTGGTCATGTCCCGAGACAACTCCCTTTTGGCCATTCTCCATAAATGTGTTAATGAGTTTCATCCTCCGGTGTGACCCTTAGGTTTATGCATGTCAATAGATCAACGTAAAATCCCATTTTACTTGATCCTATTTAAGTGGCAACTAACGAGACTTTAGTATTGCCTGACACTACATAACGAATCGACCCTGTCGATTCTAACCTTTCCGTCGTCCCTGTCATTATCCTTTTATCTCCGATATCCTGATTGAGATAAGGCATAGAGCCGTCATCCTTATTATTCTCAATCACCGTTCCTTGATATGTGAGATGACTGAAGATATGATACCCAGTATCATGTGCATGGCCATGCTATTCTTCCAGTCACTCTCGATCAAGTGGCCGAGAACCGATATCTTTCCCATACCTTAGTATGAGGGATAAATCCCTTAGCCGTCTTTCGTGTCACTCATGTAGCCCGTCCCCAAGCCAATCCTGGCCGTTATGGAAGCCCTGTTACGGACAACGTTAGGCTCAGGTCAAACTCAGTTGTTGACTACATAGCGATCACAAAGACTCCTTGGTCTAAGGATACATGACAAGCTACAACACTGAATATGTTCATGACTTAATCTATGGCACATATTCAGGGCGGGTCGTCCAATATCATGTCCCACATGATATCTATGATCAGACTCCGGAATCCCATTCCAATGACTAACAGAACGTAAGCCATAAAGAGCCATCTTTCATACTAGTCGCTTCTAGTGAAGCTTTGTTGACTAGGGACCCATCGAGTGTGATCTATCTCGATCTATGGTTCTATTCGCATGGTGGGCATAGATCAGAGCACACATCGATATATTACTCCAACACATAAGTAATATAAAGCCGCTTTAATTTTATTGCTAACGATGACATATACATTTGGACATATAGGATTTAACTACGGGCACTAAGACTAACAGATTGAAGTCTTCAAATGAGAGATAATTGGAATCAGACCAATCAGCATATGACTTTTGATCTTTGTTCCTCAGCCCAGATCCCTTATTCCTGTCCCAAGCTCTTGCTACAAAGAGTTTATAATTTCTTTCATAGAAACCATTGAAATTGTGAATTGTTGCTTCCAGATCTGCTAAGCTATTGAAGAAAATGAATCCATAGCTTTTCCCCCTTCTATTTGGTGAATGAGCCTTCATAGATTTGCAGTATCCCCTTTCATTTCCAAAAGTATAATCCAGCCAATCTTTATCCAAACCAGGAGGAATGTTGCAAACATAAGCTGTGTAAAGCCTCTTTTCATCTTGAATTGGAATCTCATATCTTTTCTTTTGAGAGGGTTGGATCCTTTTCCATTTCTGATGTGGAGGAATTGGTTGGAAATTTTCAAAACCAGGTGGAGGAAATCCCATTGAGGAGGATTCTTGAGGGTGCTGTTGATTATCAGCAACTACTGCAGATTTGAGCTTATACATCTTTCTTCCATCCGTTCCACCTTCGTCTCTAAAATGCTTCCTTCCCCTTTCCTCAATAGTTGGTGTTTGATCTGTGTCAGAGGTCAAAGGTTGGAATTACTTATCATATAACATTTTCTGACCATATAACCATTTGGTTTTTCCTCCTGGTGAATATTGTTGTGCCTTGTCTGATGAGGAGATAGAGTGAGCTCTTTTCTTTCTTCCAAGTTTTTGATACCTTTTCTAAGGGGGATTATGATTATAGTGGGGGGCTGGTCAGAAACATGAGGTTTATAGTACCTTCCATGTTGAGTCTCTAGTGATCCACTCTGTTCTTGGACTGAGAGAACAGCTCCAGAAGGTCCTTCCATGAGAATATAGTGGCTATAAAATCAGAGAAACTTTTTGTTGCATAGACCAGTTGAAGAAATGCAGTGACAAAGATAGATCCGCACCATGTAATCTTCAAGTTGAACTAGTGTTAAGAATCCACAGAAAGAGTAGAGAATAGAGGTGCAGCAACGGTGCTCCGATGATCTATAGTAGATCACCTTGGACACTACACCGAAGGTAAAACTCCCAGCTCAGATGAAGATCATTGTTGAACTTCAAAGGTTCTTCATTAGGAACTGTAGCTTGAAGATCTTGATGACGAATGTTGAATGATGTTGTATATGCTACAGTAGCTCTACTGTAGAGCATGAGCTTAAATTGATGCTTTTCAGGAGATTGAAATTGTAAGAACCGCCTCCGGTCGTTCCCGGTCGAACCGACGAATTCTGGCGAAAGTTGATTTTTTTGCTGGAAAAGTCAGCCGATGACTCCGGGAGTCATTCGGGACCTTTCCGGGGCCCAAAAAGCTTAGCCGTCGTTACGGGTAGCTTAATTGGGTCGTTTCCTTTCAAATAACTGTAATTGTGGAAAAGTAAACTACCGGTCAAACTCGGGTCAAACTCCGCTTATTTAAGGACTAAAACTAATTAATTAAAGGTGCTGAGATTTAATTGCGGTTTGAAATGGTCCCCACTATGGCCACATGTCCATAGTGGCTTGGGTGAGAAGAAACAAGGACAAAAATACACCTATGCCATTGATTTTGGTCTTGAGAGGCTTTTGGGCATTAAGGGCAATTGGGTCACTACACTATTAGGTTAAAGGGGACCTTAGGTGAGCATTTCAGCCCATTTTGAGAGGGTCGGCCAAAATTACCAAGGGAGAGAGAGAGAAGGAGCTCCCATGGAAGCTTGAAGGAGAAGCAAAGGAAAATAGAAGACTTTTTCCCCATTTCTACCTCAAATCACCTCCCAAATCTCATTTTCTTCATCTATTCTTCATTACCAAGGTGAATATCTACTCCCTTTTCGTTTTTCTGGATTTTGATTCATGGGTTTTGAGGAAAAATGATGAACTTGGTTGGGTTTTTGAGTTTTGGGTGTTGGATGATGATTTTTGGAGAGAAAATGAGGTTTGATGATGGATTTAAAATGGATTGTTGTGTTTTTGATGAAGACCCATGATGGGTGTTGAACTATAGATGTTTTAGGGTATGTTTTGGAGCATTGGGAGGTCATCAATGGAAGTTTTGGGGGTAATTTCGTGTAAAACCGAAGCTGGAGGAAGAAGATGGTGAACAATGCCAGACCCATCACGGATCCGTTACGGGCACCGTGACGGGAGACGTCACGGCTCCGTGAAGGAGACCGTGACGGCGTCAGTCACGGCTCCGTGAGGAGAACCGTGACGGCGTAGCCAACGGATCCGTGACCAAATCCGTTACGGAGCCCGTCAAGGCTCCGTGATCAGAACCGTGACAGACATGTGTTGGGCCTTTTGGGCCCATTTTGTCGGATTTCGAGTAATTGGGACAATTATCTATAACCGAGTCCTTTGGGGATAAATTGGGAACGTTTTCCTCTTTAAACCTTGGTGAATTACTCTTGATTCGAGTGTTTATTTGTGATCCAAGACCTTGGACCCGAGCTTGACGGAGGAGGAGGCCTTTGGACCACGTGAGAGGACGAGGAGGAAGCTAGCCAGGTCGTCAGCTACTAGGATTGGATTGCTATCGAGGTAGGGAAGAGTAGTAAGCTCCACTCTTAATTTAAAGAATGCTAATAGTATGCCTATAGGATAATAATAACCGGAACGGTCCTAGTTTGCATATAGGATTTGATTCACTAGAATAACCGCTTTCAATTACGATAATAACCGGAAGAGTCTTAGTATGCATATAGGATGTGATTCACTAGTTTAACCGCTTTCATTTATTGGGAAATTGTCGTTCTCGTAGAATGGCCATGTCGAGCCTTAGGATTGCGTGATTGCTTGAATTGATGATGGTTGTTCGTCCTTACTGTCAATGCATGTTACACTCGTAGTTAAGTCTAGAATCTTATTATACCATGTGAATTACGATGTATGCGATACGAATGCTTGTCTTGTGTTTGTTGGGTCTCTAGGTAGGGTTGGAGATGAACCAACTCGCAGCGGAAAATCAATGAAAACCAAGAGACAATTAGAACCATGAAACAACTAACAAAGAATGGATTAACAAGAGAAAATTTTCAGCACTAGTTCTTACCAAAACAAGAACACCGGTTAACGAATGATTGGCTTGAGTCTCCAAGACGCCTACGTATCCACATGGGAATCAAAGCCACGTAGTTCTTCTCTTGGAGGACTCAAGAACACAAACATGGAGGTGGAAACTAGCCAAACCCGAAATGGCCATGGAAGAGGGAGAGAAAATGTGTTTCCTATTCTTGTCTTGTGTTTGTTATGTTGAAAAAAGATGACTTAAACATAACAAAACCCATACTTGTCCAACTAAAGGCATGGGACAAGTATGGTGTCAAGTAAGGTGTAAATAGGACAAAGTATGGCAAGACAAGATTGGGTTAGGTGGTGAATCACCAACACCTTAATCCTTGTCTTGCTTACTTAGTACTAATTAATCAAGACTTGATTAATTAGTTCCATGGGCCTTGGTTGCATGGGCCTTTCATGGGCCTCTTGGAACATGGCCCGTGGCCATTTCTAACGAGGTCCCGTGATTCGCTCATCGCCTCCATGCCTTCCATACCGGAAATGTCCAACATTATCCGACGCGATCAATCCCAAGACTCCAAGCCTTGTCTCGATCTGTGAAGTCCTATTCACTTACGGGCACATGACCCAAAACCCAGTTTTGGTCATGTCCCGAGACAACTCCCTTTTGGCCATTCTCCATAAATGTGTCAATGAGTTTCATCCTCCGGTGTGACCCTTAGGTTTATGCATGTCAATAGATCAACGTAAAATCCCATTTTACTTGATCCTATTTAAGTGGCAACTAACGAGACTTTAGTATTGCCTGACACTGCATAACGAATCGACCCTGTCGATTCTAACCTTTCCGTCATCCCTGTCATTATCCTTTTATCTCCGATATCCTGATTGAGATAAGGCATAGAGCCGTCATCCTTATTATTCTCAATCACCGTTCCTTGATATGTGAGATGACTGAAGATATGATACCCAGTATCATGTGCATGGCCATGCTATTCTTCCAGTCACTCTCGATCAAGTGGCCGAGAACCGATATCTTTCCCATACCTTAGTATGAGGGATAAATCCCTTAGCCGTCTTTCGTGTCACTCATGTAGCCCGTCCCCAAGCCAATCCTGGCCGTTATGGAAGCCCTGTTACGGACAACGTTAGGCTCAGGTCAAACTCAGTTGTTGACTACATAGCGATCACAAAGACTCCTTGGTCTAAGGATACATGACAAGCTACAACACTGAATATGTTCATGACTTAATCTATGGCACATATTCAGGGCGGGTCGTCCAATATCATGTCCCACATGATATCTATGATCAGACTCCGGAATCTCATTCCAATGACTAACAGAACGTAAGCCATAAAGAGCCATCTTTCATACTAGTCGCTTCTAGTGAAGCTTTGTTGACTAGGGACCCATCGAGTGTGATCTATCTCGATCTATGGTTCTATTCGCATGGTGGGCATAGATCAGAGCACACATCGATATATTACTCCAACACATAAGTAATATAAAGCCGCTTTAATTTTATTGCTAACGATGATATATACATTTGGACATTTAGGATTGAACTACGGGCACTAAGACTAACAATCTCCCACTTGCCCTAGTTCCAATCTAAACTCCAATATGTCCCCATCGACTTTACATGTCTAACGTGTTCAGGCAGTGACACTGCCTTAGTCAAAGGGTTGGCTATGTTATCATCTGTTGCAATATCGGTTATCTTCACTTCACCTCAGTTCAGTATTTATCTGATGAGGTGGATACGCCGCAGTACATGTTTGGATTTGTTAAGCGATCTAGGCTTTTAGCTTGCGCAATGGCCCTTGTGTTGTCGCAAAATGGATTCACCGGACTGGATGGGTTTTTAATTACACCCAGCCCTGCCATGAATTTCCAAATCCACATAGCCTCCTTAGCTGCCTCTGCAGCATCCATGTACTTGGCCTCTGTCGTAGATTCGGCAATGGTATCTTGCTTTACGCTTTCCCAGCTAAAGCTCTGCCCTTCAGCGTAAACACATATCCTGATTGACTTCTAAAGTCATCTGGATTTGTCTTGGAAAACTAGCGTCTACTCATCCTTCGACGACTAGTTCAGCATCATCTTTCCCCCGGGTTAGAATGATGTCTACTGGTACAACATAAGGCTTACGAGACGTCTGGTCTCATACATGTCATGGCATATATGATCGATCCTGCCCCTAGGCGCATAGGATTCTCATCATCCTTTTCAGCTCATCAGGTGTCTTAGGACACTGAGTCTTGCTGAGATGAATGCCATGACTAGTGGGTAAGAGTCCTTTCTTTGAATCGAGCATTAAGAACCTACTCAATGCCTTGTTCACATAGGTTCCCTGACTTAAATCCAAGACCCTCTTGGTGCGATCTCTACATATCTTAATCCTTAAGATATGAGAAGCATCACCTAAGTCCTTTATTGAAAAACACTTCCTCAACCAAGCTTTAGTCTCGTGCAAGGTTGGGATGTCGTTTTCAATGAGAACCAGAAAGGTAATATTGCTCCCACTAGCCTTCTTATAAACGCAAGATTCATCCTCGTTCTTGATTAAGCCAAATCCAATTACATCTTCATCAAAACGAAGGATCCAACTCCGAGAAGTTCGTTTCAATCCATAAATGGATTTCAACAACTTATAAATCTTTCCTTTATTCTTCGGATCGTCAAAACCTTTGGGCCGAGACATACAAACGTACTCAGTCAAATTTCCATTTAGGAAAGCGGTTTTGACATCCACTTGCCATATCTCGTAATTATGATACGCAGTTATGTCAAGAAGAATTTGGATCGATTTTGACCATAGCCACTAAGGAGAAGGTTTCCTCATAGTCAATCCATTGGATCTGCCTATAACCTTTCGCCACCAGTTGAGCTTTGTAGGTCAGAGGGTTGCCGTCCATGTCCATCTTCACCTTGAAGATCCATTTGCATCCTATGGTCCTCACACCATTGATGGGATCAACCGGTTCCCAGACTCGGTTGTCCGACATGGATTGCATTTCCTCCCTCATGGCTCCCAGCCATAACTCGGAGTTGGGCCCATCCACGACTTCCTGAAAGGTGGCTGGATCATCGTGATCCACCATGACTTCATTGTCACCTCCGGATACCATATCTTGGAGGTGGAAGATTGATCCTTTCAAATCGCCTTGGACCTTCCGGAATTGTAACAGGAATTGGTTCTTACTCTACGACAATCTCTGGCTCCTTTCTACTGGGTTGCCAATTGGTTTAGACAGATCTGTACCATCCTGAATTTCTTCGAGATGCACAGTCCTCCCAATGACGTCTTTGGAAACAAAACTTCTTTTCCATAAAGACCCCACCCCAAGCGACGAACACCATGTTCTCACTGGGATTGTAGAAATAGTATCCCCTTGTTGCTTTGGGATACCACACGAAGGTGCATATCTCAGATCTTGGTTCGAGCTTAGTCGAAACCTAATGTTTCACATAAGCCTCGCAACCACAAATCTTTAGGAAGGACAAAGCGGGCATCATCCCGTACCATTTTTAAAATGGTGTCCCTTCCACACCATTCGTCGAAGCCCGATTCACTATGAATGCGGTCGTCTCTAGAGCAAAACCCCTAAAAGAGATTGGGAGATCAGTCCAACTAATCATGGAACAGACCATTGTCTAACAATGTCCGATTTCTCCGTTTGGCTACACCTTTCAACTACAGTGACCTAGGAGGAGTCCATTCCAAAAGGATCCCATTCTCTTTTAGATGATCTAATAACTCTGTGGTCAAGTATTTTCCACCTCGATCCAATCGAAGTGCCTTAATACCTTTGTCGAGCTGGTTTTCTACTATAGTCTTAAACTCTTTGAATTTATCAAAAGTTTCAGACTTATGTCTCACCGAATAGACATAACCATATTTACTGTAATCATCAGTAAATGTGATAAAGTAGATAAAACCCCTCCTGGCAAGTGAACTTATTGGTCTACACACATTCGAGTGTATCAGCCCCAATAATTCACCCGCCCTTTCATCGCGATCGATAAAGGGCACTTTAGTCATTTTGCCCATCAAACAAACCTTGCACCTATCGATCGAATGGAATTCGAATGAACCTGAAAGCCCGCACTTCTGAAGTGCTGATAGGCGCTTCTTGTTTATGCGACCCAAATGACAGTACCATAACAGAGTTAGGTTTAAATCGTTGGATTTAGACCTCTTGGTATTAACGGAATATATAGAACTTGAGGCATTGTTACCCATATCTAATATGTACAATCCTCCAACCATGTCAGTACTGGTATAAAACATATCATTGCATAGAACATTGAAAACTCCATTTCCAATATTAACATTATATCCTTCCTTGTCAAACACGGATACAGATATAATATTCCTACTAAAAGTAGGTATGCAATATAAATTATACAATACTAAGACAAGGCCTCTTGGCAAAGCAAGACTCATGGATCCTACAGCAGTTGCCACAACTCTGAGGTCCACTTCGTGCTTTCCAAACCTCTCCTACTTTCAGCCACCATATATAAGTGCATGTGTGAGATTCAATCCTGGTATCTAATACCCATGAATCTTTGGAAGTAGAGAGATGTAGCTCTATAGATTTAATACCGGATGAAGGCACGGTCCCACCGCCCTTCCTTAGATCATCCAGGTTTCCTGATGAAGGCGCAGTCCTACTGCCCTTCTTCAGATCATCCACGCTATTTGATGAAGGCGCAGTCCCACTGCCCTTCTTCAGATCAGCCGTGAACTTCCTGTAATCCCGGTTCCAATGACCAGGCTGTTGGCAGTAGAAGCAGACATTCTCAGGTGTCTCATCTTTCCTGCCAAGTGCGCATGGGCCCAGCCCTTGCCACTTCCAATTCCCTTGTTGACCATCAGAATATCCTTGGATCCAAGATCCCTGAGATATTCTTCTCAGCAGCTGATGACACTTCATGTAACTCTGATATGGTCTTAGAGACAGCCTTGTCAAGGACATATTCTTTGCGTTCAGACTTGAGGACTATCCTCAAAATTCTGTACCAGTCCAAATAGTTTGTCCCATTTAGCTTGACCCTGTCAAGAATGGTTTTTAATGACAAACTATTAATGTTCGCTGAATTTGCCATTTGATCTACAACAGATAAAATTCAATCAGTAAACTGAATAAATTTTATGAAGATCAAGCTTAAACACCAACAATCAATTCTAAACCTTTAGAATCTGAAACCAAGATCCTTGATTCACTCGATTAAGCTGAACTAATGCTCACCACTTAATCGAGCTATGTAGGTAGGACTCCATCCAATCACATCCAATGTGACTCTTGGCTAGGGTATGTACTTATGTACACGACTTACCCTATCTGTTACCCTAGCTCAACCTCAGGCCGAGAATCGTAGTCGGGTCCACCAATTTTCAACTATGGCTCGTCACTATGTAGGTGCTCCGCTAATGCGCACGACACCCACATATGTCGTCCAAACCTACTACCCCGCTTCCCCATGGATGCTCCGCTAATGCGCACGACAACCATAGGACGGGGAGGTAGTAAGGTGTTGATGATTGGGAGGTATCGGACATGACCCGCTTTTACTTGTCCAGTTGTGTTCAAAACTTTGGCACATCCTAGATGCGACGAGCACATCAACTACATTCCAAATGCAATGATGCCTCAAATTACATCCAATGTAATTCTTCCTTTGAACCCGTCAACTACATCCAATGCAATGACGGTTCTAAGGGTTCACACACAAGGATTAAAAGTCCAATTTTATCTTTGCATGTGAGGTGATATGCTCGGTAAATAAAGTTAAGCATGCAATTCTAAAACACATAGAATTAATCATGCATAAACTAAACCAAGCATAAAGCGATAAATGTGCACATAATAGCCCCCTAAACTAACTCCCACTAGCTTCTTGAGCTCCACCGACTCCAAGCCGATGCCAACACCCGAAAAGCCACCAAATGACCTTTTCGCCCTTTCTTCATCTTGAGTAAAATATTACAATTTAATACACGACTCGCAGGTCGGGAATAAATAAATATTACAAACAAGTGGTTCGACGACCACACCTTGAAAGAATAATTACACGCTAACACTAACGGCTCGTAGGCCGTGAAAAGCGATAAATAATTAAATTGAGCTCGGGGCTATTATGTACACCATGCCAACATCACATCACACATCGTGTTATCAAACAAGCATGTTATCAAACATCATGTGATTTTCCGGTTTTAATTAATAGCCAAGTTTCGAAATTTTTTGATGCTCGGTTTATCGAAACCGTTCAAAAATGAAACTTTTGAACATTTGATCTTCGAGTTCGTCATGACGGTTCCAAACTCGTCATAACTAACAAAACGGTTTAGCCTTGGCATATCAACCATCCAATGGTCATGCTTGGCCTAGCTCCGTCCAACGGAGCCCCGTTCGGTCTCGGTTTCGGCTCCCCGAGAGTCCCGCTCCCGAGACCCGAAAAATCAAACTTTTTTCAAAATTTCCAGATTTGAAATAATTTTCAAAATTCATTTTACATGCATTAAATCCATAAACAATAATTTAAAACATGTTATCAATCAATTTAGCAAAACAACATGCCAAAAACGAAACTTTCAAGCAAAACCGAAACTTTGAACACCGTCTTGTGAATCCCGGAGGTAGCACGGCTCTGATACCACTGTTGGGTCTCTAGGTAGGGTTGGAGATGAACCAACTCGCAGCGGAAAATCAATGAAAACCAAGAGACAATTAGAACCATGAAACAACTAACAAAGAATGGATTAACAAGAGAAAATTTTCAGCACTAGTTCTTACCAAAACAAGAACACCGGTTAACGAATGATTGGCTTGAGTCTCCAAGACGCCTACGTATCCACATGGGAATCAAAGCCACGTAGTTCTTCTCTTGGAGGACTCAAGAACACAAACATGGAGGTGGAAACTAGCCAAACCCGAAATGGCCATGGAAGAGGGAGAGAAAATGTGTTTCCTATTCTTGTCTTGTGTTTGTTATGTTGAAAAAAGATGACTTAAACATAACAAAACCCATACTTGTCCAACTAAAGGCATGGGACAAGTATGGTGTCAAGTAAGGTGTAAATAGGACAAAGTATGGCAAGACAAGATTGGGTTAGGTGGTGAATCACCAACACCTTAATCCTTGTCTTGCTTACTTAGTACTAATTAATCAAGACTTGATTAATTAGTTCCATGGGCCTTGGTTGCATGGGCCTTTCATGGGCCTCTTGGAACATGGCCCGTGGCCATTTCTAACGAGGTCCCGTGATTCGCTCATCGCCTCCATGCCTTCCATACCGGAAATGTCCAACATTATCCGACGCGATCAATCCCAAGACTCCAAGCCTTGTCTCGATCTGTGAAGTCCTATTCACTTACGGGCACATGACCCAAAACCCAGTTTTGGTCATGTCCCGAGACAACTCCCTTTTGGCCATTCTCCATAAATGTGTCAATGAGTTTCATCCTCCGGTGTGACCCTTAGGTTTATGCATGTCAATAGATCAACGTAAAATGCCATTTTACTTGATCCTATTTAAGTGGCAACTAACGAGACTTTAGTATTGCCTGACACTGCATAACGAATCGACCCTGTCGATTCTAACCTTTCCGTCATCCCTGTCATTATCCTTTTATCTCCGATATCCTGATTGAGATAAGGCATAGAGCCGTCATCCTTATTATTCTCAATCACCGTTCCTTGATATGTGAGATGACTGAAGATATGATACCCAGTATCATGTGCATGGCCATGCTATTCTTCCAGTCACTCTCGATCAAGTGGCCGAGAACCGATATCTTTCCCATACCTTAGTATGAGGGATAAATCCCTTAGCCGTCTTTCGTGTCACTCATGTAGCCCGTCCCCAAGCCAATCCTGGCCGTTATGGAAGCCCTGTTACGGACAACGTTAGGCTCAGGTCAAACTCAGTTGTTGACTACATAGCGATCACAAAGACTCCTTGGTCTAAGGATACATGACAAGCTACAACACTGAATATGTTCATGACTTAATCTATGGCACATATTCAGGGCGGGTCGTCCAATATCATGTCCCACATGATATCTATGATCAGACTCCGGAATCTCATTCCAATGACTAACAGAACGTAAGCCATAAAGAGCCATCTTTCATACTAGTCGCTTCTAGTGAAGCTTTGTTGACTAGGGACCCATCGAGTGTGATCTATCTCGATCTATGGTTCTATTCGCATGGTGGGCATAGATCAGAGCACACATCGATATATTACTCCAACACATAAGTAATATAAAGCCGCTTTAATTTTATTGCTAACGATGATATATACATTTGGACATTTAGGATTGAACTACGGGCACTAAGACTAACAGTGTTATGATTGGTTGAATTAATGAGGTGAATGTGATATGATTGTTTGTCTTGTGAAATGATCGGGTGAATGATAGACCGATGTAGTGTTCTTGGTAAGTTGTGACGATAAGAGTCGTTGTTATGGTGAGTTCGATGTAGTTTGGTGTGTGTGGTACTGTATGTTATGACCTGTACCCCGAGTGACGGGAAGATACCCGACCGAGGTGTATGCCGGTCTGGTATGTGTGCATTGAGATTTTCCCCGATGCTGTGTTTCTGGGAAGACTTCTGTACCGATGGGTATTCTGGTATGATGTATGTTGTTTCACCCCGATGTTGTGTGTCCGGGAAGACATCTAGACTGATGGATATTCCGGTACGATGTAGAGTTTCACCCTGATGTTGTGTGTCCGGGAAGACATCTAGGCTTATGGGCATTCCAGTACGATGTATTTGTTTCACCTCGATGTTGTGTGTCCGGGAAGACATCTAGACCGAGGATATATTCCGGTATGATGTATCATTTGAGTAGTTTGGTGATCGGAGTACTGAGTACTTGCCTTATGTTATGTGGTATTGAGTTTGAGTAACGTCTGCAGTGGTCTTAGCGATATAATGTCTTGCTACCCGTTTGTTTACTTAATTTGGTGCTATTATCGAAATCATGTGTTCTTGTCAGTTTCTATTTGCGTTTTCAGCTTTTAATAAAGAATTATTTATCGATTTATTCTGACACCGGGACGGGAGTCATTTCCCCTTTTACTACTTTTTCCTACTGAGCTTAAGCTCACCCCCTCCTGTTTTACTGTTTTATAGGTTTCATTGATGAGTAGGCTTAGAGGTGGTGTCAGGGCTCGGGAGCTCATTGTTGGTTCGGGTGGTTGTTTGTAATTTAGACGTACTTCCCATTTTCGTGTCAAACTTTGTTTTTCCGTACGTGTTGGTGATGAACATTTGACTCATAATTATATTTACCGGAGTTGTTATTTGGAACTAATTTCGAAGATTTTATTGTTAAGTTACTTTATTTACATTTATTCTATCATTGTTTCATTTCACGTCTCGAATCCTGTCAAAACCGGATTTGGGGCGTGACAATTTGGTATCAGACCCTGGTTTCACTGAAATTGTTTTTCAAACCTCGGACCGTACGTCGATTAAGTGGGTAGAGTTAGGTTATTAAGGTTCTAGTGTCGGTTACGCAAGTTGGAAATGTCATATGCGTAGATACGAGACGACGAGAGTCTCGGATGGCGAAGTGCCTTGTTTGATGTATTGTCTTATTTTGTGCTATGTTTGAGTCTTTCTGTACTTTGTGTTATGCTATGTGCCTTGGTTGAACTGTTATGCCGATCGGTTGAGATTGAGGCTGGGTTAGCAAGCGGTGCTCGATACAGTTTATGATGTGTATGTTGATTGATCGTTATGTGGGTTGCCGCCTTGGTCGGTCGTTGAGTGATTGGTTGGATCAAAGTGTTGACTTGGCCGGGTGTTAATCGAGTAATTACCGAGACCCGAGGTGTGTAATTGTGATGTTTTGTTGTGTGCTATATTGTGCTGAATGCTTTGTGCAATTTGTTTATTGAATGTCCCACTTAAGCGGATGGTTAGTGGAATTTTCGAACGTGTCATGCCTAAATTTCTGTAAAAATGAAGTGTTTGTACTATCACGGGTTGACTCAGGGGCACCACCGTAGTCGAACGTGATAGGGGGGTGTCAAGTGGTTACAATGATGTTCGGGGACGCCTGAATTGGGTTGTAACGACGAGATATAGACATGAATGTTGTGATAGAAAGAGAAATGTGTTGAGAACCTGTGAAATTGAGTTAGTGCGGAGACTCTGTGGAATTGTTGTGTGATGTGAACGGTGTGATGTGTGACTTGTTTGAAACTGTGCCTCCTATGGGAGATGGTTGAATTGTGTGATTGATTCTGTGAGACGCACAAGTGCGCGGACTTCTCTGATTAAATGATATTATCTATGACTATACTAAGACTAAGTTTACTGTTGGTCCGAGTATGACCCTTGTGAAACGTGTGTGAACGTTACTGTTTTAAGCGAGCCGCTTTATTCGAATTTGAGAAACTGAGCATGTGCGTTTATCCGTGCAGCAGATACAAGCGACATGGCTCGTACCTACATTCTGAGAGGCACTAGAGGTCGCCCAGCTAGGTGCAAGGGGCAGCCACCTGCCATTGAGCAGGCAGGGGCAACGAGTGCCCAGGGTGCTACCTCTACGGAGCACGAGAGAGATGAGCCGGGACCGTTAGAGCCACCGCCCAGAGGTCCTCCAGTCGTAGAGCCGACCCCGGGGACCACTCTGGAGGAGGTGGTTCGCACAGTTCTCGCGACGATCAGCGCCCAGAGGGAGACTGCATCACCGGCACCTGAGACCGTGTCTGCTGCCACTGCAGCTACTGTTGCCAGGCCGAGTCAGGCCGACAGTTACACAGCCCAAGCGTTGAGGGACTTCCTCAGGTTGGGTACTCCTATCTTTTCCGGGGAGCCAGACTCCGAGGCAGCCGAGAGGTGGCTGGGACAGATCATCCGCAACTTGGATACATCGGGGATCGTGGAAGAGCACATGAGAGTATCCTTTTCCGCATTCCAGCTGAGGGATGAGGCATACTTTTGGTGGCAGCGCGAGCAGCGCAGGGTTGGAGACGACTTTCAGTTGTTCGGAAGACTGTTCTTGGAGCAGTACTTCCCGAGATCAGCCCGTGAGGCGAGGTTCCTGTAGCTGGGCCAGAGGGATATGTCTGTATCTGAGTATGAGGCGAGGTTCACCTCCATGTCTCGCTTCGCACCGGAGATGGTGCCGACTGAGGCACTCCGACGTATACGATTCGAGGGAGGGCTCATTCCGTCTGTCACGCCCCAAATCCGGTTTTGGGCGGACTCGAGACGTGACTTTAGTTGAGAATAAAAAAAATAACATAAAACACAACCTTTCAACGATAGTAAGTCTCAAAGTTTAATTCCAAACAATAACTCGATAAAAAGGTTTCTGAAACTGTAATAAGAGTCAAGCTCCGAATAAGCAAATAAAATGTGAGGTTCAATACAATGACCAAGACGTCTCTAAACAAGCCCAGACTCTCCGGAAGCTCCCGAGCTTCGAGCCCATTACTCACCAAACACGCCTGTATAAACAATAGATAAAACAAAAAGGGGTGAGCTTACGCTCAGTAGGGAAAATCATAAACAGGTTAACCTCATTTTAGTAATAAAAGGGTTTTAGCACGGTCGCACAATGTGCAGTTAATACCATTACCCAATAACATACTATGAAAAGACTAAAGAGGAAATAATACTCAATTCTTAAGAATAACGGTATTATGAGAAATCAAAAGGGAGGTACTGCAAGTATTTGATATCCATTAAAATGAGAACAAGTGAATATCACGCTAACAACTTCAATCCGAATACTCCGGAACACTAGGTTCTTGTGTCATGTCGGATCCCATACTCCGATCCACAATAGTCCTTGTGTTATGTCGGATTGTCCCTCGGTCCAGAGGACCATAGATCATCGGGAACCGAGGTAATGCTCCCGCAGGACGCACACACTCGGGTGAATCTCAAGTAACCATTCTATCATCCTACACCGGACTCCTCAACGGTATAGGTACCATACCGTATCAACAATAATCATTATCTCATCCTACACCGGACTCCTCAACGGTGTAGGTACCATACTGTATCAACAATAATCATTATCTCATCCTACACCGGACTCCTCAACGGTGTAGGTACCATACCGTATCAACAATAATCATTATCTCATCCTACATCGGACTCCTCAACGGTGTAGGTATCATACCGAGTCAACAATAATCATTATCCCGCAGGATCATCCTATCAATGTCCCGCAGGGTCTATAACCAATATCCAGCTGAATCACTAACCAATGTCCCGCAGGGTCCCTAACCGTTATCCCGCAGGATCAATAACCGATGCCCCGCAGGGTCCCTAACCGTTATCCCGTAGGATCTGCCAAACGATACCCCGCAGGGTCTACCTAACATTATCCCGTAGGATCTACCCAACAATCTCCCGCAGGATCTACCAAACCATGTTCCGTAGGATCAAACAATCAATGCCCCGCAGGGTCCACAACTAATCACACAAGGGATTCATACCCGTAATTACACTTACCATCTTACTTACCATCCGCACTCCATCGGTCTATCAATCACCCGATCATATCCTTTAGCACAACCAATTACACTTAATCATTCATCCAACGTTCAATCACACAAGCATGCATTCGATCATTCAAGCATTTAAGCATTCAGGCATTCAAGCATGCATTCAATCTAGTTTCGTTAAACTCTTGATTATCCTAATGACTAGCAACCAAGCATGTGAGCCTAACACACAACTAATCCGAGGGCTCATCACGACCCCTCTACCAGTAAATCAAAATCCAAGTATTGAAAGCGAATTATGCTAGTGATTTGCATCCTAAACATGCTTACTAGACACATCCGGTTATTAGTAATTCAAAGGCAATTATTCTAGTATTCGCATCCTATATGCAATTCTAGGACCTTTCCGATTTCATTAACCTAGAAGACATACTAGTATTGAAATACTCGAGGAGTTAGACTTTCCCTACCTGGCGGTCTTCCTCTAATAATACTCCGAGCTGCTGACGACCGGGCCAACTCCGTCTTCTCGGGGGAAGTCCAATCTGGGTTTTAACAATTCGAACTTACGATCAGATCAGGTAAGGCCCAAAGTAAAATCACTACTATTCCTTTTAAAACTCGAACGGGTCTAAAGCGAGGTTAAACAACGAATCGGGCTCGAGTACCCGAGCCCCGAGCACAAAACCCGGTGCACGTAAACCGAGGCACGGTTGCTAGGGTACGGATCCCGAGGTGCGGGTTTCGAGGCTCGAATCCCGAGGGTCCGATTCAACTTTCCACTTTTGTCCCGTTCTAAGTCCTTTTAAAGTCCGATTTAGCCTTTCTAGTTACCAAAAATGTTCAACAGCCCTACGTCGTTCAGATGTTCGAATTATAGTCT
Organism: Erodium maritimum; assembly: GCA_963921825.1. Lineage (NCBI taxonomy): Eukaryota > Viridiplantae > Streptophyta > Magnoliopsida > Geraniales > Geraniaceae > Erodium > Erodium maritimum. The sequence continues at coordinate 81,332,269 of OY997588.1, read as the reverse complement.
TTTTAAACAAAACTGATTCCTTTCCCCGTTTTTGATTTCAAATAGATCTGATTCTAAATTCAGTTCTTTTAATTTCTTTAACAAAAATGATTACTCTGCTTCAGTTTCAACACCAAATGAACATAACCAGACAACTCGAGAAATGAAAGGGTAAGAAACGAGGCTGGGGAGAAGTTTCCGACCGCCGGCGACGACTTCGCCGGCGACCAAACCCACGGTTGTAACGCTTACCGTAGGGGAAAGGGACGATGGCGGGGAGGGGGTTGTAGACGTAGGAGCGGCGGAGCGAGGCGGGTCTTCTCGCCTCAGATCTGGACGGTGCGATTTCCGTCTCAGATCCGGCGAGAACGACGGCGCTGATGGGAAGTTCGGCGGCGCGTGAGAGATGACGCAGCCGGAGAAGACGAGAAGAAGGGTGAGAGGGGCGATGAGCTCGGCCGACGAGGAGTGGCCGTCGGGAGCTCGAGATGAGATGGAGCTCAGGACGGGGAAGGGAGAGAACGCCGGGGACGAGAGCGTGGCCGGAACTTGTGCTAGGGTGGCGGCTCGGGATGAGGGAGAAGAGGAGGTGGAAGGGACGGCGTGGCCGGATCTAGCCGGAGAAGGTGAAGGAGAGGACGGTGAGGGAGAGGGGGACGGTGTTGTGAGCTGGGTCGGGAGATGGAGAGACGGTGGCGGTGGTTGCTGGACAGAGTGGGGTGACGCGACTTCGGGGCGAGGACGAGAGAGTGAGGTGGAGGGGGAGAGGCGTCCACGAAGAAGAAGAGGGCCGGCCTAAACGGGCCTCAGAACGCGAATGGGCCGCTCGGCCCAAATGCCAGTTAGGCTGGGTTAGGCCTGACCCGGCTTGGGTTGCTGGTTGGGTCTGACCAACCCGGTCCGACCCTCTAGATAAATATAATATATATAATTTTCTTTTCTTTTCTCCTTTTGTCTTTCCCCCCTTCCTTTTTTTTGAAAGCGATCGAAAATTAACTCGTTCCCAAACTACGACGTCAAAATTACTAACTCAAATAGTAATCTTCCCGTTCTTTACACCGTCGATCGCGGATCGAGTCATTGCCTTCAGGAATGAGGATTATTCTACACTCGTGGACCAGGCACTAGCGGAGGAGCGGTGTAAGACCCGCTTCCGGTCGAACCGGTAACTCCGGAAGTCACTCGGGACTTCTCCGGAACTCAAACGAAGTAGCCATTATCACGGTTGGCTTCAGGGAAGAAAACCCTTTCATTTGAATATAATATTGCATAAAGTCAATTTTGGTCAAAACGAGACTTCATATCGACTAAAGCTTCAATTTTTAAAAGTGCTGGAATTTAAGTGGGGAAATTAAATGAGCTAGAGGGACACTTGTCCTATTTTGGTTGAATGAGAGAAAAAGGGATAGTTATTGTCCCTTTTACCCTCCCAAAAGCTCCTACATGGGTTTCTAGCTCAAGGGCCTTTAAGTCATTGCAACATTTAGGTATTATATGTGTTGGAGAAGCAAAATCATTTCCTATTTGCATTGTTGTAGCCGAAAATTGGAGAGGAAGAAAGGGAGAAGAGCTCCCATGGAAGCTTGAAGGAGAATCTAAGAAGAAGGAACCATTTGGAGTCATCCTCTAGCCTTCCACCCTCAAAAACACTAGCATCCTCTTCATCCTCACATTCTAGAGGTAATGGAACTCTCTACTCAACTTTTCTCTTCATCTATTTTCCTTGGGTTTTGGGTGAAAAAAATGGCTAGATGATGTTGGGTTAAGTAGAAATGATGGGAGTTGGTGTTGATGAAGAGCTTGGTGAAGTTTTTGTGGAGAAATCAATGGTGGTTTGGAGTTTTTGAAGTGGGTTTGATTTGATGAATCATTGGAAAACTTGTTTGTGTATTGATTCCCACCATGGGTAGAGGAGTATTGAAGGATTTGGACTATTTTGGGGGTTGGCTTTGGGAAATTTCTGGGTTTGAAGGTAGATTTTCGGAGTTTTGGAGCTGGAGGTTGACGAAGGGCGAAACTGCCCTGGTGCGTCACGGATCCGTGACGGATCCCGTGACGGGCGACGTCACGGCTCCGTGAGGGAGTCCGTGACGGCACTCGTCACGGCTCCGTGACGGTGACCGTGAGGGTTGCCATCACGGATCCGTGACCAGATCCGCGACCCACCAGAGTGAGGGTTTCTTGGGGATTTTTCGAAGTGTTTACACCTTGGTTTTGAGATGAACTTCGGAAGGGTTTTGGGGGTCTTTCTTACTGTTTAAGTGGAACCTAATTAGTGTTTCTTTGTGTCCAAGACCTTGGGGATCGAGCTAGAGGAGCAAGGATCACACCGAGGCCCGAGGGAAGAGCGAGGTGGTGATCACCGGACTTCACCAAAGCGTTGACGAGGAGGACCTTGAGGTAGGGAAAGCCTTAACCTCTCGTTTACGATGCCTAGTATGCATGCTAGGCTAATAAAATTGGAAAAGGTCCTAGATATGCATATAGTATGCGAATAACTAGCTTAATCATCTTTCAATTGCTAATAACCGGAGAGTCTAGTGGTGACCGATTAGGATGCCAATCACTAGTGTAAATCGCTTTTCAATACTTGGGATATGATTGTCTGGTAGAGGAGCCTTGGCAAAGCCCTCGGATTAGTTGCGTGATAGGATCACATGCTTGGTTGTTGATTGCTTAGTGGATAGGCTAAAGAGTCTAATGAAACTAGCGAAATTGCATGCTTGAATGCTCTTTTGGAGGCTTTATGATTTATTTGATCATACTCGTATTTGCTCGTTGATTGTATTCGAATGATTACTTGATTTATTTGGTTGGTTGTTGGGGGTATCGAGTATGACTGGTTGTACCGAGCGGTGCAATCAGGTGATCGATGCCCCGGTGGTTCGAAACTGGTAAGTGACGGTAAGTTGGAATTGTGTAATTGGTGTGAATCGATCTAGTGATTTGTGTACTGTGTGCTATGGGGAATTGGTGATGGGTGAACTATGTGTGTTAGTGGTTTAACTGTGGTTGGATTGGTTGGTGTTAAGTTTCGGTAAGCGTGTTGCTAAGATGTTATGGAATTATGGTTGATACGATATGGTACCTACACCGTTGAGGAGTCCGGTGTAGGGTGAGATAGAGTTGATTGTTGTTATGGTATGGTACCTACACCGTTGGGGAGTCCGGTGTGGGATGATATATTGGTTATTTATTAAATTGCCCACGTGTGCGCTCCTACGGGAGTATGGCCCTGGGTTCCCAATGACATAAAATCCTTTGGAGACGTTTCTGAGAATCCCGATGATAAGCGCCCCGAAGGGTTGTTTCCGGTCGCCTCAATGTTATGCGTCTCCTCTGGATTTGAGGGAGAATCCGAGAGGACACATCATGTGGATCGGAGGTGGTGACTTCATGTGCCACGGCATTGATTTGTTTACTTATTACCCTTGTTTTGTTAAGTTATTTTCTGTTAACTTTATTGTTGATCTTGTTCGAGTAAGGTCTACCTTGTCATGCGTTTTCCCTACTGAGCGTGAGCTCACCCCTTTGTTTTGATGTTGTGTCTACAGGCTTGATTGAGGAGTAGAAGCTTGGGCGCTTCTCGGTGTGGGTTCATAGAGACTTCATGTTTATTTCCTTTATTTAAAAACAGTTTGGTAAAAACTTATTACTACACCCCATGAGGGTTACTTATACTGTACTTGAGGTTATGGATTGGAGTACTCACTGGAGATTTTCGAGATTTAATATTGTTTCTTTGTTTTATTGTCTTCTCTTACCCGTCATGCCTCGAGTCCGGGCGATAACCGGATTTGGGGCGTGACAATTTGGTATCAGAGCCTGGTTTCAGTTGAAACAGGTGTCTTACGAACTGATTTTCAAACCTCGGACCGAAGTCAATTAGGTGGGTAGAATTAGGGAGTTGGAGTTTTGAGTTGCTTTAAGGGTTGTCCTAATTGAAATCTTGCACTACAATGTTTGCATTACTTGATTGGTATCCTCTCACTAATGATCGGTGAGGCCGAATGGTTGAGATCGGAATTGGATTGACGGTCAATGACCGACCCGCTATGCATACATGATAGTGAGAGCCAACAGTTAGTGGTGTTTGCCTTTGGCGTTTTACTTCGAGAAATTTTCAAGTTGTGGTTTGGCCATGTTTAAGGGGAGATTTGTGTTTGACTGTTGAGTCTTGGGTGGCCATGAGAGCCGTGTGTTGATTTGTGTTGGGTGGCCATGAGAGCCGGGTACTAAGGTTGCGAGTGTTATTTTGCTGGCTTCGAGGAGGTTGCGAGTGTTATTTTGCTGGCCTCGAGGAGGTTGCGAGTGTTATTTTGCTGGCCTCGAGGAGGTTGCGAGTGTTATTTTGCTGGCCTCGAGGAGGTTGCGAGTGTTATTTTGCTGGCCTCGGGGAGGTTGCGAGTTTAGCTGGCCTATACGGTTACGAGTATTCTTTGGCTGGCCTACGTGGTTGCGAGTATAGGTTGGCTGGCTTACGAGTTAGGGTCTCGGTAAGTTGCGAGCGTGTGTTATGGTTGAGTTTGGGGCACGAGTACCCCGTAGTAATTGGGAGCACGAGGACTCCGTTTATTGATTGCGTTGTGTACCTTAGGAGTATGAGAACTCCATTATTTTGATTGTGTGATGCCTTGAAAGAGCATGAGAATTCTGTGTGCTTGTACCTGGTGAATTTGTATTGGTGGTTGTCCCGCTTAAGCGGAGGGTTAAGGGAAATACGAATGGGGCATGCCGAATTTTCAGTAGAACTAGAATGTTTACACCATCACGGGTTGACTCAGGGGCGCCACTGTAGTCGAGCGTGATGTTTTGATGTCAAGTTGTTGCGATGAAGTTCGGGGACGCCTGAACCAGATTGTAACAACATGAGATCGACATGAAAAGGTTTGAGTAAAAGTTAAGAAATGGGAATTCATGAAAGAGAGGAAAAGGCTAAGGATGACTTTTAAATCGAGTTGTGTTAGGTACTAAACCCCCTTTGCGAAAGGATACCCGAGCAAGGGGTATGCCCGTTGTGTTGTGCCGCTTGTGTGATGTGCCTGAGAATGAATCCTCCTGTGGGAGTGGATTTCTTTGATTGATTGAATCCTCCTGTGGGAGTGGATTTCTCTGTTTGATTGAACCCTCCTATGAGAGTTGGTGTTGATTGCTAAATCGCTGGTTGTTGCTGTGTGACGCATAGAGATGCGAACTTGGGTGTTATATTATATGAGTATATATATCTACTAGTGTGAGGGGCGTATCTGTGGCTGACTGGTTTGACGCGTGTGTGCGTCCTTGTAACGTGTGAGAACCGTTGTTGAACTGAGTAATGAACATGTGCGTTATCCGTGCAGGCGGATAGACAACATGGCTCGTACGTACGTTCCTAGAGGTACCCGGGGCCGCTCAGCTAGGGGTCCGAGGCAGACACCTGCTGTTGAGCAGGAGGGGGCAGCTGACGCCCAGGATGCTGCTTCCACAGATCATCAGAGTTTTGGAGGTGGACCGACAGGATCGCCACCCAGGATAGTTCCAGTCGCAGAGCCGACTCAGGCGACCCCTCTCGAGGAGGTGGTTCGCGCTGTGCTAGCGGCCTTGAGCGCGCAGCAAGGGACTACTGCACCGGCACCAGAGCCCGTGCCTGCTGCTTCAGCAGATTTTGGAGAGAGGCCAGGCCAGCTTGACAGCGTCACGGCCCAGGCACTCAGAGAGTTTCGTAGACTTGGTACGCCGACCTACTCCGGGGGAGCGGACCCCGAGGCAGCTTCTGGTTGGTTGGAGCGGGTGACCCGCAATCTCGATACCTCTGGAGTATCGGAGGGGCGTCTGAGAGTTTCGTTCGCCACTTTTCATCTTGAGGGAGAGGCCTACTACTGGTGGCAGTCAGTGCAGGGTAGAGTCGGCAGTGACTTCGAGTTGTTCAGCAGGCTATTCTTGGAGCAGTACTTCCCTCGCTCTATCCGGGATGACAGGCGCCAGCAGTTTCTGGATCTACGACAGGGAGGCTTGAGCGTGTCGGAGTATGCTGTGAGGTTCACTTCGTTGGCCCGCTTCGCACCAGAGTTGGTGCAGACTGCGGATGACCGATGCAGGAGGTTTGAGAACGGGCTCGCCCCGTCGATAGCCGACAGGGTTATCGCTTTCAGAACCACGGATTACTCCACCCTCTTGGATCAGGCTTTAGCCATGGAGAGGCACTTCAGAGATACCATCAGGGTACGAGAGACCAGGCCTAGGCCGAGTGGCTTCTTACAGCCGTCTGACCGTCGGGACCGACACCGACAGAGAGTTGCAGGACACTTTCAGTCTCAGTTTCAGCAGGCTAGCATGCGCCGAGCTGGGACTGTCGCGTCAGTTGGACCCGCCCCGGTGGCACAGCTGTGTCCTCAGTGTGGACAGCAGGGTCACTTGGCACGAGACTGCCCGAGAGGCATTGGACCCGTAGAGCGTCATGATGGTCGTCCCTAGGGGACCGGAGTCAGACAGACTGGTGCGCTGAGGGGGTATTTTCACTGTGGCAGCACCGACCATCTCATGCGCGCGTGTCCTGAGGTAGTGCAGCTGAGAGGATGCTTCCAGTGTGGTCGACCTGATCATTTCATCCGGGCGTGCCCTGAGATAGCTGGCAGAGCGCCTGCACCGAGGCCCCAGCAGACTCAGATTCGCCCTGCGCCCCCTGGCAGACCACGTCAGGCACTGCAGCAGAGAGCTCCGCGTCCAGCGGCGGGAGCAGTAGGTCAGAGGCACCAGCAGAGAGCTGAGCAGCGGGTGGCACTTCCCCCACCACCTAGAGGAGGACCGCCGGCACGTCAGGGCCGAATCTTTGCAGTTACTGATCCCAGGATTGAGAGGTCGTACGCCGGCCATGAGGCCACTCAAGGTACGTGTTTACTTTATAATGCGTGGACTTCCTTTTTCTTTAATACGGGAGCTTCCCATTCGTTCATTTCTTCGTCTATCGCTTCTTCTTTGGGTTTGCGGGCTGAGACTTTGAGTCAGCCCCTTTGTTTGGAGACCCCGGCTACGGGTGCAGTGGTGTTGAGCACCGTTTGCAGAGACTGTGCGATTAGGGTGGTAGATTGCCCATTTCTGGGGGACTTGCTCGTTCTTGACATGAGCGCCTTTGACGTGATCCTTGGTATGGACTGGCTCGCGAGGTACCGAGCGACGATTCACTGCTACAGACGTCAGGTGACGGTGAGATCAGGTGATAGGGTGATTACGTGTGTGTTGAGGAGCAGGAGCGGAGTTCTCTTATCCGCCTTGACCACAGGTTTTGAGGCAGAGGTTGTACGGAGTAGCACTGAGTTACCGAGGGTAGTGCGGGAGTTCCCGGAGGTCTTCCCGGAGGAACTATCAGGCTTGCCACCAGCGCGAGAGGTGGAGTTCAGGATCGATCTGATCCCGGGTACGGCGCCGATCTCGATGACGCCGTATCGGTTCGCACCAGCCGAGTTGGTCGAACTTAAGCGACAGCTTGAGGAACTGCAGCAGAAGGGATTCATCCGACCGAGCGTATCTCCGTGGGGAGCGCCCGCCCTCTTCGTGAAGAAGAAGGGTGGAGCCTTGAGGATGTGTATAGATTACAGGAAGCTGAACCGGGTGACGGTGAAGAACCGCTACCCGATGCCTAGGATTGATGATTTATTCGACCAGCTGAGGGGAGCAAAGTACTTCTCGAAGATCGACCTTCGATCGGGGTACTACCAGCTGAGAGTCCGGGCTGAGGACGTAGAGAAGACAGCGTTCCGTACTCGTTATGGACATTTCGAATTTCTGGTGATGCCGTTCGGTTTGACGAACGCACCGGCCGCCTTTATGGACCTGATGAATGGCATCTTCAGACCTTATCTAGACCAGTTCGTGGTAGTCTTCGTCGATGATATCTTGATCTACTCGCCCAGTGAGGAGGCGCACGCAGAGCATCTGCGTACCGTTTTGACACTCTTATGCGCTCACCAGTTGTACGGCAATCTGGAGAAGTGCGAATTTTGGCTCGCAGAGGTGAAATTCCTCGGGCACGTGGTATCTCGGGAGGGCATCTTGGTCGACCCAACCAAGGTCGAGGCAGTGTCGAAGTGGGCGAGACCCAGCAGTGTATTTGAGATTCGGAGTTTCCTCGGGTTGGCAGGCTATTACCGGCGCTTCGTTCAGGACTTCTCTCGCTTTGCAGCACCTATGACAGCTTTGACCCGCAAAGGGGCGGAGTACATTTGGACGGATGAGTGTGAGCGTGCTTTTTGCGAGCTAAAGACTCGGTTGACTACCGCCCCAGTGCTGATCGTTCCAGACCGGGGAGTGGGCTATGACGTGTATTGTGACGCCTCCGGCGAAGGGTTAGGTTGTGTTCTGATGCAGGGTGGAAAGGTGGTTGCTTACGGCTCGAGGCAGTTGAAGGTGCATGAGCGCAACTATCCCACTCATGATCTCGAGTTGGCAGCGGTAGCATTTGCGCTGAAGAGTTGGAGACATTACCTGTATGGTGAGCAGTTCAGAGTATTTTCAGACCACAAGAGCCTCAAGTATATCTTCTCGCAGCGTGATCTGAACATGCGCCAAAGGCGGTGGATGGAGCTACTGGAAGAGTATGACTTCGAGTTGCTTTATCATCCGGGCAAGGTGAACGTGGTCGCCGACGCTTTGAGCAGGAAGTCGAGTCACTACGTGGCCAGCATAGCAGTCCGAGAGTGGGACATGCTGGAGCAGTTGAGTCTATTTAGACTAGAGTTGGAGGAGGTCACAGAGAGTATGGCCTTGTGCGCCTTAGTGGCTCAGCCCACGCTCTTTGCTCGGGTGCTAGAGGCACAGGCTGAGGACGCCGAGACAGCAGGGATTCGGCAGAAGTTGATGGATGGAGTTGAGCTCGAGGGTTGGGAATTGGGCACCGATCAGGGTATCCGCGTTAGAGGACGACTGTTTGTACCCAGTGAGTGCAGAGACACTGTGCTGCGTGAGTGCCACCACTCCCGTCTAGTTGTACACCCCGGTGGCAACAAGATGTATAGAGACATGCGACGACAGTTTTGGTGGAGTGGGATGCGTGGGGCAGTGGCAGATTTCGTTTCTAGATGCCTTACCTGCCAACAGGTAAAGGCCGAGCACATGCGTCCCGCAGGCTTGTTACAGCCCTTACCGATCACTGAGTGGAAATGGGAGCACGTGACTATGGATTTTGTGTGTGGGTTGCCCAGATCGTCGAAGGGGCATGACGCTGTTTGGGTGGTGGTCGATCGACTGACCAAATCGGCCCACTTTTTGGGTATGAGGATGACGGATTCTGTGGACATGTTGGCTCGCTTGTATGTCAGAGAGATTATTCGTTTACACGGTGTGCCTGTATCAGTAGTATCGGATAGAGACCCCCGTTTCACATCCAGGTTCTGGAAGAGTCTACAGAAGGCCTTGGGCACTGAGGTACTGTTGAGTACAGCTTACCATCCCGAGACAGATGGACAGTCAGAGCGCACCATTCAGATTTTAGAGGACATGCTCCGAGCGTGTGTGCTTGACTTTCAGGGGTCATGGGAAGATCATTTGCCGTTGGCAGAGTTTGCCTACAACAACAGTTACCAGTCTAGTATAGGTATGGCACCATTTGAGTCCTTGTATGGCAGACCTTGCAGATCACCGGTGTGTTGGGCTGAAGTTGGTGACAGGAGCTTACTCGGGCCAGACATGATTAGGGAGACGACCGAGAAAGTCACTTTGATTAGAGAGCGGCTAAAGACCGCACAGAGTCGACAGAAGAGCTACGCCGACAGGCGTCGTAGACCACTTGAGTTCATGGTCGGGGAGCATGTGTTTCTGAGAGTGAGCCCGAGGAAGGGTCTTGTGCGGTTTAACCGCAGCGGAGGCAAGCTGGCACTGCGGTTCATCGGACCTTTTGATGTGTTAGAGAAGATTCGAGCTGTGGCCTATCGGTTGGCCTTGCCGCCGCAGCTTGGGAACGTGCACAACGTTTTCCATGTGTCCCAGCTGCGGAAGTACATAGCAGACCCTTCGCACATCATTGAGTGGTCAGACATCGAGATGGCAGATGATGTCACCTTTGAGGAGCAGCCCGTTGAGATTTTGGGTACGAAGGAGAAGACCCTGCAGAACAAGACGATTCCGCTGGTACTAGTACAGTGGGGACATCAGGGAGCAGAATCCACTTGGGAGCGCGAGGATGAGATCCGCGTGAAGTATCCCCACCTGTTCGACATTGAGGTATCTTGCTTTTAATTTCGGGGACGAAATTTCTTTAAGGGGGGTGGATTGTAAGACCCGCTTCCGGTCGAACCGGTAACTCCGGAAGTCACTCGGGACTTCTCCGGAACTCAAACGAAGTAGCCATTATCACGGTTGGCTTCAGGGAAGAAAACCCTTTCATTTGAATATAATATTGCATAAAGTCAATTTTGGTCAAAACGAGACTTCATATCGACTAAAGCTTCAATTTTTAAAAGTGTTGGAATTTAAGTGGGGAAATTAAATGAGCTAGAGGGACACTTGTCCTATTTTGGTTGAATGAGAGAAAAAGGGATAGTTATTGTCCCTTTTACCTTCCCAAAAGCTCCTACATGGGTTTCTAGCTCAAGGGCCTTTAAGTCATTGCAACATTTAGGTATTATATGTGTTGGAGAAGCAAAATCATTTCCTATTTGCATTGTTGTAGCTGAAAATTGGAGAGGAAGAAAGGGAGAAGAGCTCCCATGGAAGCTTGAAGGAGAATCTAAGAAGAAGGAACCATTTGGAGTCATCCTCTAGCCTTCCACCCTCAAAAACACTAGCATCCTCTTCATCCTCACATTCTAGAGGTAATGGAACTCTCTACTCATCTTTTCTCTTCATCTATTTTCCTTGGGTTTTGGGTGAAAAAAATGGCTAGATGATGTTGGGTTAAGTAGAAATGATGGGAGTTGGTGCTGATGAAGAGCTTGGTGAAGTTTTTGTGGAGAAATCAATGGTGGTTTGGAGTTTTTGAAGTGGGTTTGATTTGATGAATCATTGGAAAACTTGTTTGTGTATTGATTCCTACCATGGGTAGAGGAGTAATGATGGATTTGGACTGTTTTGGGGGTTGGCTTGGGGAAATTTCTGGGTTTGAAGGTAGATTTTCGGAGTTTTGGAGCTGGAGGTTGAAGAAGGGCGAAACTGCCCTGGTGCGTCACGGATCCGTGACGGATCCCGTGACGGGCGACGTCACGGCTCCGTGAGGGAGTCCGTGACGGCACTCGTCACGGCTCTGTGACGGTGACCGTGAGGGTTGCCATCACGGATCCGTGACCAGATCCGCGACCCACCAGAGTGAGGGTTTCTTGGGGATTTTTCGAAGTGTTTACACCTTGGTTTTGAGATGAACTTTGGAAGGGTTTTGGGGGTCTTTCTTACTGTTTAAGTGGAACCTAATTAGTGTTTCTTTGTGTCCAAGACTTTGGGGATCGAGCTAGAGGAGCAAGGATCACACCGAGGCCCGAGGGAAGAGCGAGGTGGTGATCACCGGACTTCACCAAAGCGTTGACGAGGAGGACCTTGAGGTAGGGAAAGCCTTAACCTCTCGTTTACGATGCCTAGTATGCATGCTAGGCTAATAAAATTGGAAAAGGTCCTAGATATGCATATAGTATGCGAATAACTAGCTTAATCATCTTTCAATTGCTAATAACCGGAGAGTCTAGTGGTGACCGATTAGGATGCCAATCACTAGTGTAAATCGCTTTTCAATACTTGGGATATGATTGTCTGGTAGAGGAGCCTTGGCAAAGCCCTCGGATTAGTTGCGTGATAGGATCACATGCTTGGTTGTTGATTGCTTAGTGGATAGGCTAAAGAGTCTAATGAAACTAGCGAAATTGCATGCTTGAATGCTCTTTTGGAGGCTTTATGATTTATTTGATCATACTCGTATTTGCTCGTTGATTGTATTCGAATGATTACTTGATTTATTTGGTTGGTTGTTGGGGGTATCGAGTATGACTGGTTGTACCGAGCGGTGCAATCAGGTGATCGATGCCCCGGTGGTTCGAAACTGGTAAGTGACGGTAAGTTGGAATTGTGTAATTGGTGTGAATCGATCTAGTGATTTGTGTACTGTGTGCTATGGGGAATTGGTGATGGGTGAACTATGTGTGTTAGTGGTTTAACTGTGGTTGGATTGGTTGGTGTTAAGTTTCGGTAAGCGTGTTGCTAAGATGTTATGGAATTATGGTTGATACGATATGGTACCTACACCGTTGAGGAGTCCGATGTAGGGTGAGATAGAGTTGATTGTTGTTATGGTATGGTACCTACACCGTTGGGGAGTCCGGTGTGGGATGATATATTGGTTATTTATTAAATTGCCCACGTGTGCGCTCCTACGGGAGTATGGCCCTGGGTTCCCAATGACATAAAATCCTTTGGAGACGTTTCTGAGAATCCCGATGATAAGCGCCCCGAAGGGTTGTTTCCGGTCGCCTCAATGTTATGCGTCTCCTCTGGATTTGAGGGAGAATCCGAGAGGACACATCATGTGGATCGGAGGGTGGTGACTTCATGTGCCACGGCATTGATTTGTTTACTTATTACCCTTGTTTTGTTAAGTTATTTTCTGTTAACTTTATTGTTGATCTTGTTCGAGTAAGGTCTACCTTGTCATGCGTTTTCCCTACTGAGCGTGAGCTCACCCCTTTGTTTTGATGTTGTGTCTACAGGCTTGATTGAGGAGTAGAAGCTTGGGCGCTTCTCGGTGTGGGTTCATAGAGACTTCATGTTTATTTCCTTTATTTAAAAACAGTTTGGTAAAAACTTATTACTACACCCCCTGAGGGTTACTTATACTGTACTTAAGGTTATGGATTGGAGTACTCACTGGAGATTTTCGAGATTTAATATTGTTTCTTTGTTTTATTGTCTTCTCTTACCCGTCATGCCTCGAGTCCGGGCGATAACCGGATTTGGGGCGTGACAAGCGGCACTTTCGAGAGACCGCCAGAGCTCGGGAGAGCAGGACGAGGCCGAGTTGCTTTCTGAGGCCGTCTGAGGGCCGCGTTCCGAGGAGGCAGAGGACCTCAGGATCCTTCCAGCCACAGGACCAGTCTGGTGGGGTGCGCCGAGACAGAGTAGTAGCGTCCGTTGGACCTGCCCCAGTAGCACAGTTGTGCCCCTTGTGCAGTTAGTTGGGCCACTTGGCCAGATATTGCCCGAAGAGTAGAGGAGCTGCAGATCGCCCGCCGAGGTTCGGAGAGAGACCGCGCGCCGATGAGAGGACATGCTACTAGTGCGGCCGACTGGGACACCTCTCTTTCGCATGTCTTGCCCGGGTTGGAGGAGCGCCAACGCCGAGACCTCAGCAGGCGCAGCACTGCCAGGCACCCTCTGTCCGCCCGCGTCAGACACAGACTCCGAGACCTCCACGCCAGGCGCCGAGCGCACCAGCACAGAGACATCAGCCGAGGGCTCCTCAGCAGATGACCCTTCCACCACCCCCGAGAGGAGGACCGCCGGCTCAGTAGGGTCAGGTGTATGGTGTCACTAACTCCCGAGGAGAGGGACGCCACTCCGGTCATGAGACCACTCAGGGTACGTGCTTGCTTTATAATTCTTGGGCGTCTTTCTTATTTGATACTGGCTCTTCACATTCTTTCATCTCTTCTACTTTTGCTGATTCTTTGGGGTTAAGGGTAGAGACGTTGAGTCTACCCTTATGTCTTGATACCCCGGTTACGGGAGATGTGGTCTTAAATACCGTATGTCGTGCATGTGAGATCGGAGTGGTTGATTTCCCTTTTGTTGGTGATTTACTTGTTTTGGACATGACGACATTCGACGTGATCTTGGGGATGGACTGGGTCGCGAGGTATCGAGCGTCGATCGATTTCTATCGACGGCAGGTGATAGTGGTCTCGGGCGATACGATCTCGCTTGCGTCTTGGGCAGTAGGAGCGGAGTACTCCTGTCAACATTGACCGTGGGAGATGAGACGAAGACCGTGCATGGTAGAGAGCTGCCGAGAGTGGTATGTGAGTTCCAGGAGGTCTCTCCGGAGGAGCTGTCAGGATTACCGTCGGCGCGCGAGTTGGAGTTTAGGATCGACTTGATCCCTGGAACGATGCCGATATCTATGGCCCCGTATCGGTTTGCACCAGCCGAGTTGGTCAAGCTGAAGCGATAACTCGAGGAACTTCAAGAGAAGGGATTCATCCGTCCGAGGGCCTCACCCTGGGGAGCACCCGCCCTCTTCGTGAAGAAGAAGGGTGGAACACTGAGGATGTTCATGACTAAAGGAAGTTGAACCGGGTCACGGTGAAGAACCGCTACCCGATGCTGAGGATCGATGACTTGTTCAATTAGCTAAGAGGAGCGAAGTGCTTCTCGAAGATTGATCTAAGATCAGGGTATCATCAGTTGAGAGTTTGGGAGGAGGATATGACGAAGACCGCATTCCGGACTCGGTACGGACACTACAAGTTCCTAGTGATGCCGTTCGGGTTGACGAACGCGCCTGCAGCGTTCATGGACCTGATGAACGGTATTTTCCGATCGTACCTGGACCAGTTCGTCGTGCTGATTGGGGACGACATTCTGATTTACTCGCCGAGTGAGGAGGCGCATGAGGAGCACTTAAGGACAGTTTTGACATTATTGCGCACTCACCAGTTGTACGGCAACCTGGAGAAGTGCGAGTTTTGGCTCGCCGAGGTGAAGTTCCTCGGGCATGTCGTGTCCCGAGAGAGTATCCTTGTCGCACCCCAAATCCGGTTTTGACCGGACTCGAGACGTGAACTTAAATAAATAATAAATAAAACGATTTAATACCAAAACGAGTCTCAAATAATAATTTAAATCTCCAAATAACAACACGAATCAACAGCTCGGTAAAAACACACAGTAAAAGGGTTCAGTAAAAGATAAACAGTACGTCTCTAGACAAGCTAGCCTAGGACCCTCGCTAGCTCCCAAGCATCGAGCATCCAGATAGTACAAATCCCGCTCAAAACATGAAAGACAACAAGGTAAGGGGTGAGCTTTCGCTCAGTAGGAAAACTAGTTAAGGTTATGAACATCAGTTCACCACCACGAGTAACCGTCCAATTAGGGCATACTAGCAAAGCATAACTATCAACAACGCCCACGAGACAAGTACCAACCACCAATCACTCTCGCAAGACCACAATCACATATAAAACAACGCACATAGCCAACCAGTACGCACAGAACACACAGCAAAACAACACGTAACGTAGTACAACCGTTACCAACATCACCGGCTATCACAGCTTGTCCCAATTATATCGTACCGGAACACAGAGCATCGGTCCCGACATCTTCCCGTCACGGAGACTCGGGGTAACATACCTGACCGGCAATACAATCAGTCGGATGTCTTCCTGTCACCTAGACTCGAGGCCTCAAGCATAACGGACCGGCACATACCTCGGTCGTACACTTCCCGGACCACATAGCATCGGGGCAATGATCACACCATCCTCGTTCTTGATACCCTACACCGGCGTACTCTCTCAGTGTAGGTATCATACCGGACACACCTCATCTTGGAACACACATCAAGAGAATAACACGCATCACAATGACATAATTCGACCACGGTATGCGAACCGTGCCCACTCACCACAATCATAACACATCAGTCTATCACTCACCCGATCATATCACAACCAATGATTCACATCACATCAATCACGGCACACTTGCCCACACATAGCCACAACATGCTACACCGAGTATAACGTAACACGTTCCTTAATCTTATCGCCACTAAGTCACACATCATGCATCTCAATCAAGGATCATGGCATTTCAATCAGCACACAACCTATGGCTCGTCATGGCCATTCTACCAGCACGACAATTTCCCAAGAATTGAAAGCGATTATTCTAGTGAATCACATCCTATATGCGAACTAAGACTCTTCCGTTTTTTATTGTAATTGAAAGCAGTTATTCTAGTGAATCACAACATATATGCAAAGTAGGACCTTTCCGGTTATTATTATTATCTTAAAAGCATACTAGTAACTTTCCGTAATCAAACCGGTATTCGCTACGTTCCTTACCTCAAAAGTGATCAACCCTCAACTCCTAGTTGCTCACGACCTGGCTAGCTTCCCCTCCGTCTCGTCACGAAGTCCAAGCGTCTCCTCCTCCTCCGAGTTCGGGTCCGAAGTCTTGGATCACAAAACAAAAAGAGAATCAAGAGTAATTCGCAAAGGTTTAACGAGGAAAACATTCCCAATTAACTCCAAAAGGACCCGGTTATGGATAACCGTTCCAATTACTCGAAATTCAACAACAAGGGCCCAAAAGGTTCAATTCAGGTCTGCCACGGATCTGGTCACGAATCCGTGGGCTGCGCCGTCACGGTTCTCCTCACAGAGCCGTGACTGACGCCGTCACGGTCTCCCTCACGGAGCCGTGACGTCTCCATCACGGTTCCCGTCACGGATCCGTGACGGTTCAGCAATGTTCCGCCTTCTTCTTCCTCTAGCCGCGATTTTCACGAAAATAACCCAAAAACCCCCATTGATGACCTCCCAAATCTTCAAAACAGAACCTAAAACGTCTCTCCTTCAACACCCATCATGGGTTTCCATCAAAACTCCACAAAACTCAACAAAATCAATCATCTAACATCATTTCTCCCCTAAAATTTATCATCCAAACACCAAACTCCAAAACCCAACCATTGTTCATCTTTTTTCTTCAAAACCCATGAATCAAAATCAATATAAATGAAAATAGATTAGATATTCACCTTGGTAATGAAGAATAAATAAAGAAGAAGAGATTTGGGAGGTGATTTGAGATAGGAATGGGCAGAAAGTCTTCTCTTTCCCCTTACTTCTCCTTCAAGCTTCCATGGGAGCTTTTTCGGCCAGCTCTCTCCTGACAATTTCGGCCAGCTCTCTCCAAATGGGCTGAAATGCACACCCAAGGCTCCCTTTAACCTAATAGTGTAGTGATCCAATTGTCCTTAATGCCCAAAAGCTCCTCAAGACCAATTTCAAGGTCATATGGGTCTTTTTTCCCTTGTTTCTTCTCATCCAAGTCACTATGGATATGTGTCCATAGTGGGGACCACTCTAACCCAATTAATTCTCAGCACCTTTAATTAATTAATTTTGGTCCTTAAATAATGGATATTTGACCCGAAATTGCCCGACAGTTGACTTTTCCACAATCACAGTCAATTGAAAGGAAACGGCCTAACTTAACTAACCGTAATGACGGCTAAGCTTTTTGGTCCCCAGAAAGGTTCTGCATGACTCCTGGAGTCCTCGGTTGACTTTTCCGGCCAAAAGTCAACTTTCGCCTAAAACCTTTAGTTTGACCGGGATCGACCGGGGGCGGTTCTTACAATCTACCCCCTTTAAAAGAATCTTTTCCTCGAAATTTAAAACAGACGTACCTCAAAGGTCGAACAGGCTGGGGTACTTCGCACGAACCTCAACCTCGCGCTCCAAGGTCGACTCTGCTTCGTGGTGCTTCCACTGTACATGTACCAATGGGATAGTCCTGCCACGCAAAGCCTTCTCTCGCCTATCCAGAATCCTAACTGGCTGCTCCTCATACGAAACACCCTCCGCCACCTCGATGTCCGTCCACTCAATCACGTGGGAGGGGTCCACAGTGTACTTCCGCTACTGGGATACATGGAAGACGTTATGCACGTTCCCGAGCTGCGGTGGTAGTGCAAGGCGATAGGCAACAACTCCAACTCTGATCAAGATCTCGAAAGGTCCGATAAACCGTGGGGCTAACTTGCCTCCGCCACGGTTGAACCGTTTTAGTCCCTTGTTCGGGCTCACCCTCAGAAACACATGGTCATCGACCGAAAACTCAAGAGGTCTGCGCCATCTATCCGCATAACTCTTCTGACGACTCTGCGCGGTCCTCAACCGATCCCGAATCAGTGCGACTTTCTCGGTCATCTCCTGGACAATCTCCGGACCAGGTAGACTCCGGTCTCCCACCTCTGCCCAACATACGGGCGATCTTGACGGCCTACAATACAACGCCTCAAACGGTGACATCCCAATACTGGCCTGGAAGTTGTTGTTGTAGGCAAACTCCGCTAATGGTAAGTGGTCATCCCATGACCCTCGGAAGTCCAACACACATGCTCGCAGCATATCCTCCAGTATCTGAATAATGCGCTCTGACTGACCGTCGGTATGTGGGTGATACGCTGCACTAAGCAAGACCTCGGTCCCCAACACTCTCTGTAAGCTCTCCCAGAACCTGGGGGTGAAACGCGGATCTTTGTCGGACACAATCGACACCGAAACCCCGTGAAGACGGATGATCTCCCGAACATACAACCGGCTCAAAGTGTCCACCGTATCCGTCATCCTCATGGCCAAGAAGTGTGCCGACTTGGTCAGTCGATCGACCACTACCCAAATTGCGTCATGCCCTCTCCGCAACCTCGGCACGCCACTCACGAAGTCCATCGTGACGTGCTCCCATTTCCACTCTGCGATCGGTAACGACTGTAGTAAGCCGGCGGGATGCTGATGCTCGGCCTTCACTTGTTGACTAGTGAGGCATCTCGAAACGAACTCTGTAACTGCTCTACGCCTCCCACAACACCATAACTGCCGTCTGATATCTCGATACATCTTGGTCCCCCCCGGGTGCACAAAAAGACGGGAGTGATGAGACTCTCTCAACACATCATCTCTAATACCACGCGGCACAAACAGCCCTCCTCGGTATCGTAGACCCAGATCAGTACCCTGCTCCCAGCCCTCGGTGTCAACACCGATGATCACCCTCTCTCGGATCTCTGCTGTCTCGGCATCTCCGGCCTGTGCCTCCAGCACACGGGCAACTAGGGTGGGCTGCGCCACCAACGAACACATGGCCACGCCATCGGTGATCTCATCAAGCTCGAGCCGAAACGTGCTCAGCTCCTCCATCATGTCCCACTCTCGGACAGATATACTAGCAAGACAGTGAGTCGACTTCCTACCCAGGGCATCGGCGACGACGTTCGTCTTGCCTGGATGGTAGAGTAGCTCGAAGTCGTACTCCTCCAACAGCTCCATCCATCGTCTCTGGCGCATGTTCAAGTCACGCTGGGAGAAGATATACTTAAGGCTCTTGTGATCCGAAAATACCCGGAATCGCTCTCCATACAAATAGTGCCTCCAACTCTTCATCGTAATGACAACCGCTGCCAACTCTAGGTCATGGGTAGGGTAGTTGCGCTCATGTATCTTCAATTGTCTCGAGCCATATGCAACTACCTTCCCGGACTACATCAACACACACCCCAATCCGTCACCAGACGCGTCACAATACACGTCATAACCGATCCCGCGCTCCGGCACTATCAACACGGGTGCGGTAGTCAAACGAGCCTTCAGCTCGGCAAATGAGTGCTCATACTCATCAGTCCACACAAACTCCGCTCCCTTGCGTGTCAAGGCAGTTATCGGCGCTGCCAGACGTGAGAAGTCCTGGACGAACCGTCGATGTAAGACCCGCTTTCGGTCGAACCGGCGGCTTTTCAAGCAAGTTTGACTTGCTACCGGAAAGTCAACTGATGACTCAAGAAGTCACTCGGGACTTTTCCGGAACCCAAACGACTTAACCATAATCACGGTTGGCTTAAGGGGAGAAATTCCTTTCGTTTGAGTATAATGTTGGAGAAAGTCAATTTTGGTCAAAACGAGACTTTTTATCGACTAAAAGCATTATTTAATTGCGCTGGAAATTATTTTGGAAAACTAAATAACCTACTTGGACACTTGTCCCTTTTTGGTTGGAAAGGAGAGAGGGGAGTGGTCTTGGACCATTTTACCCTCCCAAAAGCTTCTACACGGGATTCTAGCTCAAGGGCTTTTAGTCATTTGATACATCTAGGTATTATTTGAGTTTGGAAGAGCAAAACCAACTCATTTCTTGTGGTGTAGCCGAAAATTGAAGGAGGAGCAAGGGAGAAGAGCTCCCATTGAGCTTTGAAGAAGAAACAAGGAAAATGAGGCCACTTGAAGTCTTCCTCTAGCCATCCCTTCTCAAAATCCTTACCATCTTCTTCATCTCACTCTTCTAGAGGTAATGGAACTCTCTAATCCTCATTTCCCTTCATCTCTTTTCATGGGTTTTGGGTGAAATTGCTAGATGTTGTTGGGTTTGAGTAGAAATGGTGGGAGATGTTGTTGATAAGAAGCTTTGTTGTGTTTTTGTGAGAAATCCTAAGTTTGTTGGAGCTTTTAAGTTGGTTTTGATTTGTTAAATCATTAGAAACTTGCTTATTTGTTGATTCCTACCATGGGTAGAGGAGTATTGAAGGATTTGGACTATTTTGGTAGTTGGAAGGGGTAAAATTTGGGGTTTAAAGGTGGTTTTTCGGAGAAAAGGAGCTGGAGGTTGAAGAAGGGCGAACTGCCCTGGTGCGCCACGGATCCGTGACGGATCCCGTGACGGGCGACGTCACGGCTCCGTGAGGGAGTCCGTGACGGCACTCGTCACGGCTCCGTGACGGTAACCGTGAGGGTTGGCATCACGGATCCGTGACCAGGTCCGTGACAGACGTGGTTGCTTGGAGCATCGAGTATGACTGGTTGTACCGAGCGGTGCAATCAGGTGATCGATGCCCCGTTGGGTCGAGACTGGTAAGTGAACGGTAAGTTGTGATTGTGTGATTTGTGTATTGTGATTATGTGATTCGTGTGCTGTGTGTTGTGGTGAATTGGTGATGTGTGAGCTATGTGTGACAGTGAATTGGTGGTTGTTGGGATTGGATTGTTTCGTGTTTCGGTGTGAGTGTATTACTCAATTATTAACTGATTATTATTAAATTGCCCAAGTGTATGCTTCCTATGGGAGCAATACCTTGGTTCCCGAGGACATGAAATCCTTTGGAGACGTTTCTGAGAATCCCGATGATAAGCGCCCCGAAGGATTGTTTCCGGTCGCCTCAATGTTATGCGTCTCCTCTGGATTTGAGGGAAAATCCGAGAGGACACATCATATGTGGATCGGAGGGTGGAGACTTCATGTGCCACGGCAATGGCGGGTTTACATATTACCCGTGTTTGTTAAGAACTATCTTATTGACTTTGTTGTTGACTTTATTGAGTTTAAGGTCCACCTTGTTATGTGTTTTCCCTACTGAGCGCAAGCTCACCCTTATGAATTTATTGTTGTGTTTACAGGATTGATTGAGGAGTAGAGGCTCGGGAGCTTCTTGGTGTGGGTGTCTATAGAGACTTCGCTTTTACTTTATTTCTGTTTGGAACAAACCTTGTGGAGGATTATTATTACACCCCTGGAAGGTTAGTTATGTTTTAAACCGAATCTTTGTGGATTTGAGTTTCTTATTGGAGTTTCACAGGAACTTATTGTTGAGTTATTGCCTTTTAAATCATTTATTATTAGTCATGCCTCGAGTCCGGGCAAGAACCGGATTTGGGGCGTGACAATTTGGTATTAGAGCCTGGTTTCATTTGAAACAGGTGTCTTATGAACTGATTTTCAAACCTCGGACCGAAGTCAATTAGGTGGGTAGAGTTAGGGAGTCTGAGTCGTGAGTCGCTTTGATGGTTGTCCTAAATGGAACCTTTACACTACAATGTTTACATTACTTGATTGGTATCCTCTCCTTAGTGATCGGTGAAGCCGAATGGTTGAGATCGGAATTGGATTAACGGTCAATGATCGACCCGTTATGCATTCATGGTAGAGTGAGCCAACGGTTGGTGGTAGATCACTTCGAAAATTTTCAAGTTGTAGTTGGTCCTGTTCAAGTGTTGACTTGTGGTTGACTGCTTTTCTGGAGCATGAGTACTCCATGTGTGCTTGTTTTGAGTGTTTTGGGTGGGGCACGAGAACCCCGTATGCCCGTGTGTGGTGAGATTGGGGCACGAGAACCCCGTATGCCCGTGTGTGGTGAGATTGGGGCATGAGTGTTAGTCTTAGTGCCCGTAGTTCAATCCTAAATGTCCAAATGTACATATCATCGTTAGCAATAAAATTAAAGCGGCTTTATATTACTTATGTGTTGGAGTAATATATCGACGTGTGCTCTGATCTATGCCCACCATGCGAATAGAACCATAGATCGAGATAGATCACACTCGATGGGTCCCTAGTCAACAAAGCTTCACTAGAAGCGACTAGTATGAAAGATGGCTCTTTATGGCTTACGTTCTGTTAGTCATTGGAATGGGATTCCGGAGTCTGATCATAGATATCATGTGGGACATGATATTGGACGACCCGCCCTGAATATGTGCCATAGATTAAGTCATGAACATATTCAGTGTTGTAGCTTGTCATGTATCCTTAGACCAAGGAGTCTTTGTGATCGCTATGTAGTCAACAACTGAGTTTGACCTGAGCCTAACGTTGTCCGTAACAGGGCTTCCATAACGGCCAGGATTGGCTTGGGGACGGGCTACATGAGTGACACGAAAGACGGCTAAGGGATTTATCCCTTATACTAATGTATGGGAAAGATATCGGTTCTCGGCCGCTTGATCGAGAGTGACTGGAAGAATAGCATGGCCATGCACATGATACTGGGTATCATATCTTCAGTCATCTCACATATCAAGGAACGGTGATTGAGAATAATAAGGATGACGGCTCTATGCCTTATCTCAATCAGGATATCGGAGATAAAAGGATAATGACAGGGACGACGGAAAGGTTAGAATCGACAGGGTCGATTCGCTATGCAGTGTCAGGCAATACTAAAGTCTCGTTAGTTGCCACTTAAATAGGATCAAGTAAAATGGGATTTTACGTTGATCTATTGACATGCATAAACCTAAGGGTCACACCGGAGGATGAAACTCATTGACACATATATGGAGAATGGCCAAAAGGGAGTTGTCTCGGGATATGACCAAAACTGGGTTTTGGGTCATGTGCCCGTAAGTGAATAGGACTTTACGGATCGAGACAAGGCTTGGAGTCTTGGGATTGATCGCGTCGGATAATGTTGGACATTTCCGGTATGGAAGGCTTGGAGGCGATGAGCGAATCACGGGACCTCGTTGGAAATGGCCATGGGCCATGTTCCAAGAGGCCCATGAAAGGCCCATGCAACCAAGGCCTATGGAACTAATTAATCAAGTCTTGATTAATTAGTACTAAGTAAGCAAGACAAGGATTAAGGTGTTGGTGATTCACCACCTAACCCAATCTTGTCTTGCCATACTTTGTCCTATTTACACCTTACTTGACACCATACTTGTCTCATGCCTTTAGTTGGACAAGTATGAGTTTTGTTATGTTTAAGTCATCTTTTTTCAACATAACAAACACAAGACAAGAATAGGAAACACATTTTCTCTCCCTCTTCCATGGCCATTTCGGGTTTGGCTAGTTTCCACCTCCATGTTTGTGTTCTTGAGTCCTCAAAGAGAAGAACTACGTGGCTTTGATTCCCATGTGGATACGTAGGCGTCTTGGAGACTCAAGCCAATCATTCGTTAACCGGTGTTCTTGTTTTGGTAAGAACTAGTGCTGAATTTTTCTCTTGTGAATCCATTCTTTGTTAGTTGTTTCATGGTTTTAATCGTCTCTTGGTTTTCATTGATTTTCCGCTGCGAGTTGGTTCATCTCCAACCCTACCTCGAGACCCAACAGTGGTATCAGAGCCGTGCTACCTTCGGGATTCACAAGACGGTGTTCAAAGTTTCGGTTTTGCTTGAAAGTTTCGTTTTTGGCATGTTGTTTTGCTAAATTGTTTGATAACATGTTTTAAATTCTAGTTTATGGATTTAATGCATGTAAAATGAATTTTTGAAAATTATTTCAAATCTGGAAATTTTGAATTTTTTTTTTGATTTTTCGGGTCTCGGGAGCGGGACTCTCGGGGAGCCGAAACCGGGACCGAACGGGGCTCCGTTGGACGGTGCTAGGCCAAGCATGACCATTGGATGGTTGATATGCCAAGGCTAAACCGTTTTGTTAGTTATGACGAGTTTGGAACCGTCATGACGAACTCGAAGATCAAATGTTCAAAAGTTTCATTTTTGAACGGTTTCGATAAACCGAGCATCAAAAAATTTCGAAACTTGGCTATTAATTAAAACCGGAAAATCACATGATGTTTGATAACATGCTTGTTTGATAACACGATGTGTGATGTGATGTTGGCATGGTGTACATAATAGCCCCGAGCTCGATTTAATTATTTATCGCTTTTCACGGCCTGCGAGCCGTTAGAGTTAGCGTGTAATTATTCTTTCAAGGTGTGGTCGTCGAACCACTTGTTTGTAATATTTATTTATTCCCGACCTGCGAGTCGTGTATTAAATTGTAATATTTTACTCAACACGAAGAAAGGGCGAAAATGTCATTTGGTGGCTTTTCGGGTGTTGGCATCGGCTTGGAGTCGGTGGAGCTCAAGAAGCTAGTGGGAGTTAGTTTAGGGGGCTATTATGTGCACATTTATCGCTTTATGCTTGGTTTAGTTTATGCATGATTAATTCTATGTGTTTTAGAATTGCATGCTTAACTTTATTTACCGAGCATATCACCTCACATGCAAAGATAAAATTGGAATTTTAATCCTTGTGTGTGAACCCTTAGAACCGTCATTACATTGGATGTAGTTGACGGGTTCAAAGGAAGAATTACATTGGATGTAATTTGAGGCATCATTGCATTTGGAATGTAGTTGATGTGCTCATCGCATCTAGGATGTGCCAAAGTTTTGAACACAACTGGACAAGTAAAAGCGGGTCATGTCCGATACCTCCCAATAATCAACACCTTACTACCTCCCCGTCCTATGGGTGTCGTGCGCATTAGCGGAGCATCCATGGGGAAGCGGGGTAGTAGGTTTGGACGACATATGTGGATGTCGTGCGCATTAGCGGAGCACCTACATAGTGACGGGCCATAGTTGAAAATTGGTGGACCCGACTACGATTCTCAGCCTGAGGTTGAGCTAGGGTAACAGATAGGGTAAGTCGTGTACATAAGTACATACCCTAGCCAAGAGTCACATTGGATATGATTGGATGGAGTCCTACCTATATAGCTCGATTAAGTGGTGAGCATTAGTTCAGCTTAATCGAGTGAATCAAGGATCTTGGTTTCAGATTCTAAAGGTTTAGAATCGATTGTTGGTGTTTAAGCTTGATCTTCATAAAATTTATTCAGTTTACTGATTGAATTTTATCTGTTGTAGATCAAATGGCAAATTCAGCGAACATTAATAGTTTGTCATTAAAAACCATTCTTGACAGGGTCAAGCTAAATGGGACAAACTATTTGGACTGGTACAGAATTTTGAGGATAGTCCTCAAGTCTGAACGCAAAGAATATGTCCTTGACAAGGCTGTCACTAAGACCATATCAGAGTTACATGAAGTGTCATTAACTGCTGAGAAGAATATCTCAGGGATCTGGGATCCAAGGATATTCTGATGGTCAACAAGGGAATTGGAAGTGGCAAGGGCTGGGCCCATGCGCACTTGGCAGGAAAGATGAGACACCTGAGAATGTCTGCTTCTACTGCCAACAGCCTGGTCATTGGAACCGGGATTACAGGAAGTTCACGGCTGATCTGAAGAAGGGCAGTGGGACTGCGCCTTCATCAAATAGCCTGGATGATCTGAAGAAGGGCAGTAGGACTACGCCTTCATCAGGAAACCTGGATGATCTAAGGAAGGGCGGTGTGACCGTGCCTTCATTTGGTATTAACTCTATAGAGATACATCTCTCTACTTCCAATGATTTATGGGTATTAGATACCATGACTGAATCTCACACATGCACTAATATATGGTGGCTGAAAGTAGGAGAGATTTGGAAAGCACGAAATGGACCTCAGAGTTGTGGCAACTGCTGTAGGATCCATGAGTCTTGCTTTGCCAAGAGGCCTTGTCTTAGTATTGTATAATGTATATTGCATACCTACTTTTAGTAGGAATATTATATCTGTATCCGTGTTTGACAAGGAAGGATATAATGTTAATATTGGAAATGGAGTTTTCAATGTTCTATGCAATGATATGTTTTATACCAGTACTGACATGGTTGGAGGATTGTACATATATAGATATGGGTAACAATGCCTCAAGTTCTATATATTCCGTTAATACCAAGAGGTCTAAATCCAACGATTTAAACCTAACTCTGTTATGGTACTGTCATTTGGGTCGCATAAACAAGAAGCGCCTATCAGCACTTCAGAAGTGCGGGCTTTCAGGTTCATTCGAATTCCATTCGATCGATAGGTGCAAGGTTTGTTTGATGAGAAAAATGACTAAAGTGCCATTTATCGATCGCGATGAAAGGGCGGGTGAATTATTGGGGCTGATACACTCGAATGTGTGTAGACCAATAAGTTCACTTGCCAGGAGGGGTTTTAGCTACTTTATCACATTTACTGATGATTACAGTAAATATGGTTATGTCTATTCGCTGAGACATAAGTCTGAAGCTTTTGATAAATTCAAAGAGTTTAAGACTAAAGTAGAAAACCAGCTCGACAAAGGTATTAAGGCACTTCGATTGGATTGAGGTGGAAAATACTTGACCACAGAGTTATTAGATCATATAAAAGAGAATGAGATCCTTTTGGAATGGACTCCTCCTGGGACACTGTAGTTGAAAGGTGTAGCCAAACGGAGAAATCGGACATTGTTAGACAATGGTCCGTTCCAAGATTAGTTGGACTGATCTCCCAATCTCTTTCAGGGGTTATGCTCTAGAGACGACCGCATTCATAGTGAATCGGGCTTCGACGAAGGGTGTGGAAGGGACACCATTTTTAAATGGTACGGGATGATGCCCGCTTTGTCCTTCCTAAAGATTTGTGGTTGCGAGGCTTATGTGAAACATTTGGTTTCGACTAAGCTCGAACCAAGATCTGAGATATGCACCTTCGTGTGGTATCCCAAAGCAACAAGGGGATACTACTTCTACAATCCCAGTGAGAACATGGTGTTCGTCGCTTGGGGTGGAGTCTTTATGGAAAAGGAGTTTTGTTTCCAAAGACGTCATTGGGAGGACTGTGCATCTCGAAGAAATTCAGGATGGTACAGATCTGTCTAAACCAATTGGCAACCCAGTAGAAAGGAGCCAGAGATTGTCGTAGAGTAAGAACCAATTCCTGTTACAATTCCGGAAGGTCCAAGGCGATTTGAAAGGATCAATCTTCCACCTCCAATATATGGTATCCGGAGCTGACAATGAAGTCATGGTGGATCACGATGATCCAGCCACCTTTCAAGAAGTCGTGGATGGGCCCGACTCCGAGTTATGGCTGGGAGCCATGAGGGAGGAAATGCAATCCATGTCGGACAACCGAGTCTGGGAACCGGTTGATCCCATCAATGGTGTGAAGACCATCGGATGCAAATGGATCTTCAAGGTGAAGATGGACATGGATGGCAACCCTCTGACCTATAAAGCTCAACTGGTGGCGAAAGGTTATAGGCATGGATTGACTATGAGGAAACCTTCTCCCTAGTGGCTATGGTCAAAATCGATCCAAATTCTTCTTGACATAACTGCGTATTATAATTACGAGATATGGCAAGTGGATGTCAAAACCGCTTTCCTAAATGGAAATTTGACTGAGTACGTTTGTATGTCTCGGCCCAAAGGTTTTGACGATCCGAAGAATAAAGGAAAGATTTATAAGTTGTTGAAATCCATTTATGGATTGAAACGAACTTCTCGGAGTTGGATCCTTCGTTTTGATGAAGTTGTAATTGGATTTGGCTTAATCAAGAACGAGGATGAATCTTGCGTTTATAAGAAGGCTAGTGGGAGCAATATTACCTTTCTGGTTCTCATTGAAAACGACATCCCAACCTTGCACGAGACTAAAGCTTGGTTGAGGAAGTGTTTTTCAATAAAGGACTTAGGTGATGCTTCTCATATCTTAAGGATTAAGATATGTAGAGATCGCACCAAGAGGGTCTTGGATTTAAGTTAGGGAACCTATGTGAACAAGGCATTGAGTAGGTTCTTAATGCTCGATTCAAAGAAAGGACTCTTACCCACTAGTCATGGCATTCATCTCAGCAAGACTCAGTGTCCTAAGACACCTGATGAGCTGAAAAGGATGATGAGAATCCTATGCGCCTGGGGGCAGGATCAATCATATATGCCATGACATGTATGAGACCAGACGTCTCGTAAGCCTTATGTTGTACCAGTAGACATCATTCTGACCCGGGGGAAAGATGATGTTGAACTAGTCGTCGAAGGATGAGTAGACGCTAGTTTTCCAAGACAAATCCAGATGACTTTAGAAGTCAATCAGGATATGTGTTTACGCTGAATGGTAGAGCTTTAGCTGGGAGAGCGTAAAGCAAGATATCATTGCCGAATCTACGATAGAGGCCAAGTACATGGATGCTGCAGAGGCAGCTAAGGAGGCTATGTGGATTTGGAAATTCATGGCAGAGCTGGGTGTAATTAAAAACCCATCCAGCCTGGTGAATCCATCTTGCGACAACACAAGGGCCATTGCGCAAGCTAAAAGCCTAGATCGTATAACAAATCCAAACATGTACTGCGGCGTATCCACCTCATCAGATAAATACTGAACTGAGGTGAAGTGAAGATAACCGATATTGCAACAGATGATAACATAGCCAACCCTTTGACTAAGGCAGTGTCACTGCCTGAACATGTTAGACATGTAAAGTCGATGGGGACATATTGGAGTTTAGATTGGAACTAGGGCAAGTGGGAGATTGTTAGTC
Source organism: Erodium maritimum (assembly GCA_963921825.1). Taxonomy (NCBI): domain Eukaryota; kingdom Viridiplantae; phylum Streptophyta; class Magnoliopsida; order Geraniales; family Geraniaceae; genus Erodium; species Erodium maritimum. The sequence goes on along the minus strand of OY997588.1, from coordinate 81,303,632 downwards.
TTAGTGCCCGTAGTTCAATCCTAAATGTCCAAATGTACATATCATCGTTAGCAATAAAATTAAAGCGGCTTTATATTACTTATGTGTTGGAGTAATATATCGACGTGTGCTCTGATCTATGCCCACCATGCGAATAGAACCATAGATCGAGATAGATCACACTCGATGGGTCCCTAGTCAACAAAGCTTCACTAGAAGCGACTAGTATGAAAGATGGCTCTTTATGGCTTACGTTCTGTTAGTCATTGGAATGGGATTCCGGAGTCTGATCATAGATATCATGTGGGACATGATATTGGACGACCCGCCCTGAATATGTGCCATAGATTAAGTCATGAACATATTCAGTGTTGTAGCTTGTCATGTATCCTTAGACCAAGGAGTCTTTGTGATCGCTATGTAGTCAACAACTGAGTTTGACCTGAGCCTAACGTTGTCCGTAACAGGGCTTCCATAACGGCCAGGATTGGCTTGGGGACGGGCTACATGAGTGACACGAAAGACGGCTAAGGGATTTATCCCTTATACTAAGGTATGGGAAAGATATCGGTTCTCGGCCGCTTGATCGAGAGTGACTGGAAGAATAGCATGGCCATGCACATGATACTGGGTATCATATCTTCAGTCATCTCACATATCAAGGAACGGTGATTGAGAATAATAAGGATGACGGCTCTATGCCTTATCTCAATCAGGATATCGGAGATAAAAGGATAATGACAGGGACGACGGAAAGGTTAGAATCGACAGGGTCGATTCGCTATGCAGTGTCAGGCAATACTAAAGTCTCGTTAGTTGCCACTTAAATAGGATCAAGTAAAATGGGATTTTACGTTGATCTATTGACATGCATAAACCTAAGGGTCACACCGGAGGATGAAACTCATTGACACATATATGGAGAATGGCCAAAAGGGAGTTGTCTCGGGATATGACCAAAACTGGGTTTTGGGTCATGTGCCCGTAAGTGAATAGGACTTTACGGATCGAGACAAGGCTTGGAGTCTTGGGATTGATCGCGTCGGATAATGTTGGACATTTCCGGTATGGAAGGCTTGGAGGCGATGAGCGAATCACGGGACCTCGTTGGAAATGGCCATGGGCCATGTTCCAAGAGGCCCATGAAAGGCCCATGCAACCAAGGCCTATGGAACTAATTAATCAAGTCTTGATTAATTAGTACTAAGTAAGCAAGACAAGGATTAAGGTGTTGGTGATTCACCACCTAACCCAATCTTGTCTTGCCATACTTTGTCCTATTTACACCTTACTTGACACCATACTTGTCCCATGCCTTTAGTTGGACAAGTATGAGTTTTGTTATGTTTAAGTCATCTTTTTTCAACATAACAAACACAAGACAAGAATAGGAAACACATTTTCTCTCCCTCTTCCATGGCCATTTCGGGTTTGGCTAGTTTCCACCTCCATGTTTGTGTTCTTGAGTCCTCAAAGAGAAGAACTACGTGGCTTTGATTCCCATGTGGATACGTAGGCGTCTTGGAGACTCAAGCCAATCATTCGTTAACCGGTGTTCTTGTTTTGGTAAGAACTAGTGCTGAATTTTTCTCTTGTGAATCCATTCTTTGTTAGTTGTTTCATGGTTTTAATCGTCTCTTGGTTTTCATTGATTTTCCGCTGCGAGTTGGTTCATCTCCAACCCTACCTCGAGACCCAACAATGAGAACCCCGTATGCCCGTGTGTGGTGAGATTGGGGCACGAGAATCCCGTATGCCCGTGTGTGGTGAGATTGGGGCACGAGAACCCCGTATGCCCGTGTGTGGTGAGATTGGGGCACGCGAAACCCGTATGCCCGTGTGTGGTGAGATTGGGGCACGAGAACCCCGTATGCCCGTGTGTGGTGAGATTGGGGCACGAGAACCCCGTATGCCCGTGTGTGGTGAGATTGGGGCACGAGAACACCGTGTGACCGTGTGTGGCGAGTTTGGGGCACGAGCACCCCGTAGTATTTGGGAGCACGAGAACTCCGTTTATTAATTGCGTTGTGTACTTTAGGAGCACGAGAACTCCGTTTTTTTGACTGTGTGGTGTCTTTGGCTGAGCATGAGAACTCTGCGTGCTTTTGTCTTGCGAATTTGTGTTGGTACTTGTCCCACTTAAGCGGAGGGTTAAAGGAAAATACGAGTGGGTCATGCCGAATTTTCGGTAGAACTAAAATGTTTGCACCATTACTGGTTGACTCAGGGGCGCCACTATAGTCGAGCGTGATGGTTCGATGTCAAGTTGTTACAATGAGGTTCGGGGACGCCTGAATCGGGTTGAAACAACATGAGATCGACATGAAAAGGTTTGCGTAGAAGTTAAGAAGTGGGATTATGTGGGAGGGAAGGAAAGGTTAAGGGTGATTATTGAATTGATTTGGGTTATGTGATAAACGCCTCTTTGTGGAAGGATACCCGAGCAAGGGGGTGCCTTTTGATTTGTGCTTGTGTGGTGTGCTTGAGTTGGAACCCTCCTGTGGGAATTGGTGGTTGATTGCTTAAATCGCTGGTTGTTGTTGTGAGACGCATAGAGATACGAACTTGTGTGCTATATTATATGAGTATATATATCTACTAAGTGTGAGGGGCGTAATTGTGGGTGACTTGTGTGACGCGTATGAATGTCCTTCTAACGTGTGAGAACCGTTGTTGAACTAAGTACTGAACATGTGCGTTATCCGTGCAGGCGGATAGGCGACATGTCTCGTACGTATGTTCCGAGAGGTACCCGGAGCCGCCCAGCTGGGGGTCCGAGTCAGCAACCTGCCGGTGAGCAGGAGGGGGCAGCTGATGCCCAGGATGCTACTTCCAACGAGCATTAGCGCTTTGAGGGTGGACCAGCAGGGTCGCCACCCAGGACATCTCCAGTCGCAGAGCCGACTCAGGCGACCCCTCTCAAGGAGGTGGTTCGCGCTGTACTAGCAGCCTTGAGTGCGCAGCAGGGGACTACAGCACCGGCACCAGAGCCCGTGCCTGTTGCTTCAGCAGATTTTGGGGAGAGGCCAGGACAGTTTGATAGCCTCACAGCCCAGTCGCTCAGGGAGTTTCGTAGACTCGGTACGCCGACCTACTCCGGGGGAGCGGACCCCGAGGCAGCTTCGGGCTGGTTGGAGCGGGTTACCCGCAACCTCGATACCTCTGGAGTATCGGAGGGGCGCTTGAGAGTTTCGTTCGCCACTTTTCAGCTTGAGGGAGAGGCCTTCTACTGGTGGCAGTCAGTGTAGGACAGGGTCGGCAGTGATTTTCAGTTGTTCAGCAGGCTGTTCTTGGAACAGTATTTCCCTCGCTCCATTCGGGATGACAGGCGCCAACAGTTTCTAGATCTACGTCAGAGAGGATTGAGTGTTTCTGAGTATGCAGTGAGGTTTACTTCTCAGGCCCGCTTCGCACCGGAGTTGGTTCAGACTGCGGATGACCGATGCAGGAGGTTTGAGAACGGGCTCATCCCGTCGATAGCCGACAGGGTCATCGCCTTCAGGACCGCTGAGTACTCCACGCTCTTGGATCAGGCTTTAGCCATGGAGAGACACTTCAGAGAGACTATCAGAATGCGAGAGACTAGGTCTAGGCCGAGTGGCTTTGTTCAGCCGTCTGACCGTCGAGACCCACGCAGACAGGGAGTTGCAGGACACTTTCAGCCTCAGTTTCAGCAGGATGGCATGCGCCGAGCAGGGACCGTAGCGTCAGTTGGACCCGCCCCGGTGGCACAGCTGTGTCCTCGGTGTGGACAGTAGGGTCACCTGGCACGAGACTGCCCGAGGGGCAATCGGCCTGTAGAGCGTCATGATGACCGTCCCTAGGGGACCAGAGACAGACCGCACAGTGAGCCGAGGGGGTGTTATCAGTGTGGCACCCCGACCACTTCGTGCGTGTGTGTCCTGAGCTGGCACAACAGGGGGGACAGAGGGGATGCTATCAGTGTGGTCGATCTGAACACTTCATTCGGGCGTGCCCTGAGCTAGCTGGTAGAGCGCCTGCACCGAGGCACCAGCAGACTCTGACTCGCCCTGCACCACCTGGCCGACCACGTCAGGCACCGCAGCAGAGAGCTCCGCGTCAGGCGGCGGGAGCAGCAGGTCAGAGGCACCAGCCGAGAGCTGGGCAGCAGGTGGCACTTCCCCCACCACCGAGAGGAGAACTACCGGCACAGCAGGGCCGAGTCTTTGCAGTCACTGATTCCAGGGTTGAGAGGCCGTACGCCGGCCATGAGGCCACTCAGGGTACGTGTTTACTTTATAATGCGTTGACTTCTTTTTTATTTGATACGGGAGCTTCCCATTCGTTCATATCTTCGTCTATTGCTTCTTCCTTGGGTTTACGGGTGGACACTTTGAGTCAACCCCTTTGTTTGGAGACCCCGGCCACGGGTGAGGTGGTGTTGAGCACCGTTTGTAGAGACTGTGCGATTAGGGTGGCAGATTGCCCCTTTCTTGGTGACTTACTCGTTCTTGATATGAACGCCTTTGACGTAATTCTGGGTATGGACTGGCTAGCGAGGTATCGAGCGACGATCGATTGCTATCAACGTCAGGTGGCAGTGAGGTCAGGTGACAGGGTGATCACGTGTGTTTTGGGTAGCAAGAGCATAGTTCTCCTATCCGCCTTGACTACGGGATCTGAGGCAGAGATCGCGCAGAGTAGCAGGGAGCTACCGAGGGTAGTGCGTGAGTTCCCGGAGGTCTTCCCGGAGGAACTATCAGGCTTCCCGCCAGCACACGAGGTGGAGTTCAGGATTGATCTGATCCCAGGTACGGCGCCGATCTCGATGACGCCGTATCGGTTTGCGCCAGCCGAGTTGGTCGAGCTAAAGCGACAACTCGAGGAACTGCAGCAGAAGGGTTTCATCCGCCCAAGCGTGTCTCCGTGGGGAGCACCCGCCCTCTTCGTGAAGAAGAAGAAGGGTGGAGCCTTGAGGATGTGCATCGATTACCGGAAGTTGAACCGGGTGACAGTGAAGAACCGATATCTGATGCCGAGGATTGATGATTTATTCGACCAGCTGAGGGGAGCAAAGTACTTCTCGAAGATCGATCTTCGATCGGGGTACTACCAGCTGAGGGTCCGAGCCGAGGACGTAGAGAAGACAACGTTCCGAACTCGTTATGGACACTTTGAGTTTCTGGTGATGCCGTTCGGGTTGACGAACGCGCCGGCCGCCTTTATGGACTTGATGAATGGCATCTTCAGACCCTATCTGGACCAGTTTGTAGTAGTCTTTGTCGATGACATCTTGATCTACTCGCCCAGTGAGGAGGCGCATGAGGAGCACCTGGGGACCGTTCTGACACTCTTACGCACTCACCAGTTGTACGGCAATCTGGAGAAGTGCGAATTTTGGCTCACAGAGTTGAAGTTCCTCGGGCATGTGGTATCTCGACAGGGCATCTTGGTCGATCCGGCCAAGGTTGAGGCGGTGTCAAAGTGGGCCAGACCCAGCAGTGTATTTGAGATTCGGAGCTTTCTAGGATTGGCCGGTTATTACCGACGCTTTGTCCGGGATTTCTCGCGTCTAGCAGCACCTATGACAGCTTTGACCCGCAAGGGGGCGGAGTACCTTTGGACGGATGAGTGTGAGCGCTCTTTCCGCGAGCTAAAGGCTCGATTGACTACCGCTCCAGTGTTGATTGTTCCAGAGCGGGGAGTAGGCTATGACGTGTATTGTGACGCCTCAAGCGAAGGGCTAGGTTGTGTTTTGATGCAGGGTGGGAAGGTAGTTGCCTACGGCTCGAGGCAGCTGAAGGTACATGAGCGCAACTACCCGACCCATGATCTTGAGCTAGCAGCAGTGGTATTTGCGCTGAAGAGCTGGAGACACTATCTGTACGGTGAGCAGTTCAGGGTGTTCACAGACCACAAGAGCCTCAAGTATATATTCTCGCAGCGCGATCTGAACATGCGCCAAAGGCGATGGATGGAGTTACTTGAGGAGTACGACTTCGAGTTGCTCTATCATCCGGGCAAGGCGAACGTGGTCGCCGATGCTTTGAGCAGGAAGTCGAGTCATTGCGTTGCCAGCATGGCAGTCCGAGAGTGGGACATGCTGGAGCAGTTGAGCTTATTCAGACTAGAGTTGGAGGAGGTCATAGAGGGTATGGCCTTGTGTGCCTTGGTGGCTCAGCCCACGCTATTTGCTCGAGTGCTAGAGGCACAGACCGAGGACGCCGAGGCAGTAGGGATTCGGGAGAGATTGATTGATGGTGTCAAGCTCGAGGGTTGGGAGATGGGCACCGATCAGGGTATCCGCTTTATAGGACGACTATTTGTGCCCAGTGGGTACAGAGACACCGTATTGCGAGAATGCCACCACTCCCGTCTGGTTGTGCACCCCAGTGGCAACAAGATGTATAGAGACATGCGACGACAGTTTTGGTGGAGTGGGATGCGTGGGGCAGTTGCAGATTTTGTTTCTCGATGCCTCACCTGCCAACAGGTGAAGGCCGAGCATCGGCGTCCCGCAGGCTTGCTGCAGCCTTTACCGATCTCCGAGTGGAAGTGGGAGCATGTGACTATGGATTTTGTGTGTGGGTTACCTAGGTCGTCGAAGGGGCACGATGCTGTTTGGGTGGTGGTTGATCGACTGACCAAGTCGGCACACTTTCTGGGCATGAGGATGACTGAGTCTGTGGACATGTTGGGTCGTTTGTATGTCAGGGAGATTGTTCGTCTACATGGAGTCCCAGTGTCAGTGGTATCTGATAGAGACCCTCGTTTCACATCCATGTTTCGGAAGAGTCTACAGAAGGCGTTGGGCACTGAGGTACTGTTGAGTACAACTTACCATCCCGAGACAGATGGACAATCAGAGCGCACCATTCAAATTCTAGAGGACATGCTTCGAGCTTGTGTGCTAGACTTTCAGGAGTCATGGGAGGATCATTTACCTTTGGCAGAGTTTTCCTACAACAACAGTTACCAGTCCAGCATTGGTATGGCACCATTTGAGGCTTTGTATGGCAGACCTTGTAGATCGCTGGTATGTTGGGCTGAGGTTGGGGACCAGAGCTTACTTGGACCAGACATGGTCAGAGAGACGACCGAAAAGGTCGCGTTGATGAGAGAGCAGTTGAAGACCGCGCAGAGTCGGCAGAAGAGCTACGCAGACAGGCGTCGCAGACCACTTGAGTTCATGGTCGGGGAGCACGTGTTTCTGAGGGTGAGCCCAAAGAAGGGTCTAGTGCGCTTTAGACGCAGCGGAGGCAAGCTAGCACCACATTTTATTAGACCATTTGAGGTCTTAGAGAGGATTGGAGCTGTAGCTTATCGGTTGGCCTTGCCACCGCAGCTTGGGAACGTGCATAACGTTTTCCATGTGTCCCAACTACGGAAGTACATGGCAGACCCTTCGCACATCATTGAGTGGTCAGACATCGAGGTAGCAGATGATGTCACCTATGAGGAGCAGCCCGTCGAGATTCTGGGTACGAAGGAGAAGGTCCTGCAGAACAAGACGATTCCGTTGGTACTAGTACAGTGGGGACATCAAGGAGCAGGATCCACTTGGGAGCGCGAGGATGAGATCCGCGTGAAGTATCCCCACCTGTTCGACATTGAGGTACCTTGTTTTTAATTTCGAGGACGAAATTTCTTTAAGGGGGTTTGATTGTAAGACCAGCTCCCGGTCGAACCGGCGGCTTTTAAAGCAAGTTTGACTTGCTACCGGAAAGTCAACCGATGACTCAAGAAGTCACTCAGGACTTTTCCGGAACCCAAATGACTTAACCATTATCACGGTTGGCTTAAGGGGAGAAATTCCTTTCGTTTGAGTATAATGTTGGAGAAAGTCAATTTTGGTCAAAACGAGACTTTTTATCGACTAAAAGCATTATTTTATTGCGCTGGAAATTATTTTGAAAACTAAATAACCTACTTGGACACTTGTCCCTTTTTGGTTGGAAAGGAGAGAGGGGAGTGGTCTTGGACCATTTTACCCTCCCAAAAGCTTCTACACGGGACTCTAGCTCAAGGGCTTTTAGTCATTTGATACATCTAGGTATTATTTGAGTTTGGAAGAGCAAAACCAACTCATTTCTTGTGGTGTAGCCGAAAATTGAAGGAGGAGTAAGGGATAAGAGCTCCCATGGAGCTTTGAAGAAGAAACAAGGAAAATGAGGCCACTTGAAGTCTTCCTCTAGCCATCCCTTCTCAAAATCCGTACCATCTTCTTCATCTCACTCTTCTAGAGGTAATAGAACTCTCTAATCCTCATTTCCCTTCATCTCTTTTCATGGGTTTTGGGTGAAATTGCTAGATGTTGTTGGGTTTGAGTAGAAATGGTGGGAGATGTTGTTGATAAGAAGCTTTGTTGTGTTTTTGTGAGAAATCCTTAGTTTGTTGGAGCTTTTAAGTTGGTTTTGATTTGTTAAATCATTAGAAACTTGCTTATTTGTTGATTCCTACCATGGGTAGAGGAGTATTGAAGGATTTGGACTATTTTGGTAGTTGGAAGGGGTAAAATTTGGGGTTTAAAGGTGGTTTTTCGGAGAAAAGGAGCTGGAGGTTGAAGAAGGGCGAAACTGCCCTGGTGCGCCACGGATCCGTGACAGATCCCGTGACGGGCGACGTTACGGCTCCGTGAGGGAGTCCGTGACGGCACTCGTCACGGCTCCGTGACGGTAACCGTGAGGGTTGGCATCACGGATCCGTGACCAGGTCCGTGACAGACATGGTTGCTTGGAGCATCGAGTATGACTGGTTGTACCGGGCGGTGCAATCAGGTGATCGATGCCCCGTTGGGTCGAGACTGGTAAGTGAACGGTAAGTTGTGATTGTGTGATTTGTGTATTGTGATTATGTGATTCGTGTGCTGTGTGTTGTGGTGAATTGGTGATGTGTGAGCTATGTGTGACAATGAATTGGTGGTTGTTGGGATTGGATTGTTTCGTGTTTCGGTGTGAGTGTATTACTCAATTATTAACTGATTATTATTAAATTGCCCAAGTGTATGCTTCCTATGGGAGCAATACCTTGGTTCCCGAGGACATGAAATCCTTTGGATACGTTTCTGAGAATCCCGATGATAAGCGACCCGAAGGGTTGTTTCCGGTCGCCTCAATGCTATGCGTCTCCTCTGGATTTGAGGGAAAATCCGAGAGGACACATCATATGTGGATCGGAGGGTGGAGACTTCATGTGCCACGGCAATGGCGGGTTTACATATTACCCGTGTTTGTTAAGAACTATCTTGTTGACTTTTCTATTGACTTTATTGAGTTTAAGGTCCACCTTGATATGTGTTTTCCCTACTGAGCGCAAGCTCACCCCTATGAATTTATTGTTTTTTTTACAGGATTGATTGAGGAGTAGAGGCTCGGGAGCTTCTTGGTGTGGGTGTCTATAGAGACTTCGCTTTTACTTTATTTCTGTTTGGAACAAACCTTGTGGAGGATTATTATTACACCCCTTGAGGGTTAGTAATGTTTTAAACCGAATCTTTGTGGATTTGAGTTTCTTGTTGAGTTATTGCCTTTTAAATCATTTATTACTAGTCATGCCTCGAGTCCGGGCAAGAACCGGATTTGGGGCGTGACAGTCGATAGTACCCTGTCAAGCCTAGGAAGCTACGGATCTCGAAGACACTCTTGGGCCGTGCCCACTTGGAGAACGCGTCGATCTTCGCTGGATCGACGAGTATACCCTCTCGGGACACAACATGCCCGAGGAACTTCACCTCGGCGAGCCAGAACTCACACTTCTCCAGGTTGCCGTACAGATGGTGAGTACGCAACAATGTCAACACTGTCCTCAGGTGCTCCACTTGTGCCTCCTCACTAGGCGAATAAATCAAAATGTCATCCACGAACATCACGACGAACTGTTCCAGGTAGGGTCGGAAGATCCCGTTCATCAGATCCATGAACGTTGCAGGTGCGTTCGCCAACCCGAACGACATCACCAAGAACTCGTAGTGCCCATACCAAGTCTGAAATGCGGTCTTCTCCACATCCTCCTCCCGAACCCTCAACTGATAGTACCCAGATCGAAGATCAATCTTCGAGAAGCACTTCGCTCCTCTCAGCTGATCAAACAGGTCATCGATCCTCGGCATCGGATAACAGTTCTTGACTGTAACCCGGTTCAACTTCCGATAGTCGATGCACATCCTCAACGCTCCACCCTTCTTCTTCACGAAGAGGGCGGGTGCTCCCCACGACGAAGCACTCAGTTGGATGAATCCCTTCTCTCGGAGCTCCTCGAGTTGTCGCTTTAGTTCGACCAACTCGGCTGGTGCAAACCGATACGGGGCCATAGAGATTGGCGACGTACTTGGTATCAAGTCGATCCTAAACTCCACCTCGCACGCCGGTTGTAAGCCCGACAGCTCCTCTGAGAAGACCTCTGGGAACTCGCATACCACTCTCGGTAGCTCTCTACTCTGCACGGTCTCCGCCTCATCTCCCACGGTCAATGCAGACAAGAGTACGCCGCTCCTACTGCCCAAGACACAAGTAACGACCGTGTCACCCGGTACTACGGTCACCCGCCGACGATAACAGTCGTTCGACGCCCGATACTTCGTCATCCAGTCCATCCCCAAGATCACGTCAAACGCTGTCATGTCCAGCACAAGAAAATCACCATAAAACGGGGAATCAGCCACTCGGATCTCACAAGCCCGACAAACAGTACTCAAAACTACCTCTCTCATAACAGGGGTGTCAGGACATAAAGGTCGACTCAACGACTCCACCCTCAAACCAACATACCAGCGAAAGAAGAGGAGATGAAAGAATGAGATGCTCCATTATCAAACAAGAAAGATGCCCAAGAATTATAAAGCAAGCACGTACCTTGAGTAGCCTCATAGCCGGGGTGACGTCCCTCAGCTCGGAAGTCGGTGACAGCATATACTCGGCCCTGATGTGTCGGGGGTCCGCCTCTCGGAGGTGGTGGGAGTGCCACGTGCTGCGCAGCTCGCTGTCTCGGCGCTAGTGCGCTCGCAGCCTATCGCAGTGCTCTCTACGCCTGAGCCTGATGCTGCTAGAACTGTGGCGACTACCCAGTCTGCGACTGCTCTGGTCGCGGAGCGGATGCCACAAAAAAATGATCGGGGCATCTAGAGGCGTAGTGTCCTGGCCGACCACACCGGTGACAAAGCGGTGGCCCGACACTCGACCTCTCCTCAGGTCTGCCCGCCAGACGGTCTATTGGTCCGCTGATCCCCGGACTGTCTCGATCCGTATGACCCGGCCGCCACATCGGTAACACGTGCGTCCTGACAAAGAGGGTCCAATAGAAGCCACTGACCCGGCCTGTCGTGGTCCTCTCAACTATGTTTGAGGCTGAAACGATCCCGAGGTCCTCTGCCACCTCGGATCTCGAGACTCAGATGGCCTCAGAGAGTTGCTTGATCTCGGCCTAACCTCTCGAGCCCTAGCTATCTCATGGAATCGTCGCTCCACGGTCAAGGCCTGCTCCACAGGTCAAAAAACAACTGGGTCCTCAAAACAGCGACCCGGTCAGCGATCGCGGGGTAAAGCCCTCCCTTGAAACGTCGGCAACGGAGAGCCTCAGTCTGTGCCATCTCTTAAGAAAAACGAGACAAGGAGGTGAACGTCACCTCATACTTGGACACTGACAGTCCCTCATGTCGCAGCTCTAGGAACTGCTTACGCTTGTTGTCCAGTACCGACTGTGGAAAATATTGCTCAAGAAAACATTGTCCGAACAACGCAAAGTCATCTCCCACTCGCTCCTTCTCGCGCCGCCACCAGTGGTAGGCCGCTACTTCCAGATGGAAAGCTGTGAATGAAACTCGGAGGCTACCACTCAGTACCCCAGACGTGTCCAGGTTGCGGGTGATCCGCTCCAGCCACCTCTCGGTTGCCTCAGGGTCTGGCTCACCGGAAAATACAGTAGTACCCAGTCTGTGGAAGTCTCGCAGTGCCTGAGCCGTAAAGCTGTCGACCTGACTACGTCCCTCGGTGGCTGTTGTAGAGGCAGCAGGCACAGTCTCCGGTTTCGGAGCTGTAGCCTCTCTCTGGGCAAAGGCTGCTGCCAAGCCCTGAACAGTGCGGGTCAGCTCCTCCAGAGCTGCCGCTTGGGTAGTCTCAACCCTCTCGTACCCCTCAGCGGGTGCACCCTGGGCACTAGTTGTCCCTGCCGACTCAGCAGTCGATGGATGTCCCCGGCCCCTAGCTGGTCGTCTCCTAGTACCTCGCGGAACGTAAGTCGGTGCCATACCGTATACCCGCTGCACGGATAACGCACAGGTTAAGTTTCTTAACTTGACAAGAACTACACGCTTAGAATAACTAACGCTACTCACAGTCCACAACACTAGTACTCATAGTAACAATATACTCAGTATAATATAGTCACACAATTGCACACAGTAGAGAAGTCCACACACTAGTGTGTCACATAGATCATATAATCAAACAGTGAGGTTACACACAGTTTCACACTCAACAACATTTTCACACATAAGTCACATAGACCACAGTTATACCACAAAGCACTTTCACAATGTACAACAAGGACTTAGTTTCAAGTTCTTAACACGTCTTCTTTCTAACATAACATTCACGTTGACCTCGCGTCGTTACAACCCGGTTCAGGCGTCCCCGAATTACGTTGTAACCACTTGACATACCCCCATTCATGTCCGGCTACAGTGGCCCTTATAGCCGAATCGCGATGATACATACACTTCAGTTTCTGCAGAAAATCGGGCATGACACGTTCGTAAATTATACTAACCATCCGCTTATGTGGGACAACCAATTTACAACTGCACAAAGCACTCAACACAAACACGGCACACAACCAGTTACAACCGCTACACACCTCTGGTCTCGGCAGTTTCACTCTTACCGCCCGGCCAAGTTCACTCTCGGAAACAGTTCAACTACACAATGACACCAACCACAAAGGTCCACCAAAGACACACAGTACTTAGACCGGACAACCACCAACCCGAGACTCTCTCTGTCTCGTTTCTACGCGTAGGACATCTCCGACTTGCGTGACCGACACACGGTAACTTAACGACCCAACTCTACCCACCTAATTGACGTACGGTCCGAGGTTTTGAAAAACGATTTCAAAATGTAACCAGGCTCTGATACCAAATTGTCACACCCCAAATCCGGTTTTGACTGGAATCGAGATGTGAACTTAAATAAATAATAAATAAAACGATTTAATACCAAAACGAGTTTCAAATAATAATTTAAATCTCCAAATAACAGCATGAGTCAACCGCTCGGTAAAAACACACAGTAAAAAGGGTTCAGTAAAAGATAAATAGTACGTCTCTAGACAAGCTAGCCTAGGACCCTCGCTAGCTCCCAAGCATCGAGCATCCAGCTAGTACAAATCCCGCTCAAGACCTGAAACTCAACAAGGTAAGGGGTGAGCTTTTGCTTAGTAGGAAAAGTAGTTAAGGTTATGAACATCAGTTCACCACCACGAGTAACCGTCCAATTAGGGCATACTAGCAAAGCATAACTATCAACAACGCCCACGGGACAAGTACCAACCACCAATCACTCTCGCAAGACCACAATCACATATAAAACAACTCACATAGCCAACCAGTACGTACAGATGACACAACAGAACAGCACGTAACATAGTACAACCGTTCCCAACATCACCGGCTATTACAGCCCGTCCCAGTTATATCGTACCGGAACACAGAGCATCGGTCCCGACATCTTCCCGTCACGGAGACTCGAGGTAACATACCTGACCGGCATTACAATCAGTCGGATGTCTTCCTGTCACCTAGACTAGAGGCCTCAAGCATAACGGACCGGTACATACCTCGGTCGTACGCCTTCCCGGACCACATAACATCGGGGCAATGATCACACCATCCTAGTCCTTGATTCCCTACACCGGCATACTCTCTCAGTGTAGGTATCATACGGGACACACCTCATCTTGGAACACACATCAAGAGAATAACACGCATCACAATGCCATAATTCGACCACTGTATGCCAACCGTGCCCACTCACCACAATCATAACACATCGGTGTATCACTCACAAGATCATATCACAACCAATTATTCACAGCACATCAATCACGACACACTTGCCCACACATAGCCACAACATGCTACATCCTATATGCGAACTAAGACTCTTTCTTTTATTATTGTAATTGAAAACGGTTATTCTAGTGAATCACAACATATATGCAAAGTAGGACCTTTCCGGTTATTATTATTATCTTAAAAGCATACTAGTAACTTTCTATAATCAAACTGGTATTCGCTACGTTCCCTACCTCAAAAGTGATCAACTCTCAACTCCTTGCTGCTGACGACCTAGCTAGCTTCCCCCCTGTCTTGTCACGAAGTCCAAGCGTCTCCTCCTCCTCCGAACTCGGGTCCGAAGTCTTGGATCACAAAACAAAAAGCGAATCAAGAGTAATTCCCAAAGGTTTAACGAGGAAAACATTCCCAATTAACCCCAAAAGAATCCGGTTATGGATAACCGTTCCAATTACTCGAAATTCAACAACAAGGTCCCAAAAGGTTCAATTCAGGTCTGCCACGGATCTGGTCACGGATCCGTGGGCTGTGCCGTCACGGTTCTCCTTACAGAGCCGTGACTGACGCCGTCACGGCCTCCCTCACGGAGCCGTGACGTCTCCCGTCACGGTTCCCGTCACGGATCCGTGACGGTTCATCATTGTTCCGCCTTCTTCTTCCTCCAGCCGCGATTTTCACGAAAATAACCCAAAAACCTCCATTGATGACCTCCCAAAGCTTCAAAACAGAACCTTAAACGTCTCTACTTCAACACCAATCATGGGTTTCCATCAAAACTCCACAAAACTCAACAAAATCAATCATCTAACATCATTTCTCTCCAAATATTCATCATCCAAACACAAAACTGCAAAACCCAACCATTGTTCATCATTTTTCTTCAAAACCCATGAATCAAAATAAATAGAAATGAAAATAGATTAGATATTCACCTTGGTAATGAGGAATAGATGAAGAAGAAGAGATTTGGGAGCTGATTTGAGATAGGAATGAGCAAAAAGTCTTCTCTTTTCCCTTACTTCTCTTTCAAGCTTCCATGGGACCTTCTTCTCTCTCTCTCTCTTCACAATTTCGGCCAGCTCTCTCCAAATGGGCTGAAATGCATACCCAAGGCTCCCTTTAACCTAATAGTGTAGTGACCCAATTGCCCTTAATGCCCAAAAGCTCCTCAAGACCAATTTCAAGGGCATATGGGTCTTTTTGCCCTTGTTTCTTCTCATCCAAGTCACTATATATATGTGTCCATAGTGGGGACAACTCTAACCCAATTAATTCTCAGCACCTTTAATTAATTAGTTTTGGTCCTTAAATAATCGATATTTGACCCGAAATTGCCCGACAGTTGACTTTTCCACAATTACAGTCAATCGAAAGGAAACGGCCCAACTAAGCTGACCGTAATGACGGCTAAGCTTTTTGGGGCCCTGAAAGGTTCCGAATGACTCCCAGAGTCCTCGGTTGACTTTTCTAGCCAAAAATCAACTTTCGCCGAAAACCTCTGGTTTGACCAGGATCGACCGGGGGCGGTTCTTACAATCCTAGTCGACCCGGCGAAGATTGGCGCGGTTTCGAAGTGGGCACGGCCCAAGAGTGTATTTGAGATCCGTAGCTTCCTAGGATTGGCAGGATACTACCGACGGTTCGTCCAGGACCTCTCACGTCTGGACGCGCCGATGACTACCTTGACGCGCAAGGGGGGCGAGTTTCTGTGGACTGATGAGTGTGAGCATTCCTTTACCGAGCTGAAGGCTCGTTTGACTACCGCTCCCGTGTTGATCGTGCCGGAGCGGGGGATCGGATACGATGTGTATTGTGATGCGTCCGGTGAAGGACTGGGATGTGTGCTGATGCAGTCCAGGAAGGTGGTTGCCTATGGCTCCAGACAGTTGAAGATACATGAACGCAACTACCCTACCCACGACTTAGTGCTGGCAGTAGTAGTCTTCGCTCTGAAGAGCTGGCGACACTACTTGTATGGAGAGCGATTCCGTGTATTTTCGGATCATAAGAGTGTCAAGTATATCTTCTCCCAGTGTGACCTGAACATGCGCCAGAGGTGGTGGATGGAGTTGCTTTAGGAGTACGACTTCGAGCTACTCTACCACCCGGGCAAGGCGAACGTTGTCGCCGATGCCCTGAGTAGGAAGTCGGTCTACTGCATGGCCGGTATATCAGTCCGAGAGTGGGACATGATGGAGGAGATGAGATCACAGATGGCATGACTATGTGTTTGTTGGTGGCTCAGCCCACCCTAGTTGCTCGTGTGCTGGAAGCACAAGTCGAGGATGCCGAGACAGCAGAGATCCGGGAGAGGATTACTAGCGGTGTTGACGCTGAGGGATGGGAGCATGGTACTTCCACGTTTCCCAACTGCGAAAGTACACCGCGGACCCCTCCCACGTGATTGAGTGGACAAACATCGAAGTAACTGAGGATGTTTCGTATGAAGAGCAGCCAGTCAGAATCCTAGATAGGCGAGAGCAGGCCTTGCGTGGCAGGACTATCCCACTGGTACGGGTGCAGTGGAAGCACCACGGAGCAGAGTCGACCTGGGAGCGCGAGGATAAAGTTCGTGCGAAGTACCCCAGCCAGTTCGACCCTTGAGGTACGTCCGTTTTAAATTTCGAGGACGAAATTCTTTTAAGGGGGGTAGATTGTAAGAACCGCCTCCGGTCGATCCCGGTCGAACCGGCGAATTCAGGCGAAAGTTGACTTTTTGCCGGAAAAGTCAAACAATGACTCTGGGAGTCATTCATTACCTTTCCGGGGCCCAAAAAGCTTAGTCGTTGTTACGGTTAGCTTAATTGGGCCGTTTCCTTTCAAATGACTATAATTGTGGAAAAGTCAAACTCGGGTCAAACTCCGCTTATTTAAGGACTAAAACTAATTAATTAAAGGTGTTGAGATTTAATTGGGTTTGAAATTGTCCCATCTATGGACACATGTCCATAGTGGCTTGGGTTAGAAGAAACAAGGACAAAAAGACACCTATGCCCTTGATTTTGGTCTTGAGAGGCTTTTGGCCATTAGGGGCATTTGGGTCACTACACTATTAGGTTAAAGGGGACCTTAGGTGAGCATTTCAGCCCATTTTAAGAGGGTTGGCCGAAATTACCAACGGAGAGAGAGAAGGAGCTCCCATGGAAGCTTGAAGGAGAAGCAAAGGAAAAGAGAAGACTTTTTGCCCATTTCTCCTTTTCTTCATCTATTCTTCATTACCAAGGTGAATATCTACTCCCTTTTCGTTTTTGTGGATTTTGGTTCATGGGTTTTAAGGAAAAATGATGAACTTGGTTGGGTTTTTGAGTTTTGGGTGTTGGATGATGATTTTTGGAGAGAAAAGGAGGTTTGATGATGGATTTAAATTGGATTGTTGTGTTTTTGATGAAGACCCATGATGGGTGTTGAAGTAGAGACGTTTTAGGGTCTGTTTTGGAGCTTTGGGACATCATCAATGGAGGTATTGGGGGTAATTTCGTGGAGGAAGAAGAAGATGAACAGTGCCAGACCCGTCACGGATCCGTGATGGGAGACGTCACGGCTCCGTGAAGGAGACTGTGACGGCATTAGTCACGGCTCCGTGAGGAGAACCGTGACGGCGCAACCAACGGATCCGTGACCAGATCTGTTATGGAGCCCGTCAAGGCTCCGTGACCAGAACCGTGACAGACCTGTGTTGGGTCTTTTGGGCCCATTTTGTCGGATTTCGAGTAATTGGGACGGTTATCTATAACCGAGTCCTTTGGGGATAAATTGGGAATGTTTTCCTCTTTAAACCTTGGTGAATTACTCTTGATTCGAGTGTTTATTTGTGATCCAAGAACTTGGACCCGAACTTGACGGAGGAGGAGACCTTTGGACCACGTGAGAGGACGAGGAGGAAGCTAACCAGGTCGTCCGCTGCTAGGATTGGATTACTTTCGAGGTAGGGAAGAGTAGTAAACTCCACTCTTAATTTAAATAATGCTAATAGTATGCCTATAGGATAATAATAACCGGAACGGTCCTAGTTTGCATATAGGATGTGATTCACTATAATAACCGCTTTCAATTACGATAATAACCGGAAGAGTCTTAGTATGCATATAGGATGTGAGTCACTAGTTTAACCGCGTTCATTTATTGGGAAATCGTCGTGCTGGTAGAATGGCCATGTCGAGCCTTAGGATTACGTGATTGCTTGTATTGATGATGGTTGTTCGTCCTTACTGTCGATGCATGTTGCACTCGTAGTTAAGTCTAGAATCTTATTATACCATGTGAATTATGATGTATGTGATATTAATGCTTGTCTTGTGTTATGATTGGTGGAATGAATGAGGTGAATGTGATATGATTGTTTGTCTTGTGAAATGATCGGGTGAATGATAGACCGATGTGGTGTTCTTGGTAAGTTGTGACGATAAGAGTCGTCGTTATGCTGAGTTTGATGTAGTGTGGTGTGTGTGGTACTGTATGTTGTGACATGTACCCCGAGTGACGGGAAGACACCCGACCGAGGTGTATGCCGGTCCGGTATGTGTGCATTGAGATTTGCCCCGATGTTGTGTGTCCGGGAAGAGATCTAGACCGAAGGGTATTCTGGTATGATGTATGTTGTTTCACCCCGATGTTGTGTGTCCGGGAAGACATCTAGACCGATGGACATTCCGGTACAATGTAGAATTTCACCCCGATGTTGTGTGTTCGGGAAGACATCTAGACCGATGGACATTCGGGTACGATTTAGTGTTCCACCCCGATACTGTGTGTCTGGGAAGACATCTAGGCCGATGGGCATTCCGGTACGATGTATTTGTTTCACCCCGATGATGTGTGTCCGGGAAGACATATAGACCGAGGGTATATTCCAGTATGATGTATTATTTGAGTTGTGTGGTGATCGGATTACTGAATACTTGCCTTATGTTATGTGGTATTGAGTTTGAGTAATGACCGCAGTGGTCTTAGCGGTAAAATGTCCTGCTACCCGTTTGTTTACTTAATTTGGTACTATTATCGAAATCATGTGTTCTTGTCAGTTTCTATTTGCGTTTTCATCTTTTAATAAAGAATTATTGATCTATTTATTCTAACACCGGGGCGGCGGGAGTCCTTTCCACTTTTACTACTTTTTCCTACTGAGCGTAAGCTCACCCCCTTCTGTTTTACTGTTTTACAGGTTTCATTGATGAGTAGGCTTAGAGGTAGTGTCAGGGCTCGGGAGCTCATTGTGGGTTTGGGTGGTTGTTTGTAATTGAGACGTACTTCGCATTTTCGTGTCAAACTTTGTTTTTCCTCACGTGTTGGAGTTAAGCATTTGACTCATAATTATATTTACCGGAGTTGTTATTTGAAACTAATTTCGAAGATTTTATTGTTAAGTTATTTTATTTACATTTATTGTATCATTGTTTTAGTTCACGTCTCGAATCCAGTCAAAACCGGATTTAGGGCGTGACAGAAATACCGACGACTCATTCTTATAGCATGGGAGTCATCGACCCCATTTGCATGGCTCTTGAAACACCTAGGCTCAAGCTGATAGATGAAGGTCCAATTATACTTATATTTTAACACATGTCTTCACGAAAAAGCCCGTTAATTGGTTTGAAGATGAATTATTATAAGAGGAGAAGAGCCCATTGAGAAGAGAGATTAGGGCTCGTCCATTTGAGACAAATTTGATAAATTCAGAAGAAATTAGTTATTTTTGTAGAGAGTGAGGTTCGAACTCCTGTCCGTGAACCATCCCATATACCGTGTATACCCTTTGATCCATCCCTTTGATACATCAAACTAGTTGTAACCGTACCCTTTTTTTTATCGGCGAAAGCAAATTTAAATTAACCTCAATTCCGAGGTGGAAAAGGTTACAAAAAAGACACAATCTCACTACAGATTGTGAGAAACAACAGGAAAAATCCAAATCTAAAACAAGAGAAAAGGAGATTTAATCTAGTGTTTGTAGAAGATCATGAGCCATGAAGTTAGCCGAGATGCAAGTCTGGCCAAGAGTTGTTGATGATCAACAAGTGAGAAGCTGCAAGTGAGGAGATTCTAAGAAGGGGTAAGAGTTGGCCATGTATGTCTTCAACTGAGTCTAAGAAGCCCTGAAGGGGAGATCGATCTCTTGTACTGGCTCTCAGCCAAAGAAGTAAATCTGCCAAAGTTTCACAACAAACAGAAAAAAGAACACAGAACCCCAACCACAGACCAAACCAAACTCACCCCAAATCACAAAAACTTAACCGATTCACTACCAAAAATTTCTTCAGATTAGCCAAGGGCCAAAATCCCCACAGAGGCCAACACCAACTGTGAGGACCCGTCCTCACAGCGAGGACGAGAACCAAAGACTAGAAGGTAGGAAGTAGAAAAGCTTAACGACATAAGGGTAGAGAGGGAGGTAAAAGCCACAAACCAGTAAGGTTGGAAGGGGAACTGTGGAAAGAACCACGTCTCCAAAGGCGTTGCCCGAGCCGGAGCGGTCCAGATCTGCCGAGTTAGGGACAGATCTGACCAGAAGAAGAGTGATGTCGAGGGCCAAAGTAGGAGATGAGGGCCGGATAAGCTAGCCGAAGTCGTGGGCTTGTGAGCCGGAGTCGAGGACCTGAGCGTGGATGGAGGAGCGGCACCGAAGTCTGTAGAGGAAGAGGGGGAGAGCATGGCCGGAGGCGGGGGTTTGATTGCGGGCGGAGCGGGGTGGGATCGTCACCGGCGATAGGCAGGACACCGAGAGGGCGCTGGATGAGATCTGAGCCGGGGAGCGGCGAGTCGGGGAGCGGCGGAGGACGCCAGGAAAGGCGGATAGGCCGGTGACGAGGGCCGGGAGGTCGGATCTGGGCGAGACGCTGCAGCCGGAGATGGGCGGAGCAAGGAGGGGGCGGTGAAGAAGGGGCGAGACGCGGCAACCGGAGAAGGGCGGAGCGGGGGGGGGGGGGGGGGCGAAGAAGGCCACAAAGGGGAGAAGCCTCACCGGCAACGGCTTGGCCGGAGTCGCGCCGTCACCGGTGAGGGAAGAGGAAGGTGAAGAGCTTTAGGGTTCGGGGCACGAGAACCAATTCAGAGAGAAAAAAAGGTTTCTTTTTAACGAGTATGTTCCTGTTCACAGAAGGCATCGAACCGTACCCTTGTACACGGCTTCCCACAATAATATCAACCTCAATTTGCCATACCTTATGAGTTTGGTATACTTGTACTATTAAGTGATTCCTTGGATTAGTAATGTCTACTTCCGTTGTGCATGAATCGGAAAGGCTGAACGTGGATGAACTTAGATCGAGTGGGTCCAAGTGTCGGACGGTCCGAGAGATTTGGGACGAGTTCTCTCGGGATCACATAAAGGTTACATCAAGCAACACCGATCACACATATACTATATGGCCACTGGTTTGACCAAGAGGAACCGAGCGACAGCTACCACAACACCTTGACGGAGAAGGCCGGACATCGATTGGTCAGAGGAGCAGGAGTTGGCAGAACTGTGGAGACCCTTACGAAGACACACGCTAGCTCCACCACGCTGCGCCTACAGATCTGACTAGAGTCCAGACGATGCGCTCTGGCAAACCAGTTACAAACTCCTACCCACACCGGCATTAGAGCACCGACACAGACACAAACCACGGCTAGCCAAGCTCGCACACGAAAGTGGTGAAACCAAATAAAGGTTCAGGAAACAAAAGGGAATAGTGAGGTGAAGAAGTAAAGGTCACCACGTCGACGTCTATAACCAGAGACCATGGCGTCGCCAGAGGAGGATGGAGAAGGAGGATGAGGGGAGGCGACTAGGGTTTGAAAACGAGAGAGTGTTTCATTTTTTTTGTCTTCCCTATAACGATTATTTTTTAATTTTGGCTGCTATGTGTTTGCGTAATCGATGCTCCTTTAGAAGCTACCGTCTTCTCTGATTCGGACAAGTATCGTCGAAATCGACTTGATCTCGACATATCCAACACACAAACTCGATCGACATCTGACAACACATGTAGCCCAGGGCTGGCCTCCTCCGAAGTGGAACAACCACCTAAGAAGACCCGCCGTGGATGCCCTTACATTAGTTACCTTTTGAAAATCAATCCATAGGGAATATCCTCGTCCTTAAAATAATTTGAAAATTGATTGTACAAAGAGATCACTACTTTCATGGAAAACCAATCCCCACCAACCTCAAACTTTGTCCTTCAAATATCCTTGTTTTGCGCTTACTCTCCTTTGATCTCTCCTCTTCCGTCACACAACCAAAAAAAAACAACCTTTACGTGGAGATCCAAACAAAAACCATAACAAGAGAATGGACATATTCAAAGCCATCCTGGTAGCAACCTCCATATGTTCATTGCTCCTACAACCCACAAGATCGTCCTCATCTTCATCATCATCATCACTTTGTGCCCTAACCACCGACCCTCAAGCCTGCGAGAAGTTCTTCCCGGACGGAAAGGTCTCCGACGTCACAATCATGGCCGAACTGACGCCGCTAGACTTCAAACAACTCACCAACATCGCGCAACCGGAGGTGGTGCAAGTCTGCAAGCCGGCCGAGTACCCTAGCGCGTGCATTTTCACGTACTACTTCGCGGCCAAGGGGAAGATGGACAAGACCCTAATGAGCCCCCTGTCGGTCCTCGACATGGAGCTCAAGCTCCTCAAGAAGCTCCTCACGAGCCTCGAATCCGACATCTCCACCCATCCCGAGCTAGAGGACTTCGTGCTATGCGGTGTCAAGTTCGATCACGCGCTCAAGGAGCTCACCGTGGCCGAAGAAGGCATGAAAACGGGCGATATGAGGATCGTCAAGACTTGTTTACAATACGCGCTCGTGTTTAACGGGCATTGCGAGGTTAGCATTCGAACGTTGAAGAAGATCAACCCGGGCCTCGACGGGTTGGGGGCGATGAACCATTTCGGTCGTTGTATCTCTATTATGGCTAGGAATTGCATGTCTCTAGCTAATGCTATTGAAAAGAATAACCCCGTTTGAGCATGATTTAAAGGTATGTTGTACATATGATCCCAAGTTTGATTGAGGATTGAGGAGGAGGGTCCATGATTAGTTAGCTTCTTTCTTCTTCTTTTGAGTTTCTAAGTTTTTAGAAGTTTTTGACGTTTTAATCTTCAAATTAATGTAAAATTCATTTGTGGTTAACTGGTGGAATAAATTAAATTTCGTTTTTGTCTATTAGGATCCATATGGTTAGGTTTTAGGCATATGGGATTCTTTAGTCTCGTTAAGGCTATAAGGTTGAGACAAAAGAAGAAAATCAGTTTCTCTCTCTTGGTTTAGTATGGTTAAAAGAAGCTGAAATGCAATCCATTAGAGCATGTACAACAGAAAGGACCTTGGTGAAGGAGTGGGAGTGCAGAACTTGTGCTGACTGGACAAAAGTGAGAGAGTGGGAGTGCCGAAAAGTGGGTGTTTTGCAACAGAAAGGACCTCTGAGGTCCTGTGAGTGCAGAACAATGTTGACTGGATTATTAATTGATATTTTGCTGTTTTATTTAATTCGTTATCAGAAACCGTTTAAATTATATAAACAAATGTGAAAAAAATAATTAATATCAATAAAAAAAATAATAAATAAATTTAACACGAATAAAAATGAATTTTTTAATAATGGAAAAGAAATCAATAAAATATGTGTATGGATTAATATGGTCAACTATGTAATATTCATAGTAGTTGCTATAACGAAAAATCTTTGAGTCGGACCGGATATAAATACACACAAAAATGATAATATGGTCAAATATATATTACATAAAAATGTTATTTTATTTGAAATATCATCCAACACTAAATTATATAATATATAATCTATTAAAAAGAAGATTTGATTTTAAATTTTAATATGCATTTCACTCCAAAATTAAAAGTATATCATATAAATTATAATAAAAAATAATAACAAAAACTCATCTAGCTCAATGGTAGAACCACAAGGTTTTAACCTTGAGGTTGGGGGTTCAAATCCCACAATTAACAAAAAAAAAATTTAAATAAAAAAAATAAAAAACACACACGCGGATGCCAGGTGTCAGCCCGACATTGGGCCAGCATGGCCAAGGAGCGAGGAGCGCGTCTGCGAGCCCGGCCCGCGATTGGGGAGTGAGGACCGCGCGAAAACCAGCCCACAACGGAACGGGCCGCGATCCGCGGACCGAGCGCGCGCGGGCTGAGGGCGCGGCCCGACCCGTTGTACATGCTCTTAGTCGGTTGAAGGTTAGAAGAACTTTTATAGAATTACAAAAGAAAACTAATTGAAATTTCATTAATCTTTAAAAGAGGACATTACATATAACTACCGTTACTAAAATTAAAATGGGAGAAATTTGGAATACAGAATTGTAATGGAAAATAATCAATCGTGGTCTCCAAACATAAACTAATTGTGCTCGATGAAGTCTTCTTTAAACAGATCATGAGCCTGACGATCGTTTAATTGAATCTTTGTCTAGGTTGGTTATCATTTTCGTCTGCTTGGTCAATATCTCTTTCGTGTGCATGTCGTTTTGCCTCCATAATTGATGTAGAGCGCGTAACGGAGGGGGGGTTCGTTATCAGATTCGTTGATTCAGAATGAAAACCGAACAAGATGGTATGAGGTTCAAACTCGTATTTCATAAAATTCCAAAATTTGTCTTACAATCAGAGCCTCATGTTCTTATATACGAAACTAAACCACAAAATTCTAATACAATAAGGAAACCAAATCTCAAAGTCCTGCTACGAATAAAGGAAATCAGATAGCCCCAAATATAAGAATTTTACCCTCTAGATGAAATAAATACGGGCTCCAAATATACGCATTTGCCCCTCAAAATGACCTCGGATGGCCGAAAATCATCTTTGGTCATGGCAAAGCATGAGTTTTGCTCGAGAGCCCATTTTGACCCGAAAAATGCTAGGGTTTTGTTGGATTCAAACAGTGATGTTATGTCCTCGATTTGGATTGTATCAATAATCATATTGTGGATGATAACACATACATTCATGATCAGACCAAGTGACGAGTGCTTCAACATCCGGGTCCGATGAGTGATAATGTCAAACCAAGCTTGGAGGACCTCAAATGCTCGTTCCATATCATTCATGAAAGCGTCTTGGACAATAGCAAATTTCTTTTTCTTAGGAAGTTGAGGCGGTATTACTGTTTTTACAAAAACGTGTCACTGTAGGTAAATACAATCTGTCAAGTAATAAGGGAGATTGTACTCATGTGAATTTACTGCGAAAGTTACTGGTTGAATGAGATAATTGTGATTTTTGAATGAGCCCGTGTGAACAATTAGAGTACATTTTGTCCATAAAATTTGATCTTCCCCAAAAAAAAATTATTTTTGCTCCAAATCAATCATTGGTCAACTGTCCAATCCAAGCCCAACTAGCCATTGCTGTAACGTTTTGTAACGCCCATAACATTAACGCCGCATGGAGATCACCACATGAAAACACTACTTTTAACTACGCGTCCGCGACATTTTTGCTAGCGTTTAGAAACATCATTGTTAGTTTTTATGCCCTAGGCCAATATTTTCATGTATGACATTATCAGTTATTAATACATTGGCACTTTCATTATCATTTTGTTAAATGTTAATTTCGTGCATAATCGACTCTTTCTAAGATCATCAATTACGTGACTTGATAGTAAAACTCTTAGAAGAAAAAAGTAGAGTATTATTCCAATGATCCCTGGTCTTATTGATATACTAAGACTAGTATGATGTTGATTGATCATCACGTTTTACTAATCATTCATATTGGATGTGAAGTCAAATCATAGATGTCATTTAGGGAAATGGTATTGGATGATCCACTGTGAGAATACTACATAGGAACTGTCATGAGTATTTCTCAGTACCGTAATATGACTTAAGTCCTTTGACCTTATAGTCGTCATGGATTTCTACATAGGTGGTAATGTGTCTTGATGCAGTTCAACGTTGTCTTTGACCGGACAACAATAAAGATTGTTGTTGTATAATAATTGTCTGTGTGAGGAATGTGAGCGAGTGATAAGGGTTTTGTCACTCATGTAAATATGAGAGATATCGTTTGGGCCCCTTGATAAGTAAGACTGCAGAAATGCATGGCCATGCGAATCGATAATGAGTTATCACTTGCAGTCTACTTAAGATCAAGAAACTAACGATCGAATAAAATAAGGATAACGATCCTATGCCTTATATTCGATCGAGATATCGATGACAAAGGGATTAAGATATTAACGGTAAAAGTATAAATAAAATCGGATTGACGATCTTCATACAACTTTGGGAAGTCATAATGCCTTGCTAGAGGCCAACTATGACATGTGGACGAAACGGGGATTTCGGGCTCACTGCCAACGTTGTATGAGCCTATAGGGTCACACACAACAACAATCCCAAAATCGAGTTGAACTATAGAATATAATTATATTATATTTGATATAATATAATTTCATTTATTTCTCGTTTTCTAATTAATAATATAACTATATTATATTAGGAAGACAAATGAAATAAATTTATATATATAAGTATTTATTTCGGATTAAACTTTGGAATAAAACCTATATACATTATATTTATTTTGTTTTGTTTTATAATTCAATTAATAATTATTTGAATTTTAGAAATTCAAATAAGTTATTTTGAATTACACTCATCCTAAAATATCTCCACGTATCTGATTTCGTAACCCACTTTTGATTTACGAAATCAGATATAGGGGTTACGCTTTTGATAGTGGGTGTGTGGAAAAACAAGAGAGAAAAAGGAAGAAGAAAAGGACAGAAAAGTTCTGATTTTTGGTGCTAGCACACGAGAGGTTTTGGGAAGAGATTGTTGGTGTGGATACCCGAAGAGGACGAATTCTTTTAAAGACGTATCGACTTCGTCAAACCATCAGAGTGCACTTGGTCCCTGTCTCGAACCAGGCTCGAAACTACAAGAGGTAATCTCCATTTAATTTTTGTTTGTCGGTTTATTCTGAATTACATGGGTCCTAAGGGATTTCTAGGGATTTTTAATTTCCGTTGCGTTTTTGGCACCCTAGAATCCTTCAATCATCTCCAAAACGTCAACAAAACAATACCGACTACATATGCTCAAAGGTTAAGGAACGATGCACTATGCTCACAACAAAAATAGTAGATTGAAGAAACATGCCATTTTTCACCAACCCTTCTGTCCTTAATCAACCCTTTTGTTTAGTCATTTAGTGCTATTATTCTTATAGACGTTGTACAAAAAAAATTACCTGGAAAATGAATCATTTTTTGTTTACTGTTCCCATTTACCAGCCTATTACGTGTTATCTTTGTGTTAACCAATCAATAGCTGGGAAGGGAGTTATTGTTGAACATTCAATTTCTGTAGGTAATGCAATTACTGACCCAAATCTGTCTACAAAGGAATGTCACAGAAACACTGCAAGAGCATCTACCTTCTACATTCATTACATCATCTACCATCCCTACTAAGCAATTGTTGAGTCTCCAAAACAAGATTGTGCCAGATAGCCTTGAAGCTGAAAATCAAATTTCAACCCTACAATTACAACTCACACTCAGCCAGGACAAGAGAGAGAAAAATCAGATTCCAACTAATTTAGTTATCAACAAATAATATTGTTACATTTTAAAGAAGCAAGTACAACCTCACATCAGGAGTTATTGCTGGGTATGGCCCAAAAAACTCTCTCAACTCAAACCAGCTTGCAACTCCCTTTGGAAACTGAAGGAATAAATGCTATTGATGCTCAACAAGACACTCCAGCTCTAATGTCTCACTCAACTCAGCTGCAAAGCTTGGATAAAATCTGTAGTGACAAATATACCTCCTGCCACCCTCAGATAAACAATATTGAGGATGATCTCTTGGGGCCTGAAATTTCAAATTTTCCCTCCCTCTATAAATCAAAAAAAGGAAAAGGTAAAAAGGAAAAAACCTCAGACTCTCTTCACAACTACCCTACCAGGTCCAAATTCCAAGAAGGAGAAATTATATCATAATCATTTATATCCAAAGCTCAGGTAAAGGAGGCCAAAGGTGCTTCGAACTTTGGCAAAGTCATTGGCCTTTTTACACAGTGTAGTGAGGCGCTAATTCTGCAGCAGATAACCTCTTTGGATGATGACAGGAATGTAGAAGTTGATCTGGAGTTAGAAAATGAAGAAGTGTACCTTCGCCTCTCCAAAGATTCTGATAACTTCCATTATGGTCTGGAGGTGAGCACCAGGCTCACTCCACTTTCTCCCGCTTAATTTCAGACATGAAGTTCCTCTCATGGAACTTGAGAGGGTTGTCTTCCTCACAAAAAAGGAAGACCCTAGGTGACGTGATCCGTAATCAACATCCATCTATGATACTGATTCAAGAAACAAAATTATAAACACCATTGCCAACCTTTCTCAGATCCAGTGGCATGCATTAAGGATGGGAAATGGACTCCATACCAACAATTGGCCTCTCTAATGGCCTTATCATGCGTTGGTAGTCAAACTCCTTTCAGATGATCAGTTTGAAGAAGATTATTGGAGCAATGATCTGTCTAGTGATAGATAAGGTGTCTGGTGCTCATTGTTGTATTACAAATATTTATGCCCCTTGTTCCAGAAAAAGAAGAAGATCTCTTTGGCTAGAGCTCATAGCCTAGATTACCTCCATAACCCCCTTACCTTTGTTGGCTCTTGGTGGAGACTTTAATGCAGTATTGTCATCCCAAGAAAGATCCAATGCAAGAGCATCAGCATCAGACATGGCTAACCTCCAAGGTTTGATAGACTCACTTGACCTTATTGATCTACCTCTCATAGGAGGAAAATACACTTGGTTTGGATCTGGGTATAATGCATCCATAATTGACAGGTTTCTTATATCATCAGACTTTTTGGCCAACTACAATCATCTTTCTCAAAAATGCTTACGAAGATGCATATTTGATCACATAGCTTTAATCTTATTTGAAGAACAAGTTGATTGGGTAGTAAGACCCTATAAATTTCTTAATATATGGCTAGAAGATGAGAGATTCTATAGTGTTGTGGAGCATTTTTGGGCTTCCTTTCAAGTCACAGGGCCTAATCACATTATTCTATAGCAGAAACTCAAACTCCTAAAAGAAAAACTCAAATATTGGAATCTGCAAGTCTTTGGGAACTTTGATACACAATTAGCTATGCTCAGACAAAATCTGGATCAGTTGGACACTATTATTGAAGAAAGACCACTTACTCCTACTGAATGCAATACTAGAGGATCTTTGAAGGCGGAGTTAATTCAAGAGTTAATTCAAAAGACAAAGCTCCTTGCCAAATTATGGAGTCAAAAGGCTAGAAAAAAATGGTTTCATGAGGGTGATAAGGGATCCAAGTACTTTCACAGACAAACAAACTTTCAAGGGGTAAGGAAAAAATTGATCAGATTTTGGTGGATGGTAGTACTATTGAAGAACCCTCTCAACTTAAAGCAGCTGCAGCCAACCATTTCAGCAACAGATTCTCAGAGTCCTCTACTCATCAAATTAACATTGATCATCTGCAATTCTACACAATAACTCAGCAGCAAGCAGAAGAACTAGAGTTTCCTTTTACAAAAACAGAAATTCTCAAGGCTATAATGGCATGTTCTGGAGACAAAGCTAAAGAGCCTGATGGCTATACACTCAAATTATTTCAATTATGTTGGCCAATTATTAAGTAGGATCTAGTCAACTTCATCACTCACTTTCACATGTCTGGTCATCTGGGAAAGGGTATCAATTCATCGTTCTTAACACTTATTCCTAAGTGTGATACTCCACTCACATTTGATGATTACAGACCTATCAGCCTCATGGGAGGACCTTACAAGATCATTTCTAAAATGCTATCCTCCAGACTCAAAGTGGTCATCAGTTCCCTTGTTGGTTTTGAAAAAAAAACATGATTTATCTCTGGAAGACAAATTCTAGATGGAGTCCTTGTAGCTAATGAGGTAGTCCATAAAATAAAAAAGGAGAAGATCAAGGCTATTCTTTTCAAAGCTAACTTTGAGAAAGCCTTTGACAAGGTCCATTGGATATTTGTGATGAAATTATTGGCAAAGATGGGCTTTGGTAGCCTTTGGAGACTTTGGATTATTTCTTGCTTCAAAGCACATGTATCTGTTCGTATCAATGGATCCCCATCCTTTGACTTGAAAATCTATAAGGGCTTAAGACATGGTTGTGCCCTATCCCCACTTCTCTTTACATTGGTTACTGAAGGCTTATACCAAATAATGAAGGTTGGACTACTACACAATCAGTTTCAAGGGATCAACTTAGGAAGTAATGGCTTGGTTATTTATCACTTGCAATTTGCATATGACACAATAGTTTTTATCAAGGCAAGTGCTGAAGGCACAACAAACCTGAAGAATGCACTCACAATTATCAGGTTAGCTGTAGGGCTCAAAGTAACCTTCAATAAATCAAGTACGATCCTTTTCAACCTCTCCCAAGAAGAAACTCACCCATACTCTCAGATCTTGGATTGCTCAGAGGAAATCCTACCAATCTCCTACCTGGGGTTCTCTCTTGGAGCAAACTATAAGGGGATAGTTACTTGGGAACCAATCATTAAAGATTCAGAAAAAGTCTTGGTTTCTAGCAAGCTAAAATGTTTTCATTTGGAGGCAGAGTTACACTAATCAAGTCTACACTCAGTGCCCTGCCTCTTTATCATTTCTCACTCCTAAAAGCTCCAAAAGCAGATATACTTACCATGAAGAGATACCAAAGAACATTCTTATGGCATGGAGCTGCACCTTCAAAAGTCTTTTGCAAAGTAGCTTGGAACAAGTCTACAAACCTAAAGAAGATGGTGGTTTGGGTATTATAAGTCTTAAGCTTATGAACTTAGCTCTCCTTGCAAAAAGGTGATGGAGGTTTTCTTTGGAGGAAGACTCTTTATGGAAACAAACTATTTGTGCTAAATTGGGCTGGAACTACAATGAATGGGACCTATCCAAATTTACATAAATAGGTATGCCTAGCTTCACCTATCCAAATTTACATAATAGAGGGATCACTTGGGAACTTGGGAGAGGCAATAAAATTTACTTCTGGGAAGATCTTTGGTGGGGTGATATAGCTTTTAAAATACTTTACCCCATGATTTTTACACTGGAAAACTCCAAAAACATGATCATTGCAGTACTTTGGGATGGAAGTGATTGGGATCTATTATTGAGAAGAACACCTAGAGGGAGACAAGCACAAGAATGGGGAGCTCTTTCTACTATACTAAGCTCTACACAACCAAACTCTACTGATGACAAACTCAATTGGAAAGAAGATATCAAAGGCTTCACAATAGCCATATTTTATGGATTACTTGCACAACAGGGAAACTCATAAATTCAATGGACCTCAAGAATATGGATTCCTAGCATCCCCACAAAAATATCAGCATTCTCTTGGCTAGCTTGCTTGGAGGCAGTTCCATCAAAATGCTTTCTTGAAGGAAGAGGCATGACTTTCTCTCTGCATTACCTACTTTCCCACATTGCTCATGGGATTTTGAGGATGGGGCTCATATCCTTATTCACTGTCAAAAGGCTTGGAGCACTTAGAACCTAATTC
Organism: Erodium maritimum; assembly: GCA_963921825.1. Taxonomy (NCBI): domain Eukaryota; kingdom Viridiplantae; phylum Streptophyta; class Magnoliopsida; order Geraniales; family Geraniaceae; genus Erodium; species Erodium maritimum. The sequence continues at coordinate 81,272,049 of OY997588.1, read as the reverse complement.
TCAACTAGTGGGGTCCTTCTTGGGTCTGCCCTACATCTGTCAAACATCTTTTCAGCTCTTGGTTCAATTTAGTCCCTGCAAGACTCAGAAGAAGTTGGGGGATTATTTTACAGGTCACTCTTTGGCAAATCTGGCTGGCTAGGAAGACTTTGATCTTTAATCACATTAAAGAGTCAGCTGAAACTATCTTCTTCTGGGTGATCAACAAAACCTTCAATTAGGATTGGGCCAACTTCTCCTTAACATATCATTTCTCTCTACAAGAATGGACCTCCAATCCATGGCTCTTAGTCAATAAATAGATCTTCTAATAGCCTCAATTCTCAACTGGAATGGGCATGCCAGACTCTTCTGCTTGGTTTTGGGGTTTGGTGTTGGGTTTGGGGTGGTTTGGTGGTAATCATTAGTTCTTGGTGAGGTTAGGTATGTTTGGGGCTTCTTTGGCCTATATGGCCTTCTCTCTTGTGTGTGGGTAGATCCTCTTAAGGTCTCCTTTTTTAGTGTGGGTAGATCTTTTTAGGTGTTGAATGTCCCTCTTCTTGTTTATTCTTTTCTACAGGTCAGCTGATCTTTCTTGCTCAAGCCTCAGCCAGACCAAGACAATTTGCAACAACTTTTTACATCATCTAGTTGATAAATCTGAAGCCAACTACAATCATACTCCTCAGTTCCAGCTTCAGCACTTGTAGGATCATCCTCAAGGTCCACCTTTGTCTCAAGCACTTTCCTGAAGAGTTACATTGTTGCATCAGAAGACCTTACTAAACACAAGCACATTAGAAGAATCATCTTCAAGCTATCAAGAAACCTGCTCTACCGCACTCAACAGACTCATGCATCAAGCACTTATGATCTCAACCAGTGTTGCATCATTTAAAACACTTTTGGCTCAATTTTGGAAGACAGAAGCTCTCTCATCCTCCTTAAAGTTCACTTGATCAATCCAAAAACTCACAAATACTCGGCTTTACTTGGATTACAAACCAACTCCCATCACTTCTGGTTACGTACAACGTAAGCAACCCAATGACACTACTGTAGTTCCAGATACCCCTCCTCCTCCAGCAATGACACGATTACCTTAACATCTCCTCAGTCTAGGATGCTTCAACATTCACCAGCAACACATCATACTTGGATGCTACATCATTCACCAGCATCACATGATACAAAGCGACATGGTCTTTTGGCACATCATCTCTTTGCCATTGCCTTTTTGATCCTGTAATTCCGAATCTGTAGCTAGGTTGTGTATTACTGTTTTGTTTTCTTTTCTTCCTCATAAGAGATCAATTTAATATGCTTTCGCTGATAAAAAAATAATGGCTCAAAAAATTTAAAACATAATGTTGAAGTGGTTAAAAAAATGTAATAACAATGTAGTATGGGTATTGCCGCTTATCCAAAGTGGATGTTTAAAGCATGTGTAATGGGTCAAATCGTATGTGTAAACCGTATCAATAAACCGTATATTGATTGTACAAAATAGCAGTTTTCATGTCTTAAAATAAACTATGCTCCACAGTGGTGCAAACCAGATAGGAAACCGTATTGTGAGTGGATGTTGATTGGATGCTGAATTGATATTTTACTGATTTTGTTGAATAAATATAAAGAAATAAATTTAACAAACTTAATTATTAATAAAATACATTAACTAATTAAAATTAACAAAATTAATTAATCATACACTTCTAATTAATTAACAATTGTATTACATTTTTAATTTATCCCTCCAAAACCTTAAAACAAAAAGAAAATAATCGATCGGACTTTAAAAGTATGAACTTGCCCCTTCAAACGACCCTGAATGGCCAAAAACATCGTACAATATGGCGAACCATGTGTTTCACTCAGGATCCCGATTCAACCCGAAAAATGCTAAGATTTCGTCACAAACGGACATTGACGAGTTTTACATTTTCATAAAAAAAAATATTGGGTTCATTTTAAATGTTGCCTGATATTTGTTAGAGTGTAAAATTATCTATTTATACTTTAATTTTTGGATAATCCTATTTAGTTAAATATGATTAATTCTCTTCACACCAGGGTCGTTTCTACATATTTGGTGGTCTTAGGCAAAAATTGAAAAATAGTCCTTTTAATATTTAAAACGGAGACATTACTCTAATATTTTATCAAACATATAATATTTTGTTAAACATTAATCTATCATTTAATAAAAAAATATAATATTGTAGATTGTTACAAAATATAAACTAATTATTAAAAAATTGTAGATTTTTAACAAATTAATATTACTAACCTTATATTGCATATTGTTTTTCGTGTCTGTCTTTTTCTCCTCAACCAAAATAAGAAATATCAGTTAGTGATAAAAATTAGTTCTTTTAGAACGAATAAATTTTGAGAATGAAATTACAATAAAACAAAAGAGAACGTGAGAAAAAAATTAAAAGTACTTGGGATGAATCTTAACCTAAAAATAACTTTATATTTGTATATGATTTGGAAAAAGGGAAAAAAATACAAAATAATGAATTAGAAAAAAAATAGAAAATAGCGTTTTGACAACTCCCTCGAAACTTGAGACTAAAACCCTAGCATGCCTCCTCGCGTATATAGCTTCTGACTACCCTGCTCCCGCCGACAAGACTCCTCCTACTGCTCCTCCAGCCGGCCTGCGTTTGTCATCTCCCATGCAGCCTTTGTCCTCGGTGGGTGCGGCTCTAGTGACTTCTTCGGCTACAAATTCCCGCCGAAGAAGGAAACCCAAACACACAACTATTTCATCGTCGGTGATGCCTGGTGATCGCACCACCCTCGTCTCATCAGTGATACATGAGGCTCTCTCCGTGTCGGTCTCTCCTCACCCTTCGCCTGCTCTGTCTTATGTTGTGGTCCCGTTCTCCGTGGGAACGTCTCCGCCGCTGCCATCGACGAAGTCGCGTCGAGGACAACCGTTGAAACTTAGGGTGGTGGTCTCGAATCCACGCGCGGCTTCACCGCCGAGGGTTCCACTAATTTCACTTGCTACGGCCCCCAAAACCATCGCCCCTGTCTCCGACATCTGATACCTGTCCCCCACTCCGCCGTGATCCCGCAAATGGTAAAGCTCTAATGGCGGACGAAATCAAAGTCGCATCACGGGAGGCGCTGCTTCCGATCCTCTCTCAAACGGCGGTCAAGGCGATGGGTCTAGGGCGCTGTCTGCCAAATTGGGACAGAGTTCCTCTTATCCCGACCTGCCTGACTATTGAGGACGACGAGGTTGTCGAGGTAATGGTTCCTTATTCCCCGATTAATTCAGTGATTATCTCTCAGTAGCTATGGGGAATAGCAGGGCGACTTTCGTCGGACAAGGCACCGAGGAAGGAGACGCTCCTGTGAGTCATCACTACCGCTTTTGGCAAGGCGGTGAATGGCTTTGTTGTTACGGAAATAGGATCAGGTCTGTTCGGGTTCTATTTTTAGACGGAGGAGGGTATGGCTTGGGTTAGGACCAACGAGAACTGGTGTTTTGATAGACGTCCCTTGCTATTGGGAGATCTTATCTCTTGTGCCTAGGATCCCCTGTATTGGATCGTATTCAGCTATAGGTCCACGTTCGAGGTCTACCACCCTTGGTCCGTACACAGGCGACGTGACAGACAATTGGAGATACTTTGGGTGCTTGTGTGTCGTTGTCGAGCGATCAATGAGGCATGTGTTGGGGTGGTATGGTAAGGATCGGATAGTGGCACTTCATTAAGTGGCCTCTTCGGCGGGGACTGGTACTACGGTTTACGGACTTCCCAGATCCGGTCAGGTTGGAACTCACCTACTCCAAGTTGTTGAGCTTCTGCTACAATTGTGGGTGGATGAGGCATGTTGTGTGGGATTGCAATATGGAGGTTCGGGGCGAGCTGAAGTTTGAGCCCTCTTGGAATACTAGAAGGGCAAGCAGGGAAAGTCATATGCCACAGACTAGGAGGAGTCGAAGTTGGTGGTACCCCCTGGTTTTAGGAAACTTTACCTAAGCATTGTATCTAATGTTACAGGGGCTCGGGGCACCGGGGTAACTGATCTGGGGTGGAAGAACTTGTTGCCGGCCAGCTTTTTGGTATCCGGGTTATTGAAATTCCAGCGCCCATTTCTAATAGCATTTAAGTCACTACGCCCGGTAATTTGGGCTTGAACATATTGGAGCCTCCTCTACTCGCAAAGTCAAGCGAACTGCTGCCGATGCACCCAGGGATGATCAAGCGATGGCTGGTAAGCAGCCTCACTAAGAGGAATGTTAGACACTCAGGGCCTCAATGATCGGCTTTGGAAACTTTTCGTTCTTTGTTTGCTCTTTTCTATTGGTCATGGAGCTTGTTCCCTGATGCACACCTCTGTTATGATTTACTATTAATAAAATTTTGTACCTTTTAGTCAAAAGAAAATAACGTTTTGGAAACAAAATTATATTGGGTTTAGGATTTAGAATAAAGAAACATTATTTTTAGAATACGACATTTAAACATAAAAATATATTATGGAATTTGGCTGGGTCAAAAGAAAATAATGTTTTGGAAACAAAAATATATTGGGTTTAGGATTTTTTTTTTTAAAGAAAGGTGCATATTTCATTAAACTTCGAAAGTTAAAACAACGATGTGCATCAGGGAACGAGCTCCTTGACCATAAAGAAGGACAGTACGGAACTGATGTTCACCAATCCTTTTACTACTAGAACCACCACTGACAGTGTTTGGATGACATAAGGGACAATAAGAAAAACAAGTGCGAAGATGGTACATGAAGTCCTGCTCTGAAAAACTGTTGCAACAGTAATGGCCAAGGAGTTTTCTAGTAATGTGAGGCACAACATCATCGAGGGACCCCTCCCAGACCAGACCCTGATGCCCAATCGGTACATCATTCCTCCCGGTGGGGATGCTTCCCCGCCCAAGGATCTTCAGTCGCAACCATCTTCAGCGCTCCAGATGCCACAAGCACCCCATATCCAGCCCTGCGAGCTGCAGGCGCTGGAACTTCAACACTGCCCGCTACCGAGTGCGCGCGGCCTCCACCTCCAAACCCACCAAGATTGATCGTCGTGACCGTATCAATCGAATCAGTAGAGAGATGAATCGTCGCATGCACAAAACCTAGAAGGCTCGCGGCCGACCATCCAGGGGGCCTATCGGCCCCGAATGGCCAATGTACCAGTTGGAATCGTATACACCCAGATTAGGTATCGGGTCCATGGTTACCCTGAAATCCACATCGCAAGACGATCCGACCTTAGGTATCGGGTCCATGGGCATCAGGAACGAAGCTCATTCCTTTGTTCCCATCTCCTATGTTAGGTCTTCAACCCCGCGGGCCCCATAAGAGGATCGAGCCAACGAGGTTGAGTGATCCCCCTTCCGTCCGACCAGGGGACAAGGACCAATCGCTGGAGTACGCCACAACAAACCTATCCGGTATGTCGGAAGGTGCCTCTAATAACTGCTATGTGGCAGCTTTGTGGCCCCCCCATACAAGATGTTGCTGCCTGCCAAGAGAAGGAATCCGCCTATCGAAGCCCGATGGAGCATTCCCCGCAATCAATGGAGCAGGGTTGGAGTAGTCGTGACCAGGCATGGGGCGGGAGGCCATGGTACCTGAGAACACCAACGCCCCACACCCCCAAGTGTGGGGTCGTGACCAATGGAGGCTGACGCGCGATTAGGGGAGGCTGAGGCAGCCGAACAGGTGCAACCCTAGAACGCACGCCGCACGGGGCCAGAGAAAGGTTGTGGTAAGGGCGGGAGACAAACGACCTAGGGTTGAGTCCCAAGGGGAAAAGGAAACGCATGGCGACGCGAACATCTCTGTCGTGGCGTCGAGACCCGCGAGGGATACCGGGTTCCCATGGAGATCGTAATCAACTCTGACGAGACGTTGTAGGGAGCAAGCTTGGCCGGGACAATAGAGACGGAGGGAGAAGGCGGTCGTGGCACCATTCGTCCCCATGACCGAGTCTTATCCCCCACATCAGGCACAGTCTGCGAGGGATACGACCAGATGGGACCTAAGAGCACGGGAGCGGCGAGACTGACAGAACCAACAACACCAGGTGCCGGCACGGTAGTCGGCGTGACGATGATTACAGTAGGGAGCACCATAACAACGTAGCTAGGGTTAGAGGGAGAATCTCGATACTTAGAAAAGTTAGTTAATTGTCCTTGGGTTTAGGATGTAGTATAAAGAAACATTATTTTTGGAATATGAAATTTAAACATTAAAATATACTATGGAATTTGGCTGGGTCACTAGAACTTAAATATAAAAAAAAGAAATATGGAATTTTGTTGGGTTGGACGTATATTGTTAAGATTAACATTCTTTTGTGTCTATTGCTCTAAAAAAAACATTTTTTTTTGTCTTGGTCGAATATGGATGAAGCCTAAAGTTTTGTCAAATGTGGCCTTAGGCCACCGCCTAAATGGTCAGGTAGTAGGGCCGGTCCTGCTTGACACATATTGCTCACTTTAGAGTGTGTGCACTGGGTTGAATTGGATGATAAAACCGTATGTCAGCTGTACAACTTTAAGGTTGCAGTACTTAAAATAAATTGTGTTCCACAGTGTTACAAACCGGATGATCAAAATCATATTGTGAGTGGATGTTGACTGGATGTTCACTGTATGCTGAATTCATGCTTTGATTTACTTAAATGTTTTATTCAAACATTATATGTTATATAAAATTGAAATTAATTGGAACAACCGGTTCCTGGGGTTGAACCAAAAAGACGTGGTCGTCCTAAGAACGGCCAGGCAAAGGTGATTGCACAACCAGTTGTAATGTATCATACTAGAGCCAGGACTTCTGCTGATAAAGGGGATACAATGGGTCGGTTCTTGGTGGACGTAGCCAAAAAAGATAGTTCGGGTAATTGGAACTACAGCTATAAGTTGGTAGAAAAGTTGTTGATCTCTGCTCTTTAGTCCTCGATCAGTCTGAGGGAAGGAAGAACAGGGATCATTTGGATCCGATTTGTGATCAAGACCTAACCCCTGTTCCGGTGTCTAACCGGTTTTCTTGTTTGAACCCGAATAGGATATAGACAAGGTTCATTTCTTGTTTTGTTCTGGTTCTTTTTTTACTCTTCGTAGTTGTATTGGTTTGAGGAAAATATCTTTTTGGATCTTTTCTTGCTTTGTTCTATAACCTTATAGAATAATTGCTCAATAAATTTCTTTAGCTTATCAAAAAGTAATATTCAAAAAATAATTAATAATAAAATAAATTACTTATAAATAATTTATGCACACATAAAAAAGAACTTCAACTTTTATTCATCCCCTTTTAATACAAACCCAACAAAATACAAGTTGAAGCATGCAATCCATGTCCGCCTCATGGTTGTGTGTCTTGGCGAAGACATTTCATTTCTACCTCTATGTCTTCCATTCGTGCCCACACTCGGGACATCATCATAGCGTGTCGGGTCACCTAGTCTTCGTTGTAGTTGGAGACGTCCTTATCTTGCAAGGCCTCGTACTTTTCGTATAGTTTTTTCCATTGCAGTAGTCAGTCATGATATTGACGGCCCCTTTCTAGGCTTACTTGTGCCATCTCGGCTTTTACTCGTTGAATGTCCAACAAGGCATACATTTGGTCGATGAGGGCCTGCCCCTTCCTCTTCGAAGCCTTCTTGCCCAACGATCTTTCGGGATGGGGTCTTTGAGAAGAACATCCCTCGGTCGTATGAGATGGATGACCTTCCAAACCACCTCCTTCCGTCGTATGCGAATGGGGTATTTCTTGAGAACCTCCCTCCGTCGGATCTGAATATGGAAAATCTTTTTGGGAGTCACCATCGAGAGGCGTGCAATCTTCACCGACACTAGTGGGTGGGGTTGAGTTGTAATTCCCCGCCTCATCCAACCTTTGTCGGCGTACAGTAGCCATGGTTCCTTCCTCGGTGATGAACTTGTCCTCGTTCTCAAGCAACGCAACCCAATGATCGAGCTTGAAATTTTTTTGGTCATCCTTGTGCCTTTGATCCGGGGGTATATTGCGCCACATCTCCTTTTTCTCCCTCATGTGGTCATCGCGGTTCCAACCGCATATTACTCGGCCTTCGAAAGTTTTAAAAAGACCGAGGAACCTCTTGACAGGCGCTTATTGGCGTTCCAATGGTTCTTCACCTCTTGCCACTCGAAATGCGGGTGAAATCCTCCCTCATTGTAGCGCTTCGCCACTATGCACCAAAATGTGTTACTTAGTTGGGAGTTGCCCCTAATCGGGTCTTTTAACGCCTAGAGCCATTTCCTTCTAAGGTGCTCCACTGCCTCGATGGGCTATTTTTCCTCTAATTTTTCGCACGCTCTGGTTGTTGTTGGGAAGGACCGATAGAGGATGATTGCGACGACATACGGGTGTCGTTGTTTCCGGGCACGTGCTGTTGTCATGATAGGTAATCGGCGTACCCATAGTAGTTCGGCGGCTAGTTGTGTTGAGGCGGACCCGTATAGCTTTGCGATGGACCCAGATAACTTTGCGCTTGACCCGGGTAGGGTTGAACGGATGTGGGAACAGGTAGTTCTGCCCGGGGTGGAATTGACCCGTGTCGGGATTGAATGAAGTTGGACCTGTGTTGAATTGACCTGGACATGTATTCAAACATAGCATTTATATCGGGTACATATATAAATTGAGAAATTAAATTACACGACTAAATTTAAAAAATAAATTATCGAGATTGAAAGTACCTGAGCTAGAACCCGGTGGCTTATATTGAGAGAAATCGGAGTTCTCGGACGGTTGTGTCAACAGGTCGCGAAAGCTGCCTAGGTTTGCGGGTGCCTAGGATTGGATGACATAGGATTGGGAAATTGCTTTACTGGTACAATCCGGTTTGCGGGTGATGAGCCATAGGTATGCGGGTGACAATCCGAAATCCGGTTTTGGCCGGATTCGAGACGTGACTTGAGTTAACAATAGATCACAATAAAACAATAATAAACTCTTTAAAAACTCAAGTAAGTTCCAATCGATTACTCAAATAACATGTTCCAATCGATAAATTGTGTTCTAATTAGATCGTGTCGCAGATAGAGGAAAGGGAAAGCTAGGCGAGTGATCGGGATCACGCCGGAGCTTGATTGTGAGCTTTTGGAGAAAGCATACGAGGTAGGGAAAAGTAGTCGGATCCGGCGACGACTAGGGAAAGTTAACAGTAGAAATGCATGTTACACTTGGGTGTCGTGGGTAAATAAGTTTATCGAATAATAGAAAGGCAGGCGACACCGGGTGGTGTCGTATGATACGGGAACGTATCGAACAATAGAAATGCATGTGACACTTAGTAGTGTCGTAGGAGCAGTGAACTTTCGATATTAGAATTACTGGAGGCATTTGTTTATGCCCGGAGGTTGATTGTTTAGTTTGTGTCTTGGGTGGCCATGAGAGCCCGTACTTTACTATTTGTGTCTTGGGTAGCCATGAGAGCCCGTACTTTACTGTTTGTGTCTTGGGTGGCCATGAGAGCCCGTACTTTACTGTTTGTGTCTTGGTGGCCTTGAGTGCCCGTGGGGTTGTTGAACCCATGGTTTACAATTGGGGTGTTTTAGGTGGCCGTGAGTGCCCTTGGGGTTGTTGAGCCCGTGTCTTTACAGTTGGTGTGTTTTGGGTGGCCTTGAGTGCCCGTGGGGTTGTTGAACCCTTGTTTTTACCGTTGGTATCTTGGGTGACCATGAATGCCTATGGGGTTGTTGAGCCCGTGTCTTTACAGTTGGTGTGTCTTGGGTGGCCATGAGTGCCTGTGAAGTGTTAAACCGGTGTTGTTGCTGTTTGTTGAACTTTATTTGTGATTGTGATTGTGGTTACCTGAGGTTGGGGGCCCGCTTCATAATAAAGGGGGTCCTGTGATCGCACGCGTATGCATGTTCAGACGAGGTAGGGGGTCCGCCTGAGAGTAAAGGGGTCCGGGCCGCGCGTGCGTGGTGGTGACAGGTCGACAGCCTGATCCGACTTTGTGTCGGGAAAAGTGCGACAGGTCGACCGCCTGATCCAACCGTCGTGTTGGGAAAAGTGCGACAGGTCGACCGCCTGGCCTGACAGGGATCGGGAAAGTGCGTGGGGACTGAGTAACTGGAGTGCGATCCTTTGCGATCTTGTTTGGTATGCGATCCTTTGTGATATTGGGTGTTGTGTGGTTATCTTTTGTGTCCTTGGAGGAAGTCGTAATCGTTGTGTTGGGTCTACATCACGTGTCCGAGTGTTGAGTCGGTTGAGGAAAGTAACAGTTTGTGTGTATCAGTCGGGTTACTTGAGTTGGGGGATAGTAGTCCCCGGTGTTGGGTTTGTTGTTGGTGTTACCGGCATTGTCTGCTAGTATGCCGTAGTCAGTCTGTTATCCGTGGTGGTGATAGAACGCTCACCCCCAGCTGCTTTTCCTACAGGTACTGGTCGGGGGATGGATTAGGTGAGCTCTCGAAGCTTGAAGACCTAGGAGCGGAGTCCGGGTTTTCTTTTGAGTCTAGCGACGTACACTTTGTATCTTGTCCGCTTGTTGGGACGTACTTTTGAGTTGTAAATAATTATTTTGTTTAAGTAAATGGTAGTTTTAAAGTGATTTATTTAAAAGGTTTGGAAATGTTTTATTGTTCTAAACGTTCGTGTTCCGGGTTCGGTTCTACTGAATTTGGGGCGTGACAGCTTGGTATCAGAGCTCGAGGTTTCACACCTGGGACTGTACGTCAATTAGGTGGGAGAGTCGAGTCAGTAAAAGTCCCGTCGTGCGTTGGGTACGCAAGTCGGAAACCGTGTGTAAACCCGTAGTGTTTTGAGTCCTGTTTGTGTTTGTGTGTATGTGCAGTACGGGTATTACTGGCATACTATTTGTGTGTGCTGCGTGAAATGTTTTTAAGCTATCGCGACTCAACTCAGGGGTGCCCCTGTAGTCGAGCGTGACGACGTTGATATCAAGTGGCTACAACGTAGTTCGGGGACGCCTGGACCGGGTTGTAACCACTTGATGTCAAGAAATGAGGTTTTATAATGAGAAGGAAAAGTTTTGAAATTTATTGGCCCGGTGGGCGTGTTTTCGATTTTTATTGGCCTTATGGGCGTGTTTTGACTTTGGTTGGCCCGGTGGGCGTGTGTTGATGTTGTTTGGCCGTGTTGGCTTGTGATTGAGGTTGAGTGACTCGATTTGGTCTGTGAGTCGTGGTGCGGTCGTTTGAGTTTTCCTTTACGTATTATTATAATTGAAGTATTAATAGCGTGGTGTGATGTTTTAGTAACGAGTACGCTAGGGTAGACATAGACCGTATGAACGTTAGTGTATTTGAGCATGTCGTCGTTATATAAGTTCGCAAACTAAACGTTTGCGTGTATCCGTGCAGAGGATACCGACACATGGCTCGTGGCAGACGAGGACGATCAGCCGTGACACGGTGACGGGCGCCCGCGCGAGGCAGGAGGGGACGGTCAGCAGGGACACCAAGACGGGTGCCCACTGTTGAGCCCGCTAAGTACGCGGAGGCCCAGGGTACTCCTGTCGGAGAGGACAGGAGGAGCGACACGGGACCATCTACGGGCACGCCCAGCGTCCCGCCGGTCGCAGACCCTCCCAGTACGACCGCCCTGGATGAGCTGACCAGGACGGTGCAGAGTTTGGTGGCGATCATCGCCAGTAGAGAGTCGGCATCGCCAGCTCCGGAGACAGCAGCTGTTCCAGCGAGGCCCGTTCTGGCCGAAGGCCATACGGCCCGGACACTGCTAGACTTCTTGAAGCTGGGTATACCCACATTTTTCGGGGAGCCGAACCCTGACCTAGCCGAGAGATGGCTGGTGCAGGTCACGCAGGACCTGGACACTTCAGGCATCGAGGATGGTTGCAGCAGAGTGTCCTTCGCAGCTCATCAGCTGAGGGACAACACCTACCACTTGTGGGGGCGTGTGGGGGATAGAGTCGGGCACGACTACAGCATCTGACTCTATCCCTGTGCTGAACCGTTGCCTGCGGTTCGAGGGGGGCTGAGGCCGGTGATTCGGGATCGAGTTCTCGCCCTGAGGTTGCGGGAGTACTCAGAGCTCGTAGACACGGCAGCGACAGTGGAGCAAGGTCTCCGAGATGCAGCCAGGACCCGTGAGGACCATGGGGTTCTTCCGGTGTCGTCCGAGTCCCGAGATCCGAGGAGACAGAGGACCATGGGGTTCTTCCGGCCACAGGCTCAGCAGGGCGGAGCGAGACAGATTGGTCGGTAGCATCAGTGGGGCCAGTCACTTCAGAGAGACGGCTGAGATGCTTTGGCTGCGGGCAGCCAGACCACATGCAGCGAGAGTGTCCGATGGACACGGGGTCGAGAGCCGACGAGGCCAGGTGTTTCCGGTGCGGCCGGGTTGGGCACACTATTACCAGGTGCCATTAGCCGTTGGGGGCAACGTCAGCGCAGCGACCGCAGCAGTCGTGTACAGTACAGTCACCCAGGGGTCGCCCGCGTCAGAGTCAGCAGTCGAGGTTTTCGCAGCCGTCCACAAGCGCGCCAGTTCCGAGACAGCAGCAGGGATCAGGCTATCCAGCAGTTAGTGCGCCGGGACACCCCAGTTGGGGGTGATGTATTGTTGACTAGGGTCTGTCGTGCCTGCGAAATTAGAGTCGCAGACTGTCCTTGCCCTGGTGACCTTCTCGTGCTGGGAATGACGACCTTTGACGTGATCTTGGGAATGGATTGGCTGGCGAAGTACCGAGCCAATATAGACTGCTACAGGTGACGAGTGATAGTGTCAGCAGGCAACACGAAGGTGTCGTGTGTGCTGGGTAGTAAGAGCGGGGTTCTCCTGTCGGCGTTGTCCGCAGTGGAGGAAGCATCGATCGTGCAGAGCCGAGATTTACCGCGAGTGGTGTGCGAGTTCCCCGAGGTCTTTCCTGAGGAGTTGAGCGGGTTACCACCAGAACGTGAGGTGGAGTTCAAGATTGACCTGGTGCCGGGAACGGCAGCGATATCGATGGCGCCTTACAGGTTTGCGTCGGCAGAGTTGACTGAGCTGAAGCGTCAGCTCGAGGAGCTTCAGGAGAAGGGATTTATCCTTCCGAACGTATCGCCGTGGGGAGCACCAGCACTCTACGTGAAGAAGAAGAGTGGAGAGCTTCGGATGTGTATAGATTACCGGAAGCTGAACCGGGTTACGGTGAAGAACCGATACCCGATACCGAGGATTGACGACTTGTTCGACCAGTTGAGAGGGTCGACCTGTTTCTCGAAGATCGATCTGCGATCCGGATATTACCAATTGCGATTCCGAGACGAGGACGTCGCAAAGACTGCATTCCGGACACGCTATAGGCATTACGAGTTCTTGGTGATGCCGTTTGGACTGACGAACGCACCTGCAGCGTTCATGGATCTGATGAACAATATATTCCGGTCGTACTTAGATCAGTTTTTGGTGGTGTTCGTAGACGACATCTTGATCTATTCGCAGAGCGAGGCGGCACATGAGGTACATCTGAGAACTGTTCTGACCCTGCTACGCACGCATCAGTTATATGCCAACTTGGAGAAGGGCGAGTTCTGGCTCGCTGAGGTTAAATTCCTCGGTCACATTGTATCCCGTGACAGTATACTGGTCGATCCGTCGAAGATCGACGTGGTTTCGAAGTGGGCACGGCCCACGAGTGTCTTCGAGATTCGCAGCTTTCTGGGGTTGGCAGGCTATTATCGGCGGTTTGTCCAGGACTTCGCACGACTAGCCGCGCCGATGACCTTGTTGACGCACAAGGGAGTCGGGTTTGTGTGGACAGAGGATTGTGAGCTTGCATTCACGGAGTTGAAGACTCGTATGACTACCGCTCCAGTATTGGTGGTGCCAGAGCGAGGGGTCGGGTATGAGGTCTATTGTGATGCGTCCGGGGAAGGACTGGGATGTGTACTGATGCAGTTGGGTAGAGTTGTTGCTTATGGCTCCAGGCAGTTGAAGACGCACGAGCGCAACTATCCTACCCATGACTTGGAACTAGAAGCAGACGTGTTCGCGCTAAAGGGCTGACAGTATTATCTGTATGGTGAGGGATTTCAGGTGTTCTCGGACCACAAGAGCCTCAAGTACATCGTTTCCCAACAAGACCTGAACATGCGCCAGCGGCGATGGATGGAGCTACTTGAGGAGTACGACTTTGAGCTGCACTACCATCCGGGTAAGGCGAACGTGGTCGCCGATGCCTTGAGTAGGAAGTCGGTTCCGAGTCTTGCTAGCATATCAGTCCGAGAGTGGGACATGATGGGGGAACTGAGCACGTTCGGGCTCGAGGTAGAGGAGATTACTGGTGGCGTAGCCATGTGCTCACTGGTGGCTCAGCCCTCGCTACTTGCCCAAGTGTTGGAGGCGCAGTCGGAGGACGTCGAGACGTCAGAGATCCGAGAGAGGGTCGTCAGCGGTGACGAGGTGGTAGGCTGGGAAATCAGTGTTGATTGGGGGTTACGGTATCGAGGAGGGTTGTTCGTGCCGGGCAACTGTAGAGACGACGTGTTGCGAGAGTCACATCATTCGCGTCTTACAATGCACCCGGGGGGGGACCAAGATGTACCGTGACATCAGGCTGCACTTCTGGTGGCGCGGGATATGGAGAGCAGTCGCAGAATTTGTGTCCAGATGTCTCGTCTGTCAGCAGGTGAAGGCCGAACATCAGCGTCCCGCCGGATTATTGCAGCCATTGCCGATCGCCCAGTAGAAGTGGGAGCATGTCACGATGGACTTCGTGAGTGGACTGCCGAGATCTCCGAAGGGACACGACGCCGTATGGGTAGTAGTCGATCGGTTGACCAAGTCGGCCCATTTCCTGGCTATGAGGATGACTGATCCGGTCGACAAGTTGAGCAGCATGTACATTCAGGAGATAGTACGTCTCCATGGGGTCCCTGTGTCGATAGTGTCTGACAGGGATCCTCGTTTCACATCCAGATTTTTTCCGAGTCGGCAAATTGCGTTGGGGACCGAGGTTCTACTCAGTACAACACACCATCCCCAGACAGACGGTCAGTCCGAGCGCACTATTCAGATGTTGGAAGACATGCTACGGGCATGTGTGCTGGATTTCAGGGGATCATGGGAAACCCACCTGTCGTTGGTCGAATTCGCCTACAACAACAGCTACCAGGCCAGTATTGGGATAGCACCGTTCGAAGCGTTGTATGGGGGGCCGTGTCGATCGCCAGTGTGTTGGGCAGAGGTGGGGGACAAGAGTCTGTTGGGGCCAGATCTTGTCCGAGAGACGACAGAGAAGGTCGCGCTGATACGCGAGCGGTTGAAGACCCCACAGAGTCGGCAGAAGAGCTACGCCGACAGACGGCGTCGACCTCTTGAGTTCGCAGTCGGGGATCACGTGTTCCTAAAGGTGAGCCCGAGGAAGGGACTGGTACGGTTCAGACGCAGCGGGGGCAAGTTAGCCCCGTGGTACATTGGCCCGTTCGAGATCTTGAGCAGAGTGGGAGCATTGGCCTATCGTCTGGC
This sequence comes from Erodium maritimum, assembly GCA_963921825.1. Lineage (NCBI taxonomy): Eukaryota > Viridiplantae > Streptophyta > Magnoliopsida > Geraniales > Geraniaceae > Erodium > Erodium maritimum. Next base: position 81,256,608 of record OY997588.1, on the reverse strand, counting down.
GTTACCACCGCAACTTGGGAGAGTTCATAACGTCTTCCACGTGTCCCAGTTGCGGCAGTACAATGCGGACCCCTCCCACGTCATTGAGTGGGAAGATATCGAGGTGGTTGACGATGTCTCCTACGAGGAGCAGCCGGTTCGAATCATGGACACACGGGAGCAGGTCCTGCGTGGCAAGATTATCCGCCTAATACGGGTGCAGTGGAGGCATCACGGGGCTGAGTCGACTTGGGAACGCGAGGACGAGGTTCGCGCGAAGTACCCCGACTTGTTCGACTCCCGAGGTACGTCTGTTTTAAATTTCGCGGACGAAATTCCTTTAAGGGGGGTAGATTGTAAGAACCACTCCCGGTCAACGCCAGTCAAATCTGCGAAAAACAGGAAAATTTAAAAAATTTAATACAGACACTTAATCGAACCTAAAATTGACCCTGAGGGTCATACCGGACTTAAGTTGACCCCGATATCGACCAAAGTGAGTTCCGGGGGACTCAGGGCAACTTTCTGACCAATTTGGGAAATGTTGACTTTTCGTTGGAAAAGTCAACCGAGCGACGTTTTGGTCCATTCGAGGTCCGTTTTTTATCCAAAAAGCTTAGTCGTCGTCGCAGCGGTTTTAGTTGAGCCGTTTCCTTGTAGCCCGTGAAGTTTCGTAATTTCTTGGAAAAAGTGCTCGTTCGAGGCCCGAAACAGCCGAATTTCGCGAATCTTGGACAAGACAAGGGAGACTACATCAAGGGGGGTTCGGCCATGAGGTTTAAAAAAAAGAGAAAAATAGAGTTTTAGAAAGAGAAAGAAGAGAGAAGGATAAGAGAGAAAAGAGAAGAGGTCTTGGGGGATTTGTGACGTTTCTCGATCATCAAACCGTTGGATCGTCTCAAAGATAAAAGAATCGAGTTCACACCGTCATTCTCTACGGTGAGCATCTAACCGATTTTCGTTTTGTTAAGTTTGAAAGTTAGGGTTTGGTTTGAAACTAGTAGTTTAGGGTGGTGTTGAGGTGTGGGGCTCGTTGGAGACGTTTTGGAGCGAGATTGAGACGTTTTCCGGTCACCGGAGGCTCAGGGGAGCTCCGGCCACCACCATGGTGGAACGGCCCCAAAATGGCCCTAGCCAACCACGGCCAAGGGTGGCCGGGTGGGGCCCACATGCTCGGGTGTTCGGGTTTCGTGTTCGGGTGGTTTAGGACGTTCCCCAATTCGTTAATCAACACTCGGATCGAAATTTGGAATTAAATTGTGAAAGTTGTAATTGACGGGTTTAGAAACTTTAAACGCGAATTAAATTACTCGGAAGTCGGAATTTGATTCCGTCGAGTGCATAGGAACCCTTGAATTATTCTAAGACCGTAGAAACGAAAACGGGAATTTTCGGAGCCCCGGAAGGACGTTTTTAAAACCCGGGCAGATTCGCCATGTCGGGCGAATCAGGCCTTTCAGGGTCCATTATCGACAATGTCGAGTAATTGGGAAGTTTGGGAGTGATCGACATTGTCGGGGTTACTTTTGGGCGTCAAGTTTATTAAAATTCAGTTTATGCCTGCAAGCTTAGAAGTATTTAAAATTGTGCTCTTATTAGATCGTGCCGCAGACAAAGGAAAGGGAAAGCTAGGCGAGTGATCGGGATCACGCCGGAGCTTGATTGTGAGCTTTTGGAGAAAGCATACGAGGTAGGGAAAAGTAGTCGGATCTCGACCCTGACTAGGGCAGTAGAAATGCATGTCACACTTGGGTGTCATGGGTTAAGTAAGTTTATCGAATAATAGAAAGGCAAGCGACACCGAGTGGTGTCGTATGATACGAGAACGTATCGAATAATAGAAATGCATGTGACACTTAGTAGTGTCGTAGGAGCTGTGAACTTTCGATATTAGAATTACTGGAGGCATTTGTTTATGCCCGGAGGTTGATTGATTAGTTTGTGTCTTGGGTGGCCATGAGAGCCCGTACTTTACTTTTTGTGTCCTTGGTGGCCATGAGAGCCCGTACTTTACTGTTTGTGTCTTGGGTGGCCATGAGAGCCTGTACTTTACTGTCTGTGTCTTGGGTGGCCTTGAGTGCCCATGGGGTTGTTGAACCCGTGGTTTACAGTTGGGGTGTTTTGGGTGGCCGTGAGTGCCCGTGGGGTTGTTGAGCCCGTGTCTTTACTGTTGGTGTGTCTTGGGTGGCCATGAGTGCCTGTGAAGTGTTAGACCGGTGTTGTTGCTGTTTGTTGAATTTTGTTTGTGATTGTGATTGTGGTTACTTGAGGTTGGGGGACCGCTTCATAATAACGGGGGTCCTGTGATCGCACGCGTATGCATGTTCAGACGAGGTAGGGGGCCCGCCTGAGAGTAAAGGGGTCCTGGCCGCGTGTGCGTGGTGGTGACAGGTCGACAGCCTGCTCCGACTTTGTGTCGGGAAAAGTGCGACAGGTCGACCGCCTGGCCTGACAGGGATCGGCAAAGTGCGTGGGGACTGAGTAACTGGAGTGCGATCCTTTGCGATCTTGTTTGGTGTGCGATCCTTTGTGATCTTGGGTGTTGCGTGGTTATCTTTCGTGTCCTTGGAGGAAGTCATAATCGTTGTGTCGGGTCTACATCACGTGTCCGAGTGTTGAGTCGGTTGAGGAAAGTAACAGTTTGTGTGTGTCAGTCGGGTTACTTGAGTTGGGGTGTCACGCCCCAATTTCAGTAAACCGAACTCGGGACGCGAACGTTTAAAACAATAAAACATTTTGAAACCTTTTACATAAATAACTTTAAAAATCACCATGTGTTCATCAAAAATAATCATTTACAACTTAAAGGTACGTCCCAACAAATGGACAAAGAGCAAGGTATACGTCGCTAGACTCAAAAGTAAACCCAGAATCCCGCTCCTAGCTCTTCAAGCTTCAGAAGCTCACCCAGTCCAACCTGCGACCGGTACCTGTAGGAAAAGCAGCTAGGGGTGAGCCTTCGCTCACCACCACAGATAACAGTCTGACTACGGCATACTTAGCAGACAATGCCGGTAACACCAACAACCAACTCAACACCGGGGATCACTATCCTCAAACTCAAGTAACCCGACTGACACACACACACTGATACTTTCCTCAACCGACTCAACACTCGGACACGTAAAGTAGACCCGACTCAACGATTGACGACCTCCTCCAAAGACACGACAGACAACCACGCAACACCCAAGATCAAAAAGGATCGCACACCAAACAAGATCACAAAGGATCGCACTCCAGTCAGCTGCTCAGTGCCGGTTGCTAACCGGCTGGGCTCGAGCCTGCCCCACGCTCTTTACCGATCCCTGTCAGGCTCCAGGCGGTCAACCTGTTGGCGACATACCGAGCGACTTTTCCGATAGCTAGTCGGAAGGGGAGCTGCCCTTTCATCGCCTAAGAACGCTCAACCTACCGATCCATGTCAGGTCAGGCTAGCCAAAGAATGCTCGACTTTACCGATCCCTGTCAGGTAAGCCAGCCAAACTCCACGCAACTTCCCAACACAAAGTCGGGTCACTAACCTCGGGCAATCACAATCACAATCAAAAGCAAGGTTCAACAAACAGAAACAACACAGGTTCAACACTCCACAGGCACTCATGGCCACCCAAGACACCAATAGTAAAACACGGACTCAACAACCCCACGGGCACTCACGGCCACCTAAGACACACCGACAATGACTCACGGGCTCAACAACCCTACGGGCACTCACGGCCTCCCAAGACACACCAACACTAACTCACGGGCTCAACAACAGCACGGGCACTCACGGCCTCCCAAGACACACCAACAATGACTCACGGGCTCTCATGGCCACCCAAGACACAACAGTAAAGTACGAGCTCTCATGGCCACCCAAGATACAACAGTAAAGTACGGCTCTCATGGCCACCCAAGACGCAACTACACAAAACAACCTCCGGGCATAACCAATGCCTCCAGCAGTTCTAATATCAACAGACTCATAATCAACCTCCGGGCATAACCAAATGCCTCCAGTAGTTCTAATATCAACAGACTCACAATCAACCTCCGGGCATAACCAAATGCCTCCAGTAATTCTCATAACGAAAGCTCACTGTTCCTACGACACTACTAAGTGTCACATGCAATTCTAATGTTCGATACGTTCCCGTATCATACGACACCACCCGGTGTCGTCTGCCTTTCTAATATTCGATAAACTTACTAAACCCACGACACCCCAGTGTCACATGCATTTCTACTGTTAACTTTCCCTAGTCAGGGCCGAGATCCGGCTACTTTTCCCTACCTCGTATGCTTTCTCCAAAAGCGCACAAATAAGCTCTGGCGTGATCTCGGTCACTCGCCTAGCTTTCCTTTCTCTCTGTCTGCAGCACGATCTAAAAGAACACAATTTTAAGTACCTTTAAGTTCGCAGACATAAACTGGAATTTAATAAACTTGACGTCCAAAAGCAACCCCGACAATGTCGATCACTCCCAAACTTCCCAATTACTCGACATTGTCGATAATGGACCCGGAAAAACCCAATTCGCCCGACATGGCGAATCTGCCCGGGTTCTGGAAACGCCCTTCCGGGGCTCTGAAAGTTCCCGTTTTCGTTTCTACGGTCTTAGAATAATTCAAGGGTTCCTAGGCACTCGACGGAATCGAATTCCGACTTCCGAGTCATTTAATTAGCGTTTGAAGTTTCTAAACCCGTCGATTACAACTTTCACAATTAAATTCCAAATTTCAACCCGGTTGTAGATTAATGATTCGGGGAACGTTCTAAACCACACGAACACGAAACCCGAGCACCCGAGCACGTGGACCCCACCCGGCCAAACTTGGCCGTGGGTGGCTAGGGCTTTTTGGGCCCGGCCCACCATGGTGGTGGCTGGTCCTAGCTCCGGCCAGCCACCCAACTCCGGCCAGCCACCTCACACGGCCGGCCGGCCACCCCACATGGTGGCCGGAGCTCCCCCGAGCTCCCGGTCACCGGAAAACGTTCCAAACTCGCTCCAAAACGTCTCCAACAAACCCCAATCCTCAATACAACCCTAAAGTACTAGTTTCAAACTCAACCCTAGATTTCAAACTTAGCAAATCGAAATTTGGTTAGATGATCACCGTAGAGAACGTCGAGGTGAGCTTGAATCTTCGAACTTTGAGACGATCCAAGGGTTGAATGAACGAGAAACGTCACAACTTCCCCAACCTCTTCTCTTTTTCTCTCTTCATTCTCTCTTATTTTCTTTCTCTAAAAACACCCCCTTTTCTCCTTTTTGATTGAAATGGTCGAACCCCCCTATTTGCTTCTCTATTGTTTTGTTTAAAAAAAATAACAAAATAATACTTAAAAAGCAAACTAACCCTCAAGTATTCATGTCTTGTTTTGTCCAATAAACCTAACACCACCACATTGGTGACATGTGGCAAGTGGGTCCCAACCCTTCTTGGAAAATATCTTCTAGATATTTTCCAATCAGATTCGCGAAATTCGGCCGTCTCGGGCACCGAACGGGCACTTTTTCCAAGAAATTACAAAATTTCACGGGCTACAAGGAAACGGCTCAACTAAGACCGCTGCGACGACGGCTAAGCTTTTTGGATCCAAAACGGTCCTCGAATGTACCAAAACGTCGCTCGGTTGACTTTTCCAGCGAAATGTCAACATTTCCCAAATCGGTCAGAAAGTTGCCCTGAGTTCCCCGGAACTTACTTTGGTCGATACTGGGGTCAACTTAAGTCCGGTATGACCCTCGGGGTCAATTTTAGGTTCGATTAAGTGTATGTCTTAAAAATTTTAAATTTTCTAGTTTTTCGCAGGTTTGACTGGCGTTGACCGGGAGTGGTTATTACATGGGGGATAGTAGTCCCCGGTGTTGGATTTGTTGTTGGTGTTACCGGCATTGTCTGCTAGTATGCCGTAGTTAGTCTGTTATCCGTGGTGGTGAGCGAACGCTCACCCCTAGCTGCTTTTCCTATAGGTACTGGTCGCGGGATGGATTAGGTGAGCTCTCGAAGCATGAAGACCTAGGAGCGGAGTCCGGGTTTTCTTTTGAGTCTAGCGACGTACACTTTGTATCTTGTCCGCTTGTTGGGACGTACTTTTGAGTTGTAAATAATTATTTTGTTTAAGTAAATGGTGGTTTTAAAGTGATTTATTTAAAAGGTTTGAAAATGTTTTATTGTTCTAAACGTTCGTGTTCCGGGTTCGGTTCTACTGAATTTGGGTCGTGATATCGGGACATGCTCAAAAGAGCTACAAACAATGTAAAACAGAAACAGAAAACATGCAAGAGAGCCAACAGCGCCTCCTAGCCTATTTCTTACTCAGGTCCAAGCAAAAAAACGGTTCGAAACCGGGACAGGACTTGGCTCTTTTCCTGTCAGATCAGGATTATCCACGTCCAGACTACCCTCGACGTCCTTCAACATAAGATGTGGAGTGATCTGGTCAAGCACCCGAGAACTATGGTTAGTTGCCATTTTGACAACTTTCGAGCTGTAGATCCAATCACCTGAACTATCTTTTTCTGCAATATCAACCGTAAAGCTTCCGGAATTGTCTCCTTTATCAATACTGGTCCTGGCTCTTGTCTGATAAAAAACAATTGGAGGAACAAATTTCTTCGGCTGACCTTTTTTTGAGGTCCACGTTTCTTTGGTTCACCCTCTGATAACGGTGGCTTAGCCAAGGATTCCTTCCAAGGACTACCTTGAAACCTACCACCCAAATTATCGGGACCGTCTTGAACCAGCGCAACTGAACCCGGGCCCACAACTAACGGACCCAAGTCCGACCCAATTCGCTTAAAAATGTCACCCAAAAAACGCTCACATGCCAACTGGGCTGGGCCTGGCTTATCTGTTGCCTTGTTGACCATCACTTGGGCTAAGCCCATTAGAACTGGGCTTGACCCTGATGCTGCTAACGAAACGACGGCGTGCATGACGTCTTCTTCGTGCGACAGAGGCGGGATCGATCTCAGATTCGCCGGTAAATCAACGTCAATTACTGGATTGATATCCAAATCAAATCCTTCCCCCCCCCCCCCCCCCCCCCCGAGATTGACGGGATTCCAAACCATCCGAAACGATCGAAGATAGTCCTCTTGTATTACATGTTTTTTTATTAGCAAATTTTTTGATGATACTTAATTTTTGAAGCAAAGAGATTAAGCTCTCTAAAAACCCATTACAAACAACCAAGTCATCACCTAAACCAACTCTATAAATTAGTTCCTTGAACCGCAAGTAAACAAAACAATACATTTTTTTTTATCAGCAATTTTGTATTATTAAGAGACCCATTCTTCGAAGAGAAGAAAGGGCCAAGTGACCAAAAAAGCCCCAACATCTCTCAACCGACTATAACTACCCTTTTGCTTGATCTTTAAGCAAAACCAAACCCAACAATCAGCCCCCCAAAATCAAGTACCCAGAACACAAAAGGGTCTAATCCCAACTCCTCACAACCAACACCTCAGTTATAGCAATACAAACAAAACCCAGTTACTGAAGTCAGATATCAGTTTGCCTCCCCTTCACTTCAGTAAAAAGAAGAGCAGCTTCACCCTTCCCCAGTGATTAATTTCATCAAGACCAAATTGAGCAGAACATAAATCGATTAGTATTGGTAACCTGGTTGCACCCAAAGGCAATGAAGGAGCTCCAGTCCCTTAGAGAGAAAATAGCAGTAATTCAGCCACAAGTGTTGAAGGAAACTATTGCAGCAAATAGCACACAAAATAATAGCAATACCAACAAAATTCCAAAAGGAACACAACTCAGAACCACAAAAAACCAAAGTAACACAATTACAGTAGGAAACACTCAGCCCTATACAATAAAAAATACCCACACACAACAAAGGGTTAACAATAGCTGAGAGCAAAGGCTTCTCTCAGAGAACAACTCCCCCCACACACCAAAGCAGCTTGCAAGAGTCACAGTAAAGGATACAACCCAGCCCTAAAAAGAAAAGAACCTCGCACCTAAGAGCTAAAAAGAGGGAGAAAAAGAAACCCCACCCAAAATTCACAACCATCCCAACCCCAGGTAAGAGTAAGAGACAATATCACCCTCAGGTTCCAGATCAAAACCTCAAAAGGCAATAGGTCTGCTCTTTTTCCTAGTGCACTGCAGTGGAGAATTTATCCTATCATTGAAAGAGAAAGGTTGAAATTTCCTAAATAGGCTCCATTCCAAGCTGAAAGTATAACTTTGGACTTTTTTAAGGATGATCAGGGTAGAGGTTGATGTGCAGTTGAAGACCAAATCATTTCTAGATAGCCAAATAAACCATAATGTCACCAAAACAATAGTTCTCCATTGATCTCTAAATGCTCTAGGACCTAATTCGACCCAGTTATATAAGAAACGAATGAAGTTACAACTTATAACACCCTTGAGTCCACACCAATCAAGTATTGCAGCCCACACTAGCCAGGTTATGTGGAAACTTAAAAAAAGATGGTTTATCTCTTCAAAGTCCCTATAACAAAAAGGACATAATGTGTCATTCAAAGCCAAATTCAGTCCTCTTGATTCTAGGAATAATTTTTTAGGGACTGCTCCATGACAAGCTAACCAGACAAAAGCTGATATCTTAGGAGGAATAAGAGGGGACCAGAGAAACTTGCTTCATGGCTGGACCTGCAAGTTATTTTCTTCCAGATAATTGTACATTCTTTTAACTTTAAAACCAGCTTCATGTAATTTCCAAATAACCTTCTCTTCACCAGCATCCTGTAAGGTGAATAAATTGAGGCATTCTGATAGCAATCTGAATTGCCCTATGTAAAACCCCACGAATTTCTAAAGGGTCCTTTTGAGAATCGAAACGTCGGGGTGAGTTTTTGCTACGAGTGAAATTGGAGAAGGAATTCAAAAAAAACAGGAAGAAAGACAGTCCTGGTTTAGGGTGAGAGTTGGGCCGGCTCGGGCCCAGTCGTCAAAACCACGCAGGCCCGGAGCAAACTGACCCAAACTCGTGTGAGGTCCGGTCCAGTATCGCTAGTTAAAAAGGGGCCAAACCCTAATTTTGGGTACTGTTCATCGTCCCCATTTCTGCCTCTCTCGCCTGCGATTCCCGACCCATATCTCCGGCCACTTCTCTCCTCCATTCCTGACCGCATCTGCCTTCTTCCCCCTCTGCAACCCCATCTCAGCACTCTCACCTTCGCCCCCTACCTCTCCTTGCCCTCGCCTTCCTCTCCTTCTCCGTCAGTCCTCAGAAACGCGCGAGACCGAAGCCTCCCCGGAGTTTTGAAGCTGGTTCGCCCTTCTCGGGATCAAATCGAGCCACCCCTTCTCCCTTTTCTTCTTCTCCAGCCTCGGTTCTCTCAGATCGGAGCTGTTCCGAGCTTGATCTATAAGGTTTGAGATCGGAACCATCGCCGGCGACTCGCGAACCCTAGATCTGAGACGAAGCTCAGTTCCTGAAGCCATACCGGACGTCCTAGCCCTCGTCCAGCCACGACCGAGATCCGCCGACCCTTTCCCTAGCTTCGCCGGCTCTTCCCAAGAGTTCTGGGTGTGGTCGCTGCCGGAGACAATGGTCGGCGACACTCGAACCTTGCCGGAGCTGAGTGAGCCCGAGAATGGGGTCTGACGGGCCTTGGGCCACGGTTGGGGTTGGGCCGAGTGATGTGGGTTACTGACTGAGGGTCTGGGCCAGGCCCAGGACCAGTTGATGTTGGATCTGATTTCTGAACCGGACTTGGGGCGTGACAATTTGGTATCAGAGCCTGGTTTCATTTGAAACAGGTGTCTTTGTGAACTTGTTTTCAAACCTCGGACCGAAGTCAATTAGGTGGGTAGAGTTAGGGAGTCTGAGTCGTGATACTCAGTGACGCGATTTGGAAACATTGACGCGGAGAGTTGGAACGACATGAGTCGTGAGTCGTGTTAATGTTTGTCCTAAATGGAATCTTTACACTACAATGTTTGCATTATTTGATTGGTATCCTCTCCCTAGTGATCGGTGAAGCCGAATGGTTGAGATCGGAATTGGATTAACGGGCAATGATCGGCCCGCTATGCATTCGTTGTAGAGTGAGCCAACGGTTGGTGGTGTTGCCATTTTGGTGGATCATTTCGAAAATTTTCAAGTTGTAGTTTGGTCTTGTTCAAGTGTTGACTTGTTTGATTGACCGCTTTTCTGGAGCATGAGTAATCCATGTGTGCTTGTATTGAGTGTTTTGGGTGGGGCACGAGAACCCCGTGTGCCCGTGTGTAGCGAATTTGGGGCACGAGCACCCCGTAGTATTTGGGAGCACGAGCACTCCGCATACCGAGTATAGTGAGTTGGTGAGGAGCACGAGAACTCCTTTTATTGACTGTGTGGTGCACTTTGGGGAGCACGAGTATTCCGTTTATTGATTGTGTTGTGTATTTGGCCGAGCATGAGAACTCTGCATACTAATTGCCTTATGAAATTGGTTTGGTAAATGTCCCGCTTAAGCGGAGGGTTAGTGGAAAATACGAATAGGTCATGCCAAATTTTCGATGGAACTGGTATGTTTTCACTATCACGGGCTGACTCAGGGGCGCCACTGTAGTCGAGCGTGATGGTTGGATGTCAAGTTGTTACAATGAGGTTCAGGGACGCCTGAATCGGGTTGTAACGACTAGAGATCGACATGAAAAGTTGAGAGTAAGTTAAGAAGTGTGAATCTGTGGAAAGGAAAGAAAGGCTAAGGGTAATTAATAAATTGGATCGTGTTAAGTTGTTAAACCCCCCCTCTTTGTGAAAGGATACCCGAGCAAGGGGTATGCCTGTTGATTTGCGCCTTGTGTGGTGTGTTTGAGTGGAACCCTCCTGTGGGAGTTACTTGTTGTTTGATTGAATTGCTGATTGTTGTGGTGAGACGCATTGAGATGCGAACTTGTGTGTTTGTATATGAGTATTATATACCTACTAAGCTTAAGAGCTGTAAACTTTGGGTGACTTGTGAGACGCGCGTGAATGTCCTTGTACTTGATCGAACCGTTGAATTCTGTGTGAGACGCACGAGGTGCGGGTCTCTTGTCTATATAAGTGTTACTTATGAATTTACGACTTACTTTTGATCCAAGTGGGATCCGGTGGAGACGCACGAGAACGTCATGTTTTGGTGAATCGAACCGATTGGGTTAAACCGAGATATGAACCTATGGTTGCTAAAGGCATGAGCTGGCGAGATGTCACGTGTTTATATCCTGGAGGGTACCAAGAGCCGTCCAGTTGTGGGGCAGAGCCAGACACCAGCTGTTGTTCTAGCAGGGGCAGTGAGCGCCCAGGGTGCTGCTTCCATAGAGCACCAGAGTTTTGAGGATAGACCGGTAGGGTCATCACCTAGAGTTCCTCCAGTCACAGAGCCGACTCAAGCGGCCCGATTGATGATGTGGTTCGCGCTGTGTTAGCTGCACTCAGAATGAGACTACAGCACCGGCACAAGAGTCTGTGCCTACTGCCGACGCAGTCACTACCGAGATGTCAGGCCAGGTGGATAGTTACACGGCCCAGGCACTCAGGGGTTTTCATAAGTTGAGTACACCAATTTACTCCGGGAATTCAGACCCCGAGGCAGTTGTATTATGGTTGGAGTGGATTACCCACAACCTTAATACGTTTAGAGTATTCTGATATTCATTGGAAAATATGTTCCGCGACCTCCCAGCCGAGGGAGAAGCACGATACTGGAGGCAACGTGTGCCGACCAGAGTTGGAAATGACTTTCAGCCGTTCAGCGGACTATCCTGGGGACAGTATTTTCCCTCGATCTGTTCGAGATGATCGACACCAGTAGCTTTGGATCTGCGGTAGAAAGGGGTGACCGTCTATGAGTATTAGGCGAGGTTCATGTCCTTGTATCGCTTCGCACCCGAGATGGTGCCGGCCGAGGAGAGCGCCACAGGCGTTTTGACAAGGGACTTAGTTCGTCTATAACGGATTGAATCATTGCATTCAGATCCTAGGACTTTTGTGCACTAGTGGAACAAACACTAGCATTAAAGAGACATTTTGGGAGACCGCCAAGGCGCGGAAGACCAGGCCGAGGACGAGGGGCTTCTCGAGGCCGTCAGAGAATCGAAATCCGAGGAGGTAGGGGACCTCAGGATTCTTGCAGTCACAGACCCAGTCCGGTGAGACACGACGGGTTGGAGAAGTAGCGTCCGTTGGACCTGCCCAGGTGGCATAGTTTGCCCTCAAGAAAACAGTTGGAACGTCTAGGCCGAGAATGCCAGTTGAGTGATGGATCTACGAACAATTCCACAGGTCGATCTACGAGAGCCGATAAGAGAACTTGCCGCTATAGCAGTGAATTATTCCAACCCCATCGAGAGGAGGACCTCCGATGCGGCAGGGCCGAACGTACGTGATTACCGGGCCCCGAGTGGAGAACTAGATATCGATCTTGAGATCGCGTAGAGGACTTGTTACCATCTACATTTTGGAATTCGTGTCAGCTGACACTTGAGCATTACACTGGGTTGTATTGGTTCGTGACTACTTAGGGCTCGAACGAGTTTAAAACTGTTCAGCCCACCGGTATTTTAACACCCGACCAGAGGTGTGGTAGTACTGACTAGTGTCAGTGGGAGTTGGAAAGTGGAGTAACAGACTTGGCCATACTAAAGATTCTTTTCATTCTCCGATAGTGCGGATCGAGTTCTAAGAACCGATTCTTGAAACAGCAAGCGTTCATCGAGTGCTATCAGCAGCGAATGCCGAGCAATGAAAGGCCGCAACCTCGACCAGTAAACGGTTCGACTAGTCCCGAGAGATGACCGATCTACGCTTAGATCAGTGTAGCACAACGGAAGCGTGGTGGGCCTATACCCACAGGAGTCGTAATTTACAGTTTCTCCTAAACCCGCTACACGACTTAAGTTTTAAGATTCGAACCGCCGAAACAATGTTGTTTCAAAATCTTTGTTAGCGAGCGAAGGTTTCACGAGTGTGTGCAGTGCGTGAGAAACTAAATCAAGGTGTGTCTCTTACGTTCTTTCCAGAAGGATTAAGTGACTTATCGCCAGTTCACACGGAACAAATGGATAACATTGAGAGTTAACCACATGACCTTCCCAGCGGAGAAGAATATGGAGAACGCGAGCCGAGTACCAAGGCAGATCTCCATCAGCAGGAGAAGAACGAACGCTAATGTCCCGCAAGGGCGAAGCATAACCATGGGGTTACGTCCTAGAAGTGAGAGCACCTCATGTTGAAATCCAGCTACAGATAGCTGAGGGTGACTACCACAAGCTTTCAGGCCAATAACAAGATGGCACCGAGCAAGGAATCGTATGGTAAGTCAGATTTTGTGCCATGCTTGGGCAGGGGAAAAGTTAAGAGCTAACCGTTGTCGGTTTTAACTTATCAAGTAACGAATGAAGGAACCATACGAGTTTCTGCACTGTCCAAATTATCGAGATCTCAGTATGCGTTGATTACCCCTTAAAGGGTGACTCGGGTGGACTTGACTATAAGTGGGTTGATTGATAGCTCGTGAACGGTATAAGGAATACCGCCGGTTGGGATGACCTTTGTTAATCGATCTTGGATCGTGTTTCGCAATCGAGTGCAATTAGCGAGCGTTAAACTTTGGTGTCTTGAAGGACGCCTACTTTCGACCAAGTGCAAGTAAGGGGTTCTATTGGTCCGTGTTGTTGTACGTCGTTCGTCCGACTAGGTGACTATATAGTTCATGGTGGTACTGAACCATGCACCGGTTTTGAGAACCATTGTCTCGTTGATATGATGATTCGGGTGAGATGACTTGTGAGGTGGTGTGATCAGGATTTGAGAACTGGTATCGATGTCAAAGAGAAATATCGCGAGTTGGATAACTTTCTCGATTGATCACAGTGAGATGTGGATGGCTTACCGCGAGTTAAGTTCGTGATACTTGATATGTGACTGACATGTATCAGGATTGAGAATCGTGATAAAGTTTAACCGTTGTGACAGTTGTGCTTGTCGTTGGCTTGGTACGAGACGCGTATGTGTTTTATCGTTTACCCCATGTTTGGTGACCTGTTAAGTGGTAACCGTTGTGACAGTTGTGTTTTACAGTAGTGTTGCTTCGTTTGAGTATGTTTTGTGGGTGTGGTGGGGTCCTGAGTTGAGGAGTGTGGTTACGAGTTCCGTTGGAAGTTCGTTGTGTGATGCATCTGTATGCTAGGCTTAGTATGACAAGAGGTTTGAGTAAGTCATGTTTTGACGCATGCCGCATTTCGACTATATCGGTACGTTGTACCATTTACTTGATTGAGGTACGTCTATCTTTCCACGAGAGGGATGAAACGAGCGGTTGTTCCAAACCCCGCAGTGGTTATGAGAACCTTTGATTGGATAATTACATTTGTGTGGTGCTTGCTTGTCTTGTTTGTGTTAGGTCGTGACAAGACCTTATTGGCGTTCCAGTGTGAACTATTCGGGAGACGGTGACGAAGGAGAAGTTGAGGAGTTACATCTACGGACGGCTCCGTCCTTGTCTGGTTGTCGGAGTTTTTCCGGAAAGACACCCATACCAAAGGAAAATCCTGGTGTGGCATGTCCGAACCGAAGTCGTTCAATCCAGTGTGATACCGGTACAGTTGAGGATTCTGATGAGAAGTATCTACATCGAGGTCATTGGTGAGGGTCCGCCGTCGACACCAATGTTGAGTTTGTTATAGGTTGCCAAGATCGCTATCTGGCATTCCCCAGTATCTGAGGTGGGTACGTTTAACCCTTTTGATTTGCGCCTATTGGTCCACCAGATGTGGTAAATCAGAGGGTTGTTCCGAACCATGCGATGATCATGAGATCCTTGGTCTTGAGGAAGTGGTTATGATCTATTACTTGATCGTGTAATCGTGTGTTGTTAGTCTTAACATGACGAAGATTGGAATTCTGGGTAAGTTGTCCCTGTAACGGTTACTAAGAAGGAAACTGAGTGGTTATGTCTACGGGTAATTTCCTACTTCAGTTCGCCTTGCGAGGTGTTCCGGCACGAGACCTATGACCGACGGGAGATTCCGGTATAGAGTATTTCAGTACGACGTCTATACCGAGGTAGGATTCCGGTATAGGATGTTTATACCGCCATCTGGTATTCCATAGCGGTGTGAGTGATATTTGACATGTTGGGTACTTTGGTGATTCTTGAGTTATGGTTGCATGTTGAAACTGCGGACTGTTGAGAAAGACTGTGTTTCACCGCCAAGTATGGATTTTGAGTAACTAGCGTGATCTAGTGAAGCACGAGTAGGGAAACGTCGCGTAATTGCGGAAACGGTTGAAGACCGAGTAGAGTCGATAGAAGAGTTACACAGATGAAAGGCGCAGGCCTATTGAGTTTCATTACGGGATCAGATATTTCTGAGAGTGAGCCTAAGAGGGGCCTTAGTGGATCGACAGCAACGAAGGCAAGTTGGCCCCGCAGTTTATCGAACATTTTGAGATCTTCAGGCAGGACTAGAGTCGTTGCCTAGAAATTTTCCCGTATTCCCAAACTGCGGAAGTACACTGCGGATCCCTCGCTCGTGAGTTTTGAACGGACGTTCCCTGAGATAGGATCAAGAGGAGCACGTGCGTTTTAAATTTCGAGGACGAAATTCTTTTAAGGGGGGTAGACTGTAAAACCCCACGCATTTCTAAAGGGTCCTTTTGAGAATAGAAACGTCGTGGTGAGTTTTTGCTACGAGTGAAATCGGAGAAGGAATTCAAAAAAAAGGAAGAAAGACAGCCCTGGTTCAGGGTGAGAGTTGGTCCGGCTCGGGCCCAGTCGTCAAAACCACGCAGGCCCGGAGCAAACTGACCCAAACTTGTGTGAGGTCCGGTCCAGTATCGCTAGTTAAAAGGGGGCCAAACCCTAATTTTGGGTACTGTTCATCGTCCCCATTTCTGCCTCTCTCGCCTGCGATTCCCGACCCACATCTCCGGCCACTTCTCTCCTCCATTCTCGACTGCATCTGCCTTCTTCCCCCTCTGCAACCCCATCTCAGCACTCTCACCTTCGCCCCATGCCTCTCCTTGCCCTCGCCTTCCTCTCCTTCTCCGTCCGTCCTCAGAAACACGCGAGACCAAAGCCTCGCCGGAGTTTTGAAGCTGGTTTGCCCTTCTCGGGATCAAATCGAGCCACCCCTTCTCCCTTTTCTTCTTCTCCGGCCTCGCTTCTCTCAGATCAGAGCTGTTCCGAGCTCGATGCGTAAGGTTTGAGATCGGAACCATCGTCGGCGACTCGCGAACCCTAGACCTGAGACGAAGCTCAGTTCTTGAAGCCGTACCGGACGTCCTAGCCCTCGTCCAGCCACAGCCGAGATCCACCGACCCTTTCCCTAGCTTCACCGGCTCTTCCCAAGAGTTCTGGGTGTGGTCGCTGCCGGAGACAATGGCCGGCGACACTCGAACCTTGCCAGAGCTGAGTGAGCCCGAGAATGGGGTCTGACGGGCCTTGGGCCACGGTTGGGGTTGGGCCGAGTGATGTGGGTTACTGACTGAGGGTCTGGGCCAGGCCCAAGACCAGTTGTTGTTGGATCTGATTTCTGAACCGGATTTGGGGCGTGACACCCTATCTTCCAACCTCTAAGAGCCCTCCTGAAATTGATGTACCACAATCCATTGCTCCAAAAGTGTGCTACTTTTCTGTTTTTATGAATGCAGAGATGGAAAAGCCTTCTAAATCTGTTCTTAAGAGGCTCCTCAAATATCCCACTATCTTCCCAAAAATTGACCCTCAATCCATTCTGCACAAACCATTCTAATCCTGCAAACCCAACAGCATTACCAAATCTCTTATCAGCCAATAAAGCCTGGACATGGCTGAGGAAATTCTGGTTCCCAGCAATCTTGATCTTTGATAAGTCCCAATCATCAGTGCTCCACCCATATTTTGCACATATTAATTTTTTCCAAAGGAAGTTAGTCTCTAGAGCAAATCTCCACCACCATTTGGTTAACAAGGCAGAGTTCATGAGATACAAAGATTTAATTCCCAAGCCTCCTTTGTCTTTTGGTTGACAAATAAGATCCCACCTCACCTTATGCAAAACCTTCTTTGTAACTGAGCCATTCCAAAGAAACCTCCTCTTCCACATCTCCATTTCTCTCAGAACTTTCTTTGGAGCCTTATACCATGACATATAATACAAGGGGAGAGAAGAGAGTGAAGATTTGATTAGGGTGATTCTCCCACCAAAATTCAAAGTCTTTGCCTGCCACAGATTCAATTTCTTCTTGAACTTGTTAATCATTTGTGTCCAGGTGCTATATCTCCTAGGATTTTCTCCCAATTGAAATCCAAGATAATCCAAGGGCAATTGTACTCCCTCACATCCTAAGATTGTTGTGATCTGATTTTCTTCCACAGATGAAGCATTTACTAAAACCACTTTAGATTTAGCAAAGTTGACCTTCAGTCCAGAAGCTGATTGAAAAGCCATGAGAGATGATTTGAGATTATTCACATGTGAAATCTTGGGCTTTAAGAAGATGAGGTTGTCATCTGCAAACTGAAGATGGGATATAACTGGACCACCATTACCACAGGAGATGCCTTGTAAGTTGCCAGATGCAATTCCTTGATCTATGATCAAGTGTAACCCTTCAGTAGCCAGTGCAAAGAGTAAAAGGGATAGAGAGCATCCTTGTCTAAGCCCTCTGGTAAGTTTGAAATCAAAAGATGGAGAGCCATTTATCAGTACTGAAGCCCAAGCCTCAAAACAAGCCTTCATCCAAAAGCATCATTGTCTACCAAAACCCATGAGTAAGAGCACTGATTCTAAATATCCCCAATCCAAGTGATCATAGGCTTTTTCGAAGTCCACCTTAAATAGAATTAGTTCCTCCTTTGTATCTTTGACTGAGTGAAGTATCTCAGAGGCTATGAGGATGCCATCTAATATCTGCCTCCCTCAAATGAATCCAATTTGCACATCACTCACCAATTGATCCATAATTGTCTTTAATCTTGCAGCCAAAACCTTTGAGATGGTCTTATAAATAGCCCCCACCAAGCTAATAGGCCTATAATCTTCAAATGTTGAAGGAGAAGTCACCTTAGGAATCAAAGTGAAGAAGGATGAATTTATACCCTTTCCTAAGGATCCCGTAGTATGAAAGTGATGACAAAAGGCTAGAACATCTTTCTGTAAAAAAACTCCAACACTTTTGGAAGAATTTGAGTGTGAAGCCATCAGGTCCAATGGCTTTATCACCATTACAATCCATAACTTCATTGAGAATTTCTTCATCTGAGAATGGTCTTTCCAAAAATTCTGCTTTTGTTGGGGAGATATTACTGAATGGTAATTGAGAGAGATCAACAACAATAGAGGCATTTTTCTGAAATCTTTCTGCATAATGAGACATGGCTGTTTCCTTTATATCAACTGGTGAGGAGACTACTATACCCTTCTCAATAATCTGAGTTATTCGTTTCTTAGCAGCTGAATAATTTGCAATGATGTGGTAATATTTTGAGCATCTTTCCCCTCATTAATCCACTTAGCTCTAGATTTTTGTCTCCAAACTTTTGCCAAAGACTTTAATTTTTGTATGAGAATAGCAGCACACTGTGATCTCCCAGCTCTCTCTTCTTCTGTAAGAATTCTAGTTTCCAAAACGACATCAAAATTGTTGATCTGTGACTGGAGGAAGGCTATGTCTTTCTCCAAAATCCCAAAGACTTCAATGTTCCAGCCCTTTAAGAAAACCTTCAGCTGCTTTAGTTTCATCCAGATAACATAGTTTGGCTCCCCCACAACATTCAATGAAGACCAGAACTGACTAACATCAGTATAGAACAAAGGGTGATCCAGCCAGGCATTTAAGAATTTGAAGGGCCTAGGTCCCCAGTCAATGAAAGGATCAGCCAAAAGGATAGGTTTGTGATCAGAAATAGATCTGGGGAGACAAGTCTGAGAGAGATTTTGTATGTCATTAAAAACTTGTGGTGCAAGCAAAAACCTATCCAATCTAGAGGCTTTTGAAATGGAGTGGAACCAAGTGTACAATCCACCACTGAGAGGAAGGTCTAGTAAAGGTGTGTCAAGAAGCAACTTGTTGAAGTCTCTGATAGAGATTAGGGAGTTTGAGGGAGGTACTCTATCAGAAGAATTTAGGACAGCATTAAAGTCTCTAGCAAAAATGTAGTAATCACCAAGTAGTTGTGCTTCCTCAACCAATTCCTGCCAAAGACCTCTCCTCAAATTTGTAGAGCAAGGGGCATATATGTTGATGATTGCCAAATCAATTTTCCATTCTTCTACGTAGCCAAACCAGATCAAAGCATGGCCTAAGGGTTTGATATAGTGCACCTTAAATGTGTCTTCAAGCCAGATTGAGTTGATTCCCCCAAAGAGACCTTGAGCATTAATAAAAGCCATTTTCCAACCATGTGGAAGACCCACTGATCTCAGGAAGAAAGGTGGCATGGTCTGCATTTTAGTCTCTTGAATCATAATAAAGAGTGGCTTATGTAGCCGTATCAATGATCTTAAAACTCCCCTCTTTTGTTCAAAGGAGGATCCTCTCATATTCCAAGAGAGGATTTTCATGCTTCTGTTACTCAAAAGATGAGGGGCCTTGCTTGAGATTTTATCTCATCAAGGCAAGGAGTAATACTCATTTGTATCTCAGCATTTTCTTCATCTATCTCAGCATCTGCTTCATCTATCTCAGCAAAATCTTCCCCATAATCTGAGTGGAATAAAACCTTCTGATTAATTTCAGTCTCTAAATTGTCGAACTGATCAATGACTAACTCATCTGCCACAAAAGCTTTCAAACCAATAGCTTTACAATATTCCCAAGGGCTCCTTTGATGTTCACTGCTACTAATGGCATCCAAGCCCTTCTTCTTCTTGTCTGTGGATTGTATTAGAGGTGTTTCTTTGCCTCTTCTAGAACGTGTATCATACACATATGAGACTTGGGGCTTTTTTGATTTTCTGTTGACTGAGGTTCTTTTAAGAATTGACTTTGATAGAGGAGTGGACACAATTCTGGTACAGATAGGAGAAGTATTCAACTTTCCCTCCAAAATTAGGTCTAGCTCTTTGTGTATCAACTTGTGGACCCTCTAGGATTTCATTAATCTCAAAACTTAAGTTCTCATTAATACCACCTGCATTTTCACTCCCCAATGCTACAGGCCTTACTGTTGGATATGACAGATTTTTTCCTTCCATTAAATCGAATGGGTTAGTACCTATGGGTAATAAGGCTAATGTTGCTTCATCCTCATCCCTTGGTGTTTGGTAACTCTGCAGATTCAAGGTGTCTTTTATAGCAGAGAGAATGTTTAGAGTTAAGGAAGCAAAAGTATCACTTACAACAGCATCCACTAAATCTTCTTCTGTGAGTTTCACCAAGTCAGTCTCAGATCCCTTTTGTTCTTCTAAAAGCATCTCACCACCTTCTTCTATATCTTTAACTTCTTCAACAACCTTAAAATCCTCAATCTTTGAACCAGGGCTTAATGAGGTATCATTAACTCCCTCCAATAAATGTGCTGGGGATGATTTTTTCAAGTTGACTCCTTCATAGCTATGTTATTCCATTTTATCAATTAGAGGAGAGTGAGGTTGGCTCAAGGTCTGAGTAGGTGTAGAAAAATTGCTAGACAAGTCTCTCTCAATGGAGGTATTTTCACTTTCAGAATATATAGACTCCCATTGTGGCAGAAGATTTTTATCAGTAGTAGACACCAAGGCATTAAAATCTCTCCCTTGTAGCCAGAATGTAGTTAGTTTGTTGATGTCTTGTAAGCCTGGAGTGTGAATCAAAATAAAAGCAGCTTCAAGATTAACACAAGTAATAGAAGAAGGATGTGTGTATATAAGTTCTCCCACCCCACTCAATGCTGCAGCAAAAGTCTCCATACACCAGCCTGTTGGGTCTCGAGGTAGGGTTGGAGATGAACCAACTCGCAGCGGAAAATCAATGAAAACCAAGAGACGATTAAACCATGAAACAACTAACAAAGAATAGATTCACAAGAGAAAAATTCAGCACTATTTCTTACCAAAACAAGAACACCGGTTAACGAATGATTGGCTTGAGTCTCCAAGACGCCTACGTATCCACATGGGAATCAAAGCCACGTAGTTCTTCTCTTTGAGGACTCAAGAACACAAACATGGAGGTGGAAATTAGCCAAACCCGAAATGGCCATGGAAGAGGGAGAGAAAATGTGTTTCCTATTCTTGTCTTGTGTTTGTTATGTTGAAAAAAGATGACTTAAACATAACAAAACCCATACTTGTCCAACTAAAGGCATGTGACAAGTATGGTGTCAAGTAAGGTGTAAATAGGACAAAGTATGGCAAGACAAGATTGGGTTAGGTGGTGAATCACCAACACCTTAATCCTTGTCTTGCTTACTTAGTACTAATTAATCAAGACTTGATTAATTAGTTCCATGGGCCTTGGTTGCATGGGCCTTTCATGGGCCTCTTGGAACATGGCCCGTGGCCATTTCCAACGAGGTCCCGTGATTCGCTCATCGCCTCCAAGCCTTCCATACCGGAAATGTCCAACATTATCCGACGCGATCAATCCCAAGACTCCAAGCCTTGTCTCGATCCGTAAAGTCCTATTCACTTACGGGCACATGACCCAAAACCCATTTTTGGTCATGTCCCGAGACAACTCCCTTTTGGTCATTCTCCATAAATGTGTCAATGAGTTTCATCCTCCGGTGTGACCCTTAGGTTTATGCATGTCAATAGATCAACGTAAAATCTCATTTTACTTGATCCTATTTAAGTGGCAACTAACGAGACTTTAGTATTGCCTGACACTACATAACGAATCGACCCTGTCGATTCTAACCTTTCCGTCGTCCCTGTCATTATCCTTTTATCTCCGATATCCTGATTGAGATAAGGCATAGAGCCGTCATCCTTATTATTCTCAATCACCGTTCCTTGATATGTGAGATGACTGAAGATATGATACCCAGTATCATGTGCATGGCCATGCTATTCTTCCAGTCACTCTCGATCAAGCGGCCGAGAACCGATATCTTTCCCATACCTTAGTATGAGGGATAAATCCCTTAGCCGTCTTTTGTGTCACTCATGTAGCCCGTCCCCAAGCCAATCCTGGCCGTTATGGAAGCCCTGTTACGGACAACGTTAGGATCAGGTCAAACTCAGTTGTTGACTACATAGCGATCACAAAGACTCTTTGGTCTAAGGATACATGACAAGCTACAACACTGAATATGTTCATGACTTAATCTATGGCACATATTCAGGGCGGGTCGTCCAATATCATGTCCCACATGATATCTATGATCAGACTCCGGAATCCCATTCCAATGACTAACAGAACGTAAGCCATAAAGAGCCATCTTTCATACTAGTCGCTTCTAGTGAAGCTTTGTTGACTAGGGACCCATCGAGTGTGATCTATCTCGATCTATGGTTCTATTCGCATGGTGGGCATAGATCAGAGCACACGTCGATATATTACTCCAACACATAAGTAATATAAAGCCGCTTTAATTTTATTGCTAACGATGATATGTACATTTGGACATTTAGGATTGAACTACGGGCACTAAGACTAACAATCTCCCACTTGCCCTAGTTCCAATCTAAACTCCAATATGTCCCCATCGACTTTACATGTCTAACATGTTCAGGCAGTGACACTGCCTTAGTCAAAGGGTTGGCTATGTTATCATCTGTTGCAATATCGGTTATCTTCACTTCACCTCAGTTCAGTATTTATCTGATGAGGTGGATACGCCGCAGTACATGTTTGGATTTGTTATGCGATCTAGGCTTTTAGCTTGCGCAATGGCCCTTGTGTTGTCGCAAAATGGATTCACCGGACTGGATGGGTTTTTAATTACACCCAGCCCTGCCATGAATTTCCAAATCCACATAGCCTCCTTAGCTGCCTCTGCAGCATCCATGTACTTGGCCTCTGTCGTAGATTCGGCAATGGTATCTTGCTTTACGCTTTCCCAGCTAAAGCTCTGCCATTCAGCGTAAACACATATCCTGATTGACTTCTAAAGTCATCTGGATTTGTCTTGGAAAACTAGCGTCTACTCATCCTTCGACGACTAGTTCAGCATCATCTTTCCCCCGGGTTAGAATGATGTCTACTGGTACAACATAAGGCTTACGAGACGTCTGGTCTCATACATGTCATGGCATATATGATCGATCCTGCCCCCAGGCGCATAGGATTCTCATCATCCTTTTCAGCTCATCAGGTGTCTTAGGACACTGAGTCTTGCTGAGATGAATGCCATGACTAGTGGGTAAGAGTCCTTTCTTTGAATCGAGCATTAAGAACCTACTCAATGCCTTGTTCACATAGGTTCCCTGACTTAAATCCAAGACCCTCTTGGTGCGATCTCTACATATCTGAATCCTTAAGATATAAGAAGCATCGCCTAAGTCCTTTATTGAAAAACACTTCCTCAACCAAGCTTTAGTCTCGTGCAAGGTTGGGATGTCGTTTTCAATGAGAACTAGAAAGGTAATCTTGCTCCCACTAGCCTTCTTATAAACGCAAGATTCATCCTCATTCTTGATTAAGCCAAATCCAATTACAGCTTCATCAAAACGAAGGATCCAACTCCGAGAAGTTCGTTTCAATCCATAAATGGATTTCAACAACTTATAAATCTTTCCTTTATTCTTCGGATCGTCAAAACCTTTGGGCCGAGACATACAAACGTACTCAGTCAAATTTCCATTTAGGAAAGCGGTTTTGACATCCACTTGCCATATCTCGTAATTATGATACGCAGTTATGTCAAGAAGAATTTGGATCGATTTTGACCATAGCCACTAAGGAGAAGGTTTTCTCATAGTCAATCCATGCCTATAACCTTTCGCCACCAGTTGAGCTTTGTAGGTCAGAGGGTTGCCATCCATGTCCATCTTCACCTTGAAGATACATTTGCATCCGATGGTCCTCACACCATTGATGGGATCAACCGGTTCCCAGACTCGGTTGTCCGACATGGATTGCATTTCCTCCCTCATGGCTCCCAGCCATAACTCGGAGTTGGGCCCATCCACGACTTCCTGAAAGGTGGCTGGATCATCGTGATCCACCATGACTTCATTGTCACCTCCGGATACCATATCTTGGAGGTGGAAGATTGATCCTTTCAAATCGCCTTGGACCTTTCGGAATTGTAACAGGAATTGGTTCTTACTCTACGACAATCTCTGGCTCCTTTCTACTGGGTTGCCAATTGGTTTAGACAGATCTGTACCATCCTGAATTTCTTCGAGATGCACAGTCCTCCCAATGACGTCTTTGGAAACAAAACTCATTTTCCATAAAGACCCCACCCCATGCGACGAACACCATGTTCTCACTGGGATTGTAGAAATAGTATCCCCTTGTTGCTTTGGGACACCACACGAAGGTGCATATCTCAGATCTTGGTTCGAGCTTAGTCGAAACCAAATGTTTCACATAAGCCTCGCAACCACAAATCTTTAGGAAGGACAAAGCGGGCATCATCCCGTACCATTTTAAAATGGTGTCCCTTCCACACCCTTCGTCGAAGCCCGATTCACTATGAATGCGGTCGTCTCTAGAGCATAACCCCAGAAAGAGATTGGGAGATCAGTCCAACTAATAATGGAACGGACCATTGTCTAACAATGTCCGATTTCTCCGTTTGGCTACACCTTTCATCTACAGTGTCCCAAGAGGAGTCCATTCCAAAAGGATCCCATTCTCTTTTAGATGATCTAATAACTCTGTGGTCAAGTATTTTCCACCTGGATCCAATCGAAGTGCCTTAATACCTTTGTCGAGCTGGTTTTCTACTTTAGTCTTAAACTCTTTGAATTTATCAAAAGCTTCAGACTTATGTCTCAGCGAATAGACATAACCATATTTACTGTAATCATCAGTAAATCTGATAAAGTAGCTAAAACCCCTCCTGGCAAGTGAACTTATTGATCTACACACATTCGAGTGTATCAGCCCCAATAATT
Organism: Erodium maritimum; assembly: GCA_963921825.1. Classification (NCBI taxonomy): domain Eukaryota; kingdom Viridiplantae; phylum Streptophyta; class Magnoliopsida; order Geraniales; family Geraniaceae; genus Erodium; species Erodium maritimum. Next base: position 81,231,693 of record OY997588.1, on the reverse strand, counting down.
CACCCGCCCTTTCATCACGATCGATAAAAGGGCACTTTAGTCATTTTGCCCATCAAACAAACCTTGCACCTATCGATCGAATGGAATTCGAATGAACCTGAAAGTCCGCACTTCTGAAGTGCTGATAGGTGCTTCTTGTTTATGCGACCTAGATGACAGTGCCTTAACAGAGTTAGGTTTAAATCGTTGGATTTAGATCTCTTGGTGTTAACGGAATATATAGAACTTGAGGCATTGTTACCCATATCTAATATGTACAATCCTCCAACCAAGTCAGTACTTGTATAAAACATATCATTGCATAAAACATTGAAAACTCCATTTCCAATATTAACATTATATCCTTCCTTGTCAAACACGGATACAGATATAATATTCCTACTAAAAGTAGGTATGCAATATACATTATACAATACTAAGACAAGGCCACTTGGCAAAGCAAGACTCATGGATCCTACAGCAGTTGCCACAACTCTGAGGTCCACTTCGTGCTTTCCAAACCTCTCCTACTTTCAGCCACCATATATAAGTGCATGTGTGAGATTCAGTCCTGGTATCTAATACCCATGAATCTTCGGAAGTAGAGAGATGTAGCTCTATAGAGTTAATACCGAATGAAGGCACGGTCCCACCGCCCTTCCTTAGATCATCCAGGTTTCCTGATGAAGGCGCAGTCCTACTGCCCTTCTTCAGATCATCCAGGCTATTTGATGAAGGCGCAGTCCCACTGCCCTTCTTCAGATCAGCCGTGAACTTCCTGTAATCCCGGTTCCAATGACCAGGCTGTTGGCAGTAGAAGCAGACATTCTCAGGTGTCTCATCTTTCCTGCCAAGTGCGCATGGGCCCAGCCCTTGCCACTTCCAATTCCCTTGTTGACCATCAGAATATCCTTGGATCCCAGATCCCTGAGATATTCTTCTCAGCAGTTAATGACACTTCATGTAACTCTGATATGGTCTTAGAGACAGCCTTGTCAAGGACATATTCTTTGCGTTCAGACTTGAGGACTATCCTCAAAATTCTGTACCAGTCCAAATAGTTTGTCCCATTTAGATTGACCCTGTCAAGAATGGTTTTTAATGACAAACTATTAATGTTCGCTGAATTTGCCATTTGATCTACAACAGATAAAATTCAATCAGTAAACTGAATAAATTTTATGAAGATCAAGCTTAAACACCAACAATCAATTCTAAACCTTTAGAATCTGAAACCAAGATCCTTGATTCACTCGATTAAGCTGAACTAATGCTCACCACTTAATCGAGCTATGTAGGTAGGACTCCATCCAATCACATCCAATGTGACTCTTGGCTAGGGTATGTACTTATGTACACGGCTTACCCTATCTGTTACCCTAGCTCAACCTCAGGCTGAGAATCGTAGTCGGGTCCACCAATTTTCAACTATGGCCCGTCACTATGTAGGTGCTCCGCTAATGCGCACGACACCCACATATGTCGTCCAAACCTACTACCCCACTTCCCCATGGATGCTCCGCTAATGCGCACGACACCCATAGGACGGGGAGGTAGTAAGGTGTTGATGATTGGGAGGTATCGGACATGACCCGCTTTTACTTGTCCAGTTGTGTTCAAAACTTTGGCACATCCTAGATGCGATGAGCACATCAACTACATTCCAAATGCAATGATGCCTCAAATTACATCCAATGTAATTCTTCCTTTGAACCCGTCAACTACATCCAATGCAATGACGGTTCTAAGGGTTCACACACAAGGATTAAAATTCCAATTTTATCTTTGCATGTGAGGTGATATGCTCGGTAAATAAAGTTAAGCATGCAATTCTAAAACACATAGAATTAATCATGCATAAACTAAACCAAGCATAAAGCGATAAATGTGCACATAATAGCCCCCTAAACTAACTCCTACTAGCTTCTTGAGCTCCACCGACTCCAAGCCGATGCCAACACCCGAAAAGCCACCAAATGACCTTTTCGCCCTTTCTTCGTCTTGAGCAAAAAATTACAATTTAATACACGACTCGCAGGTCGGGAATAAATAAATATTACAAACAAGTGGTTCGACGACCACACCTTGAAAGAATAATTACACGCTAACACTAACGGCTCGCAAGCCGTGAAAAACGATAAATAATTAAATCGAGCTCGGGGCTATTATGTACACCATGCCAACATCACATCACACATCGTGTTATCAAACAAGCATGTTATCAAACATCATGTGATTTTCCGGTTTTAATTAATAGCCAAGTTTCAAAGTTTTTTGATGCTCGGTTTATCGAAACCGTTCAAAAATGAAACTTTTGATCATTTGATCTTCGAGTTCGTCATGACGGTTCCAAACTCGTCATAACTAACAAAAAGGTTTAGCCTTGGCATATCAACCATCCAATGGTCATGCTTGGCCTAGCTCCGTCCAACGGAGCCCCGTTCGGTCCCGGTTTCGGCTCCCCGAGAGTCCCGTTCCCGAGACCCGAAAAATCAAAAAAATTTCAAAATTTCCAGATTTGAAATAATTTTCAAAAATTCATTTTACATGCATTAAATCCATGAACAAGAATTTAAAACATGTTATCAAACAATTTAGCAAAACAACATGCCAAAAACGAAACTTTCAAGCAAAACCGAAACTTTGAACACCGTCTTGTGAATCCCGAAGGTAGCACGGCTCTGATACCACTGTTGGGTCTCGAGGTAGGGTTGGAGATGAACCAACTCGCAGCGGAAAATCAATGAAAACCAAGAGACGATTAAACCATGAAACAACTAACAAAGAATAGATTCACAAGAGAAAAATTCAGCACTATTTCTTACCAAAACAAGAACACCGGTTAACGAATGATTGGCTTGAGTCTCCAAGACGCCTACGTATCCACATGGGAATCAAAGCCACGTAGTTCTTCTCTTTGAGGACTCAAGAACACAAACATGGAGGTGGAAATTAGCCAAACCCGAAATGGCCATGGAAGAGGGAGAGAAAATGTGTTTCCTATTCTTGTCTTGTGTTTGTTATGTTGAAAAAAGATGACTTAAACATAACAAAACCCATACTTGTCCAACTAAAGGCATGTGACAAGTATGGTGTCAAGTAAGGTGTAAATAGGACAAAGTATGGCAAGACAAGATTGGGTTAGGTGGTGAATCACCAACACCTTAATCCTTGTCTTGCTTACTTAGTACTAATTAATCAAGACTTGATTAATTAGTTCCATGGGCCTTGGTTGCATGGGCCTTTCATGGGCCTCTTGGAACATGGCCCGTGGCCATTTCCAACGAGGTCCCGTGATTCGCTCATCGCCTCCAAGCCTTCCATACCGGAAATGTCCAACATTATCCGACGCGATCAATCCCAAGACTCCAAGCCTTGTCTCGATCCGTAAAGTCCTATTCACTTACGGGCACATGACCCAAAACCCAGTTTTGGTCATGTCCCGAGACAACTCCCTTTTGGTCATTCTCCATAAATGTGTCAATGAGTTTCATCCTCCGGTGTGACCCTTAGGTTTATGCATGTCAATAGATCAACGTAAAATCTCATTTTACTTGATCCTATTTAAGTGGCAACTAACGAGACTTTAGTATTGCCTGACACTACATAACGAATCGACCCTGTCGATTCTAACCTTTCCGTCGTCCCTGTCATTATCCTTTTATCTCCGATATCCTGATTGAGATAAGGCATAGAGCCGTCATCCTTATTATTCTCAATCACCGTTCCTTGATATGTGAGATGACTGAAGATATGATACCCAGTATCATGTGCATGGCCATGCTATTCTTCCAGTCACTCTCGATCAAGCGGCCGAGAACCGATATCTTTCCCATACCTTAGTATGAGGGATAAATCCCTTAGCCGTCTTTCGTGTCACTCATGTAGCCCGTCCCCAAGCCAATCCTGGCCGTTATGGAAGCCCTGTTACGGACAACGTTAGGATCAGGTCAAACTCAGTTGTTGACTACATAGCGATCACAAAGACTCTTTGGTCTAAGGATACATGACAAGCTACAACACTGAATATGTTCATGACTTAATCTATGGCACATATTCAGGGCGGGTCGTCCAATATCATGTCCCACATGATATCTATGATCAGACTCCGGAATCCCATTCCAATGACTAACAGAACGTAAGCCATAAAGAGCCATCTTTCATACTAGTCGCTTCTAGTGAAGCTTTGTTGACTAGGGACCCATCGAGTGTGATCTATCTCGATCTATGGTTCTATTCGCATGGTGGGCATAGATCAGAGCACACGTCGATATATTACTCCAACACATAAGTAATATAAAGCCGCTTTAATTTTATTGCTAACGATGATATGTACATTTGGACATTTAGGATTGAACTACGGGCACTAAGACTAACACAGCCATGGAATGGGATTCCCTTCACTGAAACCCACTGAAATCTGCCCTTGGTTTTGCAAAAGTGTTGTGTGTTTGGCAGGATGATGAACCAGTTGTGAAGCCATTTTATGTTCTCCTCCACCATTAATCTCTCATATTCAGCATCAGTGAAGGTCACCAACACACATCTACTTCCTATATCCCTCACTTCAATTTTTGATATTCCTTCCAAAGCCATCTCCCTCATAATTGCATTGGCACTGAGATTCCTCACAGAGATAGCCATTTGTGATCTTTGAAGCTTCTGAACATTGCTGGTGACCACTGATTCCAGAATTGCAGGATTTTTTTGAACTTGCCAAGAGTCTTCTTCTAGTTTCTCCTCCTGTGGTTTTGTGTCCTATTCCTCCTTGACCCTAGGAATCCTAGGGTTATGATCAATGATCAATTGTTTCTTTTCTCTCCACTGGTATGTAGGTTGGTGATAGAGTTTTGGCTTTTTCCTCTAGGCCTTTGCAATCAGGATCTTGTATCCACACAGATGCCAGCCATTAAAGCTCTCTATAGCATTGAGTAAACCCTCTTCCTTTCTGAATCTTATAAATGCAAACCATCTTCCTCTAATATTTGGTTTGGAGGGGGCTTGTACTGAAATGACTTCCCATGCTGAAATAAATTGTTCCTCCAGCCACAAAGGAGATGAGTGTGGAGGAATGTTGCTTACAAATGCCCAGAATTCTGCTTCTCTAGTTCTAACATCTCCCCAACCTCTATCACCCTCTCCCTCCAAACCCTCGGTGGTCCGATGACCTAGTGATAGATCATCATGGACACAACACCAAGCGTGAGTGCTCTACGATGGAGATGAACTACATAGGAGAAGGAATGAAGAGCAGTAGAAGAACAGAGGAAATTGGATGAAGATGGATGAAGATGGAAGAAAAAGGATAAAGATGGATGAAGATCTTCAAACTAAACTGTAGCTGTAACTGTAGCTCCTAGAGAGCTTTTTGGGAATCACTAGAGTTCTGTGAGTAATCACACTAAAACAAAAACAGATCTTCTCAGGATGTATGGTGAAGCATTCTGCAGTACATTTAGTAAATAACAACACATTCAGTATATAACACCAAACCTAGTCGCAAAGAATATGTCATAAAATTATATGCGATTGCATCTATGGATTCATAGAGGATTGTATGACATCCTCTACGACTACATCTATAAAGTCATAGAGGATTTTAGTTGAGGCCTCTACAATGCCTTCAATGTCGTCGTAGGAGTCATTTCTCTCTAAGACGACTTAGATGGCGTCCTAGAGGCCTCAACTACTACGACAGTATTATATGCCGTCGTAGAGGTCAATGGCGATGATCAAACGATGCGACACAGTATTATGGCGTCGTAGAGGTTACTCAGAAACCTCTGGGACTAGATCTCTGTGATTCCATAATGGAGTCGCAAAATCTGTTTTTCCTTGTACTGGCTACTCTTTCTCAAGTTTTAGACTCCTTTCGATTTTCCTTGTTTGCCCTTCATTTTATTGGTAGGGGCTCATCGGTCTATTTAGGTGTTGGCCTCTAACGGGGCATCTGTTGGAAGTCGAAAGGTTTTAGATCCTTTCACTTTCAGTGGTTTCCGGTCACCAGTCTACACTTGTTGTATGCGGTGTTGATTGTCAGCGTGTCGGTGTCTACTCAACTCTCTGAGTTGGTGGCGCTGTGAGATAGAGTGTTCTCTACAATTACGGATAAGGTTGGGGATGTTCTGATTAGAGGTCGGAAGTTTGTTTTGGGCTTCAAGGTTGGCAAATCCAGGTTTTAGACTTTTTCTGTTTGAGGCTTAGTGGTTGGAAAATCAGGGATATAGACCTTTATTTTTTGTGTTCTTCATGGTTGTAAAATCCGGGTTCTAGACCTTATTTATGTTTGATTGTTTTAGCGCTTAATGGTTGTAAAATATGGTGATTAGACCTTGGTTTCGCCCTTGTTGGCTCGTTGAGGGTCCTTTTATAGGAAGAGTATTTGTTTGTTTTTGTTCGATCCTTTCAGGATCTGTCATTTGTTTGAGACTGAGACTTGTTTACTCCTCTGGTTATCAAAACTAGTTCGGTCATCAGATTTACTCGGGTTTTGCACTTGTTTCTCATCTTTCATTTTCTAAAAGATGGATTTTTATAAAATTTCTTTGCCGATAAAAAAGAACACATTTCACCTAGTGAAATGTATTAAGGTCGAGAATCACGCCACTTGATATTTAACAATGATGAGAAATCTATTGAGAACCATTCTTAACATAGGAACTGTGAGAACCAATCCTAACCACACACATTTAATATCCAACATTCACCATGATGCCACGTCATCATCTCAATTCTACCATAGTTCACGCCACTTTCATCTATTCTCACACAAGCAAGGGCATAATTGTAATAGCATGGTGTCATGTGGACAGATGTCCTTTTTTTTCCAACAATTCACTAATTTAATATTTCCCGATTCGTTTGAACTCCGATTAACTTCAAACTTGCGCCAAAAATTTTCTTTTTTCATGGGCTTTAAATCAAGATCAGTCATGAATATATTTTGAAGCACGAAAATAAAAATGTATATCAAGGTGATAAAAATAATGTTGAGCGTTGATAAATCTTCACTAATAAATGTTTTATATCAGAGTACCAAACTAGTGCTAAATGTTGATAAAAAAACATGTAATGAGGTGATAAAAACCATTTTCAATTTTGATAATAAGTGTGATACACTAGAGTTTTAACGTTGATAAAAAAACTTGTGATGAGGTGATAAAAAACACGTAATTCAATGATAAATCTAGTGTTTAGTGTTGATAAAACTGGTGTTCATAAAAAGCACGTGATGAGATGATAAAAATCATGATCAGTTTTGGAGAATGGGGTGATAAAACAAGTGTAAAGTGTTGATAAAAACAGGGTAAAGTGTTGATAAACACAGAGCAGAGTGTTGATAAAAATTACCCATATATAATTCCTTTAAAAACTAGCCCCGAAATAATTTTTTTTTTCGTGCTTCAAAAAAACATGTGATAAGGGTGATAAAACACACGTAATTTGAATGATAAACCTAGTGTTTAGTGTTGATAAAACTAGTGTTCATAAAAAGCACGTGATGAGGTGAATAAATCATGATCAGTTTTGGAAAATGAGGTGATAAAACCAGTCTAAAGTGTTGATAAAACCAGTGTAAAAGTGTTGATAAATCCAGAGCAGAGTGTTGATAAAAATTACCCTGATTTTTTTTTAAAAAAAATCTACCCCAAAATAATTTTTTTTTGTGCTTCAAAATATATTCATGACTGATTTTGATTGAAAGCCCTTAAAAAAACAAAACTAATGGCGCAAGTTTGAAGTCAATCGGAGTTGAAACGAAGCGGGAAAAATTAAATTAGTGAATTGGTTAAAAAAATAATATGATAGTTTTACTAAAAAGCCCTTACCACTTACTAAAAATTGCTAATTTTTTGCAGTCAACTACTCAATTGCATCTCTTTAAAACGATGAAACATGATTCTCACCAGATTTCTTCTCTTTAACAAGAAACATTAAATTTTAAGTTCGGAAATAAAGTAACAAAACAATATATGATTAAGTACAAGATTTAGTCATTGTTTATGAATTCATGTTCATCTCTTTGAATAATTCGTGATTATTATATGGCATTGGTTGTTATGATTCAAAAGCAAGAAAGGGAACTAAAAGCATCAGAAAACCGAAGACTTGGAGAAGTAACTGTTTTTCAACAGTCACCAATTATGACAACAGAGTATAAAGACAAGATAAGGAGTGTCCCGGTGAATCCCCTTACAACTTGTCTGAAAATACGCGGAAAAAGAAATGTGTCCACCTTTCTACAGCAAGTTCGGTTGTCAGTAAATTGTTCGATTCTAATTTGCTATACTTGAACTTTTTTTTGAAGCAAACTGTAGGAAATTTTATTCGGTATCAATCACAACCAACTAACATCTTACGCTACAGTAGCTCATGTATAGGCATTTTTGGCTAACTCATCAGCTATCTTGTTAACACAGGTACGTATTTGAATTACTGTTACACCGATTAAACTTCTTAATAACAATTTACAATCATCTATAATAGGCCCTAAAGGGGTGAATAATTGAACTTAAATTATATATTCGACCTTAAGATTTATTTGATATTTTATTAATTTTTTATCATATAATAAATAAAGAACTGAATGTGTATAATTAAATTGAACTTTGAATAACTAATAAGTCTTGTTACTCCTCGCTCTCAAGCAACACCACTCTCGCTTGTCGAGATCCTCTACCCTAGAAACCCTAATCTGTATGAATTCCTTTGCTCCAGTCAACGTCGCCGTCAACAAGATTGCTCTCACTAGCCCTGTCCCGTCGCCGCTTGCCCAAGCGCAGCCTTCGGTACTTGTACCATCGCCTCGTCCCTCCTCAGGCGTCATGCCCCTCGCAAAATAAGATGACGTCGAAAGCCCCTCCAACCAGCCATGGCACCTTCTTCTCTCTCCCTCATTCCTCCTTCGCCTTCTCCAGACACGGTGGAAGGTGTTTTCTTACTAGGTCACGCAGCCCCTCAATCAAAACCTCGGCGTGGCCGACCAAGTAAATACCTAGGTCTTGCGTCCTCTACAAGCAAGCCTAGGATTCCGTCCTCCCAATCTCCACCGACTCCAGCGGACGTAGCGGCTAGGGTTCAACCCTTCCCACTCATGGCGGTAGCGACTAGGGTCCCATCCCCTGAGGTTCCACCTGTCTTTGCTCCTTTGGCCTTACCTACTCCTGCTCCGCCGTCGTCGCCTGACGCAGACCCTGTTCCGATTCCCTCTCCCCCGCACTATCGAGACCCTCTCCGAGGAAAGGCTCCGATGGAGGAACCGGGAGTGGCGGAGTTGCAGGACCTCTGTGAAACAAGTATTCCTCTTAACTTTGACCGCATCCCCATTGTTCCTACTTCTCTCAACCTGCCTCCGGGAGTTGTTTGGCGTCGAAGGGTCTTCAAAACCAAAGACACCATTGGAGGTCAACCTCACCAACCTTCAGGATGGTTTCTCGGCATACTCATTGGAGGAGGAGGTAGAAGTCTTGATGCCTTGTGCATCATTGAGACCCTCTTTGTTGGCTCGCCAACAATTTGCTATGATGGGCAAATTGTGGACGTCCAAACCACCTCGGAAGGAAGTGCTACTCCGAGTCACTACCACGGCATGGGGGAAAGTTGCGGAGGGTTTGGTCATCAAGGACATCGGACCTGGGGTGTTCGGCTTCTACTTAGAGTCGGAGGAGACTCGCACTTGGGTCCGCAGAAACGAACCTTGGTGTTATGACAAGCAACCTCTCCTCCTTTGGGACTTGTATCCCATGGCCAGGGAGCCTCCGGTAGTGGACCGTCTTCAACTCTGGGTTCATGGCCATGGTCTTCCTCCCTTGGTGTGAATTAGGGCTACAGGGGAGACAATCGGCTCGGTGTTGGGTCTGAGCGTTGAGGTTCTGTGCAACAAGTGGGGCACATGTTACGGGGTCCGCATAAACGAACCTTGGTGCTATGACGAGCAACCTCTCCTCCTCTGGGACTTGTATCCGATGGCCAGGGAGCCTCCGGTAGTGGACCGTCTTCAACTCTGGGTTCATGCCCATGGTCTTCCTCCCTTGGTGTGAATTAGGGCTACGGGGGAGACAATCGGCTCGGTGTTGGGTTTGAGCGTCGAGGTTCCGTGCAACAAGTGGGGCACATGTTACGGGGCCCGTTAGGGTTCGATTCTATCACCTGGTGGAGCGTCATTTGCGCTGACACCTCCTGCTCCATTTTCAAGAATTTCCCGACCCAATTCGGTTATCTCTATCTTATTCTAAGTTGCTTGATTTATGTTTTAACTATGGGTTGATTGGTCATGTCCTCAAAGAATGTTCCCGGGAAGTGGCGGGACCCCCGCGGTTCAATTCATCCACGCTAGAGTATCAACGGGATCGGGATGACAATGTATATGCGACAGATTGGAAACTAATACCCTCGCCTACTGCACCTGAGGGACCCTTGCATCGGGGCAGGGTCCCGATAGTATCCTCGACTATTTCACCTAACGGTGCAAGTTCTTGGGGCGCCACTCAGACCCGTTCGGTGGATCCGGGTTGGAAAAATCTGATGGCCGGCCAGCTTTCTGGTAGCTGGAAGCCTGACACCCCGACCCTGCCTAGGCGCAGAGATAGAATTGGACCTGAAACTGTGTCTAGGTCTGGTACAGGGGCAGGAGCTGGGGGAGTGAAACGGGGTTCTACTGGTGAACCCCAAGAGGACCAGGAATGAGCGGGAAAGCATTCCCGCATGGAGGATTGAATGGAATTTTTTGCTCTAGGGACTGGCCCTAGGAGGGGTCCTTGGGAAGAGCGTTGCCTTCCGAAGATGTGATTGATAGTAGGTTTGGTCATACTCTACTGTGTATGCAGCGTTTAGGCAAGACCTCGAGCAGTTGTAGTCAACTTCGTCTAGTTTTGTTTTGTCGCCTTTGTGGCATCCCATCCGAAACCGTCAAGGACGATCATGTTCTGAAAAGATCAACGAACATTGTTAATGTTCTATGTCTGTTCTTCGTCGTCAGAGAGTCTCTATTGCACTTTATTGTTTTTGAATCTCTTGTTTAATAAAAACTGTACTTTTTAGTCAGAAAAATTGAAATTTGAATATTTCTTTTAGATTAGAATCTGAATTAACCAAAAAATTCACATTTTGTTCACCGAGTAAAGTCACACTCACAATAGAATTCCAAACTGGACAGAATTAATTAAAAGATAAAAAGAATCTGTACTGAATTCAAAATTAATATTTTGGTCACCGAGTCAAGTCCAGATAATCACAGCCCGCTTCAAATACTTGTCAGTCTGTCACTCAAGGCAGATGGAGGATCCAATAGAGTCCATGTGTCTCTAAAGCTTTTTCTCCGAAAGCATTATTATTTTTTTTTGAGTAAAGATGAAATTATGTATTAATGATCAAAATTCACAATACATCAAAGTGAATCAGGAAGGGTTCCTGACCACGGGAGAACAGGTGTGGAACGGGCTTCACTGGCTACCAGTGAGTTGCCTTATTTGAAGTCCTCTTTACAAATTCGAGAGATACTCTCTCATTTTGAGCTAACATTTGACAGATATTTTTCAAAGTCCACTTTGAAAATAATAGCTTCATGTTTTGTCCTCTTGGTGTTTTCCAACAATTCAGAAGCTATTAGGATTCCATCCAATATATGTCTCCCAATAATGAATCCAGTTTGCACATCACTCACTAAAGAGTTCATAACAAGTTTCAGTCTAGTACCCAAGACTTCGAAAATGATTTTGTAAGGAGCCCCTACAAGGATAATAAGTCTATAATAACTGAAAGCCACAAGAGCCACATTTTTAAGAATAAGTGTTATAAAGGAGGAGTTGATCCCCTTGCCTAGTGAACCAAACCTGTGAAAGTTGTCATAGAAAGTCAGAATGTCTGATTTAAGAAAATCCCAACCTTTTTGAAAAACAATAGAGAATAGCCATCAGAGCCAAGGGACTTATAGTCATCACAGTCTTTAATGGCAGATAAAATTTCCTCTTCATTGAAAGAGCTCTCAAGGGCCAAAGACTGAGCTGAGAATAATGTGTTGAAAGGGAGAACATAAATGTCCACATGAGAGGGCACCCCTTTGTGAAACCTTTTAAAGAAGTGCCTTGCTGCATAAGCTTTAATCTGGAAGGGAGAAGTGTGAGTAATATTAACTTCCAGGATGGAGAATATTTTGGACATGTTGATTCTCAAATTAGTAATAATATGATAATATCTAGAACATTTGTCTCCCTTTCTGATGCAGAAGACTTTGGACTTTTTCCTCCACACCTTTGCTTGATATTTAATCTTCTTAATCAATAAAGCTGAGGACAAAGCTTTGTGACAGTTCTCCATTGGGGTTAAGGATCTAGTTTCCACAATAGCATCCACCTCATTGATCACTTTTCCAAGAAACCAAAAATGTCCCTACTCCAACCCTTAATAAAAGCTTTCAATTCTTTCAATTTGTACCACAGAACAAAACGAGGCTCCCCTTGAACTTATAAATTCTCCCAGAAATTCTTAACATCTCCCTAGAAGGTTGGATGGTCCATCCCTGAATTATAAAATTTAAAGAGCATGACCCCCAATTAATAATAGGAGAGGAGAGTAACAGTGGCTTATGGTCAGACAAGTACCTAGGAAGACAAGTTTGTGACATATTTGTGAATTTTATAAGGAGTTATGGAGATAGTAAGAACCTGTCAATCCTAGTGGCTCTTAAAGAGTGGTCAAACCAGGTATACAATCCCCCTTGAAGTTGTAGATCAACTAAGCCCATATTCTAAACAAAGAGATTGAAGGATTTATTCATTTATTGTGAGGAGTCATGAGAAGGTCTATCAGAAATCAACAATGTGTCATTAAAATCACCTACACAAATAATGGGAACTAAGATAGCTTGTTTCATAATTAGAACTTCTTCCCAAAAAAAATCCCCTCTCCCTCTTATTGCAAGGAGCATATATATTGATAATAAATATCTAAATCTAGAGGGTTGAATTTCTCAAACCAGTACATAACAGATGTAGTCTTAGTAATATGACTCATATAGAAGATATCAGTTTTCCCCGTTCTAAGAGTCCCTCCTGAGGCACCATTGGAGGGTAAATAATCAGATTTCCACAGAGTGTTCAAGCCACATGAAGCTAGATAATTATGGGGAAATAAAACCATTTTTGTTTCTTGCAGCAACAGGAATTTAATAGCTTGCTTGGAGCACACGTTTCTCAGCATCTTCAGTTTCTGCTGTGAGGATGCACCTCTCACATTTCGTGAGAGGATTCTCGTGATCTAATGAGATAGGGGAAGTGATTTGGAGGCCAGTGCATCCAATCCCTCACCTAGATCACCCTCCAAATCTTCAAAATCATCATCTGATTCAGCCTTAGAAAATCACTATGTTCTAATTCTTCATTCAAGTTTTCGAATTGCTCTGCCACTTTTGCATCAGTTGCAAATGCTTTTAATCCAATAGACTCACAGTAGTCCCAAGTGCATTGACCATCTTTTGTGAAGCTCCTCTTCCCCTGAGGTAAACCCTGATCAGAGTTGGAAATGGTTTGTGTAGGAGAGCTGGTTTTGAATTTTCTAGTTTTTGACCTAGTAGCATACAAATAAGTAGTGGGGGGCTTTTAGGAAATATTTTTTCCTTTGCTTTTTCTGATGAATATTTCAAGCCTTTAAAAATTGCAGCCCAAACCTCCCAAGTTTGAAACTCCCTCTATGGCTCTATCAGTGACAAGATTTTAAGGTTAAATGTTGAAACTTACCCTTATGTATTGGTCACGAACACTATGCTATTGTCCTTTTCAAAATCACATTTGCAGTACCTTATCTATTGGTCACGCGATTCCGTTAGGAAAAATGGACGGTCTAATGCCATTGTTTCCATTCTGTTAGTCATATGACCTCAAGTGTCATATATTGGATGGTAAAATGACGTTTTTTTTACTTAAGTATTTGACGTCTATATATTTTATAACGAACAACAACGAGGGTGCAATGGTAATGTTCCTTATAAAATGTATAAAAGTCAAATAGTTAAGGAAAAACGGCATTTTACCATCCATTATATGACAGTTGAGCTCATATGACTAACGAAATGGAAAAAACGGCATTTTACCGTCTATTCTTCCTAACGGAATCGCGTGACCAATAGATAAGGTACCGCAAATGTGATTTTGAAAAGGAGGGTAGCATAGTGTTTGTGACCAATACATAAGGGTAAGTTTCAACATTTAACCCAAGATTTTATGGGACCATAAATTGTAAAAGGATGCCAGGGGTATCTGAAACAGTGATTCCATTTAATGCTGAATTTACCAAGGAGTTTAAGGGAGCTGAACTTGTACTTTCTTCTCCCCCACCCCCCCAACAGTGATTCCATTTAATGCTGAATTTACCAAGGAGTTTAAGTGAGTTGGACTTGTACTTTCTTCTCCTAAATCAGTGTCTACCCAACCCCCCCCCCCCCCCCCCCCCCCTCATCAAGCTCCTTCTCCACTCCCAATTGGAGGCCCACCAAAGGAGAAACTGGAACTGTAGCAATCTAAGCAGGAGTTATTCCCTGCAAACAACGAATATCCTCCAACCCTATTGTCGCAGGCAGAGGAATGTCTGTCCTGGTAGCTTGTGGATCATTTCCTTGCACATTAACAATAGCTTCCTCAAGATGCTCTTCAGAAACCTCCTCACTACTAGTCTTCTGAGTATTGAAAGTGTTATCCCTCTCACCAATCTGAAGAAGAGGACCAATAAAAATTGATTTTTTTTTCCAACTCAAACAGATTCGAGGGAAAAAGAAAATTGTTTCCAATTTTTTTTATCTGCTCACAATACCCTGTCAAAACAGCTTATTAGAAACAAATAAATCGTTATCATTTTGTTTTCTGTTCAGGTACTCCAGTCAGAAGGCGAAGAACCGTTAAACTAGGATTTAGAATTTGTATTTGTAGAACCTGCTCATCTTCAATACACCATTTTGTGTAGTGTTCAGAAATAGGATTTATAGCTTCTTATCTCTAGAATTTTCAGTACCTGTAAAAAAGAAACAATTGGATGCAAAAGGATTTGTTACCAATTAGTAACAGTTTTGGATACAAAAACCCATTAGGATGCTCTATAGCCAATTGTACCAATCGAATGGGTTTTGAACCTGTTCATCATCGATATATTGTTCAAGTGTCTTAAGATTGTAGGGAATATAGGTTAGTATATTGACGATAAACAAATTCAAATAAACGAAATAAAAAATTGAAATAACAAATATGAAATAACCTTCACCGAATCAGCTAGCTTATTGATTACGGGTTGGGAAATTCGGGTTAGTCGAGTACAGGTACTCCTGTCTCTTTAAGACACTTGACTGCCCCGTATGGGCAACGGTCTCCCAGGATACAACCACTAACGTCAGCGAACTCAACTCCGTGTAGAGAAATCACCAGGACTAAGGAAGAATGAAAACATCATTGGGAGAGAAAGTGATTTTCGATCTATGGTTTTTGATATGTGAAGTGTTTTTGGTATTTGAGATCTATTAGAAGATGACTTAGTAGGTTGGTATTTATATGCTCTCTAATAGGGATAGAAAGGTAATTTTATGGGGTAGCTAATCCCATAAAAGTCTCTCATTAAGAGGTCATGGCCAACCAACTACATAAATCTCATTTAAAACCATAAATCATATTTAAAACAACAAAATCACATTTTAACCACATTTTTCCAACACTTTCTTCTTCTAGATCAGTGACCCCCTACCCCACCCGCTTGAGGATATGCTGGACATGTTAGCTAGCTCCTTCTCCACTCCCAATTAGAGGCCCACCAAAGGAGAAATTGGAACTGTAGCAATCTTAGCAGGAGTGATTCCCTGCAAACAACCAATATCCTCCAACCCTATTGTTGCAGGCAGAGGAATATCTGTCCTGGTAGCTTGTGGATCATTCACTTGAACATTAACAATAGCTTCCTCAAGATGCTCTTCAGAGACCTCCTCACTACTAGTCTTCTGAGTATTGAAAGCGATATCCCTCTCACCATTCTGAAGAAGAGGACCAATAAATATTCCTAACTCCTTTTTTTGTAGAAAGATCCTCTGAAACAATAAATTCACTAGACATAGAATTAATTCCCCTTCACTCTAACACTAATCTGTGGATGATTCTACAACGGTTGGTACAATTAAAGGAATGAGTACTGAATCGAAATTCCTTATCAAAGTCAAGACCTTTTTACTTCCAAGACCGATATGCACTTCTTCCTCCTTCCAGAAGAGTTTATCAGAAAGAATTAGAACAAATGATGTGTCAAAATTATCTCCTACAAGAGAGGAAGGGTGAGAGAAACCATATGTCCCCAGGCTACTAACACATGCATGGAGAGTCTCCTCACATCAACTACTCATCGGGAGTCCTTGAATGGATACCCAAATGAATCTTCCTGCCTAAGTGCAAAGCACGTTTCCTTTAGGAATGACAGTGACCATTGTTCCAACCAAGCATCCTTCTCTTTTAAAATCTCTTTTTCAAAGAGTGGATTTAGACCTTCAATAAAGCAACTCGATTTTCCAAGGAAAAGAGTTTTATTTCACAAATTCCGTCTAGTGTAATTTCTCTCATTACTGATTCAACACTCAAGTTTCTATGCAGAACTACTAAGTGGGAGGAAGCTGAAAGTTGTGTTAGCTTAGTAACAATGGATCCCGATGGAGTGAAGGAAAGAAAATCTTGTTCTTGTGCATTCTTGTTGATTGACCTCCAGAACTTAGTAGGTTTTCTGATTGTCCCTTTGTCCTACGCTTTAGTAATAAAAACCTTGTATCCATCCAAAAAAACACTCATTTAGTTCAGCAATGGCCTTCAGTGTTCCACTCAAAGATTCAAAAACAATAAAAGCAAACCATCTGCCTTTAATATTAGTCCTAAAAGGAGCCTCAATCTTCTTGATGCCTCCAAACTTGCATAACTTCTCCTCTAGCCAGATAGGAGAGGATTTGTGAGGGATGTTTGACATGAAAATCATGAGTTCATTCTCCCTAGTACTAGAGTCTTCTTGTGGAACTTGACCTCTTTGAAAAGCCCCCTATTATGTTCGAAACCCGACGGAGGGAAATCCATAGAAGTGGAAGAAGCTCCCTTCTCAGCTTCTACCTGAGCTGGAGAGATGACTACCGACCTTAGCTGTCTCCAAGACACATCATCTCTCTTTCTGAAGAACAAATTATTTCCAATCTACTTTTCCTTCACTTCATAAGTATTGCACATGTCTTGTGAAGTAGTATCTGAGGCCTGCTCATCCTCAATCTCTTTATCCTTCTGAGATCTAGCCTTTGTTTGGTGGATTGGGCCAAAGTCTTTCTGGCCATTAATCAATCTGGTTGCTCCATTTGGAGACCACGATTCTCTGATCGGAGAAGCACCCAAGAGTTTCAACCCATCCTCCGTATATCTCGTCATGCCTTGATGATCTGAACTAATAGAAGAACCGAAGAAACGTATCAAGGATCTGGACGAAGAACCTGAAGAAGATATTGTAGCTAAACTGTAGCTCTAAAGAGATCTTCCATATCATTAATCATGACCTTAATTTCATGAATATTTCCATTAGAGCTTTATGTTTGATATAAGACGCATACTTAGATATTATGTTTCTGATATAGAAAACTTGGAAATATTCCTTAAACAAAACATTTAGTTTTTCGTTTCAAATTATCTAAGTGTTTTTTGAGTGAAAGTTGTATATATTATTAATCGAACGAGAATCAAGATAGAGAACGAAGAACCGAAGTTCTCTGCTCAACAGTCTCTTTTATAATGATAACCGTACAATACGGTCCGAACAAGGAAATCGAAATACTTAAAATAAAATGGAACTGTAGAGAACCGCTCAAGATGGTGCCTAATCATTGTTTGATTTTATGGGGGGACTCTTTTCGTCGTAAGGAGTGCGATCGAACCGGAACTCTACAGTCGGTAGGGGAGGATAGATATGATTCAAGGAGCCCTCCTGATAAAAATACTTGAATCTCTTCTTACTCATTGGGCTTGGCGAGGTTGCATAGCAGTCCTCGCTTGATTCGTCTGAATTTTCTCGACTATGTCGCCGGTCGTGTGTCCGCTTGAGACATGGGAGGCTAACACGAGGAGGGCGAGCACCAGCGCAATAGGGAGTCGCAGATTGTCGCCGATGCACCATTCCTCCGATACACCAACGCTAGATTGTGGATGTGCAGAGGAAAGCACTACCAAGAGTATATAGAAGAGGAGAATCACGAGCAATCTCGTGGTGGTTGGAGGCTTGCACGGTGGTGGTTTCATAACGACGACTACGGCGATTGAGATTCTCAACCCGAGCAGAGCTTAGTAAATAATAAATTATCTAAGTGTTAAATTCATTGATTATATGTTATATAGAAACATATCAATTTTCCAAGAATTATGAAATAAAACATAAAAATAATCCATGGTTTGAAAGAGATGAAACCCATATAAACATAAATGATGTCTCCACACCTAAGATCCATACTAACTTGTTATTTGTTCGCAGTCCTCATACTTGCTCCCATTAATATTTGGAAGGGAAAACTACTAATATCTACCTAAAATCATGATCATTTAGCTGATGTTTACTCTGAAGTTTAAAGTTAACAGATACATACTCTTAAGTTTCGAAATGTAACTCAAAACTCCTTCCGTCAGTCAGTTTACTGTTCACTTTTTCAAAACTGCCTAAAATACCCTTAACCCTGTCCATTTTTTATATTCTTTAAATCAAAATTAAATTAAGGTTTTCAAAAAAAAATTATTTTACAAAAATCAGATTTTATTTTTAAAAATAGTTTTTATTTTCAAAAAATGAGTTTTAATTTTTTTTTAAAAAATCAGATTTATTATTAAAATAAATAAAAAAAATCAGATTTATTATTAAAATAAATAAAATAATCAGATTTATTATTAAAAACTATTTTTAAAAAATAAAATTGATTTTTTTAATTAAAACTTATTTTTTGAAAATAAAAACTGATTTTAAAAAAAATAAAAACTGTTTTTTAAAAATAAAATCTGATTTTTGTAAAATAGTTTTTTTTGAAAACCTTAATTTAAATTTGATTTAAAAAATATATAAAATGAACAGGGTCAAGGGTATTTTGGGCATTTTTGAAAAAATGAACAGTAAACTGACTGAGCTGATTGACGGAAGGGGTTTTGAGTTACACTTCGAAACTTAAAGATATGTATCTATTAACTTTAAATTTCAGGGTAAACATCAGTTAAATACGCATGGTTTAGACTAAGTATTAGTAGTTTTCCCTTAAATAAATGTTACCATAAGGTCGTTGAAATAAAAGTGGTGTGAACAATAATAGACTTGACAAGTACTAGCACTTAGCATCTTAGTGTTTGACCCCTGGTCAAGGATGTTGACAGAGTTGTGTATACACTCTCTCCTATATAAATACAAACCCATGCTAAGCAAATTAAAAGAGATCAAAATTACATAACCTCATGGAGATGGAGCTACTTCTCTTCACCTTCATCTCTTTCATTCTGTTAACCATCATCAAAACCCTAAAGAACCCAAAACCCTACCCGAATCTGCCCCCCGGTCCATGGAAGCTTCCCCTGATCGGAAACATGCACCAGCTAGCCCTAGGCTCGCTGCCGCATCGCGCCCTGAGAGACTTGGCAACGAAACACGGACCCTTGATGCACCTTCAGCTCGGTGAAGTGTCAACAATAGTTGTCTCATCGCCCGAAACCGCGAGGGAGGTCATGAAAACACATGACACCATCTTCTCCCACAGGCCTTACCTTCTTGCTTCTAGGATAATGTCATATGACTCCACCAACATAGTGTTCTCTCCGTACGGGAGCTATTGGAGGCAGCTCAGAAAGATTTGTGTGACGGAGGTTTTGAGCCCGAATCGCGTGCGGTCCTTCGAACCCATCAGGGAAGAGGAGGTGTCAAGCCTCGTAAGAACAATTTCTTCCGGTGCAGGATCGCCTGTCAATCTGAGTAAGCTGATTTTCTCACTGTCGTTTGGGATAACTTCTAGAGCGGCGTTTGGTGCTAAGAGCAAGTACCACGAAAGGTTCGTTTCGCTCGTTGCTGAGATGCTCAAGCTGGCCGGAGGGTTTTGTGTTTCAGACATGTACCCTTCGGTTAAGGCTCTTGAAAACATCACCGGATTGAGGCCTAAGCTCTTGAGGATTCATCACGAGGTTGACGAGATTCTCCAAGACATCATCAACGAGCACAGGGAAAAACAGATCAAGAAACAAGAATCTCAAAAGGATTTGGTTGATGTTCTTTTAAAGATTCAAGAACATGGTGATCTTGAATTCCCCTTGACTGACAATAACATCAAAGCAGTCATACTGGTAATTTTTCCTTTACTATGCCTATGAGAAACCTAGGTCTAATATAGATCAACTCAGCTAAAAGTTTAAACCGATATACATCATTATAATTTAATCGTATAACACTTGATTAGACCAACTCAACTAAAAGTTTAAGTATAGTTTCATTGCTGTATCAGTTGTCAGGTCACTGGCTCTAATCCTCGTAACTTTTGTAAGGCTCTAATCCTCATAACTGCTGTAGGATATTTTTTCTGCTGGAAGCGAAACGTCAGCTACGACCGTGGAATGGGCAATGTCAGAACTGCTGAAAAACCCGAGCTTGATGCGGGAGGCCCAAGCTGAGGTACGGCAAGTCTATGGTTCGAAAGGGACGGTCGAGGAGACAAATCTTGACAAACTCAAGTTCTTGAAACTAGTCATAAGAGAGACACTGAGACTACACCCTCCTGCAGCGTTACTGATCCCCAGAGAGTGTGCAGAGAGCTGTGTGATCAACGGATACGACATACCGAAGAAGTCCAAAGTCATAGTGAATGCATGGGCAATCGGAAGAGATCCGAGGCATTGGGAAGAAGCTCAGGAGTTCCGGCCGAGGAGGTTTCTGAATAGCTCGGTTGATTACAAGGGGACGGACTTTCAGTACATCCCGTTCGGCGGTGGCCGGAGGATTTGTCCGGGCATATCATTTGCACTTCCGAATGTTGAGCTGCCGCTTGCAAAACTGTTGTACCATTTTGACTGGAGACTTGGTGATGGCATGAGGCCTGAAGATCTTAACATGACGGAGAGTTTCGGTTTGACGGTGCAGAGAAAAGAAAATTTGGTATTGATTCCAATTCCTTATAGTCCATCTCCTGAATGAGCAAAGTTTGATCTATTAGTTCCTTGTATGGATCTCATTCTCATACATGTACAATAAAGTCTCCAATTGTATTGTAATATGTAACATTAAGCACTAATGAGAAGTCTGGTAAACAAATAGAATTTTAATTAGAGCGCTTGCGAAAAAGACCTAGCTTACATTTTAGAGCGCTTGCGAAAAAGACTTAGCCGCACAACACCTTGGCTATAGCCATATCCTGTGTCATGGTTCTATTCCTTCTGATCACAACAATAAGGATGTCGGAAGATGACGTCCTCAATCACAGAATTGTCTGGCGAGGTGGCAACAGCAGTTCGATGGGAGCGGCGAGAGGCGGGTCCGACAATGGCCTTTCGTCTCTGTTCGAGCACAACCACGGTAATTCTCTATTTAGTTTAAGAGACTTCATTTTGAGTTTAAGAGACTATGAAGAGCTTTCAGGGCTAATCCGATATCGATCCCATCAACTAATGGTTTCGATTTATCGAGGTTTGGTTTTAATACAACTCTACCAGTCGAACACCTGCACGAACCGTTTGGGAAAAGTTTAGGAGCAATATAGACGGTGGATTTAGGATTCAGGAGGAGGACCGACAGATTGGGGTCTGTCTATGCGACACCTACGGTCGGAAGAGTTGAGTTTGGAGCAAAGGATGCTACTTGAGGATCCGCTTTATTTTTGTTGTTTCTATTCCGTTATTTACTTTCAGTACTATTTAAGAATTTGGTATTTGGTGTTTCCGTTTGGTTATTTCAATTGGATTGATCGGTTTGATTGTAGTGATATTTATCTTTGTTTAGGTTGTAAACTAGACTGTTTCTATAGGTTTAGAGCGTTGGGTGTCCTACGAGAGATCCGGACTTATTCCGTTCTCAAGACTTTTAGTCCGCCACTTGTATCTATTCTCACGCATTAATTTATTGCAATCCCTGGTTTTACCAAAAAAAAGTATTAATGAGAATGTTATCCACCAAAAATAGCAATGGTCTTGACCTTGACAAAGTTTTTGAGCCTTTTGGGTTTGGATCCATGGCCCAAGAAGATATGTCAGTGGTGAAGCATATTGCTATTTTCACTCACGTGTTATGGGCTTTTGTCGACCACCATGTGTTGTGTTAATGGTTGTAGATATAATCATGAGGATCCAAATACCCAGCACAGAAGGGGTAATTTTTTTTAAGAACAATACTAAACATATATAATGAATTATGTATATTTTTGTAAATATGAAGGGCTAAATGGTAGGTTAGTATAACTCTCGCAAGATGTTATACCAATCACCGAGAATTATAAATTGGTTTGATATCTCCGACAATATCTTCATCTTGACGGGACTATGTCGTCTTCTGCACGCCAGATGCAATATATAGCAATCACTAAGAACAATTAGTTGATTTGATGCTCCCGCCTGGCAGTGGCACCATCTTGTCAGTCGGAGTTTGATAGTGTTGGATTATGTGTATCACAAACAAGACGGAAAACAAACAAAATGTTTTTAATCCAATCTCTCTATTCGCATTCATCAAGTGAATACTAATCTACAACTGTATGTAATAGAGATTGACTCTTTGTAGCACAACGGTTGATACCGACTTTATTAGTTCGAGACTAGGACCTTTGGGTTATGACGGAGACTTGTACATGTATATTAAATACATATGTGCCCATAATAGTATTACAATCTCCCACTTGGGCAACATGTGTTTTTTCCTGAAAAATTGACAACCTTATGAGCCCAAAATTGTTATCATATAATAGGTATTTTGTAACAATCTCGTCCGTCAACCTTACTCATACAGAACTAAAACAACGGTCGTCAAATTACTTATGACTAAACCATCAGTGAAAAAAATAAAATATTATAAAAATCATATTTTCGAATTAAAAAAATAGTTTGAACCGTAAAAAAACAGATTTATTCTTTCCACGTAAAATGTCTTCAATAGATTTATAGTTTTCTATATTTATATTTGTGTAATTAATGAGTGTTTTAATCTCACGCTTCCATCTAATCTTAAACATATGGCTAATATTTATTTACATATTACATTATAAGACTCATTTACAAACAAAAAAAATTGAGGAAATAGGATGGATAATATAAACTGAAAATGTTTACACCTGGCAAACACATAAACAATGAAATTGGAAATGGGAACAGAACATAAACTGAAATTGCCCTTGTAGAATCAATGGTTGTTCGGAGAGTAGTATTGCGACAGCGACTGAAGAACACCGATACAGCAGCTCTGAACGGGGTAACAATGGCCGAGCAGACCCATTGTCGAGACTTGTAGTGGTGGAATGGATATCTCCCCGGGAAGTCAGCGTGCATCGTCCTCCCTTGATTGATACTGGTAGGGCTCCAAAACGCGGGATTACTGACCGCCGAGCTGGTAGGGGAATACCATACCAGTTATTGGTGGTACTGATGCCACCTTACGTTCAGAGAGGCGGTGTAACCGGCCGACCCCCCTCTAGACCACTTTGGAATCATTCCGTGAGGCGAGGGTGCTTATTGCCCCCCCGCCGCTGCATATATTGCCCAGCCCCCAATTGGACCCAAGACCTTAGAAAAATTGGCCCGCCCGCTAGCTAGAACCAACAGGTCGGCCCGTGGTGTGATACCCAGTCCATGCTCCGGCCCAAGCTTCTGACCCAGTGTGGGACCCAGCCCCATCTCCTGACCCTCCCAAGACTTTCCCCTATTGGGTTACTTATGGCTTCCTTGGGCCTGGAGGCCCAATTGTGAAGCACTTAAACTCATCATTAGAAATTGAAGGCACGCATCCCGATCCTCCACACCCTAGGTTGTTCCGTCCACCCGCGCCGTCTCCTTGACCCGCTCTCATTGTGGCCACCCGGGACCGGATCGGAAAGAGACGGTCGTAGCCCTCCCCCGAACGTCGGGTTCGGCCCGACCTTCTCCAAACGTTGCACCTGACGCCATGGCTTTGATGTCATATCCCCAACCAGTGAGTAACGCACCAAACCTCCAGGTTTAGTCGCCGGCCTCCCCTATTAGGAACCGTCAGTCCGTCCTTCTTCGTGCTACAGGCGGAAAAGACTTGCCCCAGATCTCCTCGCATCGCTTCTCTCAAGATCGGAGAAGCAAATGGAGGAGATTGGGAAAACACACAAGACATCGGAGAAGAGGAGAACAATGGTAAGAACCTCATCGTACCTGCCTCAGGAATCTCGCCGCTCGACCAGGGATGCTGCCGGAGTTGCAAAAGAGCGTCGCCGCCGCCATTCTACTCGCTAACCCTAATCACAATATAAGGAGTGTCCTTTGCAAAGTCCTAGCTATTGTTCTGGTTGATTCACTCAAGACTCATTTACAATAGATTGTTCATATATATATATATATATATATATATATATATATATATATAGGATTGGTATCAGGTAAAAACCACCCCTTATTGTGCAAACTACGAACTCACCAGGTGCTGACACGTGGGCGCGCGCGCTGCTGATGCGCGCGCACAGTGCTGACACGTGGCGCGCATAGTGCTAATAGGTTGGGCGCACAGTGCTAATAGGTTGACCTATTAGCACTGTGCGCGTCAAACTATTAGTACCGTGCGCGCGCGTGGTCAACACGCTCACGCACGCGGGCAGAGGCGCGCGCGCATCTGCCACGTGTCAACATCGCGCGTGCTCTGCTGACGTCACTTTGACCGCATCCTGTGGCTTAGATTGGTTCGTAGTTTGCACAATAAGAAGGGTTTTTACTGGATAGCCACCCTATATATATATATATATATATATATATATATATAGGGTTGGTATCAGGTACAAACCACCCCTTATTGTGCAAACTACGAACACACCAGGTGCTGACACGTGGGCGCGTGCGCTGCTAGTGCGCGTGCACAGTGCTGACACGTGGCGCGCATATATATATAGGGTTGGTATCAGGTACAAACCACCCCTTATTGTGCAAACTACGAACACACCAGGTGCTGACACGTGGGCGCGTGCGCTGCTAGTGTGCGCGCACAGTGCTGACACGTGGCGCGCATAGTGCTATTAGGGAACCAATTCTCCATAAAAGCTACGATGCAAAGAATCAACTGAAATAAAAATATATACAAGAATGAGACAGATGTAGCACAAACTATGTAGCAAGGGTCGCCTAATTTCTCCCCGGCAACGGCGCCATAAAACTTGACGCCCTGCGGGTTTTAAATCGCAGAAACGGGACACGGCAAGTGCACCGGTCGCCAAGTAGTAACCGGAAGTAAAATTCCGGGATATCGAGCCCAAAGGAGCAATAGACAAACACTTATTATTTAAAGCTTATAGTTAAACTGTTTCGGTAAAAATCGAGTTTTTATGTTTTGAAATAAACCTATAACGACTAAAAAGAAAATACAGAATTTAACAGAGAGTTTTCTTATCTGGAATCAAGTGAAGAGAGATCAAGGGCATGGGTTCATCGAGTTCATTCCATAAAATTGAACACGTTCGATTGTAGCGATGTCGACTTATTTTAGAGGCAACGAGTTGTCTCGACTCTAGTCCTAACTTCTTTCGAACGATTCGGACCCTAATGGAATCTAACCACCGAGTTCTTTCGAATCACGATGTAGGAAGAACCAAAGTGTTAAGCTCTATGACAACTTCTAACTTTCGACCAAACAAGTCTATGGCTATTGCAATTGTATTAACCCCGCTAGTTCTAGCTAGGATTTAAATCCAACCTATGATCGATTTTTGACTTAATTAGAATCCTCCTCTTTCGAGCGACGAATCCTAATTCGAAACAATTACCAAGCCTACACGGGAGGTAAAGCATTAAGCACAAATCAATCATAGACACTAATACAAATCATCAATCACAACAATCGAAGCATCCAATTTATAGAAATCACTACTCTAATCCCCCATAACCCTAGAAATTGGGGGTTTAGTTGTTCATGGTGAGAAAATGCAAAGATGAAAAGGTACAAACAATTAAACTCATAATCAAGATGAAAGTTTAGATACAATCACCGAATTAGTTGTCCAAAGCTTGTTCTTCCCCTCCTCCAATCTCTAGCCTTGATGCTCTTGAAAATCCACCAAAAGAAATCCACTTGTGTAGCCAACAATGGAGCTTGTCTCCAAAAATCAACACCCAAATAAATCTCCAATAGTTCTTTACCCAATAAAATTGATCCTCAACAAATAATCTAAAACAAAAAGCTCTCCACAATTCTATAGAAAAAATAAAAAAGAAAACTATACAAAGTCGTGTTTTTTTCTTCGGTTCTGTTCTGTATAAAATGGTGAAGCAGCTCAAATGAAGATCCCCCCTGGTTGCGGCGCAGCAAGGAAAAGAAATAGGGTAAGCTTTGAGTGGGACAGGTGGCTGAAAAGGAGAGGGTGAGCTGAGGCGGACAGGTGTCGGACAGAGGCGAAGTGGCGGCTGAGATGGCCACGTGTCAAGCGCAGGAGAGGCCACGCGGACGGAGGTGAGGGCCCGGATGGACACGTGTCGCGCAGAGATGGAATGGCGGATGAGAGGCGGTGCCATGTGTCGCGAGCTGGGGTGAGCGGCGGCTGGGGTCGGGACACGTGTCAGCTCCTGGTTTGTGGCTCTATTTTTCATCCTTTTTCGCTATTTTGCTCGGTCCGGCTTCGTTTGAACTCCGATCGATCTCGTTCTTGCGCCAAAAAATTCCTCTTTTCAAGACCTACAAAACATGACCAATCATGAATATATTTCAAAGCGAAAAAAATCGACCCTCTTGACGATCTACGTGCACAAAACACCCAAAATACGCCGGAAATCCATCAAAACACCGAACATACCGATAAAATCAATTATTCATGCTAAACCTACACATATGATAGAAAATCGGGACCAAAAACCTATATAACTCGATATAATGTGGCGCTTTTATGTGTTAAAATGCACGCACATCACATAGTGCTAATAGTTTGGGCGCACAGTGCTGATAGTTTGGCACTGTGCTAAACTATTAGCACTGTGCGCCCAAACTATTAGCACTATGCGCGCACACTAGCAGCACACGCGAAGCGCACACGTGTCAGCATCGCGCGCGCTCTGCTGACGTCAATTTGACTCCATCCTGTGGCTTAGATTGGTTCGTAGTTTGCACAATAAGGATGGTTTTTACTGGATAGCTACCCTATATATATATATATATATATATATATATAAGTTAACAATAATAAACCTAATAATAATTCAGTTACAATTAAAAATTTTTACGATCATAACTCATAAACCTATAACACCACACAATTCATTTACGTTTATTGATCATCAAAAAGAAAAACCTGAAAGAGATTACTTTTGCTTGTTTGTTACATCTTTTTAGAATTTTTGTATGTTGAGACTTGAGATGTGAAAAAGTTTCTTAAGTTTCATATTTTTTGGCTACTTAAATTTATATAGAATGGTTATTTAGTTCCCATTGTCATACGAACGAGTCGGATAGAGTACCACCCGACCCGAACAAGTAGAGATCGGACAAGCTATTAACTGGGTATTGATCGGGTATGAGTAGAATACAAATAATGAATCTCCTTCATCTCGCAGGATTGATTCGTTTGGATTCTTCTTTCGCGGATTGGCAACGTACTCCGGGGCTTTTCTTGGGATAATCATTTTGGTGCTTTTGGTCATTTGTCTCATTTTATTACTCTGTCGTTGGTTTTAGTGTTTCAGACTATTATTTTGTTTTTGAGTTCAGTTTTTATTGTTTTGGTTTTTTCAAAACTCGACCACATTGGTCTAGTTTCTAATTTTCATTGTACTACCCTCAAGTATAATGGAATTTTCTCTCGCTTATAAAAAAAATGGATATGAAAATCGGATAGGATATTTTTTTTATCAGCAAAAGCATATTTAAATTAAACCTCTTATGAGAGGGAAGAGGAGTTACATGGAGGTGTAGTGTTACCGTGTTACAAAACCTACTTGGAAACAGCCATTATCAAACTAGAAAGAACTAAACAAGTAATCCCTTGATATTTTGTAGAGATTTTGATGATATTGAAGCCATCTGAGCATGATGAAGGACTTTACTTGCTTCGCAAGGCACCAGTTCCACTGAGAGATATAAGAATATTAACTTCAAGGACACTTCAAAGAACACTTCTTCAGTTAGAGAATCAGGGTCATCTACTTCAGAGAGTTAAAACTTGTGGGAGACGATCTTGATAAGCTAGATATTATGAGGATCTAGACCAAAAACCATGCAATGAACCAGATTAACTTGCAAGTCTTCAGGTTGTTTGAAGAGAATCAGATCTGGATGCTAAAATGTGATCTTATGCAGGAGGGAAGGATTGCTGAAAGGAGAACAAGTCAGCTTGAGAGATTATTCGTTGTGACTTGGATGGCAAGGCATCTGTTACCTTGAAAACTTGGGGGGCAAGTCACCTTGAGGACAGTATCTTCAAACAATCCTGCAGAAGAAAACCAGTAGAACAAACCAGAGGAACAAAAAAATAAAACACTCCAAACCTAATAGAAGGACTAACCACACTCAAACGAAAAGGTGGCAGAGGAGAACCTAGCTACACACACACAAAAGGGGGAAAAGGAGAAGAGAACCAGGAGGAACCTTACCAAACTCACCAACTCACCCAAACCATCCCTCAACCAACCCTAACCCCAGCCCAAACAAAAGTTGTTCAAAGGTCTAACAGGACAGGACCTAAATTAAAATTCTTAGTACTGCAACTTCTTTTGGCAGTTCTCCAACTTAGGAAGGAAATGAAGGTGCCCTTGGTTTGAAACATTGCCCATTCTAGGGAGTAGAAAAATGTCTTCTGCTGAAATAGATTCAACATTGAAGTAAGCAGCATTTCTTGCTAGCCAAACCTGCCATAGGCTGCATTGAACAATCTTTATCCATACTTTTTTGTGTCTTGCTGCTGCCAGGGATGTCCACCCTGTAATCAAACCCTTTATTGATCCAGAAATTACACCAAATAGTCCCCACCAATTGAATACCATAGTTTAAACTAGCCATGCTTTTGGACAGTACAACAAGGCATGAGCTCCATCTTTATAATCTTAATTACAGATATGACAGTTTACTTGATCAAGGGGAAGTGGCATTCCTCTTTTCTCAGAAACATTTGGTAGGTATTGAGTCTAAACATGCCAACCAGCAGAAGGCTGTAATTTTAGGAGGTAATGAGACTGACCAAAGGTTCTTTGTCCATGGAATAGGGTCTGAGGATAAGTCTTGGATCTGAAGCATTGAGTAGAGCATTTTAACTGTGTAGCCTTTTGCATCCCATACCCAACACAATTTGTCATGTTGATTTGAGAGTTGAACTTCTTGCAAAATAGTGCTCAGGATAAGTCATTCATCTTCTGCTCTTCCTCTTGCATATGATCTGAAGTTGAGTTCCCATCCCTCCTCAACCTTTGCTTCCTTAACAAGCATTCTTTTTGTTTGCGATTTGATAGAGTCTAGGAAACAAGAATTTGAAGGCCACCTCTCCCCACCAGATATCTTCCTAAAATAATATTCTATCACCTGATTCTAGATTCCAGTTTAGGCCTCTTACCCCAAATAATTCTGCAAAGGTTGGATCTGCATTTAAGTCCAGGATGTGCTTCATAAACCTTGAGGTTCCTACGTCAGGAAAATGATCAAGATCCCATTCATTTGGACTCCATCCATATTTTTGCACAAATGACCAATTTCCACAGTGAATTTCTTTCAAGAGCAAACCTCCACCACCACTTTGCTAGTATAGCAATATTCATCAAGGATAGATCTCTTATACCTAGTCCCCCTTTTGATTTTGGTCTACAAACCATCTTCCAATTTACTTTACAAAATGCTCTTGCAGCAGATGATCCATGCCAGAGAAACCTTCTTTGCCAACTTGTCATGATCTTGATAACTGCCTTGGGAGCTTTTAGGACTGAGAAAAAATACAAAGGCAGGGCTCCAAGAGTAGATTTCAACAAAGTTATTCTGCCTCCTAGAGAGAGAGTTTTTTCTTGCCAAAGACCCAGAGCAGCTTTAAAATTATCAATGATTGGGTTCCATGTTGACACCCTTTTAAAATTGGCACCAAGAGGGAATCCCATATAGGTAAGTGGGAAAGATTCTTCTTCACAGAGCAGGATCTGAAGAATTTCCTCTTTCTCTTCTTCAGCTAAATTCATGGGAATCACAAATGATTTTTTGTAGTTGACTAATAGACCTGAGGCTATATGAAACAATGAGAAAGCATCCTTTAGGCTATAAGCATTTTCAGTTGAGGCTTGAATGAAGAATATAGAGTCATCTGCAAAACTGGAGATGTGAGACACTTAGCCCTTGTGAGTTTAGTTGAATGCCCTGAAATAAATTGTGTTGGAGGCCTGCCTTCATGATCTGATTCAAACCCTCAGAAACCAATACAAAGATTAAGGGGGATAAGGCACGACCTTGCCTTAACCCTCTACTCACAGTGAAGTCAGGGCTGGAAGAGCCATTTATCAGCACTGAGACACTTGCTTTAAAGCATGATATCATCCACAACCTCCAAACTACTCCAAAACCCATCATGCTTGGTAGGTTTAATATATAACTCAAACTAACTTTGTCAAAAGCCTTCTCAAAGTCATCTTTGAAGATGGTAGCTTTGGTTTTTTGATTTCTTGAGATGTTGTACAGTTTCTGATGCTATAACAACTCCATCTATAATATGTCTCCCTTTTATAAATCATGTTTGTTCATCTCCTACTAGAGAGCTGATCACTGCACTTAACCTCATTGACAACAGCTTAGAGATAATTTTATAGTCCCCTCCCATAAGACTTATTGACCTAAAATCATCAAAAATCAAAGGAGCTTTGTTCTTTGGAATGAGGGTGATAAAAGAGGCATTCAAGCCTTTTCCTAGTTGCCCTGTCTGATAGAAATATATGATCAAATGCATTAGGTCATCTTTGATGATGCTCCAACATTGCTGGAAAAACTTGAGAGTATAACCATCAGGGCCTGTAGCCTTATCCCCACTACAGGCCATTATAGCTTGGAGAACTTCTTCTTCTGTGAAGGGCCTTTCTAATTAAATTGATTGCTCTTGTGTTAGAGTGGAGAATGGCATTCCAGAGATATCAACACTGTCAATTTCATAGGCTTTGAATCTCTTAGCAAAGTGTTCTGAGGCTGCTTGCTTGATGTCTGAGGGATCACTGAGTAAGACTTCTTGGTGTAAGATCTGAGAGATTTTAGAGAGTGTCCCTTTGTAGTTTGTCAGCCTGTGAAAATATTTTGACCCTTTATCCCCTTCATTGATCCATTTTTTCCTAGCCTTTTGCCTCCAAAGTTTGGACAGCAATTTGTATTTCTGAATTAATTCTGCCTTGAGTGCTCCTCTTTCATTGCATTCTGCATGAGTTAAAGTTCTGACTTCCACTATTGCATCAAGTAGGTCTAAGGCCTTGATGAGGATGGAGATTTGATTTTCCAGGTTCCTAAATATTTGAGAGTTCCACTTTTTTAGATCTTCTTTAAGTAATTTGAGCTTCATCCAAAGGACATAGGGGGGTATACATGATATTTTATATGAATCCCAAAAGCTTTGCACTGCAGGAATTAGCCTTTTGTCTTCAAGCCAAACATTCAGAAACTTGAAGGGCATGGGTCCCCAATTAACCTGGCTATCAAATAGGGTCACTGGCCTGTGATTAGAGATGTTTCTTGGGAGACAATTTTGTGTGATTGAATGTGAGAGACTAGGAAATCAACTGAGACTAGGAATCTGTCAATTTTGGAAGCTTGAGACCCAGGACCAAACCAAGTATATTTCCCTCCATTCATATTTAGGTTTATAAGGCTGAGATTATTGATAAAACTCTAGAAGCTTTCCATATCAGTCCTTGATCCTTTTTGAGAAGATCTTTCTTCCTTTTCAAAGACTGAATTGAAATCTCCCCCCACAACTAATGACATTCCTTGATCTAGGGTAGATAATAATCCATCCAATTCCAACCATAAGAGCTTCCTCTTTCTTTTCGAATTAGGACCATAAACATTTACAATATAGAGGTCCTTATTGGTTGCTACAGCTTTCCCATACCATATCAGAGCTCCTTCCAAATGGTGATATTTTGTAAAAGAAAACTCCTTGGGCCTCCACATTGATATTATCCCACCTGCTTTGCCAGTAGCATCTATTGCATTCAAGTCCCACCCACCACTCAGACCATAGGCTCTAGCAAAATTTTGAGGAGTTTTTTCCAACTTTGTTTGTTGCAGAAGAATAAATGAGGGGGTTTCCTTGCTCACCAAGTTACCAAAACTTCTCCTCTTTTAATTAGAGGAGATACCTCTCAAATTCCATGAGAGGATTTTCATTATGCCTAGAAGGAGGCAAGATTGATGAGCTTGTTGCTCATCTCCAAATCTGAATCAGACTCTTTATCAACAAGTTCCAGATCAGTTTCAAACTCTTTCTCCAAGTCCTTTTGTTTGTCAAGATTGCTTAGCTGGAGGAGGATGACTTCCTCTGATAATTTTTCTTGTAGACCTATTTTCTTCCCAAATGACCAAGCCCTAGTTGCTGTAGAGAACAGCTCCTTACTTGGTTGAGATACAGCAGCTAATTTCTAAGGGTCTTTTACCTTTGATCTGGTTGTGTAGGAATGTGCTGCAAAGATTTTCTTTTTTCTTTTAGAAGAGAGCTTGGAACCCCTAGTTTTATCTTCAAATTTTTCCTCCACGGATAGGCACATAAAGTCTGCGACTTCTTTGATTTGGTTTTGCAAATGGGGAAAATGAGCTGGTGAGTAGAGAGGTGTTTCAAGTAAGGTCTGAGCAGGTAAGGATTGTTGTATGTCAGCAAGAATTTCGTCCACTTTGAATTTCATCTAGTTGTTGAGTCTCTTGGGGATTGGGATGACTTGACAATAGACCAACATCCCTTACCTTTTCAGTTGTAGCAATTAATGTGTTCCTTTCCAATGTGTAAGAGTCTTGGGCCACACCCAACATTAAATGAGTAACTGACCTTGTACTATCTGATATTAAAATAATGGCTTCTGATTGAGTTTGGATCTATGCTGGAGGAGAGCCTTGGATGCCAACTGAACTAGAGGGTAAATTGTTGCTTGCTGGTGGAGACTTGGAGCTTGGGGTTTCAACCTGATCAGATGCTAAATATTGGTTACTGAACAAAGTTTACAAAGTACTGTTGTGATCAACCAATTCTGAGCTGTGGAGATCCAAAACAGGTACTGTAGAGATTGGATTGAATGCATTTTGTTGTGATTGCTTGTGCTTATCAGAGAACTGAATCAACTGAGTTATAGAATCATCATAGGTGTCTTTGATAACCAGTCTTTCCACTGATAAATCCTGAGGATCAGATACAATAATTAAGGCTATACTAGCTTCCTCAACCACATTAATTTTGTTGTTATCATTCTCTGGAATTAAATTCTCTGCTCCAACCACAACTACCTCTTCACCTGGAAGTCCACCAACCTTTGTAACAAATTTTTCAGAGCTTTCCCTAACAACCTCAACCATAATAACACCCTCAATGCTACCAACCAAAGGGAGTGAATTTCCAGAGGTTTCCATACCAACCTCAGCAACAACAGCCTCAACTGAATTATCAGCCAAAGGAGATTTTTCAATGCTTTCCTCTTGAGTGGTACTGATGTGATATCCTAGTTCTGTAGAGATAGAATTTGAAGACAGAGGAGCTGAAGAGCTGTAAACAGGATTTGTGGAAGCATTAATAGGAGGGATTTGGCTTGATTCAACTGAGGATATCCAGACTTTATAGGGCTGTTTGCACAATATAAGAGTGACTTCTTCTGAGATTTCCTTCAAAGTAAATGTATGAATCAAAACCAAGGCAGCATCAATTATGACCCCAGCCTTAGAAATAGGATGTGTAAAGATTAGAGTTCCATGTCCAGCTAAAACAAGCTACTTGGAAAAATTCATCACACCATCCTTGGTATGGGATCCCTTGTATTGTCATCCATCTGAAAATGCCTCCCTTGTCTACAAGATGGCCACTATCTGGGAGGAGATTCATCCATTGCTGGAGCCAAGTAGCATCTTCACTCAATATTTCCTTTCCATACTTTTCATCAGGACAGTGTACCAGAATCAATCTGTTGCCAAGATATTTCAGTTGCACTTCCAAAACACCTTGAAGAGCAATTTCCCTCATTACAGCCTCAACACTTAGATTAAGATGAATAATTGCTAGATGAGAATGAGCTACTAAAAAGGCTTGGGCAGAGACTACTGAGCCACAATGGAGGTAATCTTGGGCTTCATCCCTAGAAACCCAATTAGCCTTAGCTTGATTCCTCAGGTCAACACTTCTTTCAAAAGAATGTCTATCCCACACAGTTGTGATGAAAAGTTTATGCATGTTGATCATACTACCATTAAATCTTCCAATGGCTTCTTCCAAACACTTTTTGGATTGAAAATATACAAACTCATACCATCTTCCTTTATAATTTGGTCTTTGAGCTACTAAAACTTTTCTTACTCCTTGAATACTTCTGCATATATTCTACAGCCAAAGGGAGGTAGGGAAGGCAGGAATATTTTACACAAAAGCAGCAAAGTTTCTACCGAAACCCAAACCAGACACAGGTCTTTTCCTCTTATGGGAAGGTCTAAAGTTTTCCAAACCAGAGCTTTCCTTAGCTGAATAAAGAGGTTGGTCCCTATGATATGTATTAACTTGTGGCTTCCTTTTCCACTGAGGATTTTCTTTCCTCTTGGAGAAGGAACTTTTCGCTTGTTTAGACAATCTACGAGATGGTTGCAGCCTTGATTTTGAGGGATAATACTCAGGAGTGTAATCAGATTCTATCAATACAGGTTGAAAAAACTTGTCGTAGAACATTTTTTTTCCATCAATCAGCTTAGTGTGGCCACCAAGAGAATATTATTGGGTTCTGTCCGATGATGAATCCTCAGCACATTGTCTTGATCTTCTCTTGATTAGCTTTTTTGGAGCTGTTTCAAAGCCAGAAGGAGGGCCTATGGAGGAGGAGGTTGCTGCTTGACCTCCAGCGAGTTCTTCTAAGGTCAGCCCCATGTGAGTAAACTTCTCAAACAGAGAACAGAGTTCTTGAGCTGTTGAGAATGGAGGGCGAGACAGAGTAAAGTTGAGCTTTAGGGCCCGAGTGGAACAGTCTGATTTACTGCCAATGAGTACTGGTTGAGATGAAGCTGAAATTCATGAGAGCAAGAAAAAGAGTGGTTGTTCTTCAAGAAGCTGGGACAAGGAGGAAGGCGCCAGACTGAAAACAACAGTAAGAGGAGATGGAGAAACAAGAGACCCAATGGTGGTGCGATAACCTAGAGTTAGGTCACCATGGACACTACACCGTGGATCTATACCACAGCTAGAGTCTCAAAGAAGAGGGAGATTTTGTAGGGAATATAGGGTTAGAATATTGACGATAAAAAATTCATATAAACGCAATAATAAATTAAAATAACAAATAAGAAATAACCTTCAACGAATCAGCTAACTTACTGATTGCGGATTAGGAAATTCGTGTTTAGTCGAGTCCAGGTACTCCTGTCTCCTTAAGACACTTGACTGCCCCGTATGAGCAGTGGTCTCCCAGGATACAACGACTAACGTCAGCGAACTCAACTCCGCGTAGAGAAATCACCAGGACTAAGGAAGAATGAAAGACGTAATTGGGAGAGAAAGAGGTGGTTTTCGATCTATGGTTTTTGATATGTGAAATGTTTTTGGTATTTGTGATGTAGTGTGGAGAAGATGACTTAGTAGGTTGGTATTTATAGGCTCTCTAATAGGGATAAGAATGTAATTTTATGGGGTAGTTAATCCCATAAAAGTTTCTCATTAAGAGGTCATGGCCAACCAACTACTTAAATCATATTTAAAACCATAAAATCTATTTAATACCACAAATCACATTTAAAACAACAAAATCACATTTTAACCACATTTGTCCAACAGATTTCAAACTGTTCTGAAGAGCGTTGAAGATCTTCAAGCAATACTGTAGCGGGTTGAGAGAATTTGAACAGTAAAACTTCTGGTTGCACTTCCGGTTCAAGATCCAGTACAAATTATGGAGTGTGTAATCGGATAGGATATAAGCATCACACAATTCGACTTATATCTTACTCACTGTCATCCCAACTCAAGTAAAGACTTTCCTTTATTTTTATATAAAACAAAATATTTATTTCCTTCTCTCTCTTAAACAAAGATTCTCTGCAAGGACAATTGTCTGACACTCATCTGTTCTATGAGAAAAAATAGTAAAGAATGTCGTCAGTATTCTCTTAACATTGCAATAGGTTTCATGAAGATATGATAATATTATATATTATCATGAAAAATCTCCCCATGTCTGCACAGAGCAGATACAAGCACGTGAAAGAGATCAAGTGGTTCGCCATATTTCTAAAAGGAAAATTGTACAGAGTTTTTTAAACAGTTTTAAAAAAAAAATTAATTGTACTGACGAATGAAAGAAATGTGTGAATAAGCTAAAGAAAAAATCGTCCGTGTAGTTGAGACTTGTTGTTGTATGTCATTGTCTCCGTCGTTATTTATTCAGTAATTCCAAAAATATCGTTCCATTCCAAGTTTCTTGTCAACCAAGTTATTTGTCAACCAAGTTACATGACTCGAGATATCATAACTTGTTTATTTATTTATATATCCTCTTACAATATGCTTTTGGTCTCCGACTCTACTCCATACAGTCATGAACTATATTATACATAGTATATATATTTGGAGAGATGAAATCGGCTACAAACCACTCCTAACCTAAAAACTAGAGAACCAATCTTAGTCACGCACACCTAAAATCCAACATTCACCATGATGCGACATCATCACCCCAATTTCACCCAAACTCACGCCACTTTCATCATTTCTCACACAAGCAAGGGCATAATTGTAAAAG
This sequence comes from Erodium maritimum, assembly GCA_963921825.1. NCBI lineage: Eukaryota > Viridiplantae > Streptophyta > Magnoliopsida > Geraniales > Geraniaceae > Erodium > Erodium maritimum. The sequence continues at coordinate 81,194,608 of OY997588.1, read as the reverse complement.
CATGGTGTCATGTGGACAAGTGTCCATTTTTTTCTTCACCAATTCACTAATTTAATATTTTCTGATTCGTTTGAACTCCGATTAGCTTCAAACTAGCGCCAATATTTTTATTTTTTTCAAGGGCTTTAAATCAAGATCAATCATGAATATATTTTGAAGCACGAAAATAAAAAGGTATATCGGGGTGATAAAAATAATGTTGAGTGTTGATAAATCTTCACTAATAAATGTTTTATATCGGAGGTATCAAACTAGTGTTAAATGTTGATAAAACATGTACTGAGGTGATAAAAATCATGTTCAATTTTGATAATAAGTGTGATAAACTAGAGTTTAGCGTTGATAAAAAAACAACATGTGATGGGGTGATAAAAACATATGTAATTTAATGGTAAACATACTGTTTAGTGTTCATAAAACTAGTGTTCATAAAAACACGTGACGGTGATAAAAAATCATGTTCGGTTTTGGAAAATGAGGTGATAAAACTAGTGTCCAGTGTTGATAACACCAATGTAACGTTTTGATAAAACCAATGTAAAGTGTTGATAAAAATTACCCAGATATAATTTTTTTTAAATCAGCCCCGAAATAAATAAAAGAATCGTGCTTCAAAAAAAATATGTGATGGGGGTGATAAAACACGCGTAATTTAATGATAAAACCTAGTGTTTGGTGTTGATAAAACTAGTGTTCATAAAAAACACGTGATGATGTGATAAAATAATGATCAGTTTTGGAAATGAGGTGATAAACCCAGTGCAAAGTGTTGATAAAACCAGTGTAACTGTGTTGATAAAACCAGAGCAAAGTGTTGATAAAAATTACACATGTATAATTTTTTTTTAAATCAGCCCCGAAATAAAATTTTTTCATGCTTCAAAATATATTCAGTAGTGATCTTGATAGAAAGCCCTTGAAAAACCAAAACTAATGGCGCAAGTTTGAAGCCAACCGGAGTTCAAACGAAGTGGGAAAAATTAAATTAGTGAATTAGTAAAAAAAAGTAATATGATAGTTTTACTAAAAAGTTCTTCCCACTTACTAAAAAGTGCTGTTTTTTTGCCGTCCACAAGTCAATCACTCAATTGCATCTCATCCCTTCATTCTTAAAATAGATGGCTTAGATTGGTTCTCTAGTTTTTTAGTTTAGACATGGTTTGTATTTGATTTCTCCTCTATATTTGGATTATTTGGTTGCTCCCACAAACCCAATTCAATTCACATGTAGAAATCTGATTAATTATTTTATTACGATTTACTGATATTTTTTTATTAATTATCACATACAAAAGTGTAGACTTGTGTTTTTGAGCGAAAAATATAAATATATTATTAATCAAAATAAAAAGTCAGTACGGAGATAAGGTCTCTCAAAAGGTTCTTTTTCACACTCTATGATAAAAGGCTCGGTACCACAAATCAGTTCTCGCCTTGTCTTCTCGTGGTTTTTCAGCCGAACCTCTCTTGTCACCATTGGTCCAATTGGGGTGCCTCCTAGAGCCGTGATCGGTCCACTCGAAGATTGGTCGATCTTCCACGTTCACCAACCTGGATCGCCGAGCTCATCCACTGTACCTCTTATGTTAGGTACAACGTTTAGGGTTACAATTGGGCCCCTTCCCCGAGATAAAGGGTCCTTAGGTGCAGTGTTTGGGGTTAGTGCTGCGAAACCCGATGGGATGGATGGTTTCGGGCTAGCCTCTCAATCGGTAGCATATCTCTTCCCTAGCTTATCTGGCTAAATTCCTAAAGGGACATATCAAACTGATGGATGCCCGATATCTCCCTATTGCACTCCTGCGCTTCATGTCCAATCATGGCAAAATTGAAGCAGAAGTTAGGCAGCTTGGTGTATGTCAAAGACACTCGGACCGGTTCTTGAAACATCTGGAACCTTAACAACAATGATCTGCGTAGGGGACGATCAAGTGCATGCTGTATTGCACCTTGATCGCCCCTCCCCATCAGACTCCTCATTGATCGCACGGGACATCCATGCATTCTCCTAGTGCTACCCCGATTGTCTGTCTCGTCGCTTTCGTCCCAACCAAGGGTGGTAAACCCTTAACGTGGACCCAAAATTGCAAGAGGTCCAACGGTGGAAGATCCTGTGCCAATGGATTATTGTCTCAAAGCAGAAGTGGTCGACCATCGAAACATTAGGGTTCGTTTCTTCGAACCCAGTCCCGAGCCTTCTGGTTCTCAAAGTAGAACGCAAAAAACACCCTGGTCAACATCCTTGATCACTAGGCCTGATGTCGATCGTCCCCATGCATTGGTGATGATGTGTGGCATGAAGTCCCTTTGAGGAGGCTGCGACGTTAGGAGATTCCCGATCATGTCGAACCTCTGTCGAGCCAAGATGGTTCGACCCACCGGGGTGAAAGGAACCACCACCTCCATGTCTTCCTCCTCCGTAAGGGAGTAGAATGAGAATCCCTTCTTGAGAACGAACATTGGCAATAGCACCAGAGGTGGAGGTTGTCGCGCAATAGGGATTGATAGGACTGGAGAGGCCATGGTTGGTGGAAACCCCAACGATCTATGCCCTAGTGGTTTGAGGGCTCCTGCTCCATCCTTGGCCTACGCAACGGTGGTAAGAGCTGAGGCAATCACGATCGGACCACGTAGAGACGACCACACTGTCTTCCTACCAAACTCAAGACCGTTCGGAAGGTGGGTGGTATGAGGCGACGTGGGAGTGCCTGGTATGGGATTTAGGGTTACCACTTTGATCCGACGTCCCCTCTTTGGTTTCGAGGACAACGACGTTGGGAGAGTTCTCCTGGAGGAGAAGACCACCATAGTAGAAGTCATCAAAGAATTGTTGACGATGACGATGGGCTCCGGTGTAGGCGGTGGTTGTGGGTTGGATGGCTTAGGTTTTCGCTTCCTCTGGAGGCATGACCAACCCGACAGACCCAAGCCCTTCCATTAGCGGAGACGGAGGTGAGGTAGAGTTCTCCAGTAAAGATGGCGGCGGCGACATAATGGAAGAAAGAGGTTAAACATACTAGGGTATGGGACACGTCAAAGCGTGAGAGGTTTTCTCTGATTGAAGTTTGTGAAACGTTAAAGACAATAACAAGTGTAGAGTTGTTAGTTATGCATTTTTTTCTCAAGAGTTAATATCAAAAAGTCGCACATAACCATATACGATTATCACAAAACACATAAATATATGATTTTTTTTTATCCAGTCCATTTATGTTTCGGAAAAAATATACATTTAGATTTTCCGTCACAATAACTTTTTTGGAATTTTGTAAATTCCCTCACCATTATAACCCTAATAACTCACTACCTCTTCAAGAATTATGAAACTACCACTTCCATTCCTTTAAAATGTACATTACACCAATATCGTGCAAACTAAGAACCAATCTGAGTTCTTAGTTTACGAAATTGCCACCGCTCGCGTGCAAAGATCTAGGCCTTATGATCTCGCGAATATGACGACTTAGATTGGTTCTTAGTTTGCACAATAGGATGCGCTTTGTATTTGATACATATATATATATATATATATATATATATATATATATATATATATATATATATATATATATATATGATGGGTATCAAATACAAACCGCTCCTTATTGTGCAAACGACGGACTAATCTGAGCTACAGGATGTGTGCGCACTGACGTCATCAGTTAGCGCAAGATGTTGACCGTGGGCACTCCGTTGTTGATGCGCGCACCAAGTACTGGTACATCACCTAACACGGTGTTGATACCTACATATAGAGTGTTGATACCTCACCTAACTCGGTGCTTATACATAGAAACAGAGTGCTGATACCATGCAAAGCATTGGTACCTTACACAAATGTACTAGTACCTTATATAGCACAGTGCTGATACCTTGCATACACGGGCGCTAGTACCTTATAAATATGGAGTACTGATATCATGCACGTTGCGCGTGGTCAAAGGTGTTCGCGAAAAAGGTCACGTGTCAGCATCGCGCACGCTCTGATGACGTCATATTGGCCGCATCCTATGGCTTAGATTAGTCCTTAGTTTGCACAATAAGAATGGTTTGTATTGGATATCATGTCTATGTGTGTGTGTGTGTGTGTGTGGTATCTAGTAAAACCACTCTTATTGTGCAAATTGAGAGCGCATAGGAGCCCTCAGATGCGCGTGCGCTGACATCATCAGAGCGCACCAGATGCCTCTAAGAACTGCAAGAGGGGTTTGAAAGTCACTTCATGGAGGCGGAGAATACCGCATAGTTAAGGTACTGAGGGCCCCATTAGATAAAACTCAGACAACCCATAAGACTTTCAAGCTTTCCTACAGGTTAATCACATCACGGTCATAAAACCTTTCAACGATGGAGAGCCTCATGATGTTCTGGTTATCAAGGACCTCAACTGGGATATCTCGGGTTTCTTTTTCAACTCCCAAGAAATAAAGTATCGGGGTCGGCGACGGGAACCACGGTCCTTTAATTTTGCCCCTCTAATCCTTGAGGACCTTGTGTCGTAGGTAAATCATGTGACCCTTATGTTTAATCGGATCCAACTCTGGGCTCGGGTCTTTAACTTACCACCGAAAGGGATGACGAGAACAACAAGACTTATGGTCGATGAATTCCTAGGAGGTTGTGTTGCAGTAGACACTGACCAATTGGGTCAAACCTGAGGAGGGACCATTCGGGTCAGGTTTTAGATGGACCTCTCCCGCCCCCTTTGTTAGACCATCTGCCTCTAGCTATCGGGATAACGGTACCCTATCCGGGCTCAATTATAGTACGAGCGTCTTCTGATCTTCTGCTACTCATACGGATGTATTGGGCACACTGGTGTCGATTTCCCCGAGAGGTGAGGACGGATAACTCCTCAGGCTTCCGGTTTTACCTCTCGCTCATGGTCGAGGGGGTTCCAAACCTTGGTAGGGGTATCCGCCAGGACTAGTCGGATCCAGTATGATCTCGAAGTCTACCGTCCTGTTAGTTGTGTCACGCCACAAATCCGATTTTGACCGGACTCGAGACGTGAATTAAAGCAGTTTAGTAATAAAAGAAAAGTCTCAATAGCAATTTAAAACTTCACAAAGTAACGCGAGTCAACAGCTTGCCAACAATAAACAGATAAAACAGTTTAGAGATAGTAAAAACTGTACGTCACTAGACCCTAGACAAGACCCTCGATGGCTCCCAAGCGTCGAGAATCCCTCTAGAACATGTCACGCCCCAATTTCAGTAAACCGAACTCGGGACGCGAACGTTTTAAAATAATAAACACCTTTGAAACCATTTTTATAGATCACTTTAAAATCATCATTTGTTCAACAAAAATAATAATTACAGTTTAAAACACGTCCCAACAAGTGGACAAAAGTACAAGGTATCCGTCACTAGACTCAACAGACAAAACCCGGACTCCGCTCCTAGCTCCACAAGCTTCGAGAGCTCACCTAGTCCGTCCCACGAACAGTACCTGTAGGAAAAGCATCTAGGGGTGAGCGTTCGCTCACCACCACGGATAACAGACTGACTACGGCATAATTAGCAGACAAAACAAGTAACACCAACAACAACTCAACACCGGGGAACACCATCCCCAACCCAAGCACTCTAACTGAACATATACCCACTGTTGCCTTCCCTGACCAACTCGACACCCTGACACGTAAAGTAGACCCGACACAACGATCACGACCTCTCCCAAGGACTCGAAAGAAACTACGCAACGCCAAACAAGATCACAAAGGATCGCACACCAAACAAGATCACAAAGGATCGCACACCAGCTGATCAGTAACCTCCCTCACCAGACTCAACCTCAAACTCGTAAAGTGAAACCGACACAACAAACAATGACGACCTTCCCCAAAGACACGAACACGGATCAGGCTAGCCGAAGAATGCTCAGAACCTGCCGAGCCTCGTACGCGGTCAGGCCAGCCAAAGAATGCTCGTAACCTGCCGGGACCCGGTCACGGATCATGCTAGCCAAAGAATGCTCAGAACCTTTCGGGATCCGGACACGGAACAGGCTAGTCGAAGAATGCTCAAAACCTGTCGAGGGTCGAGTTTGGTCAGGCCAGCCGAAGAATGCTCGTAACCTACCAAAATCCACACCACTCCCCGACACACAGTCGGGTCGGGCAAACACAACCACAAACACAAGCAGCTCAACAAACAGGCACTCAAGGCCACTCAAGACACCTCAACAGTCCAGACTCGGTTTCAACAACCCCACGGGCCATCATGGCCTCCCAAAACACAACCACTTAACTCGCGGGCTCAACAACCCCAAGACATCAATAATAACACACGGGCTCTCAAGGCCACCCAACTCAACAGCAAACACAAGGGCTCTCATGGCCACCCAAACTCAACAACAATTAACACGGGCTCTCAAGGCCACCCAACTCAACAACAATTAACACGGCTCTCAAGGCCACCCCAGGCTCAACAACAATTAACACGACTCTCAAGGCCACCCAAGACTCAACAATAATAAAACGGGCTCTCAAGGCCACCCAAGACGCCAAAATAAACAATAAACCTCCGGCTTAACCCAAGCCTCCAACAGTCCTAATATCAACAGTTTCACAATCAACCTCCGGGCATGGTCATATGCCTCCAGTACTCCTAATATCAACAAGTTCACAAACAACCTCCGGGCATGGTCATATGCCTCCAGTAAATCAATTAACGCTAAGTTCTCTGCTCCCACGACACTACTAAGTGTCACATGCTTTTCTCATAATCGCTACGATCCCGTATCATGCATTTCTAATAATTGCTACGATCCCGTATCATGCATTTCTAATAATTACATAAACCTACTCAACCCACGACACCCCGGTGTCACATGCAATTCTATTGTTAACTTTCCCCAATCAGGGCCGAGATCCGGCTACTTTTCCTTACCTCGTACGTGTTCTCCCAAAAGCCAACCACGAGCTCCGGTGATGATCTCAGTCACTCACCCAGCTTTCCCTTGCCTCGGTCCGTGGCACGATCTAAAGGAACACAATTTAAAGTCACTAAACAACTCGCAGGAATAAGCCGAAAACCATTAAACTCGATGCCCAAACTTAACCCCGACAATGTCGATCACTCCCAAACTTCCCAATTACTCGACATTGTCGACAAAGGACCCGTAAAGGCCCGATTCGCCTGACATGGCGAATCTGCCCGGGTTTTGTTAATTGCCTTCCGGGGCTCCGAAAGCCCCCGTTTTGGTTTCTACGGTCTTATAATACATCAAGGAACCCAATGTACTTGCCCGAATCGAATTCCGACTCCCGAGTCAATTAAATGACGTTTAAAGTTTCTAAACCCGATAAATTACAACTTCTCCAATTTAATTCCAATTTTCGATTCGGTTTAGGATAAATGGTCCGGGGAACGTTCTAAACCACCCGAAACACAAAACCCGATCACCCGAGCACGTGGGCCCCACCAACCCACTTGGCCGAGAGCTCCTAGGGCTCAAGGGGGGTTCGGACACCATGGTGGTGGCTGGTACCACCTCCGGCCAGCCACCCCATGGCCGGCCGGCCAGCACCCACGGTGGCCGGAGCTCCTCCCGAGCCTCCGATCACCGGAAAACGTGCAATTAAACCTCCAACACCTCTAAAACGTCACCAACAATTACCCCAACACCAAAACCACCTCAAACTAATAGTTTCACCCAAACCCTAACATTTGAAAACTATCAAAAAGACGATTGGTTCGGTGTTTACCCAAGAGGAGAACGAGGGGAAGACAAATGCTCCTTGCTTTGAATCGATCCAAGGGTTGAAAATCCCACAAAAACCTAGCTTCTTCACCTTCTCTCTTCTTCTCCTTCTCCTTCTCTCTCTAACTCTCTTCTTCCTTTTTCTATTTCTAAAAACTAACACAAAATTCCCTTTTTTTTCTCTTAAAACATGTGGCCGGCCACAATGGCTGCCCCTTTAGTTTTCCCTCCAAAAATAACACCACCACATAGTGGACAAGTGTCAAGGTGGGTCCCACACCTTTTGGAAAAATATCTACTAGCTAAAATCCAATCAGATTCGCGAGAATCGGACGTTTCGGGCCCCGAACGGGCACTTTTCCCAAGAAATTACGAAACTTGACGGGCTACAAGGAAACGGCTCAAATAAGACCGCTGCGACGACGACTAAGCTTTTTGGATCCAAAACGGTCCTCGAATGGACCAAAACGTCGCTCGGTTGACTTTTCCAGCAAAAAGTCAACATTTCCCAAATTGATCAGAAAGTTGCTCTGAGTCCCCCGGAACTCACTTTGGTCAAAAACGGGGTGAACTTAAGTCCGGTATGACCCTCGGGGTCCAATTCCGGTTCAATTCAGTGTCTGCTCAATTTTTTTAAATTTTCCTGTTTTCGCAGGTTTGACTGGCGTTGACCGGGAGTGGTTATTACAGAACAGATCCCGCTGACCACCTGAAAAAGCACACGGTAAGGGTTGAGCTTTCGCTTAGTAGGAAAAGTAGTTAAGGTTAAGAACATCGGTTCACCACCACGAGTAACCGTCCAATTAGGGCATATTAGCAAAGCATAACGAGAACCATTTAAACAGTAACCCAAAGACAACACTTGACCCCACTCGAGAGCAACCCGTAAATCCAACTTGACTCATATTCGACTCATATACAATTCTCCTCAATTATGCCCTTAGCACCCGTCACCCAAACAATTCACACTGGATTACAACCACGGTTATCTCACAACTAACCACGCACACGGGACAAGTGCCTACCACCCATCACTCTCAAACGCCACAATCATACACAAACACGCATACTGCCAACCAGCATGCACAGAGCACACCACAGAGTAACACATAGTTTAGTGCAACCGTTCCGCACAGCACTGGCTATCACAACCCTTTCCATTTATATCGTACCGGAACACAAAGCATCGGTCACGACATCTTCCAATCACCTAGAATCGGGGTAACATCCCAGACCGGAAATCCCTCAGTCGGACGTCTTCTTGTCACGTAGAATCAGGGCCTCACGCACAACGGACCGGCACATACCTCGGTCGTAAGTCTTCCCGTCACAAAGAATCGGGGTAACGGTCACACCATACTCGTCCTCGATACTCTACACCGGCATACTATCTCAGTGTAGGTATCATTCCGGACACACATCCTCTTGGAACACAGAGCATCAAAGGAAATAACACGCATCACAAAACCATAGTTCGACCACGGTATAGCAACCGAGTCAAGTCACCATAACACACAATCGGTCTATCACACACTCGATCATAATACAACCAAGGGTTCACATTATAACAACCATGACACACTTGCCCACACATAGTCACAACATGCTACACCGAGTATAATCTTATTCTACCAGCACGACAATTTCCCAAGTATTGAAAACAGGTATTATAGTGAATCACATTCTACATGTTACTAAGACTCGTCCGGTTATTTTAAAATTGAAAGCGGTTATTCTAGTGAATCACATCCTATATGCCAACTAGGACCTTTCCGGTTATTATTATTCCCTAATCATGCATACTAGTAACTTTCCGTAATTAAAGCGGTATTCGCTACTTTCCCTACCTCAAGAAGAACAAACAGCTACGTCTCCTAGCTGTTGACGTCTGGGCCTACCTCTGATCTTCTCGGACAAAGTCAAAGTCTGATTTTAACAAGTAAAAGTCATAATCAGTCTCGGTACAGTCCGAAACAGTCCTCTAATTATCAATTTAGTCCTTTAAATCTCCAATTTAAATTATTTTAAATAATTATTCTGCCCGACCCGATTCCGACCCGGCTACGAAAATCGAACCCGAATCCGACCCAGATCCGACCCGGTCCAGAATACAGACTCGGCCTTGACCTAGGATCGACCCGAACCCGGCCCCAGACCCGACTCAGACCCGGTCCGGACCCGAGTCAGGCCCGGTCCAGACCCGTGTCAGAAACATGGGCCTGGCCCGAGGCCCAACCGGGACCTATCCGGCCCAAGACCGTCCTGGCCTGAGGCCCGTGTCCTGGCCCACGAGTCACCCTGGCCCAAGGCCCTACTGGCCCAATGGCCTGCGTCCTAGCCCAATGGCCCGTCTGGTTCTGTCTGCTCGAGCACGGGAGAGGGCGGCTAGGGTTTTGCTCCGGCGGCGACGATGGCGGCAGGGAGCTCGGAGGGAGGTGCAGAGATGGTCGGTAGGGGCGCCAGGGCTCCGGCGTGGACTGGGCGAGGGAGATGATGTCTGGTGCGCGACCCACGGCTCCTCCGTCTCGGATCTGGCGAGGGAGCGAAGCTCGCCGGCGAGAGAGGAAACGACGCTGGAGCTCGAACAAAGGGAGGGAAGTCGGGGAAGAAGGACGAGGCCGTCGCGTCTTTACTTATGTTGAGACCTCCGTCACAGGCGCGACGCGAATCGAGCCCGGAAGAGAAAGACCGGTGCAAGGGCTCCGGCGGCGGTGGCGTTTAGATCTGGTTCGTGTAGCTCGCCCGACGGTGTGGCTCTGTTCCGAACACGGGCGAGGCAACGGTGGCTTTAGCGAGGTCTGATGACGGCGAGGTTTGATTCGATACTGGGAGCAGAACACGGTGAGGCGAGGCGGCGATGAGTGAGAACGAGAGAGAGAAAAACGGAGGCCGTGCCTCGGGGTGCGTGTGCGCAAAGAAGACGAAGGTGAACAGTACTAGCTAGGGTTGGCGTGGGTGGGCTTGGGCTCAGGGGAGTTTGGCCGGCTCCATCCGTCTGGGCCTGGTCTGGCTGGCCGACTGGGCCTGGTCTGGCATGTTCCCTCTTTTCCCTCTTTTTTTTTGTTTTTCTTTTGCATTTGGCCCAAAAATCAGCCCGTTTTCCCACTAACGACGTCTCAATCGGATACTTTAAATAATAAAACTTTTAACCGGGGCGGTCTTTACAAGTTGCGTATAGATTTCCCTCCGGAATTTGCTCCAATTTAACAGGACCCTGACACTAATAGAAGATCTCTTGAAGGCATCAACATGCCCAGGGAGCGGGAAGCACACGGGGCCTTCGTCATACCATCCAACCTTGGGGAAGACGGTATGGTCGGGTTCGGATCGGCTAACACAACATCTCCTAACTAACTCGGCCTCGGGCCAAGTGGGGACACAACTCATACTGACCTGTGAGGCGTTCCATTTCTCATCAACGAACTTGCAAGCTCCTCAGGGATAGGGGACACGAACACCAGGTAAATTCAATCCCCCACCCCCTAATCATCCCAGGCTCCCCATACTATGCACGTACCAAAAGAAGCGGGAACTTAACACTTTTCCATTACATGAGGAGGTGGAAGTTACCCTTGGGGACATCACAAGGTCGGTGAATTAACCTCTTCAGATCCAATGATCTTGACGAGGGTCAACGGGGTGCTGGTGAGAAGACACACCCCGTTCCGATGGGATCTGTCATGGCTCGATCCTTCTCCTCATCCTTTTCCAATAAACTCCTCGGTCACACGAAGTAGTCCCCTACTTCCCTCACGGGTCCCCACCAAAAAGGCAAGGTGCAGTGCAAACAAAACATGTTGATTACAGTCGACCTGAGAAAAGCGATATTATGCTTCCTCACAAGAATATGGATAGATTCCTTACCTTTTCACCTAAAATAGTGGAACACCTATATTACAGTATCGACGTCTCGGACATATCTAAGATTATGTTTGCCTTTTTATTTTAGACAATATCTATTATTTTGTGGCTTAATAAAATAAACTATTGTTCTACCCAAAAAAAATAGTTAGACGGAGAAAAAAATCTTTATAGTAGATTGAAAAAATGGACACTTATGATAAACTTTTGATGGCCATCATGAGCCAATGGAAAAGAGGGAAACATCCATTTTCGTTCATGTGGATAGACTTTTTTTTGAAACGTGTAAACTGGGGAAGTGCATTACTGGAAAAAGTAAATCATACAAAGTAGGGCGTAAAATCCATGGATTCCAAATATATGTCTTGGTTTCCTGTAGCCAACCTGGCGCTCATGGACCCGTAGAAACAGTCCACTTTGGATCATAGACACTACCTCAAGACATCCCCTTACCAGCATTTCAAAGGTACAAAACAGTAAATTAAAAGTCCAACAACCCAACAAAATAAAATAATCAAACCTAAAACGATAAAACTCATAAAGCAGGTAGAAGTAAATTGCTCTGTTTGTAGCTTCCCCGAGACTTCCCAGCACCAGTTGTCCCGGGTCTGTGGGTATAGGTCCTATTGGAACCGTCCCACCCCCGCCGGGTCTTCTCATTTCTCCGAAGGAGATTGTAACACCTCCCCATGTATAGTCTGCTCCTCCCCTCATCCCTCAGTTTGTGACGATGGGTGTATGGAAATCGAAGGTGAATACGTCTTCTCAGCGGCTGACCCGCATGCAGATTGACCCTCATCCACAAAAAAAAAATCATCTTTATGACGTGCTATAGGGATATGAGCAGTAGTTACTTGGGTTCCCATACGAAAGATGCAAGTAACGCACGGACCGGGGTGTTTTGGGCATCCCCTGAGAAATTCATCGCTCGAACCCCGATTTCCATACACCCAAAATTGATCTCATTTGTTGCATGCAAGTCAAGAGCGGAGCCAACAGTACTGGGTATCCTTTGAAACCCTAGGGCCCTCGGTGTCGGATGTCTTCTATGGACATCCGGGATGGGAAATAGAAACCTACCAGTTCCTTCGAGAGGTACTCGATCTACAAGCCATCGACCTTCCAATTTTGAAGCATCAGCCCACAAAAAGCAATCTGACTGTGGCGGACCACTCCAGCGACCCTCCTCGCCAGTGGGAAACGGTAACAACCATCCACGACAATAGGGATTACCTTCACTGGGATCTCCAGCTTCTCGTCCTCGTCTTCCCAATCCGACACTGGAACTTGAGTCCCCATCGGAGACTTGGACGGATTTGGGTGGTACTTGGTTGGATCCGCCACTATCAGTGATGAACCGATCGGATCCGCGTTGGGCAAATCCTGCGGAATCCCTCGCGGGCGCGAAGTGTCCTGTCCGGCTTTCGCATGGGGTCGGAGAAGGGTCAGCCAAGCCGGTGTCTGCGCTATTGCGGCTGATCGTAACCGGGAGGGTTCATGCATGTCCTCCGGAACAATTCCGGTCACAGTGGTACGGTCGTGCGGCGTAGTAGGTGCTGAAATGACCTCCGACTGGATCGAGATCAAGAGAGGAACGGTTCGGGGACAATTCATATCGGGTAGGAATAGGTGGGACGGTTGGGTTGTGGTCCGGGCGGTGAGGTTCAATGTTATTGGCTGGTCGGGATCCATAAAGCTGATGATCGGTGATGGGTTAAGGCTGTTGTGGTGGTTGTGCGAAGAAGAAAATAGAAAAGAGGATCGACGGTTTCTCATACCCCAACAGACAGACGCTTTTCGCGTATTATATTTTCTTGCCTAAACAAACCAAAAACACACGAATTCCACCGTAGGTACCTTGCCATCCTATCATTTCATTGAAAACAAACTTAAATGTTGGATGGACTTCATTTAGGTAGTCATCAATATCAATTCAACTTCTCATTATTAGTATTATTTACCACTCAAATAGTAAGTGGTGGTACAGTCCAATAATGTTAGCATGATAGATATGTCAAACATGTGCGTGGAAAAATATGGATAACAACCTATTGGAGACCTTTATTCAAATCCTGGCCATTGGTGAAATAAAACAAAATCACGGTCATAATTATAAAATCATCATCATAATAATTTTTATTTGCTTAAATATTTTAAAACAGATTAATAATAAGAGATAATTCAATTTTAGTACCCTACAATTTTTAGATTTCGTTTTTAGTACCCTAAATATTTCTGTGCCACTTCAGTACCCTAAATCTTTGTTTATTCCAGTTTAGTACCCGCCGTTAACTTTCCATCCATTTTTGGATGAAAAAACATCATGTGCCTTGCACATGACCCAATCTTTAATAATAATACCAAAACTACCCTTAGGTAGTTTGAATTTTTGAAAAATAAAAATGATTTTTTATAAATAAAAACTGACTTTTGATTGTTATTTTCATATATAAATTAATTTTTAAATAAAAACTTATTTTTTAAAACAGTAAATTGATTTTTAAAAATTAAAATATAATTTTTATTATATAAAAAAACTGATTTTTATATATAAAAAAATAAATTCAATGGAATTTTTTTGAAAATTTGATGTAACATGAGGGGTATTTTGGACATTTTATGTTCATTGGATGGAAAGTTAACAACATTGGATGGAAAATCAGACGTTGGGTACTAAACTGGAATAAACAAAGATTTAGAGTACTGAAGTGGCACAAAAAACATTTAGGGTACTAAAAATAAAATCCGAAAATTTTAGGGTACTAGAATGGAATTATCCCTCATAATAATAAAATTAAAATAACAACAATAACCAATTTTTTTAGGAAAAAAAACTAGTGGACTTGACTACATAAAAGAATTTCCAATAAAAAAAAAGTGATTGCAATATCGTGAATACCTTTGAGACAGTGCTCGGTGACAATGGAAGATGACTTCATGAACCATTTGCTCTTCCAATCATACGATAAAATCATATTATTTAAAGATTTCTTGGTGACCACACAACACATGGCTATTACAAATTACAAGGTCAACTTGACATCTATAATCAGTACAAAATATTCATGGAAATTCATTTCATTATTTGAAAGTATATAAAATATTCAATCAAACAAAAGAGATATTTACCACACTAATTCACGTATAATAATATGATTGTTATTTTGGAAAGTATTTAGCTAATTGGTTAATCATTATCGTATACGGTTCAAAAGTCTAAATTCGAGTTTAGGGCTTCGTTCTCTCTATCATGTCCGCCCCTTCGTTTTACACTACTACCGTCATCTTCCGTCGTCTTCGTTTTTCAATTGTTGTTGCATCTCCTTGTTGCACCGCTCAACCCGCACCAACTGCTGCCATGCTCTAGAACAATCGAATCTGGCGAGAAATGAAAATCGTCTGGCAACCAATGAACAATACTTGTCCCCCGACGATCTTCCCTGCCCTCCACCCGTCGTCGCCGTCAGGTCACATCCTTCCTCCTACACCACGCACCTTATAAGTAGTCATGCCCCCACTGCTTTCACCGGGGAGATTGGAGATGAACCATTTAAGGCAAGTCCAAATCCGCCCCCAGCTACCACATAAAGTCATATACTCTACATTGTCTCCGTCGGGGCTAACGCGTCCAACAATCGATCGTGGCTGTGGCCCTAGGGACACTTCCCAATCAGGAGTTGTCTCTGAATCTCAATGCCTCCGCTCTCACCGAGAAGAAGGTTAGTCGCGTCGGTCACGATAAGAACATCGTTAGAGGTGGCTTGGTTTCGTCCCATCTAACACCTGAAGCAATCAAGGGGATTCAGCATCTCGGAGTTATCGGAGTTCTCGATTCAGCATAGACATTGAGAGAATCCCTTGCCGAGATCAATTCTCATATTGTTGTAAAGTACTATGCTAGAGTCTCCTGGAACCCGACATGCGAGATCCCTTGCGGTAACTACCCCAACTCCTTGGATGGTCTTTTTGGAATTGAAGTAGTGGGGGCAAGTGGGTTTGACCAAATTGGGTCGATGTTGATGCCTCACATGGAGAGTTCGCAACAGCAGATAATCCAGTCACGATAATGGAGAATCAGAATGGACTCATACGTGATTGGGACCCCCACATGATGACCAAGATACAAGTTGTTCCAGAGCAAGAAGAGGCGATGTATGCGAAGTAGCTTCGCTAAGGAAAATGAGTGGCCCTCTGTGCAATGGAGTGTGTGTGGGGACGCACACTCCGCACTGCTATGTTCGGTGCAACCCTGAAGCCCTAATCCCCCCATTTCTTAGAGTTCTCCTTGATTACTCGTGCAACCCACTAATTCTCCTAATCTATATCCACGGGTGTTAGGTCGAGTTAGGAAATGTGTTGAAGTTTCTTAGTACCGCCCCAACAATAGGAGCATGTCTCCTTTTTATAACCCCTAGTATAGTTGGGTGCTCTGTTATAGGGTTGGGTGTTCCACACTTACAGGGTAAAACAGAGTCTCAGCCTCATGATTTTCTGTCCCTTATGTTGTTCTTGTTAGTGCTCGTCTACGTGTACTTTTGGTTTTTCGCATTAATAAAAGTTCAACAATATGCTCAAACAAAAATTATCGTGTATGGTTCTAGTTGGTCTCTCCCCGTCTCTTAAAATAAAGGTTTATGGGACAATTGGTAATTGAGTAAAATAAATTCCAATTTATTACCGAGAACAATAAGTAAATGTGAAAACGGACGATGGATTATGTACGTTTTACCAATATTATTGGTAATTTATTTTTTGTAAAATTATATTCAATTATTTTATGTCTATAAATCTGTTATCTTCAACGGAAATTACCACATGACTTCAATTTTTTGATAGATGAAAATTTTGTCCTTTATTATATCATATGTGTTTTGCAATTCGTAATACTCATGTATTGTGTGTTGCAATTTGTAAATACATGTGTATGTGTTTTGTAATTTAGAATCCTTCCATATACACATTTGCATGATTACATTCGTTTTTTTTTGCAAAAAAGAAAAAAAATCATTAATGGGTTGCAGGCGAAAAATATTTAAAGAGTTCTTTCTGAAACCCTGGAGCACAAACTTTCTGACCTAGTCGCCTAAGGCCATGGCAGCCATGGCTATTGCCATGGTTTCAGCCATGGCTCATCTTCTCCTCCTCGCTTTTTATGAATTTGCTTTCAATAACTACTCCTCTGCGTCTCCTCCTGGGGATTTTGCTACGGTTTTTCTCTCCCGGCTTTGTTCGGCAATAATCTCCTGGCTCTATTCGGCAATACCCCTGCAACCTGATGGTTTGCATTGATGTCGCCACCGCCGCGTCCGTCTCCCTGGCCGCCGCCGTCGTCGTCTCTGAAGTCGTCGCCGTTGTTGCCTCCTAAATCGCGTCCTCCCTCCCTCCCTCACCACTGACGACCGCAGGTTCGGTTTCACATCAGAAGAAAAGTGTCCCCTTCGGGGTCCCGGCGGTTTACAGGCCCTACCTTGAGCAGTGTTCGTCAGTTTTCCTTTGCTTTTGTTTGGGTATTGGTTTTAGTTCGAAATCGCCTTTTATGACACCCCATTCAATACCATCAATGCCGGTTATAGTACGAAAAGACCTGATACACCATTGTGGTGCTGTCCATTCTTCGTGGTCAGCGAGTTATTCCTGATACACTTCGATGTAATGTGAACTTTGAACATTAATACAACGTTGCATCATTTTACTCACACAAAAATCTTAAAAATCTATCACATGTTTTAGTTTTTCTTATAATTTAGATTTGGGATTGTCCTTTGCGATCCAACATTTGGGTTGGACCTTAGTATATATATGAGTTTAGTAGCATAACTAGTTTTTTCGGTGGGGGGATCAATATTTTTTAAATGACATTAAAAATTCAGGGGTACATAACTAGGAAATTAAAGAAAAACAAAAGGGTATTATTGGAAAATTTTTTTAAAAAATTGACGGGGTGCACATTTTGCTCGTGGGAGCTTAGTGGCTCCACCACTATACGAGCTTACGAAAAAATTTAACTAAATAATCATACGACACATCATCTTCTGTACCTATCAGACTCCCTAATACAACCACACTATCTAACCGTTCCAAGAACTCCATGGACTTTATAGCTAGGGGTGGGCAGTATTAGGTCATAATCGAAATAATAAGTAATAACCTATCAGACTCCCTAAGAGCACCAGCAGTCAGTGGTTGAAAGGTGGCGAAAAGGCGCTGGCGGATTGGTAACGTCGGTTGAAACAACGAATATGACGGCAAAATGAAAGCTGAAAAGCGCTGGAGGAGACGCGCGGCGATTACCTTACCGACGCGTCTTTCAGCTTGTGCATATGACCGTTGGCAAAGGTAGTCAGTGCTGACTATCTTGGGAGCAGCGCCGACCGTTGGCAGCCATTTCGATGCCGACACGTGACAACGCCGGTTGGAGCAGATTTTTTTCCTATTTAAAGAGCACAAGTCCTCTTCATTTTCACACACTTACAACAATTCTCTCATTCTACTACCCTTAATTTCTTTTTCGTTCGACAATACGACTTTCAATCCTTTCGAGTTCGATGTCCGAGATTACTTCCCGAAAATTGAAGGAGCACTGGCAAAGGACATCCATAAACGTAAAGCGGTACAATTTAATCCACCACGAAAAAACTTCATGATCAGTAATTGGGTCAAACCGATGTCCAAATCAGAGCATTGCCCGCGGTGACTTACTGGGAGTGACATAATCAACCGTTCACCAAGTTTGAATGGTGGAACCTCGTCAAAGACCATCCCAAAGTGGCTATAATATTACAATGAAACCCCTTTGTAGGAACGATCCCCCGGGAATTGTTAACTTATGTTTAGTTTTCGCTATAGTAATAATAAATTGTGTAATGTAGTTTTCGGCTTTATAATAAAGGTTTGATTCCCCTTTTTATGTTTATTAATATTTTATTATATCAACATCACCTATCAGTCTACTGTAAAAATATGGACTGCAAATGAATTTCTTTCAGCCTGACTGAAATATGAGAGAGACACAGATTTATTAATATTTTAATGTATCAGTCTCTCCTCAGCCAAACTGAATGATTGTAGATGTTCTAATATAACTTCTTCTTTTTTAAGCGTTAATTACATTGACCTACCCCGAACTATGCACTTTTAACAGATAAATATCCCAAACTTTTTCATAATGAATATGTACCTCGAACTAACACTTTGTAACAAAATCCAACATTCCATTCATTTCCTGTTCATTTTTTCAAAAATTTCGAAACTACCCATCGTGTCACAACCCTAAAACCAACTTCAACCCTAAATCTCCCTCAAACCCTAAAAATGGATGAAAAATTGGATAGAATGTTGGATTTTGTTACTTTTTTTAAATGTAAACATGCATTCTCATTATTTAAAGAGTCGTAAAACACATAAGAGTGCACCCGATATAGTAAAACCGAACCACGACTGGACAAACACAGATGAGACCTCCCTAACTAGCCAATGGGTTGCTCCGTTCGTTGTCCTAAGAATATACTCGAGTTTGATATCCTCATGAGATAACAAAATGGACCGACAATGATCAATAACCCGACCTAGTAGCAAGAACTTGGGAATTGAGTGCAGAATCAGGTTGACCACAAACTGAGCATCACATCGGATCACCATTCTCGTCTTGTCCTGCGAACGGGTCCACTGTAGGGCTTCTAAGACAACCTTGGCCTCAACATACTTGGCTTCTAACTATCCCTGCAAAACCCCATTCCATGCGTCCATGACATCTCTAGTGTCCGACATGCATATCCAACTCCAACCTAGTTGGCTCGTATCAGTAAAGACTGCCCCGTCCACGTTTATAGTACTCCACTATTCCGGTGGTGGGGCACATCCTTTCACATGTGCATGGGCAGGATTAAATGGCCAGCTGATTCCCTTGTGTGCTTCCGACCAACTATGTGAATGGCTTAAAACTGTTGCAACCATGTCCTCGGTCGGTTGGTGGGTATGATCCCAAACGACCCTATTCCAGGCTTCCAAATTTCCCACAAATTCATTGATATATGACATTTCAATTCCATGTTCGGGATTTCCATAACTAGGGTTGGCCATGACTCTAAAGTATGATGTGGAAGGATAAGAACATGTACTTGTGATTTTTCCCAAACCACCTTAGAAAAATCACAATGAAGAAGAAGATGTGATGTAGTCTCGCAGTCCTCCTGATAAATAGAGAAAATATCCAGAATTGGGACAAATTTTGTCCGGAGATTTGCTGCCACCTGGAGGGTACCCGAAAGAGCTCGCCAGTTGAAAATCCGAATACGGGGCTGAATGTCCAAATCCCATAAACCCGTCCAAACCGTGGCCCCTCCCATAAGGACCCATCTTCCATTGGCCCGGGATAAGGCCCGGTACCCCTCTTTACAAGTATATATGCCTCTCGAGTTATGAACCCAATACCACATATCTCGAAGATTTGGGTCTGGAACAGGTACATGAAGGATATCTTGGGCCACTCCTGGTGGGAAGTACGATTGGATTTTAAGCACATCCCAGCCATACCCCTACTGTGTAGTTAGGTCCGAGACCTTTAAATCCGCCACCCCCGAAGTGTGCAAAGGTATAATTAGGGAGTTTCCTAGGAGCCACGGTATCCCTTCTGCCCTCGTGGTTCGACCATCCCCAATAGTACGACGTATGCATTGACAGAGGACCTTTTGAGTAGCCGGTAAACCCATCTAAGAGCACTCGGGTTACGACCTTCATCTACCGTAAGAAAGTCACCCTTAGGAAAATATCTAGCCTTGAATATCCGTGCAACCAAACATGACGGGTTCGAGATAAATTTCCATCCCATTTTGGCCAGGAGGGCGATGTTCATATCCCGCATATCTCGGAAGGCCATGCCCCCTTCCTCTTTTGGTCTGCATAATTTCGCATAGTCTTTCCATATTATCAGTTTCACAGCACGAGGGAGCCCGACCCACCAGTAATGGGCTAGCGCTACATGTATCTGATTCACCGATCCCTGAGGCAATAGAAAAACACTCATAGCATAAATAGGTAGAGCATACAGGACAGATCTAACCATGACCTCTTTTCCTCCAATTGACAACATTTGTCCATCCCAAGAGCTAATTTTCTGGCCAGTTTATCACATATAAATTGGAGACTTTGTCTTCTCTTCCTCCCTAACATATTCGGCACTCCCATGTACATAGAGGCTTGAGATATTTCCAATATACCCAAAGTAGCACAACAAACTAATCGGTCAGTCCAAGTAGTATTTGTGCTAAAGAAAATGGAAGCTTTCGCCTTGTTGATCACTTGTCCTGAGGTATCACCAAATGATGCGAGGATAGTTTGTAACTGCTCTGCCTCCTGATAATTGGCTCTGTAGGAGATATAACAATCATCTGCAAAGAAGATGTGAGAGACCACCAGGGCATCTCTATCTACCGACACCCCGCGAATATTACTTGCTCGTTTCGCTTGTGCCAGCATACGAGATAAGCCCTCCATACAGAATAAAAACAGATATGGAGAGAGAGGATCCCCCTGACGAATTCCTCGACCTATTGTGAATGAAGAGGAATGTTTTACCCCGAAACTAATGGTGTATTTGACCGACTGCATGCAAGCTAATATCAGTGCCCTCCAAGCCGGCCCGAAGCCAAATTCCCCCATCATGGATAGTATGAACGACCATTCCACCCGGTCGTAAGATTTACTCACTATTGGGCCCTTGAGTTCGACGATGCAGTGCATGAATTATTTCATACGAGATGAAAATTTCGTCCTGAATGGCTTGGCCTGGTACAAAAGTCCCTTTATTTGTAGATATAATTGGCTCAAACAAAGGTTTTAGACAGTTGGCTAGGACGTTGGACAAGATCTTGAAAATAACGTTACATAGGGCTATAGACCGAAGGTCAGTCACCTTCCGAGATATTTGAGTCTTTGGTATCAGGATTAGAGTGGTAGCATTAATATCTCGGTCTATGTACCTTGTAGCGACCACCGTCCAAACGAAGGCAATGACTTCCTGCTTCAGAATGTCCTAGTAATGTTGCAAAAAATTTGGGTTTCACCCATCCGGTTTTGGAGACTTATTGGGCCTCATCTGGAAGACTGTTTTATGTACCTTTAAATCTGATACTACCCTTTGAGGGGCATATTATGTGCATCTGAAATTAAACTGGGGATTTTCATAGGTAAGATATTGTAATTATTCGGCCCTGCAGGAAAATATTTCAGAAATAGAGCAGAAGAACGTCATGCATACCCGTCTCCCATCCAACTTCATCCCCATTCTCATTCTCCAAAATCCGCACCTTATTTCTCCATTGTCTTTTGGCTGGCATTCTCTAAAAATATTTCGTATTACGGTTACCCTCTACCAACCAGTCCTGCTTAGCTCATTGGCACCAGAACATTTCTTGTTTGGATAGGGCCTACTGTATAGCTTCTGCACCGCCAACCTGTGACGAATACCCTATAGGTCCCTCCTCCCATTAAGGTCTCATAGTTGTCGTTGGTAACTTCGGATTTGGTTGATGTTATCCCGAAAAACCGATTGTCCCTATACATCAAGGGAGGCCCCTATATCCGAAATGTGGTGCTTGGTATGCCGGTTTCCCGAACGTCCCCACTCGGCCTTTATTAGAATTCTGCGTTCTGGGTGTTCAGTCCAACCGTTCTCGAACCTGAATTGTCTTTTGGGGGGTTTGTCCACACCCGCCTCCAATTTCAAAAGTATAGGCATATGATCAGACGTCGTATAGCCAATTTTATGGAGGGAGGCATGTTTGAAGATAGCTCGGGCTCCACAGGAGTGGAAAACCATGTCCAACCTTACCTCCAACCGATAATTAGGGTCTTGACCCTTTGTCTATGTAATTTGGTACCCGATGAGAGGCATATCCTCGAGACCAATATCAGTAATGACATCTTGGAAGTCTTGAATAATGCTCAAGGTGTCCGGACAACCCCCTATCTTCTCTGTTGAGTTTAAGATACCGTTAAATTCTTCCATAAGAATCTATGCATGCAGAGCTTGCACCTGAGCCAAATCCCTCAGTAAATTTCATGCATGATACCTCTGATTCTATGTTGGTTCCCCATAAATGATGTAGATCGGAAGCTCCCTCCATCTTCAATCGATACGGTGACATCGATGTGTGTTTTTTGTCCCGACCCTACAACGATCGGACCAGAGTAGCAGCACGCCCCCTTTGTTACCACCACCAGGGAGACTCGTGCCCCCATGGAATCCCAAATTACGAGGAAGGATCGCTAATCGAGATCGCGACTTCTGGTTTTCAACGTGGTGTGTTTCCGACAAAAAAACCGCGACCGACTTTAGTCATCGCACTAGGTCTTTCAACTGGCGTCAGTTATAATCGGTGCCCAATCCCCGATAATTCCGCGCAAGGTGGGAGGCCAAAGTCGTGGAGGCTAAAGTCGTAACAGTACCTATTATTAAATATTTTAACGTCAAAATAACTGGATTTTGTTACTTAAAGCTAGTTCAGAGTATATATTTGTTACGAATTTTATTTGAAGTATTTATCCGATAAATATGCATAGTTCGGGGATAATTAACCATTTGTTTTCAAAACAGGGTGTAGCAGTTTTAGTTGAACTCAAACCGCAGAGACATTATAATAGATTACATGTTTCAATCTTAATAAGGAATCGTATCACTCCCTATCTGTGCGTCGTCTTCGATGAATCACACCATTTCCTGGAAAAACACCAATATTTTGTCACTTTTGCTCCCTCCTTTGCTCTCTCCGTCATTTCAGTCTTGCTCTCCACGTTGCCCTAAGCCCAAGGAACCCACCTTTGACCATCTCCCTCACTCCAAGTCCCACCATTTTCTCGTATTTATACGCTCAAATCTTCTTCCTCTCAAACCCACGAAAACCCCATTTGCACAGAAACCGCCTCCTTGGAGATGGGCTTTCTCGATTCATCACACCAATCAATGTATGAGCCCACCTTCTTCTTCTTCTCCTCCTCCGACTCTCCATTTTTGTCTGGTACTCGCTTTCTCACCAAACCCATTTTCCTCCACGGGTTTTCTGGTTCCTTGCACTTTCTTTTGTTGCTTGCCTTGCTCGTCTCTTGGGTTTGGCGCAGACTTCACGTGGGTCGTCCCGGTGAGGCTTCCAAGGAGAGGGTCCTGAACAGCAAAAAGGTTTTGTTCTACAAGCTCACTCTGTTTGCTTGCTTGGGCCTTTCATTGTTTAATCTTGTGTTCTGTCTGTTGAGTTACTTCATTTGGGATGCGAAGGGTTGGTCTGATGAAAATCTGGTGACCCTTTTCGATTTTGTGCTCCGAACACTCGCTTGGGCTGCTCTTTGTCTCTATATGCACACCAAATTCTCTAATCTGGGTGATCGAAAGTTTCCATTTTTATTGAGAGTTTGGTTGGGTTTCTTCTGTTCCATCTCTTGTTACTCCCTTGTCATTGAGATTGTGAGTCTGTCTGGGAAGCAAATTGCTCTTCCTATTCAGTATCTAGTGTCAGATTCTGTGTCTGTCTTAGCCGGGGCGTTCTTATGTTACATGGTCTTCTTTGGGAAGATTAAGGGTGAAGATGCTCTTGAAGAGCCGCTTTTGAATGGTGATTCTGGTTTAGGTAATGGGGTTGAGTCCAAGGAGTTGAAAGGGGGTGATACTGTCACTCCTTACTCCACTGCTGGTTTTCTTAGTCTTCTTACCTTCACATGGGTGGGTCCTCTGATTGGTGTTGGTAACAAGAAACCATTAGATCTTGAGGATGTTCCTCAGCTTGCAAGCACTGAGAGTGTTGCAGGTTCCTTCCCGTCTTTTAGAAATAAGCTCGAGTCAGATGGTAGTAGGAGTTCTGGACTGACCACATTCAAGCTGGTGAAGGCACTGATCCTTTCAGCTTGGAAAGAAACTCTGTGGACTGGTTTGTTGGCAACCCTGTATACGCTAGCTTCTTATGTTGGCCCCCTTCTTATTGACACCTTTGTTCAATACCTCAATGGTCGGAGGGAATTTAAAAATGAAGGCTATTTTCTAGTTTCTTCATTTTTCATTGCAAAGCTTGTTGAATGTCTGGCACAAAGGCATTGGTTCTTCAGAGTGCAGCAGATTGGGATTAGGGTACGGGCAGTGCTTGTAGCCATGATCTACAACAAAGGGTTGAGCCTTTCATGCCAGTCGAGGCAGAGCCACACCAGCGGGGAGATCATCAACTTCATGACGGTCGATGCAGAGAGGATCGGTGACTTCAGTTGGTATATGCACGATCCATGGATGGTCCTTGTGCAAGTTACATTGGCCTTGTTGATTTTGTATAAAAATCTTGGACTTGCATCCATTGCTGCTTTTGTTGCAACTATTCTTGTTATGTTAGCAAATGTTCCCCTGGGGAAATACCAGGAGAAGTTTCAGGACCAGTTGATGAAGTCAAAAGACACAAGGATGAAGGTTACTTCGGAGGTTTTAAGGAACATAACGATTCTCAAGCTCCAAGGATGGGAGATGAAGTTCCTGTCCAAGATTGTTGATCTCAGGAACACTGAGGCTGGATGGTTGAAGAAATATCTATACACCGGTGCCATGACAACTTTTGTATTCTGGGGTGCTCCTACATTTGTTTCTGTGGCCACTTTTGGTGCTTGCATGCTTATGGGGATCCCACTTGAGTCAGGGAAGATCTTATCTGCACTTGCAACTTTCAGGATTCTTCAAGAACCGATCTATAATCTCCCCGACACCATCTCAATGATTGCTCAGACAAAGGTTTCCCTTGATAGAATATCAGCGTATCTTCGACTTGATGACTTGCCTCCTGATGTCATAGAGAAACTTCCGCAAGGTGGTTCTGATGCAGCAATTGAGATAGTTGATGGGACTTTCTCTTGGGATCCATCTTCCTCTAATCCCACACTGAATCATATAAACATCAATGTGCGCCATGGGATGAAGGTTGCTGTTTGTGGCACTGTTGGCTCGGGCAAGTCAAGCTTACTATCTTGTATCCTGGGAGAAGTACCTAAGATATCTGGGATCCTCAGGTTATGCGGGACCAAGGCCTATGTTGCTCAGTCACCTTGGATCCAGAGTGGCAAGATAGAGGACAACATATTGTTTGGTAAGGAAATGGACAGAGAAAAGTACGAGAGGGTCTTGGAAGCATGTTCCCTCAAAAAAGATTTGGAAATACTCTCGCATGGTGATCAAACTGTTATAGGGGAGCGCGGAATCAATTTGAGTGGTGGGCAGAAACAAAGAATACAGCTTGCGCGTGCTTTATACCAAGATGCTGATATTTATCTGTTTGATGATCCTTTTAGTGCTGTGGATGCTCATACAGGATCTCATCTATTCAAGGTAATTTATTCATCCCAACAAGAGCACCATTTGATTATTTATTTCAGTTCCTCTCTTTCTTTTCCTTATCTTGCTATTGTTCTACGCTGCAGGAATGTTTGCTTGGGCTATTGAATTCAAAAACAGTTATTTATGTCACACATCAAGTAGAGTTCTTGCCTGCTGCTGATCTCATTCTGGTGAGTGTTGTGTTTCAGAATCAAGGGTAGTTTCTTGTCTTCTTCTCCGTTCTTCGGGTTTAACATACAAAATATATTTTCTATTTTTGTTAGGTTATGAAAGATGGAAAGATTACACAAGCTGGAAAATACAATGACATTCTGACTTCAGAAACTGATTTTATGGAACTTGTGGGAGCACATAAGGAAGCTTTATCAGCACTTGACAGTGTACAGCCGGGCTCAGTTTCTGAAAAGCATAGCATAAGGGAGGAAGATGGGAATAGCAGTAAGATTGCGCGACAAGAAGAAAACAAAGATGTTAAAAAAGATGAGATAGATGGGCAGAAAGGACAGCTTGTGCAAGACGAAGAAAGAGAGAAAGGAAGAGTCGGATTATCAGTGTATTGGAAGTACATTACAACAGCATACGGTGGAGCTCTTGTCCCTTTGATACTATTAGCACAAATTCTCTTTCAGGTTCTCCAAATTGGAAGCAACTATTGGATGGCGTGGGCAACTCCAGTGTCAAAGGATGTGAAACCTGCAGTTGACGGCTCCACACTGATAATTGTTTATGTGGCTTTAGCTATTGGCAGCTCCTTTTGTGTTCTTGTGAGAGCCTTACTTCTAGCAACGGCCGGATTCCAGACAGCCACTCAACTCTTCAACAAAATGCACTTGTGCATTTTCCGTGCCCCCAGGTCATTCTTCGATGCCACCCCTGGTGGACGCATCCTAAATAGAGTAAGTGCGGTAACTTTGGTTTGTTTGTAATCATTGCTTCTTTTTTTGCTTCACTATAATACCCTTGTGTTTCTCTTCCTCTTGTAACAGGCTTCTACAGACCAAAGTGCAGTTGATATGACCATCCCGAATCAAGTTGCAGCATTTGCCTTCTCAATGATTCAGCTCTTTGGAATCATTGCAGTTATGTCTCAGGTTGCATGGCAGGTCTTCATCATCTTCATCCCGATTATCGCAATCTGCATATGGTATCAGGTATTAGGATGGTGATTAGTTAAACCTAAAGTATAGTGATGGTGTTGTTGCTGAATCCCTAACTTCTTATTCGATATTGTGCAGCAATATTACATACCTGCAGCCCGAGAACTATCGCGTTTGGTGGGAGTATGCAAAGCTCCGGTGATACAGCATTTTGCAGAAACAATCTCAGGGTCAACAACCATCAGGAGCTTTGATCAAGAATCGAGATTCAAGGAAACAAATATGAAACTGATGGATGGGTATAACAGGCCAAAGTTTCATATTGCAGCTGCAATGGAATGGCTTTGCTTCCGCTTGGACATGCTGTCTTCTATTACATTCGCCTTCTCTCTAGTGTTCTTGATCTCTATTCCAGAGGGAGTCATTGATCCGGGCATTGCCGGGTTGGCAGTGACATATGGACTTAATCTCAACATGTTGCAAGCTTGGGTCATATGGAATCTCTGCAATATGGAGAACAAAATCATATCAGTCGAGAGAATACTTCAGTACACCTCGATTCCTAGTGAGCCTCCGCTCGTGATAGAAGAGAACCGACCTGGTTCTTCTTGGCCAGCACGCGGGGAAATTGATATTCGCAATCTTCAGGTTCGCTATGCACCGCATATGCCACTTGTTCTGCGAGGTCTAACCTGCACTTTTCCGGGAGGGCTGAAAACTGGGATTGTGGGGAGAACAGGTAGTGGAAAATCCACTCTCATACAAACCCTTTTCAGAATTGTTGAGCCTGCTGCTGGTCAGATCATGATTGACGGCGTCAACATCTTGTCCATTGGACTGCATGACTTGCGTTTGAGGCTGAGCATAATTCCCCAGGATCCGACCATGTTTGAAGGGACTGTACGAAGCAACCTCGACCCTCTTGAAGAGTACACAGATCAACAAATATGGGAGGTGAGCTGCTGAGTTTATATCCCAAGAATCAAACCCGCAGCTTTTCCATGTTATTATTTGATAAAAGGTACCTTCTGTGTAACCTATCTTTCAAATTGTGTAGGCTCTGGATAAGTGCCAACTTGGGGATGAAGTGAGGAGGAAGGATGGAAAGCTAGACTCCAAAGGTATGTTTCTACAGAACTCAGCATAAATTCTAGGCATAGTTGCAAAAAAGTACCTTGAGGTATTCATCTTTTGAACTTGTAGCCCTCTTCTTTAATATTTGCAAAAAAATGACCCGAACTTGTCTTTTTGTTGCACTTTGTATAAATTTAATTCAAAATGACAATTTTACCCTTGGAAATTTATATTTAATTAATAAGAATTAAAAAAATTCAAATTTTCATGTCTCTTCAATTTCTTGCTCTTACGGTAAAAAGAATAAAAATTAATGGATATGCAAATTTCGATTTTTGGATTTTTACTTATTATTTTTAGATATAAATTTTAAGGGTAATTTTTTTAAATACTTACCCTAAAGAAAATGAATACTTCAGGGTACTTTTTTGCAATAATCCCTGAATTCTATGAGAACCAACTTGACCTTGCATTTGCGTGTTGCAGTTAATGAAAATGGGGAGAACTGGAGTATGGGACAGAGGCAGCTGGTGTGCCTGGGCCGCGTGCTGCTCAAGAAAAGCAAGGTTTTGGTTCTTGATGAAGCAACAGCGTCGGTCGATACAGCTACTGACAATCTGATTCAGCAAACCCTTAAGCAACACTTCTCCACTTGCACTGTCATAACCATTGCTCACCGGATAACCTCTGTCCTAGACAGTGACATGGTTTTGCTTCTGGAGCGAGGTCAGTTTTGCTACTTGTGTATGAATTTGTTGCCTTTCATGTCCTATGATGCTGATCTCTGGTAATCCATGTACAGGTATTATTGAGGAATATGATTCTCCTACAAGGTTGCTCAAAGACAAGTCATCTTCATTCGCGCAGCTTGTAGCAGAATACACGATGAGGTCAAATTCCAATTTTGTAGACATGTAAATGTCAAAACTTGACGTGTCGAATAAAGATTAGTTCTCAGATGACGACGATATTTATGTAATGGATACTGTTTGGTAAGTGAGTTTTAGATAGGCTGGGTTGTATTTTAGAGCCATGTAATACTAGAAATGGCATAAAAGATAGTTAGAATTATTTCCTACATAAAAGATCTCCAGTTGTATTTCATAAACAAGTTACCATCAATAAAATTTCATATTTTAGAATTCAACATGGTGTGCATCTGGTTTGTTTGTTGGCTTCAAATACAAATATTCAGTCGTGATATAAATAATGTATAGATGTCCAGCTCTACATGACAAGGTTATATTTTAGTTGTGGAGTCCGACTTGACATATGTAATCGTTTCAATTGAAACTCATAAAGATTGAGTGCAGATTTTGATAGAATAATCTACTTGTTTGGGTTACTTGTTTAATTGAATGTGGAAGGCAGAGATATATTATAAATTATGAAAACCGTCCAACCTAAAGTGGACACAACAAAAAAATGTATTGACAGAATGATCCAAACATTATGGGACCTGACAGAATATAAATATGCTAAAATAACCGAACCATTCTACTGAGATGTGTGAAAAGGAATGTTGCGGTAGTGTCCGAAGAAACCAATTCAACGGATCCAAACTGGGAGCTAGGACAGAGCCGGCCCATTTCCGGGTTAGTGCCGTTGCGGACTGTACACTCTCCCGGGTTGCCAACGTGAGTCGTCTAGTGGTAGAAGAGTACCGTGCCAGAACTTGGTAGGACCACTGCCACCTTACATCCAGTGGGGCGGTGTTGTTGGCCGACCCCCCACTGGACCACAAATTCCTCATTGAGCGAGACGAGTGTGGACGTCCCCGCCGCTATACAATACGCCCCTTTGGAGTGTGAGGAGCCCTCTGACTCTAAGTCCTGATTTCCCACAGGGCCCCCATTCCTCTCTGACCCGCCAACAACTAGGGCCCTAGTAGTCGATCCAATCCACCACATGTAGTCTGGCCCAATGGTACCTCAACCTGGCCCAAGCCATCAGACGCAAACCCATCACGTGGAACCCTAGGTTCCTGCCCTTGACCCCGCCGCCACGGACCTTGGCTCCCACCCTGACCCGGTGAGACTTCTTGTCTCGCCGTGGGGGACACCATGTTGTCCCAAACACCAACCTCGTTACCGGAGCCCATTTCCTCCTCCTCT
Source organism: Erodium maritimum (assembly GCA_963921825.1). Lineage (NCBI taxonomy): Eukaryota > Viridiplantae > Streptophyta > Magnoliopsida > Geraniales > Geraniaceae > Erodium > Erodium maritimum. The sequence goes on along the minus strand of OY997588.1, from coordinate 81,164,398 downwards.
GTTACGAAGCCCCACCGCCGACCTTGGAGGATCGGAGCTGGACTCCCTGTCAACCCCTGGTCCGTGCCTCGGAATCCTGGTGGCTGCAACCCCCGATATGGTGAGGTCTGTCGTGCCTCTAGAATCCCAATCACCCAATCCCCTTAGGCGAGGTCCCCACGTCTGGACACCACAGACGGACCCCCTTATCATCCTCGACGCCCCTCCGCACCTCCTCGATGGCCGCTCCACCGTCGCTGCTTCGGCCGTGAACACAAGACCACCCCCTAGCTCCGGATCAACCCCAAAGGGTCTTATCGCTGGAGCCGACATGGGAGATCCACCATGGGAGCCGGAAAATGGAGTCCCCAGCTCGCTACTGCTATTGGAGATCGGTGAATGAACCACCGGAGCCTAAACACTGTCACCGCCCATCGCTTAATCGAAGAAGATGAAGAAGTTTGCTACAAACCCTAATCGTCAAAAAGAAGAAAGAGCTAGGGCGAGAACTTAATTATAATGTGAAATTATCCTTGTTTTGTGTATCTTTGTTCAGTTTCTACTTGTTGCAAGATATATAAAAAAGAATAAGTACACAAATTTATGACGAAATACACGCATTTTGTAAATATTATTGGTGAACTATTTTTTTCCAAAATGAAATGCTTCATTTGTTGAAAATGACAGTTTTGCCCTTTACATTGTGTTTTGCAATTTGGAACCTCTATGTATACACTTTTGCACGGTTACTTTTGAGTTTTTGCAAAAGAAAAAAATTTAAGCCCGCTAATGGATTTGTCGATGGAAAATAGTTCGTGATGTCATTTGCAAAAATAGAAAAGCAAAGTAGTTCATGATTTTATTTGCAAAGCACGCATAGTTCAACGTATGTTTTTGCAATCATTCCTTATCACTTGACTATGCGCGGATTTCACATAGTTCAGCCATCCCATTTTCTTACATAAAAAAATCATGAAAATTATATAAATTATTCCATGAAATGCTTCTGCTATCTGAGAACAACAAAGTCAAAGACAACTAATTGAAGTTTGATCAAGAGCAGAAAGTTCCAAATCAACACTAGTCCTCAATAATATGGCAAGTAGGCTCAGTACCAGAGAAGAGACCTTCATAAGCTCAAATTCCAACAGAATGCCAAACATTTTTACACTACAGAACGAAGTAAGCATAGTGAAGACTACATAGTTAAGCAGAAAACTGATAACAGTTGATATAAACATAAGACTATCCAGCCTTATAGTATTAATAGAAGATGTGGCTCAATTCCAAAGAACTTGTTGGAGTATCATTTATTAACATTAGCCACACATTTCACATCTTTTCTTTTCTTTTCATCAGCAAAGGAATGATAGTATCAATAACAACGGGGGTTGCAGCTTACATGGGAAAAAAAGACTACGCAATCATGAATGTTCGATCCCAACTCCAATCTGAGCCAAGAGGGGAAGATGGCTGAACTAAATACAATCAATGGGTTATGGTTATATTTACAGTAGGCTTTTAGTCTTGTAGTTGAAGACCTTTCCATTTCTTGCCAACCATAAGTGCTGTAGCAAACAGTGGGCTAAACATCGGTGATTAGTCAAAACAAAACAATGAGTGAAGTAATTTCACACTGTATGCGATGTATAATTTGTAAAAGGAAAAATTGAGTACAATTACCAAACTCACAAGGCTTCCAAAAAAATCAGGGATCAGGATGACATGCAGCCTCAGACTGTAGTGCCATATTCCAAGAGCTGGATCAGGATGGCAACAAAAATTGACATCGGACCACAGAAAATGCATTTTGCCAAAGGGTTGTGTTATTGTATTGAGCCCGGATCTTACAAAAATTGACATGCCTGAAATTTGATCCTCTAATTTGCGAATCTATCAACTCAATGCTTGGGTTTTTCAATATGAAGCAAATCCACCACCTTAGATATGGCACAAGTGTATGGAGAGAATTTCATCTCAACCATCTTTTGGAGAAATTCGACTGCCTCGTTCCTATGGTTCCAATTTAGAAATCCACTTACAATTGTATTAAAAGTCACCTTGTCTGGTTTACAACCCTTGTCTTCCATATTAAGCAGCAATTCCTTAGCTTCCTGTAGAAATCCCTCTTGACAAAGCCCGTTTATCATTATGGTAAATGTAACAACCGTTGGCTGGACACCTCTGGAGGAAAGCTGTCTGAAAAGTTTCCGTGCATCATCAAGCTTCCCATTCATGCAAAGTCCGCCTATCATTATGTTGTATGTAATAACAGAAGGCCGGACACCATTTGCATAAAGACGGTTGAAGATATCCCATGCATCTTTAAGTTCCCCGTTCATGCAGAGTCCATGTATCATTGTGTTATATGTAACGATAGTAGGCTGGACACCTCTGGCAGAAAGGTTATTGAGAAGTTTCCTTGCATCTCTAAGATTCCCGTCCATGCAAAGTCCATTTAGCATTATGTCATACGTTATAACATCTGCCTCAACACCTTTCTTAACCATTTCTCCTAGGAGACTGAAAGCCTCATCGGGTCTTCTATTCTTGCAAAGACCGTCCACAATTGCATTATAAACCCCTGTTTGTGGCTTACAACTTCCTCTTTTCATATCCCCAAACAACGCAATAGCCGTATCCACATTACCCCTCTTACACAAACCATCAATTACGATTCCCCAAGTGCTTTGATTCGGTAGGACATTTATTAGAGTTAGCTTGCGAAATAATCTGAGGGCAGCATCAACATCACCCTCTAAAAAGTGGCCCTTAATGAGAGTGTTGCAGGTAACAATGTTTGGCATAATACGACGCTTGATCATTTCCCCTACAAAACCAAAAGCCTCATCGAGCTTTCCTTGGTTGCGAAGACCATCAATGATTGAATTATAAATCACCGTGTCTGGCATAAGACTTGACATTTTCATATTTCTGAGAAACCGAGTAGCCAAACCCACATTTCCTTGCTTGCATAACCCATCAATGACAGTTCCGTAAGTAAACCTATTAGGTTGGACAGCTACCAAAGGTAGCTTGCGAAACAACTTTAGCGCAGCATTAGCTTTGCCCTCCAAAAAGAGGCCTTTGATCAGAGAGCTAAAGGTAACAACATTAGGCGTAACACCTCTCTTAAGCATTTCTCCTATGAAGCAGAAAGCCTCATCAACCCTTCCATTCTTGCAAAGGCCATCAATGAGTGCACTATATATCTTCATGTTGGGCACACAATTTGATCTATTCATATCTCCGAGAAACCCAATAGCCATGCCCACATTTCCCATCTTGCATAAGCCATCAATCAGAATTCCGTAGGTGAACTCGTTTGGTTGGCAATTTCTAGGTAACTTGTGAAACAAATTGAGGGCTTCAACACCTCTATTCTCCAAAAAGAGACCCTTAATCAAATGAGTAAAAGTTGCTGTATCTGGCTGATACCCATGTTTAAAAACAGCACCAAAGACAGAGAAACCATAATCTACACCAACACCATTCTTCAAGCGACAACAAGAGTTAATGACTACGTTGAGGGTAAGCAAATTAGGAGGAACCGGAAAAAGACGCTCACTCATCTCTCGGTAGAGAGAAAGCACATGAGAGTGATGTCCCAATCTGCTCAGACAGATGAGGACTTGATTGAAATCGACTATCGGAGGCAATGGCTTACATCTAAGCATTTTATCAAACTCAGCAATCATACCCAGCGATGATTTTCGGGGTTTAATATTTGCAGGAGCTTCGGGGTTCCGAAAATTTGTTGAAATTGCGGTTTGGGAGTGAAGAGAAACAGTACCTTGGTCGTGAAGTTGAGCACCGGAACAGGCAGAAGCTCCGGCAATGTATCTCCGGATCGCCGTACTCATCTTCGTCATCGGAACGGACCCAACATCAAGATGGAAATCAAAAATTTCTCAGCTCAGCGTTCTTCAGAACACTAAATCAGGATTTCGGATGGAGGAGACGCGGTGAGGGCGGTGGCCCGCGGCGGCACGGTTAGGAGGGATAGTCATACTGTTGTTCCATTTGAAGCCATTCTTAAATTATTTTCAATTTTTATTTTTATTTCCTTTTCTTCGGCAAACCTAACTGAAATTTATTTATTTATTTTTTTACATGAAAATAATAAATTTACTCCCCTTGAAGAGGAGAAATCTAATAGAAACCCCTCGTATCCTGAAAATTGTGTGAACCAATCCTAGCCACACACCTTTAGATCCAACATTCACCATAATGCCACATCATCACCCCAATTCAACAAAAACTCACGCCACTTTCTTACTTTTTCGCACAAGCAAGGACATAATTGTAATAGCATGGTGTCATGTGGACAAGTGTTCATTTTTTTGTTCAACAATTCATTAATTTAATCATTCACGCTTCGTTTCAACTCCGATTAGCTTCAAACTTGCGCCAATATTTTTCTTTTTCCAAGGGCTTTAAATCAAGATCAGTCATGAATATATTTTGAAGCACGAAAATAAAAATTTATATTGGGGTGATAAAAACAATGTTTAGTGTTGATAAATCTTCATTAATATTTTTTTATACCGGGGTATCAAACTAGTGCTAAATAATGTTTAGTGTTGATAAAACTAGTGCTTAGTGTTCATAAAAAAACATGTGATGATGTGATAAAAATCATGTTCGATTTTGGAAAATGAGGTGATAAAACAAGTGTTCAGTAATGATAAACCCAGTGTATAGTGTTGATGAACCCAGTGTATAGTGTTGATAAAAATTAACCAGACTTAACTTTTTTAAAAAATCATCCCCGAAATAAGGGTGATAACCTAGAGTTTAGTGTTGATAAAAAAACATGTGATGGGATGATAAAAACACATGTAATTTAATGATAAACATAGTGTTTGGTGTTGATAAAACTAGTGCTTAATGTTCATAAAAAACATGTGATGATGTGATAAAAATCATGTTCGATTTTGGAAAATGAGGTGATAAAACTAGTGTTCAGTGTTGATAAACCCAGTGTATAGTGTTGATAAACCCAGTGTATAGTGTTGATAAACCCAGTGTATAGTGTTGATAAAAATTACCCAGACTTAATTTTTTTTTTTTTAAATCAGCCCCAAAATAAGGGTGATGACCTAGAGTTTAATGTTGATAAAAAAACATGTGGTTGGATGATAAAAACACATGTAATTGAATGATAAACATAGTGTTTAATGTTGATAAAACTAGTGCTTAGATTTCATAAAAAACATGTGATGATGTGATAAAAATCATGTTCGATTTTGAAAAATGAGGTGATAAAACTAGTGTTCAGTGTTGATAAACCCAGTGTATAGTGTTGATAAACCCAGTGTATAGTGTTGATAAAAATTACCCAGACTTAACTTTTTCTAAAATCAGCCCCGAAATAAGGGTGATAACCTAGAGTTTAGTGTTGGTAAAAAACATGTGATGAGATGAGAAAAACACATGTAATTGAATGATAAACATAATGTTTAGTGTTGATAAAACTAGTGCTTAGTGTTCATAAAAAAACATGTGATGATGTGATAAATATCATGTTCGATTTTGGAAAATGAGGTGATAAATCCAGTGTATAGTGTTGATAAATCCAGTGTATAGTGTTGATAAACCCAGTGTATAGTGTTGATAAACCCAGTGTATAGTGTTGATAAAAATTACCCAGACTTAACTTCTTTTAAAAAAATCAACCCCGAAAATAATTTTTTTTTCGTGCTTCAAAATATATTCATGACCGATCTTGATAGAAAGCCCTTGAAAAAACAAAACTAATGGCGCAAGTTTGAAGCCAATCGGAGTTCAAACGAAGCGGGAAAAATTAAATTAGTGAATTGGTAAAAAAAAAAAATATGATGGTTTTACTAAAAAGCCCTTACCCCTTACTAAAAAGTGCTGTTTTTTTGCAGTCAACAAACCAATTGCATCTCATCCATCCATTCTTAAAATGAATGGCTTAGATTGGTTCACACAGTTTTTACGTTAAGGAGTGGTTTCTATTTGATTTTTCCTCCTCCCTTGTAAATCAAAAAAGTAAAATTAGAATACCCATCATTGACTCAGGAACCCGCAATGAGAGAGTTCTCCTTCTTCCAAACCTTAGCCGCTAATTATTTCACTGTTCTCTACCTGTTGTAGCCACACCTTTTATGCTTTGCAAGGGACCATCTTTTCCTGGGCCTTTCGATCTTCACTATCTCCTCGAAGTCTCTTGAGGTTGCGCGTCCCTGCATGACTCTCACTCCTCATAGCTAGGCTTCTCAGTGTCCAGTGTTCTAGTTCTCCTCCCGCCACCAGGTTAGTTTTTACCGATTTCTTCCCTGGTTGAATTCCATGCATCCACGTTGACCTGAGCGACGATTTGCAAGCGGGTTTTGTGATACCAGACGTTCGGGCGAGGTCTTCTTAGCATCCTCACCAAGAGGTATGAGACAGTCTATTTGGTACAAGTAGTGGGCTGGAGGACTGCCTTATTCCGGTACCGAACAGGTTGCCTTGGTCACCCTTCACAAGGTGGGGCACCTGGAGTGTTCCAGTGAAGCAAGACCATACATCAAGAGGAAATCTTGGAACTCTAGTATCTTGTATTCACTTTTGTGATCAATTAGATTCTTGGCAGCGTAATGTTCCGTTGTTACCTATGATGCTAAATAGGTTTGTGATATATAGCTTAGAGCGTCGGTACACTTGCATCGGGTGGGGGTCTCAGACTATATTCTCAGCCTTAGAGATTTGCCTCATTAACTTATATGTGGCATGTCAAAATTAATGAAAGATGATATAGCATTGATTCAAAAAAAAAATGGAATGCATGAAAAAAATGTTTCCAAATAGATTTATTGGTTGTTAGTTCTTTAGTTGGATAATTAACATAACCCTTATCCCTAATCTATATTAGTCATTCTTCGGGACTATTGGATTCCTCTCTCAATTGAAGCGCAAAGACTAAGATAAGTATTGGGCACCGAAGACTCACTATTTGAAGCCATTGGAGAATGAGAGTTTGTGGAGAACAAGGAAGACTCACTATCTAAATCCATTTGAGGTGAATGCGTGTCTCTCGATCCTTCATTGTTTGCTTGTATCCTGGTTGTTGGCCTGGTGGATAATTGGTGGTGGTGTGTCATCATGTAAAGATCGGTATACGCTTCGTATGTTTGTCACTCGTGATCGTTTATCATGTTATGGAGGATGATGTTGTTTTTGTGCCCTAGGTCAATCTTGATTGTGTATTGCATTATCATTTGTTAATACATTGACATTTTTATTATCATTTTGTTAAATGTTAATTGTGTGAATAATCAAGTCTTTCTAAAATCATCAAGTATGTGACTTGATAGTAAAGATCTTAGATGTATAAGGAGTACTATTCTAATGATCCATAGTCTTATTGATATACTAATACTAGTATGATGTTGACTGATGATTATGTTTTACTGATCATGCATATGAGATATGAAGTCAAATCATAGATACTTTTTGGTGAAATATTATTGGATGACCCAATGTGAGAATACTATATATAGAAATTGTCATGAGTATACTACCCTGAAGGCTCATACAACATTGGCAGTGGACCTGAAATCCCCGTTTCACTTAAGCCACAATACAAGCCCAAAATCGAGTTGGATTTTACAAGCCAAATAAGTGAATATAATTATATTATATTTGATATAATATAATTGTATTCATTACTCGCTTTTATCGCTAATATAATGAGACTATATTATGCAGTTACATTAAGAAGATGGAATGAAATAAATGTATATATAAGTATTTATTTCGGATTTGAACTTTGGAATAAAACATATATATTACATTTATTTTGTTTTGTTTTAAAATTCAATTAATAAATTTTTGAATTTAATAAATTCAAAGTAATTATTTTTTGAATTCCACTTACTCTTAAAAGATCTCTATGTACTGATATTTCGTAACCCATTGTTGATTTACGAAACTAGAATAGTGGTTACATTTTTGGAGAGCTTCAGTTGTGGAAAATCAGAGAAAACGAGAGAAGAAAAAAAGAGAGAAAAACCAGAGATTTGTGTTAGCACGCATAAGACTTTGGGAAGGCTTGTTGGTGTGGATGCCTGTAGAGGATGGATTCTTTTGGAAACGTCTAAAGCTCGTCAAAGTATAAGCGTTCTTGGTCCCCGTCTCGAACCAGGCACAAACCGAGAAAGCTAACAAACTTCCTTTAATTTTCGTTTTGTCAGTTTAATTAGAATTACATGGATCCTGAGGATTTTCTATGTTTATGTTTATTTCTGCTGTGTTTTTGCACCCTATAATCCATCAAATGATTCATTCCCTCTTTATTATCTCTAGGGTACGCTCGTCCTAGTTTGGGGATGAAAAAGTAATGATATGGAAGCGAGGTTGTAGAACCCCAAACGCTGGTTCAACGTCATTCCTCACCGACTATTTACATTTGACACATAACTTGTGCTTCACAAGTTGTGGGCATGATATGGTCTTTAAAAAATCAGCCCACAGTGGGAATGTTCTGTTAATTAAATGATGAGTGATGTAATCGTTACCATTCACTATGTATTAGACCGGTGGTTGATGTCCCACTTTGGCATGACAGAACAACGATGATTAATTAAGTATATTGATGTTGTTGTTTACCCCCAACATACCAAAACACGCGTGCCAAAACTAGGTGTTTAGGTCGACAGTCACTTCAAGCATGAAAGGCGGACATGAGTAATTCATACGCTCGTATTTCCTTTTCCATGCACTAAACAGTTCTTACTAACCCAGTCCATGCAATTGGGACTCCCAATACAACCGGGGAACCCAGTCCATGCAATAACATGCAATAAGTGGACAATATCATTCTCGTTCGGCTTGCGGAGATATGTTGGACCCAACACTTGAATCACCCCTGGGCAGAACTTCTTAACACACTCCAACGTTTTTGTTCACGTCATTTATATGTATTTGTCTAAGCTATCGACTGAGAATCCATAAATAGCAGACAAATAGGCGATACACTTTTGGTTGGAGAGAATTCGAGAACACCCAAAGAACCTTGTTTTTACCGAAAGTAGGATCGTGCTTGACCAACCCTTCTAAAACTTGAAGAAACACGTTATTCTCATACTAAACATCTAACAAAAAATATGTTTTGTGTACATTAGTGGTTATTGAAGTAGTCGACCATAATTTGTGCTTCATCTTGACACGATGTTTGTATATATACCTCCTGGTTTTCTTCACCGGTGTGTTCAACATCTGTTCATCGACTTCCATCATAGGCGTCCGGAACAACTCACACACTTCGTGTTTCTTCTCGCGGGTCATCTCATGTAAAATCTCATAGTCGAGGGTTGTCGAGTCAAAGTTATCAAGGATGAACAGATCCATCAAAAATGATTAATTTGGTTTAAGCAATGTTTTTTTGGAAGATAGATTAAGGAAAAGATGTGGAGTGCAAACGAATTCGTCGAATGCGTATTTATATTGCAAGAGTAACATTATATTCGGATTATTTAAATTTACAAATAGTTTTGAAATTTATTTTCAAAGCCTCGTGACAGATTTTGCTTGGCTGGTCAAACTAGTCGTTACAAAATCGGGCCTGCTTGTGGAATCTATCTAGGTTAACTTATTCCTCAACCCATATTACTATACCCTCTTCATCAACCCTATACTCGACTCGAAAACACTGATTCGACTCTCTATTCAACCTTAATTTGACCCAATTGCAAATGCTCTAAGCTAATGTCTATTTTGGATCACTTAGCTACTCCACAAACTCAATAAAAAAAATTAATATGACATTTCTATATGATTATCTTATGCTTTAAAAGGAACGAAAGTACTCTAAATAACGACTGGACAAAAATGATAGGAGGAAGGACACTTTAGTTCCAGTGAGAATAAGTTTATCATTTTAGTGGTTCCTTCACGCATTGTTAATTTATAGATGATATTTTATCCTTGAACGTGAATAAATTTTTTATTGAAAACATTCACTTTTTTTTTTGAGAGAAATGCTAATTTATTAATTTTCGGCAACAATGATATGTTGAAAGGGCTCGGGGACATGACCCCCTTGCCACTCCCAGACAGGGTTAGAACAAGCCGCTCTGGCAAGCCAGTGGGCTGCTTTGTTCGCTGTCCGCTTTACAAATTCGAGCTGCACGCACTCGAGTTTAGATAAGAGAGAAAAACAATCAGTAACGATCGTCCCGAGAGGTGAGGGCAGCCCCCCACCCCTGTTGATCATATCCACTATGACCTTACAATCACTTCGAACCACCGTTTGTTGGAGCGGGAATTGTTGTAACCACAACAACGCTTCCCGAATCGCGAAGGCTTCCACTAGGCCCGGATTCTGGGCCCCGTGGAATGACGTAGATCGAGCTCCCCTGAGAAACCCCCTGTCGTATCTGCAGATCCATCCTGCTCCCACTTTGTTTGCTGCTGCGAAGAGAGCCCCGTCTGTGTTAATCGCCCAAGAACCTTGACTCGGCCGTTTCCAAACCTCCGCTCCCCTAGCCTGATGTTGTCGCGGGCAGGCCTGGGCCTGTAGCTTCCTTCTTCTTGCTTCCAGCCACCCTAGTTGAAGGTGGGACGCTGTCTGGAAGATACCAGCCGCTGGTTGTGCCGTACTTTCCCATACTACCTTATTCCGTGCCTTCCACACTTCCCATAACAGGCACCCAATTAGCCCTCCTTTCGTCGAGGGATTGGTACTAAGCATTCGTAACAACCACTCTGTTATCGTCTGGGTTCCCTGAGGCAGGGACAACCCCGATTTCGCCCAACATTCGGCAGCCACTGGACAGTGAACCAGCAGGTGAAAAGCCGACTCGTCTCCTCCCTGGCATATCGGGCAAGTCGCCACTATGTCCACCCGTCTTCGTCTCAGGTTCTCCGCTACCGGCAGACAGCTCGAGCACGTACGCCATAGGAACGATTTAACCTTTGGCATCACTTCTAACTTCCAGATTGCCGGCCAGATTTCCTGGTGTGCCTGGGCAGAGGCCTAGTCTTGTTGGCTCATGACATACGCGGATTTCACCGTGTATTGACCCAAGTAGTCTCCCGACCAGTACCAGGAATCACGGATCGCTGTCCGACTAATCGGAACTGCCAAGATCGCCTGCTGATCCTCCCCTCCAACCAGGGAACAGATTTTCCCCTCATCCCAAGATCTCCCGTGTGTCGTCATCAACTCTGACACGAACTTACCTTCAAGCCCTGATACTCCTGAGTACACCCTTTCTTCCACACCTGTCAGCCAGGGATGTCCCAGAATTGAAGTCTCCGTACCTGGCCCAATAGACCGTCGCGCTCCGCGACGGACCAACTCCTGTACCGATAGCAAACTCTGCCAGATATAACTCTGATTCGGTTTCCGAGCTGCCTCCAACACCGAAATTCCCGGGTAGTATTTGGCCTTGAGAACCTTAGCCACAAGACTCGATTCGTCCGTGACAAGTTTCCACAATTGCTTCCCTAATAAGGCCGAGTTGAAATCTTACAGATTCTTAAAACCCATACCCCCTTCCACCTTTGGCCGTGACATATTCGCCCAGGACTGCCATATCACCCATTTCCTTTCCGGACCCCCAGACTTCCACCAGAATTTAGCGAGAGCCACATTCATCTTCTCCAGCATCCCCTTTGGGATCCGCATTACATACATCGTATAAGTAGGGATCGCTTATAGTACCGACTTGCCTAGCACTTCTTTACCTGCCCCATTGAGCAATTTACCATCCCACCTCCTGATTCTCCGGAGGACCTTATCCATAACAAACTGTAGGCTCTGCTTCCGGCTCCTACCCATCATATTCGGTATACCCAAGTAGGTGGACGGGGAGTCTACCTCCGGGATCCCCAAGATCTGCACGCCGCTCAACCGCCGGTGTTCCGGAGTATTGTGGCTGAAGAAGAGGGACGACTTTGTTTGGTTCACCACCTGCCCCGAAGCCTCCTCAAACATTCCCAGGTATGTACGCACTTTTGTCATCTCTTCTGGGATCGCCTTACAATACACATAGCAGTCGTCCGCAAAGAACAAATGGGTCAATGACGGGGCTCCATTAGCTATCCTAACCCCATGGATATCCCCCTACCCTCCGCTCCCTGGAGCAAGCGGGAGAATCCCTCCATACAGAAGAGGAAGAGATAGGGAGAGAGCGGGTCTCCCTGCCTTATCCCCCTTTCAGGCTGAACAAATCCTGCCTGCTGACCACCCGCCACAATGTTGTACGTAACTGAGTAAGTGCACCGACGGACCAGATATATCCATTCCTCACTCAGCCCAAAGCCTCTCATAATGTCCCATAAGAAGCCTCATTCTACCATGTCATAGGCCTTGCTCATGTCCAGCTTCAGCGCCACCCAGCCTTCCTTACCCTGTCTCTTATTACGTAGATGATGTAACGTCTCGTACGACAGAATTATGTTGTCTTGGATAGATCTCCCCGGGACGAACGCTCCCTGAGTGTCAGAAATGAGTCCACCCAACACTCCTTTCAGCCTATTTGCCGCCACCTTAGACACCACCTTGAATACCACATTACACAGGGCTATAGGGCGGAGATCTTTGAGCGACATTGGGCACTCCACTTTTGGAATCAGAACTAGCGTAGTTTTATTTAGCTCCCGAGGAATGTCCTCCCCTGCAAAGATCCGTCTCACCCACCTGGTGACATCCTCCCCGACTGTCCCCCAGTACTTTTGATAAAAGAAAGGGTTGAGACCGTCCGGCCCTGGTGATTTATTCGGGCCCATAGAGAAAGTCGCATCCCGAACCTCCTCAGACGTCACCTCCCCCATTAGAGCTCTGTTCTGCCCCTCTGTCACCTGCTGACGGAATTTCGAGAAGTTCACTCCGTCCCCCCTCGTCCTCCGAGATAGCATCTTATAGAAGTCTAGTATATGATCCCCCAATCCCGAGTCCCAGGTAAGGACGTTACCATCCCCATCACGCAACTCCGATACTCTGTTTAGGTTCTTCCTCTGTGACGCCGAGGCTTGGAAGAACTTCGTGTTTTGATCGCTATCCGTAAGCCAGTGTTGCTTGGCCCGTTGCCTCCAGAACTCCCCCTTCTGCTCCAGGGCTTTAACATATAGTTTCTGCAAAGCTCCCCGACGCCGAATACTCGATCGGTCTTCCTTGCCGTTCAACCACAACATGTCCTTCTCATACCGTGCTATCTTCCGGGCAAGTGCATTATACACCTCCTTTCCCCAGGTATCCAGTGCCGCGCCTGTCTCCTGAATCTTACATCCGATCTCGCGGTCACCCGGGGCGCCCCAACTAGACTGAATCAGCAAGCCACATTCCGGGTCCTCTGCCCAGATATTCTCAAAACGGAACTGACGCGACCCCACAGGCTCCACGCTTTTCTCTGAGTCCAGTAGGATGGGCAGATGGTCCGACGTCGAAATTCCCAGATTGGCCAGATGGGCCTCCGGCCATAGCGCCCTCATCTCCCGAGACATTAAAGCCCTGCCCAACTGGACTGCCATTCGTGTCTCTGGTTCACTTCCGCTATGCCACGTGAACCCATACCCTTGAATTGGGACGTCATAGACTCCAAGGTCCCTCATTGCGGTCCGGAACCCTGAGATCAGGCGCTCCGGGTACCGTCGACCACCTCGCTTCTCCTTGTTGCGAAGGATGTCATTGAAATCCCCCATCACAATCCATTTTCTCGAGGCCCCTGTCCTCGCACCCAGGAGACGAATCATATCCCACGTCTGCCACCGTAGTTCTCTGTTTGCCTCCCCATACACTCCCGTAAAACGGAAACCCTCACCATTCGGCCCTACAATCTCCACGTCAATAAAACGCTCCTCACTAGGGTACGGCGTTACCCTCATCTCCGCCGTCCAGAGTAGAATATTCACTAGGTTTTCACAGAGGACATCATGGTTTTTTATTAAAGTGTGAATCTATTTTTTATTAGTTTAATTTTTATTGTAGGGGAAATTGTGAAAAACGACGGTGTAGTTTATATGTTTTGCAAGTTCGCGTGATATACTTAAAAAAATTGTTTATTATATCTATCGAGTCTTGAGATTAATTTAAGAGACCTTTTATCCTGTAATATTTGTCTTTTTTTCTGCGTTGAGGAGATTTTTGCCAAAATTGAAAGTTTTTCTTACAACATTGAATGGACATTGTTCAGAACTATTAGTCTCTTCCCCTTTCATACTGGGAGAACAACTCTTCTTCTCTGGTGTAGGACTAATAGAAGGGTCAAACCAGCTCATTCTCTTCCTTTAGTCTAATTCTGTTGGTTTCAGCTTTGGCTATCTCTCTTCCTTGATTTTTCTATTTTTTAATGTCATGTTTCTGTTTTGACTACAAATCCTTTTAAATTTTCTTTATATTATTTGTTTTTTATTTTAGCTTATGGAGATTCGATCTTTATAGAATGCTCTTCTTTTTATATAGGAAAAGGTTTGTAAAAATCTCTTGTTGATAAAAAAAATCATATCATAAAGTTAGATAATTATAAGGGAAATTGTTAAAAAAAACACTAGAGTTTAATAATTTTTGTAAGTTCAAAGCGTACTAAAAAACTTTACTTGTTTTTATATCACATATTCACGTGTCTATCACATGCATGAATTAATGAGGTTTTCCGTTAGGTTTGGCCGGTTGTACAACAAATCGAAACTTAACACATACAACAAGCAATTTTTTTAACATATGACCTGAGAGGAGAAATCCAATAGAAACCCACCCTTAACCTAGAAACAGTGAAAACTCATCCAAGTCATCCATTTCATAAATGGATGGATGTGATGTAATTGAGTTGTTGATGGTAAAAACACATCATTTTTTCGTAAGTGGTAGAGACTTTTTAGTAAGATTGTCATTTTTTTTACCAATTCACTAATTTAATTATTTCCGCTTCGTTTGAACTCTGATTAGCTTCAAACTTGGGCCAATATTTTTATTTTTTCAAGAGCTTTCTATTAAGATCAATATGAATATATTTTTAAGCACGAAAAAAATTATTTTAGGGCTAATTTAAAAAATATATTATACCTAGGTGATTTTTATCAATAATGAACACTAGTTTTATCAACACTAAACACTAGTTTTATCAACACATAATACTAGGTTTATCCCTCATTTTCCAAAACTGGACATGATTCTTTTTTTTTGATAGGCTATAAAAATTTATTTATCAAATGTTCTATAAAGCTATAGAACAAAGCATGATAGTATCCAAAAGGATCCTTTCCTCAAACCAATACCAGCTCCAAAGAGAAAAATACAAGATAGAAAAAACGAGAAATACAAACGTCTTGCCTACTTCCTATCCGGGTTCAAACAGGTGAACCGGTTAGAAACCTGAACTGGAGTTAAGACATGATCCGAAGTCGGTTCCAAGTACTCCTTGTTGTTCCTGCCCTCAGCGTCCTTCTTGAGCGCCAAAACACAAAGATCAACAGGTCTATGGCCAACCTTCGAACTGTAACTCCAATTTCCCGCGCTATCTTTTTTAGCGATATCCACTAAAAAAACGACTTGCGTCATCCCCTCTATCAGTAGAGGTCCTGGCTCTTGTCTGATAGACCACGGTTGGAGGAGTAGTCACCTTCGAGAGACCCTTCTTTGGACGTCCACGTTTCTTTGGCATCGGTTTTTCCAAGGCTTCCTTTGTAAAAACCACTCCCGGTCAACGCCAGTCAAACCTGCGAAAAACAGAAAAATTTAAATTTTTTAAGACAGACACTTAGTTGAGCCTAGAATTGACCCCGAGGGTCATACCGGACTTAAGTTGACCCCGATATCGACCAAAGTGAGTTCCGGGGGACTCAGGGAAACTTTCTGACCAATTTCGGAAATGTTGACTTTTCGTTGGAAAAGTCAACCGAGCGACGTTTTGGTCCATTCGAGGACCGTTTTGGATCCAAAAAGCTTAGCCGTCGTCGCAGCGGTCTTAGTTGAGTTGTTTCCGTGTAGCCCATCAAGTTTCGTATTTTCTTGGAAAAAGTGCCCGTTCGGGGCCCGAAACGTCCGAATTTCGCGAATCTGATTGGAAAATATCGTCTAGATATTTTTCCAAAAAGGTGTGGGACCCACCTTGCCACTTTTCAAACAAGTGGTGGTGTTAGGCTTTGGGGGGGAAATAAAGAAGAGAGATAAGGGGGGGTTCGGCCAAGGCTAAAACAAAAGGAAAAAAAATTAGAAAAAGAAGAGAGAGGTTTAGAGAGAGAAGGAGAAGGAGAAGAAGAGAGCTAGGGCTTTGGAGGGGTACTATTCACGAGCTCAACCATTGGATCGTCTCAACGTTCCGAGGATCGAACTCCCATCGTCTTCCTCTACGGTAATCACCAAACCGATCTTCGTTTTGTCAAGTTCTAAAATTATGTCTTGGTTTGAAAACTAGTAGTTAGGGTTGTATTGAGGATGAGGGATAGTTGGAGACGTTTTGGAGCGAGTTTGGAGCTTTTTCCGGTGACCGGGAGCTCGGGGGAAGCTCCGGCCACCATGGGGGGTGGCCGGCCGGCCATGGGGTGGCTGGCTGGAGCTAGGGCCGGCCACCACCATGGTGGGCCGGGCCCATGTGAGCCCTAGCCACCCACAGCCAAGTTGGTCCGGGTGGGGCCCACGTGCTCGGGTTTTAGGGTTTCGTGTTCGGGTGGATTAGAACGTTCCCCGGGTCCTTAATCCACAACTGGGTCGAAATTTGGAATTAAAATGCGAAAGTTGTAATTGACGGGTTTTAGAAACTTTAAACGCTAATTAAATTACTCGTAAGTCGGAATTTAATTCCGTCGAGTGCGTAGGAACCCTTGAATTATTCTAAGACCGTAGAAACGAAAACGGGAATTTTCGGAGCCCCGGAAGGGCGTTTCCAAAACCCGGGCAGATTCGCCATGTCGGGCGAATCGGGCTTTTCCGAGTCCTTTATCGACAAGGTCGAGTAATTGGGAAGTTTGGGAGTGATCGACATTGTCGGGGTTACTTTTGGGCGTTAAGTTTATTAAATTCCAGTTTATGTCTGCGAACTTAAAAGTACTTAAAATTGTGTTCTTATTAGATCGTGTTGCAGACCGAGGGAAGGGAAAACTAGGCGAGTGACTGAGATCACGCCGAGGCTTATTTGTGCGCTTTTGGAGGAGTCATACGAGGTAGGGAAAAGTAGCCGGATCTCGGCCCTGATTAGGGAAAGTTAACAGTAGAAATGCATGTGACACCGGGGTGTCGTGGGTTAAGTAAATTTATCGAATGTTAGAAAGGCAGGCGACACCGGGTGGTGTCGTATGATACGGGAACGTATCAAACAATAGAATTACCAGAGGCATATGACCATGCCTGGAGGTTGATTTTACTGTTGTGTCTTGGGTGACCATGAGAGCCCATACTTTACTGTTGTGTCTTGGGTGGCCATGAGAGCCCGTGTTTTACATTTGGTGTGTCTTGGGAGGCCGTGAGTGCTTGTGGGGTTGTTGAGCCCGTGAGTCATTGTCGGTGTGTCTTGGGTGGCCATGAGTGCCCGTGGGGTTGTTAGGCCCGTGAGTTACTGTTGGTGTGTCTTGAGTGGCCATGAGTGCCCGTGGGGTTGTTGAACCCGTGTTTTACCGTTGGTGTCTTGGGTGGCCATGAGTGCCTGTGGAGTGTTGAACCGGTCTTGTTGCTGTTTGTTGAACCTTGCTTGTGATTGTGATTGTGTTTTCCCGAGGTTAGTGACCCGACTTTGTGTCGGGAAGTTGCGTGGAGGTTGGCTGGCTTACCTGACAGGGATCGGTAAAGTCGAGCATTCTTTGGCTAACCTGACCTGACAGGGATCGGTAGGTTAAGCATTCTTAGGCGATGAAAGGGCAGCTCCCCTTCCGACTAGCTATCGGAAAAGTAGCTCGGTATATCGCCAACAGGTCGACCGCTTGGAGCCTGACAGGGATCGGTAAAGTGCGTGGGGCAGGCTCGAGCCCAGCCGGTTAGCAACCGGCACTGAGCAGCTGACAGGAATGCGATCCTTTGTGATCTTGTTTGGTGTGCGATACTTTGTGATCTTGGGTGTTGCGTGGCTGTCTCTTGTGTTCTTGGAAGAGGTCGTGATCGTTGTGTCGGGTCTACATTACGAGTCCGAGTGTTGAGTCTGTTGAGGAAAGTGACGGGTTGTGTGTCAGTTGGGTTACTTGAGTTTGGGGATTGTATTCCCGGGATTGGGTTTGGTTTTGGTGTTACCGCCATTGTCTACTAAGTATGCCGTAGTCAGCCTGTTATCCGTGGTGGTGAGCGAACGCTCACCCCTAGCTGCTTTTCCTACAGGTACTGATCACAGGACGGACTAGGTGAGCTCTCGAAGCTTGAGGAGCTAGGAGCGGAGTCCGGGTTTTACTTTTGAGTCTAGTGACGGATACCTTGTATTTTGTCCACTTGTTGGGACGTATCTTGAGTTGTAAATATTATTTTTTGTTGAACAAATGGTGATTTTAAAGTGTTTATTCAAAACAGGTTTCAATCGTTTTATTATTTTAAACGTTCGCGTCCCGAGTTCGGTTTTACTAAAATTGGGGCGTGACATCTTGGTATCAGAGCTCGAGGTTTCACACCTCGGACTGTACGTCAATTAGGTGGGGAGAGTCGAGTCAGTAAAGTCCCGTCGTGCGTTGGGTGCGCAGGTCGGAACCGTGTGTAGACCCGTTATGTTTTAGGTCCTGGTTGTGTTTGTGTGTATGTGCAGTACGGGGTTACTGGCATACTGTTTGTGTGTTGTTGCGTGAAACATTTTTAAAATGTCGCGACTCAACTCAGGGGTGCCCCTGTAGTCGAGCGTGACGGTGTTGATGTCAAGTGGGTACAATGTAGTTCGGGGACGCCTGGACCGGGTTGTAATTACCTGATTTCAAGAAATGAGGTTTTTAATGAAGTGGAGAAAGTTTTAAAATTTAATTGGCCCGGTGGGCGTGTTTTGATTGTTGGTTGGCCCGGTGGGCGTGTGTTGTGTTGTTGGCCTTGTCGGCTTTTGAGTGAAGTAAGTGACTTGTGGTTTGGTCAGGAATTGTAGTACGTGTTTGGTCAATTTGATGGTCGAATTTCTGCGACGCACAAGTGTGCGGGTCGCCAGGAGAAGGGTAGGATGCGAGTGCCCTAGGGTAGACATGACGGTGTGTTAAGTGCGAAGTCGTCGCATCTACGGGACGGGCCATTGACCGGCACGATAGGAGACCATGTCGGGATCGCCGTTTTGATCCAGAAGCTGGCACGGCACGGCTGTCGCGCCGGCCCGGAAGCAGGCACGGCCCGGAAGGCTACACGGTCCGGCCAGCTACTTCCAAAAAAAAAAATTCGTGTGTTTCGTTTGGCGCTTAGGTTTGTGGTTGCGTGGCTTGGTGTACGGGTGTGTGATTCGTTTGAGTTTTCCTTTACGTATTATTATAAGTAAAGTATTAATAGCATAGACCGTGTGAACGCTAGTGTATTTGAGCATGTTGTCATTATATAAGTTCGCAAACTGAACGTTTGCGTGTAACCGTGCAGAGGATACTGACACATGGCTCGCGGTAGACGAGGACGATCAGCGGTGACACGGGGACAGGTGCCCGCGTGAGGCAGGCGGGGACGGTCAGCAGGGACACCAGGACGGGTGCCCACCGTTGAACCCGCGGAGTACGCGGAGGCCCAAGGGACTCCTGTCGGAGAAGACAGGAGGAGCGATGCGGGACCTTCTACGGGTACGCCCAGCGTCCCGCCGGTCGCAGACCCTCCCGCTACGACCGCCCTGGACGAGCTGACCAGGACAGTACAGAGTTTGGTGGCGATTATCGCCAGTCGAGAGTCGGCATCGCCAGCTCTGAAGGCAGCAGCGGTCCCAGTGAGGCCCGTTCAGGCAGAGGACCATACGGCCCGGACCTTGCTGGACTTCCTGAAGCTCGGCATACCCATATTTGTCGGGGAGCCGAACCCCGACCTAGCCGAGAGGTGGCTAGAGCAGGTCACGCGGGACCTGGATACATCAGGAATCGAAGATGGCCGCCGCAGAGTGTCCTTTGCAGCTCATCAGCTGAGGGACAGCGTCTACCACTGGTGGGGGCGGGTGAAGGACAGAGTCGGGCACGACTACGACATCTTTCAGACGGTCTTTCTGGCACAGTATTTCCCCGAGTCGGCTTGGTTGGACCGACATCGATAGTTTTTGGACCTGCAGCAGGAGGGATGTCAGTGGCAGAATACGAGGCCAGATTCACGGCCCTGACCAGATTCGCGCCAGAGATGGTGGCGACAGTGCGAAATCGTTGCATGCGGTTCGAGGGGGGACTGAGGCCGGCCATTTGGGATAAGGTTCTCGCCTTGAGGTTGCGGGAGTACACAGAGCTCGTGGACACTGCAGCGACAGTGGAGTAGGGTACCCGCGATGCAGCCAGGACCCGTGAGATTCGACAGCGGCCGACCAGCTTTGCAGGGCCGTCCGATTCACGAGACCCGAGGAGACAGAGGACCACGGGGTTATTCCGACCACATGCTCATCAGGGTGGAGCAAGACAGATGGGATCGGTGGCGTCTGTGGGGCCAGTCGCGTCAGAGAGGGGGCCGGCATGCTATCTCTGCGGGCAGCCAGACCACTTTCAGCGAGAGTGTTCGATGAGAGGAGGGCCCGCGGCGCTACCAGCGACCAGCCGGATAGGCCAGGGCACGGAGCCGAGGGCCGACGATTACAGGTGTTTCCGGTGCAACCGGGTTGGGCACACTATTGCAAGGTGCCCTGATCCGATTATGGCAGTGTCAGCGCGGCGGCCGCAACAGTCGTCTACAATGCAGTCGCCCACGTCAGGGGCAGCAGTCGAGGTTCTCACAGCCGTCTATGAGCGCGCCGGTTCCGAGGCAGCAGCAGAGATCGGGGTATTCAGTAGCCAGTGCGCCGGGTGAGAGGCAACAGGCCTCGCAGGGGAGAGTGTACGCAGTTACCGACTCCCGGGCCCCAGGATCTACCACGTACCGCGAGACCATCCAGGGTACGTGTTTATTGTATCATTTATGGGCGTTATTCTTATTTGATACCGGGGCGTCGCACTCTTTTATTTCGTTGGGTTGTGCTGAGAGGTTGGGGTTGATCTTAGAGCCGTTGAGTCCACCTCTGTGCCTGGACACCCCAGTTGGGGGTGGAGTATGGTTGACTAGGGTCTTTCGTGCCTGCGAAATTAGAGTCGCAGACTGTCCTTGCCCTGGTGACCTTCTCATGCTGGGAATGACGACCTTTGACGTGATCTTGGGAATGGATTTGCTGGCGAAGTACCGAGCCAATATCGATTGCTACAGGCGACGAGTAACAGTGTCAGTAGGCAGTACGAAGGTGACGTGTGTGCTGGGTAGTAAGAGCGGGGTCCTCCTGTCGGCGTTGTCCGCGGATGAGGAAGTATCGGCTGTGCAGAGCCGAGAGTTGCCGCGAGTGGTATGCGAGTTCCCCGAGGTCTTCCCTGAGGAGTTGAGCGGGTCTCCACCGGAGTGTGAGGTGGAGTTCGGGATTGACCTGGTGCCATGAACGGCAGCGATATCGATGGCACCTTACATGTTTACGTCGGCAGAGTTGATTGAGCTGAAGCATCAGCTCGAGGAGCTTCAGGAGAAGGGATTTATCCGTCCGAGCGTATCGCCGTGGGGAGCACCAGCACTCTTCGTGAAGAAGAAGAGTGGAGAGCTTCGGATGTGTATAGATTACCGGAAGCTGAACCGGGTTACGGTGAAGGACCGATACCCGATGCCGAGGATCGATGACTTGTTCGACCAGCTGAGAGGGTCAACATGTTTCTCGAAGATCGATCCATGATCCGGATATTACCAGTTGCGAGTCCGAGAGGGGGACGTCGCAAAGACTGCATTCCGGACACGCTATGGCCATTACGAGTTCTTGGTGATGCCGTTTGGGCTGACGAACGCACCTGCATCGTTCATGGATATGATGAACAGTATATTCCGGCCGTACTTAGATCATTTTGTGGTAGTGTTCATAGACGACATCCTGATCTATTCGTAGAGCGAGGCGGCACATGAGGTGCATTTGAGGACGGTTCTGACTCTACTGCGCAAGCATCAGCTGTATGCCAACCTGGAGAAGTGCGAGTTCTGGCTCGCTGAGGTGAAATTCCTCGGTCACATCGTATCTCGTGACGGTATACTGGTCGATCCGTCGAAGATCGACGCGGTTTCGAAGTGGGCACGGCCCACGAGTGTTTTCGAGATCCGCAGCTTTCTGGGGTTGGCGGGCTATTATCGGCGATTTGTCCAGGACTTTGTGCGACTAGCCGCGCCGATGACTCTATTGACACGCAAGGGAGTCGGGTTTGTGTGGACAGAGGACTGTGAGCGGGCGTTCATTGAGTTGAAGACTCGTCTGACTACCGCTCCAGTGTTGGTAGTGCCAGAGCGAGGGATCGGGTATGAGGTCTACTGTGATGCATCCGGGGAAGGACTGGGCTGCGTACTGATGCAGTTGGGTAGAGTTGTTGCTTATGGATACAGGCAGTTGAAGACACACGAGCGCAACTATCCTACCCACGACTTGGAGCTAGCAGCAGTCGTGTTCGCGCTAAAGGGCTGGCGGTATTATCTGTATGGCGAGGGGTTTCAGGTGTTCTCGGATCACAAGAGCCTCAAGTACATCTTTTCCCAGCGAGACCTGAACATGCGCCAGCGGCGATGGATGGAGCTACTTGAGGAGTACGACTTCGAGCTACACTACCATCCGGGTAAGGCGAACGTGGTGGGCGATGCCTTGAGTAGGAAGTCGGTTCCGAGTCTCGCTAGCATATCAGTCCGAGAGTGGGACATGATGGGGGAACTGAGCACATTCGGGCTTGATCCCCAGACAGACGGTCAGCTCGAGCGCACTATTCAGATCTTGGAAGACATGTTGCGGGCATGTGTGCTGGATTTCAGGGGATCATGGGAGACCCACCTGCCGTTGGTCGAGTTCGCCTACAACAAAAGCTACCAGGCCAATATTGGGATGGCACCGTTCGAAGCGTTGTATGGGAGGCCGTGTCGATCGCCAGTATGTTGGGCAGAGGTGGGGGACAAGAGTCTGCTGGGGCCAGATCTTGTTAGAGAGACGACAGAGAAGGTCGCGCTGATACGCGATCGGTTGAAGACCACACAGAGTCGGCAGAAGAGCTACGCCGACAGACGGCGTCGACCTCTTGAGTTTGTAGTCGGGGATCATGTGTTCCTGAAGGTGAGCCCGAGGAAGGGGCTGGTACGGTTCAGACGCAGCGGGGGCAAGTTAGCCCCGCGGTACATTGGCCCGTTCGAGATCTTGGGCAGAGTGGGAGCAGTGGCTTATCGTCTGGCGTTGCCACCGCATTTTGGGAGAGTTCATAACGTTTTCCACGTGTCCCAGTTGCGGCAGTACAATGCGGACCCCTCCCACGTCATTGAGTGGACAGATATCGAGGTGGCTGACGATGTCTCCTATGAGGAGCAGCCGGTTCCGATCATGGACACACGGGAGCAGGTCTTGCGTGGCAAGATTATCCGCCTGGTACGGGTGCAGTGGAGGCATCACGGGGCTGAGTCGACTTGGGAACGCGAGGACGAGGTTCGCGCGAAGTACCCCGACCAGTTCGACTCCCGAGGTACGTCTGTTTTAAATTTCGTGGACAAAATTCATCAAAGGGGGGTAGACTGTAATAACCACTCCCGGTCAACGCCAATCAAACCTGCGAAAAACAGGAAAATTTAAAAAATTTAAGACAGACACTTAGTTGAACCTAGAATTGACCCCGAGGGTCATACCGGACTTAAGTTGACCCCGATATCGACCAAAGTGAGTTCCAGGGGACTCGGGGCAACTTTCTGACCAATTTCGGAAATGTTGACTTTTCGTTGGAAAAGTCAACCGAACGACGTTTTGGTCCATTCGAGGATCGTTTTGGATCCATAAATCTTAGCCGTCGTCGCAGCGGTCTTAGTTGAGCCGTTTCCGTGTAGCCCGTCAAGTTTCGTATTTTCTTGGAAAAAGTGCCCGTTCGGGGCCCGAAACGTCCGAATTTCGCGAATCTGATTGGAACATATCTTCTAGATATTCTTCCAAAAAGGTATGGGACCCACCTTGCCACTTGTCAAACAAATGGTGGTGTTAGGCTTTGGGGGGAAAATAAAGAAGAGAGATAAGGGGGGGTTCGGCCAAGGCTAAAACAAAAGGAAAAAAAATTAGAAAAAGAAGAGAGAGGTTTAGAGAGAGAAGGAGAAGGAGAAGAAGAGAGCTAGGGCTTTGGAGGGGTACTATTCACGAGCTCAACCATTGGATCGTCTCAACGTTCCGAGGATCGAACTCCCATCGTCTCCCAAGTTGGGCCAGGTGGGGCCCACATGCTCGATTTTTAGGGTTTCGTGTTCGGGTGGCTTGGAACGTTCCCCGGGTCCTTAATCCACAACCGGATCGAAATTTGGAATTAAAATGCGAAAGTTGTAATTGATGGGTTTTAGAAACTTTAAAAGCTAATTAAATTACTCGGAATTCGGAATTCGATTCCGTCGAGTGCGTAGGAACCCTTGAATTATTCTAAGACCGTAGAAACGAAAACGGGAATTTTCGGAGCCCCGGAAGGGCGTTTCCAAAACCCGGGCAGATTCGCCATGTCGGGCGAATCGGGCTTTTCCGAGTCCTTTATCGACAAGGTTGAGTAATTGGGAAGTTTGGGAGTGATCGACATTGTCGGGGTTACTTTTGGGCGTTAAGTTTATTAAATTCCAGTTTATGTCTGCGAACTTAAAAGTACTTAAAATTGTGTTCTCATTAGATCGTGCTGCAGACCGAGGGAAGGGAAAACTAGGCGAGTGACTGAGATCACGTCGGGGCTTATTTGTGCGGTTTTGGAGGAGTCATACGAGGTAGGGAAAAGTAGCCGGATTTCGGCCCTGATTAGGGAAAGTTAACAGTAGAAATGCATGTGACACCGAGGTGTCGTGAGTTATGTAAATTTATCGAATGTCAGAAAGGCAGGCGACACCGGGTGGTGTCATATGATACGGGAACATATCGAACAATAGAATTACCGGAGGCATATGACCATGCCCGGAGGTTGATTTTACTGTTGTGTCTTGGGTGGCCATGAGAGCCCGTACTTTACTGTTGTGTCTTGGGTGGCCATGAGAGCCCGTGTTTTACTGTTGGTGTGTCTTGGGAGGTCGTGAGTGCTTGTGGGGTTGTTGAGCCCGTGAGTCATTGTCGGTGTGTCTTGGGTGGCCATGAGTGCCGTGGGGTTGTTAGGCCCGTGAGTTACTGTTGGTGTGTCTTGGGTGGCCATGAGTGCTCGTGGGGTTGTTGAGCCCGTGAGTTACTGTTGGTGTGTCTTGGGTGGCCATGAGTGCCCGTGGGGTTGTTGAACCCGTGTTTTACCGTTGGTGTCTTGGGTGGCCATGAGTGCCTGTGGAGTGTTGAACCGGTCTTGTTGTTGTTTGTTGAACCTTGCTTGTGATTGTGATTGTGTTTGCCCGAGGTTAGTGACCCGACTTTGTGTCGGGAAGTTGCGTGGAGGTTGGCTGGCTTACCTGACAGGGATCGGTAAAGTCGAGCATTCTTTGGCTAACCTGACCTGACAGGGATCGGTAGGTTAAGCATTCTTAGGCGATGAAAGGGCAGCTCCCCTTCCGACTAGCTATCGGAAAAGTAGCTCGGTATATCGCCATCAGGTCGACCGCTTGGAGCCTGACAGTTATCGGTAAAGTGCGTGGGGCAGGCTCGAGCCCAGCCGGTTAGCAACCGACACTGAGCAGCTGACAGGAATGCGATCCTTGGTGATCTTGTTTGGTGTGCGATACTTTGTGATCTTGGGTGTTGCGTGGCTGTCTCTTGTGTCCTTGGAAGAGGTCGTGATCGTTGTGTCGGGTCTACATTACGAGTCCGAGTGTTGAGTGTGTTGAGGAAAGTGACGGGTTGTGTGTCAGTTGGGTTACTTGAGTTTGGGGATTGTATTCCCGGGATTGGGTTTGGTTTTGGTGTTACCGCCATTGTCTGCTTAGTATGTCGTAGTCAGTCCGTTATTCGTGGTGGTGAGAGAACGCTCACCCCTAGCTGCTTTTCCTACATGTACTGATCACAGGACGGATTAGGTGAGCTCTCAAAGCTTGAGGAGCTAGGAGCGGAATCCGGGTTTTACTTTTGAGTCTAGTGACGGATACCTTGTATTTTGTCCACTTGTTGGGACGTATCTTGAGTTGTAAATATTATTTTTTGTTGAACAAATGGTGATTTTAAAGTGTTTATTCAAAACAGGTTTCAATCGTTTTATTATTTTAAACGTTCGCGTCCCGAGTTCGGTTTTACTGAAATTGGGGCGTGACATCCTTCCAAGGACTTCCTTGAAAACCGACTTCAAGAAACGGTTGACCATCCCAATGAAGGTTGTCTAACGTTGGGTCCGAGCTCTTAGAAGCCGGATCAATATCGTTCTCAAGACGGGTAAAGACGGTGACCAAACTTGGCTCATCGTGGGCAAACAATTGGACCTTTGCAGATGGGTTCAGCAAACCAGCCCCATCCAAAGCAGGCCCAACCAGGCCGGTAATTCCTGGATCAGACCCAACAGGAGACAGGCCCAGATCAACCTCATCTCCAGGCCCATTTGGACGCCCACGAGATCCAACCTGACATAGTGTCGTCACCGGAAATGCATTGTCCGAGATTAACGGCGATATGCCCAGATTCTCAAGAAGTTGATTCGAAATTGGAAACTCAAACGATGATATCCCTTTCGATATCATGATCCCTTGAATCTGGTCGAGATTAGCTGGAATCCTCACGAGGCGACGACGTTGAGAAGGTCACCGGGACGGTATGACTGGAAACCTCAGGAAGGGACTCCTGCCCCTCAACTGACGGCTGCACCAACTGGACATGACTCTTACCACCTCGTCACTTGTTTTATATCCTAATTACATGTGTTTTATCACCTCATCACATGCTTTTATCAGCACTAAACTCTAGTTTTTCACCCTTATTATCAAAATTAAACATGATTTTTATCACCTCATAACTTTATTTTTATCATCTCAATACATGTTTTTTTATCAACATTTAACACTAGTTTTATTACCCTGATATGAAACATTTATTAGTGAAGATTTATAAACACCCAACACTATTTTTATCACCCCGATATAATTTTTCTTTTTTGTTCTTCAAAATATATTAAATATGATATTTGATAGATAGCCCTTGAAAAAAGGAAAATATTAGCGCAATGTTGAAGCTAATCGGAGTTCAAACGAATCGAGAATGGTTAAATTAATAAATTGGTCAAGAAGAAAATGGACACTTCTCCACATGGAATCATGTTATTACAATTATGTCCTTGCTTGTGTGAGAAATGATGAAATTGAGGTGTATTTTGGGTAGGTTTACGGTGATGATGTGACATCATGATGAATGTTAGACCACGTACATCGCACTAGCCCCTAACGCGACCCACTATTTAGCGGTTTGGCGTCGTGAGTCGCGCGTTGTGGAGCGCGTTTCTTGAGGCGCCGAATCGCTAAATAGCGGGTCGACTTCGCGGTGCACGACCCGCTAATTGTTAAAGCGATTCGTTGGTTCGCGCATCGCGAGCCGTGCGCCAGTCACTCACAAGGTGACACGTGGCAGTGGGGAAGAAAAAAATTCCGACCGTTGGCAACGATAAGAATTATTTATTTATTTATTTGAATTACATCCAAAATTAACCCAAAAAACAAATTTCTCCCACCTATAAATACCCCCACTACCATTCATCAAACCACTAACAATTCTTATATTTCTCTCCAAATTTTCTCCTTTTTCACTCTCAGCTTCTCAACTTCGTGTCTCCAACAATCCGATAAAAAAATGTTTGACGACGAAACTCAACATGCATCTTCAACGGAGGTCGACGAATACAGGTCGGACGCTTTCAACCCCAATGATTTCCAATTCACCCCCGATCAACTAGGAAGCTTCCGGGACATGTTGAGCATCGGAATGCTCCAACCCGTTCATGTAACCTGGATACAACCCAAGCGCTTTCACCCCGTATATGCAACCTAGTTACAACCCAGGTACATACCAACCTGGTATTTTCAAACTCTCGACTTTAATTCCATTTAACTTTATTTTTTATGTGAAGTGTCATTTATTTTTCATGTGAAGTATCAATATTTTTAACCCTGGTGCAGGTCAGTTCAACCATGTTGTAGGTCAGTTCAACCCCGGTCCAGGTCAATTCAACCTTGGTCCAAGTCAGTTCAACCTTGGTGCAGGTCAGTTCAACCCCGTTGCAGGTCAGTTCAACCCCGTTGTAGGTCAGTTCAAACCCGGTCCAGGTCAATTCAACCCTGGTCCAGGTCAATTCAACCTCGGTCTAAACTATTACCATTACATCGAGGTTGGTGGGACCCAATAACACATCAACGAAAACAGCAACACCCAGATGTCATCGTAGTAATCCTCTGTGGCCCTTCCTAGTAACGACCAAGAGTGACAAACGAAGGAGAAAATGGTCCGTCCAGATGGAGAGGCATCTCATAAATGTTTGGATCGCACAACCAATTACCTTATTAAGGGCAACTCCCAAGATAGTACAACCTTCTGGTGTACAGTTGCGTGAGCGTACAATGGAGAACGACGTTCTAGTCCGTAGTTCGAGTGGAGAGAAATCAAGAGCCACTGGAATAGACATGCGATGCGGGTGCGGAAATTCCTCGTTCTTCTAAAAACCTCTAAGGTTGATGCCCGCAACAGATGGAACCATGTAGACTACATGGCTGGGGCCAAACGGTTCTACAAAGACCTACCGAAGAGGAGGGACGATCCAGAGAATTTCGACCTCGATCATTGGGTCGACATGCTTCAGGACGAGGAGAAGTTCACCACCGAGGAAGGCACAATGGGGGTTGTACAGAACCAAAGGTTGGATGAGTATGGGGCTTACAGATCAACCCCACCCACAAGTGGAGAAGTCCCTAACTCCGATGATGAAGATATCACACCTCTCGGTGGTGAAACCCAACATGATTGGTTATCCTCCGATCCAACCGAGGGAGGTCGTTAGTGAAGTCCCCCTCCCCTCCCACTCAATGAGTAGAAGAGCGACCGTTGGGCAAGAAGTCTATGAAGAGGAAGGGGATGGGTCTTGAAGAGCAAGTAAGTGTCATTGTCGAGATGGAACGAGCAAGGGCCGAGCGATATCAGGTTTCTTTAGAGCAAGGCCACATACAACTTGAGAGGGCGAACAAATATTTGCTGCTTCAAAACAAATGAGAACAACTATTCAAGAAGTACTAGACCATGCAAGAGAAGAACATCTCCAACTACGACGAGGAGCAGCTGGTCTGACACACGACTACGATGTCCCGATTGGGGGGGCAACTGGAACAGTTGTAGATTCGTTCCCCCTTTTTAGGGCGAAAAGATTTAATAAACCCATCATCTATAAAAAAACAGTTGCAGATTCGTATTGTAAGAACCGCCCCCGGTCGAACCGGGAAAATTTGGGGAAAGTTGACTTTCCGCTGGAAAAGTCAATCGATGACTCCGGGAGTCATTCAGGACTTTTCCGGGACCCAAAAAGCTTAGCCGTCGTTGGTTAGCTTAGTTGAGTCATTTCCTTTCAAATGACATCTTTTGTGAAAAAGTCAAACCTGGGTCAAACTAGGTCGATTTTGGAGTATTAACGAATAAAATAATATGAGATGAGATATTTAGGGTAGGAGTGGTCCCCACATGGAAACATGTCCATGTCAGCTTGGAGGGGAAGAAAAGTGGGTTAAAAGACCAATTGGTCCCCACATATGGACAAAATAGAGAGAGAGAGGCTAAAGGACGAAAGAGACTTTTCAACTTAGAGGATAAGACCACATGGGGCAACAATTTTAGCATTTCTCCCTTGTTGGCCGAACCCCATAGAGAGAAGAGAGAGGTTGGAAAACTTCATTGAAGCTTGAAGAAGAAGCGAGACAAAGGGAGCTCCTTTAAGGGCATTTCTTCACCAAACCTTCTCAAAAACGTCTTAATCCTCTTCATCTATCCATTTCTAAGGTAAATCTTCAAACCAAATTCATTTTTATAAAGTTTGGGTTTATGGGTTTTCTAGAAAAGGCTTGGTACTAGTTGGGATTGATGAGTTTTGAGGTCTTGTTGAGTTAATTGGTGATTTGTGAAGAGAAAGCAGAGTTTGATGATAGAAATCAACTACCCACGTTGGGTCTTGAAACTTTGAAGTGTTTAAGGTGGTTTTTTGAAGGTTTTGAACTTAGCAATGGTGTTATGGAGAATCTAGAACTACTTAGGAGCTTGTTGTAGAAATTAAGTATATTTTTTTATCCGGAGCTCCGTCCGGTCGTCGGAATCCGGCAACCGGAGGAGGGGATGACCGGCCATGGTCGGCCACCCTTAGAACCGGGACCGGCCATGGTCGGCCTCACTTGGACCGTGACCGGCCAGTCCGGTCCGGCCACCCACGACCATGTGTGGCCGTGGGGCCCACATGGCCGGGTTTTGGTGGTTTCGTAAAGTGAACGGGCGTGGGTGAACCCCGAGACGATGTTTTCACACCCGGAACGAATTATGGGTATGATTCATGAAATTTCGGGAAAAACGCTTGGAAACTTTAATTACGAATTTAGAACGCTCGGACCTCGGAATTTAATTCCGTCGAAGTGCATTGGAACAAGTAAATTAATTATGAAAGTTAGACACGAAAAGGGGAATTTCTGGAGTCCCGAGGGACGTTTTCCCGATTTCGGGCAAAATGGGCCTTCCGGGCCCATTTTGACAAGTTGAGCAATTGGGATTAGTTTGGGTATTTCCATCTTTAATCCACACTTAAATTAGCATTAATTCTTGTATTGCTTGTAATCTTAGACATTGAACCCGAGCTCGGTGGAGGAGACTTTTGGACATCGTGAAGTGACTAAGTGTTTGGAAAACGATCGAGGTAGGGAAAGTAGCGAATACCGGTTTAATTACGGAAAGTTACTAGTATGCATATAGGTTGTGAATACTTGATATGATGATAGAATGCATGTAGGATGTGAGGAACGAGTGAAATGAGGGATAGCTTACGAGCCAGGTCGAGCCGTATGTTTGGGAATTGTCGTGCTGTAGAAATGCATGTGGGCCATGTCGAGCCCTTAGGTTTGTGTGTTGATTGTGATGCCATGATCTATAATTGTGATGCATGATGTGTGGTTTATTCGTCTTTAAATCGAGAATCACGAAATGATATGCCCTTGTGATGTGTTGTTATGTTTGGCAAGTGTGTTACGATTGTTATGACGTGAACCAATACTTGTGATATGATCGGGTGAGTGATAGACCGATGTGACGTATTGTGGTAAAATTGTTTGGCTTGGTATGTCGTGAGTTGAACCATGGTATGGTGGTATGCGTGAGACTTTCTTGATGCATGTTCCAAGAGGAGTTGTATTCCGGTATGGTACCAACACCGAGGGGGTACGCTGGTGTAGGGTGGTATGTAGGCCGACGATGTGGTCCCATGTATGTGCGCCCCCCGACTATGTACGATACCTACATAGAGGGGGTATGCCGGTGTAGAGTATCTAGGCCGATGGTTTGTGATTCGGTATGATGTGTTGTGATTGTGCCCCGACGGATTCCCGGGAAGACATCTAGGCCGATGTTGTGTGTTCCGGTATGATGTTTTGTGACTGTGCCCCGATGCGGTTCCGGGAAAATATCTAGGCCGATGTTGTGTGTTCCGGTACGATATGATAGAGTCGGGCTGTGTACAGCCGGCGGAGTTCGGGGATTGCGGTACGGGACGTGTGATTGTTTTACCGTGTATTGTATGCTTGATGATCGGATAAGTGATGTGAGTACATGGTGATAGTGGTCATGTAAGTGTGTTTGTGGTTATGTGCTCTCTGTGGGTGTCATTAGTGTTGTGCTTTGCTAGTATGCCCTAATTGGACGGTTACTCGTGGTGGTGAGCGGATACTCATCACCTTAACTACTTTTCCTACTGAGCAAAAACTCACCCCATCACTTTATTGTTTTACAGGTTTTGAGCGGGATGTGGTCTAGCGGGATTCTCGATGCTTGGGGGCTAGCGAGGGTCTTAGGCTAGCATGGTCTAGAGACGTACTGTTTAATTGCCACTAAACTTATTTATTATTTGGTTTTGTCGAGTTGTTGACTCGTGATGTACTTGGATCTTTTAAGCTGTTATTTGAGACTCATTTTGGTATTAAAACTGCTTTATTAATTATTATTTTAGTTCACGTCTCGAGTCCGTTGAAAACCGGATTTGGGGCGTGACACGTATGAACAAGTTTAATGATATGGAACCATCTTAAAAATGAATGTTATTATTAATAAATTTGTTAATTTTATTTATTGTAATTTATTTTATTATTAATTATTTTAGTCAAATTTATTTTCAATTTCTCGTATATTTACTGTTTTAACAAATAATTTAATACATTTAATAAAATATCAATTCAGCATCCACTCAGAACTTGAGCCTAAACATGAGCCTCCTACTATGGAACACAGTAAATTCAGGGACTCAAGACTCACTATTTTGCACAATCAGCATACGAGTCTCAATGCGTACCCTTTATATGAATCTTTTCACTGCATATGCTCTCAAATCTTTAGTATGTATGACTGAAATGAGTTCTCACAGTTTTTAAGATAATAAGAGTTTTTAATTGATTTGTCCTCTATGACATAAACTTTGAAAAATAGTAAGCTATATAATCATTTTTTTTTTCGATTTTCCCTCTGGTTTTCGTTGTGCTAAACATTTATTATACTTGTATTTTCGTTTTTAACATTAGTTTTAACTTGGCATAAACATTTGTATGTTTTCAAATATTTAGTTGGTTGATCCATGGAATCATTACAAGAAGTTAGTTGAAATAATTTCGTGGATTGAAATGATCCACAAACCTTAAGGCTCATGGATGCGTGGCATGACCATGGCCGGAGAACCTTGAGGAACAAGGAACAACTCTCACATGATTTGCACATTTCTAGTTCTTACAAATTTGGACTTTTCGATTAGAATAGTGTTTGATATATCCATACATACTACGGCAACAACACATCAAACTTTTTCACTAATTGTGACATTACTTCTACTTCTGGATACTCTACCTTACACGTTACTGTTACTTTATCTCTCACACAAATTCAACACTCATCCTTCATCATTCATCGAGACCGAGTTAGAGTTTTGAGGGTTTAATTTCTAAAATTACCTGATTTTGAAATAGTATGTCTTCTAATGACCTTCATTTATATTTTTCTTTTAAAATAGACAATTGCAAAAAATAACCTTCAAGTATTTGCTCCAATCCGACACTAAAACATATTTTTCTTAATTCGCAACATCCATCACATAGTTTAAAAATAAAAATAAAATACCTATTTGTTCTCATATTTGAGGACACTTTCTGCAAACATATAATATCTGAGAGACATTTTTTCGCAAAAAAATATGTTTTAGTGTAAGGGTAAAAGTGACATTTTAAAAATTTTGGGAAGACATGTGCACGACACAACCCATTTTGAACGGAAAATATAACTTTTTATAGACGTGCAAATTTAAAAAAAAAGTACAGGGGCACAAATTGCTAGGGTTTTTTTGCTTAGAGGCACAAATTGCAAGAATCGCATACATGAGTGTCATTTTTTGTAATTGTCCTTGATAAAAATATGGGGAAACCCTGTATCCTAACCCCATTTGAGTTTTGTTTTTCAATTTATAACTCAGGTTTACCTTTGGTGACATTTCTCAACTGTCATCTTTCAATTTTTTGCAGAAAGTATCATTTACCGTTTATTTTGACGATTCCGTTAGTTTTTTTGCCACGTGTCACTTCACCGTGACGATACGTGGCAGACACGTAGGCAAAAAACTAACGGGATCGTCAGTTTTGACGATTTTTGATACTTTCTGCAAAAAATTGAAAGATGACAGTTGGGAAATGTCACAAAAGGTAAACCTAGGTTAGGAATTGAAAAACAAAGCTCAAATGGGGTTAGGATACAGGGTTACCCCTAAAAATATAGATTTTCAGGTGGTCACCATGGGTAGCGTAAAATGGTCATTTTGCAAAGATTTTAATGAAGAATATTACCCACCAAAAAGCCTCCGACTTATGGTTGTTTTGCAAATAAATAATCGATCCTAAGATCATAAAACTGAAAAAACAACCTTTTCAATTCCATACCTTAACTGTGCTGTCTTTCCAACTAACATGACATTTGAATGAAAACAAGTTATGTGCCACTTCCCTGTCATTTGGAAAAGTGAAGGTTGTTGTCATGACTCATTTGGGACAATCATCTTCAAAACCTCACCCCTTTGTATGTCATCTTTCTCAGTAACAGCAGATCACAAGTCAGCCTCTATGGTATATCGCACGATTTTGTGAACACTCTCCGGGAAGTCCCCTGGCCACAAGACAAGGTCGTTTCCTTGTATCTGTTGGTTTCACGCCACGAATGAGAAAACTTGTACTCGTCAAGAGTCCCCATATGTGATATAAGCAGCTATAAGGCTGCTCTCTCTTGATCGTTTTCACAACACTTAACGAGTCTGACTCAAGCAAGGACAAGGCCTCTCCATATTGCCCACAGTTCCACTAACAACACATCCCCCTGTTTTCTTTGTTTATAGATCCATCGACATTTAGTTTTGTCCATTTTCCATTTACATAGTCTAATTGATCTGCTCCACTTGTTCAGGTTCTTTGACATGGAACAAGTATCTCCTTTCAAACACATAGCACAGCTCCACTCCTGCTCAACTTTCTTGGCATTGGCTGTCCAACTAGTCTCAGAGACAAAAGAATCAGAAACATGTTTCTTATACAACAACCCATCTCATTTGATTCAATGATTGTATTGATCCTTTCTGTGACAAATTCACAGAAAGGAAAGAGAGAGCAGCCACTTACAGTAAATGAGATGAAAATTTGTATACATACACTTGTCAGTTACTCTTAAGCATAGCAACAAAAACAGATACCCACAACTTGTGAAAACTAATATGAAAAAAGATCATATATAAAAATTTAAATATATATATACAACATAAGACGAAATACCAGGAAAGGACATCTCCAGAATCTGCTTTCTAGCGCGGTTTCGTGTTTTGGAATTGCATTTTGGGGATTGTCTTTTAGGTGGCCTTGGTCGTTTATCTTTGCAAGGGGAAAAGAAGATAAGGAGAGAAGACCAAAGGTCAAACTTCACTTTGTAAGTAAAGGCAAGGGACTGGTAATGCAGGAAAAGGTAATTCCAAGTAATAAACAATCTTACTCTTCTAAAACTCAAAGCCCGAGCCCATCTCTTCATTTGCTTGATCCACAAGTATTACGGCCTGAGAATTCAAGGGGTAGGCGACTGACTAAGCCAAGTACGCCCGTGGTGTTCTGTTCCTATTCGGCCAAAAACAGGTCATTGAGCAGAGAACGTGCTGCTAGAGATCAAAAGTGGAAGCAAATTAAAGCTGTCAGTCAGAAGACAATTGCAAAACATATTGTGGCAGAGGAGCAAATAGACGCTCTGAATTTCGAGTTGGGGGACTCTCTTGATCCGGAATTCCAGGACGATTCAGAAGGTTTTTATACAGAAGAGGGAGGGGTTTCTCTCCCAACTTCTTTACCTTTCTAGCTCTTTTAGTAATGATGAAATTCATCTCCTGGAATGTGAGATGGATGAATGCCGTCCAGAAGAGACGGAGTATAAGGGTGGCGCTTTCTAAGCAAAACCCTGATATGGTATTGTTTCAGGAAACTAAACGTGAGGACCCGCTTTTTATCCTGAGAAGTTGTGGTTTCAATTGGGGTTGGCTTTCAGCTTATTTTCCTTCGAGCTTCGGATGGGGTTCTGATGGTTTGGAAAGAGTCAATTTTTGCAGTTATTTCCACTCATGCAATAGACAATATGTTGGTTTGGCAAGGTACTCTTCTTTCGGATTCTTTACCGTTGACTGTTTTGAATGCTTATGCGCCGTGTTTGAGTGAAGCTCGGATCGATTTGTGGGGGGAAAGTGGTGGCTGATTTTCGTAATTTTGATGATTGCTTATTGGTGGGTGGTGATTTCATCACTGTTTGTGTTAGGGAGGAACGAGCCAATTGTGAATTTTCTGTGTCTGACAGTGAAGCTTTTTAGGAATTTATTTTTGAGTTGGGTTTATGTGATATACCCCTGGTTGGCAGTAAGTTCACTTGGTTTGGACCATCTTCTAAGACCTCCCGAATTGATAGATTTTTAGTCTCCTCCGAACTTTTATCTTGTTTATCTGGTCTGACTCAAAAGACCTTGCCACGACAACTATCGAATCACAAACCGGTGGTGCTGGAGACGCAGGATATTAACTGGGGACCAAAACCTCTGAGGTTCTTAAATGTGAAGACTACACACCCTGATTTTTTTGATTTTGTGGCAGCCAAGTGGTCCGGTTTTGTTGTTCAAGGTGCCCAGAGTTATATTTTGTGGAAGAAGTTGAACTGTTTGAGAAAGGAATTACAGAAGTGGAATGTTGAAGTGTTTGGTAGAGTGGACAAGGAGATTTTTGACCTTAATTCTGAGGTTGACATACTAGATAAAGTAATTGAATCAAGACCCCTCTCGGAAGCAGAATGTATTCAGCGCTCTCTGTTAAAGGTTTCCTTGATTGACAAACATAAAGTATTGGCAAAGATTTGGGAGCAAAAGCCAAGGATAAAGTGGTATTTGGAGGGTGATCAATGCTCGGGTTTCTATCATAAGGTGGCGAATTTTAATTCCATTTCGAAGAAAATCTCTCAAATCCAGGTGGGGAGGATGTGTTCAGTGATCCGGACCTCATAAAGTCTCAAGCAGTCATTCATTGTAAAGAGAGGTTCGCTAAACCCCCTGAAGCGCCTTTTCAAATTCCGTTTTTCCAGTTTAAAAGGTTATCTGACATTCAGGCAACCGGCCTTGAGGCTTCTTTTTCTCCAGAAGAGATCTTTAAGGATATTTCTGATTGTGGTAGTAATAAGGCGCCGGGACCCGATGGGTACTCTTTATTATTCTTTAAAACTTGTTGGGAGGTGATTAAATTTGATGTGATCAGGTTTGCAGAAGACTTTCATAGTACATGAATCTTTGGTAAAGGTTTAAGCTCAGATTTTATGGTGTTGATTCCCAAAATTCTGAACCCATTTTCTTTTGATGAATTCAGACCGATAAGCTTGATTTCGGGGCCTTATAAAATTATGGCTAAGTTGTTAGCAAACAGGCTGAAACAGGTACTCCCAGATCTGATAAGTGATACCCAGAGTGGCTTCATTGCAGGGAGGCAATTAGTAGATGGTGTACTTATTGCCTCTGAGGTGATTCATGCAGTTAAGAGAACAAAGATGGAATCGGTTATCTTGAAGTTGGATTTTGAGAAGGCTTATGACAAGATTAGTTGGTCCTATCTGCTTGATGTTATGCGTATTATGGGGCTTAATCATCAATGGAGGATGTGGATGGCTAGTTGCTTTCGAGCAAACTTGTCGGTATTGATTAACGGGTCGCCGAGTGTTGATTTTGAGACGGAAAACGGGATCAGACAAGGATGTCCTTTGTCTCCTTTTCTATTCCTTATAGCTACAAAAGGATTGCATCAGATGTTGATGGATGGCATTCGAGGAGACGATTTTCATGGGGTGATTGTTGGCAGAAATGGTCTGGAGATTTCTCATTTACAGTTTGCAGATGACACCATCTTGTTTATTAGAGGGGAAGAGTCTGCTTTGAGAAAACTGAAGTATATACTGGATTTGTTTCAAGAGATATCGGTCCTAAAGATTAATTATGCTAAATCGAAAGTTGTGTTATTGAATGGAGCGGTTTTATCTGAGGAGCTCATTTCTTCCATTAAGGGTTGTGAGGTTAGTGACCTTCCAATACCTTATTTGGGGTTTCAATTAGGGCTCAGCCCGAGGAGAATTGTTTTTTGGGAACCGGTGTTCGTTAGGGTCCAGTGTTATCTTAATAGCTGAAAGGCCAAGCATCTCAATTTGGTTGGTCGAGTTGTGCTTATTAAGTCCACCTTGGCTGCTTTACCTGTGTTTTATATGAGTATTTTTCATGCTCCTAAAGCAGTGATCCAGAAGCTAGAACAATTACAAAGGATATTTCTTTGGTCCATAAAGTGGCTACAAGAGTTACACACAAGGTGAAATGGGATATGGTGTGTCGTCCAAAGGCTGAAGGTGGCTTGGGTCTCAAGAGGTTGGAGGAGATCAATCTAAGCATGTTGGCTAAATAGTTCTGGAGATTCGCTGAAGATGAGAGTTCTCTTTGGAAGCAATTAATTTGTGAAAAGTTCATATGGAACCTGAGAGATTGGGATCTCACGAAGCTGGACAAACCGGGGAATTCTTTTCTGTTTGGGCACATTATGAGTTTAGCCAATGATCCCAGGTTTCTTCACTTGTTTGGGGGTCAGGGTATTCACTAGAAGGTGGGTAATGGGGCCAGGGTGAGATTTTGGGATGATGTCTGGTTGGGTGATTCAGCATTCAGAGTTCGGTTTCCACGATTATTCGTAGTGGCTGCGAATAAGGAAGCCTCAGTTCAGGATATTTGGCTGAATGGTTCTTGGGTATTGGCTTTTCGCCGAAATATTTTTTCGAGGGAGCTGAATGAGGAGTTGGCCTTGAAGGGACTATTAGCTTCGATTAGCCTGTTAGGTGAAATGGACCGACTGATTTGGGTAAATGGTCCGAAATTTTCAGTGGTGGCGGTGTACAAACTCATTGTTCTGTCGTTCGAAGAAGTGGGGTGGGCATCCTATCTGTGGATAAAAGGTTTGCCACCTAAATATAGTATTTTTATGTGGTTGATCATCCATAGAGCTGCACCGACTATGTGCTTTCTGGAGGCCCAGGGTTGCAGGATTTCTTTGAACTCCATGTTATGCTGTTTCTGCAAGGTTCGTTTTGAAGATTTGGATCATCTGTTTTTCCATTGTGGTTTTGCGTGGGCTTTATGGGGAAAATTTATTGCTGGTGGTCTATATTGTGGGTGGCACCGGAGACTGCTGCTGTTGTCGTTGAGAATTGGGCGGCAGTTGCAGAATTCACAAGTAATCCTGTGTGGTTGAAGGTTTGTTACATCACGTGTTGGCACATTTGGTTGCAGAGAAATAGTGTCGTTTTCAGGAGTAACTTTCTACCGGTTGATGAAGTTTTTGCAAAATTGCTTCCGCATTGTTTTAGCATTGCTAAGTTGGCAAGGGAGATTCAGCCTGATTGTTCTTTTGAGCTGTGGTGCTCGCACCCTTGGTCGTGCTTAAGGAGGGGGGCGCAGGATTCGTTACGCTGCACTGTAATTGGTTTCATTGGCCAGGTTTGTTTTCTTTCCTGTTTACTTTTACTTTTTGTTTTTCTGCATTGAAGGTTTTAGATCCCTTGTTTTGGGTTGTATCTTTTGGCGGGTTTCATTCTTAGAAGCCTGTCTTTAATAAATTCACCGCTTATCAAAAAAAACTTGTATGTAAGATGAGCAGTATTCGGTATTAGTATATAATGTAAATTGTAAATGTTTTCGAATTATAAAAAAAGTTTATGTATAAAAGTATTTTTTTTAGAATAAGAAATAGCTTTCATTAATAATGGGGGAGAATCATTACAACGGTCAGTGCTCTCAAGGGGACAGTGATCCAATAATCATCAGATACGAATCGCTTCAAAAAACGGACCCGATTATAGCAATCAGGGCAATACATGAAGCATAACTAAAGCAGAAAAAGTAACTAATACAGAAAAAGAAACCAAAGCTAAAACTGAAAAGGAAATCAAAGGATGCCATCTGCCGAGAACAACTTAAGGTGGGGCCTAAACGCTGCTTGGTCTATGCTCTTCAAGGACTCATCTTGCCGAATGGTGGGTCAGTTGAACCATCGAACTTGAACCCGACAATACGGCGGGGAGGAATGACTCTCATCAAGGGCCCCTCTCGAGGTAGATCCCTAGAGCCATGATATCATGTCATCCTTCCTAGAGGGGCTGTTTTCCAACTCTCGCTTGATCTTCTTCCAAAGACACAAAATAGAAAGCGAAGGTGCCCGGTTCGAGGTCCTTGACGACTACCCCCACACCACCACCACCCTAGGCACGGGTGATGACGGCCAGGAGGACCTCCTTCCGAGGAAGGTTTGGAGAAGCCAATCGGCCCACCAAGTCAAATCGGAGTCGAGCTAGGGTTTACGGATCCGGAGGAGTGTAGGGCACCACCACCTCCATCGTCTCTTCTTCAATGGGGCAGCAAGCCGAGAAGCCCACCTAAAGGTCCCTCATCGTTGAGGAGTGATCAGGGAGAATCGGGACTCCTGCATGCATGGTCGTCACCGGTTGCATGGATGGGGGCGTCTTCTCCTAGAAGGGAGTCGTCTTCTCCGAGGAGTGGGCAGGCGGAGTTGAAGCCGGAACAAGCGGTGGAGGAGTC
Source organism: Erodium maritimum (assembly GCA_963921825.1). Lineage (NCBI taxonomy): Eukaryota > Viridiplantae > Streptophyta > Magnoliopsida > Geraniales > Geraniaceae > Erodium > Erodium maritimum. The sequence continues at coordinate 81,124,045 of OY997588.1, read as the reverse complement.
GTGGACTTCATCGGTCGACCCCGTTTGATTTTCACCGGTGGAGGAGCCGGAGTAGTGCCTTCAGACAAGTAAATCACCAAGCGGTGATCCTCGGGGACTGGTTGTTGAAGGAACTCAAACGATGGAAGAGGACCTATCGCCGATAGAGGAGCTTCGGCTATAAGGGAATTCAGTTTGCGTTTTTTTCCTCTCTCTCTCAAGGGTTTGGTGAAACCTGTAGGTGGTTTTGGGGGAATGACAAGGGGGAGGGAAAGATGAAGCACCTGAGGAGGGAAACAGGGCGACGGTGAGGGACAACGGCCAGGCAACCGAAGAAAGTGTGGTCATTTCAGTAAGGCTAGATACAGAATTTAGGGTTGCGGTTCTAAAGAGACCGAGAATTAACTATAGATTGGATTTTATATATATATATATACTCGATTATAAATAAAATATAACTTGATTATTTTAAATATTCGATTTACTATCTTAGAAGTTCTCGCCTTCTTCTATATAATAGAGCAATAGGGTTTGTAGAAAAAAAGGGAGATGGTGTATACCTTTTAGGCGAAGACGGCGATAGGAAGACATCGATTCTCACCTGACATGGCTTGTTGGTGAGCAGAGGGTTCAGCCCAATTCAGAATTGGACGTCGGAGGCGAGTTATCGTCCGCAACGGTTGAGTCGAACTATGGGTGCTTCTCTGTTCATTATTATCGAGGCGACGACGCATAATGGCTTTTACCGGGGGATCTCATTGGGTCTGTTGTTGGGGCTAGTTACGAGGTCTCCATCCGTGGAGACTATCAAGTTTGGGGTCGACAGATCTCTCTATCGAAGAAGGTGGGTCTGGGTCAACGATAAGGGATGGTAGAATCTTTCGAACATGGACGACTATCTCTGTGCCTAAGGTCAGTGCAAGACGAAGGGTATACGGTCAACGAGACCACCGCGCTCGAGGGCCGACGGGTCATGCGCTAGTGGGTGTATGCTCGGGACAAAGATGAAGGTCGAGAGGGGCTATCGATCAAGGGAAAAATGGGACTGGACGGAGGTTCATCCTAGACTTACCCGAGTAGGAAGGCAGAGGCTCGAAACCCTGGGGGTCTATTGGCATTGGTAACAAGGTTCTTCATAGGCCTTGGTAAAGGGCCAAGTGTGAATTGTTTGGGTATAGGGTTGTTATGTGGACTCTAATGGAGAGTCTAAGAAATCAACAGGAGTAGTAAGCACTCATCATCTCGGGTTGGAAGGACTGGTGAGGGGTTTGCAGGTATCAGCGTTTCACTAGTCGTAGGGTGGCAAAGGTCCCACTATGTACCAGCGTGGTACCCCCTACCTTATCAAGAGCCACCATCTCCGTGTTTTTGGAACCCTCATCTATCACCTAAAGAGGACGACACTAGGTAGAACCCCTGAGAGAATACTCAATCCGTCGTGACATCAATTCTATTTGGGCAATGAGCACGTTCAGCCCTAACTTCTTTCATAGTTTTAATTTTTTATTGTTAATAGGATATTTTTTACCTTATACGTTTTTTGGGTAAAAAAATTAACAGATTATTATATTACAAAAAAATATTTCAGGATATTATCTTACAAATAAATATATAATAAAGTATTATATTGAATTTTTTCATAATTGTATAATCACATACATCAAAAGATATTTTATTATTACATCGACAATGAAAAAAAAACACAATCGCGAGTGATAATAAAGTCATTTATTGTATTTTTATACATATTTATATTCTTAATATTATTTTTTGGTATAAAAAATATCGGTGCCATCCCCATTAAAAAAAAGTTGACTCCACCCCTGGTAGTAATAATAGGAAGAAGTTGGGATCAAGACTGGACCGGGGCTCCTTGTGCACTGAGGCGACATATCCATGTAGAATTGACACTTGCTGATATCGGTTCCATAATTAGTAATACACTGCAACATCAATGCAACAATGATGAGAAACGGATCTGCAATTTTCCGAACAAACCCAAAACCGCCAGTACTGAAGGTACACCAAGTCACCAATACCAATCAAAGCACCTAAAACTTAGGTTTCCTCCTTAACGACGACCCATAACCATTTCTTCACTTACATACTCTTCAACCGTGAGTTCAGATTCAGTGTCTTCTGTTCCCAATACCAACAACTATATTTGATAAACTGAGCACACACAATAATTATAGCCCAATTCCAGTTATATCCGGATTGAGTTGATCAGTAAACATACATCTTGAAAGGCCTTGGATTGAGCGGAACAGGCATCGGATCCTTCAATAGTATCTGCAATTGGTGCAGCTGGAGATGAGGCCACAGTCTCGTGTTGGATAACACGAGGACCCATAACACCATCTACAACACGATGAGAGATGAGCTCAACTGTAGAGAATAGATTAGTAATTAGGGATAAAAGGAGTCTGGTCTCACCATCAACAACTGCAGCACCAATCCCACCCCTAGCTGATCCTTGTGAAGAAACAAAAGAGATTGAATCCATAATCAGCACGACCATATTAACAATAACGGGCAAGAGATTATACTTAAAACAATATAAACCGTACATCAGTAATGCACAAAATAGCCATGACTCCAATGAAAACACAGAAATTCCAACATTACCTGGCGGAGGAGGACGAGAAGCAGACCTTCCTGCACAAGAGACAAAAATAACCATAATGGTTATGTGCTCAGCTTAGTAAATATTTAATCAGAAATTATAGGCAACAGAACAAGATCTTCAAAGTGGAAAATCTAAGGTAAGGTCCTTGTCTTGTGACAACATAGAATACTTACAAGAGATTAAACAATTGGCAAATGATTTTACATGGATATGTCAGATAATAAAGCTTTGTAATATCAACTAATTAAAAAGGGTTAGTGGCTAAAAACTACATTATGCATTGCCCACTTGCAAAAAACTACATTCTGTATTGTCCACTTGCAAAAAACTATATTATGTATTCTCCACGTCCCTAATTTTAGCGGAATATTCCAAATTTTGTAAGTAAACAACCGTGGTCAAAAGACAGTGTAGTTTAAAAGTGTGGCAATACATAATGTAGTTTTTAGCAATTAACTCAATTAAAAATGATTGGAAACCCGAGTGAGCAAGTAATTAGGGATTGCATCCCAAATGCTAAATATTTGTCATTTACAGAAAGCTTAATATAACTGTAGAACAAACTTTCCGTAGAGTAAGCAATCTATATAATCCACATGAACAGATATATTCTGAATCATATTCAAATCCATTTTCTTCTTGGGAAATTACTTTAAATGAATAATTCCTAATTACTAGCAAGAAAAAATCAAAATTCATTTCCCATAGATCATCAGCTTCTGAATACTACTATCAAACATTACAAGCCTCCATTGTTCTAAAATTGAACAAAAAATCAATTAACCATTATTTAGAATTTTAGAAACAATCACCTTCTCAAAACCCCATTACAAATACACATATATCTTGCACCAAATAAAATAATTATAACTCAGAAAACAATTGATTTCTGATGGCTCCATTCCTTTCCTTTGGTGTCTTTTGCTCTGTTTTGCTGCCCTCCTACCGCGAATATTGTTCGTTTGCTGGGGTTGTACACAGCAACAAAGCAGGTGCAGGAGCCGTAAAGGACATCAAGTCAGCGAAGTCCAGTGCTCGTGCCAAGGCAACGGCACCGGGTGTCTCTCGTCGATCTAGCCATAAACACAAACAACCTGCATCTCCAGCCCCGGGGACAGAGGATCTCCCGTCCAAGGTTTAGGTGGGCGCAAAGGAGAAGGAGGACCCTATTTTTGTTAAGGTTGGGAAGCTTAAATCCATAACAGGAAGACGATCAAGGAAGGTAAATCTCGTCGACGAAGAAATATTCGTTTGCAACCTACCATATGGAACGACAGGGGAGTGGCTGCGCAACACCTTCATGCCTTTTGGAGAGATCCTATCGTCGTCGGCGTTAAGCAGACCCAATCGCAAACACCGTTTGTTTGGATTCGTTCGTTTCCGGTCGAAAGATTCGGCTGCCCAAGCAGTTGAGAGCATGAATGGGATGAAGATGAATGACCACCTACTATTCGTAGCCATAGCCAGACGTCGGAAATCCCCTCCTCGCAGTGGAGCTCTAAAACAGAGCATGACGTTGATGGCTAACCTTGATTCGATGTCGCTGCAGAATCATGCCTTGGTGTCCTCTGGTGAGAAAGTTGATGGTGAACAGCCATTGGCGGTGCACCAGAGCTCGAGAGATGGCACTGAGAACGCGACTTTGGAACAGAGCATGAGGATTGATTCGTTGGAGGTTGTTCAGGCCTCCTTTGCGAATCCGATGATACCTAGTGGCATTCAACCTGCCCTGAATGGAGTCTCTCCGGTCGCGATTCTGGTAAACGCTCCGGTGAAAGCTGTAGACGGAGTTCTGAGCCCATCTCCTGCAATCAAGGAGTTGAATCGCGTTGTATCCGGGATTGCAGTCGTTGGTGGGTTGATTTCCAATCAGGCAACGTCAAACTCGGTCCATTTTGTTGATTCGAATCACGCAGATTCAGCAGATTCAGCAGACGGGGGAGCAGTTCAGAGTTTGGACGCATCATTGGCGGCGCGAGTTGAAGAGGACGAGAACAATGGGCTGTGTATGGGTTCGGGCCCAAATGGGTTGCATATGGGTTCAGGCCCTATTAGGGTTCTTGCACCTAACCCCATGTTGGGCTTAAGCCCAAGTCCAATTGATAGTAATTCGGGTGGGTTTGGATCGGGCCCTGTTTCGGTGGCCCAGCCCCCTAACGACCCCAACGAAGATCATCGGTTTAGTCCTTAGAAGGAGGCTCTATTAAAACCTTCCGACAAGGGACGTCATTTGAAGCTACCTTCTAGAACTTCAAATCGTCAAAGTCGACCTCCAAAAAAATCCGGGGATTACTACACCATTCATATCAAATCAACCCACTCCCGGAGTCGAGAGAGATTGGTTAATCCTGTGGACATTGGGAAGCAGGTGCAGGAAGCTCGGTTAGCTCATGCAGCTTCACGTACCCAAATCGATCAGCTAACTCATCAAGCTAAGGCTTTCGACGATCCGACCCTAACATCGGAAGGCGAAGAGTGGGTAACTGATGGGTGATTTTATGCTCCCTTTCGATTTTATTTCGGGAATTGTTCCCGCAGCTCCAGATGAGATCTCCTCTGTAATGGTTGTTTTTCGGTTTGATCCTTCTTGGATCTTACTTCTTTCTAATAAAAATTTCGAGCTTATCCAAAAAAAAATTATAGCATTCCCAAATCATTCTCCATACCCATAATTACTAAAAGCTAGTAGAGATTATAACAATAAAACCACCAGATGAATGAGATAGAAGGATTAGGATCAGCCATACCTCCAGAGTTTCGGCGATGCATGTCTGTGCTGGGCGATAAATGGTTCTAGGGTTTCAAAAATAATTAGGGAAATTGGACAAGGGAAGAAAGGAGGGGATGTGTTATATATACGAGGGTTTCCTTTGTCCACAAGCCATCACGCGTCCGTTGTGATGGGAGTTGAAGCTTCTAGAATTTGGAACATTTTTGACCTTTTCTTTTTTCCCATGACAAATTAAGTTGGCTTTGGTAATTATTAATTTAAAAAAAACGAGTAATTGAAGAATTATATTACCGTCAATCAACTTTTACAATGTAGAGCCAAAGTTCCTGGGCTATAAAACAATATTCATGTGTGTCGTAACGGACTTGACGTTCATAAACCCGTAGGAATAATCTATTTTGTTTCGTAGACACAACCTGAGGTTTTCCTCTTGCCGACATTTTAAATATTCTAAAAACAATACCAGCAAAAAACTTGAACGCATAACAACAGAGTACGAACTGAAATGAAACCAACTAAAACTGATAAAAATGGATAACTTGTGTGTTGTTCTTTTTTCCTCCCCGAAGCTTCCCAGCATTGGTTGCCTCGGGTCTTGGGGTATAGGCCAGCCGGCCTTCCCCATATCCCCTGGTCCTCTCATTTCTCCTGGAGAGGTTGCGGGTGAGCCATCGCCTGTTAATCCTTGTTGTCCTCTTCCTCCATGAGGTGAGGTTTCGGTGGGAGTATTCTTGAAAGCTCCAGCGCCTTCTTCACTTGGGTAGTTTGGGTGCAAATTTGCCTTATCTTCCTCTTGTCTCTGAACTGTCTTTTCCCGTATAGGGCCTACACCTCTTATTTGATCTTAAGGCTCCTTCTGCTTCCTTGTTCTGGTAGTCAGCCTACCTACAGGTAGATCAAATAAAATAGGGTCCCCATCCTCAAAAACTTTAGCCAAGTCGTCGGGCTTTGTAGTACCCGAGGACCCAGTTAACAATCCTGGATGCGCCCACTACTCCCGTGAAACTGCCCCCTCTTGGGCATCCTTAGCCAAGTCGTCGGGCTCCGTATAAGCCTCTGTCACTTCCCTAGGCTCGGGAATCCCGGAAGAGGTATCAGAGGGCCTCTGCTGGATCCTACTCCATTTCCTCCGACAAAATCCCTAATTGGGTCAAGGGGCAGGGATGTGAGAAGATCATCCACCGAGGTCACCTGAGGTGCTACAGGAGCCCTCCTCTTCGTCTTGAGGAGACGATCCACATTCAATCCCATCGGGGATCAGATAGACTCATCATACCAGACCTCCTCCCGACCCACCTCCGACAGGTGGGCTTTGCATGCTTCGATGCGATGGTTCAGTTTACCGCACCGAACACAAAAACCCGAGGGTCTCTCATATTGGAGACCCACTAAGGAGGATGTAAGTTTGCCTGAGAATAGAAGTTGAGTGTGTCTCCGTAGAGGCATGTCCTTATATCAATACTAACACGAAACCACAAAAAATCATCCGACCGACGAGGTGTCGGAATTGGTGCAGTAGTTACCTCCGTACCAAGGACAACAGCAAGGAGGGCTCGGATCGGTGCATTCCCTACATCCCTTGGGACGTTTGTTGCTCCAAAAATGATCTCCATATAGGTAAAGTGAATAGAACTCGACTTCATGAACGGCTGGAGGGGAACCAGAAGTAGTGGGTACCCACTAAAAACCTAAGGACCCTGATGACGGATGGATTCCAAGACGCCACCACCTCCTTGTTAAGACACTCCACTTCTAGATCCTCGACCTTTCAGTTGTTGAGCATCACCCCACAAAGGGTAATGGTGTTGTGTCTCCCTAATCCCGCAACTATACCCGCTAGAGAGAAGTGGTACCAACCGTCCACCGCCGCATGGATTGCTTCAAGAGGGACTTATAGTACTTCCTCCTCATCCTCGAAGACGAGGGGTCTATGTCGGCCTAACCATGGACCAGGGAGGTCGTGGCTGAGGCGACACGAGAGCAAGTGATAGAGAAGTCGTAGAAATGGTTCGTCGATCTTCAGGGGGTCTCAATACGGTGTTCCCATCTTCTGCATGAGGGAGTCGGAAGCGTGGCCAGTCCGGGGCTTGAGGTTCTCTGGGAGATCGAGGCTGGACAGGGTCGTTGATGCACTTCGATGGGGCATGCACCCTCTGGCCGGTCGTCGTTGAAGTCGGGACAAGCAATGGGGAGAGAGGAATCGGGGTTACCATCGATTGAAGGGACGATGGTACCAGTTCCTGATTCGGTGGTGATAGTCGATGGGCCGATGGTTGTGAGATGGTGTGGTCGACGTTCAATGAGAAAAGAGGCTGAGCCGTAGACGACGGTGATAATTGAGACCAAGGGGGCTTGAGAGGTTTCGAAAACCTAGAAAGTAGTCTCTCAGACTCTAAGATACGTAATATTGATTTTTATGATCATGACAAATTAAAACCTTGTGTTGTTTACCTCCAAAAAAACTTGTGCCATTTAGAAAAGCATTAAATATTTATTTGGTATTTCATTTCGGATAATATCTTGTAATTCCATATGCTTCAAAATGTTTAATAATATATTTAAATTTTTAGCCACAGTATTGATAAGTTTAAACTAATATAAAGACGTGAAATAACAGTTCTACCCCCTAACTTTTCTAATAAAGCTAACTTCATGTGTTTAATCTCCCATGAGACTTGTCTATAAATAAGGGGAAAGATGGTTGGTTCGCTCGCTTGGTGGCGAAATCGGCGAAAAGTGTCCCCTCCGGCAAAACAACACTGTCAAACATATTAAAAAAGCTCCCTAGTTGCTAAAGTAGTGCTACAATGATTTTTTGAAGATCATCTTGGAATCTATTGCAGTTCTTCATCTCTTTCAACCGGTTACTCATCAATTCATCAACAATTCTCAACAATCTGCACTATTATTTAGGCCCTGATCAAGGTGCTTCTCTACCGCTACTGATCAATCAAGGGTCTTTGAAGCTGGTTCTAATTCACAGTGTTTGGCAAGAAGATGTCTGCTTTGGAGGGCTCTAAACTCTCTGTACAGGAGCTTAGTGGGGACTGGTCTGAGGATCAAAAGAAGGACTTGGAACCAGACAAGAGAGGGAAGGGTAAAGACACCATATTATACCCAACACCAACAAGGGAAGGAATCAAAATGAAAGATCAAGGTGTCTACTCTGTTCCTTCAACTGACAATACACAACAATATTCTCCTGGGGGTAAAACCAAATGGATTGGGGGCCAAAAGATGTTCTATGATAAGAATTTCAAACCTATAGACTCGGAGAATGATCTTACTCCTGAGTTTGGAGGAAACTTCAGACAAAACTTTTCTAGGACAAGAGATGCTACATTCATTGAGGGTGTACACAAACTAGTCTTTGCTGCCTCATCATCGATTGGCCACCTCCTGGTTTTGAAAACAACAATAACAAACACAGAAGGTCTGATCTTGAGGGCAATAATTTTCAGAGAAGATGGAGAAGAAGGCTAGGACCACAACTCAAGACACAAGGTGATAGAGGCTGGGAAGATGTTAAGTCTGGAGAAGAAGAACACTGGGCCTTTGTAAGAAATATTCCCCCCAACTCAGCAGCTCTTTGGCTTGAAGATCAATTCAAAGCTGCAGGAGAAATACTCACAATACAAGCACCTACTAAACCAAACTTGAGGGAAAGATGGTTTGCTTTCTTGAGATTTAGAACTGTGGAGGGCCTAAATGCTGTAATCTATAACTTTAATGGGTGGCATCTGTGTGGATACAAAATTCTTATTGCCAAAGCCTGGAAAAAGGATGCTTCAAGTTTTATACAACCTCAGCAAGTGTGGAGAGAAAAACATTGAGGCCTCTGAAAGATTGGAAGCCGGTATCAAATTTAGAAAGGAAGGAGGGACAGATACTACAGGCTCAAAAAAAATTTGAAACTCTTGGCTCAGTGGTAGCCATAAATAAGAAGAAGTTAAGGAGATCTCAGGTGGCAATTTCAGTTAGAAATCTAAGTGCAGGGGCAATATCGAGGGAAATGGTACTAGAAGGGATTTCTGAGATAGAGATTAGAGATCTGGGAGGCAGATGTGTCTTATTGACATTTCTAGATGAAGAATATGAAAGGCTAATGGTTGAGGAGAATGTGAGATGGTTGGATAACTGGTTCATTCTACTCCCCAATTGTCAGAGACTTTGCTCACAAAATGGGAGATTTCATTTGATAGCAATTAAAGGTGTTCCATTTCATGGATGGTGCTCAGAAACAATGGCTGCAGCAATAATTGGAGTGGGAGATTTTATTTATATGCATCCATTTTCCTCTTGTCACACCCCGAATTCAGTAGAACCGAACCCGGAACGCGAACGGTGAAACAATAAAACAATTTTCAAACATTTTAATAAACCGCTTAAAATTACCACTTTGAGTTAAACAAAATAATATTTTTACAATTGAAAATACGTCCAAAACAAGCGGACAAAAACCAAAATGTACGTCGCTAAACTCCCAAAAACCCAGACTCCCGCTCCCAGCTCTTCAAGCTTCGAGAGTTCCCCTAGTCCGCCTTGCGACCAGTACCTGTAGGAAAAGCAGCTAGGGGTGAGCGTTTCGCTCACCACCACGGATACCAGACTGACTACGGCATACTAGCAGAAAAACCGGAAACACCAACAACAGACAAAACACCAGGGACTACCATCCCAAACACAACTAACCCGACTGTCACACGAAAAATTGTAACTATTCCCAACCAATCTAGACGCTCGTGCCCGTAATGTAGACCCAACACCGTAAAGACGACCTCAAAGCACACAACAACACAGAAGGGATCAAAATCACGCAAACCACAACCACAAGCCTCATCCCTTTACCGATCACGCGTCGGAAGGTGCCACACACCTGACGGGGACCACAGCCCTCTGCTCTTTACCGACCGCGCACTGGAGGGTACGACACACCCCTCGGGCATAAATCCAGCCTCAGTACTTTACCAATCACGCGCCGGAAGGTGCTACACACCTACGGGGACCACTACCCTCTGCTCTTTACCGACCACGCATTGGAGGGTACGACACACCCCTCGGGCACAACTCTTATCACGCCCCAATTTCAGTAAACCGAACTCGGGACGCGAACGTTTAAATTAAGAAAGCACTTTGAAAACAAATTCATTAAAACACTTTACAACACCAGTTTAGTTCAACAAAAGGATAAATACAATTCAAATAAAACGTCCCACAAGCGGACAAAAAGGCGAGGTATCCGTCGCTAGACCAAAAGTAAAAACCTGGACTCCGCTCCCAGCTCCACAAGCTTCGAGAGCTCACCTGGTCCGTCCCACGAACAGTACCTGTAGGAAAAGCAGCTAGGGGTGAGCGTTCGCTCACCACCACGGATAACAGACTGACTACGGCATAATTAGCAGACAATGCCGGTAACACCAACAACAAGCTCAACCCCCGGGGATCACTGTCCCCAACCCAAGTACTCTGACTGACAACACCCACGGTGACCTTCCTCGAACGACTCAACACTCAACACGTAAGTAGACCCGAACACAACGATCGACGACCTCCTCCAAAGACACGACACAACGATCACGACCTCTTCCAAGGACTCAAAGGAACTACGCAATACCAAACAAGATCACAAAGGATCGCACACCAAACAAGATCACAAAGGATCGCAAACCAGCTGCTCAGTAACCTCCCTCACTCATGCACTTTGCCGAACCACTCAGGCCAGGCGGTCGACCTGTCTCACTAACCTCTCTCACTCATGCGCTTTGCCGAACCACTCAGGCCAGGCGGTCGACCTGTCTCACTCACGCACTTTGCCGAACCACTCAGGCCAGGCTGTCGACCTGTCTCACTCACCTCTCTCACTCACGCACTTTGCCGAACCACTCAGGCCAGGCTGTCGACCTGTCTCACTCACCTCTCTCACTCAGGCAACCACAATCACAGTCACAATCACCAACACAATCACAAGCAAGTTCGACAACACAGGCACTCAAGGCTACTCAAGACACCTCAACAAACAAGACTCGGGTTCAACAACCCCACGGCACTCACTGCCACTCAAGACACCGAAACGACAACACGGGCTCTCATGGCCACCCAAGACTCAGCAATAAATAACACGGGCTCTCAAGGCCACCCAAACTCAACAATAAATAATACGGGCTCTCAAGGCCACCCAAGACTCGACAACAGTAAATAAATAACACACAACAACCTCCGGCATAATCGATGCCTACAACAGTCCTAAGATCACTAGTTTCACAATCAACCTCTGGGCATGGTCATATGCCTCCAGTACTCCTAATATCAACAGTTCGCAATCAACCTCCGGGCATGGTCACATGCCTCCAGTAAAACAATTACCGTTAAGTTCTCTGCTCCTACGACACTACTAAGTGTCACATGCATTTCCAATAATCGCTACGTTCCCGTATCATGCATTCTAATATTCGATAACCTAAATAACCCACGACACCCCGGTGTCACATGCAATTCTACAGTTAACTTTCCCTAGTCAGGGCCGAGATCCGGCTACTTTTCCCTACCTCGTGCGTGTTCTCCCAAAAGCCAAACCACGAGCTCCGGTGATGATCTCAGTCACTCACCCAGCTTTCCCTTGCCTCGGTCCGTGGCACGATCTAAAGGAACACAAATTAAAGTCACTAAACAACTCGCAGGAATAAACCGAAAACCAATAAACTCGATGCCCAAACTTAACCCCGATAACGTCGATAAAGGACCCTTAAAGGCCCGATTCGCCCGACATGGCGGATCTGCCCGGGTTTTGTAAATTGCTTTCTGGGCTCCCCCTCGATCGGAGCCGGACTCTAAATTTAACACGAAGCCCCAAATTAATAACGGTTCCGCCGTTAAGTTAACGGCTACGATTTGTCCAGTTTAGATTCGACAGTTGTCTTTTACACTCGAGCGGGCCAACAGTAGGGTTACAACGGATCGGGTTCGAGCACCCGCGCACCGAACCAAGATTTGATCTAAACCCAGTTAATACCCCTTTTAACTTAAAACCGTCGTTGAACTCCCTTGCTTTAATTAATTCCGTCTTTGACTTTAACACAAACGATTTTCTTCCGCTCGTTTCCAAACTCGATATTTTTTGGTCCAAAACCCTTAATAAGCCGATTGGCTTCGTTTCCCCTTTTCGATTTAATCTTAACTCGAGTCTAATCTTAACCATCGACTTTCGTTTTAAAACCCGTTTAATTCAACCAGATCTAGTTTTATCACTTTTTTTCTTAAGAACTCGAAACCGATTCCTTTTTCCCCTTTTTCCCTTAGACAATTGTTTTTCGTTTCAAATAGAGTTCCTTTTTAATTAAACTCTGATTTTCTTTTCATTTAAAACCACTTCGTTTTCTCATTTAACGGATCTAAATCGTTTTTAATCACTAACCCTTTTAATCGATAATTTTTATTAGTTTTGAAACATAACAACAACTTCACACTTTCATTGATTTCTTTACAATTCAGATTCAAAAAGACAACGGTTCAAACCGAGCCAGATCCAGAACAACATAAAATAGCGGTAAAGGGAATAACAACTCGATAACGAAAAATAACGGGGACTCGGTTTTCACAACCGGCTGACCACCGGTAAGGGCGTAGCCGGCCGAAGCCTAACCGTGGGAACGAACGGTGGCGGCGGTGGAGAGCGGCGGTGGGAACGGCGGTGGTGGTGGCTCGGCTGAGCTTGCTGGCCGTGCGGACGGCGACGAGGAGAAGGGAGACAGGAGAGGATGGTCGGGGACGGCCGAGCTCGGCCTCGGGACGGCCGGAATCGGACGGTGGTGGCCGAGCTCGGGCTCAGGACGGCCGGAATCGAGAGGGACGGTGGTGGATCTGGACGGCGGCGGCGTGAGGGGTGGAGAAGAGGGCGGCGTGGAGGAGAGTGGCCGGACGTGGTCGGAGGCGGTGGTTCGGGCGGCGGCTGGTGCGTGGAGGGGGGACGACGTGGAGGAGGAAGGCGCGGTGGTGACTGGACGGAGATGGGGGAAGGGAGAGGCTCGGCTGAGACGGGAAGGAGAGAGGTCGCCGGAGATCGGAGCCGGCGTGGTCGGAGAATCGGACGGAAGGGAAGTGAGGTCGGGGCTGCGTGGAGAAGAAGAGAGGGAGACGAAGGTGAGAGTGGATGGGGGCTGCGCACAAAATGTTGAAGATATTAGGGTTTGACCCCTTTATATGGGGTGCAGCTGGGTTGGGCCCAAAACCGAGCCTGACTCACTCAATGGGCCCAAACCGGCCCATTTTCCAACCGAGCCCAAACAGTTTTTTTTTCCTTTTTTTTTTTTTGCACTTGTTTCAAAAACCTACCCTAAGGTTTTAGGATTTTAAATAAATACCCTAATGAAACGAAGCGGGTTTTACAACTCTAACCTCACAATTTACCGATCACGCGCCAGAAGGTACGACGCACCTGACGGGAACCACAGCCCTCAACACTTTACCGACCGCGCACCGGAGGGTGCGACACACCCACGGGCATAGCTCAACAGTCATTACCAGAACAATCACAGTCACAACCAAATAACACACAAAACCCCGCAAATAGAAAGAAAATACGATAACACGACTAACTATCGCTCGGCAAGTCAGTCAACCAATACGGGTTCAACTCCCCACAGGCACTCATGGCCACCCACAAACACAAACAATTCAATCAACTTACAGGCACAACCAAAAGCCACAAGCACTTCTAATGTTCGATACTTTCACTTATCCTATGAAACCACTAAGTGTCGCATGCATTTCTATTGTTTGATACGTTCACAAATCCTACGACACCACTAGGTGTCACCTGTATTTCTAATGTTCGTTACGTTCACTGATCCTACGACACCCAAGTGTCACATGCATTTCTACTGTTAACTTTCCCTAGTCAGAGCCGATATTCGACTACTTTTCCCTACCTCTTGAAGCGTGTCAAAACCGATGATCGCGCTCCGACAATGCTCTAGATTTCCCGCTTAGCCTCCTCTTTCCACGGTCGGCGACACGGTCTACAATGATCCCAAATAACACACTTTTTAAATAAGCAGGTGACACCCGAATTTAATGAATTTGACGCCCAAACGCAACCCCGACAATGTCAATCACTCCCAAACTTCCCAATTACTCGACATTGTCAACAATGGGCCCGGAAAGGCCCGATTCGCCCGGCTCGGCGAATCTGCCCGGGATCGGAAAACGCCCTTCCGGGTCTCCGAAAATTCCCGTTTTCGTTTCTACGATCTTAGAATAATTCAAGGGTTCCAATGAAATCGACGGAATCAATTTCCGATTTCCGGGCGATTTAATTCGCGTTTAAAGTTTCTAAACCCGAAATTTCCAACTTTCACAATTTAATTCCATAATTCGTTCCGGGTGTGAATTATCTATTCGGGGATCGTCCAAAACCACCCGAACACGAAAAACCCGAGGCCCGGCCAAGTGGGCCCCACACGGCCACAATGGGAAAATTTCCTTTTCGCCCAAAAACGTTCCTAACGAACCCCAAACCTCAATCATTCATCCTTAAACCAATCTTAAACAAAACCCAACCTTAGAATTCAAACGTTCCTAACGAACCCCAAACCTCAATCATTCATCCTTAAACCAATCTTAAACTCAAACCCTAGAATTCAAACGTATAAAAACGAGAAAAGAACGGGTTCTCATCGTAGGGAATGACGAGGGGATGACGAAAACGCAAGAATTGAGACGATCCGTCGGTCGGATCGTCGGGAAATCGACACAACTCTTCTCTTTTCTCCTTCTTCTTCTTCTTCTCTCTATTTTCTCTCTCCTTCTCTCCATTTTTTCTGAAAATTGCCGTGTATCTCTCTTCACATTCTCTTTTATTTTGTTTTAAAACAACACACTTTTTTCCAATTTACAAAACTACCACTCTTAATTCTTTTTTCTTTATTTTAAAAACCAACCACCACCACACTTATGACAAGTGTCTTGTGGGTCCCACCTTTTAGAAAAATATCTTCCTAGATATTTTTCAGTCAGATTCGCGAAATTCGGTCGTTTCGGGCCCCGAACGGGCCCATTTTCCAAGAAATTACGAAATTTCACGTGCTACAAGGAAACGGCCCAACTAAGACCGCTGTGACGACGGCTAAGCTTTTTGGATCCAAAACGGGCCTCGAACGAACCAAAACGTTGCTCGATTGACTTTTCCAGCAAAAAGTCAACATTTCCCAAATTGGTCAAAAAGTTTCCCTGAGTCCCCCAGAACTCACTTTGGTCGATATCGGGGTCAACTTAAGTCCGATATGACCCTCGGGGTCAAATTTAGGTTCATTTAGGTGTCTGTCCCAAAATTTTAAATTTTCCTGTTTTTCCGCCGATTTGACCGGCGTTGACCGGGAGCGGTTCTTACACCTCTACTGGTACTAATTTGGAAGAAGCTTATGTCTTGATTCATACTCCACACTTAAGTGATTTCAGCAAATCAACCAGGTTCAAACTATTTAAGACTACTTTCAATGCCATTATCACTAGTGCCAACAAGAATGTATTGCCTCAATGGGATCCTCCTGATTACTCCTCTGAGGACCTCCACTGGGACATCTTTGTCTACCAATTTCACAACACCTACAACTTATAGAAGCCATTCTCTTTCACTTACCCCTCAGCTTTTGGAAACTGATAGGAAGGAAGAAGTAATGGAGGAGCCTGAGAAAGTTTTGAGTGAGAAGGTTTTGAGTTAGGACAGGACTCTTTTGGGAATTGGAATTGATTCTGAGGAGATCAAGGTTGGTGAAGAGATTAAAATTATTGAAGAGGGGAGAATTTTAAAAGCTGATGTTTGTGAGACCAATGTTGGTGAAGAATTAAAGACTTCTGAGGAAGAGGTGGTTGGTAAAACTGATGATTTTGTTATGCCTGCTGATTTGGAGTTTGCTGTAGTCAATGACACCTTGGCCTCTTTAATTCCCATATACATTCCTTCTGGTACTGAAGATCCTCTGATAGAGCAGACAGTTTTGCTGGTTGAAGATGAAGGAACAGTTCTAACATTACCCATTGAGTTCAATCCATTGGTTATTGTCCAAAATGAGGAGCTGTCAGAGACAACTGTTTTGCCACCATTGGGGCTGGAGATTGCAGTGGGCATTAATGAGAAGTTAAGGGTTAAAACTTGTGATATCTTAGAGGGGCCACAAGAAGATACTATCAACTCATTGGTATTAGAGAAGGAGGGAAGTCAGAATCTAAGTTCTATTTTCACTAATAGTCCTAATAGAGCAGGTCAGTTTTCTAACCCTAAACTAAGAGGCAATTCAAGCAAAAGAAGATCAAAAAAACCTCAAGTCTCCTATGTGGGCAAAGAGGTCACACTGTTGCAAATGTTAGATAAGAAGAAGAGGCCTCAGTTGGTGATTAATAGTAAAGAAGAACACACAAGTCCCTGGGAGTATTGTAAAGCCATTGGGTTGAAAGCTTTTGTAGCTAATGAATTGGTTGTTGATCAATTTGAGAATCTGGAAGCAGAGATTAATCAAAAGATACATTTTGAGACTGATTCTGGTGAGGATATTGGAGAATTAGAAGGTAGAGATTTACAAGAGCAAGTTACAGAAACCCCTTGCCTGGATGACATAAAATCCCAAGCAAGGTTCTCTGCCTCTCATTGATACTACTCATGAAGATCCTCTCTTGGAACATGAGAGGAACCTCTTCTCAACAAAAGAGGAGAGTGTTAAGAGATATTATAGTGCAACAAAGACCTTCCTTTATACTATTGCAGGAGACAAAAATTCAGGCAATGTCTCCTTTCTTTTTAAGATCAATTGGGTAATCAAATGGCCGGGAGTTGAGTTATATCAATGCTCAAGGGTTAGCAGGAAGCATTTGTTCAATATGGAATAATGAAGTTTTCAAGTTGCAGATGATCAAACCATTACAACATGCAATTTTGTGGTTTGGCTATTGTCAAGATTGGGGGGTTAATGTGGTGATAGTTAATGTCTATGCTCCTTGCTCCATCAGATTGAGGAGGTCTTTTTGGCTTGAATTAGCTGAGGAAGCTCTATCCTTTGGGTATTTTTATATTGTTGCTGGGGATTTTAATGCTATACTCAACCCCTCAGAAAAATCCACTCCATCTCATTCTCTTTTATCTATCAGAGATTTTAATAATTTCATTTTGGAAGCTGCTTTGGTGGATCTACCTTTGAGAGGGGGGAAATTCACTTGGTTTCATTCAGCTACCAAGGCCTCAAGACTGGACAGGTTCTTGCTTGTTCCACAAGTATTGGCACAATTTCAAAATATCTCACAAACAGCCCTACCTAGAGCAATTTCTGATCACAAACTCATTGTTCTAGCTGACCCATTTATTGACTGAGGAGCAAGACCTTTTAAATTTATCAATGCTTGGCTGGATCATCCATTATTTCACTCAGCAGTAAAGGCTTTTTGGACCTCCTTAAATATTATGGGGGATCCTGCTTATGTCATTTGGCTGACTCAAATTGCTAAAGGTCTTCTTGAAGAAGTGGAATGTGGAAGTCTTTGGAATATTAGAATCTGATATAGCCTCCCTACAACAACAAATCAATAAGCTTGATGGAATTTTGGAGTCTAGAAGTCTATCTCAGATTGAGAGGGCTGAGAGAGCTCTTTGCAGTGCACAACTTATACAAAAATTGAAGACTCTAGCTAAGGTTTGGAGACAAAAGACCATAGTTAAATGGATCAATGAGGGGGAGAGGTGCTCAAAATTTTATCACATCATAGCCAATTACTCTACCTCAAGGAAGAAGATTGTGGAAATCTTTGAGGATGGTAGAACACTTACTTCTCCCTCTCAGATTAAGGAGGCAGCCAGGGATCATTTTGCTAATAGATTCAAGAAGAAATCCTCAATGGTGGTAGACCTTTCTCAGCTACCTTTCAATACCATTTCTCCAGCTAAAGCTGCATTTTTGGAGAGACCTTTCTCAGAAGAAGAAATCCATTCTGCTGTAATGGCATGTAATGGGGACAAAGAAACTGGACCAGATGGGTTCACACTTAAATTTTTCGAGAAATGTTGGGGCTTCTTACAACTTGAGGTTATTTCTTTCTGCAATCATTTTCACTCTACTGGTTCCTTGGACAAAGGCATTAATTCATCTTTCTTCACTTTAATCCCCAAGACCTCAAGTCCCTCTACTTTTGAAGATTATAGACATGTAAGTCTTGTAGGGGCTATCTATAAAATTATATCCAAGGTTCTAGCAGCAAAAATCAAAACTGTTATGGACCAACTGGTTAGTGATGTGCAAACTGGATTTTATTGCTGGTAGACAGATACTTGATGGCATACTAATTGCTATAGAGGTTTTACATTCTGTTAAGGCCTCAAAAGAAAAAGTAATTTTGTTCAAAGTTGATTTAGAAAAGGCCTATGACCACCTGGACTGGGATTATCTAGAATTAGTACTACTTCTTATGGGTTTTGAGACTAGATGGAGAAGTTGGATGAGATTCTGCTTCAATGCTTGGGTGTCTGTACTAATTAATGGCTCTCCCACTGCTGATTTCAATCTATCAAGGGGGCTGAGACAAGGTTGTTCTTTATCTCCATTACTATTTGCTTTAGCTGCTGAGGGACTTCATTTGATTTTGGAACAAGGCATCTCTTATGGTCATCTTCTAGGAATCACTTGTGGCTTGGGTGGGCCTACCATTTCTCATCTTCAGTTTGCAGATGACCCTCTAATTTTCTTAAAGGCCAAGCTAGCTCATGTTCAGAATCTTAAGACCTCATTAATGGCCTTCTAATTAGCTTCTGGACTGAAGATAAATTTTTATATATCAAAGGTGGTCCTTCTGAATACTGAGACAGTTGTTGAAAGCCAGATCACAGAGATTCTAGGGTGTGAGGGAGTGAAATTGCCTTTGGAATATCTTGGTTTCCAGTTGGGAGCTAATCCAAGAAGGTACAAGACCTGGTCCCCTATTATCAATAAATTCAAGAAGAAGCTCAATTTATGGCAAGCTAAAACCCTCAACTTTGGTGGAAGAATCACACTCATCAAATCTTCACTCTCTTCCCTGCCTCTATATTATATGTCACTCTATAAAGCCCCAAAGAAAGTTTTGAGAGAAATGGAGATGTGGTACAGAAGATTTCTGTGGAATGGTTCAGTGACAAAGAAGGTTCTGCACAAAGTTAAATGGGATCTTATTTGTCTACCAAAAGAGAAAGGAGGTCTTGGTATAAAAAGTTTATATATTATGAACACTGCTTTATTGGCAAAGTGGTGTTGGAGATTTGCCATTGAAACCAACTCATTATGGAAGAAGTTTATCTGTGCCAAATATGGTTGGTCTCCTGAGGATTGGGATTTATCACAAATCAGAATTGATGGCAACCAAAAAATTTTGAGTCATGTTCAGACCTTATTGATAGATCAAAGTTTCAGCTATGCTGCTAGTTTTGCTGGCTTGGAATGGGTTGTACACAATGGGGTTAGAGTGAAGTTCTGGGAAGATACTTGGTTGATAGATGAACCTCTCAACAATAGATTTGTGAGACTATTTCATCTCTGTATACATAAACAAGAGAAGGTGGCTTTGTTCTGGAACAATGGGGTTTAGTATATCCATTTTAGAAGAGCACTTAGAGGCTGGGAAGTGGGTCAGTTCAGACAATTATCAGAGCTCCTAATTTTATTTGAATTACAAGATGCTGGGGAAGACAAGATATCTTGGAAAATTCATGAAGTTGGTTTCAAGGTTAGGAAAATGTATAACCATCTGGAGAGAACTAATGTCCAAGAGCATCCTTGGTGTTAAATCCTATGGTCACAAAACTTACCACCTAAGATCTCCGCATTGCTTGGCTGGCCTGTCACAATGCTATTCCAACCAAACTCTTTTTGGATGCTAGAGGCCTTAATTTATCCCTCAATGATACCCTTTGTCCTTTTTGTTCCAATGATTTTGAAGAGATCAACCACTTATTCCTGCATTGTAATAGATCTTGGTTGATCTGGATGGCTATTCTGAACTGGTGGGGGTTGATAGGGATTATGAATGGTAACTTTATGGATTTCTTATACTTCTGGCTGGAATTGGGTCCCTCTGAGTCTGCAATTCAGTGGAGAATTATTATCTTTGTCTCCATCTGGTTTATTTGGTTCTCCATAAATGATATGGTGTTCAATAACTCAGCTAGCTCTACTTCTCTCATCTTGCAAAAAATACAAAGATATACCTTCAATTTGGAATGGAGTCTTTTTAACAAAATACAGCCTTTCTCTTATAATGATTGGTTGAACAAACCCTTCCATTGTGTAAGAAAAAAAAGGTAAGGAAACAGTTACCTTGATCCTTAAATGTGTTGGGGGGTCTTGGGTGGTGAGGGGCTGGTTTTGGGGTTTTTTTGTAGTGGTGAGGATAGGTTGTCCTTGGGTTTTTACTTCTGATTTTCTGGTTTGGGGCTTGGAGTGGTGTGGGGGATTTTGTTGCTGTGTTCATCTTGTTTTGAGGTGTGGGGTAGATTTTTTTGTATAAGCTGGAGTGTTTTCTTGTTGTAATTTTTGCTCTGCAAATTCTGCCACTGGTTGTTCTGCAGCATATGGTCCTTTATTCTTACAGATACTTCTCAGGCAGCTTGTCACTGCTACTTCTGCAGCTTGTCCAGTAGGTTGATCCATATTTGGCATGTGATGGTTCTCTCTTTGGGGTGTGTTGGTATTAAATTTTACTTAAGAGGAGGCTAGTTGTTGTTTCCTACTGCATAAAAGCTCAAGAGGGCCTCTTAGAATTTTTTTTTTGGATAGGCGATTATTTTATTGCTGCATGATTCCAAGATGGAACCCTGAAAACGAACACCTCGAAAGGCTACACCAGAAACGAAACAAAAGAAACTCAAACTATAACCCAAAAATAATGAAATATAACTCAAAGTTACCCTCCATCCAGTAGTCTTCGGCGATTGAACTTGCTCGTAAGACGCACTAAGTCACCTGCCAGAGAAACTTACTCCTGAAACCACACTGTTTCTTTGTAACCAAAAAGCCAGCAGGTGATACAACAAAAATTCAACCACACCAAACTACCAAGCGACTCTGATTAGAGAGGCAAAGAAGAGGGTAGAGATACCCCCTCATCTAACTCGTCATCAATGCAAAAATCATCAGAGTCCTCCTGAAGTTCAGGGTCAACAGAATCTCCCAATTCAAAGTCCAAAGCTTCTATCCGGTCTGCGGCTTCAGGATCAACCGCAATAGCTTTCTGACTAGCTTTGAATAATTTCCACTTTTTATCACGATCTGCATTCTCTTTGCTCAAAGAACACCTCCTAGCTGCATATGACCGATACACATAGTTAGGATTATTACCTGAACTCAACAGGTTTCGGTTAACTGATCCCTCGGCCCGAGAAACTTGAGGTTCACGCTAGAGATTGGATGGGCTCGGACTGTTCTAATTCTGACTTTGACTTTGCGAATCTGACACTTTGCTCGCCGAGGGAGATGCACACAACACGCCTTTATCCTTCAACAATCTTTCCGGAGGCGGAAGTCCCAACGTGTCAGTCAAACCGAGGGCCTCTTTGTAGGTCACGGATTGATGCTTCACCTCAAATTCTGGCACATTGACTGATAAAACGTTAATTCTCTTAGCGTCAATGGGATAACGCTTCCCTTCCAAAATCAAGTCTCGAGAGAAGGATTGGGCGTGTGAATTCAATTTTAACAGGAGATAGTTAAAATCCAACAAAGTCGAGGTCTCATCACGCAGGGATAGAACAAAGGTCCCAAGTGAATTTCCTAGTTCTCTGAAAGTCGCCAAACACCACCCCGAGATCGGGATGCCAGAAACTCTAACCCAAGAAAAGCTACCCTCTGCTTTCAACCACTCCTTAGCCCAGTCGAACATGATGAAGGCAGAGGAACACCACTTCCACTTTGAATTCAGAATACTAGGGAGAACTTCCTGATCAGATGAAAGAAGCAGGAAAATTCTGTTGCCCAGGTATCTGAATTTCAGGTCCAAGGGTGCTTCATTGTTGATATGCTCCCGTAATTCTGCTATAGATAAATCATCCCTTGCAACTCCCAGCAAACTCGCTTCCGACCAAGGCGATAAATAGCTCGATAAAGTGCCTTTAACTTCTGGATAGAGGGTAGGGCCAGCCACAGGTTTAACTTGTTCAAAATTGCTCCGAGCTTTTGGTCTCCACACCTGATCCACCTCCTTTCTCCCCAACCTTTTATTCAGTCCCTCCGGCCAAGCTATGGTCAAAAAGACCTTGTGTTGCTCCCAGACCATACCATTGCAGGCCTTCACTAACAAATTTGCATGCTCTATTGATCGAACCGACGCAAAACCGAAGAAACGACCACCTGCATTTTCTCTTTTGCAAACAAAAACTCTGAACACAGGAGTGAATTGTTCCAACCAGGATCTCAATTTCAACCTATTCGTCTCAGGAGGAAGATTACAGATGAAGAGCTTGCACAACTCCTTTGAAGCATGAGGACTGAGCGAATCTGTTCTAGCACTTTCCCCACTTTTGATCGGACTCGAAGAGTGCTCGACAACCGGAGTGGGAATAATTTCTTCATCTCGAATAACCTAGCTTCTGATCGGCACCTGTGTAGAATTCTCCAACCTGTAGATCACCGACGACAGTTTAGGAACTCTGAACAATTTACCTTCAATTAATTTCTCGTGGTAAACTGGGGATTGCTCCATCTCCGAAGTTTTGGATTCCGCCTGAAATTCTTTGCGCGCCGAATTGTGGATCCACAGACTTGACTCCGAGAGCAACATAAGCTAGAATGGGTAGCTCCTCTTTGATCAGTAAGTCCAGTCCGATGTGTAATGTCACCGTGACGAGCCGAAGGAAAACAGTCGGGGATTGAAACAACCCCACACACCTACAACCCAGCCCTGAGTTCCACTCCGTCCGGGACACGCCGGCGAGGAACAACCCCACTGTCCGCCCGAGACCTGGAGACACGCCGGCGAGGAAGTCGATCACTTCTCCACCTCTGTCACGACACCTCAGAACAGATCTTACTCCTGGCAAGTCGCCCCCGCCTCTGCCACGACCGGCGTCCAAACGCAGTCTCGACCGGAGATATAAAGCTCACGCAACTCACCCCCCACGCTTGTAACTGCCCCGGAGAAGAAGCACACTGGCCGACGACGCACGAAACGCGCAGAAAAACCCTAGGCGTGCGCGCGTGGGGCGCGTTCACCCACAATCAGTTATTACTAGTAGGGCCTCTTAGAATTGGGTACTGATTTGGGAGAGGGAGTCTTTGGTTTGGTTCTGAATGTACAGGTGTTTCTGATCCTATAAGTGTACTGTTATGTTTTGTCTCATTATTTTTTTTGTAACTAACAAGTGCTGAGTTGGGGTCTTTAACTTTTGGGTTTGCTGATATACATTTCAGTGAAGCTTGGGTCACTCCCATTTGTTGGTGTCTGTATATTTGTGTTGGAGAGTAATTTTACTCTTAATCCCATCTACAATTCGTAGATGTGATTTTATCAATAATAATTAGCTGATCAAAAAAAAAGTGTCCCCTCCGGCCTGTTTACTTGCTTACTGGCACGGTACTTACTGCTTTCCATCGCTTGCTTTCCTAAGAGAAGTGCCGCATTTCCATTTGAAAAGCAAAGATCATTCTCAAAGAAAAATCGAAAAAGAAGACGAAGACTCAAAAAAGGGCATGTTTTCTAAATTTCTTTTTTCTGGACTTTGACAAAAGAGTACCGCGTGGCAGTATTTGTGTTTGTTTGTAAAAGGTGGTTTAAGGATATATGGTTAAGCGAGCTAGTTCCGTCTATAATTTAAGGCTCACACCATGGATTGGACAGAGTAAGATTATATATTTAGGCAGTGAATTTGAACCTCACTGATCTAGATAGGGAAATTTGGAAATGTATCATATTTTTTTTAGTATGCCACTATAATTCAATATTTGTAAATCTATGTTTTTGAAATATTTTAGGACAAAAATACCCTTATTATTATTAGTTTAAATCTTAATTGTATATGAGAGGATTTGAACCATGGTTGTTCAAGAAAAAATATTTGAACTTAACCACTTGTACTAAATAACTTATATGTATTATAGCCTTTTATTATTTATTTTACTATATACTAAGTTCTCGTACTACACCAAAATTTAGAATAAAAATAAGGATATTTGAAAACTACTTATAGTGAACTCTGCACGTTTTGTAAATACTTACGGTGTACTGTTTTTTGTTGAAAATACTTACTATATATTATTTTTCATGTGTGAAAACTAACGGAAAATTCGGATTTTAGAGCATGTAAAACTTTGACATTTCCAAAATAAATAAATAAATACTATTTAAAAATATATTTATATATATATATATACATATTTATTTATCTTGAAAATTTTAAAGTTGCACACCCTCTAAAATCCCAATTTTCCGTTAGTTTTCACACTTTTAACGCATGAAAAATAATACACTATAAGTATTTGTAACAAAAACAATACATCGTAAGTATTTGCAAAACGTGCAGAGTTCACCATAAGTATTTTTCAATTATTCATATTTTTATTTTAAATTTAGGTGTAGTACGAGAACTTAGTATATAATAAAGTATAGTAAAAAATAATAATAAAATGCTACAATACATATAAGTAATTTAGCACAATTGGTTAAGTCCAAATATTTTTTCTTGAAGAACCGTGGTTCAAATCCTCTCATATACAATTTATTTTAGAATTTAAACTAATAGTAATGAGGGTATTATTGTCCTAAAATATTTCAAAAACATAGATTTACAAATATTGAATCATAGTGGCATACTAGAAAAATATGCTATGTTATGAAGCATATATTTCCAAATTTCCCTCTAGATATATAGGTAAATTACTAAAAACCTTGAGTTTATTTCATGGTACCGCACATACCTAACCTAATGCTTCAATTCATTAGCAGATTAGGAAAATTTTCGGAAAATTTGAGAAATTTAGACTTCTATTCGTCAAACCACAGTAAAATGAGTGAAATTTTTGTATACATTCATCCAATTCCTAACACAACTAAACAACCAATTTTTTCATAAATCAAAATATATTGAGATTTGAAAGAGACAGATGGACAGGGTAACATTTACATGAATATCAGAGGTTAGAATTAAAAATAAAATACCATGGTTATTATTGCTATTTTTTCTTTAAAACAAATTTGATCAAAATAATTGTAGTGACTATAGAAATAGATATATGAATTTCCCATTACCATTCTCTCAAATAAAATATACGATGCATCAATTATAAATGTTTCCTCTTGGTTGATAGTGAGGAGTTGTCGCATGATTTTACCTTTTCTTTATTTCTTAAGGTCACAGGTGTATATGGGATGATAGCACAGTAAACAAAGTTATGTATGATTCATTACTTTTACGAGAAGTTCAGTTTAGATCGTATTTGTTTCGATACAATTCTGATTTTAGGTGAATCATGTAAATTGAGCATGTGCATTGTGTGCTTACCAAATCTGAGACAACTAGATCCAGAATCATTGCTATCTAAACAATCATAAAAAAATGAAATTACCAAATCTGACTGAAATTAAAATGTCTTATCTTTTCCTATGACTCAAAGGAAATCAATCTTCATAACATGAGTCTGACAGGAATTAAATTATAGGATAATTGTCAAAACATGCACTAAAGTTTCGTCCACAAATGAAATAGTGCACCACGTTTCGTCCACGTTGTGTGGCTACCCTAAAGTTTCGTCCACAAAATGAAATAGTGCACAACGTTTCGTCCACGTTGTGTGGCTACCCTAAAGTTTCGTCCACAAATGAAATAGTGCACAACCTTTCGTCCACGTTGTGTGTCTACTCTAAAGTAATTTGTTGATTTAGGTTTCATAAGTAATTTTAAGTAATTTTACTAACAAATGTTCGTGGACGAAACTTTAGGGTAGCCACACAACGTGGCCGAAACATTGTGCACTATTTCATTTGTGGACGAAGCTTTAGTGCATGTTTTGACAATTATCCCTTAAATTAACATATAGTGGTGCGCATCATCTGAAAAGATCAAACATAAGAAAAGGCTTAAATGGTTAACAAAACTGTTCCAAATGTAACTTTCAAGTTTCTCTCTCTACTACAAACATATTCTTATAACACGAGCCTCACACTCAGCAAGTTACTCTTTAACTCAATGTTTCCTCTGTGGACAGACAAAAAACAAAGGTAACCATCAATTTATGCAGAAAGCGTTATTTATGGTAACCATCAATTCCGCTGTGTACAGATATTTAATGAGCACCAATTAATTATAAAGGTAACATGGATACAATACAAGAAGATCAAATGTATTTGATGGGCAAGGTAAGTGTTAAAAGATAGAAACCTAGTCAATATGATTTCAAATTCAATGAAAGTCTGAGCAGAAAGCTGTTTACGTTCCCAATTCTTTCCTATACTCATTAGTGGTGGCTATACTGCATAAAATATCTCAGCAATCTTTAACATATTTGACTAAAAAGAAAACCAATTTCTACTTGGAAAACTCTAATTGAATAAAACTACTTAACATGTGTGGTCAAACAAATTTTTCACCACCGGATGTACAAATCATATAGTGCTACTTTGTTAGAGTAAATACATTCCCAGCTAAAGGTGCAGTTGCATGACCGTATGTCTGTCAATGCAAGAACTCCATGGCAATCTAGAAATACAAATGGTGAAACTAATGAATAAAATAGAAACGAAGCCATCTTCCCAAACATAGTTTGAGGGTTACATGAACCCTTTATCAGAACTCCTTAAATTCTTCCGTTCATATTTTTACCACCCTCCATATATCCAAGAGCTCTCATGTTTTTCCTACTACTTTCCACATCAACTTAGGTCTAGCCAGGGTTATTTGCTTCCCCAAGTTTAACACAATCATTCGATCATGTATACTCAAAACAAATGAAATGGCATATATATATATGTAGAACCACTTTCAGGTGTTACCTTCTCTTAAATTGTTACTTATTACCTTATTATGGACAATTGGATCGGTTACATCCAAAGGCTGATAATGAGAGTGGCATGAACATGTAATTTTGTTAAAGTTTGACTGGTTATTTGATATTTTACACGCATAAGGGCAAAATAGACTTTATAGTTAGCTATTTACCTTAACCCTAACAACAAAACTACACATTCACAAATTTTACACGCCACCCATCCTCTCTCGTCCTCTCTTCATCACGCGTTGGCGTTCTCCGTCCGGGTTCGTCGCCACAGCCACTGTGAAACCAACCCAGCCACCTCGCCTCCCGTCGTCGCCGGATGGAGCTCGAATCGCGCCGCCATGCTCAGCTCGCTCAGATCTGGTCGAGCGTGACCATGGGGCATACCCTCGCCCGAGTGGCCGCCGCCGAGAAAGGAGATCCTTCTGGCGAGACCAGCCCAACCTCCTCGCCCCCGCCGCCCCGGTCTGCGTCGTGCTCCCGTGCCACCTCCGATCTGAGACAATCGGAATCCACCCAAAGCCCAGCTTCTCGCCTCTGTCACTGTCCCAAACCGCTGCTCAGGCCACCGCGTTCTCGAGCTCAAATTCATGCTCGAGAATATGGGGCAGGTTTGACGAATAGTACCGCACCACAATGAGCCTTGCCATAGAAGGTTGTTTTTTGGGGGCTATTAATATTTTTTCTATTTTATATCTTTATATATAAAAATATGTGATTTCTGATATAGGTTTAGTTCTGATTTTCTATTATTTCAGGTTCATTGTTTGATAATTTAATATTTTATTGCTTGATTTCATGTTTCATGTTCGGGAGAGCTGGTCGAAATTAACTCTTGAATTTTATTGGCTCGGGCATAGAGGTATTGAGAATGAGCATAGCGGAAATAAAGTTTTGCAATATTGTTTCTCCTGCAAATTTCAGGGTAGCTCTGTGTAACGTTGTTACAATTTTTCTATAATGTTTAGTGTATTTTTATGTAACATTTGTATAATGTTTCTGTAATGCTTAGGGCATGTTTTTGTAACTGTTAACTAGCATATGTTTGTATAACGAATTGTGTTTATCTCTTACAATAAAAATCTGTAACTTTTCGTGTAATATTTTGTAAGAACAAGGCTTGGATTATATAACTCGTGTATTTTTTTATAAGTTACAAAGTTAAGTAACTTACAGTGTATTTTTGTGTAACTTTAGGGTTTGGATTATGTAACCATAGTGTTGGTATAAGTTTTTATAAAGTTACAAAGTTTTGTAACTGACATTGCATTTTTGTGTAACTTTCCGTACAATACTCTGAAAGTGTATTTTTTGTAACTTCAGGGTTTGGATTATGTAATGTAGTGTTGGTGTAGGTTCTTGTAAATTTACAAAGTTTTGTAGCTGACAGTGTATTTTTGTGTAACTTTTCGTACAACATTCGGAAACAATAGGGTTTGGATTATGTAACTCAAATATGGTGTAGTTTTTTTGCAAGTTATAAAGTTTTGTATCTTTCAGTGTAGTTTTTTGTAACACTTTTATAAAGTTTGTGAAACCTCACCGTTTAAAATTCAGAACATCTCATAGAATTTGGAACATTTGGTAACAACTTCTATAATATCCGGCATAAATTTCTGTAATATTATATATAATAATCTATAACATAAATTACGAAATCTTGAAAAAAAAATCAGAATTTTAATTTTAAAAAAATGAAATATCAAAAAAATTTGACAGTAAAAATAAAATTCTGCAGTAAAAATTTAAAGGGGATAAAGTTACCAAAATGCCCTTTTGTTGATTTTTCTATTTTATTAATAGATAATTGAGGCTGAAAATCTATAGCCATTGGATTTAAAAATTCAATGGTTTAGATTTGGATAACAAGTAACAACTTAAGCATGGGTAACATGTGAAAGTGCCCCTATATATATATATATATATATCACATAAGTCTATCTGGAGCCTTGGCATGAACAAAACATAATACTAAGCATAAACCACAGGTTGATGTATAGTAATCAGATTCATGACTACAAGAGAGTATTATACCTTGTGTTTCTTAAACTTTCCCTTCTTGCTGTTGCTGAAGCCTTTTGATTGTTCGTCTAGATCATCTCCAATTGGTAAGGTTTTTATTTCATCAAAGAAATTTTCAGTCATATCATTCAACCTGATACAAACAAATAAACAGTCAAGCATATGCCGACAATAATGATAAGCGATAACTCCAAAAGAAATGTAGAGTTTAGACTTTGAATTGCAACATACCCATTTCTTGGCGTCTTCAAGTATTTTTCTCTCTTTTTCTCCATCTTTGTAAAAGGAGCACGAGTGAAAAGCTCCTCTTCTCGCTGTGCACGTTCTTCCCATTTTTCTTTATATCTAGTAAGCTCTCTACTTTCAGCTCCATTAACTTCCCTGACCTGAGTTTCACCCACAAAATATGAAAGGTTAAGCAGAAGATACACTTGAAGACCGCCTAATCAAATATCAACATAACAGCAGTCCACAACAAACCTCTTCAGGTCTTCCCTCCATATCGTCCATCAGCCCTCTCAAATAACTACTCTGATTAGATTGGCGTAACCATTCCTTCTCCTTTCTCTTCTCATTCTTTTCCTGTTTTGACATCTTATCTTCCTCCATAGTTGTGGGGGCAAATTTGGGAGGTCGATACAGACCATTACCATCCTGCTGGATATAGATACAAGCTTTAAAACAAGACAGTATAATCGTTTCTTGAAGTATAGTAGACAGGAAAAAAAAAGAAGGATGCCCATACTGCAGGAGATATATTAGAAAAGTTGTCCATATCTTTACATTTTGACTTACCTCATTAGTCATATCATTTTTGCCAGCTAACAGGTCAGGATTTGGGCGATAACTCAGCGAATCTTCTGTTTTCTGGGGTGCATTTGCTTCGTTTTCACTAGGACCTGCTGCACCTGTTGTGCCTGCACTAACCCTTGTAACCTTCTGGATTTGGTATTGGAGTTTTTTGTCTATTGGCCGAATCTGTCATCATAAATATGACAAAAGGTATAAGACTGGTTGATCGAGTGGATAGTAGAATACCAAGGAGGAAAGGATTCTGACCTTCTCCAAAAATAATTTTATTTCCACGAGGCTCCGAACAACTGGATGTCCTTCTATTGAGTAACCTTTAGCCTTGCGGAGCAAATAGTACACAATCGATTGGCAATAGTTTAGAAGCAACAGATGCTTAGCTTCGAGATAGTTCATCTCATCAGCAGTTGGAAATTGATTTGCCTTCACCTAATGTACAAATACAGGGGCAATGTTGAAAGTACAACCTCACATGCCAAACTGTCATTTCATGCACACCATGGGATTTCTTATTGTATATATATATATATATATATATATATATATATATATAAACACAAAAATTACATCAACACAAGGCTCTTTACTTTCTTTCACTGTCAAGGACAGAAAAAAAAAGGTATATATATATATATATATAAACACAAAAATTACATCAACACAAGGCTCTTTACTTTGTTTCACTGTCAAGGACAGAAAAAAAAGGTACTTGGTTCTCTCCACTAAATAGCAAAAAAAAAGGTGCCGAGCATATAAGCAAGCATGTGCATGAATGGGGGGCTGATAGTTTTGGTCTAGGAGACGGGTAATAGTTGGTTTTGCAGCTAAAAGTGTAGGACTGAAGATGGGCAGGAAGCAGGACTAAAAACACTAAATGTTCAACAATGATTTAGCCATTAACAAACAACCCAGCAAGCGCTTAGCAATCTAACCTTGGCGTCTAACTAGCAAAGTAGCAACTCACTAGAGCATTATGTTTCAGTACCAACCAACAATAGCCAAATTTGGATTAAAAAGGCAACAATTATTGCTTGCAGATAAGAATTTTCCTAATAGCACTCCTCGTGCATATTCATGACATGGCCTTGTTGTTCTCATTCTATTCCACAATTTCAAATTTCACAAAATACCCATTTATTTGAACAATTTAAGCATTCAGAAAATAAATACTCATTCTCACCTTTGCTGTCAAAGCCTGGACCTTGGCCCTTCCTTCATCTCTTTCAGCAGTGAAACCAGCTGAGGAGCTTCTCTACAAACCCCATTTCACGAATAATAAATATACAAGAAAAAAAAACACTATATATTCAGCTGAACCAGTATTAGTAGAAGCAGAAAATATATGAAGAAACTCAACTTGTTTATCCTTTCATCTTCGATACCGTTGGTCTTAGCAATTTCCTCCATGAACGATATGGAGAAGGGAGAAAGCAGAAGCTGAGCAAGGAAGGCACAGCACAGAGGACTGATTTAGTTAGGGTTACAAACCAGAATGGGCCCTTAAGAGTTAGGGTTACAAACCAGAAAATATCTATTATTTCAAGACTACGTTGCTCTTACAGTGCCGCCGCAGCCGCCGAGGGGAGGAGTTGAGGCCGGACAGAAGAGTTGATGCTGGACGGAGGTTGGACAGATGCTGGAGACGAAGGAACCGCGCAGAAGAAGAGAGAAACGCACGTGAAGGTTCAGACTTCAGAAGTAAAATGAAATTTTAATATAGGGTTAAATACATCTGCTACGCCATAGTTATGATGTAGCAGATGTTTTATTTCTTGTGTGACACCATGATATGCCGTAGTAGAAGCAATTAAACCTATAGTAGTTGACATAAAAAAAACTAAAATTTTTATTTTCAGTTCGGGGTCAAAATAATTCAAATTTTCAGGCTCGGGACATTGATAATAGCCTAAAAATATTATTTATGATCAATATTTACATAAAACTAGTTATCTTGACGTTCAAAATAACAAAAACGTCGAAAAA
Organism: Erodium maritimum; assembly: GCA_963921825.1. NCBI lineage: Eukaryota > Viridiplantae > Streptophyta > Magnoliopsida > Geraniales > Geraniaceae > Erodium > Erodium maritimum. The sequence continues at coordinate 81,091,905 of OY997588.1, read as the reverse complement.
AAACCTTAGGTGCTTTTACTGTAAAAGCACCAAGTGTTCAACGATGATTTAGCCATTAAAAACAACCTAGCAAACGCTTAGTAATTCTACCCTTGGTGTTTAACTAACAAAGTAGCAACTCACTAGAGCATTATGTTACAGTACCAACCAACAATAGCCAAATTTGGATCAAAAAGGCAACAATTATTGCTTGCAGATAAGAATTTTCCTAATAGCACTCCTCGTTGTCAGGATCGCTAAGGTTGATGGGTCCATGAAGAAGAGAGTGGGGTTCAAATATATTGGCCCAGCAGAAGGAGAAGGCCTAAGCACAGTCGTGCTCCCCAAGCCAAGCTATCGAGATGTTCTTGTCTGTGGTCAACTGGATCAGCGTCTCAGTGAAGAACACAAAAGGGAGGTGACGCTGGTGTAGGGGGATTGCCGAAGATGGAAAGGAAGGGTTGTAGTAACCCATTTTGGTATGTAAGGTAGTATTTGAATCTGTAGGTGTGGTTGTAGTAGGTATCGAAGAGCAGAGACTTTGTAGCAAGGTTTGGACAGTAAGCTTGTAGCAAGCTTGACTGACCTTCCTCTGTAATTCCAATCTTGTAAGCTTTTCAATTCAATCAATCAAGTGATCAGTTCCTTGTCTTTAAATATTGTATCCCTCACATTGGTATCAGAGCCGTATGACCCAGCCATGACCTCTTCTGAAGACTCCTCCGAGCACAGCAACGCTTCCGTCCCCGAAGCCCAGCTCAAATCCAACCTCCAAGGCATGAACGCACGCATTGACGAGCTTCATCAGAGCCAAGCCAGCCTCAAGGCTTCCGTCGACGCCGTCTTGGCAGAGCTGCGTGGTCACGCACCACCACGAGAGGCGTTGGCGAGCCACCCGGGGGACAGCCGCGATCGCAACAAACAGCCACTTCATGACCCACCACACATCATCGGTTCCTCGTTCCCTCCGACGTCGATACCCCACTGGCAAGCAGCGTTTCCCATCCGCGACTGCCCAACCCAGCCCCCACAAACTGATCTCCCCCAAAACAGAGACAGTAACGAAGCTACCCAACAACAACAACAACCTCACCACCCACAACCCCATATACCACACCTCACCTTCCCAACCTTTGATGGCTCAAACCTCCGCTCTTGGATCCAAAAAGCAGTTGGGTATTTTACTTTCTACCGCATCCCCGACGACTTCAAGATACAACTGGCCTCCCTTCATTTTTCCGGGAAAGCCGAAACTTGGTTTACTATGTATCACCTGGGTAGGCAACATCTGCTATGAGAGGACCTTTGTCGGGATATGGCATGGAAGTTCGAAGCATTGGGATTCGACAACCCAATCGGAGAGTTTAAGCACTTGATGCAGGTGGGCACCGTAGCAGAGTATGAAGATCGGTTCGATGAGCTCAGAGCCATGGTTCTCACTGAGTTTCCTTACTTCTCTGAGGGGTACTTTATCTCCTGTTTCGTCAGCGGCCTGAAACCGAGACTCAGGGTCGGCGTGAAGATGTTGTCGCCGACATCGATACACCAAGCCATGTGACTCACGCGTCTGGAAGAACAGAAGCAAGAAGGCAGTTCTGGGCCTACCATCTCTCAGTCCCGGGCCTTAGTTCCGTATGTGGGCCGCCCAAGAGTTCCAAACCAACTTAACCCCCAACCCAGGCCCACGTCACATGGGGTTAAATCGGGGAGGTCCAAGAGCCCAACGGGAAGGAGCATGGCCCAAGGCTAACCCAGCATATCTTCGGGAGAGACGACGACGAGGGCTCTGTTTCAATTGCCCAACACGATACACGGACGAGCATCGCCTTGTCTGTCCCAACCAGAATCAGCTCTATCGGCTAAGCCAGTCCGACGACGAAGATGAAGAGGAGGTCACCATGGACCAGGGCCCCTAAATCGAGGTGGATCCCGTCGAAATTGAGGAAGAGGAGGATGAGGCTGTCGAAGAGAGGGTTTGTGCTATCGGCGACCTCATGGGTCCACCAATCGGGACGAAGACGATGAGGATTCAAGGGTTGATTGGGGTGAAACCCATGTCTATCCTGGTGGACACCGGAGCGACGTCATCCTTCATCGACGAGCGAACAGCCAAGGGGTTGCAATTGCGGTTCGAACCCACCCGACGCCGGAAAGTCAAATTCACAAATGGTAAAGTTTTCTTCTGTGGGTCGGATTGCGGGGTTATATGCGAAATTGTCGGCTTCACCTTTGAGGGTTCGTTTCTTATCATGCCGTTGGGCGACTGCAACTTAATTTTAGGGGCAGATTGGCTCACCTGTGTCAACCCAGTCACCTTCGATCACATCCAGCGCTCCGTTACGATTCAAATTGAGGGTCAATTGGTGGTCATTAAGGAGACAGGCACACGACAAGGACCTCAACTGATCAATTTCACCATCCTCCAGCGTGAAATGAGGGAAGGAGATGATCTTCTCTTGGGGAAATTCTGTAGGATTGATGAAGTGGGGGGTAGTGTAGCTATCGAGGAGGGGCAAACAAGACCAGAATTGTTGGGGATTCTTGACAAGTACACAGAGGTATTCCAAGAGCCAAAATCTCTACCACCCAGAAGGCGATTGGATCACACAATTCTACTAATACAGGGGGAAAACCCACCGTCGATCAGACCCTATAAGCTCAGCCATGAGCAGAAAGGGGTGGTGGAACAAATGGTGGAAGAGATGTTAGCTTTAGGGATCATCAGAGATAGCACAAGCCCATTTTCGTTTCGCGTCATCTTGGTGAAGAAGAAGGATGGAAATTGGAGGTTCTGTGTTGATTATCGCAAACTCAACGACCTCACGATCAAGGATAAATTCTCTATTCCTGCGATCGACGAGGCGTTGGATGATTTGTGCGGTAGTACCATATTTTCCAAGATCGACCTGAGATCGAGCTACCACCAGATATGCCTCAAGGAAGGGGAGGAGGAGGAGACGACCTTTAGAACCCACCATGGCCACTACGAATGGAAGGTCATGCCTTTGGGCCTCACAAATGCACCGACAACCTTCCAAGAAGTAATGGATGAGGTATTCAAAAGCTTCTTAAGAAAATTTGTTCTCATTATTTTTGATGACATTTTGGTTTATAGTAAGAACTGGGAAGAGCATACACAGCATCTCGAATTAGTATTACAGAAGTTGAAGGCTGAGTCCCTATTTGCTAAGAAATCCAAATGCGAATTCGGGAGAGGTTCGGTTGAATATCTGGGCATATCATATAGGGGGAAGGGTTCGCTAGCGACCAAAAGAAGATCGAGGCAATGAGGGTGTGGCCGGTACACAAGAACTTAAAGGTACTGGAAATCCATCAAGGGATATGGGATCATAGCAAAGCCCTTAACCAACTTGCTGAAAAAAGATGTCTTCCATTGGGGAGAAGAGGCACAAAACAGTTTCGAGCAACAAAAGGAGGCGATGACCACAGCCCCTGTCCTCTAGCTTCCGAATTTCCAACTGCCCTTTACCATAGAGACGGACGCATGTGACACCGGAGTCGGGGCAGTCCTTATGAAGAACAAACAACCCATAGCCTACTTGTGCAAGGTGTTAGGTCCCAAAAACAGTATGTTGTCAACCTGTGAGAAAGAGCTGCTCGCAGTAGTGATAGCGACCAAGCAATGGAGGCACTACCTCTTGGGAACGAGCTTCACAATCAAAATCGACCATCAACCTCTCAAGTTTCTCCTAGAGCAAAAACTGACCACATCATTCCAACAAAGGTGGTTGGCCAAGCTCTTGGGGTTAAACTATACCATTGAATACAAGAAGGGGACAAGCAACAAGGCAGCAAACGCACTATCACGCCAGGACAGTCACGAGTGTGGGGCTGTATCGGTTATGATTCCGGCATGGATGGAAGAAGTAGCAAGCAGTTACGTTGAGGACCTAGAAGCCGAAGGCCTGTTGCTACAATTGGCAATCACTCCATCCCAACTTCCAAACCACCAGCTCAATAACGGGGTGATATACATTGGGGGAAAGGTGTATGTAGGCAAGGAATCGGGAGCAAAAGAGAAGATACTTCAAGCACTTCATACCTCAGCCCTCGGGGGCCACTCCGGAGTAAGGGCAACTCTCAAACGGGTCCAGTTATAGTTCTGGTGGCCGAATATGACCAAGGAGATCAAGGAATTTGTCAGGTCTTGTGAGACTTGTCAGAGATGCAAGAGCGAGAACATTCCATACCCAGAGCTCTTACAACCTCTTCCGATCCCCACAAAACCATGGAAGGAGATAGCCATGGATTTCATAGAGGGGCTGCCCAAGTAATCAGGGTATGAGTGTATCATGGTAATCATTGATAGATATTTCAAGTATGGGCATTTTATCCTTCTAAAGCATCCCTTCTCGGCTTCGGTGGTGGCTGAATTGTTTATCAACAATGTTTACAAGCTTCATGGGTTGCCCGACTCCATTGTCACGGACAGGGATAAGATATTCACAAGCTCATTTTGAGGGGAATTGTTCCAAGCCGTGGGCACCAAATTGAAGTTATCATCAGCTTATCACCCCAGGCGGATGGTCAGACGGAGAGGCTAAACCAATGTCTAGAGAACTATCTTCGCGCCATGGTTCATCAGAAACCGAAGATATGGAGCAAATGGGTGGGGCTGGTTGAGTACTGGTATAATACCAGCTTCCATACAACGTTGGGCATGACCCCGTTTGAAGTGGTATACGGATACACACCCAGGTCCTTGAATGCCTCAGAATTAGAGGTTGCCGTGGCTGCCGTGGAAGAGTTCGTGAGGAACCGAGCTTCCATTGCTCAGATGCTCAAAAGGAACCTGGAATTAGCCCAAGAGAGGATGAAATTCCACGCTGACAAGCATCGGTCGGAGAGGGAATTCCAAGCTGGATATTGGGTGTGCCTTCGACTCCAACCTTACCGTCAAGCATCCATTGTCCCAAGGAAGAACATGAAGTTATCGGCAAGGTACTATGGTCCATTTGAAGTCAAGTCAAAAGTGGGGAAGGTTGCATATAAGCTTAAGATCCCTGCCACTGCAAAAGTTCACAATGTATTCCACGTCTCTCTCCTAAAGAAACAACTGGGTAAACGTCACACATTTGTGGCCCAACTACCCGAAACCGGCAAGGACAGACAGCTCCTAGCCGAGCCGTACAAGATTCTCAAGCTTCGGTTAATCCAGAGAAACCAGCAAGTAGTGGCGGAGTACCTCGTCCAATGGGATCCGGATTGCATTGAAGACGCAAGGTGGGAGGAGGCACGTTCCTTCAGGGACAAGTTTCCCGAGTTCCCAATACCGGACTTGAGGTCAAGTCCGAATGAAATGGAGGGCATTGTCAGGATCGCTAAGGTTAATGGGTCCATGAAGAAGAGAGTGGGGTTCAAATATATTGGCCCAACAGAAGGAGAAGGCCCAAGCCCAGCCGTGCTCCCCAAGCCAAGCTATCGATATGTCCTTGTTCGTGGTCAACCGGGTCAGCCTCTCAGTGAAGAAGACAAAGGGGAGGTGACGCTGGTGTAGGTGGATTGTAGAAGATGGAAATGAAGGGTTGCAGTAACCCATTTTGGTATGTAGGGTAGTATTTGAATCTGTAGGTGTGGTTGTAGTAGGTATCGAAGAACAGAGACCTTGTAGCAAGGTTTGGACAGTAAGCTTGTAGCAAGCTTGACTGACCTTCCTGTGTAATTCCAATCTTGTAATCTTTTCAATTCAATCAATCAAGTGATCAGTTCCTTGTCTTTCAATATTGCATCCCTCACACTCGTGCATATTCATGACATGACCTTGTTTTTCTCATTATATTCCACATTTTCAAATTTCACAAAATACCCATTTATTTGAACAATTTAAGCACTCGGAAAATAAATACTCATTCTCACCTTTGCTGTCAAAGCCTGGACCTTGGCCCTCACTAAGTCTAGCCCTTCCTTTATCTCTTTCAGCAGTGAAACCAGCTGAGGAGCTTCTCTACAAAACCCATTTCACGAATAATAAATATACAACAAAAAAAACACCACTACATATTCAGCTGAACCAATATTAGTAGAAGCACAAAATATATGAAGAAACTCAACTTGTTTATCCTTTCATCTTCGAAACTGTTGGTCTTAGCAATTTCCTCCATGAAAGATATGGAGAAGGGAGAAAGCAGAAGCTGAGCAAAGAAGGCACATCACAGAGGACTGACTCGACCCGAGAGCTGGGTTTAGTTAGGGTTAGAGCACCCACATCAAGCGGGGCGTGCGAGCGAGGCCGGTGCGCGAGTCAGGTGCCAGCAGGGGGAGGGTCCGAGGTTGGGTCGATGTGGGGTGCGGGGCGCGGTGCGTGGTGGGGGGGGGGGGGGGGGGGGGGGGGGGGGGGGGGGTTCGGCCTCGCGAGTCCGGGGCGCGGGGCAAGAACAAGCCCCGCTGCCTCGCTGTTTTCGCCGCCGTACATTCCATTGCCTACGCGTGGCCTGCAAAAAAAACAAACGCAGACACAACAGTAAATGGAGAAGAAGCACAGTAACCTGGGCATTAATTAGGTTAGAATAATATTATGGTAAGTTAGTAATTAGGTTAATATATAGTAATTAGTTAGGTTAATATATGGTAAGGTTATTAATTAGGTTTTTATAGGTAAAAAATTTAGTTTTAAATTTTAAAAATCAGTTTCTAATTTTAAAACTCAATTTTTAAATTTAATAATCGGTTTTAAAATTTAAAAATTAGTTTTTATTTTAAAAATAATTTTTCTGTTGCGATAAAAAATGTCCAACGACGATGCCCAAATGTTATTATCAAGAATAGTAACTGTCAGTATTTCAAAAAAAATATATATATGGTATTAGTAACGGTTATCAAAGAATTCATCATTGCAGAAGCTTATATCGACCAAATGAATTGTCAATTTGAATTATGTATTTTTTTTATTTTTTATGTCATTTTTAAATTTTGTATTTTATTAATGAACTTTTATTTGTATTTATGAATTTATTTCTATTTTATTTAGTAGTTGTTGATTTAAAAATAACGTTAGCAGATTCAGGTAAAAGCTTAATTAATTACACAGTCATCATTTCTGAAAATCAAGTCCCTCATACAAGCCCCTCTGATGTGCATCACATATAAATTTTAGGGGGGCAGGGGGCTAAACCCTGCCCAGTCAGCATAGGGTTCATCCCCAGGGTTCGTGATCCCCCCTCCCACTGATGTGGATGCTCTTACAAGCCATAATGGGCCTTAAGAGTTTTGGGCCCAACAGATCGGACCAGAGAGCTCTGTGTCTATTTTCTTATTCTTCTCATGGGCTTGATCCATGGAGGTTGGCGACCTCATCAGAGACAATCCCTACTGCTTCGTCTTCTTCAAGCTCCTCAAACTCGAGTGAAGAACTCAAATCCTCAACCTCTCCTACAAGCAGTGACGGATTTAAGGGGGGGCACGTGCCCCCCTCAACTTTTCGAGAACTAGTTTTATTACCCATATTTGTTTCTATTTTCAATTGTGCCCCTCCTCATTTTCTTTTTTATTTCCCAACGACAACTAATCCAAATGAATTATCTGTGTGTGTTGTTTTTGTATATTTTATTATATTTCTTAATTCTTTACCATTTTCATTTTTGTAATTTCTCATTTTTAATTAATGTAAAAACAATTATTCTTATTTAATATGTTATTTAAAGTTGGAGATTACACAACTTTAGATTGATTCTCTCTATTCCTAAAAAAAAGTTTGATTCCCTCTAAAAATTACTACGGTCATGGAAATTTATTTCAATTATGTTCATCATATTTCAACTTTTTTATTGTTTAATTATTTAAATATCTTATTTTAAACTAGTTTATTACAAAATCTATTATTATTATCATTTAGGTTTTGAGTTTTGAAGTAATTCTTTACATAATTACTATGGTATGATCGTGACAGGAGAGAGAGAGAGTATGTTCAATTACGAATAACATTTAGACTCGATTGAAAAACGAATGTGAGACCAATAAATATATGATAGTAATGATCTCATACAACATAAATAAATTTTTGATTGTATTGATAATAAATTGTTCAAAATATACAATCTCGACATCACGTCTTCTAGTAACTAGTCATCTATTAATTTTACGCGATAATAATTTTTTAATATTATCGTGTCTTATATTATTTTGACGTTATTTGTTATTATAAAAAGAATTTAGTGCCCCCCTCGTCGAGAAACCTAAATCCGCCACTGCCTACAAGGCGCCTCTATCGCACTCGTTTCGGCTATCGACAGAAGCCGAGACACGAACAACACAGCACCGCCACATTGCAAGTCCAAGGTTGGAAGCCATGAGCAAATAAATTAAATGACCCTCTACTTAGGGCCTCAAAGGAATGACCCTCTCCTTATTCTCTCTTTTCCCCCCTTTGATCTGCAATTTATGTTGTGCTCATCGGGAAAGAGAAAGATCAAAACACACTGAGTTGCAGACAGAGAGTATTTTTTGAACGATTGTGCAATTTTATTACTATTTAAGAACGATTACATCGAAATGCCTCGAGTAACATGTTCCTCGACCATGAAAAGGTAGTATGAACGAACAGAAGGGATGATCTCCACCAACCGCCTGCCAGATGTTCCCGTGTACAAAAGTCGGGGCTCTCGCATAAGACCACCTAGAGGGCTCATCCTAGGCACTTGCCCGGCATCCCAGGTGAAGGCTCGGGGGTCCGGGGTCCATTGTTACCCCGGTCCTCATCCCTCAAGATGACCGAGCCTTAGGTATCGGGTCCATTATCACTAGGGTTGGGCTCATTGCCTCTTTCTCCCAACCTACTCCATCTGCATCTCCCCCAAACGAGTATGGCGACACCCCAGGCGGGCGTCTGGTGCGGGGGCGAGGTACTCGTGCCGCATTGAATCGCAGCAGTCCTCGCTGGTATGTCGTGAGATGCCTCTGAGGATATCGGGTCGACACCGATGTCCGGGCTGGGCTACCTTGTCACGCCCCAAATCCGGTTATGACCGGACTCGAGACGCGAACTTAAAGTAAAAAAATAACAAAAGACAATTTAGAAGAAATAAGTTCCAACCATGATATTAAACCGATAAAAGTGAGTCAACAACTCATAAATCCACTACTGAAAAGTTTAGTTCAAAACAAAAACAGTACGTCTCTAGACACTAGACAAGACCCTCGCCAGCTCCCAAGCGCCGAGAATCCCTCTAGCACAGATCCCGCTCAACACCTGTAAAACAACAAGGGAAAAGGGGTGAGCTTTCGCTCAGTAGGAAAAGTAGTTAAGGTTATGAACATCAGTTCACCACCACGAGTAACCGTCCAATTAGGGCATACTAGCAAAACATAACTACCAACAACGTCCACGGGAAGTCACCAACCACTAACCACTCACCCAAGACCATAATCACACTTAAAGCATCACACACAGTCAACAACAGGCATACAACACACAACAGAACAAACACATAATCTACACAACAGTTCCCAACATCACCGGCTATCACAGCCTGTCCCACTTATATCGTACCGGAACACACAACATCGGTCCCGACATCTTCCAGTCACGTAAACTCGGGGTAACATCCCAGACAGGAAATCCATTCAGTCGGATGTCTTCCCGTCACACAGACTCGGGGCCTCATGCATACCGGACCGGCACATGCCTCGGTCGTACGCCTTCCCGGACCACACAGCATCGGGGTAATGATCACGCCATCCTTGGCCCCGATACCCTACACCGACATACTCTCTCAGTGTAGGTATCATACCGAACACACCTACACTTGGAATATACATCAAGGGAATAACACGCATCACAAAGCCAATAGTTCGACCACGGTTTGCCAACCGAGCCAATTCACATAACACAACACATCGGTCTATCACTCACCCGATCATATCACAACCGATGGTTCACATCACATCACGCATGACACCCTTGCCCAAACATAGCAACACATGCTTCACCGAATATAACATATCATGCTTCTCAATCTATCAACGGCTAAGTCACACATCACGCATCTTAATCAAATAATCATGGCATCACAAATCAACATGCAACCCTAAGGCTCGACATGGCCATTCTACCAGCACGACAATTTCCCAAACTTACGGCTCGACATGGCACGTAAGCTATCCCTCATTCCACTCGTTCCTCACATCCTGATCATGCAATTCTAATCATTTAAACAAGTAATTGCAACCTATATGCATACTAGTAACTTTCCACAATTAGATCAGTATTCGCTACGTTCCCTACCTCAAAAGTGATCCAATCCTAGTTGCGGACGACCTGGTTAGCTTCCTCCTCCACCTCACGAGATCCAAGTGTTTACTCCCCCGTCACGCCTGGGTCCAAAGTCTTGGATCACAAAACAAATCCCGAATCAAAACAATTTCGGAATTGAATTAACGAGAAAACACTTCCTCCTCCACCTCACGAGATCCAAGTGTTTCCTCCCCCGTCACGCCCGGGTCCAAAGTCTTGGATCACAAAACAAATCCCGAATCAAAACAATTTCGGAATTGAATTAACGAGAAAACACCAAAAAAAAAATAAGCCCGAGGGTTTAAACATGGGCTAGAAGGGGAAATAGGCCGGAATAAGGCCCAAACCGGATGGCCCAAAGGCCCGGAACCCGACCCGTCCCGTGCCACAGACCGACCCGGCCCGTGCCACAGACCGGCCCGGAACCAGACGCGGCCCGTGCGGCACGCCGGCCCGGAACCAGGCACGGTCCGTGCTGCACCCCGTGCCGGATCTTGGCCCGGTCTGTGCGGCACTCCGTGCCGGAACCTGGCACGTTCCGGGCGACGTTCCGTGCCGGAACCAAGCCTGTTCTGTGTGGCGCTCCGTGCTGGTCCAGACAACCCTTCTTCCTCCTTCTTCCACTTCGTTTTCTGCGAAAATCTCTTCAAAACCTCCATTGATGAAACCTCAAAACTCCAAAACAGACCCCAAAGCTTCAGTCAAACAATACCCACAAAGGGATTTCATCAAAACTGCTCAAATCAAAGTAAAACCAACCATCCAACACTCCTTTTTCTCCAAAAACCCAACATCCAACACCCAAATCAAAACCCAACCATTGTTCTTCATTTTTCCTCAAAACCCAAGAATTAAACTCAACCAAAACGAAAAAGGGTTGGGGATTTACCTTGAGGATGGAGAATAGATGAAGAAGCAAGTGAAAATGGAGGGATTTGGGTAGGAAATGGGCTCAAGACCCTCTTTTCCCTCCTTTCTTCTTCTTCAAGCTACCAAAACCCCTTTTCTTCTTTGTCTCTCTCCCAAATTCGGCCACCAATAAAATAATGGCTGAAATGCTCCAACAATGAGTCATATACCCTAAAGGAGAAGTTCCCAAAATACCTGCATGCTCCAAAGTCTCTCATGCTCATTCTTTTAAGGGTAAAAGGGTCATTAACTCTTGTTTCTTCTCATCCAAGCCACAATGGACACATGTCCATGTAGGGACCACTTAAATCCAAATTAAATCTCAGCACATTTAATTAAGTAGTCTTAGTCCTTAATTAACCGATGTTTGACCCGAACATTGACTTGACTTTTTCACAATTACAATCAATTGAAAGGAAACGGCCCAATTAAGCTAACCATAACGACGGCTAGTCATTTTGGGCCCGGAAAGGTCCCGAATGACTCCTGGAGTCATCAGTTGACTTTTTTGGCAAACAGTCAACTTTCGCCGGAAACCTCCGGTTCGACCGGGAACAACCGGGGGCGGTTCTTACATACCTGCTTTATTGGCGGGATCGGGGTCGGCTCCATTGAGAGGAATCCACAGTCTCCTCCGCCTCCGTGCCCAGCCACGTCGGACGAACGTGGAGGAGACTTCCATCGTACTCCTCCGCACCCCAAATCGATCACAAACCAGATGCTGAAGTCAGAGCTTCAGCTCTGCGATTTGGTTCAGATCTGAACCAAATCGCGAGCTGAAGCTCTGCGATGACGGTGGGAGGTGGAAGGTGGAAGAGGGAGGAGGAGGCGGCGGAGGTAGGGGTGGCCGGGGACGAGACGCCGGAGGAGGGGGTGGCCGGAGACGACGCCGGAGCTGGCCGGGGACGAAGCTCGAACTTCTGTGATTTTTTTTAATAAAATTAATTTTTTTTTTAAATAAAAATGATTTTTTAATTTTTTGTATTTTTTAAAATTTTTTAATTTTTTAATTATACTATTTTACATAATTTATTTTTTAAATTTAAGTTTTTTTATTGTATTATATAATTAAGGGTATAATGGTAATTTTGTCTATCAAATTTATAAGCTTAAAATAAGAAAGGGTAAAATCGTCATTTCACACCCCACTTAACTGCAAATGTCTAAGTTAGAGGAATATTCCGTTAGTTTTTAACGGAATATGCCAATTTTAAACCAAATCGTTCGTGGATGAATCATTAGGGTACCTTATCGGACAAAAAATTCATTAGGGTACCTTATCGTTCGTGGACGAAACATTAGGGTACCTTATCGTAAATAACCCTTACAAAAAGTACATGAAATATATTCTTCGTAACCTATAATAATCTTATTATTTGATAATTACGAAAAAACTAGGGAAAATTTCATTTTGATACCCTGACAAATTTTTATTTGCAGTTTAATACCTTAACTTTTTTTTGCATTTTAATACCCTAGCAAAACTATTATTTTTAGTTTCATACCCAACCGTTAACTTTCCATCTAAAATTGATGAAAAGTCTAAAATACCCTCTAAAACCAATCAAATTTTCAAAACCTACCACAAAATCATATTATATATATATATATTTCAAAAAATTAGATTTTATTTCAAAACATATTAAAAAAAATCAGTTTTTATATATTTTAAAAAACAATTTTATATATTTCAAAAATCATATTTTTATATAATTCAAAAAATCTGTTTTTTATATATTTTAAAAATTAAATTTTTATATAATTCAAAAAATCAAATTTATACATTTGAACAAAAATAAGATTTTTTTATAATTAATATTTTATATACTTATACATAATTATTTTACATATTTATAGATGAAGAAAAAATCAATAATTTTTTAAATTATTATTCTTATTTTTTATTTTTTATTTAATATATTCTTGAAATTTCATAAAAATGCCCTAATCTTTTTCAAAGGTTGAAGGGTGTTTTTGGTATTTTTTTTATTTTAAAAAAAGGTCATGTGCAAAGCAAATGACCATTTCCATCCATTTTGGATGGAAAGTTAATGGTTGGGTATGAAACTGAAAATAATAGTTTGTCAGGGTATTAAAATGCAAAAAAAAATACAAGCTAGGGTATTAAACTGCAAATAAAAGTTTGGCAGGGTATTAAAATGAAAATTTCCCAAAAAACTATCATGAAGTTGTCTTTCTACTCCACTTTGTATGCATTTATTATAAAATAACAATTTTATGTTCGAAAATTTAAAAATAATTAGAGAACAAAAAATCAACTTTTCATATCGTTTAAATTTTGGGCTAAATACATAAATCTACCCTTAAGTTTTGGTCACACATTAAACTACTTATTATTGTTTAAAAATGATAAATAAGATACCTAGACTTTTGGTAATAAACCATTGCTAGTAAAAACTATCAGAATGACATAAAATGAACAATATACCTTTCACTTTGAATTAAGCTTTGACACATGAGTTAAAAGATCATTATACCCACATTAATTATTAATAATTATTTAATATTTTAATTTTCATTAAAACTAAATTAAACGGTTAAATGTAAAAATCTACCCTAAAGAATAGGCCACGACTCACGAAAAACAAGCTACCCTAAAATATTAGTCACGTATTGGACAAAATTTAGGCCAATTTGTTTTTACATTTTTCAATTCACAAAGGCGTATAAATGATCAACGATCAATTCATAAGGCATGTAAATGATATGTGACCATTTTATAAAGGTAAGTAAATGGCATGCGACCAAAACTTAGGGTACCTAGTTTGACATTGTAAACTTCGGGGTAGTTTATTGTTCGTGACCAATGCTTTTAGGTAGGTTTTTGCATTTAACCCTAAATTAAATTCTTTAATTTGATGATTAGTTATTTAAAAATCCTTGAATAATATAGGTTTGTTAGCATATAAGAGGATTTTGTTAGATGGGAAAACGTAACATACAACATAAATGAAAATCAAATCAAAGAGTTATACTAGGTTCTAATCTGTAGACATCGAGCGTTACCTCTATAACAAATTGTCTGGCTAAACCAGGGATAAGAGTGAGGAGACTAATGCCTCGAGTGGATGGGTAGACATTGCGAAGTTCGTATCTATCTCGACCTCAAGATACTTACCGTAAAGGATTCGGGGCGTTTAAGGAGATACTGGGTATTTTGAGAGTAACCCATGAGGTGGGGGAAATATGGGGTCGATTGTAATCCAACCATGGCAATGCGAGGTGTGCTTGCTAACAAACCCTGATGTTGGTGGGGTCACTGATGGGCCCTAACGAGACCGCTTGATGGGTCTTCTCGTTATCGTAGTCGGAGTGGGTGTACATGTTCCCATTCCTCTAGGCTGGTCAACCGTTAGATCTCCCTAGAGGGCATTGGAGTTGGAAGCATGCAAGGGTCTTTTGCCAATCTGAGGCGTCCCGAGTTGGGCAAGAGGTCATGTATCACTTTTGCCTCTTCTGGTCCTAGTGTATGTCCCCTATCGTAGGACAAGTTGGAAGGAGTACACAACACACCTCGTCCACTACTGGTGACGTTGTTTTAGTCAAGATATGATGGACCGGTGATGGATTGAGGAGGGGCCAGCAAGCAAACCACGATACGAAAGAAGCTCGGCCATGAGAATTCCCTATTGATAGGTTGTAGTCCCGACGGTGGCTGTTGGGGCTGCTCCCACCTCGATAGCTTCATTTCTTGAACCCATGTTTGGTGGTATATCAAGGACGGTAGGTGGTCGGGGCTCGCCCGTGATGTTCAAATCCTTCTGATAAAGGCAGTGTGTCATCCTCCTAAACAGCGACATGTTAGTGGCGACTTCCTCATGTCGCAGGGCTCCCCACTCAGGGAAGATAAGGGTTTAGACCTCTAGGGTGGGGGTGGTTCAGACACTCCTTCGATCCCTAACATGAGCCAGCCAGGTACGGTACGACAAGCAAAGCAAGCCTCCCTAGCCAAGGAAGATGGTAGGCCTAAAAGGTGGCCGCTGCAGACCTGGGTTTGGGAAGGCCGATCGGGGTCCGGTTACTTCCTCTTGTGGTAGTGGTGACGGCGGTTGAAGGATCAAGACTTCCAGTGGGGTGCAGCCAAGACGAAGGGCGAAACTCTTCTGGATGGCCCGGGGTAGGTCGGGTTCGGAGGGGTCAGAGTTTGTTTTTTCCTCCGAAAATGCTCCGGTTTTATAACCTCTGGGTGGGTGTCGGAGGCATGGTGGGAAAAGATGAGACAAACTAGGAGTAGTCTCGAGACGAGCAACCATAGTCGCCTAAGACTCTTCACATGGCACCAGGGAGGGCCGTTGGCCTACCGAGATCGCTTGTCTGCTCGACTCAGTGTGACAAATGATTTGACACACTAGCAACTGCAAAATGATCCTATTGAGCACATTTGGGTTGGTTTGGAGCTCATTATCATTCCGATGACGAGTGACAAATCTTTTTTTTTTGAACAATTGTATTGTCAAATGTGTATTGGATAGTATTAATCGGGGATAAATAAAATTAGAAACTTCATTTTATTTGATTCTAATTTACAAAGCTTTATTTTATTTTAATGTAATGTTGAATTATTTTACTCTAGTTTACTTTAAATCTCTATAATGATTACTATTTTAATAAAGAATTAAATAAATTTAATAAAATATCAATTCAACATCCGGTCAGCATTTAGTTAACATCTTTCAGAATCTGAGCCTCAACCTGAGCTTTCCACTGTGGACTAAATTCAAGGAATCAGACTCACTAGTTT
Source organism: Erodium maritimum (assembly GCA_963921825.1). Classification (NCBI taxonomy): domain Eukaryota; kingdom Viridiplantae; phylum Streptophyta; class Magnoliopsida; order Geraniales; family Geraniaceae; genus Erodium; species Erodium maritimum. The sequence goes on along the minus strand of OY997588.1, from coordinate 81,076,006 downwards.
GTACAGTCACCATACGCGCCCCTTATACGTTTCCCTTATACGAGTCTTTCCACTATATATGCTCTAACCTTGTACGGATTACTACGACCATTAACGTTTCAGACACAAATCCAAGCTCACTCCCCCCTAAAGTACAACAACAAAAAGAAAAGTTCACAGCTAAACATATTTACTGATTTTCCCTTTTCCCTAGCGGCCTTAAGGGTGTTATTAGAGCACTTACAACGTGTAAACCACGTCTCGATTTTCAAATCATGACATAGTGGTTAGCGAATCGCACGTTGTGGCGTGCGTGATTCGCGACTCGCAAGCCATTATATCGCGATTCGCACATCAAACCGCGGTTCGTGGTCGGGCCAATCATCACGCGACACGTGGCAGGGGGAGAAGAAAAATATTTTGACCATTGGCAACAATTCGATTTCAAAGATTATTTTTTTCTAATTAAATTAAATACAAAAGAAAAAAAACTATTTTTTACTCCACCTATAAATACCTTTCCCCCATTCATCAAACCATCAACACTTTTATCAATTTTATCTCAACTTTCACTCTCAAATTACCCACTCTCTCTAAAAAAACCGATAAAAAATGTCCGACGATTGGACTCAATCGTTGTCCTCATTGGAGGAACAAGACTATACGCCGGGCGAACCAGATGATCAGGTCAACACATCTATAACAAGAGGCTTTCAAGAGATGTTGACCACAATTTCACCCCCGTTTTACAACCCAACTACCGGTGCTTGGGACCCTACCGCTTTCACCGCATTCATGCAATGACATTGGAACCCAGGTACATTCCAACAACATCGTCTTTAATTTCATTAATTAATTTTTCTATTATTAAATTATGTTGTCAAATGCATTCCATCAATTCATTTTATTTATTTATTGGTGATGTTAAATGCATTCCAACCCAGGTAGATTCCAACCACAATCCAACCCATGTCTATTCCAACAACCGTCCAACCATGCTGCATTCTGATCACGATCTTTCAACCTCCTGCCTTACAACCCCGTTATCAATTATTTCGGTTACTCCAAGGCCATTCAAAACCACCAACAACACGTCGGTGGCAGCAACGACACCCGGATGTCGTCTTCGTCGTCCTTTATCGTCCCAACACAACGAAAGAAGCCGACATCAGATTGAAAGAACGAAATGGATCCCTGAGGTGGACATGTTCATAATCCATATCTGGTTACGCACAAGAAAATACCCCATTAAGGGCAACTCCCAAGATGGAAGTTCATTTTGGGACACAGTTGTCAAACAATTCTGGAAAGAGGGGAGATTTGACCATTTTTTTTATAGGCGCCTCAAGTACGGAGGTACATCACCATCTTGAACAACTCAAAGAACGATGATCGTATCAGATGGACAGAAGAAATATACAAACATGAGGTTAGAGACATTTATCGAAAGGCGGTGAAGCCCAACGAGCTGAAGCATTTCAACATCGATCATTGGATCAGGTCGTTTGAACACGAAGACAAGTTACGGGCGGAGGAAGGCACGGTCGAGGTTGACGACAACTATTGGATGAGGCCAATAATTACACCTCAACCCCACCCACTTCACTTCTTACCGATAACGAACATGTTACATCTCTCGGTGGTGAGTCCCAACCCGATGGTGGATCCTTCGATCTGATCGAGGGAGGTAGTACCCTGAAGTGCTCCCCCCCCCTCCCGGTAGGTAGAGGGATGGTTGATGGGCCAGAAGGTTGCGAAGAGGAAGGGGAAGGACATTTCAACCCAATTAGAAGCCATTACCATCATGGACAAAGAAAAGTGTGAGAAGGAAAAGATCATTCTCACACTACGCGACAAATTCGAGAAGTACTACACCAAATACAATAAATTGCAGGAGAAGAACGTGTTAGATTTCAACGAGGAGCAACTGGTCAATCACGTTAAAATGATGTCTTTATTGATGGCATAATGTGAGAAGATCCAGAATCATATTGCGAAGCTCCAACAAATTATGTATTTAATTACAAGTTCAAGTTTAATTTGCATTTTAGTTAATTTAATTTTCTATTAATAAATTTTGTCAATTTTATTTTTATTTACTATTTAAATTGAAATTTAATAAGTTCATAAAAACATCAATTAATTGTTCAATCAGCATCCACTCAACATCCACTCAACATCCTTGCAAATCATGATTCCCATATATGAGAGCAGGAACAACGGGCTGGCCCTGAGGCTCAGCTCGCGTTTTTGCGGGCCGCGGCCCGCAAAAACGTGGGCCGGGCTGCAGCCCGCGTCCCGCAAAAACGCGGGCTGGGCCGCAGCATGCGTCCCGCAAAAACGCGAGCCGGGCCGCAACCCGCGTCCCTCGTCCCGCAACCGCGGGCCGAGCTGCGTACCGAGTCCTGTGTCCTCGGCCAGCCACTCCCGTGCTGCCACGCGTCCTATTTTTTTTAAAATACGAAAAATCAGATTGAACTCAATATGATTGTTCCACTCACAATACGAGCCTCACTAGTGAGCCTCACACTAAATCCCCATTGTAAAACACCCACTATTCTGAGTCCCAAGTCCCACTATTTTGTGTAGTCAGCATACGGGACTCAGGACTCGGGACTCACTAAGGGTCTTTCCATTGTACATGCTATGAGTCTCACACTGTGTAATACAACTCAGTTTAAGGGGCACACCTCACAATTCAGTCTAGTAACTACATGATCCTCAAATCATGATTACTCATACGTGATCCCCTCACTGTACACGCTCTTAGTTCCACCTTCCATCCCTACCTTTAAGACTAAACTACCCTTACTAACGAACTTCATTTCTCAATCTTAATAGGATAGACATTTGTTTTTCTATGAACAATATATTCTTGATTTGATTGTATATGGTGAAACTCGTCATCTTATTCATATGATTAAATGTAAGAACTCGTATTTAATTATTTTGAAATATTAGTCATTATCAATCATAAAAGTCAATTTTTTCTGTTTTTTTAATTTAAAGAGACATGTAAATAACATGTGACAAATTCATAAAATATGTAAATAATTTTTCATTAATTCATAAAAGACATGTTAATGAATTATGACCAAAATTTAAGACATCTGAATTAACACTTTTAAATAAAAATATTTAAATGAGTCTCAGAGACTAGGTCAAAAAAATTCTCTACATCCTTTCACCCCGTCCTCTGGCGAACCTCTTTGTCGCCACCCATTATGGATAAACCTACATCACCGCCGCCTCCATACGCCACTTAAGCGATGGACATGGGCCTAGTCTCATCCTCTCCCCCTTTGGATGACCCGCCAAAGCCTCTATGTCCATGAAGACCTCTTCTCCACCGATCCAAGCCACACCTTCTCCGGGAACGCTTTCTCTTGATCCTCCCCAATCGATGCATGCATCTCCGGGAGGGGCTACGATGCATCACCACCCTTATATCTCATTTCCAAACCCAGAGACTCCGGATGGTCCATTTCTACACCTATAACGATCATATCCACATTGCTCCCACGATTACAGCGTCGGAGCCCCGGGCTTCAACCAGATCTCTACTGTCGGGGTCACATAGTCCTTTTCTTGAATGGAAAGATGAGGACGAGATCTTAGAGGTCTCGGTTGAGGTAGTTCCTGCTGCGACCGATGGGCGATACCTGTACTCTTTACCCGGAAAAATAGCGAGACTAGGAGGTTGCAGTATCAACGCCCTATGTGGGGTTATTATCCGTAATTGGAAAGTGCATGGACTCAAGGTGGAATGCCTCAATAAGGACGTGGTAGCGTTCTATTTCCCATCAAGTGCAACAATGGAGTCAATCCACCACGGGGGCCTGTGGGGTTTCAGTGGATACCCGTTACTACTGGTACCCCTTAAACCGTGAATGCAACCAAACACCATACCATTCCGATTCATATAGGTCAGGGTACGAGCCACAAACGTCCCTAGTGACGCACGAAATACACCGGTTAAAGCTCTCCTTGCAAATGCCTTGGGCACTGGGGTAACTTTCGTTCCTATCCTACAACCTCATCGACCAAATGATTTCTTGTGGTTGCGTGTTAGCATTGATGTGGATATGCCACTGCAAAGACATATTCAGCTCCGTTTCCATGGGCACTTGAATCCTTCCATGGTGGGTCTGTAGTATGACAGACTCCTCTACTTTTGTGTTCGTTGTGGCAGACTCAACCACATCATCGAGGCATGTAGGATCCATCCACTAGGAATAAGGCAAGAGGAAATCCGTTATGATGACTCCATTCGAGTCCCAATGAGATATGATGGCGACCGTCTCCTCAAGATGGAATGGAGAGCACCCATATCAACATGGGTGCCCTTGGTGGATGATCTCCTCACCTCATTGTCCTTAGACTCAATTAAGGACTTTGTGGAGGAAGTGGAACAGGAACCAGGAAGATCCCCATGCTACCTCCATCGGGCTTCCCGACCCTTGAGGTAGAGGAGGAGGATCGATCGGAGTCCGACGACTGGGCTAAGAAAGGCCCTAAGTGGGTAATTCCAAAAATGTTGGGGGCGCATCCCAGATCGTTAACCGGGGTCTTGGGAATTACAAAGCCCAGCAATTTGGTAACGTCCCCGCAGATGATGAGCCCATTTTATCTGATTTTTCTGCAGGTGGGAGACCAACCAGAATGGGGAGGCAGAAGGAGCCTCAGTGTCAGACATGAGGTCTTGGTCCCATACGAACGAAAGCACTGAAGGCCAAAAGCAAAGGAAAATCGGGACAGTGCTATGCTCGGACCAACTAGGTGAAGAAGGCGCCAGAGCTTTCGGGAACCTTTACTCCTACCCGTTTGCTGATAGATGAGGATGATACAGATGATCAACAGGCGAGGGCTCATGAGCAGCCTCGCTATGAGAAATGATAGGACTAAGGGTCGGGGGAAGGTCCGAAGGGAGCCTATCCTCCGAGACCCGAGACGGTTGATACTGAGATATTTCGGGAAAGCAAGGAGAGCATCGCAATCTATTTACCTTTTATATGACTATTTCTATTATGTAATTTATTTTGGATTGTAGTTTCTGTTTTTCTAGTTGGACGTCCGTTATAGTTTTCATTTCTTTGAAATTGTAGTGAGAGGATGTCCTCAGTTTGTACCATGATAAAAAGTAGACTATTTCTACAGGTCCAAGAGAGCTGGGTCACCTACGGAGGGATCAGACAGTATTCTACAGCCTAGGGCCTTTGGCCCTACTTTGTAATAGTTGATCGACAATAATGCATTTCTTCATATTACTCGTTTAAAAGAAAACACTTTAAAATTATTAATAGTTTAGTGTTCGTAATCGATAGCAACAAAATCAAGCGGTCTCAGCTTCCCAACAGATGGTCGATGCTGTTGGGGATCCACATGGTAGTCAGTGGAAGGAGGTTCTCCTTAAATCTCCGATTCAAACCAATGTTCAACCAAAACGTCGTGGCCGACCATAGAAGTGACAGTTCAAGAGGGTTGTTCATGCAACCGTTGTTTATCATACAAGAGCCTTAACTTTTGTTGATAAAGGAGGTAAACCGGGTAGTTTTGTGGTTGATATTTCTACGAAGGATAGCTCGGGGGACTGGAGCTATTGCAAGAAAATCGGGAAAAAGACTGTTGACCTTGTATCTCTAGCGCGCTTACAGCCCAATTCTTTGGTCGTCCCGCAGCGTCTTGACGAGGACATTGAGGATATCGAGGACGAAGATAGCTCTGAACCGCATATAGGAAAATATGCAATCCCTATTTCGGTTTCTAATCGGTTTTGTTGCTTGATTTCAGATAGAACGCAGACAGGGAGGACGATTGTTTGATCGTGTTGCTTCCTTGTATAAGTTTATCTTGTTATTTTGTTTTGCTACTTGTAGCGATTATGGTCGGAGGGAAAATGTCCTGTTTGAAGATCGTTCTCCTATTTTGTTCTTACTTTCTTGTGGAACTTTTGTTTGTTAGAAAAAAATAGCAACAAAATTAAGGGAGGAGATATAAAATAGGGATATTTTGGTTACATTGATGCAAAAAGTGGATTTAGCTATTTCGGTCGTGGATATTATGCAGCCCAAACGAGCCGTTGACTAAATCCCATCCGTCCCACTCCCGAGAACAGCGAAAAAGCTCGCCACAACAGAGGACACACACGCACGTTGGCCAAGGAGAAACAGACTCACCAGTTCTTCCAGTGCACCTCACTGCACCGGAGCTGACCAGTCCACCGCAGATCAAAAAAGAAAAACTAGATACCCGACGGACCCACAGATCTTCCCCTAAACCCGATCGCAGTCGATCCCGCCTCTCAACCTCTGATCAACAAATGAATAGTCACTTGTCCCCACCTCTCTGTTTCTCTCTCTACCCTCACAATTGATCACCGAGAAAGAGGCGAGAACATTACGGATCGGATCTTCCTGCGATCCAAACACACCATTCCCGATCTCTCCGCCCCAGAGGCCCCTTCCGTCGCGTCCACGCGGAGACAGAGCCGTCGATTCCGAAGACATTTTTGTTCTAGAGCCACCGCCAATTGCCATAGCCATAGCTATGGAGGTGTTCTGTTTCCGTGTTTAATGCTTTTATAAAAAAAAGCATTAATCCTAACAAGCTAGGAGTTGAAAGTGTATATTAATTATTTTATAACTTGTAAAATTATCTTACCTTCAAGCATTAGCTTCTAACATAACCCAGTACTCAAATCTGAAACAACGGAGTTCCAAGGCAGCAGTGTCAGAGGATGAAGATCAAAGCTTTCTGGGCTGAGAATCAAATTTCCAGAATAAGCTCGTGCAAGGGTAGGTGAGACACAACTTACTGAAAGTCTACTTTAATTTACATGACAGTCAGGTGAAAATAAAAAAATCATTTCATGTGCCCACAAGGTGTTTGTTTAAATTCCCGTGAGAGCCATAACTTGATATTCATTTGTTTGCTCAACCTTTTCATGACACTTGACATTCTTCTGTCTAAAATAAAACTTGTTGTTGGTCAAATGGGAAAGCAATTCACCATTGTTATTCAAGAAGGACAATTTAGTACAAAGCAACATTTTCTGTGACAATTTATCAGTGTATCTTGTTTCTTCTTCTGTTTCTCTGTTGACACTTTGCTATGAGTGTTGAAAACCATCCATCATCTCTCCAAACCAACATGTATCCAATGCTTATCCCAGCTACAAGCCCACATCCATATCCCATCACCACAAACTTCCACTCAAAAGTACCCTCTGAGTCCCAATGAAGAGGCTGCAATGGCTTCGAGCTACCTTGACATTGTCTTGGCAGGGGAAACCCGCATAACTCTGGATTCCCCTCGTAGGCCAGTGCACTGAACGTGTCGAACTGTCTGCCTCGGGGTATCTGTCCTCTGAGTTCATTCCATGCAAGGTTGAGGACTGCAAGAAATGTCAAACTTGTGAGCTGTCCAGGAATCTCCCCAACCAGTTTGTTTTCTGATAGGTCTAGCGATTCAAGCTGGTGGAGTTGCTGGATCGATGTTGGTATGTGGCCATCAAGATTGTTACGGGACATGTTGAGCACGTGCAGCGCCTTGAGCTCTCCTATTGACTCAGGAATCGCTCCTTTGAAATCGTTGTTTGACAGATCCAGGGATGAAAAAATGGTTAATATCCTTACCAGCAGCATGTCACGCCCTTTCATGGTCACTGTCACCGAGTCATGGTAGTACTTGCTTCCTAGATACTTGCTCTGGGACTTCTCGCGGTCAGGATTCATCATTGCTTTCCATTTGTGGAAGCTTTGTGATGGGAGATGACCCGTGAAGCCGTTTGAAGATATGTCAAGGACATGGAGCATTGAGAATGGATTCTTGGTTCTTGTTAGGCCAATTGATCCATGGAACTTGTTGGAGCGCAGCACAAGAACTCTCAAGCTTGGCAAGTTCTCCAACCAGAATGGGAAGGTATCGTCTATCTGGTTGTTTCCAAGATCCAGTACCTCAAGCAGCTTACAGGAAGATAGAGACCTTGGGACTGTTCCTTGTAGCCGATTTCCATTGAAGACCAATGTTCTTAGACTGCTTGCATAAATCCGAGGCATGGCTCCTTGCAGGTTATTACCACCTAGATTGAGAACTGATAGAGAGGCACTGAAGTCACCTAAGCAGCTCGGGATTGTGCCATGGAAGCTGTTATTTGACAGATCAAGAACCTCAAGTCTAGTACCTCTGCATAATGATTGAGGAATCTCTCCCACTAGCTTATTTCCAGAAGCCGAAAAGAAAGTGGCATTAAGCACATAGCTATCAATATCAGCTGGGATGATGGATGTGAATTTGTTATCAGAATAATCCAAAAATGTCGGATTCTGTGACACGAATGGAATCGAGCCTTCTAGTTTATTTGAATGAAGGTCCAAAGAGATCAAGCTGAGCGAGGAAGCAACAGGGAGCGGTTGCGCTAAACCAGTAAGTAAGTTGAGAGAAAGATTTAAGTAGCTCAAACTGCTTTTCCAAATCCAGTTAGGTACTTGGCCTTTGATTTGGTTTCTGGAAAGGTCAAGAAAATCTAAATGTGGAATGTTTCTTAGAAAACCCGGGAATTCTTGTATTCTGCATGACCTCATTTCCAGTTTCTCGAGCTTGTCAAAGGTTAAGTTCGTAGTGGAAGTTACCGTCCAGGGTTGTCTGATAGATCAAGAAAACTAAGATTCTTCAAGTCGGAGAACATTTTAAGATTCACCGTCCCACTCATGTTGTTGGAAGAAAGAAAGATTTGTTCTAGGCTCCTCAATGCAGACAAGAACTTAGGTGCAAGCCCTTGCAGAAGATTGCCCCTCAAATCCAGCTGAGACAAAAATGGGGAAGGCTTATTTCCAACCTCTTTGGGCAGACCATTGCAATAATGGAAGTCTAAACAAGGAACTGTCGATTTCACCATCGAGTGAGTTGTTCTGAAAACTGAGGTACTTGAGACTGACAAGCCCAAAGGTATGGTTTGGGGATACTAGAGACGGTATTGAACCATTGAATTTGTTTGAGGAAAGACTAAAAAAGGTAAGTTTGGTAAGCTTGCTAATGGAGGTAGGAATTTTTCCTGAGAAATTGCAGTTTTCAAGAAACAAAGTAGTCAAGTGCCTAAGATTGCCAATTGAGTCTGGTACCTTCCCATAGAACTTTGTGAATGAGAGTGACAACTCCTGAAGAGCACTTTCCTGAGGGAAATCCGGAAATAAACCAACGAGGTCTGGATTGAATGATAACTCCACTTTCTGTAGGCTACCTAACTTGAGGATGCCTCTCGGAAACTCGCCTTGCAATCCACAGTAACCGAGATCAATGGACTTCAAAGAAGGCAAGTTGGCTAAAGATTCAGGTACTCGTGACGATAGATTGTTACTCCCAAGATTGATTTCTCTAAGCCGGTGAAGATTGGAGAGACCGGAACAGATAGGACCAGGAAGAGAACAGACTGACAGGCTCAAAACATGAAGATTAGGAAGTGAAGAGGATATAGTCTCACACCAATCATTGTTTTGACTTGACATATCAATTCCATCAAGACGGAGTTCTCTCAAGCTGGACATGTTTTGGATGATCATCCTCAAGTTCGGGTTTTGGAGCTCCAATTCATTGTAGGAGAGATGGAGAGATACAAGTTTAGTCATGAGTGACATTTCTTGTGGGACTTGACCAGAGAAGCCTGAGTTAGCAAGATTGAGATGTGTGAGATTCGCTAACCTGGAAAACCCCGAAGGGATGACGAGGATTTGGGGAGAGCTGGAAGAACCACCATCCTCAGTAGTTTCAACAGAAACGTTACCACCGGAGTAAGTAGCATCAAGCTGACCGGTGGAAGAGGCAAATGAAACTCCAGAGAGGTCAAGCTTGAGGAGGGAGCCAAGTCTGAATAGAGTGGTGTTGGAATCAATCTGACCATAGGAGAGTCCACTTGTGGTGAGGTTGAGGCTAATGACATGACCAGTGGCGCGGTCACAATCAACGCCTTTCCATGAACAACAATCTGTATCTGCCTTCCAAGTTGCTAACTTTGAAGCTGGGAAAGAGTCATGCTTGAACTGCAAGAGGAGTGATTGCTGCTCATCGGAGCACTGGTGAGCAAGAGAAGTTCTTGCTGAAAGGAGTAGAACGATGATCAGACCAAGACCGTTGAGCTTCATAGAATTCAGCATTGGAAAAAGAGAGGAATTTTTTTATGCACATTCATCATTTCAAAGGGTATGCATATATAAATCTATGGAGAAACTTCCTAAGCTTTTCTTAGCGTTTGTTCAGTGGATACATATATATCCAAGCTGCCATTCTTGACTTGTTTAGACGATATGAACTCTGCATTATTAGTCCTCCCATCTTACACTCTGTCATCATTTGAGTCTTCAGCAATTGGTGCATCTGCAAAGTTGACTTTTGTGTACCATGAAAGAGAGCCCAACAGGTTCCGAGGTCACAAGAAACAATTATACATTATACATGTGAATCAATTCGAGTATTTTGATGATCATTGAGCACTGTCATGTGATCTATACAGTAGTTGAAGCTGATAAATTGACTTCCATCTTATTATTTTGTTTGTATTCTAATAGTTGGTAGGTGATGGAACAGAAAATTGACTTCATCATTGTATTATTAAGTACATATATTGGTTAGAAGCATGGAATTGTTGTAAGAAGATTAGGCTAACATGTGAAATATGTAAGCACGTTTTCAAAATACATACCAGAATCTTTTAAATGTTTTCTAGTAGCACGTGTTCCATCCTAGTAGTATTAATCACAGGACCTAGAATTTAAAATCAATCCCTCCGGAAGAGACTCTCTTTAACAAAGAGATTAAGGTGTTGCCTCTTTACCCTTAGCCGCCGCCCCTTCTTCTTCATCTCGCTACCGTTGTTGTGGTCATGTTGACCACCATCAGCCCCTCTTATGCTTCACCTCCACCCTTTGTTATAGCATCAGCACCGCTCACCACAACTCCACCCGACCTCGGCTCATCGAACGCCTACGGCGATGCACGAAAGGTACGAGTTCTTTGTTTCCCGTTCGTCATCGTCTTAAAGGTACGAGCTCTCTGTTTCCCATTCGTCGTCGTCTTTTATGTGGCACTTACCAGAAGGCTACAATGAGTTTGTGATCCGGGGGTGGGACTGTAAGATGGTGTACCGATCTACGACACCCCTTGTCGGGTTATCCCGAAGTTTCAAGACGACATGTTGATCAAGTCTTTTCGTGCAAAGCATCCCAGTCTGACCCGGAAAAAAAGATTTCTCGTGAGACCTCTTTTTGTTGTTTATTTCTTTTTAACTTGGCGCTTGTTAGTTTATATTGTTATTTCTATTTTGTTTCCGTTCTGAACTGTAGTTTTTGTTTTTTTAATTGGTTTCTTTGTAATGTGTTTTGTTTAGTTAAAAGTGTGGTAAGAGATTTCCTTAGTTTGTGTCTACGATCAAAAATAGACTAATTCTACATGTCAACAACAACTGGGTCATCCACGGAGAACTCGCACATTACTCTGGAGCCTAAAACTTTTGATTCTATTATGTAACTTTTGAAGGACAGTAATGCATTTCTTCATTGTCTGTTTAAAAAATAAGCATAGGAACTATACTTTTTTTTTTTATCAGCGAGGATATTATAAATCCATAGTTTCCAAAGAAAGAAAAAAGGGAAGCTGTAAAATTGCAGTCGAAATACATAATCATCTTTAAAGACGAAGAGCATGAAACCAATGAAAACAAAATACAATGGAAAAAACAAATACCAAGAAACTACTCTGAGATACTAACAGCCCTATGAAAATACCAACTGAAAAAACAAACAATACTACAGCACCAAAAATAGATGCAACAAGAGAGAAACTACTAAGATCAACAAGGCCACCTGGCACCAGGATGATGGAATTCGAGCAACACACACCTCATGAAAGAACAGAATTAGGATCACCTTGATCAGACTCTCCACTCATATCCTCAATGAAAGCATGCCAATTCTCATTGACCTCCCTTAGAGAATTCAAACGTTCTCTCAGTAGATCGTCTTTTCCTTTAGTATTGAACCCCACCTTCTTAACGAATTTGATAGCCCCAACAAAAACATCATTACCATAACTTCGGCGGGCTATCAAATCATCCGAGGCAGAATTAATTTCAATATGAGAAAGCTGAGATCTTTTCAAATTTTTCTTCCCTCCTTTTTTCTTCTTTTTTGGAAATCTAGGATTATCATATATTGTTTTTTCAGAATCTGCAACCTGACTGTCATTTCCCGATACATGCTCCTTAAATACATGCTCGATAGTTGCATTCTTTTCTCCTGTCAAAGCTAACTTCTCAGAGTTTCTTGGAGACTCAAATTTGTCTTAAAGAGACTCTTTGAAATCAGTGGCATTAACTTGAGGAGAGTAGTGAGATGACTTTGCTCCTTGACTGCCCACATGGTCAAAGTGGTCATCAGAACGAGCAGTCAAAGAGACAGACAAGCTCTCCTTTGAGCCGATAATTAGAGGGACTAACAAATAGTCCAATTCAGAGATGAAAATTCTAAAAAATCCTCTTTCAATGTAAAGGAGATATCCTCCATGATTGTTTTGCAGAACTACAATAGATCAATACAAGACCCATGTGAAAGCACATATCTGAACTTGTTTCAGGGTGTACAAGGAGAGAACTTCCAAATCTGCTTACAATTTTTTCGAAGTTATCCACACTCCAACCTTGAATTGGCATCCCTTGGATGCAAAGTCATTTATAGACTTTACCTTTTAACAGAAGATTTTCCTTACCATGAGCCATGGTGACCCAAGAAGAAAGCCAAGCCCAATCATCTTCGATCATTTTAACATTACAAACTTCATATGCACAATTGATCATCACCCTGTTACCTAAATCTTTAACTTGAATATCCAGAATACCTTGGGAACAAATTTCTTGCTGTATTAAAACTGTACTTCTAAGAGCATCCACATCAATGGGGGGCATAACCCTAAACCTTGAGGCAGAACCCTCTACTGACTGGGCAGGGTTCAACTCCCTGCCCCTCTAAAAAAGTGTGATGCACATCAGAGGGGTATGTATGGGGGCGTAGTTTTCAGAAATGTTGATTGTGTAATTAATTAAGCTTTTAACTGAATTGTTAACGTTATTTTTAAATCGACAACTACTAAATAAAATAGAAATAAAAGTTCATTAATAAAATGCAAAATTAAAAAAATACATAACTTAAAAAAAATACATAAGTAAAAAAAATACACAACTAAAAACCAAGGAATTATCAGTCGTCCGAATCGTCGGAGTTGTAAGTCCCGTCCGACCGATTCCATATGTGCTCCATAAGGTCTTCTTGAAGTTGCCGATGAGTCGCATCATTGATGACACTAACTCGCGCTTGAAGTTCCTGGTGGTACAACAAGGGCATGGATCGGTTCCATGCTTGAGGTGGTGCGAAACCCTGAGGTAATTCCGGAGGGGCCTCAAAAAACAAATTGTTATACCCTGCTTCATAGCGATCACGTTCGTCCTCCACGATCATATTATGTAGAATGATATAACAATGCATCATATCAGACAAAGTCGTTTTATCCCAGATCCGAGCCGGCCTTGACATTATGTGCCACCGTGCATGGAGGACTCCAAAGGCCCGTTCAATATCTTTACGGGCACTTTCTTGGCATTTGGAAAACAACTTCTGTTTGCGGGTATAGGGATGACGAATCGACTTGACGAACCGACCCCATTGAGGGTAAATGTCGTCAACTAAATAATACGGCTTGTTGTAGCGATGCTCGTTGATCTCGAAATCCACGGCCATGTCACGACCACGGAAAGCTTCGTCGAATAGGTGGCCGGTGTTGAGGACGTTAATGTCGTTGTTCGTGCCACCCATACCAAAAAACGCATGCCAAATCCATGCATCACGAGACGCAACCGCTTCCAGCATAATTGTTGGATTCCCGTGATCTCCACGTTCATGCGATCCTTGCAATGCGACTGGTCAATTCTTCCACTCCCAATGCATGCAGTCAAGACTGCCAATCATACTGGGGAAGCCTCGGCTATTTCCCGACTCAAGTAATCGCGCCATGTCTGCCACATTCGACTTTTGCATGTATTCCTCGTAGAAAACCGCAATTAAGGCTTTACAGAAACGTCTAACACATTTGAGTATAGTACTTTCCCCCATACGTAGCGTGTCGTCCAATGAATCGGCATAACACCCATACGCTAGCATTCGTATCGCGGCGGTGCATTTCCGGTGCGTTGATAACCCCAACCGTCGTGCAGCGTCATGACCCTGAACAACGTACCTGTCGTGAGACTTAACCGCTTCCATAACCCGTAAAAATAATGGCTTGGACATACGAAAACGTCGCTTAAACAATTCGGGGCCATAAATCGGGCTCTCGACAAAATAATCCCTCATCAGGTCGTCGTGGCCTTTCTCACGCCTTCTGTTAATCTCTGTCCGGGAACCTTCTCTTGCTTCGATCCGTCGCCTCATTCTTTCGAATTCTGGCATTGCTCTCTGTATTTGTCTCTCGGTTCTACGCCGGAGTCCTCGCTCCCAAGCACGAAGTTCGGCTTCGACCTCGCAGCGTTCGGCTGCGAGCTCCTCCTTTGTTTGATGTTCGTCGTCAGACATTTTTTTTCGAGAATTGAAAATGAAATGTAGAGAATTGGAGATGAAATGTAGAGAGAAAATGTAGAAATGGTGTTGTGGATTTGATGAAATGGGTGAGTGGTATTTATAGTTGGGGGGAAATAATTTGTTTTTGTATTAAAAAAAATAGACGTTTCAGACCGTTGCTACCAGCAACGGTCATTTTTTTTGGCTGGACAGGTGTCGCGCTGCCAATAGGCAGCAGAGAGGCAGAGGAGCAAGGGGGCAACGGGGCTGATTTACGCCCCGCGCCTCTGCCCCCCGAACCCTCCTCCTTCCCCCCTCCCCCCTCCCCGCACGCCCCACACGTCCCCCTCCCCTGTAAAGACCGGGTAATTTAATAGAATTAAATTATTGTTGGACCGTCGAGGGTTGAAGAGCGGGTTTTATTTTTAGAATCAAATTCAAAAAAAAAGGAAAAAGGAAAAAAAAGAAAGAAATCAAAAAAGAAGAAGAGGAGATTGGGATTAGGCTGGGCCAGACTGGTTTGGGCCCAAGCCCACGCGTGCATCAGTCCGGGCCCAAGCCCACACCGCTGAAACCCTATTACTCGCTCTTTTCCCCCTCCTTCTTCTTCGTTGAGCTTGCACAAATCCCGATATCCACCGCTTCTCATCCCTCTCGATCTCGCCCTTCACTTCCTCTTTCAATCGAACTTCGCCGGAGCCAAAAATCGCCACCGGACCTTCAACAGACAAAACCAGCATTGAGCCTTTTCCCGACCCCGTCTCACCTCCCTCGTCCCTCCTTCTCTGGTTTTTGAGCGAGATTGAGCTCGTTTTGGTCCGAGATTGGCCGGAGAGGCATGACCGGAGTCTCGAGTTTCAGATCTGAACTCCAACGCCGACGAAACCTCCTCGCCGCCGGACCTGGACGGAGGGGCTCGAACCTCGTCTTGACGCCCTTCCCTCGCTCATCTCCGTGCCCTGACGCCACCACCACCTTAAAGAAACCCGCCTCGAGCCCTGCCGTCACCGCCGTCGTCGTTGGAGTGAAGCCGGAAGGAAACCCTAACCCTAGCCTCGTCTTTGACGGGCCTTGGGCCAGGACGAGTCCGATACTTGGGCCTTGGCTAAATCTGGGCCACGGCCTGGACAGGGACTGGACTCGGGTTTGGATCCGGGTTTGGGTCAGGCTCGGGTCAAGTCCAGGTCTAAGTCTAGACGGGTCGGACCCGGGTCGGATTCGGGTCCGGGTTTTGGACTCGGGTCGGATCCGGGCAAGACATTAAATTGAAATATTAATTAAATAATCGGACTTAAAATCAGATAAACGCCAGAACTTATCGGACATTTTAAAGGACGTTTGGACAAACTAGTGGACTAAATTGACAATTTGAGAACCGTTACGGACTGGACCGAGACTGATGACCGTCCCTTTTGTGTTTAAAACCAGGCTTTTACCCCGAGCACGGAGAAGACCGGAGTTGGCCAGGACGTCAGCAGCTTGGCGACCCAGATAGAGACTGAGGTAGGGATTACCTCGAAACCCGCTTTATTACGGATGTGCTATAATGCATATAGGGAAACCTAATAACCGGTTAAATAACTATAATGCATATAGAACGGTATTAACTAGAGTAGATGTGGGTATGCTGTGCTGGTAGAATCAGGCCATGTCGTGCTTGTAGGATTGTTTGCGGATTGTGTGGATTGTGTACTCTATGCTGTTTGAACGGTTATTAAGTAACGAACATGAAAACGAGTAGAGTTGAACTTAGTAATGCATATTAGTGATTGAGTGACTACGTTCCTGTTTTATATGATCTGTTGAATTGGGGATGTTGGGGAATGGATACCGGTTAAACCGGTGGGGGTTTACCACGCTGAGTGTGGTGTCGGTAAGTGATGGTAAGTGTGTAATGGTTACGAGGGTAAATTGAGAAGCATGATATGTGATATTCGGTGAAGCATGTGTGGCTATGTTTTGGGCAAGTGTGCCATGTGTGAGTGTGATCGTGATTATGGTTGTGGTACTGTGGGTACTTGCGAGTGTGATCGTGATTGTGGTTGTGGTACTGTGGTTACCTGTGAGTGTGTTTGTGATTGTGATTGTGGTTGTGACTGGTTACATGATAAAGGTGGTTTCCCTACCTTCCGACCGTGAGTCGGTAAAACGCTGTGTCCCGCGAAGAGGTGGTTTCCCTACCTTCCGACTAGCACTCGGTAAAACGCTGTGTTCCGCGATGAGGTTGTACCACGAAGAGGCTGGGCCTGTGTTCCGCGATGAGGTTGTTCCACGAAGAGGCGATTTCCCTGCCTTCCGTGTATCGGTAAAACGTTGTGTTCCGCGATGAGGTTGTGCCGCGAAGGGGCTGGGCCCGTGTTCCGCGATGAGGTCGACCGCCTCTCCCGACTTTGTGTTGGGGAAAGTTGGGTACGGCTACGCCGGGCCGAGCGTGTTGCTCCCTAGACCGTGCGATTGTGTGATTTGTTGTGTTGAGAATGCCTTACATTTTGAATGATTGTGTCTGTGCTTGTGAGTGCTACTGTGTTTGTGGTTATGGGTGTCTTACTTGGATTGTTCCCCTCGGTGTGTGCCTGGGTATAGCGTTGAGTTAAGGTTGGAGATTGTTGGTCTGGTGAGTGACCGGGTAAACTGAGTATTGTTTTAAAAATGGATAAAGGGTCGCATCGATTTTTATTAACCCTTGTTTTAAACCTTAAACTTTAAACCTTGGAACTGTGTTCTTTGTAAATCCGTAAAGAGGTGATTTTCATGGTTTTTCCTACTGAGCGTCAAGCTCACCCCTTACTGTGTTTTCTACAGGTAGTAGCTTTGACTTGGAGTAGAGGACTTCGCGGAGCATGGGGCTAGCGAGGACCCGATGTTTATTGTATGTTAGTAGAGACGTACTGTATTGTTTTTGGACTTATGTTTTTGACTGAGCGTAGGTTTCGAACTTCTGTTGAGTTATTTTATTTATCTTATTCAGATATTACTCGTTTTAAACTGTTATTATTTAAATTTCACTAAGTCACGTCTCGGGTCCGGTCAATGCCGGATTTGGGGCGTGACATCCCCACACCAAGCGAACCCCGAACCCCAGACTCTCTCTGCTGCTGCTCCCGCCCCTACCTCGCGCGCACGCCCCCTTGATGTGGATGCTCTAATACAATTACTAACACTCATCCACGCATTAGAGGCCAAACCCGGAGAGATTCAACTTGACGGACTGAATTAATCTATTTTCTTTAGAAGAACATGTAATATTATTACTGAAAATAAAGATAGTGTGACTAGTACATAATTGTACCCCTCTTACAGGATAAAATCCAACTAAATAACGGGAAGCAATAACAAAAAGTAAAAGTTACTCGATGCTTAAGGGCGGTTGAAGGGGGATATCTGCGGTAGCTTCCAGCGGAACCCTGGAAACCGATACAACATGCTTCTACCATATGACACTGGCCGAGCCAGCCGAGTGAGAGGGGAATACTGGTGGACTGTCATCTCCCCCGGTGAGTCAGCGTGCGTCGTCCTTCCTTGACTGATAATGTTAGGGCTCCTGAACGCGGGAATGCTGACACCGGACTGGTAGGGGAGACAGAGAACGACTGTCGATGGTACCCTCGCCATCTGCTCGCCAGGAAGGGGTCACATTCGACCACCCCCTTCCTGGGCCACCTCGGACTCATTCCTGGAGGCGGGGGTGCTTGTGGCCCCCCGCCGCTGTTACATGTGAACCACCACGCGCATCCTGCATGAACCCAGTCGTGCAGCCCAACCCATCTCCAAGGCCCAGTAGGGTACTCAGTAGGGTTCTCTTGCAACAGACCTTTGCCCTTACTTCTTCGCCAAGCTATCGCCGTCGCCTCCGTATCCGAGGAGACCTCCACCACCAATGCCCGTACCGCCGTCCCCGACACCACTCCCAGCAAGCCATTCGGGGCATCCTCGACCACCCTTGCCGGACCCGATCCCACGCCCCTTGCGCGAGGACGGGGACCGCGCGCCGGCGTCCGACGAATCCGATCCGCCGCCGTATGCGACCCACCTCCCCCCAACAACGGAGATCTGTCGCTCCTCATGGCCGAGAAACACACGGGAGGGGACCTGCTGTCCCGCGACATCATCGGCTACGGCTCCGAACCGACCGCCTCCGTCTCCCCCGTCTCAACCTCCAGTGCCTTCGGGAACATCCCAGGCACATCACCCAGCGCCGCCCCCCTCTCGGCCACCATGTTGCCGTCTTCTTCCTGCAGACCGAAGGCCTCCTTCACCGTCATCTCCACCGCGTCCACGACGCCCACGCCGACACCACCGTCGACCTCATCCCCCACGACCTCCTCAGGTTCATCATGCCATAAGGATGGATCGCCGGAGACACTAGGGAGCCGAGCTGCCGAAGTCGCCATCGTCTCCCAAAAAACCGAACCCTAGTTTTTGCAGAGAGAGCAAAAAGAGAGGCGGCACTATCCATACGAATCGTAAATACTGGATTAATCTAAATCAGGCAAGATTTGAAGAAAATCAGTCAAATGAAAAGAAAAAAAAAGTCAAATTGAGTGTTGGAGTGGCACAGCCACTTGCTCAATGGACTGGTTGCTCTCCAACACAAACGCAAGCTGAAGTTCAAGCCGTCAACAGTCAGCTCCAGTTGATGATGCCAATGGCGCTACTTCATTCGTTCTCTCCGTCCCACCACGCCCCTTCCCAAATTTTATTCCTTTCTCTCCTTCTTCTTCTTCTATAGCCCACAATATTCTCTCTCCCTCTCAAAACCCTAAATTCCCACCAATTTCCTTGCTTCTCTGCTTTCTTCACTTCTCCAGAAATACACAAAACTAGCTTTACAAACCTTGTACACATTCAATTTCCGATTAAAGTTTCAGTGGGTCGAGGTACAATCTCTTGCCCATGTTTTCTTTGATCTTCATTTGCTGTTTTGGTGCTAAATTTGCTTACTTTTTTTAATTCATAGGAATGGCGCTTGAGTATTCGATTTTGGGTCGCCCAGCACTCGTATCCGGCGTGAAGTCTTCGTCTTTTGCGTGCCACAACCGGCTGGCGAAGTTCCCGACGAAGGGTTGTTTTGGAAGTAATCGGTCTGCTTGTTGGGTTTTGGCGAATTGCGTTGGGCCCTTCCAAATTGGGGCGTTTATGAACTGTGGGTTGGAGAAGAAATGGAATGTTTACGATGTTAGAGCTCGGGCTGTAGCTAGTGATGGTGGGGAAATGAGTGCTGAGGGTAATGCTACTACAGGTTCAAATGTGGACCTTGTTAGAGTTTTATTGAAGAGTGGGATGGTTTTGGGAGCTATGGTTTGTGGGGTTTTGGTATTTGGATGTGTTAAAGCTTTTGCTGTCGAAGGTGTGGCCAATGAAGCCTATGGGGATATTGGGCAGAGAGCATTGTTGTTGAGGAATTCTTGGCCTAAGTTTTTGGAGCTTTTTCGAGTGTTTAGGGAGCAGGGTTTGATATTGGCAGCCCTTTTGGGTCTTTCAGCTTTTTTCTCAATGGCTGAAACTTCAATCACCACACTTTGGCCATGGAAGGTATACATTTGTTGCTACTAATTTTGGTGCTCTTGTATTCAATGTACTGTAAAATGAGATTGCAGTGATCCATAACAAGGAACCAAGGGTATTTTCCCGGACTCCGTTCTTGGATAGCTTATAAATTGAATTTGTAGCTCGTAAAACTGCATTTGTAGGTGTGCCTTATTGGTTAGTAGCACTCATTTTTATGTACAAATATGCAACATCATTAGATGATCATTTGTAAATCCTACTGGATACAAGAAGGGGGATTATGACAAATAAGTTTGCTATTTATTTCTATCAGATACGTGAGTTGGCTGATAAAGAGTCTGAAAATGGTGTTTTCAAATTGCTGCGGAAGGATGTTACTCGGTTCTTGACAACAATTCTTATAGGCACAACGTACTGCCTTTTCCTTACTGTCATCTTAAGTGAATGCATTTATTTCTGTCTTGAATAGGAAAGCTATTTCTTATTTTAGATTCTGTTTATGTGGCTAGTGTGGTGAACATTGCAGCTACTGCATTAGTCACAGAGGCCGCAACAGCAGTATTTGGTGAAGCTGGTATTAGTGCAGCGACCGGAGTAATGACGGTATGTATACATTTCCTTTGTCATCAGTTGAGAAACTGATTGAAATAGTGAAAAAACTGGAGCTCAAAATTAGGTTGAATGTCCCAACGCCATAGAATGTTAGATTGTGAATGCAGAAACTTCTGTTGAGTTCTTTTGTGCTTGTCAATACTTAGTCTTGCAATTCTGTATCATTGTTATTCTTATGCTATTGGTATGGGCATCCATAATGGATATGTGTGAACCTCTATTGCATGCACTTGCAGAAGTATATAAAAGCTTGTCCGTGTATGGGTTTTACTGTATAGCAAATAAGTAATGAATCTATGAATATATGACCGGAATGATTGTGATTGTTATTCTCATCTTGGTAACCATCACTCTTGCACTCACATTGGATGGTAACCAACTGTTTGTGAGGGTGAATGGCTACCATTATATTTCTAGATGTTTGTTGCCATTGGTTGCTATGTCCTTCTTGGTCACATGCTCAATACCAAACAAGCACTAACTAATATTTCAAGAGGACATTTAATCCACATTCTTTGGATCTGGGTCAGCTTCACAATAGTCTTTCCTATTTCTAGTTTATTTCTTATTTCTAGTGTGGATCAATACCGTACATGAAGAGGTATTTCTCTTGTACATATACGTTAATAGGCACAAAATCAGATGTAAACCAACCTTAAAATGAAAACTAAGAACTCATCTAGGTCATTAGATCAAGTGGAATGCATAGTTGAGATTAAAAAAAATCATTGATGGCATGAATTGTAAATATGCAGAACTTTGAATTTATTTTTATTATTCAAACCCCTCCCCTAAAAAGCATGGGTCGTTGGATCCACTTGATCTAATTGCCCAAATGAGATCTAAGTTTTCATTTTAAGCTTGGTTTATAATAGATAGAGTCCCTACATTAATAAAACCTATACTCATACTTTAAAGAAAGAACTATGCTCTAGGCAAGCTTGTTGGTTTTCTGTCAATAGCTCATTAGTAACAGTTCATAAAACAGGCTTCTTTAATTTCATATGTTGAGTTTTGTTTTGGTTCTTCAAAAGATAGATAGGATCTCTTTTGGTGGCAAGTGCAGATACATACATGAGCAAAATGGCCCTTTGTTTGTTTTACTTCTTGAAGTTAATATTATGTTTCCCCGTACTAGGTTGCTATATTGCTCCTCACTGAAATCACTCCAAAAAGTATAGCTGTTCACAATGCGACAGAAGTTGCTAGGTTTGTGGTAAGTTTTAAGGTTATTTTCATGTTTTAATGCAACTGTAACATTGCTTGGAAGGTTATCATAATTGTAACTGTTTTCTTTTCGAAGTCATGCCTATGGCTCAATCAGCTTATAACCTTTTTTAATTTGTAGCTGATGTGTTTATTACAGTTGAACTTTATTTGACAAGTATTGCGTGTAATGCTTCTAGGTCAGGCCGGTGGCATGGCTTTCCCTGATATTATATCCTGTGGGAAGAGTTGCTACGTATTTATCGATGGGAATGCTAAAAATGTGTTATGACCCTGCGTGATCGATCGCGTTATGGGATAGGATACGGGCTCGTTAGAAGGGAACCCGAAGACCTTTTGATACAAACTCATGATTATAGAGGGAACTCGAAGACCTCGTAGGAGAGACCAAAATATTTCTTTAATTTCTTAGTCTGCTTTATTCATAATACTCTCTTGGTATATATAGCCAAGGAGTTACTTGTTCACCAAGTCCTACTACAATTTAACTTACCAAAACCTACTCAACTTACCAAAACCTAATACAACTCATTAATAGGAAATACTCTCAAACTAGGACATTAATTAAAAAAGGAAATATAAACCACCAAATCCCTAGCCTGCCACACCTTCCAAGCTAGCCGGCCACACCCTTGTGGGGTGCTTATCCCACTCCGTTACGGTCCGTAAGGCCCATAACATCACTCCCCCCTCGCAGATGGCGCTTGTCCTCAAGCGCATTAGATGGATCGATGTCCTTCGTATTTATGCTGGCAGCTACATACTCGTCCTCAATCAAGTTCAGAATTTTTGTTAATATAAACCGCTCTCTGCTTATTACCTCCCAAAGTGCAATGTTACCACTATGTGTTCCAACAAGAAGCATTGTTGGCTGCACATGATGGAAAATCATGGTTTTAGCAGCAGAATCCTGATGCAAAATCATTTGGGCTGCCAGAGCCGGTAGAGGTTGCTGCCGGCCAGCTGGTGGTGGTTGCTGCCGGTCAGCCGATGCTGCCGGAGCTGGTGGCGGTAGCTGTCGGCCAGCCGGGGCTGAGCTCGCCTCCTGCGGAGGTGCGGACCACGCACGAACCTGCAGCACACGAACCTGCAACTCCAATATGTTCAGTAGTCGTTGCTCAGCTTCATACCGTGCCGCAGTTTGGGCCTGAGCTGCAGTGAACGCAGCTATCAAGTCATCCAGCTTCTGCTCCATAGATTTTGGCTCCATAACGCTCGGCTCTGATACCAATTTGTTATGACCCTGTGTGATCGATCGCGTTATGGGATAGGATACGGGCTCATTAGAAGGGAACCCGAAGACCTTTTGATACAAGCTCATGATTATAGAGGGAACTCGAAGACCTCGTAGGAGAGACCAAAATATTTCTTTAATTTCTTAGTCTGCTTTATTCATAATACTCTCTTGGTATATATAGCCAAGGAGTTACTTGTTCACCAAGTCCTACTACAATTTAACTTACCAAAACCTAATACAACTCATTAATAGGAAATACTCTCAAACTAGGACATTAATTAAAAAAGGAAATATAAACCACCAAAGCCCTAGCCGGCCGCACCTTCCAAGCTAGCCGGCCACACCCTTGTGGGGTGCTTATCCCACTCCGTTACGGTCCGTAAGGCCCATAACATGTTATGATCCTGCGTGATCGATCGCGTTATGGGATAGGATACGGGCTCGTTAGAAGGTTATCATAATTGTAACTGTTTTCTTTTCGAAGTCATGCCTATGGCTCAATCAGCTTATAACCTTTTTTAATTTGTAGCTGATGTGTTTATTACAGTTGAACTTTATTTGACAAGTATTGCGTGTAATGCTTCTAGGTCAGGCCGGTGGCATGGCTTTCCCTGATATTATATCCTGTGGGAAGAGTTGCTACATATTTATCGATGGGAATGCTAAAAATGCTTGGCTTGAAAGGGATAAGGTAGGGCTAATCATAATTCTCTGTCATGTTATTTTTGTTATCCTTGCTTCTTTCAAGGTTCTGTTAAGCCACTTAAGCGTGCTAGATTGTGCCGTTATAATATTCGTTTTGAATGAGCTTCATCTAGATAGTGTCCTTAATAATATATTATGTCAGTACTGATATGAATGCAGTTACTTTCCATGTATCTTTGTAGGTCATCCTCTTTCTCCGGATGATGCAAATCATAGTTTCATTACATATATGGACTAAGGAACTATGTGGTTAAAGTGGTTTTTTGAAGGATTTTTAGTCCTTCAGAGGAAGAAGTATTTTCCGGTAGTGTTTCTATTTGCGAAGTGACATTGATAAACATGATGCTAAAAAAAGAGAACAATGAATGAACTCGTTCTGGATGCCAATGCATCTGTTCGTGGCCAGGGTTCTATAAAAAGCTAGGCGCTAGTCTGGTGGTTAGGGCCTTCGGGGATTAATCAGATTTGTATTCGTCTATGTTTTTAAATTTCTTAACAAATTTGTTATTATATATATGAACGAAATATGAATTGTATTATAAAAAACAGTAGCAAACATTTAGAATACAAAAAATATATACTTGTTACATTCATATCCTCAAAAGACAAAAAAAATCAAATAAACAATATTAATATCCTTATAAAAAAATAAGAAATAAAAGGTGCCAATAAACTATTAAAAATTAAATGATAGTATCCTTAAAAGATAAAAATAAAAGTGTTAAGTGTCAACAAACAACAATACAACCAACATCAATATCTTAAAAGATAAAAAAAGTGTCAGTATACAAGTAAACAACATTAACATCCACAAATATTTAAGATGTAAATATTTATCATCTACATATACTTAAGATATATGTTAATAAATATTTAAGGTAAATCATAAAATTGAATCAATGTTGTAAAAATCCCTGCCTGGATGCCGTCTGGACCAATTTTTAGAATACCGCTCATGGCAAGCAACAAAGATCTAATTCTTCATAGATAATATGATGGAATCACTTTATGTGACAATTTATTATTGCATAAACATAAGTTTGCTAAAACATTCAACTAGAAGTTAATGTTGTGCTTCTTGCCTATGCGTGAAAATGCTTTTAAATGTTTCTATTGACTTTATAAATCTTTTATATGTAGCGAGCCCTATGTTACTGAAGATGAGTTGAAGCTAATGTTACGAGGGGCAGAACTCAGTGGAGCAATAGAGGAGGAAGAACAGGTAAAGCAATATTTTCCTTTTATTGCCATCTTTTTTTATTCATTTGTTGACGTTGGATATATATAGGCCACATGGTGCAATTTCTGAATATTATTTGTCAAGAAACATGATCTATGCTGTTCAGGTTACGAATACATGATTGATTAGCATTAATAATTGTATTAAAATTAGTGGCATCTAGGATGCAGCACAGTTGGTACCGTTTATGTAAGCATTTTGTTTTTCTTGCTGAGAATAAAAAGTGGACCAAAATGGTGCACCATTTCAAATTAGAATAATATCTAATGATAATTTCAAAGAAAAAACGAAATTTATGATGTACTATTTTAAATTTCTATATAACTTTTATCAACAAGGTACATATAGGCTCTTTGGACTTGGAAGCCACGGTTTCAAGTCCTAAAACAACTTCTATGCAAGCACGAGATAGGTTGTAAACTTAAAGAAGTCCCTCCCCGGTCCCCACAAAGGTTGGAGCCTCGTGCCCGGGGCGCCTTTCTATCAACAAGGTAAGAATAAGTTCATTCAAGGAGGCATATAGAGGGCTATAGGATCAAAGGGGCTCCAAAGCTGATGAATTGATGCTCCTAGCTAAGACGGTGGTGAGAATGATGGGGGCTACTTCAATGGCATTTAGGTGGCTCTTTAAGGCAATCTCTTGTTGTGATTGCGTATTCAAGATTTGCACTGAAGGCAATCTTTTTCTATTTTTTTGTTATCTATGGTCGATTGAACTGCAGATCAGAACTTTTGCCTCATGAATAAGTTAACAACTTTCTTTAAGAAGTGATTACTAAGTGACCTACAAAGCTATTGAGTGTCATGTAAAGCTAGAAAATTTCTCAAGGGGAAGTTTTGGATGGAGAGCCCTTTAGAGTTATGATATAAACATGGGCATTTATGTATCTTTTTTGAAACTAACTCCTTATGTATCTGTTTCTTGTTTATCAATGGTTGATTGGGCTAGAGATCGGAACTGTTGCATCATCAATGATGTTACATTCTTACCACAACTGATTACTAAATATAGTACAAAGCCAATGGATGTCAATTAAAGCTATAAAATTTTACAAGGAGAGTTTTGGGATGAAGAGCCATTTAGAGCTATGATACAAGCTTGAGCATTTATGTATCTGCTTTGAAGTTAACTCCTGATGTACCATGTACGAGAGCACTACAGCTCTCATTAGATATGTTTGGGATTTGTTGGTTGAGTCACATTAACCAGAGCAAAAAGGTAGCAGTACTAAGCTCTGTGTATATGCACTCTAAGATAAGAGATCGGAGATTTTCCTGCTGAAGTCACCTTATAACCATCCATCCATAGCATTTATCAGTATGTGGTGTTACCCCACTTGATATGCCCTTGATCTTTTCCTCTCTCTGATCTATGTGTCTAGGCTGTGTTTCTTTTATTTGCTACTATATTATTTTGTTGAATTAAGCTTCAACAGTTTGTTTCTTGGTTATGCTTCTGAATATGATCGAAAATGTTTGTTCCTGTGACTGTCCATGCAGGATATGATCGAAAATGTCTTAGAGATAAAAGATACACATGTAAGAGAAGTGATGACACCTCTTGTTGACGTAGTCGCAATTGATGCCAGTGCAACCCTTGTTGATTTCCACGATCTTTGGGTTACTCATCAGTATTCTAGGTTAGTTTTAAGTCCTATACTGTTGTCAATCTGGTTGTTATTCTGACATGCAATGCAGTGATTTGTTGGAATGTTTATAGGGTGCCCGTATTTGAGCAGCGCGTTGACAATATAGTGGGTATTGCATATGCAATGGATCTCTTGGATTATGTTCCAAAGGTCAGATCAATTGCAATCCTCTTGCTACAAATCTATATCTGTTATGTTCGGAAATTGTGTGCAACAGACTCAAAGTGTAATATATGTTTGATTTTGAAGGGCGAGTTGCTAGAAAGCACCAGTGTGGGAGATATGGCTCATAAACCTGCGTATTTTGTGCCTGGTAATGCCTAACTTCGGTGTCAGTTTAAGATTTTTGATGGTTTGCTATGAACTTGATATGCATTGCAGTTTCATGGTCTTTTATTCTACTATTTTGAATGCTTAGACTTTGAAGATATGTGCTTATCAAACGTTTGCTACCCTGTTTCTTGCCATCAGTGGTCCAAATTTTGATAGCGTGCATCTGTTGGACGGCTAATTAAGAAACTAATGTTACTGATAGTTTTAGGCTTTTAGCTAAAGACCAGCTTATTCAATATGTGGTCTGAGGCAAAGAATGTTTCTTATTCATCAGTTAGTAGTTATGTCAAAAAATCACCGAACTTCAAATTATTATACTACCAGATGACCTGAAGTTCAGTTCTTTTGTAGATTTGATAATGTGTTGAATCACTATTTATCTGCTTTGTCCCATAAGTCAGGATGAACAACCATGTTATTGATTTTGCAGATTCAATGTCAGTCTGGAACCTTCTCAGGGAATTTCGCATAAGGAAGGTTCACATGGCGGTTGTTCTGAACGAATATGGTGGAACTATAGGAGTACGTACATCCAGAACTCTGCTTCTTTTTTCTTGTACCCGATAAAACAACTTTATTCCAATTTATATCTTCATTCTGAGTTAATTGCCAGTTCAAAGATCATGTGTACTCTATGTTAAACAATTTTTAGGTTCCTTTAGCCATGAATTCAAAGTCTGATGTAAAGGTAATAGGAACCTCTTGGAAAGTTGGAAGTAGCAGCTACAGTTCAATGAATGCTCATCATAGGCCTTTTATTGGATAAAAAAACAAGGGTTAATTGCTAAAAGGGTTAATTGTCAAAAACTACCCTAAAGTATTGTCCACAAACGAAAACATACCTAAAGTTTTGTCCACCGACTTCCGTTAGAAAAATGTAACAGGTTAATTGTCAAAAACTACCCTGAAGTATTTCCCACACAACTATAGAATGCATTATGAATTGCCCACACAACTTTAGAATGCATTATGTACTGCCCACAAATCTATTGAATCCACGAAGAACTGCCCAGATCATTCATTCTGAACATTCATCACAGTTTCTCCCTGTTACGTTTTTCTAACGCAAGTTCTGCAAGTACTATTGGCGATTTTTTTTTGCAAAAAACATCCCGAACTATTTTCCTACAAATCCGTAATCTTTAACAGAAATAAGTCATGTGACTTCAATTTTTTGGAACTGACGGTTTTTCCTTTTACATTATACATGAATTGCATTTTGTAACCCTCATGTATATGCATTTCACAATTTGGAACCCGGATATAAACACTTCTGCATAGTTACTTTCGACTTTTTGTAAAAAAAAAGAATTAACCCGTTAGTGGATTTGTAGACGGATTTTTATAGGGGGGTGTATTTTGCAAAAAAAATAGTTCACCAGTAGTATTTGCAAAATGAGCGCAGTTTACTGCAAGTTTATGCAGTTACCCCTATTTTTTAGGGTTAATTGCCAAAAGTTACTCATGTATTGCCCACTTGCAAAAAACTACATTATGTATTGTCCGCACTTTTAAACTACACTATCTTTTGACCACGGTTGTTTACTGACAAAATTTGGAATATTCCGTTAAAATCAGGGATGTGGCCAATACATAAGGGTAGTAGTTTCGCAAGTGGACAATACATAAGGGTAGTTTAATGGTGTGGTCAAAAGATAGTGTAGTTTAAAAGCGTGGACAATACATACTGTAGTTTTTGCAAGTGGACAATGCGTAAGGGTAACTTTTGGCAACTAACCCCCTTTTTTATCAACAATGAAGCAGTAAATCTTATTCAAACCCCTCGTAACCTAACCCCCACACCTCCTGCCAACCTTTTGAATAACTGAATGACAACTATAGCAACTTTCATGATTTTAAAAGGATATTGCCAGTTTATTTGTCTTTGTTTCTCCACTTTTGAAATGTGAGACTCTATCAATTGCATGATTATTGATTCCTTGTGGCACACTTGTATAACTTCAATAGTAAAAAAGGGTATGTAGGATCCGCTAACAACCTTAGTCTCTCATTTTGCATTTCATCTTTTTATTTAATTTCTAATCTGTGCCCCTAATTCTTTTTTTTTCTGTATCTTTCTGGATGAGGCAGATAGTAACCCTGGAAGATGTGGTGGAGGAAATTGTTGGTGAAATCTTTGATGAAAACGATTCAAAAGTAAGATTCATTAATAGTTTGTGCATTGCAAAATATAATATAGTTTACAAGATTTGGATATATTATCTTATAAAATCAAAAGTACCAACTGATTGTGTGCTGCACAACTGTTCTTTATCCAGCCTTAATAAAGCTCTAAATTCTTGAAAGATCCTTGTAGGGTATTAATTATACTAAATTGATACACCAAACATGTATCAGTTATTGCCACTTGCATCTGTTAACGAGGAAAATAATTTTTTGTTGCATTTCCTTTTCTTGATAATACCCTTATGTCTACGTTTTCAATTAAAATGTAGGCTTCAAATATTTGTTTTGTTTTCTGTGAAGGAGGAAATCCAGAAGAAAACTGGGTATGTTGTAATGCGAGCTGAGGGAATATATGATGTTGATGCTAATACATCTATTGATCAACTCTCTGAAGATCTCGATATCAAGATGCCAGAGGTATTCCCGTTCATCACGTTTTCGCTAAAATTAGACAAACATAAAGAAAAAGTTTGTAACTTTGTCATCGGATCTCCATTTAGGATGATTTTGCAGTCGATCTCATGTAGTTTTTCAAGAGGAGCATGGATATGGTATCAAAGTTTCAATGAAATGGGAAAGAGAAAAAGAGGAAAAGAATCTGAATTGAGTTCATTTTGATCAAACTTCAAAAATGAGAATATCAATCACGTCTCCATTCCCAAGCAGAAAATAATTATTCAAATGCATCCGAGTGTTTTGAGAATAAACATATCTTTAGGACTGGTTGGAACATTCTCCTGTTTAAGTATAATAGAAAATGTAGATGAAGTTGATCTTACTTAAATCTACTGTATGTATAAACTAACTTGTGTTCACTCTCATTACTCTGTTTGTGACAGGGCCATCAATATGAGACGGTATCGGGTTTCATATGCGAGGCATTTGGGTATATCCCAAGGACTGGTGAGAGCGTCAAAGTGGTTCTGGAAAAGGCAGATCAAGATGAAAATGATCAAGACAGGGAATCTGATTCTGACCGAAAAGAAGCTAAAGAAGAAAAACATCAAGTTTATAAATTAGAGGTGAGCTATTTGTGTTGTCAAACGAGCATGTGTTTGCTCTATGAATTTATTTTTCATGTTCCTATAAGTAAGCTCAAGGATTGTGAGTAAATTGTTGTTGAAATAGTTATGTATAGCTGTGTAAAAAATGGTGTGATATGTGCAGATATTAGCAGGAAATGCAAGAAAGGTGAGTGCTGTTCGGTTTGAACGGATAAGCAATGGTGTAGCAACATCAGATGTGAAAGAGGTGGGTCGTATGATCCCCAAGATCATGAAGAGGACGTGGACTAATGACTCAGACGATGATGGTGACGAGCATCAGAAGAGACCCGGTGGTGGTGATGATGACGATCTATTCGACGCTACTGAACAGGAAAACCATTACGATGTTAAAAGAGAACATTAGTCATAAGAATCAATTGGTTTATCTTGCAGCAACATAGAAATTGGCAAAAGAAACAAATAAACTGTAAAATAAAATTTTACAGATGAAGAGAATTACTACATCACCACAATGAGTGATCTTTGTACTTTACCACAAGTTTCTGATAATGGAGTTTTGGATGTGCGAAACAATACGGTTATAACTTATAATCACAATTCAGAAGAAGAAACTATTCGGTTGGCTGAGACAAGTTGGTACAGATCAAGTTGAGATTAGTGACTGTAAGTTTGTGTCCAGACAATGGCAACTGGACTCTGTAGGAATTAACTATTTGGTATACATCTTCTTGGTCTCGACCCTCTTTTGGTTTTACTTGTTAATTTGTTGACTTAACCATTGTGTAATAAGTCAAATTATTAATGCATATGTTTTCATACAATCAATATGTTTTTAATATTTTTATTGTCTTCAATTTGGTAGAATCATATCTGAACAAATTGTGTTTTGATCTATGGACTGAATGCATTTGAAATAGGAAAAATGACAATTCATTATTCTCTCTGTTTTCGGAAGAAGAAAATCAAGAATGTAAATTTTTGGATTTTTTTAATTATTATTATTTTATTTAAATTTAAATATTTAATGATAACTCGTTGTTTTGAAACAAAGTTGTAGAAAGTACAATAAAATTCTAACTGTTATACAAATAATGGTTGATAAGTTACAAAAAGTAAGTATCCTAAAACTTTTTTATTATTATTATTATGATTTTCGAAGAGAAGATTATAATGATGATAAAGTAAATGGTGATGTATAGGCCCAATGGGCAGGCAGGTAGTAGTAGTGACGTTGTCACACTCACAGCCACACATCTCTATCTCCTTGTTCATCATCATCTCCATCTTCAGACTTGAGGAATGGGTGTAGGGTTTACTCCAACAGACAACAGCAACATGGCAAGGATTCTGATAAGCTCAGCTTTCTCCTTGCTCTCTTCTTCTACTAGTTGTTCAAGCCCCCATCACTCTCCTCTCCTCTTTAATCCCTCTCCCAACTCTTGTTTCTTTCCATCCCCCAACAAGGTACCTTCCTCTTTTCTTTTCATAAAATTAACTGGCTTTTCTCTCATTTGGAATTATAATCTGCAATAACAATTAATTACCCAATTGAGTGAGCTACTTGCATCACATGTATAATATGATTGTATATTATGATTGTATTGAAAAGTTAAATCTTTGATTATGATGCATTTGTTTTCTCTCATTTGGAATTATAATTTGCAACAGTAAATTACCCAATTGAGTGAGCTACTTGCATAACATGTATAGTATAGCTGTGAGAATCTGTATATTATGATTGTATTGAAAAGTTCAATCTTTGATTGTAACTCTTATGATGCATTTGTTTTCTCTCATTTGGAATTATAATTTGCAACAACAGTTAATTACCCAATTGAGTGAGCTACCCGCATAACATGTATAGCTGTGATAATCTGTATATTAAGATTGAATTGAGAAGTGAATCTTTGATTGTAACTCTTATTTATGGATGCATTTGTTATCATAGGTTGTCCTAAGGAATGGTGGAGGTAGTAATTTGATTTGCCATCAGCAATCTGGAGTGACGACAGATAAATCTGTGCTGGAGGGTGTAATTACCGAATCAGTATCCAATGGAATGTATTTGGTGTCCCTGGAGAATGGGAATGTGATTGTAGGCTATGTCTCCGGGAAGATCAGGCAAAGATCGATACAGATATTGCCAGGTGATAAAGTTAGGATTGAAATGAGTCAATACGATTCCACCAAGGGTCGCATAACTTACAGAACCACCAAGGATGACCCGGAGAGAAGAGACCTTCCAAAGACCAAGCCTGGGAAGAACAGAGGCAGGAGGAACTGACTCTTGTTTTTTCTTTATTGAGTTGGTATGATTCACAAGTAATGAATAATGAGCTTATGTTTCTATCAAGAAAGCTAGCTTCATGTTATCATACTCTTATCATATCAACTCTTTATTATAGACCTTGAAGAAAACTAGCTTGATGTTATGATACTCTTATTATATCAAGTCTTTGTTATAGACCTTGAAGAGGTAGATCAAAATCAACTCAAATGTCACTAAAACAGAGATCCTCTTATCGAGGACTAGAGATGAATCCAAAACATCATTCAAGATCTAAACTCTAAACGAACAGGGCAAGAAGCAAAAAAGACAGCAAAACTAGAGACAACAATCATGTGATCTTGATAGTGCAAGGAACTTCGTTACTGTAGTGAAGACTCATAACCGCTTTCAAAAACCCTTCTCAGTCGAACCTTTGTAGCAGTCACTTAAGTGTGCATCAAATTTCTTCTTAATGAGTTTAATCTTCGTCCCAATACATCCATCGATCATCGGATCCTAATGAGGAAGGCCATCGTCAAAGTTAACTTGAAGAAGTGGTGGTGACTGATCAGGTAGAGGGACTGGCGCCCAGTCCAACCCATTATACATGTTTGTAACAGAGGTCGTGTCTGACTTAATATCATCCGAAACCACATCAACCCACTATCCAACTTGGGAGGGATAATCTATTGAGAACCACTTTTAACATAGGAACCATGAGAACCAATCCTAGCCACACACATCTAAGATCCAACTTTCACCATGATATCACATCATCATCCCAATTCTACCCAAACTCACGCCACTTTCATTCATTCTCACACAAACAAGGGCATAAGAGCATGTACAACGGGTCGGACCCGCGCCCCACTCCGCGCGCGTGAGGACCGCGGCACGCGGGCCGTCCCGCTGTGGAGGCCGAAAAACGCGCGCCCGCTCCCCAAAATCGCGCTCCCGCCCCCCGCTCAGCGTTCTGCGTGCCCCGTTCGCTGGCCGCTGGACGCTCCCGCTACCTGCGCGCCGTCGCTGCGCTGGCAGCCTGTGGCTGCGCCACGTGGCCCGACCGTTGGCAACGGTCGGCAACTAACGGCTATATATTTTTTTTAATTCAAAAATCACCAAAATCAAACCCTATAAATACCCATCTTCACTCTCATTTTTTCCACACCACTCTATACTTTCACTCTCCAACTTCACTCTCATCTTCCCAAATTCTCCTCTCTCGTTTCAATTATTCGCATGAAAAATGTCGGGCGACGCTGGGTCTCGTGTACATTCAGCTGGTGACGAAGTAGGATTCACCGAGGACGAACTGGCACGAGGTTTCGGAGACATTCTAACGGGCAATCGCGACTACTCCCCAAACTCGCAACCGGGGTCGAGTTCAGGTAAGGGCTAACTTATTATTTATGTAACGTAATTTTGTTAATTAATTTATTGTATTAATGCATTCTATTCATTTTTTAGTAATGTATTATATTTATGCATTCTATTCAATTTTTTAGTAATTTATTATATTATTAATGCATTGTTAATTAATTTATTGTATTAATTTTTTGTAATAGGCCAATACCGTCCCCAACAATATCAAATGGCGCCAGGATTTCAGGTGCCATCACAGTTTGGTATGTACCCACAAGGGTACTAGACGCCACCGTTTGGGAGGCCCCCGCAAGGGTTCTCGATGCCCACCCAATTCTACAACTACGAGGGGCACCCACTACCCGACGTACACACCCCCCAACCATCCTCTACCGGACCTTCCCAACGACGAGCCCGAGCCCCTGCCCAACCCCGAGGGCAACCCCAAGAACCAGACCCGGAGGGCCGGACATTCAGCAAGCAGGAGGACCATTGGCTCATAACTTGCTGGTTGAGTACTACGAAGGACGCCATCAAAGGAAACTCTCAAACCGGCACCACATTCTGGTGCGCAGTAACGAAGAAATACAACTCCAAGGAAGGTATTCCACATCGACGCTGGGAAGCTATCAAGAAACGTTGGGGCAGAGGTTCCTCTCAGACAAAGAGGTTCCTCGGCTATTTCAAGAGGTCCAAGGAGGAGAAACCGAGCGGCGCCAACCAGGCAGAGCACATGAAACGTGCGAAGCAACTATGGGAGGATGCAGGGAAAGTGTTGAGAGACCACCCACTAAAGTTCGACCTGGATCATTGGGTGGAGAGGCTCGAGGGCGTCTCGAAGTTCACTGCCCACGAGGGCACAATGGGAAATGTCCGCCGTCAAGAACGCCAACAACGACAACGGTTGGATGAGGCTGGGGCTTACAGCTCAACCCCACCCACAAGCACAGGGGAGGAGGGCACACATATCAGTGGTGAGTCCCAACAACCAGAATGGGGAGGAAGCGAGAACTACGAGGGGACTCAAGTCCCTCTCAGCGACACACCGCCATCCCCTGAGGCCGCCCCAAGTCCCCCTCGCCGACCGCAAGGGAAGAAGGCAGCGAAGGCCGCAAAGAAGGGGGTCTTCCTCACGGCCCAAATGTCTGCCTTCGCCGAACTGGAACGTGCACGAATCGACGCTGAACGTGCACGGTTTGAGGCTCAACGTTCACGTGGCGAACAACATGCAGAAAAGTATCGCATGATACAGGCATTAACCCAACAGTGGGAAGCAAACCTCGCCAACTACAAGGCCCTGGTGGGGACGGATACATCTTCCTACGACGAAGAGGCTTTGGCAGACCATAAGTTTTGCAAGTCCCAACTGCGAAGACTCATATCTAGCCTTGAAGCCCAAATTGATGATCTTCGAAGCCAACCCCCACCACCAGATGTCGACCCAACAGAGGATGATTCTTGAACTTGTATTTTGTTTTGGGTTGTATTAAAAGGGGTTGAATAAAATTAGAAGTTCATTTATATTTGTGTTGAATTTATTAATTATTGATTTTCATCAATTATTTATTTCCAAAATTGTTTAAATTATGACTAAATTAAACGGTTTCTGATAACGAATTATATAAAACAGGAAAATATCAAATAATAATCCAGTCAGCACTGTTCTGCACTCCCAAGGCCTCAGAGGTCCTTTCTGTTGTAGAACACCCACTTTTCTGCACTTCCACTCCCTGACTTTTGTCCAGTCAGCACAAGGGCCTCAGGGCCAGGGCGTCACCCAGGGCCGTTCTGTTGTACATGCTCTAATTGTAATAGCATGGTGTCATGTGGACAAGTGTCCATTTTTTTCTTCACCAATTCACTAATTTAATATTTCCCGATTCGTTTGAACTCCGATTAACTTCAAACTTGCACCAATATTTTTATTTTTTCAAGAGCTTTAAATCAAGACCAGTCATGAATAGATTTTGAAGCACGAAAATAAAAATATAAATCAAGGTGATAAAAATAATGTTTAGTGTTGATAAATCTTCACTAAAAATGTTTTATATCGGAGTACCAAACTAGTGTTAAATGTTGATAAGAAACATGTAATGAGCTGATAAGCAACAAATAATGAGGTGATAAAAGCCGTGTTCAATTTTGATAATAAGTGTGATACACTAGAGTTTAACGTTGATAAAAAAAGTTGTGATGGGGTGATAAAACACACGTAATTCAATGATAAATCTAGTGTTTAGTGTTGATAAAACTAGTGTTCATAAAAAGCACGTGATGAGATGATAATATTCATGATCAGTTTTGGAGAATGGAGTGATAAAACCAATGTAAAGTGTTGATAAAACCAGGGTAAAGTGTTGATCAACCCAGAGCAAAGTGTTGATAAAAATTACCTAGATATAATTTCTTTAAAAACCAGCCCCGAAATATAAAAAAATTCGTACTTCAAAAAAACATGTGATGGAGGTGATAAAACACACGTAATTTGAATGATAAACCTAGTGTTTATTGTTGATAAAACTAGTGTTCATAAAAAGCACGCGATGAGGTGATAAAATCATGATAAAGTTTTGGAAAATGAGGTGATAAAACCAGTGTAAAGTGTTGATAAACCCATAGCAAAGTGTTGATGAAAACTACCCAGATATAATTTCTTTAAAAACCAGCCCCGAAATATTTTATTTTTCGTGCTTCAAAAAAAAGCATGTGATGGGGGTGATAAAACACATGTAATTGAATGATAAACCTAGTGTTTAGTGTTGATAAAACTAGTGTTCATAAAAAGTACGCAATGAGGTGATAAAATCATGATCAGTTTTGGAAAATGAGGCGATAAAACCAGTGTAAAAGTGTTGATAAAACCAGAGCAAAGTGTTGATAAAAATTACCCAGATTTTTTTTAAAAAAAAATCAACCCCGAATTTTTTTTTTCGTGCTTCAAAATATATTCATGACTGATCTTGATTGAAAGCCCTTAAAAAAAAACTAATGGCGCAAGTTTGAAGCCAATCGGAGTTCAAACGAAACGGGAAAAATTAAATTAGTGAATTGGTTAAAAAAAAAATATGATAGTTTTACTAAAAAGCTCTTACCACTTACTAAAAAGTGTTGTTTTTTTTTTTGCAGTCAACTAGTCAATTGCATCTCATCCATCCATTCTTAAAATGGATGAATTAGATTGGTTCTCGCGGTTCATACGTTAAAACATGATTCTCACTAGATTTCTCCTCCCAACCTGGTACCCAACGAACCTAAAAACTTACCAATATCAATGATAGCTGCGGGCCCAGAGACTATCTGCTCACTCTAAGAGGGGGGAAAGAGTGAGCAACTGCTCTTCTAAGAAGTTGGAGGGTGTTAAGGCTCGTTCGAGGGGAAAGAGCTAGAAAGAGACTCCTCCCAACAATCATGGATCACGATGCTAATTGATGTATATGCATTTTACACTCTCTTCAGAGTGTTTTATCTCACATTTAGTGCTCTTCTTGCTTCGCTCTTATCATGACTACTTCACTTTTTCATCGTTTCTGGTATCTTGTGTATTGCTAAGCTTTTATGGGCATTTGGAATAAAACGGACCTAAAGCAAACGAAAACGGAGCAAGAAGCACTCAACACCTGACCAGCCACCCAACTAGATGAAGAATCGGATACGTCGATACTCGACAAAACACCGGATCATGTAGAGACGTCGAGTATGACGTTACTCGATCAACCACTTGACCGGATACGACCGTCGAGTACACCAATAACCGACTGCCTACCAGTCAGATGCGTTGACAAGATATCAATGACAATTGTCATAAATCGTGCTTTGGGTTTCCAGAATGATAGGAGCACAATGAAAGGAGGTGGAGATGTTATTCTCAATTGATAGAGCTCAAGATTTTTGGTATAAATACCCCTCCTTTGCATGAGAAAGGAGAAAACCAATTTCTATATAAATCTGAGTGAAAAGTTGAGAGATGGGAACTATAATCGTTGAAAAAGTGCAAAACCATTGCCGCAATTCAAAGAGATTTTTGTCATTTTTCTAGTATCTTCTATTTTCATTTGTTTTTAGTTTTATATGTTTGTAATTTGCATGACAACCACTTTATTAGCATATAAGATGTTCATGTGTAACTAAAGATCTTAAATCCAAGATTATAGTCAGTAATCGATGTTTATGAGTAGCATGAAAAAACATAATTTTTCTAGTGAGCAGTGATTTCGACATAAGGTGAAATCGGATTGTGAGGATCGGTACCTACGTCATGTCGACCTGGACCTTAAGCGACATTGATGTGTTCACTACCGTGTGGATCTTGTAGAGTGGTGCACTCACGATTGTTCGATACCACGAGTAAACATCATTATGAAACTATAATCTTGTGTTGTTTTACTCAATCGTATTACAAATCTCTTTACTTTCATTTATTGATCTCAATTTCATACTATTGACCTCCACAACAATCAACTATCGATTACCTTGCACAACATTGTATTTGTCATGCGGCGATGCCTTTTGACATGTTCCCCCCGTATGAATGGCATGCCAAGACTGTCGATAACGCTTTGCCGGTGAGTTGGGATTGTCCTACTGCTCAACAAGGTGTTGTTGTGATTGACCGTAAGGGGTGTGAAGGGAATGAGGTTTCTTTCAATCCCATCGTCTCGACTCAACAACAACTGGAACATGACCCCAAATCACCTGCTTCGTTGGTGTACACACAGTCGCCGACGGTTGGGAAGGATCGGGTTGTTGTGGGCCTCTCTGCATCGTCTCGAGGTCAGTCCTCTGTTCTTGTGGCTAGAAAAGACAAGAAGGTTCCGTCACCGGAGAAAGCATTCGACGGGGTTGCTAGTTGGTTATGAGATTTTTGTATATAATCGACTTCAAAGGTGTGGATTAAAAAAAAGTCAGCTCTTATGGAGAAATCGTTGATGTTTCAGTTATGAAACGTCCAGATCGAAAAGGTCGTCTGCGTCGGAAGCTACATCCAGTCTAAATGGATATAAGGTGAATGGACGTGTAATTTTTGTTGCAATCGTAGGAAACGAAGATCATCATCAAGTACATTCTTACAAAGAGATCATCATCTGGTAGCTGTTTATTCTTATAAACGAGTGTAAGAGAACGAATCATCATCCCTTGTTCGAGTTGAGAATGAGGTCGAACTAGAGAATCATGTATTGTCGGCTCTTGTTCAAAACAATCTGAATCGATCGAACCATGGTGGTGGAGTTATCCCGAGTCGAGAGGAGCGACGGTGATTGGAAGCATCCCAAGATCTACGCGGATCTCCTTGTAGAAATGATTTTGATTTCGCTCTCAGAATCGGACATGAAATCAACAGAGCTATGCTCAAGTGTTTGTTTCGCCGACAGCTAAACCGAAATCATTATCGGAGTCATCACATTGTATTCTCTATAACAATGGATCTCGTACAAGGTCTTTGAGCGGAGAGAGAACTGTTGTACACACGACTACCTCTAATGAGAAGGATAAAGAGGATCCGTGGGGTTTTGTTAAGAAAGCCAGCTCCAAAACCATTAAATGATGTTAAATCATTAATGGGGTTTTGACACCGGCTCTGGTTATTTTTTTCCGTTTATGTTTGTTGAGGATTGCTAGTCTTAGGTTTTTAGGTTAGTCCTTTAGGCTGATTGAACTCTTTTTTAACCCTTGTTCTCGGTCCTTTGACCTTTTAGATCCTCTCCTTCTCGTAGGGTTCATCTTTACCAATAAAAAAATTCCCCGCTTATAGAAAAAACTATCAATTACCTTGAGTTGAGACAGTTGAATAACGAACATGATATATAGTGTATGCCTATTATCTCCCTTGGGTATGTTATCTGAACTTACTATATGACTACTACTTGACGACCAGTACACTTGACAAGCCCTCATTCCGTGTGTAAAACCACAGGGTGTCAAGCTTTTGGCGCCGTTGTCGGGGAGAAATTAAAGGCAACAATCAGTTTTACCCTTAGTGTTGAGTTTGTCTCACTATCTAGTAGACCTTCATCGAGGTATATGCAACAAGTTATGTGAATGGAGATGACACAAAATATATCTAGATGACGGGCCTCCGGAGAACAACCAAAGGGTT
This sequence comes from Erodium maritimum, assembly GCA_963921825.1. NCBI lineage: Eukaryota > Viridiplantae > Streptophyta > Magnoliopsida > Geraniales > Geraniaceae > Erodium > Erodium maritimum. Next base: position 81,036,003 of record OY997588.1, on the reverse strand, counting down.
ATTCCCGGAAACAGCGTCATCTCGTTGAGAGACTGTTGTTAGCTTTCCCTAATAGATATTTATGAGTAGATACGACACTCAAACAAGCGGTATATTTTACGATAAAAGTACTGGTCGATCCCATAGGAAATCGATGAGTATCCCGAATCTGAAAACGCTCTAACTTAAAGTTGTCACTGCTATAAGTTAGCTTATATTTATTCCTTTTTTACAATGTACAAATTTCAATCACATAAGTTGTCCATTGAGTGAAAATAAGAGTAACCCCTAGAGATACTACAAAGAGGAGGCAAAGAGGGTCTATCACTATCTAGAAGGAGCATACATTTAAGTTCAAGGTTACAAGAGTGCAAACAATGTAAGGTGAACCATGCATATCCGGTAAGAGTATTTGTGTGTGTGTGTGTGTGGTGTGTGATTTAAACTTCCATGACGGTCTAGCAAGGCGACACTAGTTGATATACGCAAAGTCTAAAAGAGAAATTTGTATCAACCACCTTAGGCAATTTTCTAAACGTAGCATAGACAAACTCCTAGTTGGGTCATGACACCCTAACCCCAACAACGCTTTTATCCTTACTACGGTCCTAAGAGTTCCCTACCTAACGAATGATTGGCATTCATAAGATTACCATGAAAGCAGAGTTAAAAACGTGGTCATAAGTTCGAAACATGTTCCAAACTTAGGTAAGTGTAGGATTTCTAACCAATTTAAAAGACATTCTCACTCCTAAGTAACGGTTTTCGATCTTAGAATTCCAATCATCGCCAACTTGGTGGTAAAGGAAATTGATCACCCCCTGGTGCTAGATAACTACATTCACTCCCCGAGTTGTGTTACGATGCTTTTCAGCTATGCATCTTGGTCGGTGGCCTCACCCTAGACTGCACATCGTCTTCCTACCGTGACTAATCCAAGGAGCCTATTGATCAACGTTCACAACTTTGGTATGACAAGATGGTTCTATCGCATGGATAATGTCGAAAGCTGATCTAGGGTCGAGTATAAACTGAACTAGTGACCCAATTCTAAATCGAACCAAGAGATCAAGAACTTACTAATACACTAAGATTTCCCTGTCCAAGCTTTAATAATATACTTACTATCCAATTCAGTTTGAGCTTTAGATAGGTCCATAAATTAACCAATAATCCTAAAGTTGGCTTCTTTCCTTAATTCGTTATATTAAATGGGTAATCGATCTATTAATGACAAAACCACCCAAGCAATAGTCCAATCTCATACTAACCCAAACCCTGAATTTGACTTAGATAACATTGAACGGAAATGTAGAAGGAGGAAGACTTGAATCAACACCAAAGTTCACATGGAAACACAAGTAACATAAATCCATAGATCAAAACATCATATGCCATGAGAATTGTAGGTTCTATAATAGAATCAACAAGGGTTATTTACGTTGACATACCCCGAACTATAGGCGTTTAACGGATTACTGCCCCGAAGTTCATTCGTAACAATCACCTACCCCGAACTAACGTTTAGTAACCCTGTAGGTATCTCCCATACACTTTTCCATCTGTTCACTGTTCATTTTTTATAAAATTCCGAAAATACCCTTACTTTTGTAATTAAATTCTTTTTCCTTTTTAAACAATTTTGTATGTTTGTTTTTTATTATTATTTCAAATAATTTTTTACCATTTATTTATTTATTTATTATTAATTATTAATTTTTAGAAATAAGAGAAAATTATTCATCTTCTTCGTTTCTTCATGTTTTTAGAAACTCATATCTACAAATGGTTCATGTTCTTCATCTTCGTTGAAAATCAGATCGACTAATAGAACTCGCCCAACAAAAAAAATAGTTTTGAAGAGGAAGAGTGAAGTTGATATAGAAAAACACAAAAACAAGGTCAAGCGCGGCAGAGGACGTCGCAGGTCCGGCGAGGCCATGGGCGACGCTGATCTAGGGCTTCAAATCCAAGCCATGCGTGGGGAGGGATGGCAGAGACGGCTTCCAGGCCCGACTTCTTCTAGTTCTTCTCGTAGATGCTGCCACCGCCGAGCTCCTCCACCGATGTGGTGGAGAGATGTTACAAGGATGTTATGTTTTGAGCTTAGAAATGATAGAGAGACCGGGCAAGGAAGAGGGATTTGGATTGAATTGCTGAAGAAGGGTTACAAAATGCTCTGTAAAATGAGAAACAACAAAAATGGAACCCTAGCTACAATAAGACAAAAACGATATCCAAATCAAAGATGATACTCTCCTCTCTCTAGCCTGGTGATATAGCTGCCCACGACTCCGCAGATGTCGCTGCCAGAACCGGGACCACGAGCCTGCGTGCCTCCCACGCATCGCTCTGCTCGCGAAGGAAGAAGAAGGAGGCACGTGCTACGCGCGTGACTCTTACCCCCCTTAAATGCACCGTTTCAATAATAGTAAAACTTAACCGAATTAACAGAAATTTGAAATGGAAAAAGCTTGGTGATGAAGCAACCATGACAAATGCCTCTCACTCAGATTTGGCTTGTCCTCAAGCCAATACTGCAGTCGACCATGCCGAAAAATTTGCTTGGATTGTTGGGGCTTCCTCTCAGGTGGCATCCTAAGGCCCTGACCTGTCCCACTGAATGAGATATTGCACAGCAGGTGCATTATTTCGTTTGACAATCCTTGTATCAAGCAATTGCAAAGGTTGTAGCTTCAAGTGCCCCTCAGATGTGACCTCAGGCAAGTGCTGCACCAATATGTTCTTAGTGCCTAATTGTTTCTTCAGAAGGGAGACATGGAACACTGGATGGATCTTAGATGTTGGTGGAAGCTTCAATTTGTAGGCCACTGACCCAATTCTCTCCATAACCTGAAAAGGGCCATAAAATCTGGGAGAGAGCTTGAAGTTGCTTCTGAGATTGACTGAGTTTTGCCTATAAGGCTGGAGTCTCAGATATACCCAGACACCAATAGAAAATTCCCTTTCTTTCATGTGCTTGTCATCATGCTGCTTCATCCTTGACTGAGCTTGCACCAAATTCTCCTTCAACACTTTGGATAATTCAGCTCTAGTGTTTACAAAACTTTCCACTACATCCACCTTTGATTCAATAGGTCCCAAGTTCAGGACAAGAGCCTCAAAACCATAAACTGCTTCAAATGGGGACATCTTGATAGTAGAGTGGTAACTTGTATTATACCAAAACTCAACAAAGGTGAGCCAGGTGCTCCATTTTTTTGGGAAGAGGTGAGACATGGCTCTTAGGTAGTGCTCCAGGCATTGATTAACTCTCTCAGTTTGCCCATCAGTCTGAGGATGGTATGCTGTTGACATGTGGAGTTGGACACCCAGCCTCTTGAAGAGCTCCTTCCAAAAATTACCGAGGAATATTTGATCCCTATCAGACACAATGGTAGTAGGTAGACCATGAAGCTTAAACACATTGTCAAAAAACACCTGAGCCACCATAGCTGCTGTGTAGGGATGAGCAAGAGCAATAAAGTGATTGTATTTGCTGAACCTGTCAACTACTACCATTATTGCAGACTTAGAACCTGAATGTGGGAGACCTTCAATGAAGTCCATAGATATGTCAGTCTAGGGCCTAAATGGAATAAGGAGAGGGGCCAACAACCCAGCATAAGGACTGTGACCAGTCTTGCATTTTTGACAAGTGTCATAGGCTCTCACAACATTGTATATGTCTTTTGCCATGTGAGGCCAAAAAAAATATTGCTTAACCTTTCTTGTGGTAACATTGATTCCAGAGTGGCCTACCACTAGAGATTCATGCAAACAAGACATGATTCTTTCTCTGATGCCAGAATCTGAGCCCAAATAAACCTTACCCTCATATAGAATTATACCCTGCCTCAATTCATAAGATGGCATTGAATCTGCTGCTAAACTCAACTCTAATAACAACCTTTGGGCCTCCAAATCATTGTCATAGCTAGAGTGTACCTCTGACCTCCAAGCTGGGATCACAGTAGGCATTTGGGCAAGGGATGTTGAAGGTAACCTGGATAGAGCATCACCAACAATGTTGTCCCTTCCTTTCTTGTATTCTATAGTATAATTCAACCCCATTAATTTTGCTAGCCATTTGTGTTGAAAGGAAGTAGTCAACTTCTGTTCCAACAAAAACTTTAGGCTCTGGTGATCAGTCCTCAAGATTACACTCCCAAAAGAGAAATAATGTCTCCATTTCTGGATACAATTCATGACAGCCAGAAGCTCCTTCTCATAAGTGGACATTGTAGAATTCTTTGGACCTAAGGCTTTGCTGAGGAATGCTATTGGCCTCCCTTCCTGCATCAGGACCCCTCCAATACCTCTATCACAGGCATCAACTTCAATGACAAAGGGTAATGAGAAATTTGGAAGCCTTAGCACAAGTGTTGAAATCATAGCCTGTTTGAGATTTTCAAAGCTGATCTGAGCTTCTAGAGACCAGATGAAGTTGTTCTTCTTCAATAAATTTGTAAGAGGTCTTGCTATTGTGCCATACCCCTTGACAAATCTTCTGTAATACCCTGTCAGCCCCAAGAAACCTCTTAAAGATTTTAGAGTTTTAGGAATAGGCCAGTCACTCATTGCTTGAACCTTTGCAGGGTCTGTGGCTACCCCTTCAGCAGAAATAATGTGGCCTAGATACTCCACTTGCTTCTTACCAAACTCACATTTGGACAGCTTGGCAAACAGATGTTGATCCTGAAGTCTTTGCAGAACTAACTCCACATGATAGAGGTCCTCCTCCCATGACTTGTTGTAAATCAATATGTCATCAAAGAAAACTAGGACAAATTTTCTCAGATAATCATGTAACACTTGGTTCATGAGGGATTGATAGGTTGATGGGGTATTAGTCAACCCAAATGGCATCACCTTGAACTCATAATGACCCTCATGAGTCCTGAATGCAGTTTTTGCCTCCTCACCTTGTGCCAACCTCACTTGATGGTAACCAGACCTTAAGTTTATTTTTGAAAAAAATGTACATCCAGCTAGCTCATCCAATAGCTCCTCAATGGTTGGAATTGGGAATTTTTCCTTCACTGTCTGGCCATTCAGTTGCCTGAAATCCACACACATTCTCCAAGTACCATCCTTCTTCTTGAGAAGCAATACTGGGAAAGAGTAGGGACTGGTACCGTGTTGGATTACACCAGCTTCTAACATCTCCTGAACCAAGGCCTCAAGAACATTCTTCTATTCATGTGAATGTCTGTAAGGCCTAATTGAAGGTGGTTTGCTCCCTGGAATTAATGGGATCTGGTGATTACATGCCCTCCTAGGAGGTAGTGTAGTAGGGGCCTCAAAAACCATAGGAAATTTGTTGAGAATCTCCTGTAACTGGGGATCAACTTCCTCCATTTTAGCATGTTGTTCAGTTATCATAGTAATCTGTCCCATAAAAAGAGTCTCCCCAGCCTGTAATTCATGCCTCAAGGACTGCATACTAGAGAGGGAGCAATTATCTGAAGCTACGTTTTCCCACAAGGTATACTTGATTCTATTCACCTAGTATCATAGTCCAACTCACTTGGGTTAACATTCTGCAACCAATCAACCCCTAAGACCATATTGAAACCACCCAATGGCATAACTAAGAAATCTCATTCCATAGATAAATCATTAGTTGCCCACTTAACCTTTGTCATATCATTGCATTTCTGAATCTCACCATTCCCCATTTTTACTAACACATTTGAACTAGCAAACACAGTTAATCTATGCTTACAAGTTGTGGCTTGATCCGTAAAAGACCTAGTTGCACCAGTATCAACCAATATTGAAATAGAAGTTGTAAAGATCTTACCATGGATCCTTATGGATTGAGACTTGTTAATGTGTACCATCTGCCTAAAAGACTCATGTGAGAGTAGACATAGATCAGTTGAGCTACCCTCCTCAATTAGTGCCTCAATAGGTTCAGCATGTAATAATTCTGGCTCAATAATATCAGTTGTGATCTGAAATAACTTGTGCTTGTTGGGGCAGATGTGTTCTTTGGTATACTTTGCAGGACAAGTATAGAAAAGTCCTTTTCTCTTATGTTCATCCAAGTTTCTGGGATGTAACTTTGTAAAAGGAGTAGTAGTCTGTGTAGTCCTTGGATTTTGAGAATGGAAATTCTGTGGAGCATATTGGGGCCTAGGCTTGTACTGATAATGTCCTGAATGAGAAGTAGCTGGCAAAGCAGATTTGACTTGTATCCTATGCTCTTCCTTCTTGGCTAAGTGCATAGCCTCAGACAAGGTTTGTGGATCATACATAAGTACCTCTACCTCCAACTTTGGTAACAATCCAACAATGTAGTTTGACACAAAATAGGCTTCACTACAATGAGGGTTTCTATTCAAGACCAAGAACCTTAGTTCCTCAAATCTATCATCATAATCAGCCAGAGAATCTTCCTGCTTCAACTTCTTGAACTCACTCTCAATGTCACTGTGGCCTATGAGCTCAAATTTGAGAGACAAGTCCCTGCAAAATCTGTCCCAAGGTATGACACCCCTCCCAAAAGAATACTCAGCATACCATATATCAGGAGACCCTGTAAGGTGCATAGAAGCCACCCTCACTTTATGTTCTTCTGGTATTGAGCAATATTGGAAATACATGTTGCACTTTCAAATCCAATTTCTAACACCCTTGCCATCAAAAATTGGAAAAATCAGATTGAGTGTTTTGAATGTCAACTCAGGTATTGTATTCACTGGATAAGGTTGTGGGATGGGTTGTTGTATCTGAGGTTGCATTTGGGGAAAGAACTGAGGGTTTACAGCATATTGGCCTTGTGGGTTCTGGAATTGGGGAAATTGTAGCATATAAGGATTGGGGAAATTTTTTTGGGGTATCTGAAACTGCATCTGAGGTTGCAATTGAGGTTGTATGTTCTGGTTAAGCATAGGTTGTATGGGAACTTGGTTTTGTGGGATAGTGGTGCTATTGGTGAGATTTGGTGGTATGGTGGCTATAGGGACACCTGAGATTTGAGGGTTTTGAACTATTTCAGGTGTGATGTTTCTGGAGACTGGGTTTTGGGTTTGAGAGACCCATGAGGAAATATCAGGAGCAAGGCGTTGTCTGGGTATTTGGTGGGATTTTGGATCTGGAGGTTGTGAAGGATGAGGTGAATAGGTGAGGCATTGGGGAGTAATGGGTAAGGGTTGGTTTTTCAACATCCTGGGAACCTGAGAGCATCCTGGGTCCATGGTAAGTTGAGCTTGGCCCTTCTCCTTCATGAGCAAGGACATGTTGCGACTCATTTCCTCCATGCGAACCTTGAGAGCTTCATTTTCCTACCTCAGCCCAAAAACCTCAGCTCGAAGCTCCGAGCTCACCACCTCAGATTCAGGCTCAACGTCTTGTGTTTTATCCATCACAGGCTGCGGGATTGAGGGCTCTGATACCACTTGTTACAAGGATGTTGTGTTTTGAGCTTAGAAATGATAGAGAGACCGGGAAAGAAAGAGGGATTTGGATTGAATTGCTGAAGAAAGGTTACAAAATGCTCTGTAAAATGAGAAAGAACAAAAATTGAACCCTAGCTACAACAAGACAAAACGATATCCAAATCAAAGATGATCTTCTCCTCTCTCTAGCCTGGTGATATAGCTGCCCACGACTCCGCAGATGTCGCTGCCAGAACCGGGACCACGAGCATGCGTGCCTCCCACGCATCGCTCTGCTCGCGAAGGAAGAAGGAGGAGGCACGTGCTACGCGCGTGACTCTTACCCCCCTTAAACGCACTGTTTCAATAATAGTAAAACTTAACCGAATTAACAGAAATTTGAAAAGGAAAAAGCTTGGTGATGAAGCAACCATGACAAGAGAAGACGTCGCTCCGACTAACCAATATCACCGGTTTTGAGCAGTTCGGGATCGATATTAGAGATGGATCCTTGAAATTATGTAGCAAACAATCACAAATCAGTCTATCAGCACCAAAAACAAGAGGAAGTAGAAGAAGATAAGTTGAGATTTGAAATCGGAATCAATCGAGGGACCTCAGAAGCTTTTGGGGCGGTGGACAAACTTTTGAGATTTGGATATTAATTAATAAATCATATTTATTTTTAGAAATATATTATTTTTATAATATTAATATATAGAATATTTAATAAGTATTTGAAAAAAATATATTTTAAAATATGTTTTATAATTGATTTATAATCTTATTAAAAAATCTTATTCTAAAACAATTTTTATGATTTTTAATCATTTTTTATAAATGGGTAAAAGGGTTTGGGGCTAGGGTTAAATTTTTGTTATTTTTAATACTAAGCGAGGGTAATTTCGTCATTTTACAAAAAAAACTAACAACCATGGATGGAAAGGGGGCTACGACGTTACTAAACGTTAGTTCGGAGTAGGTGATTGTTACGAATGAACTTCGGGGTAGTAATCCATTAAACGCCTATAGTTCGGGGTATATCAACGTAAATAACCCAATCAACAATGTCTCAACACAACCAATCCATGGTACAAGAATCATGAAGAATGGGAAATTAGAGTTAGAGAATACTCTACCTACAAGCTCCTTCTTCCTTGCACTCTTTTTCTTAGATCTCACTTGGTTGCTCTTGCTCCAATTGGCCTCCATAGGAAAACACAACTCTCTCCGAGGATAGGATGTCACCTCTTAACCTTGGATTAACCCTCAATTATTAAACCTCTCTAGTGGCCTCAAATGTGTGGAAAATATCCCTTAATCTCGAGTTTAAGCCTTCTATTTATAGGCTTCTGTTGATCACCTTACATGGCGTGTAGGGTGTTCTTCACGCCGCGTACAAGATGGACTGCACGATGTGTACTCAAATCTTTCATGACGTGGAAGGAATTCAGAGGACTTCACGACATAAAGTAAGGCGTCAACGACGTGGAACAAGTGGCGCCCTAATCCCAATGAAACCCTGATGCATCCTCCGTTTGGATGTTTCCATGTGTCTCCACCTCAAAGACATGCAGGGTGAGGGCTCAATGGCTGGAGCTTCAGGTTCAACCGTTGACTTCACTTGCTTTTTTTGGCTTGTTGACTTGGCTCGGCTCTGGAGGTTCTAGTCCAGCTTTTCCGCTCATGAACTCTTACCACGAGCTATTTGCGATGGAGGAACAAAAGGAACAAGGAGCAAGGAGAACGAAAAAGAAAAGCAAAAATAAAGCGTATAATCTATGCTAAACAGGAATAAAAACGGATAAAAACATGATAAGTGACATATATTAACACCTACAGATAAGCACTCACCACTCACTCTTTTATTTATTTTTTTGTTTATTTATTACTTTATTTTATTTCTATTGATTATCTTTATGGTTATTTGGACTAATCGATCACTTTAGGTGATTTAAGCTGACCCGTTATAAGTCTTCCTTTAGTCGGTTAATTAGTGATTTAAAGTTAAGGGTATACGAAAAATGGAGGAGACAATCCTAAAACAAAGCGGCTAGAAATGCAAGAATAGAGGCAAAACAGACAGGTCGTGTTCTGACGGATTTTCAATAAGGGAATGAGGAGACAAACGTTATCAAGTAAATCCACGCGCTGGCCTGGACCAACAAAATACTATTCAGAGGTCTAGGTGGTTGTTGAGTGATTTTGGAAACCCGCATACCAATATTATTCACTCAAGCATCTAGGCACCAGCCATAACTACCAACCATTTTGAGATCAAGCTATCGGTGATCAACTTACTGAAGCATGACACATTTAATGAGCGAGTCATCGATGATCCCGATCCTGCCCTTCATTTAACTAGATTTTTTTTATATTTGTTCAACTTTTAGGTTTCAAGGAGTAACAGACGATGCGGTACGAATAAGGTTGGTTCTTTTTTCTTTAAAGGACGATGAATACATTTAGATCATGAGTCTACTCTACCCCATCATGTTGTTAGTACATGGGATGACCTTGCACAAAGGTTTCTAGCGAAGTATTTCTCATTAGTAAAGACGAAGGAAGCAAGATCCAAGATTCACAACTTTTCCCAAGCAAGTCACGAGTCTTTAGCGGAGACATGTGTAAGATTTCTAGGACTTCTACGCAAGTGTCCTCACTATGGTCTAACGCTCTACATGGGTTTGCAACGTGCCAGTCAGACAGATCTGAATGCTTCCTCTGAAGGTTCATTCATGAAGAACACCATAAGAATGCATCGACAACATGGAGATAATCTTGTCCAATAGTGATTGACAAGTAGATACAGGAATGGCAATATCCGTTCATTCAGTATAGTCTTCTAGTGAGATGAACAAGGTTTGGAGAAATTGAAGGCTTTAACATTCAAGATTGAGGTTATGGAGCAGTTGAAGGCCTTAGACGACCCCAACTTGACCTCGTAAGGTGAAGAATGGATCGAGGTTGGCGGTTGATTGTGTTTCTCTTTCGCTTGTTTTTAGAACATGTCGTCCTTTGTTTCTCAAGGATATGCCTTGTATCTCCATTGTTGGGAGCTCATTTGTAATCGTGTTTTGGTCTTTTGCCCTTAGACGCTTTCCTTTCGAAAAACTTGTAAAAACATTGAAGAATGAGGACCTCCACACTGCAATACCTCGTAACCTTCCACCAGATCTCTTTGACCTTGTTGAAAAGGTTGATCCGAAAAGTGAAAATTGGATCAATTATGGAGGAGGAAGAAACTGTTATATCTTCATGATAGGAGGAAATCAGAATTCATATCCAAACTCAACTCCTATGATTGCTCAAAGGCCGCAAAAACAGAACTATCAAAGGGCCCCTGAACAACAAAAACAGTAACAAGAAGATCCAACTCTAGATGTCTTAATGAGGATGCTGAAGAAGGAAGAAAAGAAAGATCAATTGATCCTACAACTACTCAAGGGATATGAAGGTACCAAAACCGCCGTCTAAATTGTAAAGACTCAAGTAGGGCAGTTAGCCACCGTTCTAAGTTCCAGAAGCCTATGGCATTGCCTAGTAACACCGTCAAGAATCCAAAAGAAAGTTTTTTTTTTTTTTGGATAAACGATTTTTTATTAAAAACAGGAAACCAACAGGAACCTGAAATACAAGAACAAAAAACAGGGAACTGAACAAACAGGAGAAAAACAGCCCCCAACATCAACGGCGTCTCCTTCTCCAAAAGAAAGTGTTAATATTGTCTTTGAGAGTGATAACAACGATGAGTACATACGGTTAACCCTGGATTCTTGGACATAAGAAGACTCATATTAATATCAGGATATTACATCTCTCGCGATGATGGATGAGCCTTACGAGTACATCTCATATGAGGATTACATTTCTGGTGAAGAGCATATAGAGTTAGATGTCATTGTCTTAATTACTCCATCTTAGTAATACCGGAGGTAGATGATACCAATCTACCAGCTTTGCAGATGTTGGCCCAATTTACAACTCTTGAGATGAATAATTATGTCCTTAAAGTTATGGATGAGTTCTCACATACAACAGAGATGGTGTACGAGTTGGTCACAAACCAAAAGAATTTATAATAAAGGGACGTGCTCCACCTACCTGAACACTACTCCGACATCTTGTTCAACAGGTTACCACCTAAACTTAAAGATTCAGGTAGCTTTACTTTAGCATGTGTCATTGTAAGAATTTCATTCTAAATACTCTATGCGACTTAGGAGCTAGTACTAATGTCCTATCTCTATCTATGTTTCGGAAGTTAAGACTAGGAGAAGAATGTACCTCGTCTTCTATAATACTCTAATTAACAGATCGTTCTAGCAAATGACTAAGGGATATTGTAAAATATGTGTTTGTTAAAGTTGGAGGTTACATTACATATATGCCCTACGGATTTTGTTGTCCTAGAAGTAGAGAAGAATAATAAGATTACTCTTATTTTGGGAAGACCTTTTCTAGCAATTGCTAGAGCCATAAGAAATATTAATTAGGTATTGTAACTGCTTGAAAGCATGGTATAAAAGGGATGGTACCCGCATAAGATTAGACCTTCTTTTTTGTAACATAATTGGTACAGGAAGAAGTTGATTTCTTGAACATTCTTATAATTTTGACACTAATCCATATAAAATTAATGTTAAATATGTTAATAATAATTTTATAAATGAGCTTGAACTAAATTATCTACAAGATAATGTTAAATATGTTTAGATATATGGAAATAAATCACATGATGTGCTCGTTCTTTCTACCTTTTATATGAGTGGGGAAAGAAAATTGTTAGACGTTCTCAGGATAAAAAGAGCTTTGAGTGAAACCCTCGCTCATTTGTGCGTGGACGGATTCCACCAGGATGTAAGATTTGAGTTCCTACTGAAGACGACTCAAATATGTTCATCGATCTTCGACACCAATCTAGGCCTGCTGGGTAAGACATATGGGTCAAGGTGTAGTGATAGACAGACCTCTAGATGATATCCCCAACGATGGTGACCAAATTCGAACGTTCTCCAACTCATCTTTCCATGCATTGGCCAAAAACCCATAAGAAGAAGAAAAATAACTTATAGTTTCTCTCGGGTAGTATATAATGAAATTTTCTCGAAGTTTTATAGTAAGTGTTATAAGGTCTGACAGGAACTTATCTTGCAAATTACAACAAATGAAAAGGAAGAACAAATCCTACAACCAATTACAAAGACTAATTCTAGCCAACAAAACCAGATAAAATATGATAATATTAAGGTTAACTCATCAAGAGTCAACAATAAAATGTGTTTAATTGTACGTAGAGTAAATACAACGCCCTTCCAAGAAACACAGGTTGAGCTCATCCGTATCTACAATACACTACATATGTCTAAGAACCATAACTCCGATTCCAATGCCAAGAAAAGTTGCAATGGCAACTCCAAAAATGCCTGCAAGAATGCTGGGAACAACCAAAGAGGCCCATCCCTTTGTTGTGGCCATTCCACAAGCTGTTGTAGGCCCTCCAACACTCGCATTTGAAGCCAGAAGTAAAAGTTTCAAGTCGAAACCAAGAATCCTTCCCAACACAAGGACTATACCAAGATGGACGGTTATTTGAACAAGAGCAAATATGAAAATACTTGGTGCTGTGTTTATCACATTCCATATACTCCCACTAGCACCTATCACTGTGAAAAATACCTGTCACATGACAAATTAAACCTCCGGTAATCAAATTGAAAAATACTCAGTAAAGTGGCAAGTTGACTACAAATTGTTTTTTTGATTGGAAACAAATTACATTTCATTAAAAGTCAGGATTTTGCGGGAACGGAACTTCCTAAACCAACAAGTGACCAAAAAGAATAACAAATTAAAGGAGCATGTTTAGACACTCAAGATATCTTCATTACCTGCATCAAAATGATAGCGATGGTCTCACCAGCGGGCGCAAGGCTGCTAAATCGGGTTGGGAAAAGAGTGGCCAAAATGACAACAATAGCTGTTACTCCAGGAAGAATGCCTCCTTGAAATCCAAACAGTTTTGTGAGACAAGTGGCAGCCTTGCAGATTGCAAACGACATTGCTAGTGCCATAGCAGAATGTATCACATGTAATTTCCCTTCTACTTTGGACTCTGGCTCCACAGGAACATCTGTGAAAATCTAATATGTGAAACTCTTTTGTTTTTCGGTTTTGAACTTCATTAATATGCTATAATATACTTTGGAGGTAAGCAAAATAAGCACTAGCAGAAACATAATGTCGTTGGTTAGAGAAATTCTCATTTGGATAGCAAAGGGTAGAAATAAAGGGAAAGTTGGCATACCACCAGTAGTAGTAGATGATGAAGCCTCTGGAGGTATCTTTGAGGCTAACGCAAAGAGTATCATAAAATATATGGCACATATGATATTATCTGCAGCTACTCCTGCAGCCAAAACCGATGGAGAAAGACCAAGAGCCTTTGAGATTGCAACGTAATTAACAGCTGAAGCCATTCAGAAGATTATAAAATCAACTCCAGTTCTGATACTCAGTTGTTAACAACCTAATTAGACTTAAGAAAATATTTCAACTTTCACATGAGTAAGGCACCATAACTCAAGTTAGAGCGCAACATGTCCACAAGTGAAGAACCATTTATTATAAAATTTACTTGTGTCCTTAAATTAAATAAGAAAACACGGTCAATAAGTAACACTAACATGCAGGGATCAATTTTTGAAAAGAAAAACTTACATCCACCAATATAACTACCCATGAGAGAAGCAGCAATTTTCCAATTATCTTGACCAAGTGATCGCATAGGAATCAGCATAAATGCCACTACAGTTCCAACTATAGTTGCCACTGGCATACACAAGAAGAAAAAATAGTTCAGTAAATTTATGCAGGAAAACAATATGGATCAACGGTAATTTATTCATGTTTTATTATCTACTGTGTACTAAGATTTGAGTTCATTTGCTTATGTGGGGGAACCAAACTTTTGATTTTGATTCTTATTTAGACTTAAAGTTGATGTAGTATGAGGCTCAAGACTTCCTTTAACTAGAAACAAATCCAACAAGAACCGGAGGAGAGATGTCCAACATGAGGTGGGAGAAAGATACAATAAGGGTAGAGGAGGTATCGTTGTTAAGACTTGAATCTCGATCCTAGTGGCCCAAATTTAAGTGTTTGACCAGTTGAACAAGCAAAAGGTTTTAGTTATATTACCCATCTGTTAGTCAAAGTGATTTTTTTTTATATGTATATATGTTCAGAGCCCCTAAGAATGTGATTCAGTTGATGGAGAGATATCATATGAGTTTTTTGGGGACTTGTAGTGCTGATCGTGGAGGCTTGTCCAAGGTCCCTTGGTCTTGTGTTGAATTGTAGGCTCAAAGGTGCATAACCGACGACCTAAGGATCAAAAAGTGCATACTTAGAAGTTATGAAGAGCTTGCCGAATCAAGAATAGAGCTGATATGAGAAATGAGAAGAAACACATCGGAAATAGTCCTACCACAAAGCAAATCTTCCTTAGAGCATAATTTGCTCATACAAAAGCCAAATAGGAAAAACTTAACTCCTAAATTGAGGATAATAAAACTATAACAACGCAAAGAGAAGTTTGTGTAAATTCGAAAGGAAAAAGTTGTAAAAATCGCCGTTCTAACACTCCTACTTGTGTGTTATTTTGTTCATGTTCGATGATTAGTCGAGTTTATTAAGATATTGGCGTCGCAAACCTCATGGAGGTGGTGTCCAGGAGAAAATCGAAGACCGCCTTTAATGAAGAGCGATCCAAGACCGTCTATCGAAAACTTCATTGTGGATACTCTAACAAATAAGTAGGTAAATGCATGTTTGTGTAACTATCCCAAAATTCTAAACGCAGGGTTGGTTTAGTTATTAGTTATTACAGGAGCTCCTCACTACCAGACATTAGTACATGCAATAAGGCATTAAATTTCTCTAAGCTTCACTTGGAACGTGCTTAAAACTGATAGACATTGCATAATTCACAAAATGAAGTGTGAATGCCAACATTGTTAAACAGGGAAACAAAAATAATAACGCTTTTGGAGGCTTGATAGCAAGGAAGATTACCTGAAGCGAGTAAAAATGCCAGGAGCAACGTCCCAGTATCGTGCAGTACTCGACGCATGTCTGCTCTGAACAACAGGAGGGGAACACTCAAGGGTAAAAGAAACTCCAAGACAACGGAGTAAGCAGGTGCCTCAAAGGGAATGATGCCAAGATTGCTTGCTGCTAGACCAACCAATGTGCTAACCAGGGCAGCACTAACAGTACTCCCAATCTTGGTTTTCTCTGACCTGAAACGAAATTTTCCCATGACATTAAGCATACCCACCAACCAAATTGATAACCATCAATTAATGAAGTAGTCGTATTCCCTATCATAAGCCCAACCAGAGTGAAAAGGGAGGGGTACCTACCAGAGACCTGAACTAGTAATGGCGAAGAGGACTGTCCATGTACCCCAGTGATCGTCCGGCGAAATTATAGGCCTGTTCAGCTGTGACCTGACCTTCACAGTGGACAGAGTCGACCTTCTGTTTCTAGGCGCAGCGAGAAGAGAGAGATGGGACGGATTAGCTCCAGCTGAAAGTGAATGTGACCGTAAGGAGCCTTTGAAGTGAGAAGGAAATGGGTGGCGAAAAGGAGCTGAGAGTTGAAGAAGTGGCTGTGTAGCTCCTGTGGTAGTGAAGGGAGCCATTAACGGGGAGATGGATGCTCCTGCAATGTACAAGTGCAGGGTCGAGAGTTACTGCATCCAAGTGCAATGCAAACGATGATGAAACGGTGAGCTCTGAGTATATATAGCTGACAGAGGATGCTTTAAGCTACAAGACAGCCACATAACAAACAAACAAAAAATTGAAAATCATGACAAACAAAAACTGACAAAAGAGAACAGCTGGAAATTAGTATAGTACAGATTACAATGCTTTTCCTCCAATTATTAGCAGCTTATTGGTCGGTTTTGAAAGAAACCAATGGAAGCAATTCAAATCAGCATAGAAGATGTTGCGAATATAACCTAAACCCAAGATCAAGATGTTGAATTTGATTACCCCATTGATCGATAGAAGCATTAATACACCACATATGTCAGTCATAATCAAAGTTTGCTTCTACATGTTCTTTAGAACATTGTATATGTAATAATTTATTTGATAAAAGTTTTAAAAAATAAACATGAAATTACAAACCCCATCAATCCCTAACTCAAATTTGCCTTTGATCGATTATTAGCACAATCACGTTCAAAATCACAGGATAACAGAACTTGCAAGACATTGTCGATAAATATAATAATGTTACCTACCAATTCTGCTGTAAACAACAACGGAACAGCCCATGGAAGCAGAAACTCCAATAAAAGTGAAATAATTCCCAAATTACTCGCTGCAAGTCCAACCAACTCAGTGTGCTTCCAGTCTTGGTCTTCTCCGACCTTAAATCTCAAATTAACTACGGATCCAAAATTAGTGCCTTTTGAAAGCTACAACCATAACCATCGCCTAGAAAATTCATAAACGAAAACGAAAGAGAGGTTACCAGTGGCCAAGAGAGCAGTCCCATTGCTCATGAGTCATCAAAGGGTAATATAACTACTGATATAACAAACACTTTCTAACTTTATTTGTTTATGTAAATGATTTGAGAGTTAATTATTAAATTCTTTTTTTTTTGAAACAAGCTTCATTGCTAGAACGGACGTCACATGACATGAGCGTTACATCCGCTAGCCGTCTCTATGAACCCTAAAGACGATCAACGCGATAAATTGCTCTCAACTCTCGGGTTTGGAATCCCCGAAACGAATACAGACATCGTTAACAAAAAAGCGACAAAACGCCTACACTACATTCCAAACGTCCTACTATAATCTAGTGATCCTAGGTGGTAATCAAAAGCTCCAAAATGCCCTGATAACTGCAAGGTAGTCTCAAAAAATGACCCGAGAGTTGAGTGTGTCGGATGTTTTGGCTTGAACCACGAACAAATGATCGAGGACATTCGGATGGAACTACTACTAGGCCGATCCTGCTTATCGACGATTGGATGAGGATCACCGATGGAGAAAACCGACCAAACATGATGCCAGAGGCAGCAATCACAGCCAGAGGAACGTGGAGAGGCGACGATCCGACTGGGGGAACCTACAAAACAACAAACAGAAAAACAAAAGATAAACTGAGGCGTGGCCGTTCGGACGAGGCCATGGACTGGACCGTCACATCAGACTACCACCGGCACCGGATCACCAGTAGATCTGGGGGGAGCAGAGTCTGTCGGTACTGGACCACAACCAGATCTGACGGGGGCAGATCAAGCCGCGGGGGAGACTTCCAGAGGTGTCGGAGTAGTGGCCGGTGTCGGTCGTCCAGTGCTGAGAGGAGCGCAGCGGCGCGGTGAGCTGGGGCAACGGAGACAGAGCTGCAGCGGCTTGGGGCGGCCTGGGCAAGCTCGTCGGAAGAGGAGGCTCCGACGAACTCCCATGAGCAGCGGGAGGCCCGACTCTGAGGATCCCAGATCTGGACACAGCCACGACGAGTGGGGGCTGGCTGCGCTAGGGGGAGGAGAGGGCGGCTCCGGCGAGCTCCTACGACGGTCGGCTGGCTGTTCGCCGCCGGGGAGACCGGATCTGAGCACAACGATGGGCTGGGGAGGGTCGGGCGCACTCGGGGGAGGACGAGGTAGCTCCGACGAGTTCCCACGGTCAGGGGGAGGCCCGACAATGGGGATCTCGGAGCAGGACGTCGCCGCGACAAGGAACAGACGACCACATCAAGGGAAAGAGGAAAGACGATGACGGACGTGCCCCCTCCGGCGACCTCCATGGCCTGAAGCTAGAAAGTCCCCGGCGGTAGCTGAGCTTGAGCAGGACGAGGATCTGGCGACTAAGGTTTAGTGGATGTGTTTGGAGAGAGAAAAGAGTTTGGTGTTTACTGTTTATAGTTTATTAGTTAATTATTAAATTCATAATTAGAGTGATTCAATTATGAAATGTGGTGTTCATATGAGCTGAGTGTATTATAAGGAGTTGACACCTTTATTTATAGGAACCAAGAGCATATGAGACCTTATCATATATACTACACACATGTAAGTAGTGGTGTCATGTTGATTGTGGTGGTCACACATGACATTAGCATGTCATCTCATAACCCTCTCCCTTGGACACCACAATGTACTTCAAGTTGAAGTTTCCTCGTTCAAAACATCCTCAGAAAAACTTGGTGGGACAAAACTTGTAAAGAAAAGAGTGCAACGCACAAAAACGTGCTTGAAGCTGTGGTTGATGCTGGCTCGTTAAAAACCTTTCCAAGAAAACCTTGTGGGACAAAACTTGGATAAGGGAAAAAGAGTGAAGCGCACAAAGACTTGTCTCCCCCCGACTTCAGGCATGCTACTTTGGTTGCTTGCTAAGACGGCGCAAGCCAATTCTGTGTACTACCTTCTGAAAGGTAGAGGTCGGCAGGGCTTTAGTAAATAAATCAGCAAGGTTCTCGTAGGACCGAATCTTCTTGATGTCTATTTCATTATTCTTCTGAAGTTTATGAGTATAAAAAAACTTCGGAGAGATGTGTTGTCACGCCCCAAATCCGGTTTTGACCGGACTCGAGACGTGAACTAAACAAAATAAATAATAAAGCAATTTTAATACAAAAATGAGTCTCCAGTAACAATTTAAAAGGTCCAAGTAGTATCACGAGTCAACAGCTCGGTAAAACCCAAATAGTAAATAAGTTTAGTAAAAGTAAAATTGTACTTCTCTAGACAATACTAGCTTAAGACCCTCACTAGCTCCCAAGCTCCGAGAATCCCGCTAGTCCAAAGCCCGCTCAAGACCTGTAGAACAACAAAGTAAATGGGTGAGCTTTCGCTCAGTAGGAAAAGTAGTTAAGGTGATGAGTTTCTGCTCGTCACCACGAGTAACCTCCAATTGGGGCATACTAGTACGACACACATCTAACCATAACACGGAATCACATAACCGAAATCCTCAGTCACAAGACTATAACCACACTCACAAACATACTTATATGACCACTATCACCCTGTACTCACAACATTTAACGATCATCAAGCATACAAGAAACAGTAAAACAATCACACGTCCCGTACCGCAGTCCCCGAACTCTGCCGGTTGTACACAGGCCGACTCTATCATATCGTACCGGAACACTCAGCATCGGCCTAGATATCTTCCCGGAACCGCATCGGGGCACAATCACAATACATCATACCAGACCACACAGCATCGGCCTAGACGTCTTCCCGGGAATCCGTCGGGGCACAATCACAATACTGATCACGTAACCGTCGGCCTAGATACTCTACACCGGCATACCCCCTCGATGTAAGTATCGTACTGGAACCACACTCCGGGGGACCGCGCATACGTGGGACCACACTGTAGGCCTAGGTACTACCCTACACCAGCATACCCCCTCGGTGTAGGTACTATACCGGAATACAACTCCTCTTGGAACACGCATCAAGAAAGTATCACGCATCACAATGCCATAGTTCAACCACGATATACCAACCGGGTCAACTTACCACAACACATTATATCGGTCTATCAATCACCCGATCATATCACAACCACTGGTTCACGTCATATCAAACATGACACACTTGCCCAAAACATCACGACACGCTACACTGAGCATATCATAACATGATTCTCAATCTAACAACGGATGAACACATCAAGCATCACAATCATAGATCATGTCATCACAATCAACACACAACCTAAGGGCTCGGCATGGCCCGCATGCATTTCTACAGCACGACAATTTCCAAACTTACGGCTCCACATGGCTCGTAAGCTATCACTCAATCCACTCGTTCCTCACATCCTAACATGCAATTCTAACAATTAAATCAAGTATTCTCAACCTATATGCATACTAGTAACTTTCCGCAATTAAACCGGTATTCGCTACTTTCCCTACCTCGACCGCTTAGTCACTTCACGAGGTCCAAAAGTCTCCTCCTCCGTCAAGCTTGGGTCTAAAGTCTAGGATCACAATTAAATACTAGAATTAAGAGTAATTCACAATTGGTCTAAAAAGGAAAACATTCCCAATTAACCCCAAAAGAGCTCGGTTATAGATAATCGTCCCAATTACTCGAAATCCAACAAAATGGGCCCAAAAGGCCCAATTCTAGTCTGTCACGGTTCAGGTCACGGAGCCTTGACGGACTCCGTGACGGTTCGGGTCATGGAACCGTGAGGGTCCCCGTCACGGATGACATCACGGAGCCGTGACGCGTTTTGTCACGGATCCGTGACGGGTCTGACACTGTTCCGCCTTCTTCTTCCTCCAGCTTCGGTTTTCACGAAATTAACCCTCAAAACCTCCATTTTTTACCTTCCCAACCTCCAAATCGGTCCTAAAAACGTCTCTACTTCAAAATCCATGATGGGTCTTCATCAAAACCACAAAAATCCAATTAAAAATAATCAACCAACACCCTCTTCTCTCCAAAAAAAAACATCATCCAACACCAAAACCTCAAAATCCAACCATATTCATCCTTTTTCCTCAATACCCATGAACCAAAATCAACAAAAACGAAAAAGGGTTGGATATTTACCTTGAGAATGGAGAATAGAAGAAGAAACTAGTGTTTTTGATGAGATTTGAGTAGAAAACCATGCCAAAACCAATCCTTTTCCTCCTTTCTTCCTCCTCAAGCTTCCATAGCTTTTCTCTTCCTTTTTCTCTCTCCAATTTTCGGCCAAGCTTGGTAAAGTGGCTGAAATTGTTGTTCCAAAACCCTTAAAACCTACTTTGGTAAATACCCAAAAGCCCCATTTGCCTAAAAGCCTCTCAAGTTCAAATTTGGGGTAAAAGGGTCCTTTCCACCTTGTTTCTTCTCACCCAAGCTACTATGGACACTTGTCCATGTGGGGACCACCTCTCTTCTTAAGAAAATCCAGCACAAGATTAGTTAATTCACTAAGACCCAAGGTTTGACCAAAATTGACCGATAGTTGACTTTTTCCCAATTACAGTCATTTGAAAGGAACCGGCCCAACTAAGCTAACCGTAATGACGACTAAGCTTTTTGGGTCCCGGAAAGGTCCCGAATGACTCCAGGAGTCATCGGTTGACTTTTCCGGCAAAAAGTCAACTTTCGCCGAAAATCGCCGGTTCGACCGGGAGCGGTTCTTACATGTGCTTGATCCTATCTCCTTTGATATAGCCTCCTCTGACTTGAGCAATACAAGATGTGTTGTCTTCATATATAATGGAAGGAGAGCTTGGTGGAGGAATGCCAATCGAGCATAGTACATGCTTGATAACGGATCACAAGAATACACATTCTTGGCTAGCTTCATGTAGCGCCATAATCTCTGAGTGGTTCGAGGATGTTGCAACCAAAGTCTTCTTTGTAGAGCGCCAAGAAATCGCTGTTCCACTGTAGGTGAAAAATTATCCCGTCTGGGATCGAGCTTTGTGAGGATCTAATAAGTATCCTGCATCTGCATATCCAACTAGACCACTACTCCCCCTGGACTTAGAATATAATACTCCCAAATCTTTAGTTCCGCTCAGATAACGAAATATATGCTTGATACCATTCCAATATCGTCGAGTGGGTTCTAAACTGAACATGGCAAGTACATTTACTGTGAACGCTATATCAGGTCGCGTACATTGTGCCAAATATACCAAACCACCAATAGCATTTAGATTTTGTACTTCAGGACCATGTATCTCTTCATCTGCTTCTTTGGGACGAAATGGATCCTTCTCTGGATCTAAAGATCGGACGACCATTGGAGTATTGAGTGGATGAGCATTATCCATGCTAAAACGCTTCAGGAGCTTTTTAACATATGTAGATTGATTGATCAAAATATTATCAGACAAGTGCTCGAGCTGTAGGCCGAGACAATATCTAGTCTTCCCCAAATCTTTCATTTCGAATTCCCTTTTCAAGTACTCAAAAACTTTGAGGATCTCTTCAGGATTCCCAATCAGATTTAAGTCATCAACATATATTGTTATAATAACAAACCCTAAGGTTGTTTTCTTAATGAACACGCATGGACATATGACATCATTCTTATAGCCTTCTCCGGTAAGGTACTCGCTAAGGCGATGGTACCACATCCTACCAGATTGCTTTAGTCCATATAGAGACTTCTGTAACTTTATAGAACACGGATCTCTGGGATATCTATCATTGCTTCAGGCAATCTTAACCCATAAGGAGTTTCATATAAATATCAATGTCCAAAGTACCATACAGGTAAGCAGTGACAACGTCCATTATGCACATATCAAGTCTTTCATGGACTGATAGGCTGATCAAATATGTAAAAGTGATCATATACATTACTAGAGAATATGTCTCATCACAATCGACTCCTGGTCGTTGTGAGAATCCTCGGGCCACAAGTCTAGCCTTATATTAGCCGACTTCATTTTTCTCATTTTGTTTCCGGGTAAATCTCCACCTATAACAAATAGGTTTAACATCTTCGGGTGTTCTGGAAACGGTCCCAAAGACTTGGCATTTTGTCAATGAAGACACATAGGCCATTCATCTCTGTGACAACCTTCATCTATGCTTCGGGGCGCAAAATCAAACTCATTGATTACCTCATTGGCCACTATGAATGCAAAGACCTCATCAAGAATAATATTAGAGTTTTCCAGCACTTCCAGACTGATTGGTTCTTCTGGAACCGCCTCTGGTAGTTCTTCTGGACTGTTGGTTCTTCTGGAACTACCTCTGGTAATGATGCTTTCTTGTGCTCTCTATTCGCCTAACATTTTGATTTCCAAGGAATAATGTCTTTTGATCCAATTGGCCTCCCACGCCTCAGACGTGTACTAGAGGAATCGATTGCTTCCTTTGCAGTATCACTAGTGATGTTAATCTTAGCTGATACGTTAATAGCATCTATATAAGACCTCGTCATCTTTAATGTCTGGAAATGCATCAAGAATTTGATTTGCAACATTCTGCAAATGAAGTGTCTTCTGGACTTCCATCTCACAATGTGGCGTGCGTGGGTTAAGATGAGACAAAGAACTTACTTACTAAGCAAGCTCAGACCTAGCTTCAAAAGGCTTATAAGAGAGCTCATGCCTTACTTCAGGAGGCTTATTTTTCTCACCTAGAGTTGGAAACGATGTCTCATCAAAATGATAGTATGCAAACCTTGCAGTAAACATGTCACCCGTCAAGGGTTTAAGATACCTGATTATCGATGGTGAATCGAAACCAACATAAAAACCCAATCGTCGTTGGGGTCCCATTTGTGTGCGTTTAGGAGGTGCGATTAGTACTTGCACGACGCAACCAAAGGTTCGCAAATGGGATATATCAGGTTCATGACCACAAGCAAGTTGCACAGGAGAATATCGGTGATACGCACTAGGCCTCAACCGATACAACATGTCCCCAAGCATAAACAGGTAACTGTGATTGCATTAGTAATGTACCTGCAATTACCTATATACATTTAATGAACGATTCTACCAAACCATTCTGGGTATGGACATGTGCAACAGGATGTTCAACATCAATCCCCAAAGACATGCAATAGTCATCAAACGTTCTTGACGTGAATTCACCAACATTATCAATACAAATAGATTTAATAGGATGATCAGGGAAGTGTTCCCTCTGCTTAATGATCTATGCCAACAATTTATCGAATGCAATATTTCGCGTTGACAACAGACAAACATGAGACCATCTGCTGGATGCGTCTATCAGGATCATGAAATAATTGAATGATCCACTAGCTGGATGAATGGGGTCACATATATCTCCCTGAATCCTCTACAAGAAAGATGGAGATTCAATAATAACCTTGGTTAGCGAAGGTCGGACCACTAATTTCCCTTGTGAACAAGTTGTACATGATATCTCATTGGACATTAGGATCTTCTGGCCCTTTAAAGAATGTCCACATGAGTTCTCAACGATCCTACGCATCATCGTTGATCCTGGATGACCAAGATGATTGTGCCAAAGCATAAATTTTTTTGGATTAATGAACTTCTAGTTCATTGTAACGTAGGTCTCAATGGTTCTTATGGTTGTATAATACAATCCTGAGGATAGAGCCTGTAACTTTTCAAGTACATGTTTTTCACCACATTTATCAAGGGTAATACAGAGAAACTCAGTCTCATTTTCATTTCAAATCTCGACATGATATCCGTTGTCACGAATATCCTTAAAGTTAAGTAGATTTCTTCTGGATCTACTTACATACAAAGCATTATGGGTACTCAACCTTGTTCCATTTTCTAATATCAAGGTAGCTCTTCCGGAGCCCTCTATCAAGTTTCCAGTTCCCATAATTGTGCTCACATTCGCTCCAACCAAGGTTAGGCAAGAAAAATATTTCTTGCTTGTCAAGATTGTGTGCGTCGTCGCGCAATCAACAATACAAAAATCGCCATCATTTCTACAACCACGTAAGGGATCCATATCCTTCCACATGAAAAAAGTATTACATTAGTTTGTAAACTTTGAAAGGATTATCATAATACATCATATATATCATATTAGCCAAAAGAAGGGGAATACTGGAAAAACACAAGTTCAAGACATATTTTAATCACGGCCCACAATTTCGTCATCATCTTTAAAGAAGTCGGAGACTGTAAGCTTGACTGGAGCATCTTCAGGGCTCACATGATCTGCAAGCTTGATCAGAGCATCTTCAGGGCTCACATGATCGAAGCATCTTTAGAGCTCACATGATCAATAAAATTTGTCTCAACGACCTTCTCCTTTCCTCTGATCCACTCTTGGTACAATTTTTCCAAGTGGTTTGGTACGTGACAAACACGTGACCAGTGATCAGTTCCACCACATCGGTACCATTTAGTTTCAACATTTCTGGGA
The DNA here is from genome assembly GCA_963921825.1 of Erodium maritimum. NCBI lineage: Eukaryota > Viridiplantae > Streptophyta > Magnoliopsida > Geraniales > Geraniaceae > Erodium > Erodium maritimum. Next base: position 81,010,741 of record OY997588.1, on the reverse strand, counting down.
GTCTGTAACTGTGGCCCTTTTCTTTTCTCGTATCAGTTCTACTTCTGGGGATTCACCATGTTATCTCTTCCATAAGGTTGGAAATTGTTATGCCCATAACCATGACTACAACCATGGCTACGACCTCGACTACGAAAGGTTCCTCGGCTTTGATTGGGTCCAAAGCTGCCATCATATCTTGTCACATTCACTTCTGGGAATGGAGAACTACCTACAAGGCAAGTTTAATGGTTTTTCATTAACAATTCATTGTTCTGCTCAGCAATGAACAAACATGCAATCAGCTCTATAAATTTCTGAAACTTTCTTTCTCGATATTGTTGCTGCATGAGCATATTCAAGGGGTGGAATGTGGAGAATGTTTTCTTAAGCATAGATTCGTCAGTTATCTTTTCACCACAACTGCAAAGCTTGAATTTTTTTTAAACATGGTCGAATTGTACTTATTTACAGACTTAAAGTCATGTAACCTGAGGTTAGACCAATCATGTAGGGCACGAGGGAGAACTATTGCTTTCATATGCTCAAATCTCTTCTTGAGCTTAACCCATAAATCAAGTGGGTCCTCGTCAGCCAAATATTCTACCCGTAGGTCTTTATGCATATGATGACGGATTAAGATTGTGGCTTGCGCTTTGTTTTTCACAAATTCCTTATTCCCTTCTACTATGACGTCTCCAAGATTCTGAGATCTTAAGTGGAGAGTCATGTCCAGTGCTCATTCATAGTAATTTTTTCTATCCAATGTGAGGGGTACATACTGGTACTTTGTCAGATTCTTCATCTTGGACATTGATCAAAATAATCATATGTCAGGTATGTCATATCTGATTTTTATCATACCCGACCTCTGGTCATTGGTATTTTATTTGTGGATCTTCTGGTCCAACATATATCGGGCCATTGGTACCATGTACTTGGAGCTTCTGGTCCAACATACATCGGATCCCTAGTACTATGTATATGGAACTTTTGTTCCAACGTGCATCATATCGCTGGTATTTGGAACTTCTGGTCCAACATACCCCAGTCTACTGTTATTTGGAACTTCTGCCCCAACATACCAGCATATCTATAAACTTCAGGCTATAAACCAAGTTGCATGTTATGTGCAAGTAGTTTCGCATCTTGGAACTGCAGGTCCAAATATGTTGGTCTCAACAAAACTCAAAGTTCGAATACAACACCAATATACAATAATCATCAAATTTATGATGTGAAAGATCCAATATAAATTGGCGATCACAAAGCATACTTATCAAGAAGTCATCTAAATTTCTGATGTGAAAGATCCAATATAAATTGGCGATCATAGAGCATACTTACGAGGAGGTCATAACTTGAACATGCATAAATAAGCATGACTCAAGTATGGATAAGTTCAAACCTTTCTATACTTGAATGGTAGAGCAAGTCGTGCTGATAACGTGTCGTGAAACTCGTGTTTATAATATCGAGTTTGGATGGAACCAGCGCCAAGACACCAATAGCTCGGTGTAATACAAAGGTTAGTGTCTACGGGTTGGTTACCGAGCAAACAAGAAAGAACACTTGAAAATTGGAGAGTAGATAGAAACTCTATTCATATCATGAGAGTGTGTACAAAAGGTGTTGTTCATATGAGTTGTGTGTATTACAAGGGGGTTGGCACCTCTATTTATAGGAACCAAGAACACATGATACCTTGCCACATATACTACACACATGCAAGTAGTGGTGCCATGTTGATTGAGGTGGCCACACATGGCATTAACCTGCCATCTCATAACCGTTTTGGCTTAGAGACAAATAAATTCAATATTTCAAGGCCTATTATGTTTGATGAATTGGGTTTTCTCTTTTCCTATATATTTACTTTATCGTTACCCACTCATGATTTCCTATCCGAACCCATCTCACCGGCCACACGGGCCCACATATTCTTCTATCCATCTGCTTTTTCCACGACCCACTACCTCCGATTCACTCGTTTTGCCCCTATTAACACACCACGCAACGATTTTGGCTCTTCTCCTTCTTCTCCGAGCCACCAACTTCCCAACCACCATGTCGTCTCCACCACCACCATCGTTGATGTTTGTTGTCCCTCGTCATGCGGCGCCCTCCCATGGCCCGACCGTTGTAATGGGGACCATGTGTCTGACTCTCGGGCCACGAATATGCCTTCACCCCACGTTGCCACCATTTCCCCACGTGCGCTAACGCCACTCCGAAGACACTATGATGTGGAGGAATCCGAACCGACCCTCCAATGGCTTCCCACTATTGAAGCCATGTAGAGATGTGATCACCTGTCTGCATGGCTTCGTCCATCTGAGCCAATGATGCCCTATCTAAGGAAAGGATACTGAGGCCAACCCTACAACACTTACCATCTGAGATCTGCGAACCCGAGACCTGCGAGGGACGTCCAAATCCGATCAGAGGGATATACCTCCAATGGGATCCCTAATCGTGATCGTGATCGACACCACCATCTGATAGAACGGCACACGTAGAGACTGATACACACTCAAGAACTGGTGATAGAAGAGGAAGTCGGAGTCGTCATGGAGGCGCGAGACAATCGGGAGGCACCTCTACGTGGACGATGTTGTTCCAGATCTGAGTCATTGTGGACGTACGTCCCAATATGCGTCAACTACTAGGGATTCAAATTTTGAGGGAGGATCACCACCATTTCTAGGTCAAGGGAAGGGACCTTGCGAATGAAGGGAGGACCTATTGGCACCCGGACGTAGCCCACGACCACCCCACTACTATGGTAGGAACCGGTGGGTACCCCTCGTATGGTGGACAAAAGACTGCTAACACTTCCATGGATTTTTGCCCCGCTGGGCCGGAAGCGAGACCTGCCAAGCAACCTCATTAGTCTCCATGAGGCCATTAGGGTACCACAGGGTGTCCTAGAGGAGCCACACCCTGTCCCATATGGAAACGTAAACTACATGTTTCCCAGCCACCTCATTTCACTGGTTTAGTCCTTGTACGACTGTCAAGACAACATTGTCTTGTCCAAGTCGAGACGGGGAAAGCTTTCTGGATTTCTTGTGCCAAACACCGACAGAATGAGGAACCACCCTACTTTATTCCCTAGTAGTACCGGGTTAACTGTTATAGAATTAGTGTTTCAGCCGTCACCGAAACTATATCTCGTTCTTTTTTGTATTTTCGGACTTTTCCACTCATGTTTGACCATTTTTGAATGATAAGAAATGTTTTATTATCAATAATATGATTGTACTTATGGTCAAAAAAATTGTAAATCGTTTTGAATAATTCAAAAAAAAAAAGAAAAAATATTTACATTGTATTTAATCTAGAAGAAAGTGTCATGTTACCAAAAAATTAAAATGATATGTTTTTTGGCATCGTTATTATACCATCTAAGGTTATTTTTGACTGCCTTCCTCCCCTCGACTATCTCTCGTCTTTGCCTCACATTTTCAGCCCTATACCCATCATCTCTGGACTTCGGGGGGCAACCTTCACATATAGAGTTTTTAATGTTTCCCTATGGAACTGTCGTGTTGTCGTCGCCGAATCATGGGTGGAGCAACTATATACCTTCTCCACCAGGCTCTCCTACTTCCTATCTCCCTCTCGTCTATCCGACCCTTTCATCCCTCCTTGGAAGCCAACCATCTAACGGTTCACGACTTCCATGCGAGTTGGTGAACGATGAACTTGTGGCTGTTCTAGGGAAAATGGGGATGGTCTTCCTCGCAGGGGTAAGGACGACGATGACGGGATTATTTTGGTACCAGCAGCACCTGGAGAAGCTGCGGCCGCGTTGACCTGAGTGACAACTTGCAATTAGGATTTGTCTGACGGAAACCCGATTTCCATTGGGATAGAGGTGGGTCCCCCATACCAGCGATGACTATCATCTCAGTCCTTCTGCTGACACCACAGGTAGACAAGACAGTGATCCTAGAAATTCGGGCGAGGACTGGTCAACAGTCTTGTTAGGAGGTATGAGACATTCAAACTAATATATGATACTGGGCTGGAGGACTGTCTTGTACAAATACCTGTCATGCAGCCCTAATTACCTTCTACATGATGGGGTACCCATGAATGACTCAGTGAAGTAAGATCATCTACCAAGAAGAACACCTGAAACTCTAGTATCTTGTTTTTATTTATGTGATTAGTTATATTCTTGGTAACCTAATGTTCCGTTGTTGTCTATGATGTCAAATAGATGTTGATTACATAGCCTAAAGCGCTAACACACATGTCCACAATGGGTGTCCCAAATTATAATGTCAGTCTAAGAGAATCTCCTTCATGTTATGTACGTAAATTATTAATGAAATTTATCACTTTTAAAAGAAAATTCAAAAACAGATAACCCATTAATCGATTATGAAGTAATTATTAAAAACCGACTTGTATACCATGTAAATTTTATGTTGAAAAGAATGAGATTATTATAATATATGATAGTCTAACATAGGCTGATCATTTTCCCCAAGTTAAGATCTTCTCTTTCATAGGTTGACCAGATCATCCCCTCCCAATATATGCGGCCGATTGAACGAGTCATCTTTTTTCACTCTTCCAAATTTACCCCCAATCATCTTTTGACTCCCAAAACTCCAGTTACCAATATACCCCCATCTCTTGTTCTTTTTTTGTCGTAAAAAATATTAATTTTACCAATATTTTGACGAAATGTAATAGGTACGAAACCTGTGATATAAAAAACAAAAATTACATATTTACATGCAAATTGTGATCCGTGTGATGCGGACCTCAAGAAGCATTGGACGGTCCAGATTGATAGATGGGCGGTCTCTTAAAAAGACAAAAACAGCAACTCGAAAGATGCAATTTTGCCGACATGTGTTGTGAACAGTGATCCTTCTAATTTTAGCACATCGATGTTTCCGAATTACGTTGTTCCATTTCCTATTTATTTTCCGCGAATTAAGATTGTAGTTATAATCCAAGGGGGTTTCGGTAATTCCGCCCTCGTTCCAAACTGTTACGATCTAGTTCGAAAATTCAGGGAAATATAAAATCTTTTCTGTAATTTTTTTTAAAAGTTAAAAATGATTGTTTTTTGGAGGTATAAAGTGATAAACTCACCCCACAAACAGTCTAGAGTGTTTTTGACATCAGAAAAGCGGTTTTTGGAATTAAATTTTCTGTGCTTTTTGAGATTAAGATGATGGTTAGTAGTGGAGTGTAGTGTTGAGATTAAGATGATGAAGATCATGATCATGCATTGTTGAAGACATGGATTCTCCAGTTTGTTGTTCTTCTTCCTGTAGGCTACTTTAGGCTCAAAGGTTTTGTGGGTATGTTGAGTTTTTGCCTTCTCTTGTCTCTCAAACTCATGGTTCTTATGGGGCTTGTAAAGCTCTCAACTTTTTTGGGTTTGATACAAAAGCCAATTCTGAGAATTGGGTTTCTCTCAAAATGTGATTTTTAATTCCAATTCTGAGAATTGGGTTTTTCCCAAAAGTGTTAAAAATGTGATTTTTATGCCAATTCTTTGTGGAACCCCTCTGTTTAATGGTGAAATATGTTGATTTATTGGTTTGATTGCTCTGTTATATGGACTTTCCTGTTTTGTGCTGTTTTACCCTTTCTATTCCTATCTGGTTTAATGGAAAGATAACTCTTTCCCTTAGAGATAATGTTGTGTTAACATGATTTGATTAATTTGGAAAGAAAGTGTTTTTAAAACACATGATTTGAAGTCTTTAATGTTCTTGTAAGGTTATTTTCTTTCTATAATTTTTGTGGCTGTGATGTTGTGAGATGGTTTTGGCATTTATAATAGAGTATCATGTGTTGATTTTCTGGTGTTGTATGTGTGATGTGCAGAGTGTGCATAAATACATAAATGTGATGGATTTTTCTGATTCGACGAGGATTGTGTTTAATCGAATTCAAAAACTGGAACCAGAGAGTGCTAGCAAGATCATTGGGTGTCTTCTTCTGCAAGACCATGGTGAGGAAGAAATGATCCGATTGGCTTCGGCTCCAGATAACCTGATCCACCAAGTCATTTACAGAGCCAAAACTGAGTTGCAACAATTACCCCATAAATCAATATCATCACCTTCCTTGAACCAGCAATTACCTCCTGCTTCAGATATCTTCACTCCTTTCTCACCATGGCTTCCCACCGCTCTGCGCGTCCCCTCTCATTACTATTCAGACTCCATCATGGCCGAGCTCCAAAACCAGACCCAGCTGTTGGGGTTAGAGGATCAGCTGGAGCCTGTCGGGTTCTCCAATGACTACTTTTATCAGGATGGTGCTAGAAGGAGCAGGAGGGTCTCTGAGTTTCCGGTGAAGACTTGCCATTACTTCAACAAGGGGTTTTGCAAGCATGGGAGTAACTGCAGGTATCTCCATCAAGCATCCCCGGATTGGATGCTTGATGATCAGGTTTTCTCGCCTGGATCCCTTGACAAGTTGGAGATGGAGATCACCGAGATCCTCAAGTCTAGAAGGGGCAATCCCGTTTCGATTGCTTCTCTGCCTATGATATATTATGACAAGTATGGCAAAGTTATTCAAGCGGAAGGGTATCAGTCTGAGAGCCAAAGACATGGCAAGACCGGCTATAGCTTGACCAAGCTTCTCGCACGGTTGAGGAACAGCATCCGGTTGATCGACAGGTTCATATTACTAGTTCTTATGCATATTGATATTACTACTAGTTGAGTTAAGAGTAATGTATTGTTTTGCAGACCACATGGTCAGCACGCTGTAATTCTGGCAGAGGATGCCTTGAAATACTTGGAAAATAGGAGTGACCCCGGCCCAATAGTTACTGGATCCCGTCAAATATATCTGACATTTCCAGCTGAGAGCACCTTCACCGAAGATGATGTCTCCAATTACTTCAGGTAATAAAGCCCCATCAAAGTAGAGGTAGGTTTTTATGAGTTTCTCATTTGTTTCTTCTTTGAATAGCACTTTTGGTCCAGTTGAAGATGTGAGGATTCCCTGCCAGCAAAAGCGTATGTTTGGCTTTGTGACCTTTGTCAGTTCAGATACAGTCAAAATGATTTTGGCTAAGGGCAACCCTCATTTTGTCTGCGGAGCTCGTGTTCTCGTCAAGCCTTACCGGGAAAAATCTAAGCTTGTGGACAGGTAATATATTGTTGTTTGAATGTTGTTTTTATGCAACATGGTTACATTTTGGTTTGGTTGCAGGAAGTACTCAGAGAAAATTGAATCTCCAATGTATTATCCTCCTCACTACATTGAAATGGACTCTGAACTTCAGTCAAGTAAGTCATCTAAGTCATCGTTTACTTAGACATCATTTATGTATGGAGTTAATTCTCATATTCTTAGTATTGTTGTTGTAGTGCCGAGAGGACATGAGACCTCACGTTTTCTGAGGAAGCAGCTAATGGAGGAACGAGAATACACCCTTGAACTCGAAAGGAGGCGCCTTCTGGAGCTGCACTTGTCCCCAAAGCCAATGTCTAACCACCGCTCTTTTGGCTATCCCATGGAAGCATCTGAAGGTTGGTCAAAGCTATAGCCGGTCTTGCCATGTCTTTCGACTCTCAGACTGATATCCGTCTTCACTTGCAGATCATTTCAATCTTCAATCTTCAGAGCGCTTTAGCTACCTGCTCGATGTTCTGAAAACCGGTTCCACGAGTGATGATAAAGTCAAACATGCTGACACCAACTACAGCGACCAGGACAAGTAGGAATTGAAATGCACTTCTGTCCATAGAGTTTAAGTAGCTCTACTGCATTATTGAACTTATGTTTCCATGTGTTTACAGCAGTCAAGGGTTAAATCTGCCAGAAAGTCCGTTTGCATCTCCGATCTCTACAGTCATATAGATTCTCAGCAGCTTAAGAAGAAAAGAATTATAGAGTTGGTAGCAGGTTCGGAGGCAACATGTTTCTTTTAGTTTGATACATAACAGCTCTTTTTTGTCCTTACCGGGTATCAGATAACCTAAGTTTCCTGCAAGTACATACAACCAGCCTAAAGTGAAAGAATAAGCATCACATCCTCCACCGTTATACTCTTGGGTGGGAGGAAGGAAGTAGCAAGAAGAAGAAGAAGAATATGATACATAGAAGAAGTTAACAACAGCCACAGAGAGAATAGGCACAAGAAAGGACCTTGATATCATTGACCTTAGATGAGTCAGTGTAAATTTATAGCATGATGTTAGTCTGATGATGAATCAAGGAACTTGAACATATGCCTTGTGTGTTCACAGAGTTCACAACATGTTTAGAGTCTCTGTTAACACTGAGCAATAGTTGATCATCAATAACTACTACCTACAAGTTCTCCTATCAAACTGTTTCAATTGTTGCCTTTAATCTCTTGTTCAAACAGCTATTACAGGGTTAGGTGCGCTCTTAGTGTTGATCTAAATCAGTAAACTTTTTATATATTGTTCTTGAAAGAATGTCATACAAGTGACAGTGTCTAGTTGAGAAGAAACAATGAAATGAGACTTCTCACCCTTACTGTACTGAGAGAAGATAATCTTTGGATCTACAAGTGGTAGCAGAAGCTGTCCAGTAAGGTTCAGAGGTCGCCGAATGACACCTTCAGAAAAGAACAAAAAACATGTCATGTTATGGGCTGCAGAAAATATCTTCAACAGACAACAATGACTTGTAAAGCAATATGTGCCACAACTGTATGTTGTATAATATGTATATATTTAATGCAGTTGGGGCCAAACAAACAACAAATATAATCATATGGCTGAAGGAGAAAGATATAACATGCATTGTCTCATTCAGTGTTCCATTTGCAGAGACAGTGACCATACCAATACTCTCTCTCTCTTCCCCTATGTAAGTAAGATTCATATTTAACCCTGTAAAAAAATGTCTAGTTTGAAGAGATCTGGCAACCTAGATGAACTATTTCTTATGCTTTATATCCTGATAGACATGAAATTCAGAAAACTGTAATAGTAAACTATTCTTCATGCAACAAGGATGGCAAAACATTCCTTGCCTAAACCGACCATGTACCGAGTACCAGCATTATACTAATATTACACCATTTTCGTCATGGAGGATGCATCCAGTTACCGAGCATATTCATACTCCAAAAGGACATGTTTCAGTCCTCCCCTAAGGTCCAATTGGAGAAAAGATTTATTTTTACTCAGCTATACCTAGTAAATGGAAAACTATGAGTACAAAACAGTAACAGACAAGACTGTTGTATCAAAATAATTGTGAACAGCTAAAACTCTCTCTTCTTGAAATCTCTAACTACACTCTCCCTTCCACCCAAATCAAAACCAATAAATATGGTAATATTATTATATGTTTTAAGAAACCAAATGCATTATCATCGATTCATTTTGCAGATGCAACAAAAATTCTGCACACTTGATCTTGATGCTGGAATTGTGCCTAGAAATTGCATGGATGTCCTAAACCTAGTACATTGGACTGGAGCATTCCTCAGAATAAGTGATCTTAAAGATGTCAATACTGGCACAACTGTACAAGTACTGATTGCAGAGTAATGTTCTTTTACTTAAATCAGCAGGGTATCGATACAAGGAAACTGATCTTCGGTTCCAAAATAATTACAAGAAAAAGAACACATTATGCATTAATGGACAGAACGAGCGACAATTTCAAGTCATATCTTTCGAACTACCATGCAAAAAGAATAGAAGCATTTCAATAATGGTAATGTGCACAAAGAGAGATCTAAGCTTAGAAATGCCTGTTACAGATATCTCACTTTTGGCTATTGGAATGCATTTATCTGTGATTTCTAAGTCACATCAACTTAATTGATACAAGAACGCATCCAATGTAATCCGTTTAGGACTTCAATATATTTTCTAGACAAAATTCGCATCATTATTAACCGTTCAGAATTTGTTTTCCGCTATAAAAATGAATCGTTGTTAATAACATTCTACTTCGTTTCATCGTTTGAGGTTCGATTTCTGGAAGCAAATGATAAAACCGTAACCGCTCTACCCATGTTCAATGGCTTTGATTTGGGCAGAACAGAAGGATATAGTTTGGGTAGAGCTATGAAGAAAAGAGGAGTCTCGTGGAAGAGAGAAACATATGAATAATTAGTGAGAAGTTCTGTCCCAAAAGATAAAAAAGAGTGGATTTAGGGGTGGCTTTATCCGATCTCTGAAGGAAAGATGCTATAGTTTCGTATCAAAAGAATAACAGTGAACAGTAATATTTAAGCATATATAATTACCAGGATTACTCCTGAGCCTGAACACAAACATAAGCATATATAAGCAAAATCACATTTAAAATTATCACAAGAAAGACGTGAGGGAGTCTCTACGAGATCACAAAATTTGTTATCGGTACAATCAATGAATGGTCCAGCATTCATTGTGAAGCATATAATATAAGGCTACCTGTTTGGTAAAATTATAATTTGCATCTAGTAGTAAGCTAGTCGAGTCAAAATTACAAGGCCCATCAGCAATTGTCCCTGGTATGATCAAATGACAGAAAATTCATTCAGTGACGTGCATAAAGGTCTTAAATAAACACTTCAGTAAAACAGTTGGTTCATGATCCACCAAACATTATTGATATAGAGATTAAAATCTTGCAGCATATCAGATAACAGATAGTATGTATCTAAAAAAAGAGGACAATTCAAGACAGGTGTAGTTCCTTATTATCTACTGATAACTATTTTAGAGAGGATTGTCATCTATCAATCTGCTACGAAGGAGAACTATATGTTACTATGTCAGACAAATAGTGACAGAAACCATCTGCGTTTATATTTACTTTTTGAATTTATTGCTCACCACTAGTTCCAATCCCCATATATCCATGTCTACAAACTTTAAGATCAATGATTCCGCGCCTTTTGCTTCTCCAATCACCAACAGTGAGTATATACCTCATCTACATCCCTTAACCAGGAAGGTTTACAAAAACAGTTGACCTGAAAAGATCAGCTTCTGCATGTAAAAGGCACCTGGTCAAAAACAGTTCATTATGCACTAAATAAGTTAAACTAAAAAAGTCATAAAATAGGTTAATTGATTGGCTTACCAGTGAGTTATACCAGTTAGAAAACCAGAGGTTCACCACCAAAAATCTTACAAACATTCGCACACTCGAGTCAGTACACAAAGGACATAACATAGTGTACAACATCATCTCTTTTCATATTTATCTGCAAGCTTCTGGAGTAATAAACTTTGTCGAAATTCCAAATATGTATCCAAACTAGTCCCAGCCCACTGCTGACAGAAGCTCTCATCAGTTGGAACAAATGAACTAAGAGGAAATGGCCCCTTTGGAGCTTTCTTCAGGGAAACCAAGAACCTATGGCGAGGGCGAATTCTTTGGTCCAAGGACAAGCTTAAGTACATAGGATATTTAGTCAAGGACTGAACCTCATTTTTGAGATCATTAACCAAATACATATATTTAGGCTTTAGGTTATCCTCTAGAGACAGAGATAGTACCTACAATACACAACCAGCACTTCCCATCAGAGCCTATAAAGAAAGTAAACTATCATGTGATATAAACAGAACCAACCAAATAATCCCAAGTAAAAAAAATGGTGTAACTGATATTATCATTTTCTTTTGTTCCGGCCTTCTGAAGCTTTACCTTTTCAGAATAAATGGGAAATACAGAGAGCTTTCAAAGAAGACATACACACAGAGGAATAGAAATTACTATAGTAAAATAACTCCCAATAAAATCGTAACATGATAAACTGTGTTTAAGGTTCACTTGTAAAGGAAACTGACCTGTGTGAGGCTAGTCAGAACTTTCAAAATTTCAGAATTGCACATCCCAATACTCCTCAAAAAGTTAATTCTAGGCAGTAAGCCATCATCAATGCTGTAATGAAGAAATTGAGGATGTTTTGTAACCATCTTCACTATACTATCTCTGGGTGCTCCCAGTTCCTCTGAAAAAAACAAAAGGCGAGTGTTCCAGGATATGTCGATCTGCTGAACAAGGATTTGAGGGCTCAGATGCACAACTTTACCCAAACAGTTTTCCTTAATGCCTACTTCCTCAATCAAGTATCTCACTGTGGGCTTCAAGGAGTTCTCCACACTATAGGAAAATAATGATGGAGCATTAGCAATTATCTGCCCTATCCTACAGCTAGGGATGCCCAATTCTGCCAAGAAATTGACATGGGGTTTTAGATTGTTCTCCACTGTATATGCTAAAATCTGTGGCTGCCTTAGAAGTATTCTTCTAATATCTCTTTGTTTGACGCCAACGCTCATTAAGTAATTCAACCTTTCCTGTGCAGAAACTACATTAGTTTGGAGTGAAAGCACGTTCCTCTCACATATTTGAATGAAGTGTGATTCCTTCAGTCCAAATGAGCTCAGATAATCAAGCAGAGGAATCCATTTTGCATCCATCTCTACTTCCTCAAACATTCGTGGATATTTATTTTGCATATGTTCTCTTGCCCGAATCTGCAATGAGTGAACATATAATCCCATTTAATATCAACATAGAATATGATCAGTATTACCTTTCCTAAAACACCCAAATCAAAGGAACCAATTACCTTTGGTTTGTCAGTGGTAATAGAATTTTTTCTCATATCAGATTTCTTAATCTGTCTTTTGTGTCCAACATCCAAACAGTCTTTATTGAAGATGAGGCTTCCTTCAGATTGCAATGATTTCAAAACACCTTTATCTGGTTTTCTTTGTTTCCCTGCAAAAAACTAGTTTACATTAGTTTATTTTCCCTCCCTACACACGCAAAGGAAAAACAGCTAGTTGTTCTTGAACATATATGCCTCGTCTTTTCTTCACTACTTTCACCAAATTATTTGTCTTTCTGTCAGTATCAAACTCATCAAGTTCCACAGATTCGTCCTGAAGACGTGTCATTCCTTTCGCCAAATTATTTATCTTCCTATCGGTATCAGGTTCATCAGGTTCCGAAGATTCATCCTGAAGACACATCCCACAGTCAAATGGGAATTCAACCAAGTAAAAATAAAAGTGAGCATGTATGCTTCGAAAATCACATTGATAGCTGTGAGGATGACCATGGTTTGCCCATATGATAACCATTATGAGCTGGACTCCTAAAATTAGTGTAATATTTAAGCTACGATATACCGTCTCCTAAAGTTTTCAACACTCAGCAATACATATATAGTCTAATAGGGTGTTTGGATTAACTTATAAGTTGGTCACAGTAACGTATAAGTCTCAAGGCGCTCTGAGGAAGTGGTTGGTAAATTAAACTGAACTTACAAACTTCAATTTCTGAGTTTCTTAAGAGCTGGAAAAAACAAGCTGGGGTACTCAGCTTCTCATTCTACATCTTATAAGCCACAAAAAGGCTAGTCTGACCAAGAAAAAGACTATTACACCATTATAGAAAGGGCTTATAAATTCACCTGCTTATAAGATATTTTGAGAAGTCATTCCAAACACTCACTATCTATTGTCGTACCAGCTTCTTCTTTAACATGCAAATATTTGTAGTTTGTGCTAAATTCTAGTAAAAAAATTAAGAAAAAATAGCATATAAAGAACATAGCAGAATCATCAAAGGTTTCAGTAAACAGAAAATTGTAATGTTATGCTTTTGTGCTAATTGATTAGACAGACGTTCTCGTTGTTCAATTGAATACCAAGTGCTAAGGTTGAACCATACAAAACAACCTCGTAACCTAACATTTTATTTGTTTTTTAAAACTTTTCTTGAATGTGAAAATTGAATATTGCAAATGTAGCCACGACATATGAAGAAGCGCTGTTCTTTCTATGTGTTGTGGAGAATAAAGATAGGTTAATCACAGTGAAAAGACCAACAGTAGCATTGCTCCTCCAAAATAAGAAGAAGAAAGACTAAAGTTGAGAATTCCAAATCCCTTTCTTCTTTTAGACTTGAAGAAGGATATTCATTAACACCTAGCAAACCAGACAAGTAAAGAAAGAACACATGATGAAGACAAAGGATAAACTTAAATGATATTATTGCCCTGTTCCAAAGCTCCAAACAATTAAAAAAATAAAATGCTGACACTCTAGTTTCATTGACTTTAAGCTACCCTTATCCATATCAAAGTCAAACTAACACCTCAATTTAACCCCAAATTTGGTAGGAAGAAACCCAAAAGGCAATCCCAAGAAATATTAGTTTCGAAGAAGTTGACTTGCTTCCAAGTCTCATTCTATCAAAGAGTAACAATGCAATAGAATACAATATGCAAATTTAACTGAACTTACAAACTTGAAGAAAACGAAGCCAAATGCAGGTTCGAAATGAAGGGAAAAGTTGAGCAAGTGGTCGAATTGAAGAAAAAAAGTCAACTCACATCAGAGTGCCAATACAAGTCTTCATCTTCTTCTTCTTCACCTTCATCTTCATCTTCATCATCATCATCTTCATAGTCGGCGTGGAAATGTGGTAGCGTCTCTTTGTAGCGCGTATTGGCATAGGACTTGAGGATTTGGGCACTGGAGTGCGCGGAGAACCGGGCGGTGCTGTTGGTCCGGCGGCGGCGGGCACCGAGGTTGTTGAGGTAGAAATCGGTGGGTAGAGGGAAGTGAGAGTGGAGGGAAATGAGGTTGAACTTGACGGTCGACAAAGCCATCGAATACTCAAAAACCCTAATTCGAGGGAGATAGAATCAGTGGCTGTCACCAAAATATCCGCTTAATTCTTCTCCTGCTTATCTTCTTCTTCTTCTTCGTCTCATTCTCGCTTCTCCTCCTCATTTTGTCTCCATTGTTCTCTCTTTCTCAACAAGTATAAATCATCTAAACGGCGTCGTGCGACGATTACATGGTCTACACGAGTGGTGTGTGGTCCAATTGAAACCTGGAACAAAATCCATATACAAGATTGAGGCCATTAGGGATGGCAAAACGCCCCATTCCCCACGGGGATCCCCGTCTCCGTCCCGCGCGGGACGGATTTGGGACGGGGAATTTTTAAACGGGACGGGAAACGGAGAATTAAACGGGACGGGGTGAGCAGTCCCCATCCCGCGGGGAACCTCGCCCCGCGCCCCGCACTAATAGTTTTAAAATAAATTTTTAATAATATACACATAACACATTTGTTTTTGTTTTTTTGTTAAAGATTTGACTTCTATGCATGTAAAAAGGTTTGATGGACACACCATTCTTGTTTTTAAATTTTGATATTTTCTTATTTATATTTTATATCTAAAATACAGAAAATTTAGTTGGAATATGTCAAATAGTGATTGTTGGTTATTTCACCAATTTGAATATGTTATTTGTTTATAGATTGATTACTTCAAGTTCAACGTGTTGATTCTATTTATATCATTATTATGAAGTCAAGTTGAGAACTTTAAGTTATGTTATAAGATATTTTGTTAAGACACTTTTTTATTATGGGTAAACTATTATGAGACATGGATGTCATCGTCATGATGTTTATTTTATATGTATGTTGTTTTAAATTATGGGTGGACTACGCTTGTTATTTAAAATTATGGATTGAGAGTTGTCATTTAAAATGTGCACTTTTCGGGTAATGAGGATGGGGTAGGAACGGAGTAGGGAATAAAATCCTCCGCGGGACGAGAATGAGACGGGGAATAAAATCCCCGTTCCCCGCCCCATCCCCGCGGGGTCCCCGCGGGGCGGGGTCAACACGGGGTCAATGCGGGGATGGGGCGGGGATGGGGAGAGTAGCGGGAACGCGGGACGGGGACTGGGGTCCCCGCCCCATCCGCGCCCCATTGCCATCCCTAGAGGTCATTGGTCTTTTGTGGGTTGGTCCACGCGTGTGTGTTAATGTTTAGGGTTGTCAACGGCCTAAAACCTTCCACAACGGAGGTGATTGTAGAGATCGATACGGTATCGAAACTTACTAAAAAATTAAGGTCGATTCAATGGATTCTGTAGTCGAAGATCGGATTCGGTGGGTCAAGTCTATACGTGTAGGAAGAAGATTCGTTGAAGGAGGAGGGAAGAGAAAAAGAGAGAATCGAAGGAAGGAGAGAGACAAAGAGAAGAGAGAATCGATGTAAAAATGGGGAAATTGGATCCCAACTTGTTGTTCATTACTATAGATTTGTACATATATATACAAGAGAATGTGGTATAAAAAAGGAAATAAAGATATCTTGCTAAATACAATATCTGATAATATGGAAGGGGATCTCTAAATAAGGATATAGTCTTGTGATTGAAATCAAGATTTATTTCAACACAAAATTGCTATCAATACTCCCCCTCTAAGTGGAGCATGGATATTGGAAATGTCCAATCTGCCTAGAAGCTCATGAGAACGATCGCGTCCCAACCCCTTGGTGAGGATGTCTACTAGCTGATGTCGGCTAGGAACTGGCTGAAAGAGAAGTACTCCATTCTACAACTGTTGACGGACAAAGTGACGATAAATCTCTATGTGATTTGTTCGTTCATGAAAAACTGGATTAGAGACAATGTGTATAGCTACATGGTTGTCACATAGAAAAGGAACTGTCGTACTCTGGTGAGCATGGAAGTCTATGAGGAGTTGCCGCAACCAGACTATCTCTCGACTAGCTGATGTCATAGCCATGTATTTTGCCTCTGTTGTGGAACAGGACACCATAGTTTGTTTCTTAGAACGTCAAGCGATTGGAGATGAGCCGAGAAACATTATGTAACCAGTGGTAGATTTTCTAGTATTTGGGCCACCTGCCTAATCGACATCACAATATGCTCGTAATGTGAGTGTGCTGTCAGACGGAAAGAACAACCCTTTCCCTGGGCTACTCTTAAGATAACGGAGGACATGGAAGGCAACATCCAAGCGAGTCTCACGGGGAGCATGTAGAAATTGGCTCAAGATGTGCACGGCATAGCTGATGTTTGGCCGAGTGATGTCAGGTATAATTAACGTCGTACCAGGCGACGATATTGACCACTGTCTTCACAAAGAGGTCTAACATCTGCCGAAAGTCGGTGCTGCTGAGTGAGTGGGAAGGGTGCCGACTTACATCCTGTAAAGCCACTATAGGCCAAGATGTCGAGAGTATATTTCCTCTGGGAGAGGATGATGCCTGAAGGAGAGCGAGCCACCTCGAGCCCAAGAAAGTATTTCAAGGTTCCTAGGTCCTTGATCTTGAACAACTTGTCCAAATGCTCCTTGAGTTGTTGAATACGAATTGTATATGTTCCTGTAACAACTACATCGTCCACATAGATGAGAACTACAACGAATGAATCAAGAACAACAAATGTGAACAGAGAGTGATCTGTAGCTGGGCTTGTTGCCAAGACTAACAATAGAATCAATGATTTTTTTGTACCAGTTACAAGATGCCTGCTTGAGGCCATAAAGAGATTGACGTTGACGACACGCATGAATGTGTTGTTGACATCAAGTTGGTACAACGACCAACCACGATTAGCTACAATTGCGAGGAAACATCGAACAATGACCATTTTCACCACGGGGGCAAAGGTATCGTTGTAGTCAACCCCTTTCTACTTGGGAGTAACCTTTTGCAACGAGGCGAGCCTTGTAGCGCTCGATACTTCCATCTGGATGATACTTCACCTTGTACACCCATTTAGAGTCAATGACACGTTTTCCCGGGGGAAGTCTCGTTAAGGTCCAAGTATGATTTCCTTCGAGACTTGAAATCTCTCGTGCCATAGCGTCACACTAATGCTCATGTCGAACTGCATGTTGAAAAGTTCGTGGCTCATTTATAGAGGAAATGGCCGCTAGAAAAACAGAGTAAGCTGGTGACAATTTATCATAAGAAATAGTGCGAGATAGAGGAAATACCGTCGAGTTTACTGAAGGAGCGGTCTGATGCGGGGCAGAATCGGGTGACAAGACGGAAGGTGGCAGAGTGTAATCATAGCCACTTAAACGTGTAGATATATTGCGTGCACGCTTGACTAGAAGAGATGATGTTTCCACTGTCTCATGGGTTGTACTCTCAATTGGCGTTAGGGGTTGTGGAGGCAATACAAGTGATGGGGTATGAATGCTTAAGAAGACGGAGATGTCCGATGGCATTGAGGGTGATGCATCAGAATGTGCTTCAATTTATGCGCATTGATCTCTAGGGAAAATGTTTTCCCAAAACTACACATCTCGTGACACGACCACCTCTTGTGATTCAAGTTCATACATACGATAACCCTTTTGTCCCCTTGGATATCCTATGAATAGGTCGGGACGTGATCGTGAGCCAAATTTGTCACGTGTCTGTTGATGGACATAACAGAGGCATCCAAAGCTTCAGAGGTGTTCATAATCAGGCTTCTTTCCATAAAACATTTCAAACGGGGTCTTGTTCCCATTAAACGTGAGTGGCATTCGATTAATTAAGTATGCAGTTGTGAGTGCGCAATCACCCCAAAACCGTAGCGGAAGTCTGGCTTGGAAACACAGTGCTCGGGCAACCTCGATAAGATGCCGGTGTTTTCTTTCCACAACACCATTTTGTTGGGGGGTTTGAACGCAACTGGTCTGAAACTCCATACATGTGCTATGGTAGTGATCCACCAGTTCATGGTGTTGAAATTCCTTGCCTCCATCAGTACGAAGACACTTGACTCGAATGTCAAACTGGCCAGTCACCCAATTAAAGAAACAAAATAGGTGCGTTTTTACCTTTGACTTTTGCTTCATCAGGAACACCCACGTATCTCTGCTATAATCATCAACAATAGAGAAAAAATAATGGCACCCCGAGAGCGAGGGTGTGTCATAAGAAGCCCAAATATTACAATGTATTAAATCAAAGATACGAATGTTTTTATTTGTGTGCACTGGAAAAGGTACTCGTGTTTGTTTATCCCTACAACAAGCATCACATGCACTTAATCCATGTTTTCCAAAATCAAGAGATAAATTTGAAATCAACGGTAATCGGGAACCCGGGATGAGTCCCAAACATCGATGTCATAATTGAGTGTTGTTATTCCCATGTGTCAACAACGCCTTTCCTACCACCGTCGGTTCCTAATGATATAGCCCGTTCCACACCCTACCCGCTCCAATCAGCTTCTTCGATAGTAAGTCTTGTATCACACAATAGTCCGGGTAAAAGGTTAATGCACAATGGAGATCACGAGTAATCTAGCTGACGGAGCATATTAAAATGAAAACGAGACACAACTAGCACACGATTAAGAGTCAACAGGAGATCAAGGACTACTTGCCCTACGGCGGCAACGGGGGCACTTTCCCCATTAGGCATTTCAACAGGAAAAAAACAATTTTTGTCCCAAATATTTGATAAAAGGGAAGCATCACAGGAAATATGATTAGTAGCTCCGGAATCAACAATCCATGTATCAAAATTAATTAACGGTTGAGTTAAGAGTTTGTAGAAGAGGGGCTGGAAATATGTAAAAATTGGGCCTTTCGGGCCTCATTGAGCCGGCCCATGAAATATACCAAACTTGGGATGGAGGGTTGGGCTTCCGGGTCAGGCTGACCCGCGGAGTGACTAGATCCGAAGCGACCCACCTCCAGCAGCTGACCCGCGTTGAGGTCTGAACCCGCGTGACGACCTACAGGGTTTTCTGGCAGGAAAAAATGAGTTGGGCCCTGCCCTCTTTTGTGTCCCATAGATGATCCCTAGACCATAAAGTAGAGCCCATTAAGTCTGTCTTCTTCCTTCCAAATGCTTCTTGTTCCAGACGTAGTGACCGCCAGAGCTCGTTGGCCATAAAAGGTGGAGTTGGCCCGTCTATTCCGCGAGCTGCAACCACGCATAGAGCATGCCTTTCCCCAATCTTAAGGGTAACCTATCAACTTGAAACAATATGTAATGACGTGCCCAGGTTTCCCGCAATGAGAGAAACAAAGTTGTCGTTTGTCACCAACGTTCCGAGGTGGTCCGGCGATGTGTTGTGCAGTGAGAGCGAACAATGGTAAATTGTCTTCTAAACCCATTAAGAACAAACATACCTGCTCCTCATCCCTTAGAGATTGAATTTTGTCATTGGCACTACATACGCATTCTCCACAAGTGCAATTGGGCAAAGGAAGAAGACCCTGCAGTTCGTCCCAAAGACCTTTCAATTTTCCAAAGAACAATGAGATGGATTGCTGACCTTGTCGTAGCAAAGCGACAGCACGACGAAGGGTATACACACGTGGTATGGCACCCTGAGTGAATCGTTGTTGAAATATAACCATATTTGACTATCAATTGAGGTGTGGACAACGCTAGACTGCAACTCCTTGGATGTGGCGTTGACTAGCCAAGATTTGACGAGGGTGTTATTTTGATGCCAAGGCTACAAAAATTCAGAATCATCAGAAGGTTGAGTAAGAACACCATCAATGAAACCCATGTTGGTTTTGAATAACAAAGCATCGTGGATTTTTTGCCTCCATGTGTGATAGTTGTCACCCGAACCACTTAGTGGTTGGGTGACAAAAAGCATACTGGGATTATCACCCGGGGACAAGTAATACGGTGAGGCTGGGTCACTTGTAGGACGAATAATAGACCCAGACTCAACATCAGACGATTTTGGATCAGCCATTATAGCTTTGATACCATGTAAAAGTGGGAAAATTGGATCCCAACTTGTTGTTCATTACTATAGATTTATACATATTTATACAAAAAGAAATAAAGATATCCTACTACATACAATATCTGATAATATGGAAGGGGATCTCTCAATAAGGATACAATCTTGTGATTGAAATCAAGATTGATTTCAACACAAAATTGATATCAATAATCAACTTCGATGAATCTGCAGACCCGGAGGACGTCGAATCACCAGGAGAGAGTGACACGTTAGTAAATCCCTTTTTTCTCCACTTTCGACGCGTCAAAAAATTAAGCTTTGAAAAATATATTTAGTTCATGGTCTACCATCAATCGATGTTGACAAAATGACTTTATGTGATGCTTGTATGAAAGGTAAACATACAAGAAGCTCATTTAAACCTAAAAGTGAAATTTAAACTATCAAATCTCTACAATTACGTCATATGGATATATTGGTGTAGCTAGTCTAAGTGGAAAACATTATGTTTTTGTTATTGTAGATGATTATACTCATTATACTTGGAAATTATTTCTTGCTCATAAAAGTGATGCTTGTGACAAGTTTGTTAAGTTGTGTAGAAGAATAGAAAATGAAACAAGGGATAGGCTCATCAAGGTAAGGAGTGATATAGGAGGTGAGTTTATGGGTGATCTTGAAAGGTATTGTGATGTACAAGGTTACAAGCATGAAGTATCCGCACTAAGCACTCCTCAACAAAATGGTGTAACGGAGAGAAAGAACCGAACTTTGCTAGAGATGAGTAGATTAATGTTGAATGAGTGCAACCTTCTAAAGTAATATTGGGCTGAAGCGGTTAACACTGCATGATATATTACCAACCTTGAACACTTAAGGTCAAGTTTGGGTAAGACATCTTATGAACTATGGCATGATAGAGCACCTAGTATAAGTCATTTCAAAGTGTTTGGGTGTAGGCGTTATATTTTGAACACAAAGGACCAATTGGATAAACTTGATCCTAAGTCTAATGAAGGTATATGTCTTGGTTACTCAACAAGAAACAAATCTTATCGCATCTATAACCGGAGATCTCAAGTGGTGGAAGAATCCATCCTCGTTAAGTTTGATGAAAGATAACTTCTAATTAAAGATGCAAGTGATGATGATGAAGATCAAGTTGTTCTTAACAATACCAAGCAAGTCCAAGAAGAAGGTGGGGAGAAACCAAAGGAACTTCCTAAATATTTCAAGTACAAATCTTCTCATTCAATGGAGCAAATTATTGGAGATGTGGAAGATAAAATCAAGACACGGAGTCAATATAAGATAGATGTTGAAACAACATTCATCTCTCAAGTAGAGCCTAAAAAATATTGGTGAGGTTCTAGAAGATGCTTGTTGGATTGAAGCAATGCAAAAAGAGCTCAATCAATTCACAAGAAATGAGGTATGTGATTTAGTTCCAATTCCGAAAGAAAAGAACATTATTGGTACAAAATGGGTGTTTCAGAATAAGCTCAATGAAGATGGAGAAGTAGTGAGAAACAAGGCTAGAATAGTAGCTTAAGTATACTCACAAGAAGAAGGAATTGATTATGAAGAGACTTATGTTAGTCTTAGTGCCTATAGTTCAATCATAAATGTCCAAATGTATATATCATCATTAGCAATAAAATTAAAGCGGCTTTAAATTACTTATGTGTTAGAGTAATATATCGATGTGTATTTTGATCTATACCCACAATGCGAATAGAACCATAGATCGAGATAGATCACACTCGATGGGTCCCTAGTCAACAAAGCTTCACTAGAAGCAACTAATATTGAAAATGACTCTTTATGGCTTACGTTCTGTTAGTCATTGGAATGAGATTCCGGAATCTGATCATAGATATCATGTGGGACATGATATTGGATGACCCGTCCTGAATATGTGTCATAGATTAAGTCATGAACATGTTTAGTGTCGTAGCTTGTCGTGTATCCTTAGACCAAGGAGTCTTTGTGATCGCTATACAGTCAAGCACTCAGTTTGACCTGAGCCTAACGTTGTCCGTAACAGGGCTTCCATAATGGTCAAGATTGGCTTGGGGATGGGCTGCATGAGTGACATGAAATACTGCTAAGGGATTTATCCCTCATACTGAGATATGGGAAAGATATCGGTTCTCGGCCGCTTGATCGAGAGTGACTGAAAGAATAACATGACCATGCACATGATATTGGGTATCATATATACAATCATCTCACATATCAAGGAACAGTGATTGAGAATAATAAGGATGATGGCTCTATGCCTTATCTCAATCAGGATATTGGAGGTAAAAGGATAATGAAAGGGATGACAAAAAGGTTAGAATCGATAGGGTCGATTCGTTATACAGTGTTAGGTAATACTAAAGTCTCGTTAGTTTCCATTTATATAGGATCCAGTAAAATGCTATTTTACATTGATCTATTGACATGCATAAACTGGGTTTTGGGCCATGTGCCTGTAAGTGAATATGACTTTATAGATCGAGACAAGACATGGATTCTTGGGATTGATCACGTCGGATAATGTTGGACATTTCCGGTATGGAAGACTTGGAGGCGATGAGCGCATCACGGGACCTCATTGGCTTGGAACAATCATAATTTACAACATGTGGAATGGATGGTAGGATTATCAACAACAATGTTAGAGTACGAGCACACATTGTTGAAACTTACATAGGTCATTGCCAACTAGTTTGTGGGCTGAAATGGTCAGCCTCAGGGCAACAATTGGCAAGTTGAGCAAACGATAATGTTTACATTTCCTATTTCAGATTATGGCTTTGCCTGTATTGCAACTTTTTGGAGTTCTTTTTAGGTACCATCAAGAGTCAAGACATTATGTGTTGCATCTTGTAGGTGGAGGTATACTGAAGCCAAATGTCGTATCCCTTTTGAAAGAAGTACAGAAACCAAAGGTAAAGCAGAAGAAAGTACATATCCAACTGAGTTTTAGTCAAAGCAGCTCTTGAAGAAAGCTAGGGTTGGATTTAGGGTTTAATCAATGAATATTTTGTTTAACTTACACTTTAAGTAACTTTGTATATATTTTTTAAAAGTAACTTTGTATTTCGAATGATGATTATTTTTAGATTAGGCAGTTAAGATAACATACTTCTTTCTTACATATACATGTTTGACAGAACTACAAGATTCATTACATTCCATGTGTTTTTTGGAATAAATATTCCATAAACATACATGTTTGAAAAACGTCCAAACAGCTTACAAAGATACATGTTAGGATTCGTCTGGCAATACTGAAATATCGAATTAACAATATCAGGTATCCCAACGTTTTCGAGTTTGTCGTCGATGTGACCGTGGAACCAGTGGCGATATTTCTTCTTCCTTTCTTGGGGTTTTTGAGTTGGTATGTGTGCGTGTATTTTCGCTTCTCCGGATCTCCCATTTTATTTCTTCAATTCGATTTCTCGTATTCACTTATTTTATTTTTCTGAATTTGGATTTACTTGTTCACAATAGAGGTAGAGTTATTGGGTAATGTGATGATTCTATGAAAAAGATCGGATTGTAAGCTATAATTGCTGGTGGTTTTTATTCAAAGAGTGGTGTTCCAATTACAAAGGATGGCTCCAAGCTTGCTTCAAGCTTGAGTTGTGCCCTTGCTACAAGGGTTCCCCTACAATCTTCACTACTGAAATCAAAGATAGAAACTAACACAAATACTACAACGACATTTAATTAAAGTTGTCCTTCTTCTCAGGCCTGTCCCCTGAACCCTGCAAGTTCACTTTGTCCTCTGCAACTCTTGTCTCGACTCTCTCTGCGTGTCGACCAAGTCTGCTCCATGAAGAAGACGTCGTGATCCCTCCAAAAACGACGACGTCTGTTTTAGTGAGGCCTTCCACTTCGCTCGGGTCGTAAGCTACAGGCCCAACATCTTCCTCTCCTAGCCCATCCACAGTTAAGGCCCTAACAATGCCTCCTCCTTGAATTGGACTTAACCTTAAGTCCAGTATCGGAAACTAGGGATGAGCAGCTCTGAACGACCACGCTTCTTCCCAAGTTGCATCGTCCTTCCCATATGAATCCCACTAAATCAAATACTCAACAACAACTTGATTCTTTTTCTTAATCATCCTCGGATCTAGCATTTTATATGGTTCGATTTTCATCTGAACTTCGCCCCCATTCTCCGGCAACTGAGCCACCAGCTTGTGGCGACTCCCAATTTGTTTCTTCAACAGCGATACGTGGAACACCGGGTGTATTTTTGCTGTATCTGGCAGTTTGAGCTTGTAGGCCACAGTTCCCACCTTCTCAACAATTTCGAAAGTGCCATAATACGTCGCTGACAACTTCAAATTCTGCCTCAGCGCCACCGACGACTGGCGATAGGGATGGAATTTCAGGTTAACCCAGTCCCCGACTTCAAAGGTCCTCTCTGATCGATGCTTATCCACCGGGAACTTCATCCTTTCTTGGGCTACACGCAAGTTCTCCTTCAGCCTTAATGCAATTTCTGCTCTGTTTTTCAAAAATTCTTTAACGGCAGCTACTTTAGTCCCAATATCTGCCACATTCAGTGATCTCGGGTTGTAACCATACACAACTTCGAAGGGTGTCATCTTGAGCGCTAAGTGGTAGCTCGTATTATACCAAAACTCCTCCAGACGTACCCATTTGCTCCATGTTTTTGGTTTTTGATGAACCATGGCGCGGAGATAGTTTTCTAAGCACTGGTCTAACCTCTCTGTCTGACCATCCGTTTGAGGGTGATAGGAGGTCGACATCTTCAATCTTGTATCCAGTAGCGAGAAGAGCTCCTTCTAGAAAGAGCTTATGACGACCCAATCCTTATCTGAGACTATGGAATCTGGGAGGCCATGGAGCTTATAGATGTGATTCATAAATACCTCAGCATTAGAAAGAGCCGTGTATGGGTGCTTGAGCGGGATGAAGTGACCATACGTCGAATATCTATCGATCACCACCAGGATGCATTCAAACCCTTCAGACTTGGGTAGTCCCTCTACAAAATCCATTGTTATCTCCTTCCATGGACTTGGGCATGGAACATTTTCCCCCTTGCATCTCTGACAGGTCTCGCAGCTTCTTACAAATTTCTTTACATCTCCTGCCATTTCTGGCCACCAGAATTGCTGCTTAACTCA
This sequence comes from Erodium maritimum, assembly GCA_963921825.1. Classification (NCBI taxonomy): domain Eukaryota; kingdom Viridiplantae; phylum Streptophyta; class Magnoliopsida; order Geraniales; family Geraniaceae; genus Erodium; species Erodium maritimum. The sequence continues at coordinate 80,985,105 of OY997588.1, read as the reverse complement.
CTTTAGAGTTGCTCTATTGCATGAGTGTCCGCCCAGCGTTGTGCTATGGAGAGTGTTTATGATTTTATCTCTGATTTTTGTTCCTTTTCCCAAGAATATTTTGTTTCCTACTGTTATGACTCCTTGTTTTAGTTGGTGGTTTGGTAAGGCCTGAGGCAAAATTTCCATTTGTAAGAGAAGGCCCTCTGATTCTAGATCCTCTTTATAGCTCTCTACGACCTCTTCCATCCAGGCTGGTGTTACTATAGATATTGTTTCACAACTCTTCATATCTCTTCTTGACAGTGCATCTGATGCCTTGTTGGTGGCTCCTTTTCGACACTCAATGGTGTAGTTCAATCCTAGGAGCTTGGCTAACCACTTTTGTTGGAAGGAAGTGGTAAGCTTTTGTTCCATGAGGTTTTTCAGAGGCTGGTGGTCGGTTTTGATAATGAAACTCGTGTTCTGCAAGTAATGTCTCCAATGTTTTGTGGCGAGGACAGCGACGAGCAATTCCTTCTCGTATGTGGAGAGCTTGTTGTTCTTGGGACCCAGAGCTTTACTCAAATAAGCAATAGGATTGCCTTTTTGCATAAGGACAGCCCCAATCCCTGTGTCGCACACATCTGTTTCTATAACAAAAGGGAGCTCAAAATTGGGAAGTTGTAGTACTGGAGCTCTTGTCATGACCTTGAGCTGCTCAAAGCTCCTCTGAGCCTTTTCATCCCAATGGAATGCGTATTTCTTCAAGAGATTAGTGAGGGGCCAAGCTAAGATTCCATAACTTTTGATGAACTTGCGGTAGTACGCTGTTAAACCCAAAAACCCTCTCAATCTTTTTAAATTGGTGGGAACCGGCCACTCCACCATCGCCTCCACCTTCCTTGGATCAGTAGCCACCCCTTGGGCTGATATTATGTGCCCTAGATTCTCCACCGAGCTGCGATCGAATTCACACTTCGATTGCCTAGCATATAGAGCCTCCTCCTTAAGCTTTTGGAGAACAAGTCCCAAATGCTCACAATGTTGCTCCCAGTCCTGGCTATAAACCAGAATATCATCGAAAAAAACCAGAACGAACTTCCTCATGTATGGTTTGAATATCTCGTTCATCAAGGCTTGGAATGACGCAGGAGCATTCGTGAACCCGAAGGGCATGACCTTCCACTCATAGTGGCCATGGTGTTTTCTGAAGGTCGTCTTCTCCTCTTCTCCTTCCTTGAGACGTATTTGTTGATACCCAAACCGAAGATCGATCTTAGAGAAGACCTAGCTCCCTCCTAGTTCGCCTAGAACCTCAAATATCGCTGGTATTGGAAACATGTCTTTGATTGTTAAGTCGTTGAGCCTCCTATAATCAACGCAAAACCTCCATCCTCCATCCTTCTTTTTCACCAAAATGACTGGGAAGGAAAAAGGACTCGAGTTGCACCTTACGATTCCCTTCTCGAGCATTTCATCCACCATAGCTTCAACTACCCCTTTTTGCTCGTGACTGAGTTTGTAAGGATGGATTGAAGGAGGGTTCTCCCCTTGAATCAGCGGAATCGCATGGTCCAGTTTCCTCCTTGGTGGTAGCGATGAGGATTCCTTGAATACCTCCTTGTATTTCTACAACAATTTTGCGAGCTTAGGATGGACTGTATCTTTCTGATCAACTCTCTTCCCTTCCTTATCTTTAGTAACTCTGTAAACTTCACCATCCTTCTTTCCTGAAGGATGGTGAAGTTGATCAATTTGGGGTTGCTCGTTGTTCTTTCCCCTTGAATTGTAACTTTCTGGCCCTTGACCTAAACTATGATAGTTCGTTGGAGGTGGTCGAAGGTGACGGGGTTCAAGCATTCCAGCCAATCCGCCCCCAAGATGAGGTTGCAATCGCCCAAGGGCATTACGAAATAGCTCCCTTCAAACTCAAAACCTGCAATTTTGCACCTGATTTTTGTGTTAGATTGACAGAGAAACCTCTTACCATTAGCTAGTCGGACCCTCCGAGTCCCAATTTGGTGGAGCTTCAGTTGTAATGATTTGGCGGTCTTCTCGTCTATGGACGAGGTTGCTCCTGTATCGACTAGCACCGATATGGGTTTTTGAAGGACCTGGCCTTTGATCCTGATGGTCTTGGTACCCATTTGCAGACCTTTTGGATCTCCGATAGCACAAATGCGCTCTTCAATGCCAGCTCATCCATAGCTTCATTACTTTCTGGGTCATCGATTCTCTGCATGTTCTCCGGATCCCTCCCTTCTTCCTCCAATTAATCCTCTCCTTCATCATCTGACTGGCTCAACATATACAATTGATTTTGATTTGGACAGATTAAGCGATTCTCTTCTGAGTATCTCGTCGAACAGTTGAAACAAAGACATTGTCGTCTCCGATCTCTGAGATAAGCTTGATTCGCTTTGGGCCAACCCGCCTCACGATTATTTTTAGGGCCTCCCCCATTTGGGCCTCCTCCATTTGGGCCTGTGTTTCTCAAAGGTTGCCCAAGTGGGTTGTTAGCCCGGTTCCTCGAGTTCTGATTGTAGTGTGTCCGGGCCAGCGTGGTTGTCTGTTGGGTCCCCCTCCCTTGTTTCTGTTCCTCGAATTTGGCCAATCGCATCGCTTGTTGAACAATCGTCGGAGCTAGTTGTCGTACTCCTGGCCGGAGCTGAGACTTCAGCCTGGCGATAAACGAAGAGGTGAAGAATCTCCTCTATCCTAGGGTGCTCATTTAGGACCATTGCACGGGCTTCATCAAACCAATCCTCGAACTCGGAGACTGTCCGTATTTGGAAGAGAGACATGAATTTGATGACGACATCATCGTGCCCAATGGCTTCGAACTCCCAAGCCATATCTATGCAGAGCTCATCCCATGAAAGGTTCTCCCTTCCCCTCTGATACATGAGGTACCACGTATCTGTCTTCCCCGAAAAGTGTAACGAAGCTAACTGAACTTGGAGTTCATCTTCAATATCATAGAAAGTGAAATAACTTACGCATTTCTATATCCATGATGATAAATTGGTGTCATTAAAGGTTAGAAAGGTTATGTTGGGAGTGTGGTTGTGTAATGGGTGAGGTGGATCAGGATTTGTTAGGTCGAGAGCGAGCGGTTGAGCCTCGGGGTTATGGATTGGAATGATTCTTGGGTTGGATCGTGGAGTTGGGAAGCTCCAGAATGGACAGTTCTCTCTCCAAGACTGCGTGTTGCTCTCTGGTTCTACCGACTCTCAGAACTATGTACCCGGCACATGAGATTTGTTGCGGTACATCGATGCTCCCACTTGACTTGTCGAGGCCTGGTGTGGAGTCGACTGAGTAGGGACCTGAGCCATGAGTTGCTCCAGCATCGCCTTGAGCTCAACTTGTCCCAGATGCATCGTATCGATTTTGGCGTGGACTCCTTGCAGGGAGGATCAGAACTGGGACTGGATATTATCCACCTTATCGGCTATGGAAGCCACGCTGCTCTACTCTGTAATCTCCGGTGGGTCTGTCATGCTTCTCTGGATCTGTAAGCTTTGATACCAGTGTGATGATTCTATGAAAAAGATTAGATTGTAAGCTATAATTGCTAGTGATTTTAAATCAAAGAGTGGTGTTCCAATTACAAAGGATGGCTACAAGCTTGCTTCAAGCTTGAGTTGTGCCCTTGTTACAAGGGTTCCTCTACAATATTCACTACTGAAATCAAAGATAGAACCTAATATATAAATACTACAACGACATTTAATTAAAGTTGTCCTTTTTCTCAGACCTGTCCCCTGAACCCTGCAAGTCCACTTTGTCCTCTGCAACTCTTGGCTCGACTCTCTCTGCGTGCCGACAAAGTCTGCTCCATGAAGAAGACGTCTTGATCCCTCTAAAAATGACGACGTCTGTTTTAGTGAGGCCTTCCACTTCGCTCGGGCCGTAAGCTACAGGCCCAACATCTTCCTCTCCCGGCCCATCCACAGTTAAGGCCCTGACAAGTAAAATGCAACATCCAAACATAATTTCTCTCCTAGGCTGTAGTAGCTATATCTTGCCATTGTGTGTCCTCATTTTCACGACTCCTTCATTGAAATGTACAATATATTTGTCATTTTTGGTCTAACTGTGTTCCTTAAAAGTTGCTTCTAATTTAATGATGTTTATGATTATATTCATTGATTTTGTGTTGTTAGGATAGTACTCCAGAGTCTCCAAGGAAACTCACTTCACTTTGGACGATTTTTCAGCGTATTTCAGGTGGCGTTTTTGTCAATTTTATTTATTTATTTAATAGTGTTTTTACCGATCATAGCTTTGTTGTTGATCAAAATTTTAATTTACATTATGGATTCATTTGGTTTGTACGTATTTTAACATCCAAATGGAAAATATGATATATGTGTGTTTTGGGGTTCTTTTTTTTACTTTTGTATATGGCCAAGTTTAAGGTGGCATTTGGGATTTATCAAGGAATGATATGTATTTTCAATATCATATTTGTTGTGATTATAGAATTTCTGAACCTATTGAGGTTTTAAAACCATTTAATTGCTTTCAAAATTATTGAGCATTTTGTTATGCAGAATCATATAGTCATTCGGGTTTTGTATTATTTTATACTTGATCTTTCTCTCGCTGGTTTTTATTGAAGTTTACACGTGCCTTTCCTTACGCCTCTGTCAAGTTAACTAAGAGCATCACCAATGGTCTATCATGATTAGTGTCAAGGAGTCATGGTAGAAGGTGTTTTTTGGCCTTCTCTCTCCTCCCTATCATGACTTCCCGCCATGGCCTCTCCAATGGTCGGACATGACTAGTGTCAAGGAGCCATGGTAGGAGGTGTTTTTGGAGCAAAATGGGCTTCTCTCTGCTCTAAAGTAGCTCCTACCACGACGTCACGTCGTTGCAGGATTCTGCAACGACACCTTGACACGCCCCTTTGACACGACCTGCCGTGCCAGCGAGTCGTGTCAGCGTTGTTATAAAACGATAGGCAATAAAACGAAATAGAGATCAAAACCAAAAACGGAGAACACAACGATATAACGTGGAAAACCCCTCCAAACAACGGAGAGGAAAAAACCACGGGCGCCAACCAGCAAAACTTCACTATAGGGAGAATGTTTACACAACGCCGGGGATTTACACTGATTCAACTTATCCCTCATGGCAGCTTACAGGTGGTATTTATAGGAGTGGTGTAGAGATACTTCATACAAATAGGGAAATAAAAATCTCTACACAATTAAGACACAATTTGGGAAACAGGGCATAAATTCCCTAAATTGATTACTTACTAATCAAACCAAGACAATTCCCTAAATTAGTTGCTTGGTAACCAAGCCACAAAATAGCTTGAATTTGGATCAACTTTCAACAAACTCCACCTTGAGACAAATTCCTCCTTGTAGCATAAAGCGGTAGACATCTTCCTGAACAAACAAAGAAAAAACTTTCGGCGCCAAACAGCCACTATGGCTAAACAGTTATACCAACTAAGCTTGAGCAAAGCTCAAACTTAGCAACAAGAACTGGCTTCATCATATCACCAGGACTATCATAATCATGCTCCACCTGTTCAACACAACTCAAAGCATAATGAACAACGTTGCATTGTTCAATTAAACGAGGGCAAGGACCTTTGTTTCTCCTCGGTCTATCAACAACAATGGAATTATTTGTTTGCTGCAAAACAGGTGGTGTAAGCTGAACGTCAGCGTCATCATTTTCATTATTTTCATCAACCTCATTTACTTTGTCGTCCAGGTGCTCCACCTGCACGCTTATCCTCTGTTGCTCATCATCAGAAAATTTAGTAACATCAAGAATATCAGAGGCATGACAGCCTCATTAAAAACATCATTTCTGCTCAGCAAAATTCTTTTAGTTTCAGGATTCCATAACTTATATGCCTTTACTCCTGAACCATAACCAAGAAACACACACTTGACAGCTCTAGGCTCTAACTTTCCATTATCAATGTGTGCATAAGCAGTGCAACCAAAAACTCTCAATAGTGAATAATCAGCAGGTGAACCAGACCATACCTCAATGGGAGTTTTCTTATCAAGTGGAATGCTTGGAGACCTGTTTATTAAGTAGCAGGCGGTGGAGGCTGCTTCAGCCCAAAAACGTCTGCTCATGCGAGCATTAGAAAGCATGCACCGAGCCTTAGAGATGATGGTTCGGTTCATGCGCTCAGCCACACCATTCTGTTGAGGCGTGGACGGGATGGTGTGGTGCCTTACAATGCCTTCATTGCTACAATAGTTGTCAAAATCATTTAAGCAAAACTCCATGTCATTGTCAGTACGAAGCACTTTTACCTTCTTCTCGGTTTGCTTCTCCACCATAACTCTCCACTTCTTAAAATTATCAAACACATCAAATTTATGTTTTAGAAAATAAGGCCATACTTTTCTAGAGTAATCATCAATAATAGTAAGCATGTAATTTGCACCACCAAGAGAAGTTTTTCGGGAAGGACCCCAAACATCAGCATGCACATAATCTAATATCCCTTTAGTGGTATGAACGGAAGCATTGAATTTAACTCTCTTGTGCTTACCAAAAATGCAGTGCTCACAAAACTCCAACTTACTCATATTGCAGCCATCAAGTAAATCTCTCTTGATCAACTCTGCCATGCCATGTTCACTCATATGTCCAAGGCGCTTGTGCCACAAATTATGTTAAGTGTTCATCAGAAATAACAGCAGCAGTAGCAGAACCATTTAAAGTGCTACCTCTAAGAACATATAACCTTGTAGAATTCATATCACCTATCATGTGAACGAGAGAGCCTTTTGATACCTTTAGAATTTTCTGTGAACCGGAGTACTTGTACCCTTCATCGTCAAGAGTACTGAGAGAGATGAGGTTTCTCGCCATGGTTGGTACGTGTCTCACATCTGTCAATGTGCGTACCATGCCGTCATGCATCTTGATCTCAACGAATTTATGCCCACAATCTCAAGTGGGTTGTCATCTCCCATACGCACCACATCTCCACTCTGCAAAGACTTATAAGAACTGAACCAGTCTTTGTTACAGCAGATACGAAATGAACATGCAGTATCAAGAATCCATTCATCATAAGCAGAAACATAGCCAACAAACACAACTAAGCAATCACTATCAGAATTATCGTTGGAAACAACGGAGGCCGTACCATCACCATCATAATTGTTTTTCGGTTTGTACGTACCGTTTCTTTTCTCCTTATTCTGAAGCTTATAACAATCTTCAATGGTGTGATTTGTTTTCTTACAATACTTGCAGAACTTGTCGCCTCCTTTGGACTTAGAACGACCTCTTCCGTTATTGCTCTTATTTTTATTTCCATAGTTGTTGTTCCTCTGCTCGGTCCTCCCACGTACCTGCAGAGCTTCTCCCTTGGAGGATGATGATCCTTCTCCCTGTACCATAAGTTTCATCTTTTCCCTCTGTTGAAGGGCCTCATATACTTCCGCAAGAGTTAGTTCATCGCGGCTCAATAATATGGTATCTCGGAAATTTGCAAAAGAACTAGGCAATGAACATAAGAGTAGTAGACCTAGATCTTCATCATCATACTTTACCTCCATGGACTGCAAATCAGAAACGATCTCCTTAAAGACCGCTAGGTGATCGAGTAGAGAACCACCATCTTGCAGCTTGTGCGTGAACAACTTCATCTTCACATGCAACTTACTGGTCAGATCCTTGGACATGCAGATCGATTCCAGTTTGAGCCAAAGCGCTGCTGCAGTTTTCTCCAGCAGTACTTCCTGCAAAATATTATTTGATAGATGAAGATGAATCAGAGATAGAGCTTTACGATCTTTACGCTTCTCCTCATCGGTCCACGTCTTCGGATCCTTCTTGTTGAATTCATCTAGCGCATCATCAAGGTCAGGATGAGCTAGAACGGCCCGCATCTTTACTTGCGACAGAGAAAATCGTGTGGTGTAGTCCAACAACGGTAGATCGAATTTCAATGATGCCATATCGTCAGAAAACCTAGATTGAACAACCTGGCTCTGATACCATTTGTTATAAAACGATAGGAAATAAAACGAAATAGAGATCAAAACCAAAAACGGAGAACACAACGATATAACGTGGAAAACCCCTCCAAACAACGGAGAGGAAAAAACCATGGGCGCCAACCAGCAAAACTTCACTATAGGGAGAATGTTTACACAACGCCGGGGATTTACACTGATTCAACTTATCCCTCATGGCAGCTTACAGGTGGTATTTATAGGAGTGGTGTAGAGATACTTCATACAAAATAGGGAAATAAAAATCTCTACACAATTAAGACACAATTTGGGAAACAGGGCATAAATTCCCTAAATTGATTACATGCTAATCAAACCAAGACAATTCCCTAAATTAGTTGCTTGGTAACCAAGCCACAAAATAGCTTGAATTTGGATCAACTTTCAACAAGCGTCGTGCCAGCGCCTGCAACAACTCGGCTGACACGATCGTTGGAGCTGCTCTAATTTGCAATGCTATCGCTTTGAAACAGGATAGAATTGCCCTTCTGTTATTATTTTTTTCATCAATTCTTCTTATTCTAAGAGTTTGATTTGGAAGAGCCTTTTTATTGAGAATAAGGAGAACACGGTTGTCTATTTTTAGGATCCATAATTACGGAGAGCCTGAATGTTCTTTTTTATTTCCCATGTATGATATTTTTCATCCAATAGTTAGTAACTTATTTTGGTTGGTCTACATTTTAGTAAACTACGCCTCTTGGACAAATCCGTATGTTCAATTTCATCTCAACATTGGATAAGAAACTATAAGGGTATGTGCAATTTCATCTTTCAGAGTGGTGATTTTATGAAAAATGCAACTTCCAAATAACTCTCACCACACCGGTTACCCGGCCGGTGAGCACCCATGATGAGTATTATTCAAACTTTTAACCAACTCAAATATGATTATGACAATTTGGACGAAATATAAATAAACAAATTACTACAACTGATTAAACCATATATTAAGAAAATAACTTCATTATTTTCAATTCTTAGCCAATGGAATTGACATAACGGACCAATCTAACCACCTGGATAACAGATACAACAAACATGATGGGGTATACAACTTATAATAATTGTATTACCCAATTATTAGCGAAGCTCAAATATGGGTTGTGTATCGTAAGTGCTATATAAGTCAAAATATTGAGAAAGTATACGAGTACATAACATATAACCACCAACAACACTAAGATTAAGCCGTCATTTTTTAAAGAAGAAAACATAGGCATAAACATGATTAAAAAGGAAAAATATGCTTCTTGCAATCGCTGAATTCACCATCCCCATATAAATTTTCTCAGTATCGCCATATGCGATTATAGGAGTTCCCTTCTTGTAGACATGAGTACGACTACAGGCTACAGCCTTCGCCAATTACAGTGTCTACTGGCCACAAACCGTCAGGTGGGGCTATTATAAGTGTCATAGAACTCGTTATTACAAATCTTGCCACCAAAATGGGGTGGGGTGTTTTGATCTGATCCATTCAGATTCACTTTTGATGAGGCCTTCGAATTTTTTGATATAAAAAACTACAATACCTAAAATGTTGACGATGATACTTTCCACCCTATGAGGATTGGTATGGATGAGTGGCGGGTTATCATTATGGACAATTATTTGGACTTCTGAGTCGTTACTCATGCCCTCATGAGTATTCATGATTCGGATGTCTGACACCATGTCACACCCCAAATTCAGTAGAACCGAACCCGGAACGCAAACGTTTAAAACAATAAAACATTTTCAAACCTTTTAAATAAATCACTTTAAAACCACCATTTACTTAAGCAAAATAATTATTTACAACTCAAAGTACGTCCCAACAAGCGGACAAGATACAAAGTGTACGTCGCTAGACTCAAAAGAAAACCCGGACTCCGCTCCTAGCTCTTCAAGCTTCGAGAGCTCACCTAGTCCATCCCGCGACCGGTACCTGTAGGAAAAGCAGCTAGGGGTGAGCGTTCGCTCACCACCACGGATAACAGACTGACTACGGCATACTTAGTAGACAATGCCGGTAACACCAACAACAACCCAACACCGGGGACTACTATCCCCCAACTCAAGTAACCCGACTGACACACAACCGTTACTTTCCTCAACCGACTCAACACTCGGACCCGTAATGTAGACCCGACACAACGATTACGACCTCTTCCAAGGACACAAAAGATAACCACGCAACACCCAAGATCACAAAGGATCGCATACCAAACAAGATCGCAAAGGATCGCACTCCAGCTGCTCAGTAACCCCCTTCCCTTTTCCCAACGCGACGGTTGGATCAGGCGGCCGACCTGTCGCACTTTTCCCAACGCGACAGTTGGATCAGGCTGTCGACCTGTCGCACTTTTCCCGACCCTAATCGGATAGGTTGTCGACCTATTGCACTTTTCCCAACACAAAGTCGGATCAGGTTGTCGACCTGTCACTCACCAACCCCAGGTAACCACAATCAATATCCCTGCCCTTTTCCCAACGCGACGGTTGGATCAGGCGGCCGACCTGTCGCACTTTTCCCAACGCGACGGTTGGATCAGACTGTCGACATGTCGCACTTTTCCCGACCCCAGTCGGATCAGGCTGTCGACCTGTTGCACTTTTCCCAACACAAAGTCGGATCAGGCTGTCGACCTGTCACTCACCAACCCCAGGTATCCATAATCACAATCACAAGCAAAGTTCAACAACAGCAACAACACCGGTTCAACACTCCACAGGCACTCATGGCCACCCAAGATACCAACGGTAAAACACGGGTTCAACAATCCCACGGGCACTCATGGCCACCCAAAACACCAACGGTAAAACACGGGCTCAACAACCCCACGGGCACTCATGGCCACCCAAGACACCAACGGTAAAACACGGGCTCAACAACCACACGGTCACTCATGGTCACCCAAGACACACCAACAGTAAAGACATGGGCTCAACAACCCAACGGGGCTCAACAACCACACGGTCACTCATGGCCACCCAAGACACACTGACAGTAAAACACGGGCTCTCATGGCCACCCAAGACACACCAATAGTAAAACACGGGCTCTCATGGCCACCCAAGACACACCAACAGTAAAACACGGGCTCTCATGGCCACCCAAGAGACAACCAGTAAAGTACGGGCTCTCATGGCCACCCAAGACACAAACAGTAAAGTACGAGCTCTCATGGCCACCCAAGACACAAACTAAACAATCAACCTCCGGGCATAACCGAATGCCCACAGTAATTCTAATATCGATAAGTTCACTGCTCCTACGACACTACTAAGTGTCACATGCATTTCTATTGTTCGATACGTTCCCGTATCATACGACATCACCCGGTGTCGCCTGCCTTTCTATTATTCGATAACTTACTTAACCCACGACACCCAAGTGTCACATGCAATTCTACTGTTAACTTTCCCTAGTCAGGGCCGAGATCCGGCTACTTTTCCCTACCTCGTAACGCTTTCCCAAAATTCCACAACCAAGCTCCGGCGTGCTCGCGATCACTCGCCTAGCTTTCCCTTTCCGCGGTCCTCGGTACGATCTAACAAGATCACAATTAAACACTTTTTAAGTTTGCAGACAAAGCTGAATTTTAATGAATTTGACGCCCAAACTCAACCCCGACAATGTCGATCACTCCCAAACTTCCCAATTTCTCGACATTGTCCATAATGGGCCCGAAAAGGCCCGATTCGCCCGACTCGGCGAATCTGCCCGTGTTTTGAAAACGCCCTTCCGGGGCTCCGAAAATTCCCGTTTTCGTTTCTACGGTCTTAGAATAATTCAAGGGTTCCAATGCAATCGACAGAATAAATTTCCGACTTCCGAGCGATTTAATTCGCGTTTAAAGTTTCTAAACCCGAAATTCCCAACTTTTACAATTTAATTCCAAAATTCGTTCCGGATGTGAATTAACTACTTGGGGTTCATCCAAAACCACCCGAACACGAAAAATCGAGACCCGATCACGTGGGCCCCACACGACCATAATGGGAAAATTTCCTTTTCGCCCCAAAACGTTCCTAACGAACCTCAAACCTCAACCGTTCATCTTTAAACCAATTCTAACCAAAACCCAACCATATTTGTATCGTTTAAACTCAAACCCTAAAATTCAAACGTACCAAAACGAGAATCGAATAGGTTCTCACCGTAGGGAATGACGATGGGAGCTCGATTCTTCAACCGTTGAGACGATCCGTCGGTCGGATTGTCGGGAAATCAAAAAACTCCAAGCTTTTCCCTTACTTTCTCTCTTCTCCTTCTCTCTCTTCTTTCTCTTTCTAACTCTCTTCTTTTTTTCTAAAATGGACGTGTATCAACCTTTCCCTCTTATTTTTGTTTTAAAACTAACACCAACTTTTCTTTATTTACAAAACTAACACTAAAGTCTCATCATTTGTTTTGTTAAAAAAAAACCTAACACCACCACATAATTGACATGTGGCAAGTGGGTCCCACACCTTTTTGGAAAATATCTTCTAGATATTTTCCCATCAGATTCGCAAAATTCGGCTGTTGGGCCCCGAACGGGCACTTTTTCCAAGAAATTACGAAACTTCACGGGCCACAAGGAAACAGCTCAAATAAGACCGTTGTGATGACGGCTAAGCTTTTTGGATCCAAAACGGACCTCGAACGGACCAAAACGTCGCTCGGTTGAGTTTTCCAACAAAAAGTCAACCTTTCCCAAATTGGTCAGAAAGTTGCCCTGAGTCTCCCGGAACTCACTTTGGTCGATATCGGGGTCAGATTAATTCCGGTATGACCCTCGGGGTCAAATTTAGGTTCATTTAAGTGTCTGTCCAAAAACTTTAAATTCTCCTATTTTTCGCCGATTTGACTGGCGTTGACCGGAAGTGGTTCTTACACACCACCTCTGACACCTCGATTTCATTAGACATCGGACTAAATTCTGATTTTGATCTTGAGGCAAATTTTTTGATATAAAGGAAGAGATGAAGAAGTGAATTCAAATACACTAATTTATAAAAAAAAATATGACTAAAAAAACATAGAGAAAATAATTACTTTACTAAAAGTTGTATGGTATTTCTTAGCAAAGTTACTGAAACTGAGGGAAATCAATTTTGTTAAGATACATCAAAAGTTGAGGAAAAAAAGAATTTTTTTGAAGTCGGTGCAAGATTAAAACATTTTGATTTGATTGTAAAATAGTTACTAAAAGAGTATTTGGTGTAAGACACTGGATACATCGGGTAGGGGATAAACATCAAAACTAGGGGAAAAAAGAATACACAGTGAATATTGGTTGATCAGGATCGGGTAGGGGTTTAGCCCGAATCAATTTGGTTAAAATATAATACAATCAAAACTCCGGTTGATCACGATCGAATAGGGGTAAATCGACCCTATTTATCATGCCCGGGACATTATCAGTCCCGATTTATCAGGCCCGGGACATTATCGTGCCCGATTTATCAGGCCCGGGACATTATTAGCCCCGGGACATTATTGGGCCCGATTTATCAGGCCCTGGACATTATGAGGCCCGTTTTATCAGGCCCAGGACATTATCTGGCCCGCACAAGTTTGCTGATGTATCAGAAACGGACATTTTGAACGACACAGTAAGAACCGAAATGCCTTACCTCAAAGCCGAGGACTGCAACGGCCAGATCAGGCAAGCTGTCCAACATCCATAAGCATATCTGGTGGCGGCTTGAAACCCAAACCCGTAAATATGAGATTTCAGATCTGAAATATCTGATCAGATATATCAGATCTAAAATCCAGATCAGAAGATATGGTTGGGCGTGGAGGCTTCGAGACTGGTGAGAGAATGGGCAACAAGATCTGTTGCGATGCGATGAACGAGGTCACCTCGGACTTGGTGAAAGGAGGGGAGGCGCATGTGCTATGGCTGCCGTGGGCTAAGGTGGGTGGGTAAATTGTCAGAGAATATTTGATGTGATGGCTAAGGGGAGAGGATTAGGGTTGGGGGTTAGAGAGAGATAGAAAAGAATGGGAGTAGAGAGTGATGGCATGTAAATCTCTCTCTTTGACGTTGAATGATTACCAACTTTATTTGTCACTCGACACGTAAGAGTTTGTCCGGATTCGATTGGTTATATAACCGATAGAATTGTGAGAAAACAGTTAATTAAAGACAAATCAAGACTATTCTTTTTAATTACTCCAAAAAAAAGTATTCTTTCAAAATTTAATAGAATTTATTTTCAATAAAATCTAAATATATTTTTCAAATCTCAATTTAAATCTTAACTATTGAAACACTGTATCTCAAATCTCACAGTATGCCAACCTTCAAAGAAGGATATATATTGTAGATCAATGTAAAGAAAACAAATGAAAAACATTTATGTGCAAAACTACTGTGGATAACTCATCAAGCAATTACCTTGTCGTCATAAGCAGGGGCGGATCCAAAAAGATATTTTAGGGTATGACATAAACCATTTCTAAATGTGGTAGAAAAGTAAATGGAAACTACAATCCAAACTACGTGCAAACCTTATGCAAGGAAATCTTAAAATGACCATAACTTTTTCATGCGGACTCCGATTTATGCCCGTAAGATATCAAATTGAATGTAATTGAATACACTACATATCTATGTAACTTTTTTGGGACAAGGGTATGCCATGGCGTACCCTGTACACCTCTAAATCCGCCTATGCCTCATTGGGAATGGTCACGGACCATGTTCCAAGAGTCCCATGAGAGGCCCATGCAACCAAGGCCCATGGAACTAATTAATCAAGTCTTGATTAATTAGTACTAAATAGGCAAAACAAGGATTAAGGTGTTGATGATTCACCACCTATCCCCATCTTGTCTAGTCATACTTAGCACCATGCTTGTCCTATTTACACCACTTGACATCATGCTAGTCCTATACTATTTTTTATTATGTTAAAGGGATTTAATTGGTTTAAGTCATTCTCTTCCAACATAACAAACACAAGACACAAAATAGCAAGACAAAAACTCCCTCCCCCCTATACAATTTCGGCCAAAGGGGTGTTTGTTCTCCATCTTTGGTGTTCTTGAGTCCTCATAAGAAGAACTATGTGGCTTTGATTTCCAAGTAGATACGTAGGCGTCTTGGAGACTCAAGCCAAATCATTCTTTACCCGTTGTTCTTCTTATGGTATGAAAATGCTGATTTTTTCTTGTGATTCTAATCTATGGTAGTTGATTCATGGTTTTAATGGTCTTTTGGTTTTATTTTTCATTCCGCTGCGAGTTGATTCATCTCCTACCCTACCTCGATACCTCTGAGGAGATCCAACAGTCTGAATCACCCTCGTTTGGGCATGTCGACCCTCTCCCTTGGCCGGGCCTGCTAGTGACGGCCCATGTGGGTCAGGCCCCAGGCCTTAGGCCACTAGTTAATTCAGTGGATGCTCACAAGCCATCCTCTCCAACGGCGGTGGACTCATCTTTCTCCTCTTTTATTGCTGAGATCGATTCGCCTATGCTTGCTGCTGACTCGCTTCTTCCTCTCCCCAAACGGAAGAATAAACGCTTAAAAATGGTCGTCTTAAGCACTTAAAGGACATCAAATATGTTAGTCTCTCTCGCTCATTCTTAAAGAAATATGAGGCTAAAAGGGCTTGGGCTTTTTGCAAGTCGTTAGTTTTCACTTCTCCGAGTAAAAATGATAAAGATGCTAGCAAAGCGTTTCAAGCCCTTATCTAGTGGGCCCTCGCCTGCCCCCTTCCGGTTTCCTCTCTTCTTCCCTCGATTGTAATTCTCCTTTGGAGTGTATTGTTTGGGTTGAATAAAATGGTTTTTTTTTCTGATCAAAAAAACTTATGCATCGGTTGCCCGTCTTGAATCAATAAGAATCCTTCTATCCTTTGCTTGTTTTATTTCAAAAGGATGTTAAATACGCATTTTTGAATGGACTAATCAATGAGGAAGTTTTTGTAGCTCAACTTCCCAATTTTGAAGATTACTCAAAGCCCAATCATGTATACAAACTCAAGAAGGCACTATATGGATTGAAACAAGCACCGAGAGCTTGGTATGAAAGGTTAAGTATTTTCTTGATGGAAATGATTTTCCAAGAGGAAAGGTATACACAACCCTTTTTTTATTAAACACAAAGATGGTGATATTCTTTTGGGTCAAATTTATGTTGATGATATTATTTTTGGATCTACTAATCATCTTATGTGCAAGGATTTTAAAGTACTAATGACAAGGGAATTTGAGATGAGTATGATGAGAGAACTAACTTTCTTCCTTGGTCTTCAAATAAAGCAAGTCAAAGATGGTATCCACATTTCTCAAACCAAATATGTCAAGAAGTTACTCAAGTATTGTGAAGACCGCTTCGGTAAAAAGGTTAATTTAGTTAAATTTTAATCGTTCGGAACGTCGAGGTTGAAATCTAAATCGGTTCTGGTAAAGGCGAGGCTGAAATTCGATTTAATTCTTTAGTCGTAAAAAAAAAGTTGAGCAGGCCAGACCCGACCAGCAACCCAGCCAGGCCAGGCCCGCCCGCCATTCCTTCCTCTGGGTCGTGAGGCGCGAGCCCACTTGAGGCCAAATCAGGTGGCCTCACTATAAAACCATAGCTTTTGCTCTGAAACCCTAAAATGCTGCCTCCCTCTTCTCAAATCCGATCCTCTCTCTCTTCCCTCTCTCCAGATCCATCACGCCGCTCCACTTCCCTCTTCTCGATCCCGTTCACACGCCTCCACTCCGGCGACCTCACCACCATCTCTAACCCCCGCAACTCGCCGGCCTTCTCCCCGTCCGCCGCCGCCGTTAGCTTCCTCCCTTCCTCACGGTCTCACGGTTCGTCACGATCTCGCCGGCCACGGTACTGAGCCGTGCCTCTCTCCGTCCAGGCCGGTCTCGCTTTTCGGTCGGAAGAAGCCCCAAAAGCGAGTCCGATTCTCGCCCGTCCTTCTTCTCCGTTCAAACGCACCCCCGCCGTCGCCGTGAACTCACCGGCGCTCGCCAGATCTGTTGACCCGTCCAGATCTGAGGCGATTCTCCGCCGTCCTTCAACCGTCCTCTATTTTCCTACGGTGAGAGATCTCACCCACGGGGTTTGGTCGCCGGCGATGGCTTCGCCGGTGGCCAGTTTCGTTTTCCTTAACGTCTTCCCGATTATTTCTGTCCCGTATTTACCTTAAATCTGATCGGTTTTGATCTGTTCTTCTACTTGGATCTGGAAAACTTGGGCACAGTTTTGTTGAAGTAAATCTAATGAAAAGAAATATCGGTTAAAAGGGAAAGTGATTAAAAACGACTCAGATCCGTTAATTGAGAAAAGAAATTGTTTAAAAACGGGAAAAAAAATCAGAGTTTAATAAAAGAGGAATTTTAATTGAAACAAACAACGATGGTCTAAGGGAAAACGGGGGAAATGAATTCAGTTTTGAGTTCTTAAGAAAAAATGATAAAAACTAGATCGGGTTAAATTAAATGAGTTTTTAAAACGAAAGTTTGTTGTTAAAATGAAACCTGAGTTAAGTTAAATCAAAAAGGGGAAACGAAATCAGATCGGCTTTAGAAGGGTTTTGGACCAAAACCTCGAGTTTGGAAACGAGCAGAAGGAAATCTTTTTGTTTTAAAGTCAAAGTCGGAATTAAATAAAGAAAAGGAGTTTCAAAGACGGTTTTGTGTTAAAAATGGTTTTAACTGGGTTTTGGATCAAATCAGAGTTCGGTGCGCGGGTGCTCGAACCCGATCCGTCGTAACCCTACTTTTATCCCGCTCGAGTTTAAAGGACAACTGTCGGTTTTAAACTGGACTAATCGTAACCCTTAATTTAACGGCGGAACCGTTATAAATCTGTGGCTTCGTGTTAAAATTTGAGTCCGGCTTCGATCGAAGGGGAGCCCCGGAAGGCAATTTACAAAACCCGGGCAGATTCGCCATATCGGGCGAATCGGGCCTTTGCGGGTCCTTTATCGACAATGTCGAGTAATTGGGAAGTTTGGGAGTGATCGACATTGTCGGGGTTACGTTGGGCGTTAAGTTTATAAATTTTTGGTTTATTCCTACTGGTTTAAAAGTGCTTTGAAATTTGTGCTCTTTTAGATCGTGCTGCGGACCGAGGCAAAGGGAAGCTCGGCGAGTGACTGGGATCATCTCGGGTTTTAGTGGAGCGCTTTTGGAGTTGTTTACGAGGTAGGGAAAAGTAGCGGGATCTCGGCCCTGACTAGGGAAAGTTAACTGTAGAATTGCATGTGGCACCGGGGTGTCGTGGGTTATCTAGGTTATCGAATATTAGAAATGCATGATACGGGAACGTAGCGAATACTGGAAATGCATGTGACACTTAGTAGTGTCGTAGGAGCAGAGAACTTAGCGTTAGTAGAATTACTGGAGGCATATGACCATGCCCGGAGGTTGATTGTGAAACTGTTGATAGTAGGATTGATGGAGGCATATGACCATGCCCGGAGGTTGTTTGTGAAACTAGTGATCTTAGGACTGTTGGAGGCATCGATTATGCCGGAGGTTGTTGTGCGTTAATTGTTGTTGAGTTTGGGTGGCCCTGAGAGCCCGTGTTATTTATTGTTGAGTTGGGTGGCCTTGAGAGCCCGTGTTATTTATTGTCGAGTTTAGGTGGCCTTGAGAGCCCGTGTTATTTATTGCTGAGTCTTGGGTGGCCATGAGAGCCCGTGTTGTCGTTTCGGTGTTTTGGTGGTTGTGAGTGCCCGTGGGGTTGTGAACCCGTACTTTACCGTTGGTGTCTTGGGTGGCCATGAGGGCCCGTAGGGTTGTTGAACCTGTGTTTGGTTGTTGGTGTCTTGTTGGCCTTGAGTGCCTGTGGAGTTGTCACCGGTGTCGTTACTGTCTGTTTGAACTTATTTGTGATTGTGATTGGTTACTTGATACTGGTGGAGGTTGTGTGGTGTAGCTAGCCTCCCGACTGGGATCGGGAGAAGCGGAGGGGTTGTGGGCTAGCTCCCCGACTGGGATCGTGGGAAGGACGCGCGGGTGTGGCTAACCACCCGACTGGGATCGGGTGAAGCGGAGAGGTTGTGGGTTAGCCTCCCGACTGGGATCGGGAGAAGTTGCGCGACAGGTCGACCGCCTGTACCGACTGGGATCGGAAAGGGCGAGATACAGAGATTGGTTACTGAGCAGCTGGTTTGCGATCCTTTGTGATCTTATTTGGTATTGTGTGGTTGTCAGTCGTGTCTTGGAGGAGGTCGTCGATCGTAGTGTGGGGTCTACATCACGTGTCCGAATGTTGAGTCAGTTGAGGAAAGTACTGGTCGTGTGTGTGTCTTTTGAGTCGTTGTTGGTGTCACCGGCTTTGTCTGCTAATTATGCCATAGTCAGTCTGTTATCTGTGGTGGTGAGCGAACGCTCACCCCTAGCTGCTTTTCCTACAGGTACGGTTCGCAGGCTGGATTAGGTGAGCTTCTGAAGCTTGAAGAGCTTGAAGCGGGTTCTGGGAGTTTTTGAGTCTAGTGACGTGTACCTCGTTTTGTCCAATTGTTGGGGCTTATTTGAGATGTAAAATATTGTTTTGTTGGGCTAAACTGGCTTTTTAAAGTGATTTAAAGAAAACAGGTTTAAAGAATTGTATCTTTTAAATGTTCGCGTCCCGAGTTCGGTTCGCTGAAATTGGGGCGTGACAAGTATGAATGACAAGTTGAGCAAAGATGAAGATGGAAAGAGTGTGGATCAAACGAAATATAGAAGAATGATTGGAAGTCTTTTGTACTTGACGGAAAGTAAACCGGATATCCAAAGATTTCAACGTTTTCCAAAAAAGTCACACCTCACCGCCGTGAAGCAAATTTTGAGATACTTAAGGGAGAACCTTAATCTTTCTCTATTTAGTCAAAAGAACTCTAATTTTTGATTCATTTGGATTTTCTGATTCTGAATATGCGGGTTCTTTGGATGATATGAAAAGCACATCCGGAACGTGTCAATTTCTTGGAAATTGATTGGGTCTCTTGGTTTTCAAAGAAGCAAAATAGTGTCGCATTATCAACGACCGAAGCGGAGTACATTTCGGCGGTTAGGTGTTGCAGTCAAGTTCTTTGGATGAAACAAACCTTACAAGACTACAATCAAGAGATTGATTTTGTTCCTATTATGTGTGATAATACTTCCACAATCAATCTTTCTTTAAATCTCGTGCATCATAGTAGAACAAAACATATCAAAATTAGGCATCACTTTTTATGTGATTGTGTGCAAAAAGGTTTTATCGATATGAAATTTGTTCCTACTAGTGATCAACTAACCAATATTTTTATAAAACCCCTTGATTCGATTTCTTTCATAAAAATTAAGTAAGAAAATTGGCTTGATTGATGCCTCTGAAGTGAAGTAATCTTTTTCTTTCAATTTCTTTTTACAAAAATATGTTTTGATGATTCCAAAAAGGGGAGAAAAAAATATAACTATTTCACTAAGGGGGGGCTTAGTGTTAGAGGGAGTTTTCAAAGTGTTATTTGAGATTTTCTTATTTGTTTATCCGGAATTATGCTAAAAAAATGTGTGTACTCATTCTAGTCACACACACCTAAGATCCAACATTCACGATGATACCACATCATCACCCACAAGTCACCAAACTCATGCACATTTCAAAAATTTCTTACACAAATAAGGGCATAATTGTAATAGCATGGTGCTATGTGGACAAATGTCCATTTTTTTTCTTAACCAATTCACTAATTTAATCATTCTCGCTTCGTTTCAACTCTGATTATCTTCAAACTTGCGCCATTATTTTTATTTTTCCAAGGGCTTTAAAACAAGACCAGTCATGAATATATTTTGAAGCACAAAAAAATTAAATCAGGGTGATAAAACTATTGGTGAGTATTGATAAATCTTCACTAACAAATGTTTCATATCAAAGTGATAAAGCTAGTTTTCGGTGTTGACAAAAATAGTGTTTAATGTTGATGAAAAAATATGTTAGGGTGATAAAACACGTGTGCTGAAGTGATAAAAAAACAAGTTATGAGGTGATAAAACACATGTGATGTGGTGATAAACCTAATGTTTAGTGTTGATAAAACTAGTGTTCAGTGTTGATAAATGACATGTGATATTTATTAGAAAAAGTGATGAGATTGTAAAAATCATGTTAAGTTTTGGTAAAATGAGGTGATAAAACTAGTGTTCCGTATTGATAAAACCAGTGTTCATTGTTGATAAAACTAGACATGTGATGAGGTGATATAAAAACAAGTGATGAGGTGATAAAAATCATGTTCAATTTTGGTAAAATGAGGTGATAAAACTAGTGTTTCATGTTGATAAAACCAATGTTCAGTGTTGATAAAACTAGTGTAAAATATTGATAAAAATTACCTAGTATAGTTTTTTTTAAATCAACCCCAAAATCGTTTCAAAAAAAAATCAACCCCAAAATAAATTTGTCTTCGTTTTTTAAATATATATTCATGACTGATATTGATAGAAATCCCTTGAAAACTAAAAAATATTAGCGCAAGTTTGAAGCCAATCGGAGTACAAACAAAGCGGGAAAAATTAAATTTGTGAATTGTTAAAAAAAATATGATAGTTTTATTGAAAAGCCTCTACCACAGTACAACTTACCAAAAAAATGTTGTGTTTTTGCAGTCAACAAGTCAATCACTCAATTGCATTTCATCCATCCATTTATGAAATGAATGGTTTGGATGAGTTCACACGGTTTTTACGTTAAGGCATGGTTTGTATTTGATTTATTCTCATTTACTACATATCTTTTTTAAACATAAGGAAAATATCAATACTAAAGCTTAAAGGTAAAAACCTGAGACAACAATAGAAAGATCTTAACCTGATGATACCAGTGTGAGCTAACATAAAAACAATTCCTAAAGGCCTGTAGTAACTGAAGATGTAAGAGGTAACAAACACAACTACAACAAATTCAAGAGACTCAATACACTCTGGTATACTTTTAAAACGTGTTGTTGCTGTCGCGATAGAGACCACAATGAAAGACATGCGTAAGAAGAAGGAAATTAAGGATTAGTCAACCTTGACAATGAGACATGGATTCTTTCAAATTTGATTGTACAACTTCTTAAAAGAACAACTTTAATCAGCTATGGTTGAAGGCCTGTTTGAAAACATTGTTGTTGGAGCTTCACCTGATAAGAGACCGTTATTCTTAGGGGTGGGCATCGGCCGGTGCCCGACCTTTTCACCCTTATCCGGTAACTGAATTGCAACTACCGATTTACTAAGATCCGTAACTGTCACGGTCCTCATAACCGTCAGTTATTTGAGAATCCAACCGATTATAGGGTCGATCAGTTATGGTTTTTACCTAGTCTACTAGTCCCATTGGGTTTTTTTTTGTTTTTTTATATGGTAATTAAAGTTTAACACTCACTTATTTGCTCATTTACAAATTGATAAGGCCATTTAGTTTATTTGATGTTTATCATTTCCCAAATAGATCTAAATATAACAATAATAAAGTTTTGAGATATGTGGACCGAAAATAAGATCGAATCAAATTATATTATTGCAATATCAATATTTAAACAAAATAACAATGTAAGGTATGCTAAATAGAATAGAAATATATGGGTGTAATCTATGAATAATAGCATAGATGGATCACCTAAATATTTAAGTCAACATTAAAAACCAACACAAGAAGCTGCGCTCTCTTTGTGCGCAGCCCCCCCCCCCCCCCCTCCTCCTCCATTACACACCACTGATGACCTGTCACGCCCCAAATTCGGTTTTGACCAGACTCGAGACATGAAATTAAAAGATGTACAGTTAAAGCAAATTTAAGATGAAATAAGCTTCGAGTAATAATCATTGGGGTTATTTACGATAAGGTACCCTTATGTTTCGTCCACGAACGATAAGGTAACCTAATGAATTTTGTGTCCGATAAGGTACCCTAATGATTCGTCCACGAACGATTTAGTTTAAAATTGGCATATTTCGTTAAAAACTAACGGAATATTCCTCTAACTTAGACATTTTCAGTTAAGTGGGGTGTGAAATGACGATTTTACCCTTTCCTATTTTAAGCTTATAAATTTGATAGACAAAATTACCATTATACCCTTTATTATATAATATAATAAAAGTATAATAAATAAATTTAATTTTTTTAAAATTTAAAAATTAAATTATTAAAAATAATATTAAAAATATTAAAAAATATATTAAAAATATTAAAAAATACAAAAAATTAAAAAATCATTTTATTTTTAAAAAAAATTAATTTTATTAAAAAAAATCGGAGAACAGTTCGTCTTCTCCGGCAAGCTCTGGCACACCTCCTCCGGCGTCTCGTCCCCGGCCACCCCCAGCTCCGCCGCCGACTCCTCCCGCTTCCACCTCCCATCGTCCCCAACCTCGTCGCAGAGCTGAAGCTCGCGATTTGGTTCAGATCTGAACCAAATCGCAGAGCTTCAAGCTCGCGATTTGCTTCAGATCTGAACCAAATCGCGAGCTTCAACTCTGCGACGAGGTTGGGGACGATGGGAGGTGGAAGAGGGAGCAGTCGGCGGCGGAGCTGGGGGTGGCCGGGGACGAGACGCCGGAGGAGGTGTGCCGGAGCTTGCCGGAGAAGACGAACTGTTCTCCGATTTTTTTTTTAATAAAATTAATTTTTTAAAAAATAAAATGATTTTTTATATATAAAATGTTTTAATAAAAAATTATTTATATATATAAAAAACTAATTATTAAAAAAAATTAAATACAAAATCTGATTTTAAAATATAAAAATCTGATTTTTAAAAAATAAAAACAGATTTTTGAAAAAAAAACAAATTCAGTTTTTTTTTAAAATATAACTTTAAAAAAATATATAATTTTTTTTTATTTTGAAAATTAAAATTAATTAGAAAATATAAATTAAGGAAAAATAATAACTGAGGGTATAATGGTCATTTCACTCTTAAGTCAAAAGTCAACTAAAATGATAAAGGGCAAAATGGTCTTTTCACTTTGGGCTGTTAGTTTTTTAACAGCAGAAAACCAAATCGTTCGTGGACGAATCATTAGGGTACCTTATCGGACACAAAATTCATTAGGGTACCTTATCGTTCGTGGACGAAACATAAGGGTACCTTATCGTAAATAACCCTAATCATTGATAATCACAAAACGAGTAAAAGTCAATGACGGAGTCAACAGCTCAAAACCAATATTTAAAGTTTAAACAAGGAAACATTGTATGTCTCTAATAAACTAGTCTAGAACCCTCGGAAGCTCCCCAGCATCGAGCATCCCACTAGTAAAAATCCCGCTCAAGACCTGAAAGCACAACAAGGTAAGGGGTGAGCTTTCGCTCAGTAAGAAAAAGCAGTAAAGTTAGAGAAACCCCCGTTTTAACAATAAACTGAGTAGTAAAGCCATTCGAAATTCGTAATTAGTGTGCTTAACTCAAAAGCATCATAAAAATATATAAATAGGAATAGTAATATTTTAATGCGGGTAATACCCAAGGAAAACAACATGGGATTACAATGAACAAGGAGTCGATCAAGTAACATCCAAATAACGAAATACTGAATATTAAAGCTTAAAACTCTGATCCGTCCACTGACTGGCACCTCATATCAGATTGCCCCTCGATTCAAAGGAAACACTATCATCGGAGCTTCCGGGAACGTTCCCTAGAACGCTGATCATCGGAAGTCTCGGAAATGTTTCCAAAGGACCACATGTTATCGGGATAAGTGAGTCTCTCTGAGACACATAGCATCGGAGTGAGACAATAAAGTACCATGCCGGAACATCCATCGGCCTTGGTCTTCCCGGAACACGTAGCATCTGGGTGAAGCGGGTCTTTCCAGAACACGTAGCATCGGATAAGACAATAATATACCAAGCCGGAACATCCATCGGCCTTGGTCTTCCCGGAACACGTAGCATCGGGGTGAAACGGGTCTTTCCGGAACACGTAGCATCAGATAAGACAATAATATACCAAGCCGGAACATCCATCAGCCTTGGTCTTCCCGGAACACGTAGCATCGGGGTGAAACAATAACTTAACAGTATCGGACCGACATACCCCTCGATCCGATATTATTCCAAACATACCAATGACAAGTAAGCAACCAGGGCATGCAATTCCCGACAAACACGACACAACCACTCATATTATCAATCAACTTACCGGTATACTTACCAACCACGTATCATTGGTCTATCACTCACCCGATCATATCCAACGGCACAACCAATTACACACAACCAATCATTCAATCAATCGATCATTCAAAACATGGGACAACCGTTCATAACACGATCATCATAATTTAATTAAACTAGTTTCACTCTTATCTTAACCTAAGAAGGAACATGCATCGATATTAAGGCGAACAAACAACATCAATACATTCAGCAAGCAATCCTAAGGCTCGACATGGCCATTCTACCAGCACAGCAACCCAACACCTACGGCACGACAAGGCTCGTAGGTCGTTCACATGTTATAAGACTACCCTAGTCAATACCGTCCTATATGCATATTAAGACTCGTCCGTTTATTATTATAATTGAAATACCGTTATTCTAGTGAATCACATCCTATATGCACACTAGGACCTTTCCGGTTATTAATTATCATATACTATTAGTAGTTCTTAAATCAGGAGTGGAGTTTACGTCTTTTCCCTACTTCAAGACGATACAACAGCTGCGTCTCCTAGCTGCTGACGTCCTGGCCTAACTCCGGTCTTCTCGGGTGAAGTCCGCGAAGTCCAAGCCTGGGTTTTAACAGTTAAAGCCCACTATCAATCCAGGTCCAAATAGATCAGTCCTTTAAATTAACAGTTCGACTTTTAATTAAACTGATAGGTCCAAGAATTATCTGATTTTAGTCCAAATCGTAATTAAATTAATTAAGTCTTTATGTCCGACCCGGCCGACCCGAGTCCGACCCGAACCCGGCCCGAATCAGGAACCCAGATCCTAAACCGACCCGGATTCGAGTCCAGACCCGGACCGACCCGAGCCTGACCCAAACCCGGGTCCAGATCCGAGTCTAGGATCCACTTCAAGTCCGGCCCTAAGGCCCAAACTCGAGCTGGAGCCCAGAGTTGGTTCTGGCCCAAGTCTGGTCCAAGGCCCAGGCCCGAGGCCCAGCTCAGGACTGGTCCAGGCCCGTCCGTTGCTCGGTTCAGGTCCAGGCCCGTCTCTGGTCTGAGACGTGAATGGTGGAGAGGCGACGGGTAGGGTTCCGGCGAGGCGAGGGTGGCGGCGGGGAAGGCTCGGAGCGGTTTCTCGTCGCCGGTGACGGCGTCAAGGAGCCAGGGCGAAGAGGAAAGGTCGTAAGGTCACGGGGCGAGCCTCTCCGTCCAGATCTGACGATCAGAGAAGCTCGCCGGCACGAGAACTCCAGATCTGGAGCTCGAGCTCTCCGGCGACGCTCTCCACACACGCCCGACCCAAAAATGAGCTCGGAGCTTGCGATTTCCAGGCGAAAAAGAAGGCTGGGAAAGTGAATCCGGTGAGGAACTGGCTCACCGTTGTTGGTTCTACCTGAAACTGGCACGGTGAAGCTCAAATCGACGGTAGTGGTGGTGAGGGTTTCGAATCGAAGAAGGAGAAGGGCGAAGAGGTTTCTCTGGGTTGGGGTTTTGTCGCGGTGGAAGCAGAAGAAGGAGAGGAAGGAAGAGAAGAGAAGAAGGGAGGTGGAGGTGGCCGGAGAAGAAGGGCGGCGGCGTGGATCTGGGACGGTTCGCGAGAGAGAGAAGGTCGGGAGGAAGACGATGGCTTTGGGAAGCGTGCTGCGAAATGAGGCAGACAAAGCGTCGTTTAGGGTTTTGTGTGTCGCACGCGGGTTTGGGCCGGTTGGGCCTGGGCGCTGAAGCGTGGGCTCAGTCTGCTCCGGCCCAAGGCGTGGGTCTGGCCTGACTCAACCCAACCCCAAACCTTTTCCTTTTTTTATTTTTTTTTGAAATCGATCCAATAATCGACTCGTTCCCAACTCAACAACATTCCCAATGATAAATTATCGAAATAAAAACTCAGGTCTTTACATGACTTGCTTCCACCATTGAAGCACATGCTTCCAAGCGCTCCACTATCCCTCGGGGTCGATTCTCACCCTAGCTAAGGTTTTCTCTACTCACGCCTCCACCACCGATCGTTTCATGCGCCGCCACTCTCCGGTTAGTCATCGTCCCTTCACCACGAACACTACCCGGAGTCTGCACCATGGATCCAGTTCACCAGATCTGCTCAGATGCTACCAACCGCTCGCGTCGAACTTCAATCCCGACGTCCTCTTCTCATCATCGTCGGACGCCTACCCCATCCGTCTGCAACGCCCTCGGCCTGACCTTCTACGAGGGACATCATGGCGTCTCCATCCGATGTCGGGTTGGCATATGATCGAGACTTACCGATATGGAGATCGGCCGATCTCCCATCCGCATCCGGGTGGCGACGAAGTCGTCAGACATGCAGGGCCAGGCACAATCGGAGCCCAACTAGGGGCGGGGGTGGACGTCCTGGGATCCCCTGTGTCGCCGCTGTCGATGCTCTAGATTCTTGTTGAACAAGGGAATCCCATTAGGGTCCCCAGTCGTATAGTGTCGCCGCTGGCGTCACCTCTGGACTGAGAGTCGTGGATCCCATTGGGACCAGCAAATGGTCAAGCATCGGGGATAGGGGTTCATGCAGGAGCAGCTGGAATGCAGTAGGAGGGACTTGACCCTCCGCAGGACGAATGATAGGACCCGGCGGGGGTGGAATGGTCACACTGGGACCTATATCCACAGACCCGGGACTACTACTGCCGGGGAGTCTCGGGAAATCCGCACCAAAGGCATTACTTCCTGATTGCTATTATGTTTTAGGTCGAATATATTTTTGGCTAGCTAGGTTGCTTAGATTTTTTTCATTTCATGTCTCGCTGTTTTGAGACGTTGGTAAGGAGTTGTCTTGAGTTTTTTCCATCGATGTCAAGTAGGCTATTATTATGGGTCCATGAGTGCTGGGCCTGCTACGGTCGGCTCGGACATACATCTCGAACCCGGGGCAGTCACGCCCTATCTTGTTTGATTACCTTTGGGTATTAATGCAATTCTCCGGTTACCCATTTAAAAAACAACAACACAAGAAAGATCTACATAGTAAACATAAGAAAATAAGATATGCCAAAATAATTAGATTTGATAAAACACAAAGCTAATAAAAAAAACAAAAACAAAGATTTAAACTATTAAGATGGGAAATCAATCATAAATAAATTAATAGACGATAATTATTCCATAAAACACATGATTCATTTCAGTTCCAAATAAAAACATCAATAAAAACAATAAAAGAGAAGTTAAAATATAAAATAAAAACACAGATTCATGACAATAAATTGGAAAAAAAACATATCCAGTATATCAAAAAAATAAAGTAAAAGACGAAATGAACAAAATCTAATTATCAATAAAAATCAAGGATCTCATTTTGATATTACATCATAGATCCATGAGTAATAACACATATGCTTATTACTAAGCAAGTTTGAAACAAAGTCTTATAATGTTTTTGTTCCATTCATCTAGCTTGTTACCAAAACGAAAAATCTACACCAAAAGAAATTAAGAACAAACACATACTAAACAAGATTGAAACACGAAATACAAAAAAAAATTAACAAAAAATAACAGATGAACGAGAGAGAACTTGAAACAAATAAAGAGAGAACAGATTGGGAGAAGGGGAGAGAAAGACTAAGTTAGGTCATAATGTGTGCTGTGAGTTAGTTAGGGTATTGCATATTTATAGAGGGGTGAAAAGGTGAATTAGGGTTACATAAAGTGTATGGGCCAATTGAAATTTATTGGGCTTAAGGGTTGAACTATAAAATAGTATATTAAAAGCATAGGTTTATATAAACTAATGAGATAGATGGCAGCCCATTAAATTTTTTTGAGTATTATGTAAATGATCGATTGGTCGGTTTTTTCCTGTTTGGAGGATGAAAAACCGTACGTAACCCAAAATGCCGCCAGGTTGATACTTCTTTAACCGTAATTGTCGTCGGTGACACCGGTTTCGATGATTCCGGTGATGTGAACGATCGGTGACGGTCAGTTTTTGGTGATGACCAGATATTTGCACATCCCTAGCTATTTTGATATTTGGTGAAGCCAGTGACACCTTTAGCTCAGTGCGTTGAAAGTATCCGCGGATCTCCCATCCTCCCTCTTGAAGCCTTTCATGGGGAAAGGAGGGAGTGCTTACCACCCCTCGCCAACCGGATATCCTCCACCTTAGAGCTCTTAACCCCCCCCCCCCATTGGTCTATGGCTTGTAGATCATCCCGTTAATGACCTTTTTATAGTTGCTTCTCGTGATTGAACCTTCCATTTTTTGACACGTCGTTGACGTTCTGTAAATCCGAGACCTCATGAAGAAGAAAATGTCTGAGTGGTCCCTAGACTCTCAACCGTCAGGGACTTTCCCTGAGTGACGTTGTGTGTCCCTTAATGTTATGGTGGATGTAGATGAATGTTAGTGTGCTTGACATTGTGTGCTCTTTCTTGAATAGGAGTAAAAAGGGGCCTTTACCCGTGAGAGCTCTTCCCAAGGATTTGGGCCGAGGTCGGGTCACGACGAGACTAGACCCTTTTGATCCTACTGTAGATCCTTCTAAATCCACTAGGTCCTACCAAATCTTGGATCCAAATCATCAGGCCATGCATTGCCTGTAGTGGATTATGATGGATTATGACTCTTTATCCCCCACTTGTGTCTTGGCCTATCTCACCCGTTTTCAAGATCTTGTTGGCACTCGGTTCCATATTACCCCTTAAGGACGTCTTGATCGGCCCCATTTCGAAAAGAGGTATCAAACAAACCCCAATCGAGTGGGCAAGTCTACCACATGTAAAAATATAAAATGAAATAGCTTTTGATGATGTTATTGACGAGTCTAAATTCCTCTATATAGGAGATTACATGATTCTTAAAAGGAAACAAATAATACATAATAGTCTAAATAAATTACCATAATCAAATCAAAACAATTAGTTTTATTATGATATGATTACCTTCAATACTCCACCTCAACTTGGAGCATGAAGACTCGTAATGTCCAACTTGAAAAAGAGATTATAGAACGATCACGTCTAATGCCTTTAGTGGATGGAGCAAACAGCTACTCGTCTCGTGGTCGATGGTGAAAATGACATCTAGTCTCATGGTCGACGGTGCAAACGATATCTCTACTCGTGGCCGACGGTGCAAACGGCTACTCGTCTCATGGACAACGGTGCAAAGGGCATCTCATCTCGGGCTGACGGTGCAAAGGGTATCTCGTCTCGTGGCCGACGGTGCAAAAGGCATCTCATCCCATGTTTGACGGCGCAAATAACATCTTGTTTGGTGATCGACAGTGTAAACATCATAGAAGGTTGAAACGACTATTTTTTTATTAACACGATGTGGAAGCGAAATAAAGTAATAAAAATAGGACTAAATATATCCTTCAAACGCCCTGCCCACTTGTTAGAACCATAAGCTAACAAGTGGAAAAAACTACGGAATCATAAAACTTTGTCAAGGATCAAAATTGGGAGCCTCTACTTGATTTTATTGATGAAATGAACCACAGATTTATACAAGAGATTCAATAGAAAAAAAGGGAACGAAATAGCTATACGAATTATAGTATCTATAAACAAGGAAATGAATATGGGATTGTCTCATAATCTTTTGATTGGAATCCATGTTGATTCCAAGGAAAAATTATCATCAATACCCCCCCCCCCCCCCCTCAAGTTGGAGCATGAATATTGGAAATGCCCAACTTGCATAGGAGCTCATGAAACCGGTCACATTCCAATCTTTTGGTGAAGATGTCAGCTAGTTGGTGTCGACTGGGGAATGGTTGTGGTTGAAGTACTCCAGCTTGGAGTTGCTGACGAACGAAATGACAGTCAATCTCTATGTGCTTTATTCATTCATGAAAGACTGGATTTGAAGAAATATGTATAGTTGCATGATTATCGCATAAGATGGGAACAATCGTACTCTGAGGACCTTGGAGATCGACAAGAAGTTGTTGAAGTCACACTATCTCACGACTAGCAGCTGCCATGGCTCTGTATTCTGCTTCTTCTATGGAACATGAGACCCCAGTCTGCTTCTTAGAGCACTAAACGACTAGACACGAGCCAAGGAACATGATATAACCAATGGTGGATTTTTTTAGTGTCAGGACATCTTGCCTAACCGGCGTCACAATAAGCCCGAAGTGTGAGAGTGTTGGCAGTCGGGAAAAACAAGCCATGTCCTGGGCAGCTCTTAAGATAACGAAGAACATTAAAGACAGCCTCCAAATGTGTTTGACGAGGGGCATGCAAAAACTGACTTAAAATATGCACCGCGTAACTAATGTCCAGCCGAGTGATGGTCAGATATAGTAGGCATCCAACTAGGCGACGGTACTAACCACTATCTTGACAAATGGACCCATCATCTACCGTGAGTCGGCGCTGTTGGGTGAGCGGCAAGGTAGCTGGTTTGCATCCAGTAAAGCTAATATCGGCCAAGATGTCGAGGGTGTACTTCCTTTTTGAGAGAACAATACCTGAAGGTGAGCATGTCACCTCGAGTCCAAGAAAGTATTTCAATGTTCCCAACAAGTCCTTAATCTTGAATTGTTGATCTAGATGTTATTTGAGTCGTTGGATGCGAGGTGCATCTGTTCCAGTATAAACTAAGTCATCCACGTAAATGAGAACAACAACGAAAGAGCTAGAAGCAACAAAAGTGAAGAGCGAGTGGTTTGTGGCAGATGGCTTGTACCCCAGGCTAATAATGGACTATGTGATTTTCCGGTACCAGTTGCGGGACGCCTGCTTCAAGCCATAGAGGGATTTGCAAAAGTGAAAGACTCGTTGCTCCCCCTATTTGGAAAAACCTTGTGGGTCCTTCATGTACCCATCCTCTTGTAGATCCCCATAGAGGAAACCATTATGGACATCGAGTTGATATAGTGACCATCTTGAAGACTGAGGCAAAAGTGTTGGTATAGTCAACTCCTTCAACTTGGGTATAACCCTTGGCAACGAGACGGCCTTGTAGCGCTCAATGCTCCCATTCGATCAGTATTTCACTTTGTACACATATTTTGAGTCGATAGCACGTTTCTCAGGCGGAAGCTATGTCAAGGTCCAATTGTGGTTTGCCTCGAGTACAACAATTTCCTATGCCATTACGTCTCGCCAATGCTCATGCTTGATAGCCTGCTGAAATGACTTGCTCATCCATAGATGAGATGGCCGCTAGGAAAGCAGAATGAGCCGGTGATAATTTATCATATGAAATAGTATGGGTAAAAGGATGTACTGTCGAGTTTGCTGAAGAAGCGGTCAGGTACAGGGCGGAACAGGTGGTATGACAGAAGGTGGAAGAGTGTATTCGTATCGATGTAAACGTGTTGAGGCCTTGCAAACACGTTTAGTCGGAAGGAAAGGTTCTGCCTCAGTTTCACATATAGTGTCTTTAACCGGGACCACGGATGTAGAGAATGGCACATTTGTAGGAGGATAAATGTCATGGAAGAAAGTGGTGTCAAGTGGTGCAAAAGGCGGATCAACCAAAGTATCAAGGTGTTGTTCGGCGTTCGTAAATCGGTCTCCTGGGAATATGTTTTTCCATAATTGTACATCTCGAGAGACAACAACTTCTCGAGATTCAAGATCAAAAATGTGAAATCCCTTTTGTCCTCTTGGGTACCCTATAAATAAGCCAGGACGAGATCTTGAGGCAAATTTGTCACGCGTCTGTTAGTGGACGTAGCAGAGGCAGCTAAAACTACGGAGGTGGTCATACCTGGGTTTATTTCCGTAAAGCATCTCGAACGAGGTTCTATCCCCAATGACTGCGAGTGGCATTCTATTAATCAAATATGTTGCGGTAAGTGCGCATTCCCCCTAAAAGATCATAGGAAGTCGAGCTTGGAAGCGTAAGGCACATGCAACCTCAAGGATAAGTCGGTGTTTCCTCTCTAGGATCCCATTTTGTTGAGGAGTACTGACACAACTGGTTTGGAACTCCATTCCGGTGTCATGATAATACGCTGTCAGTTCATGATGTTGGAACTCCTTGCCTCCATCAATGCGTAGACACTTGACCCAAACGTCAAATTGACCTGTCACCCAATTTTAAAAATGGAAGAGATGTGTTTTCACCTCTGACTTCTGTTTCATTAAGAATACTCATGTTGCTCTGCTATAGTCATCAACAATTGATGAAAAAAAAGTGGCATCTTAAGAGTGAGGGTGTGGCGTATGAGCCCCAAATGTCACAATGTATTAAATCAAAAAACGGGTCGATTTATTTGTGTGGATAGGGAAGGGCAATCGAGTCTGTTTAGCCCTACAACTAGCGTCACATACACATAATCCATGGCCAGAAGATTTAAGAGACAAGCTTGGAATTAAATCTAACTGTGAAACCGACATATACCCCAAGCGTCAATGCCATAATTGAGTATTATTGTTTCCATGGGTCAATAACGCCTTTCCTTCCACCATTTTTTCCCAATGGTAAAGCCTGCTCCGTACTCTATCCGCTCCAATCAGCTTTCTCGAGAGTAAATCATGTATCACACAACACTCCGAGTAGAAAGTTAATGCACAATTGAGGTCACGAGTGATTTGGCTAACAGAGAGAAAGTTAAAATGAAAACAAGGCACAGAAAGAACACGATCAAGTTTCAATAATGTATCAAGGGCCACTTGTCCAACGACAGTCACATGAGCTCTTTCCCCATTCGACATTTCCACTAGTAAATATTGTTTTTTGTCCGAAACATTCGATAAAAGGGTGGCATCACATGTATTATGATTAGTAGTGCCAGAGTCAATAATCCACGTAGAAAAAATATTGCCACAACTCGGTTTAATGGTTGAAGTACCGGGAAACAAATTTGTAGCCCGAGTGTTGAAAAAATCCATTTAATGGGCTCGTTGGGCCTCATTCAGCTAGCCCAAAAAACTGAAAATTGTTGGATCCATGGGCTCACCCACGTTCTGACATGCGGGCAACCCAGATCCGGAAGTACGACCCGCGATCTTCCCGGACCCGGGATGAAGACCCGCGAATGACCTGGAACCGCTTGGCCGATCCACGCACCTAGTTGAGTGGTGACCCACGTGCTCTCCTAGGCTAGACCTCCTCTTTGAGTGGCCCATATGGCATATGGAAGCTGGCCCGGTAGGGATTTCGGTCTTCTTGAGTTATGCGTCTCCTCCGAATAGATTTGTAGAGGCAACGAAAGGGAGCTAAGCTCGCTGTCCAGGGAGGTTGTTGTTGTGTGTTGGGTTTATTGCGCCACCACCACCCCCATGTTTGTTCTTCCCCGAATCCAAGGGGTAACCAACAAGTTGTAAAAATCAGCGACTGAATGACTTGACTTCCAAAAATGAGAGCAGCGGAGGCCGCGTTTATTTCCAGCGACTGGAGTTTTTCAGATGATCGATTCTATGGCCAGAGACTTGGAGACGAAAGCCATACGTTGAGGCTTCTCTTGGGCAGCGACCGAATACACTTGCTCTCGCATTGCCTGGATGTGTTCGTTAACACGACACATACATTTCCACATTAGCATTTGGGCAGAGTACGGAGATGAACAGACCATGCAGTAGCATCACGTTTTTCAACCATGGTGCTCTGATACCATGTAAAAATATAAAATTAAATAGCTTTTGATGATGTTTTTGACGAGTCTAAACTCCTTTATATAAGATATTACATGATTCTTAAAATGAAACAAATAATACATAATAGTCTAAATTAATTACCGTAATCAAATCAAATCAAAATAAATCAATTAGATTTATTATGATACGATTCTAATTGATTTATTCTGATTTGATTACCTTCAATACCACAAGCAAAACAATGGTCGTAAGAGAGTGAAACTGTGGTCATTACCTCGATGCCCTCTACTTGGAACAATGGCTGATGTCGGAGGGTTGGTTCAAAGAATACATACCCGAAATCGAAGGGACCCACCCCAACTCATTCCTTCCTCATCAACGTCGGCATCCAAATAGGTACCCAACACACACCTGAGATTAAAAGTCACTCTCTCGTTCCTCACCCCAACTTGAGGGGGTTCACCACCCCGACCCACCATCATGTGAATCTGATGTCTCGATGCCGTATACACCGATACACGAGGCAAACTCTGTTAAGATCAACGAGGCCTCTAGGGACTGGGCGGTGGGGGTGGGTTCTTCTAAGCGATGGGGGACAAAGCTTGGGTTATGACGTTAGAGCCCTTATCATTCTTATTTTCTTATATAATAAAATGAGTAAATAAATATAAATATTAAATGAAATAGAACCCGTACTCGGGACATCATATTTTGTGGACACATATTTACAAACTACAAAGCAATTAAAAACGATTACAGCATACGTTAGGAGACCGACTAAGGATTTCCGCAGCCCACTCTCTACAGCGTCGCCCTCAATTTGAAGAAACTCCATCGGCGACGGACTCGGCCTCGCCTTGTCTTGTTGCCGTTGGAGACAACCCTACCCCCTGTATCTATACTTTCCCCCTCCCCTTTTCCTTATTTGACACGTGGTTCTCTCCCTGGCCCTTCTCTGATTTGTTCCGATCCGGTGACTCTCCTTCTTCTCCCACTTCACCTGGTTTTTCCAGTGTTCATTGTTCCTTGCCGAACTACTTTGGAAAAGTCGCCCTTGGGGCCTTGGAGAAGTTGAAGCCAAGGTCCGTGTGTGTCGACATGGGTTCGTGGTTGTCTGCCCGAGCCCCTATTTCTCTTCTCCACCCGTCGCCATCAGCGACCAGATCGGCCCAGCCAGGATGGTTGCCGGTAGGGGTTTGTCTTGGTAAAGCCTCCCCTTTACCCCGTCTCGAAGCTTCACGACGAGAGAGCCTCCGAACTCAACAGCATCTGCAGTCGCGCCACCTGTGAAGGGGTTCCTCGGCGGCCTTTTCTCCCCTACGTGTGGCCCTACTCGTTACCAGTGTTTGTGGCCACTCCGATCTGTACACCACCGACCGAGGGGAAAACCCTAATCACCAAAGGGAAAAACCCTAGTTCGTCTCTCTTCTTCTCACATACCCGCCGACCACCACTCGTCACCATGATTTCCATCGTCGTTGGCAGGTGGGTTTGGGATTCGAGGGGGGGGGGGGGTAAGGGGGTGAGTTCTCCACGACATCCTAGCACAAGGAGGAAGAAAGGAGGGCATCATCGTAGGTTTCTCCGCTTTGACTCTTTTTATTTCAATAAGGACATGTATGGTCGTTAGGTTGGTTAGTTTGGTTTCGAGTCATGTACTGTTTTAGGATTTGGTTTTTAGGTTTTCAGTTTTGTACTTTTGAGATGTCAGTAAGGGGATGTCCTAAGTTAGTATCTGCGAGCAGAAGCAGTATTTGTCTACGGGTTCATGATTGTCGGGTTGCCTACGAGCGACCAGGACACATATCTGGAACTAAGGTCTTGTACGCTCTATCTTGTATGGTTTATTTCTTGCATTAATATACTTTCCCAATTACTCGTTTAAAAAAAAACAATTACAGCAATAATTAGTTTCCCCCAAACACCCCTTATTATCGAATATAAATTTGTGTTCATGTGCATAGATAAAAGATAATAATTGTTATTCGCCTAATTTGGGCAGACAGAACTAGCTAGTTGGAAGGATTAAGTAGCAGTCACCCTAATTTAATTAGTACAACAATATTCATAATCTTGATTCTATCTATATGGTCTTCAAGAATTTTAGGCCTAGTTCATCTTTATTCATTAATCATAATTCTCATACCATAAATCATAAGAATAATCTAAACATTATAACATGTTCAAACCAAATTTATTGTTTTTCTCTTTAACCGTTTTCAACTACTTTTGAGATCTTTAATTTTATGATTTAAACCTAAATTTCACCTAACTCTTAAACACGAAAATCCCCAGATATTTGCCTTTTAGCTATAACTGTATATACGTCACTAGTGATGCAATCATAACAATCAACCTCGACAATAGCAACGTAGTATTGACTTATTACCTACCTACTAACCAACCTAATTACTTTTCAAATTAATCATATTTATTGTTGTAATTAATTTACCGGTTATCTCTGCTTTATTCATGCAAAATTCCAATAAATCTTAGCTAATAAGTCTTGTTAATGATTATAGTTGACAACATTGTCATGTCTTTTCTCCCAGGGCTTTGAAGTTTATATATATAATGGTCAAATCATTTGCTTCAATTGTAAATGGCGCAGAAAATGCATAATTAAAAACACAATGTCAATTGAATTGTTATTATCTTCTGACAGTATTGTACTTAAAAATAGATGAGTGATGGAATGTTTTGTTGGTTTCTCTGATATTCATGTACGTATATATATTTATTTGGCCATATAATTAATAGGGCCACAATAGTTGACTTACTTGATTTTCCATCCCATTCCCATTCATATCTTTTGCAGATTATTGGTTGCTTTTGTAGGGATGGCAAATAGACGGGTATAGGTTGGTACGAGCGAACGTCATGATACCCATTTCTATTTATTTGTTATTCTTAACTCGCTGTATCCGTCCAATATCTATTGTTGATCTATTTTTGTCTCACTCATTGCTACCCAATACTCATTTGGGTACCAACGAATAGAGAAGAAATCCGGTGAGAACCATGTTTTAACGTAGGAACCGCGAGAACCAATCTAAGTCATTTATTTTAAGAATAAATGAATGAGATGCAATTGAGTAATTGACTTGTTGACTGCAAAAAAAAAACAGCAGTTTTTAGTAAGTAGTAAGTGTTTTTTTAGTAAAACTATAATATTACTTTTTTTAATCAATTCACTAATTTAATTTTTCCCGCTTCGTTTGAACTCCGATTGGCTTCAAACTTGCGCCATTAGTTTTGTTTTTTTAAGGGCCTTTTATCAAGATCAGTCATGAATATATTTTGAAGCACGAAAAAAAATTATTTCGGGGTTGATTTTAAAAAAATCTGGGTAACTTTTATCAACACTTTGCTCTGGATTTATCAACACTTTTACACTGGTTTTATCAACACTTTACACTGGTTTTATCACCTCATTTTTCAAAACTGATCATGATTTTATCACCTCATCGCGTGCTTTTTATGAACACTAGTTTTATCAACACTAAACACTAGGGTTTTTTTTATCAGTAGTTTTTTTTATAGACCTAGTTTCCAGAATGGAAACAAGGCCAAGGGAGATCCCTCAAACAAACAGTCACTTACAAACAAAGGCAACCTTGTGGAGGTCCCTAGTACATACCGAGTAAGCAACCTAACATAGAGAACATTGTCTTTGAACCTTCCCAACAAGGGGAAACAAAAAATAAACGTTCCCAACAAGGGGAAAATTAAACCCAGATCTATAAATCAGATAAAACCATACAAGAGAAACCTAAACCAACAAGGGCCAAATACAGAAACAAAAAAGTAAATAAAACACAAAAGTAAACACCCAGTGATCCACTGAACAAAGAAGTATGAGAGATTATCATTCAATTACGTGTGTTTTATCACCCCCATCTCATGTTTTTTTGAAGCACACATTTTTTTTTCGGGGCTGGTTTTTAAAGAAATTGTATCCGGGTAATTTTTATCAACACTTTGCTATGATTTTATCAAATTTTTTACATTGATTTTATCAACAATTTACACTTGTTTTATCACCTCATTTCCCAAAAATGATCATGATTTTATCACCTCATCGCATGCTTTTTATGAACACTAGTTTTATCAACACTAAACACTAGGGTTATCATTCAATTACGTGTGTTTTATCACCCCCATCACATGTTTTTTTAAGCACGATTTTGTTTTTTCGCGGCTGGTTTTTAGAGAAATTATATCTGGGTAATTTTTATCAACGCTTTGCTCTGAGTTTATCAACACTTTACACTGGTTTTATCACCCCATTCTCCAAAGCTGATCATGATTTTTATCATCTCATCACGTGCTTTTTATCAACACTAAACACTATGTTTACCATTGAATTACGTGTGTTTTATCACCCCATCACAAGTTTATTTTATCAACGTTAAACTCTAGTGTATCACACTTATTATCAAAATTAAACATGGTTTTTATCACCTCATTATTTGTTTTTATCACCTTATTACATGTTTTTATCAACATTTAGCACTAGTTTGGTACTCCGATATAAAACATTTATTAGTGACGATTTATCAACACTTAACATTATTTTTTATCACCTTGATTTAAATTTTTATTTTCGTGCTTCAAAATATATTCATGACTGATCTTGATTTAAAGCCCTTGAAAAAAGAAAAATATTGGCGCAAGTTTGAAGTTAATCGGGAAATATTAAATTAGTGAATTGGTTTAAAAAAATTGACAATCATCCACATGACATCATGCTATTACAATTATGCTCTTACTTGTGTGAGAAAGACGAAAGTGGCGTGTATATAGGTTGGATTGGGGGTGATGATGTGACATTTTGATGAGTGTTGGATCATAGGTGAGTGTGGGTAGGATTGGTTCTCACGGTTCCTATGTTAAGAGTGGTTCTCAATAGATTATCCCTCCCCACGAATATCCACTTCCACATATTAATACATAAATTACAAAGAAATATACCTTAAAGTTGTGTTTTTAGTCATCTATTTTGATAATTGTAAAAACATACCATAAACTTGTGTTTTAGTCATCTTGTTTGATAATTGCAAAAACATACCCTAAACTTGTGTTTTAATCATCTTCTTTGATAATACGGTTATGTCGGTTCGTTATGACATGAAAGCTCTGGTTAAGGTTGTGATCATCAACACGCACTTTGTGGAAACCGATGCCCAGAGCTTTAAGTCCATCGTCCAAGAACTCGCCGAAAAAGAATCCACTGAGACGGATGTTGTTGCATGAATATCCCAAAATAGGCTCTCAGGCAGCGGAGGTTGTGATCAATTTATATATATATATATATATATATATATATATATATAAATTATATACACGTATATACGTATAGGGATGATATTCAGTAAAAACCACCCTTATCGTGCAAACTATAAACCAATCTAAGCCACAGGATGCAGCCAATATGACGTCATCAAAACGCGCGCGTTACTGACACGTGGGCCTTTCCGTGCGCGCCTTTGACCACGCGGGCAACACGCATGATACTAGCACTCTGTTTAGTATCAGCACTCTGTATGGTACCAGTACCATGTAAAGTAAGGTATCAGTGCCGTGTTAGGTAAGCTATCAACACTTTGCATAGTATCAGCCCTCTATATGTAGGTATCAACACTCTGTATGTAGGTATCAGCACCGTGTTGGATAAGCTATCAGTACTTGGTGCGCGCATCAACAGCGAAGCGCACACGTGTCAACATCCTGTACGTTCTGATGACGTCAACGCACACACATCATATGGCTCAGATTGGTTTGTAGTTTGTACAATAAAGAGTGGTTCGTATTTGATGCCTATTTTATACATATATATGTATATATACACGTATAGGGGAACAATCAAGTACAAACCTTATTTCGGGTTAGAACGTAGTACTAATCTACACCATCCAATATAGTAAATCAAAGGCCCATATGTTACACAAATTTGGCTAAAAAGAATTTTAACGCGCGAATGTGCAGGGTAAATTGGGAAAATTGTTGTTGAGAATCGCATATGAAAAATAAAAGGGCTGCGATTTTCGTTTTTTTTTTCACCAAGTTTACTATTTTGATCTTTTCCGCTTCGTTTCAACTCCGATTTAATTTTTTCTTGCACCAATAATTTTCTTTCTCCAAGACCTATCCATCAAGTAGCATATTGAATGCGTTTTGAAGCAAGAAAAAAAACGATTTACTCAAACAAAAAAAGGGAACGAAATTAATGTATGTTTTATAATGTTCAGTTGTATGTGTACGCTAAACTTAATGTGTGTTTATGTTGTAAAGTGAAAAGTTATGGGTAGTATACATATAAATGCATTTGCAAAAACATACATTAAGGTTAGCTCACACATACACATGAAAATGGTAAAAACATACATTAAGTTTAGCGTACACATACAAATGAAAATGGGGAGAACATACATTAAGTCTAGCCTACACATATGCAGTTGCGAAAACATAAAAACATACATTAAGTTTAGCATACACATACAAATGAGAATGACAAGAACATACATTGAGTTTAGCTTCTATAATACATACATTAGGTTTATTACCCATACCTTTTCACTTTACAACATAAACATACATTAATTTTAGCGTACACATACAAATGAAAATGGGGAGAACATACATTAAGTTTAGCCTACACATGTGCAATTGCGAAAACATAAAAACATACATTAAGTTTAGCCTACACATACAAACGAAAATGGCAAGAATATATATTGAGTTTAGCTTCTATAATACATACATTAGGTTTGGTGTACACATACAACTAAAAAAAACAAAACATACATGAATTTCATTTCCTTTTTTGTTTGTTTGAGTAAATCGTATTTTTCTTGCTTCAAAACGTATTCAATATGCTACTTGATAGATAGATAGATCTTGGAAAAATAAAATTATTGGGGCAAGAAAAAATTAAATCAGAGTTGAAACGAAGCGGGAAAGATCAAAATAGTAAAATTGGTGAAAAAAAAACGAAAGGCCAAAGTCGAAAATACCCTAAAAACGATGGAAAAAACGATTTTGAAATAGAATTAGGCGCGTGTGGATTAAATCAGGAATCTAATCTCACCCATCCAAAAAACGATTTCAATGGATATGATTAGTTCTACGTTCTGACCAATTTGTGAGGTTTGTACCTGATTGTAATCCTACACGTATATATGTATATATATACACATGTTTAGGTGGATTTTATATTGTTCAATAAATGTGACTCACATGTTTACGTGAATCTGATAACAAAGTTATATGAGTTACATTATATAATCGTTTGTCTAATTTACATCTTTATATGTTTTAGTTTTAAAAATATCAAATTTGTACAATATTCATTTAATTCATTCGCCTAGTTTAATCTACGTAACCAACTCGCATTTTCGGAAATTTTAAGTTGATACCCGTATGGTTTTTCATTAAAATACTATCGATACTAATTGCATATAATTTTGATTAAAGAAAACCTCTTCAAAATTACATTATCGCAAAAATAAACATGCTCAAATGATAACATACCTCATAATATTTGGACTCAATGGTTGTATTGCGAGAGTTCAACCTCATCCATTTTTGTGCAATAGGTTTCCATTTTCTTGATCTTGGTAGCTCCAACTTTGTCCTCTCGATCTTGACCCGAATTTGAGCAAACACTCTTTGTCATTGTTTCATCGATGACTCACCAAGTTTGTCCGTGTTGGTCAATCCTTAGTGATGACCGTTGACAAGATGAATCGACCAACATGCATTGATCATTACAAACTCTCTTAATCACACATTTGAATAACCATTTTTAAATATTTATGTATCTTTAGATTCTAGGAATGACGACTTTACTTATAAGAAAGGTTATGTAAAATTGGGCATTAATAATCATGTGAATAGAACCTTGAAATAATAATAAATAATAATAATAATAATAAGCTGGACCGAGATATGGCTCTTGTGCTCTCCTTTTCTGGGTTTTGTTCATTGTTATTGTCCTTGTATGGAGAGTATACCAGCATCGTGCTTGGAACACCATCTTCGATCAAGACAAGGAAGAGATATCGAGATCGATCAGAGCCCATTGTTAAGGCGTCTATGCCATCTTTCGGTGTAAACGGGGGAGGGCCTAGGATTACTCAAAGGGTTCGATCACACCATCGGCCGCAAACCAATTCTAGATGTGCTACTGTTATCGACGGGACAAGCTCGACCGGTTAAGGAACAAGCTCGACCATAACTCGTGGTGGGTTCGTTGCATGTTCAACCTAACAAGGAACATGCTCAACCTGTCGTCACAACCTTAACATAGAATGTGATATGTACTGACCCGGTTGTGTAGGAGAACGTCGGAACAGTATCTCAGATGAGTTCCACCGTTGTTTTTGTTTGCAATCTCCCTTATGGATCCACAGAAGATTGGGTAAGCAACTATTTCAATGCTTTTTGTTCCGTACGAAGGTGCTCTGTTCTGAAGCGTTCGAATAGGGGAGGGAAGTTCTTTGGCTTCATCTCCTTCTTGTCGACGGTCGAGGCTTCTCAGGCTGTTGTGAGCTTAAATGGATATAAAATGAATGGTCATGTTCTCTTCGTAGCTTTGACTCGTCCTAGAACTCATCACCGTGAAAATAGAGCAAAGGATTCGAAGCTCCGTTCCATCGTTCAGACTCATCCCAAATGAGTTGATGTGGTGAAGATGGACGAGAATCATGGTCGTTCTGATTCTGGTATTGATGATGACGATAGAAGAACTGTGAGTGGGGTTGCTCCGTCGTTTTCCGGCGGTGGTCCGACTTCACCTCCTATTTCTTCTGCTGCTTTGAATTTCTAAATTGCAAGTCCGCCAATTTCACTATTTGATTCGGGATCAATTGATGGTGTGATCTTTGGCGTTAATCTTTCATAGACTGGAGACAATCACATGGACATTGATCCGATCGCTGCTGAAGCTACTGTGGTTTCGTGTCGGGCTGCGGATATGGGCTTTGCCTCACACACACTGGTCATGGCTTTGCCTGTTGTGGATAAGATTATATCTCACCGTGATTCGTGTGTTATTGGTGACCAGGCCGTTCATGAGGCCCAAACTGAAGCTCTGGGTCAGGTTGGGCTGATTATGCGGCCCCCAGATTATAATCCACAGGCTAGGGTGGGTTCAGAACAGTTTTTGGGCTCAATGCAAGAGGCCCAAGTTTCGGGTTTGTCAGTTCTGGGCCTAGTTCATTCTCCTATGAGGTCGTTTTTGGGTGATGGGCCTCGGATTGATGATTCAATCCCGGTTGTTGAGGTTCAAGAGAGTCCTTGGAAGGACACTTTGTTTAAACCCCCGATTTCTGAGGGTACAAGTCAGCCAAAGAAGGGACGTGGCCGTCCAAAGAAGGGACATTCAAAGAGAATTGCTCCTCCAACTATTTTTTATCAGACAAGAGCCAAGACTTCTGCTGATAAATGAGGCAATTCGGGAAGCTTCACCGTTGATATTGCTAAAAAAGATGGCTTAGGTGTTTGGAGTTTTAGCAAGAAAGTTAGAAAAAGGCAGTTGACCTTGTTTCTTTGGCCCTCGAACATAAAGTCCTACAGGTTGAGGACGTCGAGGATAGTGAGGACAAGGATTACCCTGAACCGACTACAAGAGAAGCTCTAATTCCGGTTTCGGTCTCTAACTGGTTCCTTCGTTTGAACTCGGGTAGGAAGTAGACGAGGAGGACGGTTCCAATTGACCGATTAGGCAACCGCCTAAGGCCATTGATACAAATAGAGCCTCAAAATTTAAAGTACAACTGATTGGGCTTAACAAAATCTTATCCGGTTTTTATTTTAAGCCTTAAAATATTTAAAAACAAGTTTGGGCTTTCCAAATAAAACTAAACAAGTTAAAGATTTATTTAAGAATTTAATTACTATGTGATTTATTTTCCTCATAGTTCATTGAAATTTTTATCAAGTTATGCTTACTTTATATTTTTTTCCTTAAACCCCAAAATCTTTAGAGCGGGCCTTGTATACAATGACGACGACATAAAAAGGATAATTAAAGTTAAAATTGAGAGCAC
This sequence comes from Erodium maritimum, assembly GCA_963921825.1. Classification (NCBI taxonomy): domain Eukaryota; kingdom Viridiplantae; phylum Streptophyta; class Magnoliopsida; order Geraniales; family Geraniaceae; genus Erodium; species Erodium maritimum. Next base: position 80,940,470 of record OY997588.1, on the reverse strand, counting down.
TCAAACCTAATCATGTATCAACTATACTGAATATGATTTACTTTCATCGTCTAAGATAAATTTATAATGATTAATTCCATCATTGAGTCACACTTATTTGGTTAAGAATACTTTGTAGTAAGATATTTGAGAGTCTGTGTAGGAGCAAAAGTAATTAAAATTATAAGAGTGTGGTCTTAGGCCTTGGACTTATACCATATCCGCGTGGTCCGGGTTATATAGAAAACCATGTCAAAGATCCGCTACTCGGACCACTCACTCTGGTTTGGTATTTTTGAATCCGTCCCCGTCCCCGTAACCCATTGGGGCCGGGTGGACTTGGTTATGGACCAATTTTGAACACCCCTATATTTTTCTCTCAGGTTCTTCCATTTCCATTTTCTCCTCCCCAACCTCAACCGCCATGATCTCGCCACCACCACCTTCGTTGATGCCTTGCATCCCTCGTCATGATGCTCGCCCCCATGATCTGACCGATGTAATGGGAACCATGGGTCCGACTCTCAAGCGACGACACCATCCTCACCCCACGCCGCCACCCCTCTCCACTGATCTGGCATGGCCATCGATGGAGAATATCTTTCCCTTGATTTTCCCTCGTGCGCTAACGTTACTCTAGAGACAACAAGGCATGAAGGAACTCAGGTCGGCTCTCCAATGTCTCCCAACTATTACGACCGTGCAGGGTCAGGACCACCATCCTAGACCACTCCGCTCGAATGACCCACTATAGAACTACCTGTGGAGAGGCCCGCGAGATCAACCCTTCTCTAATCGACATCTGAAACTTGTGAAGGGCACGAACGCGGACCAGAGGGACCTAATTCGAACAAGTATCGTACTCGTGACTATCACCCCCATCTGTTATGTCTGCACCCATTAAGACCACTCCAAAATCAGGAACTAGTGGTGGAGGAGGAAGTTGGAGGTGGCCAAGGGACGTGGGACACTCAGGGGGCACCTCGTGAACAAACCATGTTGTTCCGCATTCACATTACTGTGGATATACGCCCCCGTAAGCGTCTTCCAATCGGCGTACGAAAGCAGAGGGAAGTCCCCTATCAATTTAGGGTTAGGCGAGGAGACCTCGAAGATGGAGGGAGATCATATCGACAATCAGAGGTAGTCAATGACTACCCCCCCAATCAGAGTAGGAGCGACTAAGAACCCCTTTAATGGATGACATTGGCGTAATACCCTTTCTAGGGATTTTGGTCATACGGGGACGGATGCGAGGTCTTCAAAGCAATCCCGTTGTTCTCCATGAGACCGCTAGGGCATCATAGTGTATCCTAGAGGAGCCACACTCCGACCCACATAGAACGAATGTTATTTGATCCCCACTCTTCTCCCTTCCCCGATATACTCCTTAGACGATTGTCGAGACAACACATGTATGTTCATGATGAGACGGGGAAAACTTTCTAAATGTCAAGAGCTAATCACTGAGAGAATAAGGAACCACCTCTACTTTACTCTCCGCTAACACCGGATCCACTGTCATAGGACCAGTGTTCCGACTATCACTGTAACCTTACCTTGTCCTTTTCATTATCCTGATTTTATTTTCACTTTGTATGATCGTGTATTTATGAATAAATAATTTTGTATCTTATGCTATAAAAGAACAACTTTGTAGTAAACTTCACCCTTACATTTCATTAAAACCAATGTTTGGTGGATCCTCACGTGCTAAAGTTGCAAGAATCTTGGCATTTTATTATTTAGATGTCACCACTCACTACATATACAAATATGCAACTTGCAAGTTTAATGAATAACATTTGTATTGTTCATATTTATTTCTCATAATATTATTCCAAGTCTGCTAATAATTCTTTACTCGGCCTCGCTCGGGCTCATGGTTTACAGCACAAGTAAAACCGTGTGGGTCCAACACTGCACGTGACATCTATAAATGGTTTTTATCGTCTGACTCATGTCTCCGTACCAAATAACGTAAACACCCTCCACCTTCTAGAATAATGTGACTCAAACCGTTGCAATTAGGAGTGTAATCCGGTCAACACTAGACCGGAACGAACCGGACAATTTTGAGGATTGAAAATGTTCTCATCTTGGATGAGAGGTCTGACTTTGGGAGAACGAGAGGAATTGAGGTTTTATTGGGAAAATGTGGTTTCATTTGAGTTAAACCAAACATTTAATCTAAAATTGTTTAATGCATATAGTTTTGAATGATAAAATAATAATTTTATATTAGGTCAGGTTTGCACAACTAAAAATTCGACCTTATAAATCAAGTGTTATCCTATCGAGAAGCTTTTTATTCTTATTATGTAATTTTTTTAAAAGGAGTCACTTATATCAGACCGAATTTTCACGACTAAAATGTCAATTTTATTAGTTGAGTGTGATACTAACCTTTATAAGTAGTTTTAATTTTTATTTTTATATTTTCTCGATGTGAGTTCAACTTATATTTACATTATGTGAGCTCAATTTCAACAATCTTAATCTCACATGTTTTTCGACCTGAATATTTATCGAATTAAAGTTATGCGACTCTTTAAAACATCAGCTTGATTACAACTCTAATCCGACCCAAAACTCAATCAGTTAGAGGACAATTTTATATGTTTTCTCAAGTTGCCTACTAACTCAATTAGTTGTAAGATGATTTTACATTTTTTTCTTTCTCAAATTGCCTATTAAGTATACACTGTTAAGTTCAATGCTAATTGACTTGGAAGGATAAACTTATAAACCTAAATTATTACTAATTAATTAGTTAATTTGGTCAAAACATATTTTCATCATTTAAAACTTGTTATTAACATGATTATTAATAAAAAAATCCATTCTCCATCCGATCCAAATTTGGATTTATGCACAGCCGTCAGTTTTACAAATTGACTTAATCAAAGGTGATACATATTTGACCATCAACAGAGCCTCTAAAGCTTTAGAAACCATTGACTTTAAAATCCAAGAATGGACCTCGGTCTCATTCCTGCAATTAAAAAAAAAAACTGTATCCTCGTTAATCACACACCAAATAACTAAATATTCAATGAAATAAAATATATATTGTTTTATCATTGGTAAGAAGGATATATTTGACCATGCATTTGGTCCACCACAGCCACAGGGGTCTTCTGGTCATTTAAACATTGACCCTACAAGAATACTTGAATTCAACCCTCTCCTTCCTTGTGTCTCTCTGTCCCTTTTATGATCTCTAACCATTACCTGTGGCATCCATGTAATTTCGTGCAAGGATTGAAGCCATTTCTTAATTCATCAACCCTCTGATAAAAACCCACCCAGCCAAGGAATTGATTGATTCAGGTTGAGGAACTGGTGATTTTGGGTTTCAACGTTGAAGCATAGAAGAGCACAGATCTTATCCCAAATAAAGGTATGTGATGTGGGTCTTCTCTAACTGATATTTTTTAGCTGAATCTCATGTTCTCTTCCTGAATCTTGGTATTGTGTGTCAAACATGTAGTGAGTGTGTGTGTTCAGGTGATGATTCAAGTGTTTAGGGCCCAAATAGCTTTCAAGTTTCTGCCTTTTGAGATGATCTGTGTGGTTTGTGGAGATGGGTTGGGGATAGATTTGTGAAAGGTGGAATCTTTTTTGCTCTTAATATGGCAAAAAAGTGGAGGTCCTATCTGTTTTGAACTTTAACTTGAAAAATGAGATCTTTTCCAACTTCATAGCTTGCATAGGTGCTCCTGGGTGAGATTTTCTTCTGCTGAGTGGCTATAGATCATGGTTTTAGTGTGATTAAATTACAAAGTTAATATTATTTGGTTGAAAGTTTTAGTCTGAGAATCTTTAGCTTATGGGTTTCAGATCAAGTTCTTGATCTGTTGAAATCAACTTACAGATAGTATGATTCAAATAGTAGATGATGGCTTTTTGCCATTTTCAGTTTCTTATGTTTTCTGATCTTTGAGTTCTACTTTATTTTTATTGTATCATGTTGTAAGAGTTGTATCAGCTGTACTTGTATTATTGACTTGCATACCATTTTTATTATGATTGATATGGTGCAGATGGGTTTCATCTTGATCTCCTTGAGGTTTCTTTGAACTTTCGTACGAATCTTGGAAGGGTTGAGTTAAATTTAGAAGAAATAGTCGAGGGACCCTTCTAATTAGCTACCTTTTTTCCTTTAATGACTTTACTCATTAATTGGTGAGAATGAAAGGTTAGATTAGGTTGATTACCTGTTGGTTGTGTACTGGCCTCATTTATGTTATCATCATATATCAGATGTTCTCAATAGAAGGTAACTGATTTTTTTCTTCGTCTGCTTCTAATCACCTTACAAGAGTTTTGACTTTCTTGCTCCTTCACATCGGTTTCAAAGTTTGAGTGCTTTATTCGTTAATTAATAAGAAATATTGATGGTATTACCTTGATCATAAAGAACATATCAAATAAGAACAGTCTAATGGTGAAGTTAGGGATATTATAACCGAGCTAGATTGTGAGCCCAAGACATTGCTTCTCTTTGCTTGTAATTACTTTTTTTATCAGCAAGAAAGCGGGGAAATCCTACTGTAGCCTAAATGCCTAATCTATTCCTAACCTAAGCTCCACCCACATCTGCTCCCAAGCATATATCCCCATTAGGATTCGAACTTCTGACCTCAAGGAGGTGAGAGAGCTCTTTGACCACCCGGCCAACCCAAGTGGGCTCGTTGCTTGTAATTACAAGTTGCTATTGATTCTTGAAGTATACTTTTTGTTCATATAGTGGTGTTTGGATTGGCTGCTAAAAAGTGGCTTATGAGCACGTAAATAGCCTCTTAAGGGTTTAAGGGTCTTTTGTTGGTCAAGCTACATTTTCATTTATGGCTTACAAGCTGGGAAATGAGAAGTTGGCACCCGGATTCTCTTTTCTGGCCAACTTATAAGTTGGAACTTTGGATTTGTAAGTTCTTTAAGCTTACTGAACCTTTCAAACATAGGAGCACTTTGAGACTTAAAAGTTAGTTTGACCCAACTTATAAGCTAAGCCAAATACCCTCTTTGTCTTTGTACCTTTGGTTTTTCAAATTTGGTGTAGTGTGTGGTTGTTGAAGTAATCATCATATATGTCACTTCTCTCGCCAAGGGTAAACCTTAGGCTTTTGAATGGGAACTGAGCGCATGTTTAAGCTTGGGATAATTGTAAAAGAGTACTATGAGGTATTCACTTTTTGTATTTTGTAGCCCTCTTCTTTGATAATTGCAAAAAAAGTGCTCTGAACTTGTTTTTTTTGCCTTTTGTATAAAGTGTTTCAAATGACTATTTTATCCTTAGAAATTTAATTTTAAAAAAAAATAATTAAAGAACAAAAAAAAATCCAAATTTGTATGGTACAGAGAGGAAGAGAATTAAAGGATATGAAAATTTGGATTTTTGTTTGTCTCTTATTATTTAAAAAAATTAAATTATAAGGGTAAAATCATCAATTTTTATACAAATTGTAACAAGAAGACAACTTCAGGGTACTTTTTTGCAATTATCAAAGAAAAGGGCTACAAAATACAAAAAGTGAATACCTCAGGGTATTTTTTTTTTTTTTGCAATTATATGTGTAAGTTTTCAATGCATTACTGCCTTTAAGCTAGTATTTTGAGTTTTCTTATTAACATACATGGTCACTCGTCACTCTTGTTGGAAATGACTTGATTGTTGCTTTTTCTGTTTTTAATACTGATACATCACTATAACCTACCTAACATTCTGTTTCTGCAGAATATATACGCTCATTGATTATCATTTACGCCAAGCATCAGTAGACAGAAGATGAAGGCAAATCTACATTAAGTTGAGTTCTCCTAATCTCCAATGGGAACGTCTCAGAAAGCTAGGGCATCAAACGGATCTGGGTTTTACAACCAACAGCTTGATTCCTACCCATGGCCTTGCACGCACAACCTCTCGTGCTCAGATGATAGCAGTCAAGGAACCAACCTATCGGTCGAGGCTTTCGAGTCATCCTCGGGAACCGGTGGTGGTTACCCTGTTCACAATTCTCCATCCACTGTAAGTTTCTCGCCTAATGGAAGCCCGGTGTCACAGCAGGAATACCAGTCAAGCCCGCTGGACACCAACAACACTTTTGGCCCACAAGTAGTTGGGTCTTGCATGATTGAAGATGTGGATGACTTGATGCATAAGATAAGGGAGCTAGAAACCGTCATGCTACCCGATTCAGATGCTCTCGGTGATTATGGTATCTCGAGCCAAGGTGGAGCTGACCACATGTCATTGGAGGCAGAGAAGTGGAAGGAAACCATGGAGATTGTATCCCGAGGGGACTTGAAAGAGATGCTTTGCGCTTGTGCCAAAGCCATCGCGGACAATGATATGATGACGGCTGAATGGTTGATGTCAGAGTTGCGCCAGATGGTGTCTGTGTCGGGCGAACCAATCCAGCGCATTGGAGCGTATATGGTGGAAGGTCTGGTTGCCAGGCTGGCATCGTCTGGAAGCTCCATCTACAAAGCCCTGAGATGCAAAGAGCCCGCTAGCGCCGAACTCTTCTCATACATGCATTTCCTCTTCGAGGCCTGCCCCTACTTCAAGTTCGGGTACATGTCAGCGAACGGGGCCATAGCTGAAGCCATAAAGGATGAGAACAAAGTTCATATAATTGATTTCCAGATTTGCCAGGGCAGCCAGTGGGTGACCATGATCCAAGCCCTCGCTGCCCGGCCTGGAGGGCCTCCTCATGTTCGAATTACAGGCATCGATGATTCCACATCAGCTTATGCCCGTGGAGGTGGGATCGATATTGTGGGCCAGAGGCTCTCGAGGCTCGCTGAGTCATGCAACGTACCTTTCGAGTTCCACGCAGCTGGAGCTTCAGCTGCTCAGGTTCAACTCGAAAACCTTGGAATCAGGCCGGGGGAAGCCATTGCTGTGAACTTCGCGTTGGTGCTGCATCACATGCCAGATGAAAGCGTGGGCACTGAGAACCACCGGGACAGGCTGCTGAGGCTAGCGAAGAGCTTGGCGCCCAAGGTGGTGACCCTCGTCGAGCAGGAGTCCAACGTCAACACCGCCCCGTTCTTTCCCCGTTTCGTCGAGACACTGAACTATTACAAAGCTATATTCGAATCGCTCGACGTGACTCTGGCGAGGGAGCACAAGGAGCGGATCAACGTTGAGCAGCACTGCCTGGCGCGGGAGATAGTGAACATAATAGCCTGTGAAGGGGCGGAGAGGGTGGAGCGCCACGAGCCTCTCGGGAAATGGAGGTCAAGGTTTGCCATGGCCGGGTTCACGCCTTACCCTCTGAGTTCACTGGTGAACTCTACCATCAAGAACCTGCTTGAGAAATACTGTGACAGGTACACACTGGAAGAACGGGACGGGATTCTGTATCTTGGCTGGATGGAACGGCCCCTGGTTGCTGCCTGTGCTTGGAAATGAAGACAACCTATGATCCTAGGTAAGCAAGTCACAATGTTGGATATATGATGTCTTGTTAGAAAGTTTTTCATTCCTCACTTGATGTGATAATACAAGTTTTTCTTGGTTGAAACTCTATGAATGAGCTATTTCATCTTCTTTATGTGACAACGATTCTGATTATCTTTATTCAGCAGCACATAATGGTACACGCACATACAGTATAGGATTGTCAAAAACAAAAAACTATCTAAAATTTTGTCCACGCTTTTAGGCTTTATTCAGCAGCACATAATGGTACACGCACATACAGTATAGGATTGTCAAAAACAAAAAACTATCTAAAATTTTGTCCACGCTTTTAGGCTAAAGTTTTGTCCACCGAATTCCTTTAGGAAAAGGTAACATGTTAATTGTCAAAAACTACCCTAAAATATTGTCCACACAACAATAGTGTGCATTACAAATTGCCCACACAACTATAGAATGAATTATGAATCACCCACGCAACTTTAGAATGCATTATGTATTGCCCACAAATCTATTGAATCTACTAAGAACTGCGTAGACCATTCATTCTGCACATTCGTCACAATTTCTCTCTGTTACATTTTTTAACGGAAGTCGGTGGAAGTGTGGACAATACTTTAGGGTAGTTTTTGACAATTAACCCTACCATATATATGTAGTTGATGTTTGTAACCGCTGACCCACTCAACTAAAAGTTGTGATATTATTGACCAATTCAACTAAAACGCTCAAGCTGTTAGTTGAATGTCCGCTTGTAGATTTTTATTCTAACAGTTTCTTAAGTGAAAACAATGACGAAACATGGAAGTGCAGCCCTCGGGTTTCTCAGAATCAGGTTTTCCAAGTTTGAGCTCAGACCGAACGCAACCTCTGCGGCAATGGCCCGACAGAGTACGACGGCCCTTTTGGCCTTCTTTCCTTTCCTTGGCTTGGAAGTGCCATTTGTGTTATCAGTCAATGCATCGCTGTTCACAGTTAAATGAATGCCGTTGTTGGTCTGTTCTGCATCAAAGTTGCAGCTGATCAATCTGCAGACTCCACAGGAAGGGTCATGGCAACACTGAGAGAAGGCCGAATCGTCTGATTGTTTCTGTTCGCAACATGCCATTGTTGTGCCGTAGAACCTGAGAAGCTCGTTGCCATCGACTGAGTTTCGTGGGTGTTTGGAGTGTTGCATGCACGGATTTGTTTTCACCATTACTCTGTACTCTTCGAACCTTTCTTGAACCTCTATTCGGTTGAAGACTTTGAAGACGTGTTGGATTCTTCTTTGTTTTGATGGTTTCACCAGTGCTGCTAGGAAGATTATCTCCACCACGTTCCTCGATTGCTCTCCAATGCTGAGCTCTGCTCAAAACCACAGTTTCTATTAGCAACATACTGTCATCTTCCATTATTATAAAGGAAAAACTCCAGGTACTAACTATCTTCGACTTGTACATCTCAAGAACTTGCTGCTGAAGACTAAGGTAAGAAGAGAGCGTACCGTAAAACCAAGTAGACAGGTAGTTAGGCTTGAGAAGGAGCTGTGGGGGCATCATTCCCATCTTCTTCTTCATCTTCAAGCTTGTTTCGACCTCTTCATCTTCATTGTTGGGTTCGTAAGTAGAGTTGTAGTAGTCGTGTGTTATTGTGGCGATGATGCTTCTCTCCGGTCGGACCACCAAGTGAGTCATCTTGCGGCTCTTGCAGTTGACATTCTCCTTCAAAGAGACCCAGAGAGAGTGCATATTGTCACTTGAATTTGAATGTGGAGGACAAGATATTTGTATATTCATATACGTCACTGTCGCTCTGTTTCCTTGTGTACGTGTCCACCTTAACCGTCTTCTAAATTCATAATATTTGTTTGTTTTGTACCATGGATGTTCTGTTCTGAAAAAGGTTACGTATTTTACTTGGTATGGTAAAACAGTGCTTTCAATTAGTGTTACAAATGTTTTATGCCTATAGAATGAGCATGTCTCTCTAGTCATGTTCATGTCTACTTTTCTCGTGACTTTCCTCTTCTTCTTGGATGATAATGATTGATAGGGGTTTGGTCGACATACAAATATCTACTTGAAGGTAGTTTTTGAAAAGAATGTATATGTCAAACAAACTAAGAAATACTGAAACCTAATCGTTAGGACGAGAAGGAGGTCGGCCTTGTCGAAGACGATGCAAGAATGTCGTGACATATTCGAGTTGGGCCGTTAAGTCCTGCCGCTCCTTCTTGTCTTGAGCGAATAGGGCTGTCATTGCCTCCCTTGCCCGCCTCTCCTCAGCTAGCAGTTTCAGCTGCATTTCCACACGACGGCTGACCACTTCTACCTTTTGAGATGATTCAAATGACGTAGTGGAGGAAGAGGTACCACCCTTTACTGTTGGAAGCTTGAATTTCTTTCCAACTCCTGCTTGCACTCGTTCTTTAAGGCCACCGAACAAAGAGCCGATTACTCGAAACTCCAGGAGGTCATGCTTCTTAATTATCCAAGGACATGGAAGATGTATCCTCGCACCCGTACTCTTGCATGGTAGCTAGGGTCGTCATGTATTCATCTCGATCCATTTGATACAAAAGGTGAGATAGGCGGGAAAATTTAAAAGAAACTGCTATTGAAATATAATAATTAACAAGTTGAATGGAATAAATAAATTTTGGAAACCGTAGTTCACCAACTTAACAACTTTTCACCACGCAAAAAATTCTCCTCAAAACTTTACCTCTATAACCCTAGCCCATTTTCTCCACTGTTGGTGGTTCTCGCGGACCTGTCGGTCCCAGGAGCCATCAGTATCCTTTGTCTTCTCTCCCTTCAACTCCGTTATCCTATTTTCTCTCTGATCCCGTTCCTCTTTATCTTGGTTATTGGCTTACTTTACTCCGGAATTAGGGCTCTCCGAGTTGGTTGTGGCTCGGGGATGGTACTCCTTGGCTCTCCTTCAGAAACCTTCCCTGCGACGGTGTAGTTATGAATAGAACTTCCCAGTGACGGTGTAGATCTATAACCCTAGCCCATTTTGCTCCACCGCTGGTGGTTCTCATGGACCTGTTGGTCCTAGGAGCCATCGGTAGCCTTTGTCCTCTCTCCCCTCAATTCCGTTCTCCTCTTTTCCATGTGGTATCATTCCTCTTTATCCTGGTTCTTGGCGAATTCTACTCCGAAATCAAGGCTCTCCGAGTTGGTGGTGGCTCGGGGATGGTACTCCTCAGAGACCTTCCCCGTGGCGGTGTAGTTATGACTAGAGATTCCTAATGGCGGTGTAAATCTGGCCGAATTTTGGTGGTCTGATCTTCCGTGGTTGGCCGTGATTGCTCCAGTACCGTCCTTTCATCGTGTTCTTCCTACTGTGCATGGTATCAACCTTGTTGTTGAGTTTGGGCGCGGTTGGATGGGGTCTGCCTTGCGATGGTCTGCACTAGTGGCGCGTCTGGCCAGTGATTTCAATTTTGGTGGCCTCTCGTGCGTTACTTAGGGCTGGTCTTGTTCTGGTGAGGTTTGTCTCTCACTTTCAAGGTTACCTACCTTTTTCTTCTATTACCTGCTTGTGTGGTGGAGATTTGTTGGGTCTGTTGTTGGGTGGTGTTTTCTACCTCCAAAGAAGAATATTACTGCTAGTTATTGGAGTTTAGGAGACAAATTTGTGGGTTTTATGTGTGTTGGTCACCGATCGGCCTTCTTGGATTACTGCTTGTGGTTGGATTCTCATTTACCGGTACCTTTGATTATTGTCCTTCCGTGTTTAGATTGTATTTATCTGCTTTTGTTTGTCGGAGAAGTATTGGTAGTGAATAGGTCTAACTTTCCTTTTGGATCGCCGGATTGTGTTGGCATCTAGTAGATGATAACTGAGCAGTATATGGTGGGTTGTTATTAGAGTTTCTACAGAGGTGTTCGGTTCTCTCCCGCATGTTATATCGTCAAGGTGTCTCTTTAAGCTCGGAACTGATGCCCTACTTCTCGTATCTCCAACAACAGCTTTAGGGTTTTCTAGTTTCGCTCCCCATTTAGGGTTGACCAGTGATGTTGGACTTGGTTGGGATATTCTAGTAAGATTCGAGTAGTGTTCGACGTTGTCATCTAGAATTTGTCGTAGTGGAGAGTTTTATCGTTATTGTTTTTATGAGGATTGAGGTTCCGGTAAGCGACATTCCGCAGGGGTGGCAAGTGTTTTAGGGTTTGTTTGTTTTTGCTGTAAGCTTCATAGTTGTTAAATCTAGGTTTTAAACCTTTTTCGGCTTTCACTTTTTCCCTTTGTTGGATTTCATTGTTGCTTCATGGTAGGAAAATATGGGTTTTTAGACCTGTATTCACTTGTTGTTCTGCCTGTGTCCTTAGTTTTTCGTTCGAAAACTGGGATTTATACCTATAAATTTGCCTTTAAAAAAAATACTCCACGTTCCTTGGTCTGTGAGTGTGAATTTTTTGGTGGGAACACCTTCCTTGCAGTGCTATGGCGCTGAGTGTTGGACTCGTCATCTTAGAGTTTTGATATCGTTGGCGATGACGTCCAACGATCTGCTTCTAGCGCGATATATACACTTATTATGGGATTGAGACTTTGAAGCCTTCTTGGCCTACCATTTGCCAAAATATTTGAAGGCATTAGTAACAAAAAATTAACTAACGTATTTGTAATTTCATAGTTAAATGGAAAAACAATGTAATTCTAGTGGATGAGAAGCCACTACAACTACTCGGGGCAGTTTAGGAACTCTTCAAATATGGCATGTTACAGATTCACATTGTCTTTGGCCAACTCCGTCTCGATATATTTCTTTTACCACATCTTGCACTTGTGCCTCCCGTTTTTGTACCGGTCCTTAGCGATACTCTCTATCCATAACACGAGCGGACGATGAGTCTGGTTGAAATCATATAGTGCTTGAAAAAGGAAGGTAACTCAGACATTAATAATTAATAAAATAAGATAAGAAAATAAAGTAAGAAAAAATTTAAATCCCGTAATATTATACTACTTACACTTAGCCTATGGAGAAGAAAAATCCTCTCTGTTGCGTCGAGTTTATCATAATTCTCAACGTTCATCAGGACTTGGCCGTGAACTATTGACTTGATGCCCCAAGTGATCTCGCCTTCATTATTTTTACAAACGAGATTCCCTTTATTAGTATCACATTCTATCTTTAGCCTCCCCTCAACATGGACCATCTTTAGCCTCCCCTCAACATGGACCGTCTTTTTGGTCCGCGAGGTTGTGACAATACCTCGATTACCACCCTGCTTCTTTTTCTTTTCGAGTTCATTACGGAACTAGGCATCTTTCGTCTATCTCCTTGCTCGATCTTCTTTCCAATATCTTCCCATGGTCCTAGCAGTAATTAGAATGTCATGTGAAACAGGTAGAGGTTTGCAACATCCAAGATCAATCTTCCAGGTTCTCTTCCCGGTAAGGACCTAGAAGACCATTTTTCTACCATCATTCTATACCGAACGGACGGTAGACCAACAGGTGAGTTTCTGTTCCGTCCATACTAGGAAAAGAGGATAGATAGCGGGGATATGTACCCGTCTATCTTTCAGGCGAGTCAGCACTAGTAAGCACCCCATGTAGGCGAGTCAAAGGAAAATGCGGAACTTGGGGAGCACATATGGGTCCAAAATCGTGCTCCAAATGTCTGATGAAATATCATGGTGGTCCATCCCAAGGACTAGAATCCTATACGTTGAGTGTGTCGCGTAGTGGTCAAGTGGTTCTCCCCTCATTACTATGTGTTGTCTATGGGTATCGCACTAATCGACACTACTAGTATCTCTTGAACAACTCTGTTGTTGAACATGTCCTTGAGTATTTATCCGTCCCTCCTCCTTGTCCCTCTCTGTCTTAGGTACTATATGGTGTCCAATTTTAGATGTGTTAGCATGTCGCTTGAATTGCATGCGAAGCATGTGAACATAACTGAAGTAAGATAGTACGACACTCTTGGTATTCCAAGGGGACCGAGGGAAGGATAACTTCCGATGTGTTTGGAGCCAATAGAACTGCTGAACTTGACGCATGGCTCAGTCAATTCAGTTCAAATGAAAAGAAGCTGAATCACAACGTCGCCACCTCAGTTATGGAGGATAAGATTTTGGCGTAGGTGGAAGGGGTGATGACTTCAAACGTAATGTCATGGTCCTATTTGTGACTTGTATGATTGAATCTGAGATAGAAAATCTAGTGAACCAGACTTGCCTCCATGCCATTCATGATGTATCCCAGATACGTGAATTCAACTGATGCCAATTCTTAGTGAAGAAGCTTGCATCTACTAGGAGAGACTAAAAATTCTGAAGCTTGAAGTCTAGGTCTTATGCGGGACCGACTGCATTTTTGGTTGTAAGTTGGTCATAATTATATTTTGTTAGCACATATTGTGAACATGTTTTGTCTAGCTTCTGGATATTGATGTTTTGTGTTATGGAGAATGAACAGAGTTTTATATATTCATCTTCTGCAGTTGTTTTATATGAACCGTGTTGAATGTGGAATTAGTGAAGGGAAGGGAATGGTCGTCATTAATCGGGTGGACAACCAATAAGATCCACAACAGAGAGGAGGAATTGGAGTTGGATGCCTTTGGTAAGGGTCATGTGCGACGGGACACCCTGTACGTATCATTGATGAAGAGGATGCAACACCTGGTGTAGCCAATCTTCATTTCCTCCTCCCACCTTCTTTTCCATGTAAAATCATAATCAGACAATGGTACATTGTAGAGGCTCAGCTTCGTGATCACCTCACTGAAGTCCTGAATCAGATGTTCCGGATAAGGCAAGCCCTCCTTTTCTCCCCTGGATCGAAGATCCTGTTGAAATCCCCAAAAATGACCCATCAGTTGCGTGAGACGATGTGATCTGTGGCAAGAGACTGGAGCCTCGTCTAAGTCTGCCACTGTTCCTCCTTTGCCTCACCATAAATTCCCGTTAGTTGAAAGTCCCCCTCCTCCGACAACGACACCCAGAGGTCTTTGAAACTCTCTGCCTTCACCGAACTAAAATAGAAACCCTATCCGTCTAAAGGATCATCAATCCCCCTTTATGTCCATCCGCGTCTACCGCATGGTCGTCGGTGAAGCCCATTTGCAGCTTCAAAAAACCCATTTGCAGCTTCAAAAGATCCAAACATGTAGCTGGATTGAACGTCTCACAAAGAAAGACAACCTCCGATCGTCCTCTCGCCACCAAGCCTTGAGGTACTCCACAGTGGTCGGGTGACCGAGCCTCCGAGGCGCATAGGTCCGCTCACCTCGATGGCGTGGAACCCTAGCTCTCGGGACCCTTTCTATTAAATATAAGTCGTGGCTGTAACACTTAAATTCATTCAAATTTTGCGAGAAGAACCAACCCAATGCTCTATTTCATGCCAAGTAAACTACCAAACCCAATCCCATCAACAAGATAGAATGACAATCCACAGAAACCACTACCCCTCAGTACACGTTGTTGAAAAGCACAACAATCTTACGGTGGTCCTCAACCCTCATTACGAGGGTCACATCACTTGAGAAATTACCCGTATGAAACAAGAGTCTCATTAAAATCGTTTCAACTTCATATGGCTACAGACCAAAACTGGCACAAGTCTGGTTTGTCCCAAGGAACCTCCCAGAAACATTTCTCTCCAATGGACATATCGGGCACTACGTGGATGCTTGGTCTTGTGATAACATCAAGACAAATATGAGGAAGTTAAGGTACTTGTCTTACACCTGCAGAAACGGAACGCTACACGCTCTGACTCTGATGGATCTTGTCCACCATCCACTTAAAGACGCTCCAAAACCCGAAGCCTTCACCCGCAATGCATGACCATTTGAGGCTTCGGATTCAACACCTAATAGCAGAAGCAACCACATTCTTCAGAAACGCTAGCAATTACAACAAAGGATAGCCAGAACCGAATCAATATGATGCCTGTATTGCTTTCACTTTTGTACACAATCAAAAGTGTTGATGTTACATATAGCAAGGCAGGAGTTAAAAGCTACGAATCTTGTATACTTTACTAGAAATACATAGAACAAAGCATGTTTTTCAAGGAAGCAACTTGGGATGTTCTTCTCCCGTCCAGAACAAGAAAAAACCACAGCAGTTTATTGTTGCTCTTCATAAGCAATTAGTTATGGACCCATTACCATTCTGCCAATATTCTGCGGATATGGGTACGATGAGGGGTTTAAGTATGGCAATTGGACGCTATGGACATTGCCATGATTCTCTCTTGATCCGCTTCCACCATTCATAACACTGAAGTATGTTGAAGCTTGAGCTGAATTGTAATTGGGACCATTAGGGTTGGTTTGCATTTGAACGACTTCGGATCTCATAGTTTGGTGATGCAGGTCACTCGGTCTATTTTCAGGGTTAATCCCAACCCCAAGATCGAGGCTAATGGGTTCAGTCTCCTGAGATCTAATCCTGGAGAGGGGTCCAGTTCCTGCTGTATCGTGGCTGCTATTCCTTGCAGTAGGTACATCATGATTGTGTTTGCCCTCATATGTGGTTATCACCGCTTTTGGGTCATGGGATGCCCTCTCCACATGCTTTCTAACCGGACATCCTACATATGTGCACTTGTAATAACTCCTGCAAACCACATACATCTAAATAATAAGAAAAAAAGGATAAGAAATGCGCATCAACATTTATTTTTTACCACATGAATTCAGTTTATCATATAGGGATAATTGCAAAAAAGTACACTGAGGTATTCACTTTTTGCAATTTGTAGCTCTCTGCTCTGACAATTGCAAAAAAAGTACACTGAACTTTTCTTTTTGTTGCAATTTGTATAAAAATGATGATTTTACCCTTGCAATTTAGATTTAAAAATAATAAGTAAAAAACAGAAAATCCAAATTTTCATCCCTGAATTTCTTTGTACCGTACAAAGAATGAGAAATTTAAGTGATATGAAAATTTTGATTTTTGTTCTTTAATTATTAATTTTTTAACTTAAATTTATCATGGTATAATCATCATTTTGAAACAAATTATACAAAGTGCAACAAAAGGAAAGTTCAGGGTACTTTTTTGCAATCATCCCCATCTTATATGCTGAATACTGGCACTCAAGAGAACAACATATATTTGCACCATTCATGTATTGCCATCTCAAAAATCGAACGTTATGCATAGACAAGAACTTCTCAATTACCTAGCATTTACCTTCCAAGCGTATAATCTTATCTAACAACAAAACCTAAAAATCAGATCGAAGTAAATGCCCTATATTTTCAATCGGTGAAATGAGAAATGAGGGATAAAATATATTTTCAGCCGAATGTCCTATTCTATGCAAATTTAAAACAAAGTAGCTATTGAATTTGCATCAAATCAAACAGTCATAATAATTATGCATGCTTTTATAGAATGTATCAGTTATAGAAATATCAATACAAAAATAAAATTTCTAAAACATATTCAGTCAGATTACAGATGTAAGGTTAACGATACCAGTGGGCAACTATGCAAACCATAAAATGTCCCGACCCAGTTTTTATGCTTCATGCTTTTCCCTGCACTTCACACCTAATTCCCAATTCTACATACTTTGAGGAATTAAGACCCTTAAGCCTGCATAAATTTACTTCTATTCTGTAGTGCTTAATTTGGATACAATATTCTTATTTTCTTTTGTTAGAGTTTACTTCTTGTTTCAAGTATTTCTTATTCCTATATTTTCTGTGTTTCTTAGTTTTATTGTCTTTCCTATTTAGTATAGAACTACTCCCTATATCAAGGGATGCTCTCATTGTATTGAAAAACAAGAATTATCAATAAAAAAGTTGAATTTTACATCTTAGTTTGAAGTATAATTACATTAGTTTAGCAACAACAGGGAGGGTGTTACAGGTCCCCCAACTCTGGACCTAATTACTGGTCCTTCATAGACAGTCCGGGAGCAACTGTTGCTTCCTTCCTCCACCGGCGACGTATGTAGATGTCGACGATCTATCCAGCGACCTATTGTTGCTGGTTAATGTTTGTTAAATGAGAGGACACAAGATCTCAAAAGACACACACTGTTTGGTAATTTTCTGCTTGATGTTTATTTCTTCCTTCGCAGCCCTTTAAATAGCTGGAGAACCTCAGAATAACATAGATCATGGTCATCCCATGATTCACTAATATACTATAAATAAAAAAGCACTAACTAGCTTATTCCCACTAAAAGTAATTATAGAAAAGGTTGTGCCTGTTCCCTGGATTTTAGGCAGCAACTACACTGCTCTTCTTTGTTTGTTCTCGTGATCTTCTTTGGTATGTCTGACCCCATCGTTTTGTTGGGCCTATTGCCCCCCTAACAGAGGGTGGGTTCAATAACCAAGAGTCAATACACAGGACTAAGGTAGTTTGGTACACTCAAATTGTAAGACTAAGTCATGCATAGAAAATAAGAACCCATAACTAGGCATCTTCAAGACAGTACTGAACGTTCATGCTATATGAGACTATGAGCCCACCCATGGGTCATTTCAACACTACACTTTGTATTAACAAAAATCATGCTTTCTGTTTGATACTATTTAGTCTATTTTGGGTAATTCAAATAATTCATAGTTAACTGGCTTGGTCAACTGAAACACGCAATAATCTCCCATAATGCATGCATAAGCCCAGACAACTATCTGTTGAATACAAAAGACACAATGATGACTTGAACATAGAAATCCATAGAGGTCTGAAGTTTTTGACAATGTTTATACTGACATGCTGAAGTTCTAAATGTACACATTATGTACAATCAATTCATATTTATCTATTCACTTCTGTTCGAGACTTCACATCACCAAAAAAAAACAATATACCCTTTAAATTTTCACTGTTAAACTACAAACATGAATCATATTAGGCCTTTGTCGACTTCAAGTAGTTCACAAACACAGAATCATAACTATCCTACGGCTGCATAATGAGAAGGCAAGAATTATATGCATGAGCTAAGCTACCACAAGTTATTCAACCAACGTCACAGTCATACATTATCCATGCAATGACTAAAGAAAGCACAAATGGTGAACAAATAATATTCAGAAGAGAAAAAGTAGGGGGTAACTATATTGACGCACCTTTGGCGACCTTTGATTCTCAAATACACACCGTAAAGGTGAGGGGTTATCAGTAACTCACTGTCACCTTTCGTTTTTCATTAAAAAAAAACATGGATTTGGTCCATTTTGTTCCCAAAAAACACTGATAAATGAGAAAGGTAACAGTGCGTTCCTGATAAGACCATCACCTATTCAGTGTGAATCCGGAGTTTTAGATTAATAACAAAAGGCGGGTGTTTTTAAGAATCAAAGGTCGTCGAGGGGGTGTAAATAACGTTTTCCCCAAAAAGTACCTACTTTTTTTTACTACTTTCATGTTAGAACATACCTAGGATTAGGATTGCCTCTCACCACTTTCTGCCCATATTTGCGCCATCTGTATCCATCATCCAGTACATCAACTTCACTCAAAGTCTGAACAACTACACGTGGTTCACGAATGGGCTTGACAACTGGGGTGACATCAATCCCTCCATTGTCTATCTTCCTGCTTAATTCAATTACCAAGTTTATTAGTTAGCGCAGGTAGACAACAACTGAGGAGAAATGTTGAGCCTACCTTCGTTTTGAGAAGGTATCGTCATCATCAACGTCATCATGAACCCTATTTGACAGTAAACCTGCATCACCAACACCATCATCATTTACCGTGACTGGAGATAGCTCAAGGGCACCATTTGACTCAGTGTTGTGTGACATTTGCCCATACTCTGCAATACAAAAGATAAAACAAATTGGTTTACTTCCAAACAAATAACACAAAAATGAACACATGGTAGAGCTTGTTTCTCACCATCTCGACCATTTAGTGATGAAACCCTGTCTGATCTATCTTCCTGGATAGGCATAACGTTGCCACCATTATAACGGCGGCTTGGTTGAGGCTTGGGATGATCATGTGTACCCTTGTAGATGATTTCTGTTATCTGTCCATCATGAGAGCGCTCAAACAGCTTCTTAACTTCGCAGTTGGGATGTGTACATTTATAGTAGCTGCGCGGAAATTCGCTTCCTTTAACATGTTTCTGTCCATATTTCCGCCAGTTATAGCCATCATCAGCTACGACTGGAGCTGGAGGCCCGCTTCCTCTTTGATCAGATAGCAATGCATGGAACCCATTATTTGTGTTGCCTTTCTGGGTTAGGTCATCCGTATCAACATCAGAAGTACCCATTTGAACAGGTGCTGATAGACTCAACTCATTTGAGGAAACTGCAACCTCACTTTTAACTGACGGTGAAGATGGAAATGATTCAGACTGGCACTGACTTTGAACCTGAACAGATTGGTCATTTCTCTGCTGATTCACATCTGCAGGGAACTTTAAATAAATGCAAAAACAAAAATAAGTAACAGTAGCTTGGAACATTTAGAAAAACAAACAAATAAATCAGATAATATGTGACCGGAAATATAAGCACTAATTGTTGGATATACAGTATTTGTAGAAACAAAGCATTCGTTAACCTAAAAGTATTTCACAACATTACCATATGTGATCTACCATGAGGTCTAAACTCAAAGCAGTTTGACTGTCTTTCATCATAGGTATTGGAGCAAAATGAGGTTGCTGAATAAGTAGCAGAACCAATCACCATTTGAGGTTTAGTAAGTGAACCAGTAGTCGGTGAAGGCTCCACCTACAAAACAAAGGATTTATTTTACTGGTCTGTATTATTCAGAAAGCAAAAACTAGTGAAATAACATTTATTCCAAAATAAACCAGTATAGAAACAACAATTTTCTCTTGGCCAACAAAAAGAAAAGCAAAGTATATGAAGAAATAAATAGATCAACTTTGATATGGGGAATCCTCTCAAGCATCCTTATTTTTAGATCAATTCATAGATATAGATCAACTTTGAGCTCATTCAATCAATCCAAATTGATCACGCAAATTCACCAAAAGTATCTAAATAAGACAACCCTACTATAGATGGGAAAACAGTAAACATGTTTGTTCATTATCCATATTTCTTCAGTTTATGTCAATATGTAATAATCTAGGAAGATAAAGGAAAATGACATGCTCACCTATTTAATAGAGACCTTAAACCTAACTACTTGGGAGATCTTTTACTTCTCATGAAAAATCAAGCTACACCCTTCCTCAAATCATAAGAAGCAATAGGCTTATTTTCAGACTCGCCCAACACTTATATTTTTATAGCCTCACCTTTTTCTTTGTGGAACTATTACAAATATACATGGATTCCTCGTTTCAGATGCAATTATTCCTTATTCTATAAATAAAAGTGGAAATTTTTTTCCCACATTCGATGTCACCATTAATTGCTAAACAATGACATGTGAAAAGCACAAGCATCAACCAAAAAGAAAGGTTTGTTATGTGAAAAAACAACACTGGCATTAAATAAGGGGAAAATTCAGAGTAACAAGAGGAAGTCATATTCTATATAACAATGCATAAAGGAGCCGGTACAGAATACCATTAGAGACAGCATCAGAATCTAGCGGTCCCAGCACAAGCACTCAGATATAAATTATGCATTTGTTACTGTCAGATTAAACATGAGCACCTAGACATAATATCTAAATAACTATAGACAAAAAACAAAAACCTGTATTTGAGAATATCATATTATACTCAAACAAAAAGCATCTTTCAGCTCATAGACCATTAAATCACATCATTCAAATATTGGAAAAATTCTCCACTTAGGCTACTAGAAGGCATTAAAACTTAAAGTGGACAACAAGATCTAATGACACGAAGCTACAATGTCAACGTCGAATTGGTTGCTTGTGAAATGGAAATAAAAATTGAAGAACACAAATTACAACCTTTAGCTGGTATACTATTTGCTGACAAGAAACCTAAATTACCAAACAGTAAGAGGGTCTATTTGGTTGCCTAGAGATCAGAAGATAAGAAAAGAGAAAAGAAAAAAAAAACTCTATTAAAGCTACCATATCCTTATTAGCACCTTAACTACAAACAAAGGTTTAACATAAATACAGCCATGCATTAATATTTTTCCACTTAAAGCGCTAATATTTTTACACCGTTCTTAATTATGGAGGGTTTCTCATAGGGAAACTTTATATTCTATGTTTGAAAATATATGATATGTGTTTTATATGTCAGTATGATTTAAAATCTATGCTTTTCAAATATTTTAAGACAAAAATACCCTTATTACATTAAGTCTAACCCACGGAATAAAATGCATCTAGGAGGGTTCGAACCATTGTTGTTAAAGACAAAAACACAAAAACTTAACAAGTTGTGCTAAATTACTTATATGCGTTAGAGCCCTTTATTAGTTATTATATTGGTGTACGATCAACCACCCAAAAGACAAATATATCCCTCGTATATCATCAAATTCTTGAAACCATGTCATCAATAAATTTCTGCATAAATCACTAACAATACCATCTCCCCGCACATTTCCTTCCGTCGGTAAACCTTCCCACCGCGAAACAGAATTTATGTTCTCCATTTGTCCTCAAACCTCCTTACAAACTCAAAATTTAAACCAAGGCCCTAAAATTTGAGATTTCGGTTTGAATTCCGAGGTCGTGAAGAAATTTAAATTAAGCACTCTTAAAACTCGGATAATATAAATGAAGTAAACCAAGTTTTACTTTTACATGTCACCGACATCGTTGTCGGACTATGCAATTTCACTGACAATGGTCATTTCCCTGGTGGCCTCGACGTCCTGGTAGGCATAATTTGGAATTTTTGATAATATGCTAGGGATATATTTGTCTTTCGGGCGTTTTATCATGCACCATTACAACAAAGTGGACTAATAAATAGGAATAAAGACTTCAAATGGATATAAATAATTTAGCACAAATAGTTCGTTACTGCATTTTTGCCTTGGGCAACCATGGTTCAAACCCGGTGTTCTTGCCTGAAAATATTTGAAAAGCATAGATTTCAAATTTTTAATCATACTAACCTACATAAAACAAATACCCTATATTTTAAGCATTGAATATCAAATTTCTCCTCTCATATTCAAACACCCATTTCAATGTTCTTTTCTCAGCAACCAAACAGAAAAGGCAAGCCCCGATCCAAAACCTAACAACCATCCAACACATTTCTATAACATTTCATCCTAACAAAAAAAAAGGCAAAACACAGCCGACGATCCCCAAAATTGAAACTTTCATCTTCTTCCTAACTCATTTCAAGCTGAACTTCACCTTCCCAGTTCATCATAGTCACTCTACTCTCTCCACCACCAGTAAACACAAAGACCCAATACGGTCCAGAAGTCAAATTTCACATCTTTAGAAACTGAAGAAGAAGAAGAAGAAAAAAGGCAAAAAAGCTGACCTTGATGTTGGAGAGCAGAACGGGAGAGTCGAGGAAGGAAGTGGGGCTGAGGCCCGGCGGGATGGTGATGCAGGGAGAACGCGAGATCGGGAGCTTGGCCGGAGAGAGAAGCTTGTACCTGGCGCCGGAGGAGGGAGAATCGGAGGAGGGTTGAGGAGGAGGTCGGTCCAGCTGAGAGTCCATTTTGGGTGTGGGGAAGAGAGAATTTCAGACGACAGTCAAAAGTAAGAGCCTCTGGGTTCTTGTGAACACGGACGGAAGGGGTAATTTGGTAATTTGGACAGGGTTGACCAGACTAGTTAGTGACATTGGGCCTCACAATCACATTGTTTGGTTTGGTGGGTATTTCATTTTAGACGCCAAATTTACCTTTAATATCTATTTCTAACAACACTTTATTACTATGTTTTAATCATCTTTTCATATGCTAATGTCTTGTTCTCAAACACTAATCAAGAGAAAACAAAATATCAGTGTTATATAATCATAACCATATAATATAAAGTTGAAAAAAAAGTATTGTCGTTACTGGTTAAGATGGTTAATTATGCTAATATATAAAATAGATGTCATGTATTTTAAAATATTTTATTTTGAGTTCGGTTTGCCACCTATGTTTGTGTTGGAAAAAGGAGAAACTCTAGAAAATGACTATTATTTGACTTTATAGTACATGTTATAACAATTGATTTTCTTGTCGTCCAAAAAACATGGTCTGACAAACATATTATCAAAAACCATAAAATTTTCTGTCCAAAAACACTAATATTTTGTCAAAAAAGAACAGAAAATTATGGTGTTTAATAGTATGTTTGTCGGACCATACTTACCGAATCATGTTTTTTGGACGAGAAATAAGCTCAATAATAATCCTTTCCTAGAGTTTTACCTCGATAGAATGAAGTTCTCATTTTGTTGGGAATTACAAAAGAATATTACAAATACATTATGAAAATAAAAAGAATGATGGTAAAAGATGACTGAGGTGATTGTTGTGGAGCATCAAATGATTGATGTACCATTGAAAATTATGGTTCACAACCCCACACATAAATGAACACAAACAATTATGGCATTGATTAAAGGGTTTCAGTATGAAGAGACACAGGCAACATGACTATACTTATCGTATAATGCTATATTTACACTTTATTGAAGGCTTTTTAATGCATCTTCCTTCCAATTTACTTTCAAATCTTCTACTCCTGAGAGTATTACTCACTCCTTTTGTCCCGAAGTACAGGAGAGTCAGAATATAATAACTATTTCATACAAAAATATAAGCATGTTGTACTTGCCTTAAATCACAAACCATAGTTTCTCATATTACCCATAGATTACATTATCAAATAGTTTTAAACAAAAATGATATAAACAACTTGTATATATAATTGAAAGTAGAGGTAACCATACGAAACAAACAAAAGCTAAACCTTTCCATCTTCAATCACATAAGTCTTTCATGATAGTATACCATTTCAAATTTCCTCAGCAAGCAACAACTGATTTAAAAATGACACACTCACTCAATATCCATGTGAAATTTAATTGTTCATAACAATTCAAAAACAACAAACTATCCTTAAGGTCCCCCAAAAATATATTTTTAACAAAACAAAGCATGCATATCACAATCCCTTTTCCTCCTTAGCTCAATGACTTAACAAATCTTTCAAAATTATGGTAATGTGTGTGCATGCACTGTAACAAAGACATGCACAATTGACAATTGTGCACACCCTTCTAAGTTTACAACAAATAGAACCCAAGGTTCAAACCTGCAACCATAGGGTTACAGGCCTCGAGTCTCTAATATGTGAAACCTACAACACCTGGCTAAATTCAGACATAATACAGTCATTAACTTCAGTCATGGCCTAAGATATTTTGATGATAAAGTTGGCTAAAAGTAAAAACCAGACAAACAGCCCTGAAATCTTGTTCTATAATCTATAGTTGGGGTTGTACAATCATGGCAATCTAAAAGCAATAAATACTTTTGGATAACCATTACCATAAAGTTGCTATAATCATTATAGCAGCCGAAAATATGTAACATCACAAAAGAAGAAAACAAGTTAGAACTACTGAGGATAATAAGATGGATGGTATTGTGGTGGCATGCCATATGCATCATATTGAGTTGGTCTATCAGAATAACTTGATATCATGCGTGGGTCTGAGGGGTATAACTGAGAACCCAAGCCCGGATCTGATGAATATAACTGGGACCCAGCAGGGCTTGGGTTCCCAATTGGGCCTCCTCCCACACCATATAGCCCGGATGACGAGGCCGCATAAGAGACAGCATGAGTGGATCCAACCAAGCCATAGTGCCCAGCTGATGAGCCTGCATACGGGGAGGCTGACGAATTGGATCCAACCAAGCCATAAGGTCTGGCTGCTGAACTCAAATATGGAGCAGAATGTTCAGGCACCAAACCTAGGTGAGTCTGGTGGCGAGAAGAAATAGTTGAATTGGACCCGGCAACATTCATTGCAACTGCAGCAGGACCAACAGAGGCAGTAGTTCGAGGTCGCTTACTTCCATTTTGGTGCTGTTGCTTGGCACCAGGAGCTGCTGTTGCAGGTCGCTTCCTCTTTGCCTTCTCCTTTTCAAGCTGATCAATCTGCTTTTCAAGGTTATCCTTCGGGTATTCAGACTCAAGCTCGCGTTCTTCAATGATCTTGATTACTGATCTTAGTGCACTGACTTCTTTGACTGTGGCTTCATTCTGCATATAGACTCAATAAATATGTATCCAGGCATCCGCTTGACTTTTAATTAAAACATACATTCAGAGCTGATTAAATTAATGAGAAATTACCAGTGACTTAAGAGAGTTTTTTCCTTCCACACGAACTTTCTTGGCAGCTTTACTGACCTCGTTGATGTAGGATTCCAGAAGAGGTACTGGTGGGAACTGGTCTGTCAAATTAAATTCAAAAACAAATTTGACAGCAAGGAGTTGCTTGCCCTTGCTTACAACTTTTTGAATAAGATCTGCAATGCACCAAACAACCATTGCAGATTCAGTGACTCAAGTAGCAAGGAGCAGTTAGTCCACATGTTTGAAGATATGCCAAAAATTACAAGTATGTAGAGGAAAACAAGGTTGGTTAAAGGTCAATTCCCTATAGAATATATGGGTGTGCCACTATCTCTTAAGAAGCAGAGCAAAATGGATTGGCAAATGATTATTGCTTGGATAAAATGTGGGACTAATAATTTTTACTTTATGTTAGGAGGGTCCAAATGATCAACTTTATATTCCAATGTCTCTCCATACTTATTGGGCAATGTGTTCAGGTTGAGCGTATGTGTACAGATTTTTTATAGATAACGAATATGCAGAGGAAATGGATTCCTTTGGTGAGATGGGACCTGGTTGTTCAGATAAGAGGTGTAGAGGTCAAGGTATCCGAGATATCCAAAAGAAGAATAAGATGATTTAGCTAAGAAGCATCTGAAGGGCTTGGCTCCAAAAAATGATAACCTATGTATTAAATGGATGCATGATATTGTATCATGAATACGAATTTGTGGGAGGGTGACAAAAGATCGTAAGTGTCATGGCATTGGAAGAACCTACAAAGGATTATTACTCTGGTTAAGGATGGCTTCAAGGGATTGACACGGAAGGGGTCGCCAACAGGGATATACTCTGCTACTACAACATGCTATCAGTGGAGGATGGGATATAGACAGATGATAACAATCCAATATATCACGTTGGGGGTATTTGAATGTGCCTAAATATGCTTTTATAGATGAACTAAATCCAAGTAATGAACATGCATCGAAATTGGTGGGTTTGGTGTAAGAAAAGTTTGTTTGTTTGGAGGTTATAAAAATTTCCAAATAAAAGTGTTCTTTAAGGTTCTCGTTGGCATTATATATTTGATTTGGAAGGAGAGGAACCGCGGGATCTTTTGTGGAACAAGTATCCAAACTGCAAATCTTACATCTAAAGTCAAAGTAGAGATGGAATATATTTAGTAGGAGAAAAAAAATACTTATGTAGCAAAACTTATGAGAATGTTTACGTGATAAATCTTGGAATTCTGTAAGGGGTTGATAGGGTTTTCTTCTTCGGTAAGAAATTTGGAATGCCTTTAAATAGGATTTAGATTTCCATCATGCCATTGGTACAATAGTTACCATGCGCTTGAACCTTATTGATGGATCGAAATAATTTGGATATGGTAAAACCTAGACAAAGTGGATAGGAATGCCAGAATATGTTACTATAAGAGCACAACAATGTGCAAGAGGAAAAGAAAAATACAAGATGGAGGCTCTAAAGATACATCAACGATGACGCGGCATGATTTGAGGTTTTCAGCATGAACCATGGATAGAGTGGATGCAGTAGAAATACCAAGAAAAACATGTAATACAGAACTTCAGCACAGAAGCAATTCATATCTACACTGAAGGATTGTCATTGGGTATAGAACTTCACTATGTAAGCATCAAAATTGTGACACTCAAGGACAACAAAACTAACAGAATAATCAATAAAGATTATGAATTAATAGCACAACCAAGAAGCATTACGCATTAACAACATAGAACATGCCAAATAAAACTTGAACTGATTTAATCAACAAAAACATAATTAGTAAAAGCTGGTTTTGACTCACCAGGGACTTTATTCACCAAGCCTAGAGCACGGATTATATCAGAGACTTGCCTGTGCCGAGCAGAAACAAGAACAAGATAATCAACCAGCTCATCAGCATTAAAATACTGGACCAAATTGTAAGCAGCCATCAAAAGCAAAAACCCCATAGCCAATGACATGCGGTCCTCATTGATGTTCACCTTCCCCTTCCATTCCAAAGCCAGCTTCTTTGCCCTCTCCACAACTCCAGGACTGATACTCAGCTTCATGCCCATCAATGTCTCCAACAAAAGTTCACATACTCGCCTTTTAACCCCCAATTCCAAGTCCCAATCCCCCTTAGCCCGCGCAGAAAAATCTCCAACCGCATCCAGAACCAGCGCTGCAGGATCTGGGGCTCTCCGAATAGCGTCAGGAAGCTCGCGCTTGATTTGACCCCACTCGCTTGATAGCTCGCCAATGTACTTTCTCAGTCCCTTCCCGTCCATCTTCTCACAAAAAGCCTTCAACTGGGGCCGCGCCTCCACCAATACACCCGCTGGCTCCCCCGGACCCGAACCCGAGCCACGCGATGGTGATGGATCGTTTCGGAAAGCCTGCGGTGACTCCAACTTGGAAAGAGTCGGGCTAGACTCCGGTACTGAGTCAACTCGGTCATGAACCACCAATTGTTGTGGTGGTGCGGAGGAAGACGGGTCGTTTCCAGCGGCAGGTTGGGGTTGGTCGGTCTGGAGTGACTCGAGGCGGTGGAAGCTGCGGGTGAGGGAGGCGTGGGCGGAGGAGAAGTAGGAATCGAGATCCGACCAGATGAGAGCGGAGGAGGAGAGGAGCGAGGAGTGGGCTTGAAGGTCTTCGAAGGCCTTCTTGAGGTTTTCCTTCTTCGTGTCCACGAGTTTCAGAGCCGCCGAGATCGTTTTCAGCGACGCCGTCGACATTATCCGGTGAATCAAAACCCTAGAAACAAAATTGGGATTGAGAAGTCGATCGACAAATTGAGGAGATGAGCTTGGTACAGACGAAAATCGGCCAAATGGGCTACATTTTCTCGTCCCATTTATGAATTGTGTAAAGCCCACTAAGTAAGAGCCCATTTCTCATGGATCGTGTATAGCCCACTAGTTGAATAGGTATGATAGTATAAATTTTTGGGCTTAGTTCAGTATGACATTATGATACTTTTGGGCAGACCCCAAATTATATGGCTATAGTAGCCGGTCGGTAGGGTCGCCATCGGTCTTTTGATACCCAAACCGTTTATCACGCCAGTTTGTCGATCTTTAAACCGTCTCCGCCGGTGATAGTCTGAGTCGGTTTCCGGTAACAGATAAAATTTTGCATCGTTCTAATTAAGATACAGACATGTAAATAACCCTAAACATAATTGTTTATCAACACGAATCGATTTTGTTAAGTAAGAAATTAAATAACATATGAAACAATATTCACCTTCTTTTATTGTAAATACAATAGAAAACTTAACAGCAAATCATTTTAGTAGCAATAATAGTTCTCAAATTATATATCTGATCAAGATAGGGTAGCTAACTAGCTAGACAATTAATTAATACAAAATGTATGGTAGACAAGGCATGTGTCCCAACTGTATCCCATGATGTTGAAGAGGCTGTCTTATAGAGTTAAGACTGGCACCAACATATATTTGTTAGGCACTTCAGGAGCATCATAGCATGGTAGGGTAGGTGATTTTTATTCCTTGATGAGTCACACGATTTTGACGTAAGTTTGGGTTTGATTTACTAGATTTTATCTCTGAGAATGTTATTGTTAGAGCACCTCCGGCGGTTATGGTAGTTTGTGGCAGACGTGTCGTCGTAGGTTAAATCACGGTTCGTAATTACGGCTAGTCGTCGTTGTAGCCGTGGATTTGAGTGTCGTCGCAACGTGTTGCCTCAAAAACTTACAGCGACGCGACGTCGATGGCCCAACGGCTAGTCGACGGGCCTATCCCACGCCAACACGTGGCGAAGCCATAATTTTAAAAAAAACAAACTTTTCCTATAAATACACAATCACCCCTACCCTAAATTCACACCTCTAATACATAAACCCTCTTCTCTTCTACTCTTCTTTTACTTTAATTTTTTCTCCATCGCTTCCAATGGCCGACCCCTTCAACCTTGATTTCATCTTGGACGACTTCAATATTGAAGACTCAGTGCACATGGAAGAAGAGCTCACATGTCACATCGAATCCTACACCCCCTCATCCAACCGACCCAATCCATGTTGTCGTAATCCAACCTGCTCCAAGATTCACAATGGCCACCGTCGCAAAACACCAACGAGAAACCTTCCCAATCTGCTTCGGCCAATCAACCGAGAAGGAAGGGGAAGAAGCCTGAACCTGCACCGACTACAGGTTTGTGGCTGAAATAGAGCATCGAGGAGGAGGAACGGTTGGCGAGGTCGTGGCTCAACCATTCTCTGGATAGCATCACAGGGAAGAACTAGAAGAACGACATGTATTGGAAAATGATCGGAGCTGAGTTCAACGCGACGAGGGAGCCAACCGAGCCATTCTGGTCCTAGAAGAATTGCAAGGACTACTGGCATCCGGTCAATAGAAAAGTGACTAAATTCCAGGAGAAATATGTAGGTATGGATGACGCAGTCGTTAGTGGGAGATGCGACACTGACATCATGGCGGCCGCTGAAAGGGCGTACAGAAAATAGGAGAATCGCGAATTTGCTTGGAAGCATGTTTGGGAAATCGTGAAGGAGCAACCAAAGTGGAAGAACCTCAAGAAGCCACAATATGACGTTGACATTGACCTAGACGTTGCAAGTGAAGCAAGCAAGCATACAAGGTTGGACGACAACTGCAACTACACATCGGACGACGGAAACGATCACGACTTGACTTCACTTCCACGGGATGAGCGCCCAACCGGCCAGAAAAAAAGATAAATGCAAAGGGAAACAAGTCGAGGCGGACCCGGTTATTGCACCCGAAGTAGTTCAGTTCCTTCAAGTCTTTGGAGACTGTTAGGCTGAAATGACTATGACCCAAGCCCATATCACTGCGACCCAAAAAAAGATGTAGGGAGAAATCATGCAAATGTCGATGGCATTTCAGAGCCAAGACACCTCGCAAATGACAGCGGAGGAACAGTCCGCTCGTGCCTTACTTATGGATAGCCTCGGAAAACGTTTGACGTCTATCTGATGTAGCCTACAAGTTGTAAGTTGTAACCTGGTTTTTAATATGAACAATAAAATTAGTTGAAGTTTTTCTATTTTACAATTTCTTTATCGAATTCACGATGCCTCGGTTTTCGTGCACGGACACTATTCGGGGAATAGTGTGTGTCGCGTCGTCGCAGCCACGACGAAAGCCCCTCCATCCCTCCTTATAAATACCACCCACCCCTCCCTCAAAAAATCACACCTCTCAAAATCTCTTCAACCCTCTCTCAATTCTCTAAACTTTCTCTCGTGTTTGCAATGACGTCGTCTTCTTGGGCAATCGGTCCGCTTTGGTCCGAAGATGAAGAGTTGCATTTGGTATTGACCTAGGTCACTGTCGCTGAGGTCGGAGGGAAATAATGGGCGAAGTTCAGCACCGTTTACATCAACGACGCAAATCCAACGTGGTCGTGCCGGTCGGAAAAGCAGATGAAAGACCATTTCCTTCATATTAGCAAAAAAGCAAGATGTTCGATGAGGAATACCGGAATCACCTCAAAGAATGAGCAACCCCTGGGGTTTTTTAATGGGGGTAATGGATTCGGGAGATGTTGTGTTTAAAAAGATCCAAAACCATTCTTTTAGCACTTTGTGACAAGCTGGTTTGCCGAATTCTGGGATGTCC
This sequence comes from Erodium maritimum, assembly GCA_963921825.1. NCBI lineage: Eukaryota > Viridiplantae > Streptophyta > Magnoliopsida > Geraniales > Geraniaceae > Erodium > Erodium maritimum. Next base: position 80,909,236 of record OY997588.1, on the reverse strand, counting down.
TTTTCCGAGTAGCAGCGGAGGCCGAGTTAGTGTATTCGCCCCAGGAGGCGTCGTGGTAAAGGTTGAGGTCTATCAACCTAGTGTGGCTTTGGCAGGTCCGACAAGCTTCTGTTCTGGAGTTAGGGCGAGTTTCACCGGTTCTCTCTTGGGTCTAACGAGTACTCATTTGGGGAAAATTTATGGGGCCGATTTGCTTAGGCGGATGGACGCGAATCACTTAATCCTTCTAGGACTAGAGGATTTACCTTGTTCACCCTGAGGCACTATTCATCGGTTCAAGAGAAACTCACATCCTGGTCTCTTGAGAAGTTGTTCTTTGGTGTATTTTTTATGCTTTATTGTTTTTTAAGGCTTTGTGTCCTTTAGCTCCTTTTTGGAGCTCCTCTGTAATTGTTTACTTTAGGCCTCGTTCCTTCCTTGGAATATGTCTATTTTTAATAAAATTCCGAGCCGATCAAAATGATATAATATAGAGAGACATAATCAGGTGCGAACCCTTCTTACGGTGTGATACTACGAACCTCAAATGTAGTTTGAGAAAATCGCGAATATGGTTTGAGAAAAATAGCATCCTAGTTTGAGGAAAAAATAGTTTGAGAATATAACATCTTAGTTTGAGAAAATATAGTTTGCAAAAATAGTGTTCCCAGTTTGACGAAATTTTGATTTGAAAATATTCACCTCAAAACTAGAATGGTATTTCCTCAAACCAAATACATTGTGTTCGCAGGTTCACACCGTACAATTTGGTACACACCTGATTCAAATTTGGTATCAAATGAAAACGCACTCTTATTATGCAAACTACGAACTCACAGGATCCCGACACATGTCCTTTTTTCGCACATGGAAATATGTGATACCAACACGAAAAGTGTTGGTACCTTACATATAGGAAGTGTTGGTACATACATGTTATTGTACTAGTACCTTACATACACAAGTGTTGATACCTTACATACACGAGTGCTGGTAGCAACATGCAAAGTTGTGATACAAACATGCGAAGTGCTGGGACATTACAAGTTATGGTATTGGTACCCAAGGTTGTAAAAAGCGCTAGGCGTTAGTCGGGTGGTGAAGACCATTAGACATTAGGCAGGGACTAGTCGGGGCCTAGGCAAGAACTAGGCGGATTTAGTTTTTAAATATATTTAATTATTATTATTAAATATATAATACATAAATATAATAAAAAATTCAAAATATATACTATATTTGTATAATATAAATAATATCAAGTATCAAAAATACAAAAAATCTAAACCAAATAATGCTCTCATTTTGATCTTACTCTTTATTTTAATAAAAATCTAAATTGTAATGATAAACCACCAAAGAGGAACATATCCCATATTTTTTATCAAGAAATTCAAGACCATTACAAACAAATTGTCTCTCTCACCTTTTCATCTCTTTTTCAAAGATCAATTTTCACAAATTAGAGTCCTAAGTTTCCAACTAATCGGTTGGAACGACGAGTCGGGTGGTTTTCGATTTTGGGGCATAGACGGGGCGACGAGTCTAGCGTTTTTGTAGATTTTGGGGCCTAGGCGGGGACTTTTACAACCATGCTGGTAACTTACATACACAACTTCTCGTACATTACATACACGGGTGCTGGTACCTTGTGTGCTAAGAGCGTGGTCAACATGCGCTACAGTGCGGTCAAAGGCGAAGGAAAGTTCACGTTATCTACAAAATTGGCACCGCACAAAAAAGTCACATTTACACATCTGGTGCGCTCTGATGAAGTCAACGTGCGCGCATCCGAGGGCTTCTGTGATTTCTCAATTTTCACAATAAGGGTGGTTTGTACCGGATACCACCCCTATATATATAGGGACACTGCCCAATACAAACTGCCCTTATCGTACAAATTACTAATCATTATAGGTCGCTAAATCTAAACAACAGGAAATTATGTACACGCTACCCCCTAAGACACATAGATATTGATTCACACAAAGAGTTTGTCACGGGTATAAGTAAACACGATTGCCAATTAATGCAAGGAAAAGGTTAACGATTGGTAAATTCGATAAATGTTTTCCGTATGTTCTTAGAACATTTAAGTTCCTATGTATGTGGTATCATGGTATCAACCACATGCTAGTCACAGGGAGAGGGCACAAAACTATTGCCCAGACCGATATGCGAACCACCAATTATCAGAAAAAACAATAATAATAAAAATAGGGTGTAGTTCTATGATCTTGAGCAACGCTTGATCAATCCTCGAACGAGAGATAACGAAAACGAATGCATGTCACTCTCGGTACCAACTACCACAAGTAGAGATAGCTACACCACTCGGTGAATCTACTCAACTACGCCTACTTCACTTCCTAACTCTTGAATGCCATCAATAACGATAAACACCAAAAATCAAGTAGAACTACATAGAGTATCGAATCATGATACTCTGGTAATACACAAGCATGAGTGGACTTAAATAAATTGGTGAATATACTTAGTTATGCCTAGTTCAATCAAGCTAACGACCAAATGCATTGATCATCAAGGAGAACTAAATAGAGCAACGAATCACGAAGCTATGGTAATACACAAGCATAATTAAACTCTAAATCAAGGACGAATTTACTTAGCTATGCCTACTTCACTTTTTAAAAACCAAACACCACCGATCAAGATGATTTCGGTAATCAAGTAGAACTGCGTAGAACATCGAATCTCGATGTTCTGGTAATACACAAGCATAAGTAAATTCTAATAAAAGTGAATCTTATCTCACACTAGATTGAATCATGGATCGTCCAAACATCGATCTACATAGCGCACACAACAATAATGGAAAATCTCCAAATCGTTTAGTCGGCTTGAATCACACATGAGAATATAGAAAACACATCCTCTAGTCAATAGGAAATCAACACATGTAAATGTGGGAGATTCTAGATAAGTTCACTAAATGGATAGAGTTTGTATTTTTAGAACTCTAGCCTAGACTTTAATATACACCCAAGAGATGAAATAGCTAGCACATGAAATCGGGTTTAAAATCATGAAAGTTCGAACACAAAGTAAGATAATCATGCTTGAACATCGAGTAACTTAAATATTAAAATAAAACTCATAAAAGCAAGTGGATGCTATTTAAGCTCAAAAAATCCCAAATCATACAAATAACATCACCAACATCAAATTAACCACAAAGTCATGCATCAATTGTAAGGAAATCAACATTTACACGATATGCATGACCAAGGATTCAAATCCAAGATCATGGAGTCCAAGTCATACCCAAACATACGAAAAAACCTAACTTTACAATAATCTAGAAAAAGATATAGATTAGAACCGGGATTGAGTTGAGAAGCCCAATCAAAACCTCATCTAGCTTGTAAACCCACCATCTCTGATTGTCTTAAGCTTCAAGACATGAAAATGGAGAAGTTGGAGATGGTGGGAGGCTCATGGATGCTTGAAACCTTCTTGGATCGTCAAAAGTATAGCCTTAGATGGTAGATCTAGTAGACAAAAATGAAGAACAAGCTAAGAACAAAGAAGGAGATGAAAAACAAAAGAGAGAAAAAAAAATGTGTTGCTGGAATTAAAAGCCTTGTGTGAAAAATCTACTTTAAAAAGAATTCCTCTCCACATATATATAGAATAATAGGAAAAAATGGATTCTTCTACTATTCTCGCGAGTTGGACAAAGGAGGGATGAGGCTGTGCAGGCAGACCTGATCTTATGCAGGCTGGAGCTGGAGACTACTGTGCAACTGGTGTGCACAACCGTCAGATAGAGTCTATGCGGGAGTCAGAAATCCTACGACAAGTATTGTACGCCATCGGACGGCTCAGATCGAAGGATCCACGCGGTTAGCTGGATCGAAGGAGAAGGAAGCGCGAGAACACGAGTCACGTGTGGGCTGCGCTACACTGAATGCAGACGGATAAGAACAACTTTTCCATTTTAAAATTCAAGCTCTTTTTGTTCATTCCTGCTTCGTTTGGCCTTTGATCGACCTCGTTTTTGCGTCAATAATTTTCTTTTCTCGAGGCCTACAAAATGAGACAGACGATGAATATATTTAGAACATTTGAAAATATCAACAACGAGGTTTTGCGCAATTATTACTAAACGATAAAAATACAAAAACGAGGCACAAATAAGATAAAAAAAATATGGAGAAATTGGTAAAAATAAGTAGGACATATTTACGCTCATCAAGGGCCTCAAACCCGATTCGAAAGGCATGGTGACAGAATCGAGGATGGAGTGTATATGGGCTCGTTAGAGGTTAAAGAAGAGAGGAAGGAAGGAGAGGACCATCCAATTTGTGGAGTGAATGCTCGTCAGTGGGAATGGAAGAGGAGACAAAGAAGAGCATGGAGTTGATGGTGGGGACGGGCTTATAGGAAATGATGGAAAAGAGAGAGGGTTGAAGGTTTCGGGGAACATAGAGGAAAAATAGAAGATGGAGAAGAAATAAGACTAGGGGTTTCGGGAGCATGGAGAACAGAGATACAGGAAAAAGTGGTTAAAGAAATAGGTTCAAGTGAAAAATAAGGATAGCGATATGAATGGATGGAGGCGATTAATTATGAGTGGGTAGAAAACTAGAATCAGCTGTTTCGAGATAAAGATAAAAGAGAAAAAAATGACACAATAACTAATTTTAAAATTTAAAATTTTACGAAAGTGAGACATATAGGGAGTTACCACCTCATCCCCGATCCCGTCGACCGCCCCATTCTCCGCCTTAAAACTCAAAATCCCCACTCTGAACCCGTCCTAGTTGGGTTGGTAAAATCAGGTCTCCATCAGGGCTAGGGTATTTTTTTCCTTCCCTAACTGTGTTGGTAGAAGAAGGTTTCATCATTTCAGATAATTCGTCGATGTTGGGACGAATCATCAATAGTCATTTCGTCCTGGCCACTCACAATCCGTCATGTGGATTTTTTTAATTGATCCAAATTTCACTCTTCTTTTTGTATAAACACACCCATACCCATACTTTCACCCCAAAAACATAAACTTACCACTTCCTCTCTCACTGCTCAATTTTTTTTTCTTCATATATTTCACTTACGGATTAGCCAAACGAACAAGAAATAAAACACCTCCGCCAAAGTCAATGCAAAGCTGAAGACAAATTACATGAGTCGATATACAGAAGTCTTTGTCATGCCCCCAACGAATTTAACTATTTTGATTGACAGAGTTGTTCGAGGGAACGTTTGACATAGAGGCGCAAGACCATAATACATATAAACAGAGGTCGCAACGAATGACATTCATACCTCGTCGCCGACTACTTCTCAACCGCGCCGGTGTACATGATCCACTAACAATTTTTCCGTTGATTTTGAATGATGAAAGATCCATACGTCCCACCATATGGAGGATTCGGTGTAGCACGATAGCTACTTTCGTTTGATTCCCAATGACCTCGTTAAGCCCGACTTCTCTCCCCAAGAAAAATGCGAAATAACTATATGTCATATTTGTTATAGATCCACAACATGATTCTATTGAAGAATTCTTACAAATGAGAGAAACCACGACTTTGAAGTGCGTAAGAAAGATTTGCAACTTCATCGATGTATTCGGCCTAACTATATATGAATGTCGAACGATAATGATGTACGTCATATACTAAGTGTCAATGAAGCATATGGCTTTCCCAAGGTGTTAGTGAGTTTTGATTGCATGTATCATCAGTGGAAGAATTTTCAAGTTGCATTGAAATGTCAATCCAATGCAGGGATCATTCCAGCCGATTATTATTATCAAAATCGTTACATCACAAGACGCTTGGATATCACACACATAGTTAGGTATTGCAGGATCGAACAACGATGTCAATGTATTCCATTAATCAATGTTGTTCAGGAAACTATCCAAAACCATTAATTACAGATGTGCGACATGAGAGACGATAACAAGCACACTACTCATATTCTAACTGCTGACATTTACCTAACTTGGGTTACATTTATGGGAAAAAATCGTAACTTCTCAAGTACAAGCTATTTGTTGCACATCAAAAGGCGACAAAGAAGGATGTTGAACAAGCATTTTAGGCCTCTACAAGCTCATTGTCACACTTTCAATCAATCAAGTGGAGCTTTTTTTATATATCAACAATGCATATATTAAAACACCGATTCTTTGAAATAAAGAATATGATGGGTGGAGATGAAACATGAAGAAGCATTCCTTTCGGAACCTCAAGAAGCCCCACACCGGGGAAATGATTGGGTACATAGACCCTTGAACATGAAGAAGCCCCACACCTGGGAAATGAATGGGTACGCAGACCCAGAAACATGAAGGAGCATTCCTTTCGGAATCTCAAGAAGCCCCACACCGGGGTAATGATTGGGTACGCAGACCCTGAAACAAGAAGAAGCCCCACACCGAGGAAATGAACGGGTATGCAGACCCTGAAGCATGAAGAAGCCCCATAACGGGGATAAGATCTTGAACTCTGATCTTCAACCAATAAGCAAAGACTATGGCACACAGAGGGGAGAAACATCCAACGATCAGGCCCAACCAGATGACCTCCCAACCCTAACCTTGAAAGGAAAGAACAACTCACATCTGCAAAGTGATGTCGACCCTCAAAGGAGAAGATGACAACAACTAAAAAACTGGCGGCCAACCCTGCTAACGGCAGAGATGAACCCTGATAACCATACATATCTTAGGAGATGGCTTCTGAAGGGGGCAAACAACGCCCATGAAACTCGATGGCGGTCAGCACCTTTAACCGACGAGCTCGAACCACACCCGGTTCGAGATGAAAGGAAGCCAAAACACCCAGTTATGTATGAACGGGTCGGAGAAGACTAACCAAACAAGGGAGGAAAAAGGGAGTACCACAGAAGGCCAGAGACCGGGAGGCAAAGCACCAGAAGCAGCTATACGAGCTCAATGACGATCCAAACCAATAGGATGAAGAAGCGCATCCCACGACTTGAGCTGGAGCCAGATACTTCCAATGCCTGCGTGGATCTCCTCCAACAAAACCGCGAGGCACAAGGTAACCTGAAGAGCATGAGCAGCGGGGGTGACTAAACCAGAACCGCTACAATCACCAACCAATAGGTCGAGAAAGGAGTCCCACACCGGAACTAGAAAAGGCATCGTAATCTTCGATAGGTACGCATTAAAGGTCAGCTCGATTGTGAACGGAGGAGCTCGAACTCAGCCCTCCTAAACCCAATTCCGGCCTACACCGAGAAAAGGCCCAAAGGGGGAGGACCGGTATTTCTACCGAGAACGAGCGCAGACACGCCATAATCGAGAACCCGACCAACACACTCCAACCAGCAGGCAAGGGGAAATCAGCACTTCCAAAGATCAAAGGCTGATCACGAATTGAGCGTTCTGCTACCGAGAGTGGTAACCCCTCGCCGACCAACACCTAGCGAGGACCCGAAGGAAAAGGCCTGTAGTAATACCGAGCCCTAGCCAGCCTAAGCCCGAAGAGAACTGACACCAAAGCCTGAAAAGAAGCGGAATGCCACCACCGAGAGACCGAACAACATCCAGCTTCCACCACTACACGGCTGGCCGAAGACTGACCCTCCACTAATTGGGGATCCGAGATTGGAACTGGAGCTGAGCGTTCTGATACCAAAACTGTTAACCCCTCGTCGGCTAACAACAAACGAGAACCCGAAGGAGAAGGCCTGTAATAATACCGAGCTCAAGAGAAGCCAAACCCGAAGAGAGCCCAAAACCAGTTTTGACCGGAAAAGCGATTTTGAACTCCCCCAAAACGAAGTCCCGAAAAGCAGAGGAACCAACACGACGAACCGGAGAGCCCGAAGATGGAGCTGAAGCTGAGAAACCCACTGTCGGGTCCAGAATCAGATCCGAGCAGGCCCAAAATTGGGCCCAAACCACCAAATCAGATATGACCCGGCCCGGTCAACCCAGTCAACGTTCCAGACCCGGGTCAGGACTCACAACCCAGAACCACACCCGGCCCACCCCCGCACCAGCCCAAACCAAAACCACACTCCCGGCCCAACTCCTCCCTGGCCCAAACCGCAACCAGCCCAAACCTACCCGAAGCTGGATCTGAGAAGGCGGCGCCGACAAGACGACGACGCCGGTCCGGGAACGAGCTCACCCACACGAGCCTCCCGCCACCCCTTCACTGCGACGTTGCTGGCGTGAGATTCGGGAGGACGCTGACGGACGAGAACTCCGACAAGAGGCAGCGAGAACTCGTCAAGATCCAGCGACCGAGCAGTTGACGAGGACCGACGACGGATGAGCATAGGTTGATATCTCTGGCAAGTCCCAGCGACCGAGGAGCGTAGAGGCGAGAACCGACGACAGCGGAGGAGCGTCACCACCAAGCTTGGCCAAACAGAGGAGAAGACCCAACAAGATGACGAGAGCCACAAGGAAGAGAAGAAGGATAACAGAAGAAAGAGGAGCGAAGTCACCACCGGCGACGTCAAAGGCCGGAGCCGGAGACGCCGCCGGTGAGGATGAGAGCAAGGGAAGAAGGTGGGTTTACTGTAGTGACGGCTAGGGTTTAGAGAGAAAAAGGATATCCTTAACAGACATGCAATATTAAGTCGAACTTCTTATTTAATGGACCATTCAAGTCGACCTTAATCATGTGTGCATGTATTATTATACACAACATGATAGTGGAGGATAAACGTCATACATATAAAAGAAGAGTGAACCGTTCGATGATGAGGAGACAGGCACAAACAATCTACCAAAGTCCGCCTTGTAATTTCAACCTTGTATTGGAGATGCATGATTTTTCAGTGTCGCCGTGATGCTTTTTAGTCCCTTTAATTTATTAACATGTTTACTATTTTTATTTCATCAATGTCTACTTCGAAGGCGATCGTCGCAAATCAATGTCAAGAGTTACTGATATACGAAGATAAAAAAATCAATAGAACAGTTGGAAATTCATGAAGATAGAAACATAAATGGAATTGAGTTGTTTACACGTTATACTTTTATACTTCAAAATTGGAAAGAATCAAAAGGAGAGTCACGGGAATTATGTCCCCTTTCAACTTTCTTTTCTGTTTTTAAATCTTGTTATGGCACATCTCAACAACAACTGTAATCGATTCCTACCACTAATTTTATAATATAATGATCAGTTATAAGTAGAAGAAGAAAAAACCCTTTAATCTGGACATTATTTGACCGTAGGAATTTGTAACTGATAAATGACGTTTTTATCATTTTTTATGTGGAAAACGGTAAATGGTTATCCTAAGTTTTGTTTTTCCTCGTGATTTTGGAGTTTCATTTGTTTCAATTTAGTACCCATCGTTTGTTTCCGATAGTTTTTGGACGGAGCGTAAGTCTTTTTTTTCTTCTCAATATCCTAAAGTTTCATTTGTCTCAATTTAGTACTCACGGTCTATTTCCGACAGTTTTTAGACAGAGCTTCCGATCCCAAATTGACGGTAACGAGATGGAAAAAAAACTTAAGATAGTAGTTTTGAATTCCCATAATTATCGCACATCTTAAGAACTACTAATATTACAATACAATGATCCGTTATAAGAAGAAAAAAAACCCATAAATCTAGACATTATTTGACTGTAGGAAGTTGTAACTGACAAATGACATTTTTATCATTTTTTATACAAAAACTATAAATTATTGCATTTTAAAACAATTGATGATCGATCGAATTGACATATTTTCATTTAACGATAACGAACTAAAACACGTTTAGGTAAAATGTATACGTATTATTTTCCTGGACATTTATTCTTAATGACCGACATCTAGAAAGCATACAGTGAATTCATTGAGTGATAATTTCACAAGGATCACATGTATAACTTAAACATAATTGCATGAGAGAAATGGCAATGGCCAACTTGTGTGGACAATCACATTTTCCTTGCGAAACTTGGATCACAAGAAACCTAATTTCTTAAGGACAAGCTATGGAGCTAGGGATCTCTAGCAATTTATTATACATACTTATTTTCATGCATGAATATGCATAACTATGTATCAACTTCTCAATCTTTTGACAGATAGGTGCTTTCCATGCATGTGATTTTCATCTCTCTTTCTACTTTAAATAGACGCATGTGATTAATTCAATTATTGAGAATTGGAATAAGTCGGTTTATTAGAGACTGCACTAATCACATTATACTGGACGGAGAACAATGTTCCTCTACGTCTTTGGAAAGTTTTATTTTTGAGCGTGAGAGACATTATTGCTTAATACTAAAACGTAGTGCCAGAAGAATACGGGGTAGTCCTTCCAGAGAAAGACTAGAACTAATTTAAAAAAAAAAACTACAAATTATAGTCGGGTTTTTGGTGTGGGAGCAAACAGTAAATGAACTACTCCCTTCTCGTATCTGAGGATCGTTTCCTCGTTCAGGTCTTGGCACTCAAGGCTTGAACCGTCAAACACGTTTGCTGATGAAAAAAATGAACTAAAACAACAATTGAATTATGAAGTAAACCTGGGATTAGAACAAGAACGAAAATCAAAGCCAAAACCATATTTAGCTCGACCTGAATCCGACCACTATGGCTTGAACACCAATGTGATTACCCAAAGAAAACATTAAATTGCAGATGAATGCACCTGTTATGGAAAAGGATCACGTGAGATGGTGGAGGACCCTCAGAGTCGGGGGGTTGTCAATCCTCTGGGACATCCCACGATCGAGAGGCCTCATTGGACCTGGCAAGGTCACATAGCAGACCTCGCATGTTTCGTCTGATTGTTTGGACCAACAAGAACCCCTCCCGATGTGTCCGTGTGTTCGCTTTTGGCGAGAGAGTCTAACACGGAGAGGGCGATCACCACCACATCATGGAGTTGCGGATCGCCGCAAAGTATGCACCATTCTTCCAATACAGCAACACTGAGGTGTGGAGGCACAGAGAAACAGAACAACGTCATAATGAGGAAGAGAGCGACCCAAGTTCCACCGTGAAAACTCATATATCGTTGGAGGATTTCCATGCTCGCTTCCGAAGTTAGTGTCTCACTAAAAAACAAATTTTTAACCTGGTAGTTCTATGACAGATTTTGCATATCAAGAGAAGGAGCCTAAGGAGAAGGATTCGTCGATGGAGGCTTCAAAAGATGCGAGGTTGATAGGGGGAGTTACGACTATAGTGGCCTCCCGTTGGGACCTCAACAGATCCACAAACTCGTAGGGAAGGAGGTAGAAGCGACGACGTGGATCCCTTCTCCTGACCAGTTTGAGAGGGGGTACGGAGTAAAGACAGTGCCCGCGAGGGAGGAGGAGATGGAGATGGTGGTAGTGGTGGTGATGGAGTAGTTGTAAGCGGTCGTGATAAGCTAGGGCTGAGTGCGGAGAGAGCCATGGCCACTGTGGCAATTGAGTCCCTCAGACCTAGAAATTATGGTGGAGGCAGCGGAGGTGATGGGAGGGGCTGCTGCGTTGATGGTGGCAATGAATGAGACAATACCTAGAGAGGAGAAGTCTATGACTAGAGAGATCGGAGCAATTAGCTAGGGCCGACCCTAGGGAGCATCAAGGGAGAAGCTTTTTAGAGTCCTAACGTGTTTCTGAAACCGTGTTTCTTTAATAATAACAAGTACCTATTTTATTTTTTGATAAAAGGGTAGTTATTCATTAATTCAAGTGGCAAATTACAATACCCACCATCAAGGGGGAACCCGAAACAAACCAAGGGTAAAACCGAAAGTCCTGCTTACAAGATAGGCATGTACTTCAACATTCATGGTTAAGAAAAACAAGTACTCCACTAAACAGTACATATACATCCAAACACAAAATATACGAGCAATAATACGAGTCCAAGGAGCTAAATTCCGATTTTGGAGGTTTCCTTGGGTCGTAGGAGCAAATGGTAAGGCCCGTTTGATTCTGGGCCCAATGGGTTTCCCATCCCCATTGGGCTCCGTCTCCCGAGGGCCCGGGTCATGGTCTATGTTGATCTTGGGGGCTTACATCGATGGGTTGGATGGTAGACACAATACATGCATAGCCGAACCCTTCGATTCATCCGGTATCAGACTCCGGAGAGGTTTTTCATCGGGTACCGGTGAGAGGAGATTCAGGTTTCGGCCATACGAACCCTAGTCGCACCAAGCTCACGCCACCGGAGCACGGGATTATAAATTCGTTCCCTAATCAAATTCGTAAAATAAAAATTGTCATGAGCACACTGTATACCAAGTACCTATTAATTAACGCAAAAATCGACATTCTTTTTAATTAATTTTATGTCTTTGAAAAGTTAAAAGGAACATGTTACGTAAATCACCAAAATCATTCTAATGGGACAATCACTTTCATGTTCAATATTATCGGGGCCAAAAATCATAGTTTTGTCAAATTAATTTTTTTTTGAGCAAAAGTTGCAATATTATTAATCAAAAGCCAATTATATTACTGTGCAACGAGGAACAGACTCCCCAACCACGATGAAAATGATAGATTGGATGAACAGTGGTTCTCTGATCCTTGTAGTACCATAACTGTCACAAGCGGTATTTTGATGTCGCATGAGCAAAGGAAAAATACGAAGAGGGGGAAAGGGGTACCGGATATTCCGAGGGACCTCAACAGTAATGGTGATGGTGGGAGGCAAAGCATCGTCTTGGGACCCCTCCCTAGGCCAGTCCCTGATGCTCATCTGGCCTCTCATTCCTCCTGGCGGGGCTGCTTTCCCATCCTACTCTGATCCTCCCGAGGAGCTCCAACTACTGATCTCTTGAGCGCTCCAGTAATTTCTCCAATTCCCTCAAGACCAGGAAGCCTGATAGCCTTTGCTCTCGGGCCCTCACAAGCTCCCCCACTCAAAACCGTCCTCCTCCGAGACCCAGAGCTATCAAGGATCGAATGTTGTGCCCAAACCGTCACCGTGGTGACAATGGAGAAAGGCGAGCACACGATCATGTCCCTAACCATCCCCGTACATGGAATCCGAGGAGATACCGGATGCAAGGGAAGGTGGGGAGGCATGACCCAGGGGAGTCGAGGTGTGGCCTGTTGCAGCCTCGGAGGCCCTGGTGAAGGCGCAACCCTAGGCAACGCACCGCCGGAAATAGGAACCAGAGCAAGGTCATGGTAAGCCCGGGAACTCGGCGCTCTAGGGTTCGGAGGGAGAGGGACATGGCCGTTTCTTGGGGTGGGAGTAACCCAGGGCTGCCTCAGAGATCCTCCTCGCTGCGGTTCCCCAAACGAAGGAGGCGAAGGCGGTCCCGAGGAACCTAAATCCACGCCCAACAACATCATCGGCGGAGAGAGAGAAGGGAGCCAAACTTGAGGAGTGGTCGTCCTCCAGCGTTGGTTCTTATCCTCCGCACCGTACACTGTTTGCGAGGGACAATACCACACAAGGGGGCAGCATCGACAACCACAACACCATGCGTAGAAGGAGACACAGCAGTGGCCTCGTCGACGGCGGGAGCAGGGAAAAGCATCGCATGTTCACATTGCTTTACTTTTTAGCGAAAGAAATATTTTACTGAGTGCTACTATGAAGAAAAGCATAGAGAGGAATAATAGGATAGTGAATCATTCAGAAACAATCTTGCAACTAATCTTTTAATTGTAACCAAGATATATTCGGTTTTGCGAAAGAAGCTAAACGGAAACATATAGAGACTAATTAGAAAAAGCATAGTAACCAATCCCAGCTTGACTTGAAGTCAACTATGGGTGCCTAATTGCATTTAGAGCCTTCTCTGAGGCTCACTGAATATCTGGATAAAGTGGTCGATTTGGTCAGGGATTTTAGTAATTTCTGGGGGAGGACGATCAGTTGCAACAAATCATGATGAGGTGGGTGGGTTCTCCTCCCCGACATCCCGTTTCCCAACTAGTGCCTCATTGGATTAGGCGAGGCTGCGTAGTAGACCTCGCTTAATTGTGTGGGCCAACAAAGGCACCTGATACGGATCCCTGATCATCCCCAATGATAAGAATATGTGGTTCAACATTGGATACAACCGTGATTGTGCATGAAGGTAGCCCAATTGAGAAGTGATCTGCCACAGTAGGTAGACGCAAATTGCCTCTAGAGACGTTCCATCCTGTAAGCACAACAACGATGAGACTCAGAGGCGTGAAGGAGAGAACCAATACAACAGGTAGCCGCTGACCGCCTTTGGAGATGCCCATCCTTCTAACATAGCGACAATGAGACTTAAAGGCGTGGGGAAGAGAACCACAATAACAGGTATCCGCGGATCGTCTATGGAGACACCCGTCCTTCGAGCACAAAAACGGTGAGACTTGAAGACGCGAGGGAGAATAGCGTGACTTCTTCTAGGAGGCAGACCATGAAACACATCATATGTGGTTGCATTGCTCTACGCGATGTCGACGACGGACAAGAGAGCATGCAACTATGGTTTATTGTGCTTCCACAATCTTCTTTAATTAACATTTCTTAATTTGTATCAAGAGAGTGGTAGATAAAAAAAATGGTCACATAAGTAGGGCTGTTTGCAGTCAGCTAACCACATCGAGTCAAATTTTTTGTGTAGCCAGATCGGACTAATCATTATGGTAAAAATACACTTGAAATTGGAACCGTAATGCTTTTAGTTTGCGGGTTGAAACTAAGTGTAAGGTAGATCGATTTTTGGTTAAAACCAGGTTAAGTAAAACATAGAACCCTGTAAAGACTTTGAGTCTAGTTTAAGGTCTGGATTTTTTTTAAAGCTATTTAACAAATGGAGGCTAAAGATAAACATACATAAAATAAAGAGAACAAACAATTTTATTTAAATAAGTGTATTCTAAATGACAAATATCATTAACTAAAATCAAATAATAGTTGATGAATTGAAGAAAAAAAGTGTTTACATAACTCTCAAAACTTGAAATTGTCTACCCAATTGTTTATCTCTTTTTTATCAGCAAAAAAACACATGATATGATAGAGTTGCAACCAAAAGAGGGAATCAACCAAGAGAAATACAAAGGCCAAGTCTCGAAGGATATTGCAACATGAAAAACTATAGAGAACATATAATAATAAGAAGTTGAAAGACTTGGTAACAAAATTTTGGAACATCAACAAAAAAAAGAAAACAACAAGAGGTTGAAAGAACCAAGAACAAACTTGGAAAAATCAACGGATGCAACTCGTCATAGCACTCGCCGATAGCCTTGACACACCAACCGCCAGCCAGACATATAAAAACTGCAATGTCGCGACCCAAACCAACGATGGTACACTAAGAGGCATGGAAAATCCAGTGGCCTTCGACCTAGCACTAGAAGGACCAGGAAACAACCAAAGAAACGACTAAAATAGACATGTTGGGGGCAACAACAAAATGACAAAGATCCCTCGACCACAACCACGGCTCCAGATTCAAATAAGGAGATCAAAGAAACCAGGTAGAAGACGAGGGAAGGAAAGGGCCTCAAGATTTCCATCTATTAAGAACATTAAGAAAAATTAATTTGTTACCATTTATGTCGGCTTGATGAACTACTTTCTGAAAATAAGAAAGTATCAATGGAGATAATTTGCTGAATCTGACTGCAAATCTAGACCTTTCCATAGAAATCTCCAACATCTTTCTGACATCATTAATAATAAGGTTTAAGATATGAGCAATACGTCTCATATACAGAAACCTTCATCCCAAAATATTAAAGCCAAGAAATTCATTATAACAAACTAATACATAATGGCGTATTCCTTTTTCAAGGAATTATCAACTATTATTATTATTATTATTATAATTTTATCCAAAACCCATAACTATAGGGAAGAAAAAATAACTTTCCTCACTGATTTTCACGCATGACTAAAAATACTCAAAAAGTTAATGATTTTCTTGTGTATTCATCATCTATGTAGTTAAACACATGTAGCTCAGCTACAGGTCAGATGCCTAAGTATCCGTTGTTAACGACATCGTAAGAGAATTATCTTGGAATTATGTATTAAGTTTTTTTTGGTATCAGGGATCTATATTTGATGAACAAGACACTTTTGGATAGATGGTAGTGGAGATTTGCAGTGGAAAAGGACTCACTTTGGAAACAACTGTTATGTGCAAAGTTTGGTTGGGACTGCAATACTTGGGACCTATCTAAAATGAACTTACAAAATGACCAAAGCTTCTTGGGGCATATTGAATCATTACTTAGCTGTCCCAAGTTTGCTGATTGTTTTGGAGCTGTGGGTTTGCAGTGGACTGTAGGTTTTGGTAATTCAGTGTTATTTTGGGATGATATTTGGTTGAACAACACCCCACTCAGATTCCAATGTCAGAGATTATATCACCTCAGCACACAAAACAAAGCCTTGGTATCTCAGTTTTGGATTGAGGGTGATTGGATAATGGTCTTCAATAGATATTTGAGGGGCTGAGAGAAAGGATAGTTCCTCTTACTCAACAACTTACTGAACCAATTCCCTGGTTTATCACTTGGAGAGGATAAAGTTTCTTGGAAATTGGATGATAAAGATTTCTATGTGAGGAAAATGTACCAAGCATTGGACAACAATCATGGCCAGGGATTTGATTGGCCTGGATTACTCTGGTCAACATTAGTCCCCCCCAAAATTTCTGGCTTTGCATGGCTGGTTTGTGTGCAAGCTATACCAACCAAGTGCTTCTTGTTAGCTAGAGGCCTTTTGTCACGCCCAAATTTCAGTAAACCGAACTCGGGACGCGAACGTTTTAAAAACATACAAACACTTGAAACCTGTTTTCATTTAATCACTTTAAAATACCAGCTTAGTTCAACAAAATAATAATTACAACTTAAAACACGTCCCAACAAGTGGACCAAAAACATGGTATCCGTCGCTAGACTCAAAACACCCAGAAACCCGCTTCAAGCTCTTCAAGCTTCAGAAGCTCACATAGTCCAGCCTACGAACGGTACCTGTAGGAAAAGCAGCTAGGGGTGAGCGTTCGCTCACCACCGCGGATAACAGACTAACTACGACATAATTAGCAGACAAAGCCGGTAACACCAAAAATAAAGTCAACACCGGGGAACACTGTCCCCAACCCAAGTACTCTGACTGAACAAACACCCACAGTTACCTTCCTTGACCAACTCAACACTCTGACATGCAAGTAGACTCGACACAACGATCACGACCTCTTCCAAGGACTCAAAAGAAACTACGCAACACCAACAAGATCACAAAGGATCGCACACCAAACAAGATCACGAAGGATCGCAAACCAGCTGTTCAGTAACCAATTCTGCCTCTCTCGCCCTTTCCGATCCTAGTCGGGCCAGGCGGTCGACCTGTCAGTAACCATCCATGTATCTCGCCCTTTCCGATCCCAATCGGTCCAGGCGGTCAACCTATCTCCGTAACCTCTCTGTCCTTCGCTCTTTCCAACACAAAGTCGGTCCAGGCAGTCGACCTGTCTTACAACTTCTTTGTCCCTCGCTCTTTCCAACACAAAGTCGGTCCAAGCAGTCGACCTGTCTTACAACTTCTCTGTCCCTCGCTCTTTCCAACACAAAGTCGGTCCAGGCAGTCGACATGTCTTACAACTTCTCTGTCCCTCGCTCTTTCCAATCCCAGTCGGTCCAGGCAGTCGATCTGTCTCAGTAACCTCTCTCACTCAGGTAACCACAATCACAATCACAAGCAAGTTCAACAAATAGCAACAACACAGGTTCAGCACTCCACATGCACTCATGGCCCACCCAAGACACCAACCACAAAACACGGACTCAACAGCCCCACGGGCACTCACGGCCTCCCAAGACACACCAACAGTCAAACACGGGCCCTCATGGCCACCCAAGACTCAACAGTCAAACACGAGCTCTCATGGCCACCCAAGACTCAATAGTCAACCACGGGCTCTCATGGCCACCCAAGACTCGACAGTCAAACACGGGCTCTCATGGCCACCCAAGACACAAATAATAACACGGGCTCTCATGGCCACCCAAGACGCAACAATAATAGCACGGGCTCTCAAGGCCACCCAACTTAACAATAAATAACACGGGTTCTCAAGGCCACCCAAACTCGACAATAAATAACGCACAACAACCTCCGACATAATCGATGCCTCCAACAGTCCTAAGATCACTAGTTTCACAAACAACCTCCGGGCATGGTCATATGCCTCTAGTAATTCAATTATCGCTAAGTTCTCTGATCCTACGAAACTACTAAGTGTCACATGCTTTTCTCATAAACGCTACAATCCCGTATCATGCATTTCTAATATTCGATAACCTACTCAACCCACGACACCCCGGTGTCACATGCAATTCTACTGTTAACTTTCCCTAGTCAGGGCCGAGATCCGGCTACTTTTCCCTACCTCAATCGAAGAGCACCCGCTACGCTTCCTTGCTGTTGACGTTCTTGCTCGCTACCTCCAGGCTTCACTTCGATCGAAGCCAGACGCTAAAGATAACACGAAAGCCATAATTAGAGGCGGTTCCCAGGTTAATTTAAAGGTCACGATTAATCCAGTTTAAAACCGACAGTTGTCCTTTAAACTCGAGCGGGATAAAAGCGGGGTAACGGCGAATCGGGTTTAAGTACCCGAGCACCGAAACCGGTGCATGTTTCCGAGGCACGGTCCCAATGCACGAATCCCGAGGTCCGATTCAGCGGTCCGCTTTTGTTCCTTTCTAAACCCAATTAGCAGTCCATTTTAACCAGAGTTCCAGATTCGTTCAACTGCTCAAATTCCGTTTTAAAATCAAACTGATTTTACTTCCATTTTATTTTCAAATCTGATTGTTCTCCTTAAATCAATTTTCTAAAACCAAAGTCGTTTTAGTTCATTTTTCGAACGATTCGTTTCTCAGACTCCTCGCTTCAAAACCGTTTTGTCTTACATTCATTTTCCACTGATTTTGAACTCCAAACCCAGTTAAAACCACTTTTAACTTAAAACCGTCTTTGAAACTGTTTTTCCTTTGTTAAATGAAATCCATTTCTCCTTTGTTTTAAAATTGTTCTTCATTTCAAATTTAATTTTCTTTTCAACTTCAACAGACTCGATCCAGATCCAAAAAGGACTCGGTTTCAACAAAAACCCAGAACCGAGATCACTCGGGAAAGAACAGAAAGAAGGACAAGAAGGGAAGCTCGGTTAAGTTCCGACCGACCACGGCGAAGGCGTCGCCGGCCGGGGTCTTACCGAAAAGGGGAAGAACGACGCGGGACGACGTGGGGAGAAGGTTGCCGTCTTGGAGGCGGCGGGACAGTTCTCTTTCGCCTTAGATCTGAACGGCGCGGCGAGGGCCTCAGATCTGGTGCGAAGATCGACTTCTTCGCCGGCGAACCCGAAACGTCCACGAGGAGAGATGGCGAGCTCGGTACAGAGGCGAGGGAGAGAACGTCGGGGACGAGAGCGTGGCCGGAACTTGTGCTGGACGGAGGGGGGTGCCGGGATCGGGATGAGGGAGAAGAGGAGGTGGGGTGCCGTGTGTGACCGAGGAAGGAGGGAGTGACGAAGATGGAGGTCGGGAGTGGTCTGGATGTCACGGAGGAGGTGAGGTCCGGGCGAGGGCGGCGACGGTCGGCGTGGGCTGGAAGAGAGAGAAGGGAGAGATGGAGACGCGCGTGTAGAGAAGGGAAGTGAAGTGAAGGGTCAGAACCCTAATTCGGGGTTAAATACCCCGAGCCTGATAGTGGGTCTCGGATGCAGATGGGCCGCACGGCCCAAATGGAGAAGAAGAGTCAGGCCGGGCTTGGGTTGCTGATCGGGTCTGACCCGACCCGGTCCGACCCTTTGACCCTTTTTTTTGGACTTTTCGAACCGCTTCCCAATCCCGTCAATTAAAACCCATAAAAAGACAATTAAATTTTCAGGACTTTACACCTTTATTCTACAGACATATGGTGTCTTCTATGCAATGAAGAACCTGAGGAAACTGATCATCTATTACTTGGCTGTATTTTCTCTTGGAAGATATGGTGTCTTTGCTTAAATTGGTGGGGCATTGCAACTACTTGCCCTGAAAACATTAAGGATTGGATCATTACTTGGAGTCAGTTAGGACCTCAGAAGTCATAAAAAGCAGTGGTGCATGCTAGCATTGGTTATCTTATGGATGATTTGGCTGTGTAGAAATGATTGCATATTCAACAACAACAAGCATTCTTTTGAAGAAATATTACAACTGATTCAAGGTGACTCATACCAACTTTTGTGGGCTAAATTAAAAAAGGGTGGCGACTCCTTCCCTTTCACAGCTTGGATTATCTCCCCTTCTTCTTGTCATAATAGGGAGAGATTTCAAGGCCTATTGCAGGGTTACACTTGATCCCCAGGGAACTTCTGTGGTGACTAGGGGTGGCTTTACTTAGGGTTGGGGTATTGGGTGGTTTGGCGGTAGTCTGGGTTTTTTTTTTTGGACTGGGACTGTATTTTGGGGTTACTGTATTATTCTGTGTGTGGGGGGTAGATTACTTTAGCTTCTATTATCTGTGAGTATGGGTAGCTATCCTAGGTTGAGAGAAGGTTTTGTTTCGACCTGTTTTTCCTTTCTCTGGTTTAGTCGACTATTGGTGTTTCGACTACATGTTGTTCTATTTTACACTAGTACTCGTAGTAGTTATGGTGTGATGGATGGGTTGAACTGACTTAGTAACAATACTAAAGATGGGTGCCACTAAATCTCTTCGGATCGAATGTTGGGTGTTTTGGTTTCTATACTTGATTTTCGAGCATTTGAGGATAGACAGGGTAGCTTGGGTCGCAAGAAAGGGTATTGGATGTACTTGTTTGATTGTTGCTAGGTTATGGTGGGACTTTTGTTTGGTATAGGGTAACTTGGGTCGCAAGAAAGGGTATTGGTTGTACTTGATTCTATGTTTCTAGGTGTTGGTGGGTCTTTTGCTTGATCTTAGGTATCTTGGGTCTCAAACTAGCTTTTTGATTTGAAGTATTGGGGTTAGTTTGGTTGCTTGCCGCACAAGAAAGTGCACTAGGTGCTCTTAATTGAGTAACCTTTGTTTGTAAGCTATGAGGGATTGTCCCTTTGCCTTGTCCTAATTTTCGAAGGCTTGGTATTAATACAAAATTGCCGATAAAAAGAAAAAGTTTATTTTCCAGGTTCACGCATAGAACTAATATCCCTTGTATAAATGTGTCTATATGTAATTTTGAAGTCATGACAAAGGGCAACCAATAATTTTTTGAATCCCTCCATGTCAATAAATATTAATTATATGTGTTTGACATCCCATTTATGTGGATGAGAATTTGAACTTGACAAAAAAGATACTTATTTTTTGTCTAATTGTTGGTAACAAGGGTAAAGATATTGGGGGCTATTATTGAATCTTGACATTATTTTTAAGGTTTACATAGGGTCATGAGCAAGGTTCTAGAAATCGCTGGGTGTTAGTCGGGCGACTAAACCGATTGGGGACTAATTGGTGATTAATTGAATTAATCGGAGATTAATGGAGTCGACCAACAAGGAAATAGCGCCTAGGAAGGGCCTTGTCGGGATTTTTAAAACATTGTCCATGACTGTCATGGTAGATGTTGTTAGTGATAAAACTAATGTCATTAAGAGCATTTTGATTTGGTATCAAACTCTCTCTGAAGAGAAAAGTTTACGTACATGAGGTATGTAGCTCATATCCTAAATCTTATTGTTAATTAATGATGATAAATGTATTCTAGGTGATTCAATCGAGAGAGTTAAGGTTTCTGTTATATATATTAGATTATCTCCCGTTAGGTACCGGTCAAAACAAATCCAAGGAGGAAGGTTGGGAAGAAGCAGGTTTCAGGGTTAGAGGAGCAGACAGAGGGCAAGTTTCCTTCGGTTGTAAACGTCAGTTCCGGCCAGGAGATTGAAACTTCATGGGCTGCTCCGTCAACCAAACCGATGTCATAAAATAGAGCATACCGACGATCGAAACCAATTGATTATCAGTTGCAAGAAAACGAGGTATTTGTGTGCAACCTACCCTATGGAACCACGGCTGAGTGGGTTCGTAACGTTTTTGGCGAGTTTGTCCACATATTGTCTTGCTCTGTTTTGTCCCGGCCAAATCATAATAACAATTTCTACGGTTTTGTGCGGTTTGGGACTCAGGAAGAAGCGTCTCAGGCTGTGGCTTGCCTCAACGGGTTCAAAATCAATGGGTTCTCTTTGTTTGTTGCCATTGCTCGTCGTCGGATTGAACAAGCGATGAAACAGAGCATCGGTGTTGATGGCTCTCTCACCACGCGACAACATGGGACTGAAGGTACGAGTATCGGTTCTGATCTCCGTGAGAAATGAGGAGAAGTTCAACGAACTGCTCCTATTCCAACGTCTTCTCTGGGAAACGTAGCCTCTCCGGAGTTCGGCACTCGAAACGAATCTATTCCACAGGTCTCGGGGGAGATCTGTGACTCCATGATTCTCGCAGATTCATCTATTTCGGTTGGGAATCGTGCAGTTTTGGTCAAAGCTGCAGATTGTGATCGTGATTTTCTCGGCGAAGATGACGCAGTCAAGGAGTCAGCGCCTGTAATTTCGGTTGATGTGGAGAACGATTTGTTTCCTGTAGAGGCCAACGTGGATCATGTATCTCCAGGGCTCTTACAGGTTGGGCTTCCAAGGGCCCATGTGGATGAGGTCCAAGAAGCCCAGGACCAACGTGGGTTGATTCAGGCAAGTCAAGGTACTGACCCGCTGTCATTCAATGACCCGGTTCAGGATAAGGGTAGTTCGAAGGATACTCCGGGTGGTCCATCGGAAGGTAGTCCTTGGAAAGAATCTCTTCTCAAACCGCAGAAACTTAAACTTTCTGATAAGGGTCGTCAGTCGAAGCTACCTTCTAGAGTTTCGACTCGCCAGAGTCGACCTCCTAATTTCTTTGAAGATTACTACACCTTGCAAATTAAACCAATTCATTCCAGGAGTCGGGAGAGATTGGTTGCTCCCGTGGACATTGGGAAGCAGGTGCAAGATGCTTAGATAGCTCATGCAGCAAAACTTTCTCAAGACGCTCATGTAGCTCATCAAGCTAAGGCCTTTGATGATTCGACTTTGACTTCGGAAGGTGAAGAGTGGGTCACCGATGGGTGATTGTGTGTTCCCTTTCGGGTTTTGTTTCGGGAATTGTTCCCGTAGCTCCTTTTGAGAGCTTCTTTGTAATAGTTGTCTTTTGGGTTGATCCTCCTTGGATCTTACTTTTTTTAAATAAAAATTTCGCGCTTATCCAAAAAAAAATCTCCCGTTAGGTAGTTGAGTTCAAAGTCTTAGTTGCTCAATTAGGGATTAGATGAAACATAACCTACATGATTCTTGTGCATCTTGTAAATTCTAGATTTTTTTTAATATCCCAATCCTAAATTAGAAATGAAGAAGACCTTTAGGAAGGATAATAGTGGACCATTTGGGGTGTTGACTTAATATTTTTTTTATAGGTTAAATCATTTATGGCATATGACATACTTGAAGTTTTATTTATAATGTAATTGTACATGTATCCGGTTATTTACATGTGACATCTAATATGATTGTATTAAATACTAGTGATCTCTTTCACTTTATATGTATAGGGTAAAACTGCATCAAATAATGATATGCATTGGATGACTTTTATGATGGAGCTTAAGCATGATATATATTTTAATGAATTGATAAGTTAAACATGTTTATTTTCATATCTCTTATGTTTTACTTTCGTTGTAAATTATTTTATGGTAGCTTTATTATTGAGTGGATTTATTCTAGTGAGTAACATGTTTTGCTTAAATCATATGTTAGGAATTCTTTGGATGAATTTTTTGTTGAATATGAAAAATTGTATGATGTTATTGGACTTAGCATAGAGGTGTTTAGATACAAAAATTGTTGCTTCATAAATGTATATGCTCCAAATTCAGTCTCAGTAAGAAGATCTTTCTAGACAAGCATTCTATCTTAATTATCTTCTTTGGAGCCTGAGACTCTAGTTTTAATTGGGGGTGATTTTAATGATATTGTGTCTGGTGCTTAAAGAGTAAATCAAAGATCAAATGAAGCTGGAAGAACCTCATTTCTAAACTTCATTCTTCATGCAGATTTAATTGATCTCCCTCTCTCTGGTGGAAAATTTACTTGGTTTGGTCTTGGTTCCAAAGCTTCCAGGCTTGATAGGATTCTAGTCTCATCTGATCTTTTGGCTTTCTATCCTCGTCTAACTCAAGCTTGTATCCCAAGATGCATTTCAGATCATAAACCCATTACAATCTCCAATCCTATCACTGAGTGGGGGCCTAAACCATTCAAATTCCTTAATATATGGATTGAAGATCACATATTTTTCAAAGCAGTGGAAAACTTCTGGAACTCTTATATTGTATCAGGTTTGCCTCACTTTGTGCTTTGGCAGAAGCTAAAATTTCTAAAGGAGGGTCTCAAAGTCTGGCATGTGGAGGTTTTTGGACTATTGGAGACATCTATTGCTGATCTTAGGACAAGAATTGACAAATTAGACTCTCTGGTTGAATGTAGAGAACTATCCCAGCATGAGTGTTCTCAAAGAGGAGCATTGGGAGCAGAACTACTCACAAAAACAAAGAAACTCTCAAAGCTTTGGAGTCAAAAGGCCAGGAAAAAATGGCTTCATGAGGGAGATCAAGGCTCAAAAAAATTTCACAGGATAGCAAGCTACAAAGGTGCACAAAAGAAAATATCCTAGATTTGGTTTCAGGGTGATTGTTTAATAGATCCTACCCAAACAAAAAATGGCTTCATGATTGGTTTCAGGGTGATTTCAAGGGTCACTTCCTTCAACCATAGACATTGATCATCTACACTTTACAAATATTAGCCCAAAGGAAGCTTAGTGGCTGGAAAGACCATTTCTACAGGAGGAGATACTCAAAGCAGTAATGGCTTGTGCTGGAGACAAGGCAACAAGGCATGATGGTTTCACTTTGACATTTTTTAGGTATGTTGGCCAATTCTAAGAGTAGATTTGCTAAAACAATTCTCCCACTTCCACTACTCAGGTCATATTGGAAGAGGTCTCAATTCCTCATTCATGACTTTAATCCCCAAATGTGATTAACCTACAACTCTCAATGACTTTATACCTATAAGTTTAATGGGGGCCCTACAAAATACTCTTCAAGTTGCTAGCTACTAGATTCAAAGTAGTAGTGGGCAAGATAATGGGCTTTGAGCAATCTGGTTTCATAATGGGAAGGCAAATAATGGATGGAATCTTAGTGGCCTCTAAGGTGGTTGATCATATCAAAAAATCAAAACAAAAGGCAGTGATGTTCAAAGCTGATTTTGAAAAGGCTTTTGATAAAGTCAGTTGGAGTTTTATTATGGAGATTCTAACCAGAATGGGGTTTGGCTTGCTTTGGAGACTATGGATCTCTTCCTGCCTCAGAGCTTTAGTCTCAGTTCTTACTAATGGCTCACCAAGCCATGACTTCCAATTGATGAGAGGATTGAGACAGGAATGTGCACTATCCCCTCTCATTTTTGTTATCATTTTAGAGGCTCTAAATCAGATAATGAAGGCAGGGTTGCTGGGAAATCATTTCACTAGTACAAAGATTAGTACAGAAGGTCCTATAATTTCTCATTTCCAATATACAGATGATACCATTTATTTCATTCAAGCCACTGCTCAAGGTGCTGAAAATCTCAAATCAGCATTGGCTATGTTCTACTTAACTACTGGCCTAAATGTCAATAATTTGATCTCCTTCAATATCTTCTCAGAAGAAACAAATGAAATGGCAGATTTTCTTGGTTACTCTGTAGGCTCTCTACCCCAAACTTATTTTGGCTTCTCCCTTAGAGCTAATCCTAGAAAGATTAGTACGTGGAAACCAGTAATTGAAAAGTTCAAAAAAGCTCTTGGTCTCTGGCTGGCAAAGCTTCTGTCTTTTGGAGGAAGAATTACTTTGCTGAAATCAACACTTGCCTCATTGCCTCTCTACTTCTTCTAACTTCTGAAGGCCCCAAAATCAGTCATCAAAACCTGTGAAAGCTGGCAGAGAAGATTTCTTTGGCATGGCTCATCAACGTCAAGAGTTTTTTGTAAAGTAAATTGGTTAGCTGTTTGTACAACCAAAGCTCAAGGTGGTCTAGGTACTAAAGGCCTGGAAGATATGAATTTGGCTCTCTTAGAAAAATGGTGGTGGAGATTTGCTACAGAAGATAAGGCTTTATGGAAACAAGTCATTTGCTCAAAATCAGGCTGGGACATTAAAGAATGGGATTTATCCAATTTTGCAGAAATTGGCAGGGCTGGTTTTTCAATCAAATACTGTAGTTAACAAAAGATCCAAAATTTAATTATTTCTTTAGACCAAAGGCTTGCCTATGGAAATTAGGAAGAGGCAATAAAATTCATTTTTGGACTGATATCTAGTAGGGAGAACCCACTCTCAAGGTCTTATTCCCAACGATATATCTCTTGTCAAATTCTAAAAAAGATCTGATAGAGGACTTGTGGGATGGTGTGGATTGGAATTTGAAACTCAAAAGATCCCCTAGAGGCTGGGAGGAAGATGAATGGGGTTTGATAAGCTCAATACTCTCATTGATCTCCCCTGGCACTGATGATGATGCAATGTCCTAGATATATGATGGAAAAGGGTTCTCAGTAAAAAACATGTATTCTTTGCTTGCTACCCAAGCTACTGTTATTCCTAGCTAGACCAAAAATCTTTGGTCTCCAGGTGTGCCTCCCAAAATTGTGGCTTTCTGCTGGCTAGCATGTTTGGAGGCCATTCCTTCAAGTTGTTTCTTAGAATATAGAGGTATGACCTTCTCTCTAGAAGAATTACTATGTACATCTTGTGCATGAGATTTTGAAGATGCTGCACATATAATTCTTCATTTTAAAATTGCTTGGGAAGTGTGGAATCTTGTTCTTAACTGGTGGGGGGTTTTCTAGACTATGCCTACTGATATTCAGACCCTTTTCTGTTCTTGGTTTCACTTGGTTAATTCCAAATTCAAGAAGATGTGGGGAAAGATATTAAAACTATCTTGTTGGCAAATCTGGTTGGCCAGAAATGACAAAGTGTTCAATGATGTGATCTTATCTTCTGCAGAAGTATTCGCCAAAATTCAAAGCCATATCTTTTCTTGGGAAAGTGCCTCCTTCACATATAATTATGGCTTCACCTTTGAGAATTGGAACTCATCTCCTCAAGCCTGTTTGATGCTGAGATAAAATAGACTTTGATCTCTTAGATTATTTTGGTGGGTGTTTCTCTTCTTTTGGTTGTTTCTTGCTGCTTCAGTTGGTCATTGGGTGTGAGGGGGTGGTTCTTGAGGGTTTCTTTGGGTACTATGGTGAGGGTGTCTCTCCTTGGGTTTTTTTTGTTCTCTGTTGTGTGTGGTTAGTGTTCTTCATCCTTAGGTTCGTTTTTGAGTGGGTGTTGTTTATGAGTCTATGTGCTGCTCATTCTGAGCCATTTTGTCTGGACTTTGTCTACTTGCTGCCTTAGTTTCCTTTTGCTCCTTCTTGCAGGTGGTGTGACATACTTGGGGACTTAATTTAGTTCAGCTGGCTTGCTAATTCAGTAGCAGCTCCTACAGTCCTACTCATCCGGTTTCTTCTGCTGCAAGAAAGACTCAAACACCCAAATTTTCTTCGATGTGGTGCTGATTTCTCAAGTCGGATATTCGTTATTCAAGTTTGATTGTGGTTCAAGTTTGCTCACCATCGCTATCCCTCCCACAAGGAACCTCATAACTCTCAGTCTTGCAGATCCTCCCCCTTCCTTTTGTTCAAATCATTGAGAGAAAGCACCTATGTTATTTCTTCTGCCGCAAGTAATAGCTCAAAGGTCGCTTCTTCTGCTGCATGATCTACATCAAGCTCAGAGACCCTATTAATAGATGGATCCTCTTCATTTTGGGCAGCTACTGATTCTATGGCTCAACTTCAATACTTGTATTAGTCATTTCAATTTTCTACCCTTTAGTTTTTGTGGTTGTTAGCTAGATACTTGTAATTGGCTTCAACTTTAGGTTGTGCTCTACTTTGTTTAGTCTCTGTGGCTAAAGGCTTTTTTCCTCCTGTTTCAATCTTTGAAATGAGAGAGATTTATAATACTGCTTTACTTATAATAAAAAAATAGAGGTGTTTAGATATGAAATATGTGATGAAAACTTATACGTAGGAGTTTAGAATGCTTTTTTAAGAGAACTAAATTTAGCGAATATAGTACTAAATCTGAATTGAAATTTAGTGAGGAGGGTAATTCTAAGCCTGAATTAAAGAGGTATTTATCAAAACAAATTGAGAGAGATGTACCCTTATTCGAGGTTTTAGATTGGTGGAGAAAGAATGCCCTTAAGTATCCAATCATTTCTATAATGGCTAGATATACTTTGTTCATATCCACATCCATCGTTATTTTTGAATCATTCATTAGTTCTAGAGTTATAATCTAATTAGATTATATGAGTATTCTCAAGCCAATTAAAGTTGAGTGTTTTATTTACCTCCAAATAAATATATTATAGGAGTACCCTTAAGTCAATTGTAGTTGAGTGCTTTTTTTTAACGACAAACTGCAATTATATAAATCATTATGAACGATTACATCAAAATATCTTGAGGAACATGCTCCTCGACCATGAAAGATCAGTATGAGCGAACACTAGTTCACTGACCTTTATAGTACTAGAACCCTCATGGATGGTTTTTTGACGCCCCATGGGCAAAGAAAGAAGGCGGGGAGGGGGAACGGGGTACTAGAGATCCTAAGGGACCTCGACAATAGTAGTGGTGGTGGGAGGCAATGCATCATATAGGGACTCCTCCCAAGGCTAGTCCCTGATGCTCCGCTGATGCCTCATTCCTCCCAACGGGGCATCTCCCCCGCTTGTGGGTTGATGTGCCTGCCAGACGTAGGCACCATTCCTCCCCATCCATCAGCAGCCGCACTCCTCCGAACCATTGGCACCAGGGCCTTCACAACACGGGCTCCTGGGTGGGCGCGGCCACCACCTCCACTTCCACCCCACTCCCGCGATCGCAAGGCAACAATCGAATGAGCAGAGAGCTGATCTCCACCAGCCTCTCGCCGGATGTTCCCATGTACAAAAGGCGGGGCTTTCATGTAGGACCACCCAGGGTGGCCTGTCGCGGGCAGTAGGCCGGCATTCCAGGTGAGGGCTCGGGGGTCCGGATTAGGTACCGGGTCCATTGTTACCCCGATCCCCATCCCTCGAGATGAATGAGCCTTAGGTATCGGTTCCATTGTCACCAAGGTTGGGGCCTCCTGCTCTCACTCCCAACCCAATGCCTCACCATCTCCACCAGCCCCTTCAAAGGATTGCGACATCACCTCAGCCGAATGTCTGATGCGTGGGCGAGGCCCTCGGGCCGAATTGGAGCGCACCAGTCCTCGCTGATACTTCGGGATGTGACTCTGAGGATATCAGATCGACGCCGAAGTCCAGGCTCTCCTCCGAGTCGTTGTCCCCATAGTAGCCGGTGCCTTCATCCTTGAGGTCAGAGGAAGAAAGCCACCATCCCCATCGGCAGTATCGAGGTCGGCTCCGCTGAAAGGTATCCAAACCCTCCTCCGCCCCCATGTCCAGCCATGTCGCACAGACATGGAGGAAACTTCCACCGTGCTCCTTCTCACCCCATAGCGATCGCAAACCAAACGCTGAAGTCGGGTCTTCATCACCGTGACCAAGGAGAACGCAGAGGTTTCCGTCACGTCCCTGATCGTCCCGGCTAGCATGAAACGAGTGGGACTATGTTGTAGAACCGCGCCTCCATGCCGTGTCCCAGTCAACCCAGCCACCAGAGCAAGGTTATGGTGGGCCCGAGGAGACAGGTTAAGGTTCAGCCGAAGCCGTGTTACCTCGTGGCGTGAATCGAAAGGCATACGAGGCCCCCGCACCAGTGCAACATGAACTAGGGCACCACACGGCGGAGATGGGGATGGGTTAGAAGACTCGGCCGACATCGGCTGGGAAGATAGTTGGGGTCCCAAAGCGATCGGGTTAGACGCCGGCAAGACCGCGAGAGGGATGACGAGGGAAGAGGAAGGAGACATGATAAGAATGGGGATCTAATCCCATCGATATATACCCCTCGCACCAGGCGTGGTCTACGGGGGGGTCGACCCGATGGGGCAGATGAACACGGGGACTACCAGTCTGACAACGGCTGCAGACGACGCGAGGATGATGGTGGCAGGTAGGAACTCCATAGCGGCTAGGGCTAGTGATAGGGTTAGAAAGTCGAGATATTTTTCTCGGGTTGTTGTAACGAGTTGCACTTTCCTTTTTTTATTTACAGTCGAGTGCTTGATTCGCCTCAAATTTGGTTACGAAAATTGTCCAATTATTGAAGTTGAAAGAGGAAGTTTTGTATTTGTTTGAACAAGTTCAAGAAGATATAATTTGATTAGTTTAAGAACTTGATAGTTTAGAAAATAAATTTTGATAAAAACTTATCTAAGTAATTCTTTTTTTTTTATATAGAATTTTTCAGAACTTGTTGATGGTATAGGGGTTGATGGTGATTGTTGAAGTATAAGTCTCACATAGAAAGTGTATGGACAAATTGAACACTTGATAAGCATATTAGTGCCTCCACCCATTAGTTCGAGCTTATGGGTTGGATAGAGCGTTTACATGGTATTAGAGCTGGTTCAGCCCATGGCCCGTTTGTCACCTCCATCCTGTGGTCTTCGGTCCATATGAAGATGTCCAGTCCTACACGTGAGGGGGAGTGTAGAAGTATAAGTCTCACATAGAAAGTGTATGGACGAATTGAACACTTGATAAGCATATTAGTGCCTCCACCCATCAGTTCGAGCTTATGGGTTGGATAGGGCGTTTACATAAAAAGTGAATGGACAAATTGAACACTTGATAAGCATATTAGTGTTCAATTCGTCCATACACTTTCTATGTGAGACTTATACTTCAACAGTGATGAAGTATCTAGATAAGTTATACATAGTATAATTTGATTAGTTCACAAACTTGGGTTTATAGTAGTTATGAATCTGATATTTTTTTGGATTTGAATAATTACTTTGATTTTTCGTGTTCAATGATGGTAGGTATCGAGAAAAATTATGATAAGGAAGTTGAAGTTAGGGATGGAAATGGGGCGGGGATTCCTTGCCCCGTCCCCTCCTGCCACATGCTCCATCCCTACCCCACCCCACGTTGACCTCGCGTTAGCCCCGCCCCGTTCTCGCCTCGCGGGGAATGGGGCGGGGAACGAGGATTCCCTGCCCCATGCTCGTCTCGCGAGAAACGGGTATTCCCGGCCTGTTCTTTTCCCGCGGGAGATGGGGATTCCCCACTTCATACTCGGCCCGAAAAAATGCACATTTTGACATCGTGTCTCATAATAGTTAACACATTATAGAAAAAATCTTATAATATAAAATTAAATGTATATATTATTATAAAATATACATTTTTAGAAGAAAAAAATAGTGTGGGGCACGGGGCGGGACGGGGCACCCCGCGGGGTGGGGAGTGCTTGCCCGTTCCCCGCCCCGCCGAAGTCCCCATTTATCACCCCATACTCGCCCCGCTTAAAAAATCCTCGTCCCGAACACGCCCCACGCAGAGCGGGACCTCGGGTCTCCGC
Source organism: Erodium maritimum (assembly GCA_963921825.1). NCBI lineage: Eukaryota > Viridiplantae > Streptophyta > Magnoliopsida > Geraniales > Geraniaceae > Erodium > Erodium maritimum. The sequence continues at coordinate 80,877,704 of OY997588.1, read as the reverse complement.
GGGGATCCCGCCTCATTGCCATCCCTAGTTGTAAGGTAAGAGCATGTACAACGGAAAGGCCCTGGGTGAGGCCCTGCCCCTGAGGCCCTTGTGCTGACTAGACAAAAGTGAGGTCCTAGGGCCTCAGAATAGTGGGTGTTTTGCAATGGAGAGGCCCAGGTGAGGCCCTAGGGCTGAGTCCCTATGCTGACTGGATGCTGATTTGTTATTAATTGATATTTTGCTGTTTGATTTAATTCTTTATCAGAAACCATTTAAATTATATAAAAAATGTGAAAAAAATAATTAATGACAATAAAAAAAATAATAAATAAATTTAACACGAATAAAAATGAACTTTTTAATAATGGAAAATAAATCAATAAAATATGTGTATGGAATAATATGGTCAACTATGTAATATTCATAGTAGTTGCTATAACGAAAAATCTTTGAGTCGGACCGGATATAAGTACACACAAAAATGATAATATGGTCAAATATATATTACATAAATATGTTATTTTATTTGAAATATCATCCAATACTAAATTATATAATATATAATCTATTAAAAAGAAGATTTCATTTTAAACTTTAATATGCAGTTCACTCCAAAATTAAAAATATATCATATTAATTATAATAAAACATAGTAACAAAAGCCCATCTAGCTCAATGGTAGAACACAAGGCTTTAAACCTTGAGGTTGGGAGTTCAAATCCCATAATTGATAAAAAAAAATTATTAAAAAAAATACCTTCGCATCACCACGTGCCAAGCCACGAGTGGAGGGGAGCCAGACATGGCCGAGGGGCAAGGGGGGAAGCCCAGGCTGCGTGTTTTAGGGCTGCGGACCGCACGCGGGTCGGGGACGAGGGCCAGTCTGTTGTGCGTGCTCTAAAGGAAATACATTTTAAATTTGTTTGTTCATATCTTATTGATATTACATGACTGTTTACTTTAAAAAAACTTGTTGATAAAAAAAACATGATTGTTGATTTGTAAATAACAACTCTTTATGAAATGAGATTGATTACCGATCTTGCAGGAACCGGTAATTACCTATTGGTAATGATTATAATAGAGATCAAGAGTTGTGTTTTTTATTGTTCGGTAGTGATCATTTAGTTCTCTTTAATCACAACTTAATGAATATCTCACTAAAACTTATTCTCTCTAGACTCTCTCCCTAGACCATTTTCTTCTGCCGCCGTTGACGGTGGTGACATCGTAGCTTCGGCCACTGAGGTCATCACCGGCCCTCTCCTTCCTCGCTACTTTCCCTTCTCTTCTTCCCCATGTCCCTCGTTTCGTTAATCTCTTCCGCCCTTTTAGATCTGGCGACCTTGGCTCGTTAGGGTTCCAAATCTATTCTCCCCAGTGTCTCCTCCTTTGGATCTACCCTTCGAAGTTCTATTTGGATGCTTGGGTGCCTCTCCCAGATCCTCTCTACTTGCTTCTGTTCTCGGTCACAGTGGGTGCTTCGGGCCTCGTCGGAGAGGGTTCGCCTCCGACGAGGGGTTTTGCCAGGTTCGGCTTGTTTTGAAGTTTAGAGAGGGCTTTGGTTGGGGGTCTCTCTCGTTGCTCACAGCTTCGGTCGGCTGAAGGTCTTCCTTGCTTTCTCGGCTTAGTAGGTTCGTGGTTTCTCCTCCTCTCATGTCTGTTTTTTTCTCTTTTCCTATAAGATTTCTCTATTTCTCGGAGATTTCGGACTGACCGTGCCTCCGGTGCTGGCCGGCGATCGTTAGGTCCTCTTTTGGGGGTTTAGTGTTTGGGACCGATTCCTTCTCGTTGGTCTCCTAGCAGATCTAGCTTTTGAAGTCGTCTTCTTTTCGCTCGGTATCTATTTGATATCAGACCTCCTCTTCCGGGACACCTTCTAGTACTGGCTGAAGGTGTCCAGAGGTCTAAGTGATTAGTTTACTGCTTGTTTGAGGGAGTTCCTTTCATGGGTGGTCATCGTGGGAGTGGCTAGTGGTGCTCGGTTGCTGGCTTGTTCGTCGTGGCCTATCGCGAAGTTTTGTTGGGTAGCCATCCCGTCTATTGGGAGCTTCGATGTGTCGGCTTGGTTTGTGGCCCGAGGCATTTCACTGTCTGAGGTGGGTGAGACTCGTTGTCTCTGGTTCCTTCTCGAGGGTTGTGTTTTCGTTATTCTGGGCTTTCTTTTGATGGTTTGGGCCTCTGACTGTTCTATTTTGGGTTTCTTGTTTGGTTCTTAGTGTTTAGTTGTGGTTTTTGTTGTGCTCTTTGTTTGTTTTATCAGGGTTTTAGACCCGCTCTTTGTGTTTTGTTGTGCTTAGTACTAAGCCCTTGTTTTGGGGCTCCTTTTTCCGGAGTGCTCTGGTTTGTAAGTGAGGTCTACCTCTGTTTGCTTCATGTTTGATAAATTCGGGTATAGCCTTATGTTAGGCCCAACCTTCTATTTATTGTTGTTTGTGTTTAGGTTCCTGTTGGAATGCTCCGTGTTGTAATATGAGGGCTCTCTCCCTTGTCCGTCGGCTTCATTTTGAAGCTGTTGGATTTTATAGAACAAAAACCCACTGATAAAAAAAATCACAACTTAATGTGTTTTCACCCAAATAGTTACACGAATCCCTGAATTTGAGTGGTTATTTTTAAGGGTATGAAGCCAAAGGAATTGGGCTTAAAACAATGAGTCTAATGAGAAATTTTCCGGGTCAGGTAAAGTTGATAATCGAACCTAATTTGAAAGTACAAAAGATTAGGAAGTTCGATATATGATTCAATTATCAATTCTTGGTAACTAAATAATTTTATTTGGGATAAAAAAATCGATTCCAGTCTAATAACGAGTACCATACCTAAGTATCATTCCTATCATTTGTATGTGTACTAGGGATAGAGGTGTAACCGGATCGGGTACCATGTCCAGATCATCTGTGTACAAACACTCCAGGTCTAGAACTTATTTAGATTACCTATAAAGTTCTGGATTTTTGGGCTTTCAGATTTGGATCGGACGAGTTATAGATTTTACCCGGACCTTAATGGGCTTAATGTTTTGAGTCCAAAATGTCCATTTCAACCCATTTCCTCTGTTAAAAAAATTTAAAATAGCAAAAAACACTAACAATTTCTTTTAATTATTCATGTGTAAAACCATTAAGCTAGGATCATTGAGTGAACTCAACGCTCCATGCTTAATGGCGAAAAAACCCTGCTAAATCCACTTCATATCAATAATAATCAAGTGTATTTGACAACCATCAAAATAATATTATATAAATTTACAATCATAATAATTTAAAAACTACAATAAATTTCTAAACCAGATTCACCGGTATCCGGCGAATCTTGTATCCTAGATTCGTTGGATTTCGGACAGGGGTTTGTCCAACTTCGTCTAAATCGGTTACTTTCCGGACCAAATGGGTATGAATTTTAGATTTTTTAGCATACCCCTAACTGGGGATATAACAAAGTAAGTCATAATTTACTAAAATATATCCAACGAGTTTTAAATTATTGTGTTTTATAATATTATGTTTTATATTCATAAGGGATAGGTTATTAAGGAATTTCAAAATTTTAAAACTAAAATGACATATACATTTTCTAAAATCCAAAATTTTAGTTACTTTTTAGATTTTTATTTACAAATAACAATAAACCATACATACTTATAGAAAAACAAATAAATATTTACAAAAAATATACACGTAAATATATACAAAACAAACATACTTAAAACTTGTTGTTCTCTTTCCATACGCAATACTTCTCTAGAGGTCTTTTCTCTCTAGCCGTAACCCTAGTCTTAGTCTCCAATGACACCGATTAGTCTTCTGCCCATGAACGCCAAGGCTAATCAGATATCACCGCCACCTGCTCCAATTGCAGTACCTGCTTCTCCTTCCTCATCATGCCTCCATGTCCCTCTGTGTTGTTTATTAAACCCGACAAGTCTCGTCACAAGGCAAGTCTTTGAAACACCATATGCTCATCTTCGACCCCATTGTCATCCTTACTACGATCAGCCACCAGCCTCCTCCTTACCATGGAACCTACATCGGTTGCGTTCTCCCGGGACGTACTCTACTGTCGTCTATGGTGGAGGGTCACGCCAAACCAAAGAGGGGCGTAAGCCCCGCACTATGACCGTTGCTAAAACGGTCATCCCTGTACCACAAGTGACTCTTCTGCTGGGTCAGGCTAAGGGTGGTCCTGAACCCTCGGGCCCGATGGTGATAATGGGCAGCTTTCCCTCGGAGGAGGCTCTAGTTCTGAGTTCAGGATGTCTCAACCGAGGCCTGGATTGCTTCATAGGGATCAGGATGATGCTCATTTGTTTGTGGTGGTTCTCCATGAAGGTTTCTTGTCCATCTCTTTAACTGAGTACGAGGATGTCGTCATTGACGTTCCGTTCACCCTGATTGATCCAGGGGTTCTGGCTTGCCAATAGTTCGGAATGGTATTGAGGATTCTTACGTCTTAGACATGTCTAAATGACCTAATGCTGAAGTTCATGTTTAGGGACTAAGGACGCTCGACTCTAGATATCATGATCAAGGACCCCGATCCAAGGGTATTTTGTTTTTACTCTAGCTAGTAGGAGGATAAGGATTGAGTTCGGTAGAATGAACCTTGGTGCTATGATTGGTTCCCTTTCATTCTCGGCGATATAGTCGACCCCATGGGGATAGAGCTTCCTTGACTGGACATGCTTAAGTTGTGGGTGCAGGTGACGAGTCTTCTGCCCCTTGTTCGGACACGAGCAATAGGAGAGCTCATCAGGGCGGCGTTGGGTGAATGCATCTATGTCCCAATTTCGGTTGGAGCGGCATAATTCGAGTCCATTTTTGGATGTCTATGGACCCTCCGCTACTCCGTTCTCTAGTCCTACAATTTCAGTAGTACCCGGTCCTAGAGAAGGTCTACTTGACCTATGACAGACTACCAAATTTCCGCTATAACTGTGGGCGGATAGGTCATGTGGATCGGGAGTATGAGCGGGAGATTTCGGGGTTGGCCCAGTTTGACAAGTCCCTTAAGATGGAAAAGCTTGACACCCTCGGGCAGAATTTTGCTACTGATTGAAAAAAGGAGGCACTATCTTCGGTGTCTCCATTAAGATTCACTCGGGTGACCACGAACACCTTACCTACCACTCCCCACCTCCAGGAAGAGGATCCTTAGTAACCTCGAACACCTTACCTAACACACATGAGGTGAGATAGGGTCGACTTGGGATCGAGTTGTCCAACAAACTTCATGGATTTCCACATTTAGGGATTCAGGCAAGAAGAGGGGGTCTGTAGAAGAATCACCAAAGGATCAAGCGAGGGTTGGGAAGCAGCCTTGCCAGATGCCATGATTAGTGAGCATATATTCGGGGCCTCTAGGCGGGAGGGATCCCTAAATTAACAACACCCTCCCCTACTTACTGTTGAGTTCATGTTCGATCGTTCTCCTCACGGCGAAAAGAGTTCTCTCCATGAGATCAAGCAGCGTATAGGCACCATCTTGAGCGATTCTCCACAATTTGATTTTTATTTTCAGCTTATGAGTCCTTTTTTTTCAAACCATAGTGCTATCAATTTTTTTTTGTCTCAAAGTCTATTAAACATGGACGTACGAGACCCAATTTTCTATATTGACTCTTTTATTTTATTTTTTAAAAACATTACTGTTTTTATCATTAATATTTATACACCTTCCTTCAAAAAAACATACTTACTAAAATTTTTTACAGTTGTCCCAATATTTTTTTTTGAAACGAGTAAACCCGAGGAAGTGCATTACTGCCATTCAAAAATTACATAGTAGGGCCAAAGGCCCTGAGCTCCTGAATATTATCCAAGTTCGCCATAGTTAACCCAACTTTCTTGAATTCGTAGAAGTAGTTTACTTTTGATCGTAGACACAAACTGAGTACATCTTCTTACCACCATTTCAAACAAATGAAAACAGTACTAGAAATCCAACTAGAAAACCAAAACTAAAATCTCAAACGGAAGCAAAATAGTACTGACAATATAAAAAGCAATAAATATGCACTGCTCCCTTAGCTTTTGCGAGACGTCCCAGCACCGGCCGCCCCCGGTCTCGTCTTATCGTCCCACCCCCGGATCCCAAACCCACCGACTGGGTTGCTCCATGACCTTCTTCAATCGGCTCGTGCACGTGTTCGGTTGATAAATCTTTAGCTGTTGTCGGTTTGTGTTCGATCCCACACCTCGGCAATTCCAAACCATGAACTTGGCTATCGAAACCTCAAAACACCAGTGCACAACAATACTAGAAGACGGAAGTATAGCGATAGTATCGCGTATCTGAAGAACGATTTGGGAACATCCCTAAAAGCTAGATATAATCTCTTAACGACGAAAGTGATGGAAATCCCTTGACGACACCTAAGGTTTTCTCATATGCGTTTCGATCTTCTTGTATGGAAGCCTATATTTGCTCGGATATTTTTTTTGAAACATAATAATAATAATATAAAATACCCGTTGAATATTAAACACTATGAATAATTACAGAGATGGCTGCTCAAGTGAAAACTCATGTCGAGCATTGACAATCGTGGCCTACGCTCCTAAAAAAAGGTTGACTTTCCATTTTCAAATTAAATTTTGGAAACGTGGTACGCAAACTTAAAGTCGTCAAAAACACGGATTAATTGAAATACTATTCCTATTGTAATTAGTTTTACCAAATCCAGAACAATAATACTAAAAACACAAACTTTAACCTTACCTCGTCCCTTCCTCCTATAAATACATTTCTCCAAATATATTCAACCAAAGCTTCCCTTTTACTCGTTCGTCTTCTTCGTCTCAGCTTTCCTTCTTCAGGATCATTAAGAGAGCTTCCACTCTCTTTTTAATGGTACTTTTTCTATTTTCACTCTGTTTTTGTTCTTGTCCCTTGTTCTTCCAATTCTGCTTTTTATGTCTCTCACCTTTGTTTCAAATCCATAATTCGTGATCCGGAAGCGTTTTTATCATCTGGGTTTGATTAAAGATCGATTTTTGATGTTTCTGTTGAGAGATTTTTGTTCCTCTGTTTCGATTTGCAGATGCCTAGTGTCTATCCCGACCCGACCGACAAGGAATCGGAGCCGTTCGTGGAGGTCGATCCGACCGGGCGGTACGGGCGATACTCCGTTCTGCTGGGCTCCGGCGCCGTGAAGAAGGTGTACCGGGCCTTTGACCAGGAAGAGGGCATAGAAGTGGCGTGGAACCAGGTCAAGTTGAGGAACTTTTCCGGCGACCCGGCGATGATTGACCGGCTGTTCTCGGAGGTCCGGCTGCTGCGGTCGTTGACCAATACCAACATCATCGCGCTGTACAATGTGTGGCGTGACGAGGAGAGGAACACCCTCAACTTCATCACCGAGGTCTGCACTTCCGGCGACCTGAGGGAGTACCGGAAAAAGCACAAGCATGTGTCCATGAAGGCCTTGAAGAAATGGTCCAAGCAGATCTTGAGAGGCTTGGACTACTTACACACTCACGACCCTTGTGTCATCCATAGAGATCTCAATTGTAGCAATGTGTTCGTCAACGGCAACACAGGCCAGGTATTTACCCCACCCGATCGCGCAGTTTTCCAAGACAGACTCGAACTCAAGATCTTATTGTTAATTTACATCGTGCTCTGATGTGCAGGTCAAAATCGGCGATTTGGGGTTGGCGGCGACTGTGGGGAAGAGTCATTCGGCGCATTCTATACTCGGGACGCCCGAGTTCATGGCACCAGAGCTATACGAGGAGCATTACACCGAATCGGTAGACATATACTCGTTCGGGATGTGCATGCTAGAAATGGTGACAAGAGAAATCCCCTATAGTGAATGCGACAATGTGGCCAAGATATACAAGAAGGTGGTCTCGGGGGTGAGGCCCGAGGCCTTGAAGAAGGTGAAGGACGCTGAAGTGAGCGCGTTCATCGAGAAATGCCTGGCTCAGCCTCGTGTGAGGCCTTCCGCGGCCGAGCTACTCAACGATCCTTTCTTCCGTGAAGTGGATGATGACGACGATAACGAAGATGATAATCAATAATAGTAGAGGTAGTATGGTAGTTTGTGTGATGTAGGAATGGTGTGATTTCTAGAGTCACCCATTTGCTTCATTCTTGTTTTGGTATGTCTTTTAGTATGACTTTTGTTTTGGATATTTTGTTGTTGTTGTGGTTCAAGTGGAAGAGAGGTGTGAGGATATGGATTCAAATGGTCAATTGAAGGAGAGGTGTTGTTTTGTACATAATTCAAGCTCATTCTACATTACATTGTACTACAATTCTTGTCACAAACTCTTTATTAAATAAATATGCATATATTGTTTGTCAGGACAATTGAACAAAGTGTGAGAAAATGTTTTCCTTTTTGTTTCAGAAATACAATTATTTGTATAGTTTGTTTTGATATTTCTTATATCCAACTCTAATTTATAATAGTTATGCAGAAAGGGTAACAAACCAACATATGGGTTATTAAAAAAAACAACATATGGGTTGAATATGAGATATTAAAAATTGACTTCCATTTTGGTTTTCTTGACATAGACACTGAACTTGAAAAGAAAATAATTTTAAATCACTTATGAGAATGGAGAAAATAATTTATATTCAGATTTAAAAAAAATATTTAATATAGTTTAAAAATATTAAAATAAGATATTACTCTTTGTTTCTAATCTTTATTATATTTTTTTACTTACTGAGATTTGAACTTGTGATCTAAAATAAAGATAAAGCGTAAAGAACTCTTCAATATCAAACTAACCCAAATGGACCAATCTTGATTAAGTTAAGGAAATCATCACCTTAATTAATGGTATCATATATTCATATTAAACCAAACCTAAAAAGAAGTGGATATATTGTTTGGGTCAAGTAGAGTTAGAGAAAAAGTCAAAAGGGTTGAATTGGTATGAAAGCATGTTTGGTTGGGCGTGCCAGCCAAGTCCCATTAACAAGATACTGATTCAATAATGACCTTTCAATTATTACTTATATTATATATTAAAATGTTGTTGCTTCATATAAAAATGAAATGGCTATTGGAGAGGAAGAAGAAAGTATAGGGTTGATTAGATTGTGTAATGGTATGGTCGGTCGTCACATTCAAGTTTGTTCCCTTCAAGTATTCTCCTGCTGTCAATGTCTTTGTGTGTGTTTTTAGGCTTTCCATTAGCCATATAGAATAGAATATTTCTACTACTTGTCAGTTGTCACACTAATTAAGTTTATATTTATATTAGATTTGATCTTTTCATTATTACTTTTTAGTTCTCAACTATTCATGTCAATCTGTTGTTCCAATTTTATGTTTATAAGTTGTAATGTTTTTTTTGAACAAAAGGTATTAGTTTTATTGTTATATTAAATGAATAGCCCAGACTACTGAGTTTCTCTCTGAATGGCAGCTTCAACTAGGGATTGCCGACAACGATCCTTGTCACGCCGGCCAAGTGGTTGTGATCTCGATTCGCCGCTTTTGTCCTTCTATTCCTTCGGTACGGTCCTGCTTGCTTTGTACAAGGACTATGTGAATTTTGCTTCAGCTTTGAATGTTGGGCATCCAAACGCAAAAAAGGCAGATCCGGGTAAGGACGAGGATACCGCTGTTGGTAGGGGCGCAACGAAGGGTACTGATAAACGGAAGGCTAAGGAAGCAAAGCCCCTGGCCAAACCAGTGCCAATAGCTTCTGCAGAAGCGCCACAGGCGAACTCGCAGCCCCTGTTTCAGGTCACACAAACAAGGACGGATGGCTGCAGTAAAACAGGGACGAACATCTCCAAGGGCCGCAAGATTTTTCTCTGTAACCTTCCACTAGGTACTTCGTCGGAGTGGGCGGGTAACGCGCTATCTCCGTTCGGGGAGGTGGTTGAAGCGATCGTTGTCCCAAAGATGAATAAGAAAGGACGTTGGTTTGGATTTGCAGAGTTCACACTCTCGTCCTCGGCTGAGCAGGCAATCCAAACCTTAAATGGATATAAATTAAATAGTTATAAGTTATTCATCGCCATGGATCGTTCAAGCTCGCCGGCGATGGCATGTGGTCGGGCTGTTGAGAATCACGAAGAAAATCTCGTGGATGATGCTATCCCCGGATGTGGTGATTCAAAATTCAAGCCCCATGATCCCAGGTGCAGATTGTGTTGCGGATTTGGTGGTTCATAAATCAAATCCCGTGTTTCCAATGTCTGGTGATTTGTTACTAAAACAAACGCGATCTTATCTAGAGAACCAGGGGCGCGAGGACGATGAGCGTCGCGGAGGAGATTCTCTCGAATCGGGCCAGTTGGGAATTGGGCCGTCGACATTTGTTACAGGCCCGACCTCATCTGATCCATTTTGTGGATCTAGTGTAGATCACGGGCTCATTAGTGATGGTGGCACAGGTCCTGAAGATGCTGGACTTGGGGCAGCCAACGGGTCAAGTGGTGGCCCAGGCCCGGATGCCCAGAAGTCGGCCAACAACCCGAGTTTGGTTGACGTTTTTAAACGCATTGGTACTGATTTGGGTACGAAAGTTGATGTCGGCTCGGTTTCAGCCACGCAGGTCTTTCAGCCTCGGGGGGGGGGGGGGGGGGGGGGGGGTGGAGACCCATATATGGAAATCGGGTTTCAAGATATTCCGTGGAAAGAAATTCTTCTGAGTAAAAGGAGTATTCCAGTAGAGGTTCCAAAGAAACGTGGTCGTCCGAAAAAAGGACAGCCAAAAAAGACAGCTCCTCCAACTGTTTTTTACCAGACAAGAGCCAAAACATCGGTTGATAAAGGGGGTCCTGCGGGAGGCTTCACTATTGATATTGCTAAACAAAGTAAAGAAGGAACGTGGAGCTTTAGTAATCGATTTGTGAAAAAGGCTGTTGCCAACTCCCAAGGTTTTGAATCCCCACAGCAGGTTGTGGTTGAGGAGGACGTCGAGGATAGCGAGTTTGAGGTTATTCCGGAAGTGACCCTAGGAAAATTAACTCTTGTTTCGGTTTCTAACCGATTTCTCTGCTTGAATCCGGATCAGAAGTAGGCAAGGAGGGTGGTGCTTCGTTTAGTTTGCTCCCTGTTCTGTTTTTGTTTTTTAGTTGGCTTTATGCTTGTTTCGGTTTGGGGAAAAGGTCCTTTTAGGATCGTTTTACCTTCTTGTAGAACGCTTGCCTAATAAATTCTCTTCGCTTATCAAAAAAAAATTAAAGGAAACAAGTCAATACAAAAACGGGTCTCTCGAAGGTCTCTTTTCACAAACTCTATGATATGTCGTTGGTGTCACAAACTAGTTTTCTAAAAATAGTAAGAAAACAGAAATCCAGTATTGTCAAGAACCGCTCAAGATGGTGTCTAAGCGCGGCTTGATCACATGGGAGAGACTTTTCTCGTCGTAAGAAGTGCCATCGAACTTGATCTCAACAGTATTAAGGGGTGATTCAGGGTCTCCTATCGGTAAAAATCCCTTAATCTCTGCTCACTAATCTTTGACTTTGCAAAAAGGAAAATAGATAGAATAAAACAAACCTAAACGATTAACCTGTTCCACAATCGAGAGGAATATCGATTAGGATGCATCAGTGGCAGCCAAGGAGGTGGATACACTAATGGTGGAGTCATGAGGGGTGGAGGCCGATCAAGAATAGAGATTTGAGGCGGCGGTAGTGACGGCGGTAGAGGGATCACCCGGTGCTGAGGAGAGAAACACGTCGGCAACCACGAGGATTTCAGGGGGGCGGTTGAAGACCGGGGGACACGTCGTTGGTGGCGGGGATGTCCAGGAACGCGGTGACTAGCTCGTCTTGGTAGAAACCCTAGCAGGACTCTTTATGCGGATGAGTAATGGACTGGGCTGCAACGCAACCGTTGGTGTACGGGAGTCGGCTAAAGCTTGCATGACGAGAACAATAGATACTATAACTCCCATTGACGCACTAGGGCATGATGACGATATCGTGGACGACGCCAGAGTTGAAATCTCTCAAACCCTAGGAGAACAAAATTATGACAATTAACAAGGGTTTAATTAGACATGCTTGGTATAAGTTGTAATGGTTCATGTACTTTTGTACATATAAAGTATGTTTTTTTTTTGTAATGGTTCATTTACTTTTATACATATAAAAAATGTTTTTTTTAATTAAGTGGACAAATATTAAAATGTTAAAACTCATTGACAAACTATGAAGTGGGACAAAAGTACTTATTTCTTCCTATGTATGGTAGTTTTGTTGATTTTATCTGTGCAAGAAAGAGGGTGATGCTGTACAAACACGCTCCCTGCTATCTCAGTTGCATTGGCGCGTGGTCAGAAGAAAAGGAATGTTTATACAGATGTTTGAAGTATGTATTTCACTCTTTTAGTTTAAGGAACAAGTTATTCGTTGTTACTTGAATTTTGGATGATGCAATTGCAGTACATTTCAATAATGAAATGTTGCAATCTTTTCCATGCTTTCAAATTGATATAAATATCACTCAAAATACTAAGCATATAACAGTATCAACCACTTAATTGTTATCCATCTCAAACAAACTTAGGACTCATCATGATCAAACAATTTTGGCAGGTTACACATTCTTATCTCCAACAAGTGCATGGGCCCAATAGGAAATAGCCCATATATTTGATCTCTAAAACATAGTAAAGCCCAAAAATATCCATTGAGCATCACCTGCCCAATCTTTCCTTTTGTTACATATATGACCAAAAACAGTGTTAGGATCAAAGACAGAATCACTGTTAAAAGTTATTGGGACATGTGTCCTTCTCCACACGGTCTTGACCCTCAAACCTCTTTCTCTCAATCAGAATGTTATCTTGCCAACTTATGCCATGCCCTATCAAAACTAATCTAATCCAACAATTTTCTTTTCTCTAGTCATAACGTGTAGGGTAATGTTGGTAAAATGGACATGGCTGCTTAGGAGAACGATGAGCTCGCATGGTGTACTAACTCTAAGTTGTTACCAAACCAAAGCGCGTCAATTTGGAAAAATAAGCATGCAAAAGTTTGCATATGTCAGTTTATAAGTGTATCGACATGAAAACAAAATGGGTTAATTTCATCTCACTATTCTAAAAAATTCTTATTTTCATCTTACTACTCTAACTTTTTTTTATGGCGCCTCACTACTCTAGAATGTTTTTTTTTTCACTTTAATACCCGCCGTTAATTTTCCATCCATTTTTGTATGGACTGAAAAACGCATGGATCTTCGCCAATAGTCAAAACGTCGCTTCCGGACCTTTGTCGACCTATCAAGACATTTACTAACTTGAAAAGTCGCACAATTTACATGAACCATAAAAAATCTGTTAAAAATTTGGATGATGTTAGCTTTAACTACAAATTATCTTTTATGTCCTCAAGTCCTCTTCTTCAACCTCCCTCACTGCCATGTTTCTGCAGATTGTCTGTTTTCAGACCTTGAAGCTTCCATGGATTTGAGTTCTAAGTCCAAGTTCATATCTTTCTTCTTCTTTTTCTCGATTTTGGTTGTGTTTATGAGTTGTGTTGTGGATGTTTTTGTGTTGTGTTAGGTCAAAATGCTCCACATTTTGTTTCATTTTCATGCTATCTAAACACTCAGAAGCGAATTCATGAAAAAAGCTCAAACCCGATTAAAGATTAAAAGTCAAGTATTTTTTATGTTTATCATATTTGCTGTTTTTCTTTCATTTTCTCTCTATCCAAACACTCAGAAGCAAATTCATAAAGAAGAGCTTAAACCCATAAATTTAAAGGATCAAAACTCCATAATTATTTTTCTCGTCTTTACTGTTTTTCTTCTCTTTTCTCTCTATCCAAACATCCAGTAGCAAATTTATATTAAAAAAAGGGTAAACTTCATCCCACTACCCTAAAAAAACTTAAATTCCAACCCACTACCCTAACGAAACTTAGTTTCATCTCACTACCCTAACGAAACTTTTAGTTGCACGTTAGTACCTACCGTTAGTTTTTGGACGGAAAAAGGTCATGTGCATTGCACATGACCCCATTTTTTCTAAAAATACCTAATATACCCCTAATCCTTTTATACCCTAAATTAATGCCTCTTCTCATTCTTCTTCACCATCAATCTCACTCTTCCATTAACGCACCTTCATAGCTCCCAAAACCCTCCATTTCAAGATCCTCCTCCTCGACGTGGTCGTGGCCGTCCTGCAACCAGCCCAGAACCCTCTCCTCCCGTGCCAGCTGCGGCGACATGTTCCGGTGCCGACCTCCATCGGAGACCTGCAACTCCGACTCGGGCCTAAGCTCCTTCATCTCCGAGCACTATCTCCGACCAGATCTACAAAAACCAGATCTCATGTTCTTCGATTTCGTGGGAACATGTCCCGATTTTCACCAAAACTACAAAAAAATCAGAAGCTGGGTGTTTTGGGCTTCGATTTCCAGATTCTGCAAATCAGGCGAAATATAGGTTTGATTTTGCCAGATTGAGGTCTGCAAATTGATTGGGTATTTTGGGCTTCGATTTCAAGATCTGAAGCTGCGCATGAGGGCTTCGATTCAGTTTTGTGTGTTCTACCTCTGGTTCTTTTCAAATAGGAACGAAGTAACCTATTTTCATCTCTGCAAATCACAAGTTTTTTTGTTGTGATAAAGGGTTTGAAAGTTGCAGAGATTGGTGGGTGTATGGGGTTCAACGATGAGGAGAAGAACAAGTTTGTGTTCATGGCAGATCTGGAAAAATAAAAAAATAAAAAATAAAAATGAAAAACTAAAATGAGAATAAAAAATGAATTACTAAAAAATAAGAGTAATGAAAAAATAAGAAGAACTACTGAAATTAAAACTGATTTTTACAAAAACAAAAATTATAACTGAATTTTGATGATAAAACTGAATTTTTAAAAACAAAAACTGATTTTTGATAATAAAATTGAATTTAGAAAAATAAAAACTAATTTTTATAAAATAAAATATGATTTTTTAAAATAAAATCTGTTTTTTAAAACTTAAAAACTGATTTTTTTAAATAAATAGTGATTTTTTAAAATAAAAACTGATTTCATAAAACAAAAATGATTTTCAAAAAATAAAATTTGATTTTTTAAAATAAAAACTAATTTTTAAAAATAAAATCTGATTTTTTAAGAATAAACTGATTTTTAAAAAATAAAAAACTGATTTGTTTAAAATAAACAAATAAAAAGAATTTTTGAAAACCAATGGCATGTTGTTGAAAATTTGAGTGTTAGTGAGGGGTATTTTGGACTTTTTACCATTTTCCATCCAAAAATGGATGTCAAGTTGACGGCGGGTATGAAAGTGCAATTAAAAGTTTCATTAGGGAAGTGAGATGAAACTAAATTTCGTTAGGGTAGTGGGTTGGAATTTAAGTTTTTTTAGGGTAGTGGGATGAAGTTAGGGGTGGGCATTGGGTGGTTAACCACCCAATGAAACCCTTTACGAACCCAACCCGATATTACCGGTTTGACATATCTTAGAACCAGCCCCAACCCATAAACAATTTTTTTTACAGTGAAACCAACCGGTTGGTTAGTGGTTTTAACCAACCAACCACTTTATTACATGTAAGTACAAATTTAGATACTAATAACCATACATATAGTTCTATTTCAAGCCAAAACATATTACTACATTCTCCAAAACAAAAGAAAAATTACATATAAGTCATCGTGTTCTATGTTAGCAATCTGTGTGACACAAAAGAGTGCTCATGAATCATTCATTTTTATCATATTAGTAGTTATTGTGAAGCCACATGTATATGGTAAACAGTACCGGTTTGGTTGGTTAACCGATGATTTGACGTTTCAAGAACCGACAACCAATCGTTAACTTTCCGGTTCGATCGTCAAGAACCCGCAACCAACCGTTAACTTTCCGGTTTCGAGTTTTCCGGTGCGATTTGCGGTTGGTGGTGGTTGGTTTTAGCGGTTTCGTTTTTTTTTGCCCACCCCTAGATGAAGTTTACCCTAAAAAAAACTTAAACCCATAAAGGATTAAAAGTCAATAATTAAGTTTGTATTTTTAATTCTCCACAAATTTTTTTTACCGCTCTCCAAAATAAACCTCCCAGAGGTTGCTCTCGAAACCTAGCAGGTTCCAGCCGCCGCCGCCCTCATCCCTCCTCTCCAATCACTATCGCCGGCCTGTTCGCTGCCTCTCCATCGCAACCGGCCTCTCTCCATCCACCGGCGCCCAGTCACATTCGTCCACAACGATCGTGACTCATTTCCGACTGCGGTGCCGGAACAACCCTCGCCACCAATAGATCCCCTTCATCCCCTCTGTTACCTTTTCCGATCCTCCGATGACGGATCACCCTCCCCCTCGCTGTGCTGAGCCGGAAATGACCAAATCCGGCCAGATCCGATCGCATGCAAAGGTCGCCCGTGGCCTCGGGACCTCCGTACTGCACCCGACTCGCAACGCCACTGAGTTTCAGCCGCTGTCTGCCCCAGCATCTCCACCTCCTCGTCAGCAGCCACCCAAGACGACGGATCCGAAGGACAAGACGGGCTCGTCCTCGCCAGATCTGACGGCCCTCTCGGGTCCGACCTCGCCCACCGAGCCGCCCCAGATCGCTGGCGGTGTGAATGACCTGGCGGATCTCTGTCCGTCCTACCCCAGCCTATCATCAACGCCGATGGAGATCTACCGGGACATGCTCACTCTCCCCTGGCCGGTCCAATCTCCGACGACTATCCACCGCCCTCTTTCGTCCGAGCGGGGACGAACTGCTACCTCCGGCACTCCGAGGGTTGGTCGGCCATCAGGGCCAGATGTGGAGACTCAGCCACCTCGCATCTCCCCAATCCCGGACTTGGAAGACGAGGATGAGGAACTGGTGGTCTCGGACGAGGGGATCCCCTTGTTTACCTCGGGATCATATGAATTCTCCTTGGCCGCAAGGGTTGCAGGGGACGGCTCGCATAATCAGCACATCGTCTGCGGGATAATGCTGAAGAAATGGAAGGTTACGGGAATCCGTGTTGAATTCCTGACCCCCACCATCACAGGGTATCATTTCCCGTCCGCACGGACTATGGAAGACATCCGCCACAGAGGTCCCTGGAGTTTTAAGGGCTTCCCCCTCCTATTTGAACCGCTCCGGCGTTTTGAGCGACCGGAAGACATCACCTTCGGCCATGTGGAACTTGGAGTCAGGGCACTGAATGTCCCGGGAGGAGTAAGGAATTCCTACATTCGAGGTCTCTTGGTGAGCAGTATAGGCACCCAAGTCCTATCGGCCCCTATCCCAACGGTCCGACGGGAGGACATGCATCTCTGGATGCGAGTCCGTGTGGAGCTGTCCCGCCCACTGCGACGGAGAACCAAACTCTGTTTCTCAGGTACCGATTCCTCTACTGTGATTGACCTACAATATGAGAGGGTGGTGGACTTTTGTCGCATGTGTGGTATGTTGACACACAGGCTACCGAACTGTTAGACGCTGCTCCCAGGAATTGGTCGGGAGGAGGTCCGCTATGACAGGTCTATCCTGGTCCCCCGGGACCTGGATGTAGACCAGCTGATCCATAGGGTTTGGGAGACACCTCTCCCAGTTTCACACCCGAAGATCACCTACCTCCTCAGCGACCTCACTCTGAACCCTATGATCCGCTCTAGGGAGATAACTATGGAGGCTGAGTCGTCCGATGCAGGCAACCCAAAGCCTGAACCTCTGGCTAAGGTTAACCCGGAAGGGTTGACCACTATCTTACAGGAGGATGGCCGTGGAGAACCCTACCCGCCTCCCAATTCCACAAAGTCTGACCTTCTGGCTAACATCTACTCTACCGATGGTCCCGCGACCGGAGCTCCTCCTGGATTCAATGCGATGATGAGGAAGGAAGAAGAGCTAGAGCCACGGTGCTACCCAACTGATCTTCAGGGGAGTCTAGGCAAAGGAGGCCCCAAAAGGGGCAAAGGGAAGAAGACCATCCTGAAGACCAGAAGTGGATCACAGTATGCTCGCCCACCGGAGACCAAGAAGCGCAAGGGGGATCTGGATACCCATCAGCGGTCCTGGGAGCTGCTATTTCGAGGGGAGGTCCAAGCAGAGGGAGCGGAGGTCCAGAGGCCTCTGATGGAGGAATGATCGGCCCTAGCAGGGGTGGGAGGCGTCGTCATCAGCCTATACCCACAGACCCGGGGTAGCCAATGCTGGGAGGTCCCGGGCAGCCTGCACTATCAGCACCAGCCACTTTACTTTTCAGCTATTTCTATTATGTTTTTTGGGACTATATTTTTTCTGTTGGTTTTGGACATTGCTTTATTTTCCCCCGTTATGTTGAAACGGCGGTAGGGGGTTATCTTGAGTTGTTGCCCACAAGTTCAAGTGGGCTAAAATTATGGGTCCATGAGCGCCGGGCTTGCTACGGTCGGCCCGGACAAACATCTGGAACCCGAGGCGGTCACTCCTCAACTTGTCTGATTGCCAGTTGGCATTAATGAAATTGCCGGTTACCCGTCCAAACACCTAGAAACAAAAACAAAATAATCATTTTTACCATATTCATGAAAAGAAGCTAGAACCCATAAAGGATTCAACGTCAATTTTTTTATTATCTTTCATCTTTACAAATTTTCTATCATTTTCTATCCATCCAAACACCCATAAACAAAAAAAATGTCATTTTTATTAAATTCACAAAATAAAAAAAAACTAAACCCCATAAAGGATTAAAGATCAAAAATACTTTACCCCTCATCTTTACTGTTTTTTTTTTGTAGAGATGCATGGGAAAAAAAACTTAGAATATTACTTATTTTTTTGAATCAATAAATTTTATAAATGAAGAACCTCTTTTAAGGGGAAAGAGGGGATACAACGTCCAACGAAGGACCAAAAGAAGCTCCCCATGACGATCATAAGCCGACTATAAGGGAGAGGCACAAGCAACAAGGAAATAAGAATAGAAACAAACAAAACAACAACAACTTCAAACCTAAAGAACACTCGAAGTGTTGCTTGAGGTTAAAGCCACAAAAAATGGCAATTAACAAGGGGTAGCATACTTATCAACTTTTAAAAAATTTTATTGTAAACCCATGAGACCAAAAATACAGCTTAAAATGGGTTTTGGGTGTATGCAAAGAGATAACAAATCAGCTCAAGGAAGTAAAAAGGCTACTCATTTAGTTGCTAACTAGCTAGAGAAAAAATTGATGATTTCGAAGTAATGGACAGTCGCAAAAAATTATGTAATTTGCGATAATAGAACAAACGGTACCAAGCAAACAAAAACTTTCCTAAACTCTCTCTAACTTTCCCCTTTCTACAACCCTAGCCGTGCTTTTCTCAATTGTCAGCGTCGTCTCAGGCCACTTCGTGTGCCAGAGAAGACGCCGGTGGCCTTCCCGCTGCTTTCCTACTCTTTCCTTCGTTTCCTTTTTTTCCGCTTCGATTCACGTTTTTTTGTCCCCTCCAGTTCTTCTTTTGACCGTCTTGGTCCCTGTGGAGGCTTGTAGGGGTAGACTGCTGGTGGTTTGGGCTCGTGTTGTTCTGGTTACTCTTGGGACCAGATCTTGAATCTCTTGGTATTGCTTCAGGGTTCCGTCTCTGATCTGTTTTGGTCATCGTGTTTCTCGTACCGGTGGTGGTATGGGACTCGTCGGAGCGTTCCGGCGGGTGGTTGAGCCGTTTATGCTTGTTGATGACGGAGCGGGGGTGGGTCGGGCTTTGGTTGCGGCGCTTGTCCTTGGGGGCTTCTGTGAACTTTGAAGTGATTGGCCTCCGGTGGCGCTGACTTTGGTACCCGTTTTCAGATCTGCTTTGCTGCTTCACCATGGCTCCGTTCGTGAATCCTGGTAATATCTCCTGACTCAACTTTCCTTTTCCCTCCCCTTATTGGATTTCACCGATTCTCGGTGAGTTGGATCGACTGTATTTTCGGTGCTGGCCGACAGCCTTAGATCTGTTCTGGGGGGTTTGGGTTTTGGGATGGTTTTCTTGTTTTGGGTTGTGCTCGGTATTGTAATATTGGTCCTCTCCCTTTCAGGTTTTCTTTTGGTGTTGGCCGGAGAAGGGTATTCTTTCGAATACAGGGGACTGAGAAAAGCCCATTTCGACTGCTCCAAGAGCCCCGTGGCGCTGTTGTCAGGTTGATGTCAAGGGTGTACAACTTGGCGGCGACTGGGATTTCTCGGTGGTTCAATCACTTTGAGCTTTTCTACTTTGTTTTGGTTTTCATTTGTTAGTGTTTTTTCTGGTCCTTGTTGGCCTTAGGTTTGCTTAATGTTAGTTACCTCAGGTTCTGAGACCTATGTTGTTCATCACTGTGTAAGGTTTGTTCTGAGGCTGTGCAATATGCCAGTGCTCTTGTTGTATTGATCTCATATGTTTGTTGTTCAAGAGTATTTGAGTTGTACTTCATGTTAGACAAATTTAAGTTTATAGACCTGTTTAGTGCCCATGTAATGGGTTGTTGGTTCTGATTTGGAGATGTCTATATGACATGCTCTGGTTTGTATTTGAGGGGTCTCCCCTTGCCTTTGTTTTTACTTTGAAAACATTGATTCTTTATATATAAAAAACTTGCTGATAAAAAAGGCTAATCATTTAGGTATTGGATGGATTGGGTTTGCGGCGTTTGTAATAAATGCTTCATCTTCTTCTCTTCAGCTTGTTGTTGTATTCAGAACTATTGAGCTGTAAATATGATTTTGATGGTTTGTGTAAAACATTGCATAGTCGGGTTAGGATGTGTAACAAAGGTCGAGGGAAAATGGTCATATATTCAAATCTGAAATAGTACACATTACATGCACGTGTTCGGTTGTCTAACAAAGCCGTTATCTTGGACGGATTTTGATAGTTTTTGTAAATTGAGTCGACCTTTGAGCTAGGAATTGTCACAAAAGGTCGACCTCAGTTAGGAATTGCAATTGACCTTTCCACATAGGTCCGGAATCGACGTTATTCCTAATTTTTTTAAAAAAAGATTAGATCTTGGCAGTAAAAAAAGAATTATGCAGTAATTTTTTTTAAGGAAGACGGAGTTACCAAACTTTCCTTTCACTGAAAATTTTAATTTATTTTGGGGATAATTAAGAAGAAAATCTATAACCATTAGATTTCAAAATTGGATGGTTTAGATGTGGATAAAACCATAAATTTGGGTAGCAATATGAGGTTTGGTTTCATGTGAGTGTGCCACTATATATAGTAAGGTTTCATATGACTACACCTAACAATGGGCAGATTCTCACATTAGTATCCCCGAAGAATTTCTACTCTGAGCGCTACTTACGTATTTTTTTCACGTTAGTCATTTATTTAATTATCATTTTCTTGGAACATTACCATATTTCTTAAAAAATAGTGAACCTACCCTTTTTTTATATTAAAACCCTAAACTTAAAACACAGAACCTCTTTTGTGTCTCATCCCTCTTCATCCTTTATGTTCTTCCTTAATCCCTAAACCCATATGAATGTTTTTTTTATCAGCAAAGCATATTTAGAGTAAGAGGAGAAATCAAATACAAACCATGTCTTAACCTAAAAACTAGAGAACCAATCTAAGTCATCCATTTTAAGAATAGATGGATGAGATGCAATTGAGTAGTTGACTTGTTGACTGCAAAAAAAAACAACACTTTTTAGTAAGTGGTAAGGGCTTTTTAGTAAAACTATCATATTATTTTTTTAATCAATTCACTAATTTAATTTTTCCCGCTTCGTTTGAACTTCGATTCGCTTCAAACTTGCGCCATTAGTTTTGTTTTTTTAAGGGCTTTAAATCAAGATCAGTCATGAATATATTTTGAAGCACGAAAAAAAAATTATTTCGGTGTTGATTTGTAGTTTTTATCAACACTTTGCTCTGGATTTATCAACACTTTTACACTAGTTTTATCAATACTTTACACTGGGTTTATCACCTCATTTTCCAAAACTGATCATGATTTTATCACCTCATCGCGTGCTTTTTATGAACACTAGTTTTATCAACACTAAACAATATGTTTATCATTCAATTACGTGTGTTTTATCACCCCCATCACATGTTTTTTTTGAAGCACGAAAAAAAATATTATTTTGGGGCTGGTTTCTAAAGAAATTATATTTGGCTAATTTTTATCAACACTTTGCTCTGGTTTTATCAACACTTTACACTGGTTTTATCAACACTCTACACTGGTTTTATCACCCCATTCTCCAAAATTGATCATGATTTTTATCATCTCATCACGTGCTTTTTATGAACACCAGTTTTATCAACACTAAACACTATGTTTATCATTAAATTACATGTGTTTTTATCACCCCATCACATGTTTTTTTATCAACGCTAAACTCTAGTTTATCACACTTATTATCAAAATTGAACATGTTTTTTATCACCTCAGTACATGTTTTTATCAACATTTAGCACTAGTTTGATACCTCCGATATAAAACATTTATTAGTGAAGATTTATCAACACTCAATATTATTTTTATCACTCCGATATACCTTTTTATTTCCGTGCTTCAAAATATATTCATGATTGATCTTGATTTAAAGCCCTGGAAAAAATAAAAATATCAGCGCAAGTTTGAAGCTAATCTGAGTTCAAACGAATCGAGAAATATTAGATTAGTGAATTGGTGAAAAAAAAATGGACACTTGTCCACATGGCACCATGCTTTACAATTATGCCCTTGCTTGTGTGAGAAAGAATGAAAGTGGCGTGAGTTTGGGTGAAATTGAGGTGATGATGTGGCATCATATTGAATGTTGGATGTTAGGTGTGTGCGGCTAGGACTGGTTCTCTAGTTTTTAGGTTAAGAATAGTTTGTAGCCGATTTCACCTCTTTAGAGTAAAGTCTCTTTTGAGAATAAAGAGAAATTCTATAGGCAATTCCAAAAGCTTCGCCGCCGAGACAGTAAACTCTCCCTATATATATAAAGAAAATTACCTTTATATATCCTAAAATATTGGTCACTAATTTTTTAGAGACTATAAGTATAAAAGTGTCCAATAAGGATCTTTTATTATGTGCGCTTAGGTCCGTTCATTCCATGTTCAGGCTATACGAGTATGCAAGTGAGCTTGGAGAACCCCAAAAGACCGCTCAACATCCTAACACGTGCTTCGAAAGCTATGGCCCTGATGTGGTCTTCACAAAAGCAGCCCACGTGAGGGTGTATGTCGTTAATGAAATAGTAATGAATGTTGTAATTGTGAACGTTAACTTGAAATGTGATCGTTGGTTGCAGAATGACATGTACAGGAGCGAAAGACAAGGATTGGATCAACACGTTGATGTCGTTGTTAGACTCGGGCATACCAAAATACGCGTGGCAAAACTAGGTGTCGGGCGCTACAACTACTTCCAGCATAATAGTCGACCCATAATGATCTTTGCGCTCGTGTACCCCATGTTAAGCAACTATGCAATTCTTCCTAGCCCAATGAATACAATCAAGATTACCAATGCAACCGAGGAATCAACACATCTTATTGACACACATTAAGTGGATGATATCATTTGTGCCCGGCTTACGGATTCTGTTCCTCCAAACACGTTGATGATGACATAGCATAACTTCTTCAAAGAAACAAGTGTTGTGGTTTCTGCCATTTTCAAGTACTTGTTCAAGCTATCGGTGAAGGAGCCATAACATAGCTGATGGATAGCGACACTATACTTTTGGTGGGGGCATAAACCGAGACAACCACGACAATCATATTTGTACTAGAAGTAGGCGTCGAACTCGATTAACCCTTCCAAGATTAAAATAATACAACATTCGACATACATAGCCTCAAATGAAATATAGTGGGGTCGTACAACGGCCTATCACTGAGGTAGTCTGACATAAGTTGTTCATGAGCGACGACACGATCTCGCTAAATGTGCCTCCTATTTTTGCTTCTTCGATATCGGGTTCAGCATCCACTCCTGGCCTTCCCTCACAACAGTCCTTAATGAACGGAGCAACTCATGTTCTGATTCTAGAGTCATCTCACATATCGTCTCATACTTGATGATCGTCGGATCAAACTCGTCGACATTGAATGGATCCATGGTTAAATATAGAGTGGATGATAAAACTTACGGGAGAATAATGAAAGAAATGTGTAAATGGATTTTTTTTATAACTTTGATGGTTATTTATAGCGAAAATTTGAGTTATATTAAAAGCAATATTACGGCCGATTCTCATTCGCTTGGCATTTCATAGCTCATAATCGGAAGATGTGGTCTAATCTCTTTCGCTAGTCAAAGTCTTCTTTGCAGAACCAAGTCTACAACCATTTTTGTCAATGTCGACAGATTCGTAGATAGGCTAAACCAGACACCCCGATTCGACGCACTAATACACCTAAATCTACACTTCATACCCTACAATTTTGCTTTCGACACACAAATCGGGATCGATTCAACCCCATTGTCAATTGAGTACTCTAAGCGTGCAGTGACCAACTCTGCTTTTTAAGAATGACGCTCGAAACAGACTCAGAGGATGCAAATCAATGGTGTGGTGTGTTGATACTCGGCGTGGATCCAATGCAACGACATACTTTCAAAGAAGACTCAACCATTGTGATTTTACACTGTCACACCCACCACTATCAAGCAGCTGAACGCATCAAGACCCCTTCCTCCACGCTTCTATTACAACCAAAATGGTAGTGGCACCAGTGCAACCAGTTAAGAGGCTGTTATGACCCTGCGTAATCGATCGCGTTATGGGATAGGATACAGACCCGTTAGAAGGGAACCCGAAGACATTTTGATACAAACTCATGATTATAGAGGGAACTCGAGGACCTCGTAGGAGAGACCAAAGTATTTCTTTAAATTTTCAGTCTCATTTATTCATAATACTCTTTGGTATATATAGCCAATGAGTTACTTGTTCACCAAGTCCTACTACATTTAACTTACCAAAACCTACTCAACTTACCAAAACCTAATGCAACTCATTAATAGGAAATACTCTCAAACTAGGACATTAATTAAAAAAAGAAATATAAACCACCAAAACCCTAGCCGACTACCACCTTCTACATAGCCGGCTACACCTTGTTGTGTGTGGTGTGTTTAGCCCACTCCGTTACGGTCCGTAAGGCCCATAACAGAGGCCCATCCAAATGGTGTCAAGACCAATGAAGCTACTACTATTTTCAAACATTTAACCAAATCATATATTCTAAACACGGAACTTATCCAAGTCTTTAGCTCGGAGTCATACTAAAGAGACACATTTTTGGCATATGGTGAAGTTAGGGAGCAAAACTAGCTCACCATTTCGTAACCTAATGTAAAGCAATCTACAATCAACATACATAAGTAGAAACTTAGAAGTCATGTATAAGATATCTAATTGATAATTTGGGAAGTGGAATATGAAAAAGTACTTGTAATGATCGTTATTGTGCTCGATGATATTCAGCTTACAATAGATGATATATATACACATAAAAGAGGACTACAAAGCCAAGAGAGGCCGAGGGTTTGTAGGGTACATTGTGAGCTACTCTAAGGTTGATGATGTTGAGGTGAGCAAAGTTAGAAAAGTCGGAGAGTTGCGGTGCAAAGTCAAGATGTTCCATTCATGTTTTCTAACACGCCCCCTCAAACTCAATGTGGTGATAAACCAAAATTGAGTTTCAATCGATATGAACTGGATCTGATTTCTGAAAGCATGCTTGACTTTGAACTTCACTTAAGCCTTGATAAACGGGTATAGAGCTCGTCCGAGTATTACGGTTGACGGAACTGAAAAATCGATGAGTAATCTGATGCTTTATGAGAGTTGAAGTCTTCTTGCTAAACATTGATAATGTCTCGATGGCCTTAGCAACAGTTAGAAACCCTGCACGTACAGAGTATATGGAACTGCTTGAAGGATGAAACCTTCTAAAATGGTCACACATAGACTGACGGAACAATAAATTGACGACGGATGCCCTTCCGGTCGGAACGGAACGGGAATATCTTGTTGATCGACACACGAACACAACAAGAACAAATAGTACTACATAGATCACAACGGTTAGCTAACACACGAAGACCGAATAATTGTTTAGAAGAGACGACAACATTATGTAGACTGAGCGGCATCTGAGGACGGAAGGATAGCAACAGAAAGGATGGACTACGGTGACTCTCCGATCGGAACGGAGTAGTAATATGAACTTGGGATGCTGGTTGGAAAGGCTCTCCAATTGGGACATAATAGCAACATGAACTTTGAATGCCGATTGGAACGACGACAATGACTCTTCGGTCGGAAACAAAGCAGTAACAAGAACTTGAAAATGGCCGGTCGGAATGGCTCATATAACTCTCCATTCGGAACGGAGCAGCAACACAAAAATAAAACGCTTATCGGAATGGCAGCAAATAACTCTCCGATCGGAACAGTTCAAATAGATCCCCGATCAAAATGAAGTAGCAACACAAGAACGACCGAATGGAACAGCTCAAATCTCCGATCTGAATAGAGCAACAACACAATAATAGTCGGTCGGAACGACTCAAATAGCTCTCTGGTCGGAATAGAGAAGCAACATAATCACAGCTGGTTGAAACGACTTGGGTCTCTGGTCGGAACGGAGCAACAACACAAAAATAGCCGGTCGTAACGGCTCAAATAGCTCTCTGGTCGGAACAGAGCAACAACACGATCTTGGAACGTCGATCAGAACGATGGTAATGGCTCTCCGGTCGGGACGGAGCAGCAACATGAACTTGGAACGCCGGTGGGAACGACTGTAATGACTCTCTAGTCGGGATGGAGTAGCAACACGAAATTGGAACGCCAGTCGGAATGGAAGTAATGGCTCTTCGGTCGGTACGGAGCACCAACACAAACTTAGCTCTCTGGTCGAAATAGAGTAGCAACACGATCTTGGAACGTCGATCGAAAAGACGATAATGGTACTCCGGTCGGGACGGAGCAGCAACACGAACTTGGAACGCCGGTCGAAATGACGGTAATGACTCTCTAATCAAGATGGAGCAACAACACGAACTTGGAACGCCGGTTGACACGGTAGTAATAGTTCCCCGGTCGGTACGGAGCACCAACACAAACTTGGAGTGCCGGTAGGAATCTATGATAGATTTTTTTTGTTGTTTTCGAATCTGCCTGAGTGGCGCGCGTTCTACACGCCCTTGTGCAACATGTGCTATGTGACGAATCTGGTTATGTGGCCTTTGTTGTGCACGTAAGACAAAGTGCATCATTCAAAACAGTTTTCATGTGCTGTCTTCCTTCTTTGCGTGTTGTTACTTGTTGAAGCTATGCTTCGTCTTTTCAACAACAAAACAACTCTGCCAGTCCTTTACTCTGGCAGCAACCAAGGCAAATGGACAAAAATGTTGCCAAATTATATCATCTTGTGCATCGAAATATTAGCCAATTTTTTTGTTCATATGACTTATCTTTCTCTCCAACAAGAAATCAAGTTGGAGTTGGAGTAAAACTGAGCAATATGTAAGTCATAATTTACATGAACCCTAAATCGTGAGTATCACAATCAATCACAGAATATATAGATGTAGAGAGTTTTAGGAATACCTCCATTCATGGTTGTGGATGCACTTATAGTAGATCTTGGTTGGGCATAAGGGACTTGTATCCGGAACGTACTCGGATTGCCTACGTACTCCCAACATTACATGGGAGATCAAAGTCCACGTAGTTCATCTTATGAACTTCGGTTTCTCTCCCCTTCCTATACACTCTTTTAGGTGTTTGTGTATTGTGTATTGTGTATTTCTTATGATGAAATAAGTTACATGTATTTATAGGTGGAGAGAGGACCAAGATTACTTATTAGGGTTTCATTAGGATTCAATCTCTACCGTCCATCAAAGTAGAGATTGAATTAGGAAAGACTTATTTACCAATCAATTGGTAATTACCATTAATTAGAATAACACGTTTCCTAAAAGGGATGAGTTTCTAATTGACCACATAATAGGGAAGATAATAATTATATTTAATAACCCAATTAAATATATTCTAACAGTCTCCCACTTGGTCATTTAGAAACAGTCTTTATCCATCCTTTTAGAGATCATAAGGCCGGCATAAAGTGCTAAACTTAATATCGTTATACGGTAGTCATTAGTGTCTTAACTAATCCAATAGACAATGGGAGTCATGGCGGACACATATCTAAGTAGAAAATCCACTTTGCGACGTGATTCCTTCCATGTACTACAAACATTGTCTACCTTCAGAACAAGACCATAATCAGAAGTCTTCATACATGTCCCATAATGTCTTTATAAAAGACACATTCTGTTATCATGAATTCCCACGATAATTTGTTGTACTTCGGAAAATAGAATGTAAGATGTAAAAGATAACTTAAGAGCTCAAAATATAAATGTCAAATATAAGCATACTTACTGACAGATAACTTAAGTAGAAACTATCGTCAAGACCCATACTTTCAGTGCGCTTCTAAAAAGTCTTTATAAGGTAGCTCTATCGTTAATATGTCTGCAACCATAACGTACGTGCCTATGTGTTCAATGACAATATTTCCTCTTTTAACATCTTGTTACAATGATGGATATGCAAGGTGATCGCTTTAATACCTTACATATCTCAAATAATTGCACATTCATTATCATAATAGAGAGTTGAGGACCAAATAATGCCCCAAAACTCAAACCTATTATGCAATTATGACCTTTAAATAAAAGCCTCATAACATGCTAAGTATTCAGCCTTCATGGTAGATGTATATATCATGTTATCCACATAAAAATCTGAATCGAAAATCCAACCATCTGTGGATGTGTTGATTTTCTATACGTTAGCATATATTACCTTGTTTCCTTTAAGTATCTCAACACTTTCTTCGCAACTTGCCAATAAACAATCCTTTGGATTGTACTAGAAGAACATGACATTCAATAAGATATCATCAACAAACATAATCAGAATTATGAACTTACTCCCACTGATCTTGAGGTATATACACGGATCTACAATGTTTTCTTTGAAATCCATAACTGTAATAATTTCATCAAACTTTAGATACCATTACCTCAAAGCTTGCTTAAGTCCATGAATTGATTACTTAAATGTGCAGACCATGTCTCCCTAGCTTTCGATTATGAAGCCTTCAGATTGACGCATGTAGACTTTCTCTTCCAAGTCTCCTTTAAGAAAGACGACATTCACATCCATTTATTGTAGCTCGAGGTCATAATGAGCGACTTTAATAATGGCATGTGAAAAGGAAATCGAATCCTTAATTTTCCTTTCGTTAGAATGTACTTGATATGATCATTATTGGTTATACTGTGCTCATGGAGTGAACGTTCATGTGTAGGTAATCATCATTGTCCAACGTTTCAACAATGATATGATTCCTAACAATATTCAGAAGCGGGGTAAAGAAATATGAACCCGAACTTCTTGAATGCTTACATGTTTCACTTTAGCACTCCCACTAATATCGCCATTCATAAAATATAACATTATCGATTTTTTTAACGTCTTTCGGCTACACCATCCTACCATGGAGATCCAGGTGTTGTGTATTGAACAACAATTCCAAGTTTGTGGAGTAATTTGGCAAAAGATTCAGGGTGTTTCCCTGTTTCATCATATCTGCCATAAAATTTACCACCTCTATCTTACATAATGATTTTCTCATTCATATCTAATCGCCTCTCGACTTCAGTAATGAACACTTGTACAGTATCCATAATTGAGATTTATCACGCAATAGATATAAGTAGCAATAACGAGAATAATCATCGATAAAGGTAATAAAGTAATTTTCACCTCCAAAAGTAGGAACGTCGAAAGGTCCACAAATGTTTGTATGGACGATTTCAAGAAGTTGTGTATTTCAAGAAGTAAGAGTCGTGACTTTATGACTCGCGTTCAGTTTCTCCATAAACATGCAGGATAACGTAGTTTATAAAGGTCATCAACTAGAATTTCAAACCAATGTGACAAGAATTTTGAAAGTTCCATCTGCATGATACATTTTAAAAACAATTTTGTCAAGTTCGTTTACGGAAAATAATTTACGAGAAATATATGGAACTTAAAGATTTAGAAATAAATCTAAGCAAAATCCATTTTATTTTTCAAAATGAGACGATAAATACCAATAGCTTTCATTGGCCTGTCTCGGTTTTCCATAAAAAAATAAAATTCACTTGGCCTTATGGTTTGGTCGTTAAAAAAATCCCTGCATGGAATCAGAAACATGGACATTTGCACCGCTATCAATCCACCAATTTGAAGCACAATTGGGATTAGATTCAAAAAATCTTACGAAACGCAAAAGGTTACCTTTCATTTCGAACCATCCCTCCGTTTTTGGACAATCCTTCTGAAAGTAGTCAAAAAATTGCATTTGTCCACTCTCTTTTCCTTCTTGATTACTTTATTGGTGACATTTAACCTGGGTGGTGCTCTTTTATGGCTTGAATGCCGTATGTACCCAACTTTAGGTCCAACTTCTTGAATATGATGGGCAACCTTAATACCTTCACGGTTCATTATGACATCCTCATGTACCAGTTCATCAACCAATTCATTCATTGCCCATTATTTCTTAATGACATTATAATGAATTTGGAATGGTCCATACCGAGGAGGTAATTTACTTGGGATGAATTGGACGAGAAATTATTCGTCCACTGTCATTCACAAATTTCTTAATTTAACCGTTAGGTGTGTCATTTCAATGCAATATTCCCGCATAGACCGTGAGCCATCAAACTTCATGGTTGTAAGATGTCATAGGTTTCCCTGCAAGGGGTTTGCCTATAATCCTAAATCGTTCTTTCATATCTTCTAGATAACTTTTAACGTTCTCTATGATAAAAGAGAACTCTTAATGTTGCTCAGAAATTGGCATCCTTAAGAACATAAGTTCAATCTGTTCAAGGTCTTCCAAAATTTTTGGAAAATCTTTTCACCTTAGTACTAGATACCGTAAGAGGAGCTGACTATTCTAAATGAAATGCCAGATCCAAATCAAATACTTTTAAAGTGAACTCAACTTTCTCTTTCCATTCTGAGAAGTTGGTCACAATGAGGATTGGAACGATAGAGATTAAGGATGCCAAATTAGCAGGTGAAGATGCTACAATTTATAGAGATACAACAAGCATTTAAGTAGGCAACAAACACATATAAACATAATTGATATATTACAACAAGAAATTATGATGCTCCTGTGGGTAGTCCACATATTTCTATTATACCATAGTTGCAATATTCAAAATTGACGTAATTGAGTGATGTATTATCAATTAATTAGACTATCAAGTTATCTATGGATATCATTGGTCTAAGCATATACAAAACTCCATAAGGTATCGACTCAATCATATGTTTATAGTCTACCTGTGGGTAACTAAATACTACACATGTTGATCAATTTTGCATACATAATTATGGTGGAAACATGCAAATAACAAATCATTCTAGGGTAAGTTCACTGTGGTGATCCCTAACCTAAATGTTTACAGTAACAATCATACAACATACAATAATTGTTACAAGGATTACTATATTTCAAACATCACGCATGTCATTATGTTCAAAAAGACTTAATAGAACTTCTTTAATTTAACATGCAATTAGCAAACTATCATATGGTAAGATCACTGTGGTGATTCTTAACCTGAACTTTGCAAAACCAATAACAATTATACAACATACAATAATTGTTACAAAAAATACATATGATGTTTAAAATATTATGTGTTGGATGAATGTCTTTTATATTCAGGAAAGCTTCAGACTCAAAACATAAGTGCGGAAACTTTATAGAGTCATAGATGTGATTTTCAAAATAACGGTGCAATAATCATAATTTTCGAAATAAAATTGCATTTATCATTAGTTTCAAAATAAAATTGCATTATTCATAAGTTTCGAAATAAAATTGCATCATAAGTTTCGAAATAAAATTGCATCATAAATTTCGAAATAAATTGCATTATTCATAAGTTTCGAAATAAAATTGCATCATAAGTTTCGAAATAAATTGCACTCATCATAAATTTCGAAATAAATTGCATTATTCATAAGTTTCGAAATAAAATTGCATCATAAATTTCGAAATAAAATTGCATCATAGGTTTCGAAATAAAATCGCATCATAAATTTCGAAATAAAATTGCATCAGAAATTTCGAAATAAAAGTGCATTATAATTTTCGAAATAAATTGCATTATAAGTTTCAAAATAAAATTGCAACAAGCATGATTTTCGAAATAAAATGCAAGAATCACGATTTTCGAAATTAAAGTCTATCCGAAAACATTGTTTGTTCGAAAAGTCACTGTACATCGGAAAAATCACTTTTCAACCGTTTTTTTTTTGAAATATTGTTCACCGGAAGTTACTGTTTACCCGGAAAAAAAATCGTTTTTTTAAACGCTGTTAGTCGGATGCACTGTTCTTCAATTTTTTTTAAGTCGGAACACTGTTCGTCCGAGCGGAAAAATAGAATTTAAAAAAAAACGCTGTTCATCGGAGCTACTGTTCATCCTAAAAAAAATTAGCTACTATTCAAATCTGGTTATTGTTCAAGTCAGATTACTATTCAAATCAGATTACAGAACACTATTCAAATCAGATTATAAAAACACTATTCAAATCAGATTATAAAAAACACTATTCAAACCATATTACTATTCACAAAAAAATGTTCATTCTGAAAAAAAAGTTTTTTTTTTAAAAAAATAATAAAAATCGGCGTACTGTTCATCGAATCACTATTCATCGGAAAACACTATTAATCCAAAAACACTATTCACTCGAAATCACTATTCATCACGAAAATTGCTATTCAGCCGAACAATTAAAATATATTTTGATCATAAACATTATAGATTTCCAAAACATGCATTAAAAATCATGAAACAATTATATTCAGATTATGGAAAAATTGTGTGCCCTAAACCGTGCTCTGATACCACATGTAAGTCATAATTTACATGAACCCTAAATCATGAGCATCACTTTCAATCACATAATATATAGATGTAGAGAGTTTCAGGAATACCTCCATTCATGGTTGTGGATGCACTTGTAGTAGATCTTGGTTGGGCATAAGAGACTTGTATCCGGAACGTACTCGGATTGCTTATGTACTCCCAACATTACATGAAAGATCAAAGTCCACGTAGTTCGTCTTATGAACTTCGGTTTCTCTCCCCTTCCTATACACTCTTTTAGATGTTTGTGTATTATGTAGTTCTTATGATGTAATAAGTTACATGTATTTATAGGTGGAGAGAGGACCAAGATTCCTTATTAGGGTTTCATTAGGATTCAATCTCTACCGTCCATCAAAGTATATATTGAATTAGGAAAGACTTCTTTACCAATCAATTGGTAATTACCATTAATTAGAATAGCACGTTTCCTAAAAGAGATGAGTTTCTAATTGACCACATAATAGGAAGATAATAATTATATTTAATAACCCAATTAAATATATTCTAACATAATAAGCTTTTGGAACAAAGCTTAACACTCTGCAACTCTTTTTGGACAAAGAGACAGTAAGAGGACTTGAGAAGAATGGTTCCTCGGCAAAGGTAGCAGCGCCAACAGTATTGGTAGAGAAAGTTAGTGTAATAACCACTCCCGGTCAACTCCAGTCAAATCTGCGAAAAACAGGAAAATTTAAAAATTTTAAGCAGACACTTATTTGAACCTATAATTGACCCCAAGGGTCATACCGGACTTAAGTTGACCCCGATATCGACCAAAGTGAGTTCCGGGGGACTCAGGGCAACTTTCAAACCAATTTGGGAAATGTTGACTTTTCGCTGGAAAAGTCAACCGAGCGACGTTTTGGTCCATTCGAGGACCGTTTTGGATCCAAAAAGCTTAGCCGTCGCCGCAGCTGTCTTAGTTGAGCCGTTTCCTTGTAGCCCGTGAAGTTTCGTAATTTCTTGGAAAAAGTGCCCGTTCGGGGCCCGAAACGTCCGAATTTCGCAAATCTGATCGAAAAATATCTAGAAAATATTTTCCAAAAGGTGAAGGACCCACTTGCCACATGTCACCAATGTGGTGGTGTTAAGTTTTTTGGACAAGACAAGAGAAGACTATTTTTAGGGTTAGTTTTGTAATTAAGTAATAGATTTGATTTTTGAAACAAAACAAAAGGGATCCAAAATGTTAGTTTCGTCCATTTCAATCAAAAAAGAGAAAAATGGGTGTTTTTAGAGAGAGAAAAGAAGAGAGAAGGAAGAGAGAGAAAGAGAAGAGGTTGGGGAAGTTGTGACGTTTCTCGTTCATCTATCCATTGGATCGTCTCAACGATAGAAGATTCAAGCTCACACCGTCATTCTCTACGGTGAACACCTAACCGATTTTCGTTTTGTTAAGTTCGAATTTTAGGGTTTGAGTTTAAACGATTCAAATATGGTTGGGTTTTGGTTAGAATGGGTTTAAAGATGAATGGTTGAGGTTTGGGGTTCGTTAGGAACGTTTTGGGGCAAAAAAGGGAATTTTGCCATTGTGGCCGTGTGGGGCCCACATGCCCGGGTATCGGGTTTTCGTGTTCGGGTGGTTTAGGACGTTCCCCGAATCATTAATCTACAATAGGATCGAAATTTGGAATTCAATTGTGAAAGTTGTAATTGACGGGTTTAGAAACTTTAAACGCTAAGTAAATGACTCGGAAGTCGAATTCGATTCCGTCGAGTGCTTAGGAACCCTTGAATTATTCTAAGACCGTGGAAACGAAAACGGGAATTTTCGGAGCCCCGGAAGGGCATTTTAAAAACCCGGGCAGATTCGCCATGTCGGGCGAATCGGGCCTTTCCGGGTCCATTAGTGACAATGTCGAGTAATTGGGAAGTTTGGGAGTGATCGACATTGTCGGGGTTTCTTTTGGGCGTTTAATTCTTTAAATTCGGGTTTCGCATGCTTACTTAAAAAGTGTGTTAATTGTAATGATTGTAGACCGTGTCGCCTACCGTGGAAATAGGAGGCTAAGCGGGAATTATGGAGCTTTTCCGGAGTAAGAGTATCGGGTTTGACACGCTTCAAGAGGTAGGGAAAAGTAGCCGGATCTCGGCCCTGACTAGGGAAAGTTAACAGTAGAAATGCATGTGACACTGGGGTGTCGTGGGTTTAGTAAGTTTATCGAATATTAGAAAGGCAGGCGACACAGGGTGGTGTCGTATGATACGGGAACGTATCGAACATTAAGAATTGCATGTGAAACTTAGTAGTGTCGTAGGAGCAGTGAGCTTTCGTTATGAGAACTACTAGAGGCATTTGGTTATGCACGGAAGTTGATTGTGAGTCTGTTGATATTAGAACTACTGGAGGCATTGGTTATGCCCGGAGGTTGTTTTGTGTAGTTGTGTCTTGGGTGGCCATGAGAGCCCGTACTTTACTGTTGTGTCTTGGGTGGCCATGAGAGCCCGTGTTTTACTGTTGGTGTCTTGGGTGGCCATGAGAGCCCGTGTTTTACTGTTTGTGTCTTGGGTGGCCATGAGAGCCCGTGTTTTGTGTTGGTGTCTGGGGTGGCCATGAGTGCCCGTGGGGTTGTTGAGCCCGTGAGTTACCGTTGGTATGTCTTGGGAGGTCGTGAGTGCCCGTGGGGTCGTTGAGCCCGTGAGTTACTGTTGGTGTGTCTTGGGAGGCCGTGAGTGTCGTGGGGTTGTTGAGCCCGTGAGTTACTGTTGGTGTGTCTTGGGAGGCCGTGAGTGCCGTGGGGTTGTTGAGCCCGTGAGTTACTGTTGGTGTGTCTCGGGAGGCCGTGAGTGCCCGTGGGGTTGTTGAGCCCGTGAGTTGCTGTTGGTGTGTCTTGGGAGGCCGTGAGTGCCCGTGGGGTTGTTGAGTCCGTGTTTTACTGTTGGTGTCTTGGGTGGCCATGAGTGCCTGTGGAGTGTTGAACCTGTGTTATTGTTGTTTGTTGAACCTTGCTTGTGATTGTTATTGTGATTGCCCGAGGTTAGTGACCCGACTTTGTGTCGGGAAGTTGCGTGGAGGTTGGCTGGCTTACCTGACAGGGATCGGTAAAGTCGAGCATTCTTTGGCTAGCCTGACCTGACAGGGATCGGTAGGTTGAGCGTTCTTAGGCGATGAAAGGGCAGCTCCCCTTCCGACTAGCTATCGGAAAAGTAGCTCGGTATGTCGCCAACAGGTCGACCGCCTGGAGCCTGACAGGGATCGGTAAAGTGTGTGGGGCAGGCTCGAGCCCAGCCGGTTAGCAACCGGCACTGAGCAGCTGACTGGAGTGCGATCCTTTGTGATCTTGTCTGGAGTGCGATCCTTTGTGATCTTGTTTGGCGTGCGATCCTTTGTGATCTTGGGTGTTGCGTGGTTGTCCTTGTGTCCTTGGAAGAGGTCGTGATCATTGTGTCGGGTCTACATTACGAGTCCGAGTGTTGAGTCCGTTGAGGAAAGTAACGAGTTGTGTGTCAGTTGGGTTACTTGAGTTTGGGGATCGTATCCCTGGTGTTGGGTTTGGTTTGGGTGTTACCGGCATTGTCTGCTAAGTATGTCGTAGTCAGTCTGTTATCTGTGGCGGTGAGCGAACGCTCACCCCTAGCTGCTTTTCCTACAAGTACTGATCACAAGACGGACTAGGTGAGCTCTCGAAGCTTGAGGAGCTAGGAGCGGAGTCCGGGTTTTACTTTTGAGTCTAGTGACGGATGCCTTGTACTTTGTTCACTTGTTGGGACGCTTTTTGAGTTGTAAATATTATTTTGACTAATTAAATGGCGATTTTAAAGTGGTTATTCAAAACAGGTTCCAAACGTTTTGTTGTTTTAAAAGTTCGCGTCCCGAGTTCGGTTTTTGTGAAATTGGGGCGTGACAGTTAGTGGAAAATGGTCGTATCTTCTACAACGTGCTGCGGAACAGCAACACATGAGGCTGATTCTGTTGATTTACGGTGGGGATGGAGTAGAAACAAAAGTAAGGACGAGGTCGTGGCTCTCCAGTGGCGTCAATCGAGGGGCTACCGGCGTACAGCTAGTTGAGGAATCTGTTGGAATCGGGAACAAAACATGTGGTATAACAACCACGAAGCAGAAACAGGTAAATTGAAAAACGGATTCTATGTTCCAGATGCCTTGTCCACCCATTAATAAATTAACGAGTGGGCAAGGCTAGGTAATTTTGAGAAGCTTGCTAAAGCCCTGATACCATGTTAATTTGGGAAGTGGAATATGAAAAAGAACTTGTATTGATTATTGTTGTGCTTGATAATATTCAGCTTAGAATAGATGATATATATACACATAAAAGGGTACTACAAAATCAAAGAAGGCTGAAGGATTGTGGGTTATATTGAGAGCTACAAAATTAAGGATCGGTGGTGTTGAGGTGAACAAAGTCAGGGAAATCGGAAAATTACGGTGCAAAGTCAAGATGGCAAATTCATGTTTTCTAATGCTATCAAATACAAACAAGGGTTCCATATGTTAAATATCACGGTAAGTCACAAGACAAGTTAAAACTTACTGGTGAAATATTGATCCTTCATGAGGAAGAAGGAGCACACGTAGTCCGGCAACTCACCAGCAGATGTGAGTAAAGCTGAGGATAGGCTTGATGCAATAAATTTCCCCAGTTCCTCTTGAATCCGTATCAATCCATCTACGATCCGTGACACTTCAGTGTGCTGATGTTCATGCCTCACAAATTCCTCCCACCCAAACGGAACACTAACCGGTGAAATCAAAGATAGCTTCAAAGTTGATGAATCAGACTCAATGCCACAAACATACGGACTCCGTATGTTAAACATATCCTAAATTTTTCTTTGAATCCCCTTCTTTAATAGTTTCAAAAACATACCCTAAACTTTTCTTTCAATCCCCTTCTTTAATAGTTGCAAAAACATACCCTAAACTTTTCTTTTAATCCCCTTCTTTAATAGTTGCAAAAACATATCCTAAACTTTTCTTTTAATCCCCTTCTTTTAATAGTTGCAAAAACATACCCTTCTTTTAATAGTTGCAAAAAAAGTCCTAACTCTTTACATGCTTGTCATATTCCAATTATAGACCCTCAAATCACATCATAATGAGATCTAAACATTTAACACATATCATGTTGCAACCTGGCCCATTAATTATTTTTGTTTGTTACAGTAACTTAGTGATCATTTCACAAGTTATGATGAATCGCGAAAAGAAGGATTAAAATTAAAGTTGCAACATGAGACGTTTCTATACATGTATGTATATAAAATTACAGTAACTCGTGTTGATCTTTTACTTCATGCATATACACTCATATTCAAAACAAATGTTATATGATTATATACATGTATGTATAGAGGAAAGTTGATACAATACGGATCCCACAACCCTTCCGATCTCAGCATTCGTAACCATAGAAGAGACCAGAACATGAACAGAACCAAAGCCACTTAGTAATCATTAATCATCGGTAAGGCCGCAAAAGGTACATATAATAGCCAATATTAGGGGTGGGCAAAAAAAACCGAAACCGCTAAAACCAACCACCATCAACCGGAAACCGCACCGGAAAACCCGAAACCGGAAAGTTAACGGTTGGTCGCGGGTTCTTGACGATCAAACCGAAAAGTTAACGGTTGGTTGTCGGTTTTTGAAACGTCAAACCATCGGTTAACCAACCAAACCGGTACTGTTCATCATATACATGTGGCTTCATAATAACCACTGATCTGATACAGATGAATGACCCATAAGCATTCTTTTGTGTCATACGGATTGCTAACATAGAACACGATGACTTATATGTAATTTTTCTTTTGTTTTGGAGAATGTAGTAATATGTTTTGGCTTGAAATAGAAATATGTATATGGTTATTGGTATCTAAATTTGTACTTACATGTAGTAAAGTGGTTGGTTGGTTAAAACCGCTAACCAACCGGTCAGTGAACTGGTTGGTTTCACTGTAAAAAGTTGGTTTTTGGGTTGGGGCTGGTTCCAAGATATATTAAACCGGTAATATCGGGTTGAGTTCGTAAAGGGTTCCATTGGGTGGTTAACCACCCAATGCCCACCCCTAACCAATATATCAGGAATCTGGAATATCAGGAACCTATAAACATATATCAGGAACATATTGTCAAATATCCAATTTCACTACCCATACTATTGCATTGACAAAATCCGTAAGGCATAACTGAAAGAAAAGTGTAAGTAACCAAGTGCACGGAGATGTAGAATGACCTTAAGAATGAAATATCAAACCTTAATTTGAAGTTAGATGTATCACATTTCAAAAGATTAGATTCTTACAAAAGTTAAAACCAAAGCTACATGCACATGAGAACCAGATTTCTCTAATTTTCCTCTAACTAGTATTATATAATTAAGTATTCTTAACTCTCCCCTAGTTCAATCGACATCATATCATCTTCTACAACACAATCTATGAGCTTTGTATGCATTTCAGAAACAATCAGGGAATCCTAACTTGGGGGCCGGCCATATATATAAGCACACAGTAGCCCAAACCCCACATTAATTCAGTCAAAACACCCAGTTTCTGAATCCTAGTAGACATGGAAAAAACAATAAAAAAACATGAACCCAAGAACACACGAACAAAACTAACGATTTGTTGACCAAGATTATGAGTGGGTATGAATAAAGACCCAATTTTTAGAGGCCCAAAACAGCAAAGAATCAATCGAATAGAACAGTGATTCTGATTGGAACATCGGTGAAGATCCGACCTGGGTTTTTACTCCGAAGACTTTGACAATCAGAGAGAGGTTTCAATAAAAAGAGAAGCTAGAACTGATAGATTTACCTGAGAAGATGGGTGAGAGAAGGAGAAGCTCGGTGAGAGAAGACGCGAGAGAAGCTCGGTGCGTACGAATGGCAATGACGCTAACTGGCTTGGCCATTGGCATTTAGATTTCGGAGGACAACCCGAATCTAATCCGAACCCAAAATTGCTCCGACCCGAACCTGACCCAAATAAATAAAAGGGGTAACCCCATTTCGGTACAGTGGACAAAGATTGTTTTTCAAGTAGGTACCGTCTAGCTTTCACGAAATTATGTCAATACAGAAAGTCACTTTCCATTTTCAAAAAAAGACAAAAACTGTTAAACTTAACGGGTTTTTTGGATGGAAAATACATGTGCTGCTCACATGTCCAAATTTTTTTGGAAATACCAAGTCTACCCTTCCTCTCTTATAGAAACTCTCTAACCCACATCTAAACCACGTCCTTTCTCTCTTCTTCTCCGTGAGCTCACCGGAGTTCTCCACATCGGGTGAGGACGTATTGTTAGTCTTAGTGCCCGTAGTTCAATCCTAAATGTCCAAATGTACATATCATCGTTAGCAATAAAATTAAAGCGACTTTATATTACTTATGTGTTGGAGTAATATATCGACGTGTGCTCTGATCTATGCCCACCATGCGAATAGAACCATAGATCGAGATAGATCACACTCGATGGGTCCCTAGTCAACAAAGCTTCACTAGAAGCGACTAGTATGAAAGATGGCTCTTTATGGCTTACGTTCTGTTAGTCATTGGAATGGGATTCCGGAGTCTGATCATAGATATCATGTGGGACATGATATTGGACGACCCGCCCTGAATATGTGCCGTAGATTAAGTCATGAACATATTCAGTCTTGTAGCTTGTCATGTATCCTTAGACCAAGGAGTCTTTGTGATCGCTATGTAGTGAACAACTGAGTTTGACCTGAGCCTAACGTTGTCCGTAACAGGGCTTCCATAACGGCCAGGATTGGCTTGGGGACGGGCTACATGAGTGACACGAAAGACGGCTAAGGGATTTATCCCTCATACTAAGGTATGGGAAAGATATCGGTTCTCGGCCGCTTGATCGAGAGTGACTGGAAGAATAGCATGGCCATGCACATGATACTGGGTATCATATCTTCAGTCATCTCACATATCAAGGAACGGTGATTGAGAATAATAAGGATGACGGCTCTATGCCTTATCTCAATCAGGATATCGGAGATAAAAGGATAATGACAGGGACGACGGAAAGGTTAGAATTGACAGGGTCGATTCGTTATGTAGTGTCAGGCAATACTAAAGTCTCGTTAGTTGCCACTTAAATAGGATCAAGTAAAATGGGATTTTACGTTGATCTATTGACATGCATAAACCTAAGGGTCACACCGGAGGATGAAACTCATTGACACATTTATGGAGAATGGCCAAAAGGGAGTTGTCTCGGGACATGACCAAAACTGGGTTTTGGGTCATGTGCCCGTAAGTGAATAGGACTTTACGGATCGAGACAAGGCTTGGAGTCTTGGGATTGATTGCGTCGGATAATGTTGGACATTTCCGGTATGGAAGGCTTGGAGGCGATGAGCGAATCACGGGACCTCGTTGGAAATGGCCACGGGCCATGTTCCAAGAGGCCCATGAAAGGCCCATGCAACCAAGGCCCATGGAACTAACTAATCAAGTCTTGATTAATTAGTACTAAGCAAGCAAGACAAGGATTAAGGTGTTGGTGATTCACCACCTAACCCAATCTTGTCTTGCCATACTTTGTCCTATTTACACCTTACTTGACACCATACTTGTCCCATGCCTTTAGTTGGACAAGTATGGGTTTTGTTATGTTTAAGTCATCTTTTTTCAACGTAACAAACACTAGACAAGAATAGGAAACACATTTTTCTCTCCCTCTTCCATGGCCATTTCGGGTTTGGCTAGTTTCCTCCTCCATTTTTGTGTTCTTGAGTCCTCAAAGAGAAGAACTACGTGGCTTTGATTCCCATGTGGATACGTAGGCGTCTTGGAGACTCAAGCCAATCATTCGTTACCCGGTGTTCTTGTTTTGGTAAGAACTAGTGCTGAAATTTTCTCTTGTGAATCCATTCTTTGTTAGTTGTTTCATGGTTTTAATCGTCTCTTGGTTTTCATTGATTTTCCGCTGCGAGTTGGTTCATCTCCAACCTTACCTCGAGACCCAACAGTATGGAGCGGCGGTTCTGCCCTTCCCCGGAGCTGCTCCTCTTTGCTCCCTTCTTGTTCCCTTCGCGGCCACATCGGGTGAGGATGTATGAATCGTTGAGGTTGATTAATAATTAAAAAAGAAGAAGAAAATGTTCACTGTATTTTGGTTTTATTTATTTGTGAATATGTTTTAACATAAATAAAGATACCGAAAAGAAAAAGTTTAAAAGGGAATGAGATTGGGATTAAAAATAAAAATGTTTTTTTTTTGTAAAAATGATTTTTAAAAATAAAATGAAATTAATTTTTTTTATAAATAAAAGCTAATTTTTATAAATAAAATTGATTTAAATAAATAAAACTGGTTCTTTAAATTAAGATTAATAAAGAATTATGAAAAGAAATTAATATATTCAAATAATTAAGGATAATTAAAAAATAATATGATTTTTTTTTCATATTCATGTATCAAAAAAAAGGTCAAATTATTGGTAGGACGTGCAAGAATAGTTAGGGGTAATTTAGACTTTTCTAATACTATCGTTAGCTCTGTTACAGATTTTGTCCTTATCTGATAATATCGAAAAGGTGGACTGTCAGGACATGAAAACAAAGGTGAGGACAGTCTTTACGTGCGAAAAAAGGTTAAATTATCGGACTGATCCGAGGTTTCCCCTAAATAAAAATTTGAATGTCCATTGGATATGGAGTTTTTTTTCCATTCCTAATGCGGAGGACCTGGATTGGCTGTATCTATCACTATCACATAAACTTTGGTGGAAAGTACCATAGCGCTCCTCAACTTCTTGCATGCACCCATCCATAAGTAGCCACCAATAAATTAAATTAAAGACCACAAAGGCAGTAATGACCATCTCCTCAGGCAACCCACCAAAGCGCGCAGTACAAAAGTATTGACAATATGGTATTGGCATAGGGCGGACTTTTACAGTAACAGATGGTCCATTGGTCACACGTGACCTTGACACACAGTTCTAGTGTCAAACCGATCGTCACCACCGGCGACGTCGGAGGCCGAACCCAGAGACGCCGCCGGTGCAAGAGGAGGTTAGGAAAAGTAGGGGAAACAATAAACGCGGCTAGGGTTTTCGTTGAAACGCCGCTGCTATTGAGTTATTCAGGAGCATTGATAATAAAATTTATTAGATCGTGTTTTAAATAAAATGACATTGTATATCAATCGTCGCATAGCAATCGAGCTAGATTAGCATTGAAAAATAATCATAATAATGCAGAATTGTTCATAGTTGAGTTACGTGTGTGCGTAATAGTTCTTGTTTATAATGCAGGATGCTAAGAGACATGGTTATGTTACTTCCCGGGAAAGAGTAGGGAATACAACAGAACAAAATTCTCTTGTTCAGTCACCGTCGATGTCCACTAGAACGTCAGCGTCCAACAAGCCCAAGTGCTGGAAATTGGCTGGTGTCATTAACATGACTAAAAATTGAAAAAAAAATGTTACTAAAACTAGAACAAAAAAAAAATAATAAAAATTTGAAAATAATAATTTTAATGATAAATCTGAAGATAAATGAAAGGCAGTTTGACACTTTACAAATTTCATACTTTTAAGAATTAATAATATGTTTTTGAAAATTTGATTGTTTTTTTATAAGCAACGTTTTATTCAAAGAGAACACTCTATGAAAAGGAAAGAAGATAAAAAGGTCGAGATACCTAAGGGAACGGTTACAGAGTGGGCATAACCCCAAACAAAAGAACATTAAATCAAAGGAAACGACAAGCACCTACCAAAGAGATACAAACTACCACAAACCAACAAGAAATCAACCCTTGTCCTCGTACTATTCGTCATGCTATGGGTCGTCGACGGCCTTTTTCGGAATCTCGCCATCCAAATTACTCTGATGGTTATCGTAAGCAGCCAAAAACCTTTCTCGACTAAGCGAACGAGTCTTAGACCTTATCTGATAAACGGATATTTAATTGTTAGTGAGAGTATTTTGGACTTTCTACGATTTTTGGATAAGAAATTACGAAAACTAGAATTTTTTTTTGAAAAATTAAGGTATCTCGCAAACGAAAAAATTAATTAGTGTAGCCATGTGAAAATAATGGACAATCTATATTATATATAAAAAGAAAAATGGCTCTGCATGACATGTTCTACTCTCGCTATCTCATAACTTCCACTCGCAAGTTAACGCGCCTCACTCGCTCACACGTAGGTTTCCAAAATTCAATCTTTTTTTTTTCTCTTTCTTCGCTGATGGTCTCCTATACGGCTATACCAAAACCCTGACCTCACGTTCTGTTGTTGCTCACAGTCGCCCTCACCAGCGCTTCCGGTATCTGGTTTCTCCAAGTGAGTTCTTGTGATTCCATATTTTCAAATTAACTTATTATAAAGGATCAAATCCTTGCTATGTGAACAACTTCGTTCTCTGTCTGGTGGTTTGATTTCTTCTTCCATGGAATTCGAAAACTACCGAGATTATCGTCCTCATATATTTGGTTTGATTCTAAACCCTATATCTTAATATCCAACCTTGATGCATAATTTTTAC
The DNA here is from genome assembly GCA_963921825.1 of Erodium maritimum. Lineage (NCBI taxonomy): Eukaryota > Viridiplantae > Streptophyta > Magnoliopsida > Geraniales > Geraniaceae > Erodium > Erodium maritimum. Next base: position 80,833,349 of record OY997588.1, on the reverse strand, counting down.
AACCTATGAACACGCACAACCTCCCTCACTAGAAGCTCCAGAAGCCTCCAACAAAGAGGTTTTCAGATTCTAGAGCCGCTGATTCCATACTTATGGTACAGATTTTTGTTACTGACCCTAATTTTGATTATATATATTTTTTTTTCATTTTGTTTGTATGAATTTGTCTGAAATCTCATGTACGGATTAAGGGTTTTCGATGAGAAGAAGGGGGGACTTTATATTATTCATAATCTCGTATTTGCACACATTGTTGATATTGAAAATGTAGGCAAGAGCTATTACAACATTTGCAAGGATGACCGTTGAAGATTTAAAGGCAATGTTCTCAGCCCAGATGTATCCTCCCTAGGTTGTCTTCTCTTATAGCTAGAAGTTGAGTTCATCTCTTAATTAATTTATATGTATTATACACATGAAAGGTGCTAGAGAAAATTGTTTGAAATTAATGTGTTATGATATCATGTAATTAATTTGTTTGACGTGATTTTGTGTTTTTGGTGATTGTAGTTGCATTGACTCAGTTTACACTGCTAAGTAAGACTTGGCCCTATATGAATAAGGTAATTAGGTGCTTAACTAGGTACATTAATATTGATCTGATTTACATATGAGATTAATTGAATACAGTCAACATCAGATCTGATAAGGAGTAATGTGGAGCCAATTTTTGAACAGAATAGACCCTCAATCTTACAATCTCTCACATTTTCAATTTTACTATTGGTACTGCTGCTCCTCAAAATTTACAGGTTTTTTTTTGATAAGCGAAAAGATTTTATTAAGCAAACGTTCTACAAGAAAGTAAAACGATGCAAGAAAAACGATCCTTAAAAGGACCTTTTCCCCAAACCGATACAATCATAAAGCCAAACAAAAAACAGAAAAGGGAGCAAGCAAAACAGAGCACCGCCCTCCTTACCTACATCCTATCCGGACTCAAGCAGAGAAATCGGTTAGAAACCAAAATAGAAGATACTTCCGGAATAACCTCAAACTCGCTATCCTCGACCTCCTCCTCAACCTCACCTTGTTGTGGGGATTCAAAACCTATGGAATGGGAAGCAACCTTTTTCACAAATCGCTTGCTAAAGCTCCACGTTCCTTCTTTACTTTGTTTAGCAATATCAATAGTGAAACTTCCCGCATGACCCCCTTTATCAGCTGATGTTTTGGCTCTTGTCTGGTAAAAAACGGTTGGAGGAACTGTCTTTTTTGGCTGGCCCTTTTTTGGACGACCACACTTCCTTGGAACCTCTACGAGAATACTTTGTTTACTCAGAATAATGTCTTTCCACGGACTACACTGACACCCGATTTCCATAGTTGGTTCTTCACCTCGAGGCTGAATGACTTGCGTGTCTGAGCCCGAGCCCGCATCAACCGTCGGACCCAAATCAGTACCAATGCGTTTAAAAATGTCAAACAAGCTCGGATCGCTGGCCGACTTTTGATCACCTGGACCTGGACCACCACTTGGCCCGTTAACTACCCCAAGTCCACCTTCTTCAAGACTAATTAAAACGGGGCCTGCTTTTGGCCCAAGTCCCACACAGTCTGGTCAAGATCCCACTCCTCCACGCAACTCTTCGCGCGAGTGGTTCTCTGGATGCGGTTGCGTGGATACAGAGCCCAAACCACAACCCATTTCCAGCACACGGGCTTCTACAAGTTGGACATCACCTCCTTGTGTACGGGCTTGAGGCCCAACTTCAACACAGTCCAAGACGACAACAGCAGGTGCGTTCGACCCTTCTTCCCCATCAATATCGCCCGCTGAAACCGAGTTGAATCCAAATTAATTGAATCCCTCAAATCGCGCACAATTGAATCCCTCAAATCACGGGATGAATCTGGACTAGAAAGGGAAGGAGTTTTACGCGTTATCGGAACGTTGACTGCGACCTCCTTGTCCAGCGTCGCCGGAACAGTAGGCGGCCACCAAGCTAAGGCTATGAACAGCACGTACCCGTTGAACTTGAAGCCATTGTAGGTTTCCACAGCCTTTGCAGCAGCTTCTAATGACGAAAAAACTACTAAACCAAACCTTTTACCTCCCCTGTTCACACGCCTCAGAACAGAGCATGCCGATATGTCGCCAAAGGCCCCAAAGTGTGACGAACCCATTCCTCAGACAAGTCGTAAGGTAGATTTAGTATATACACCTCGTTTGGGATGACTTCCATATAGGTCGCCGGACTCCGACGTGCACGGGACACCTGATTATCCCTCTGAGCTCCTGGCTCCATTGAAGCCTTCGAGATCGGTTTCTCCCCGGGAACAGAGATTCCGGCCACTACTGGAGTCTCCACGTCGATCCCGACCGGGTCTGCTTCATCGGATCCCGAACGCCTTTGAGATTTTCCTGAAACTCGGTGTGATCCCTTCTTAGCCGGTGATGAAAAACCTTTCTTCACTTCTGTCCCGACCTTCGATCCCTTTGCTACGCAGGTCTGAATCCGTGGCCAAATCCGATCCGTGATACGCGTGTTCCCATTCAAATTTCAAAATCAATTCCCTTGTTTTCTGGCTTGGACGAGGGATCACAATCTCTGATTCCGAAATCACCGCCGAAATCATCGGAGGTCCCTACCGAAGATCGCGTTTCGGGATCTCTTTCTCGCGTAGATCGTGTTGATATCTTGGGTTTGATCGAGTTCCAATCAGGTGAAGGGTTGCGTGTGGATCACGCAACTCAAGCCCAACCTACAGGCCCGTCTGCTGTTGGGTCAGATCCTCTAGGCCCAGAAGTTTGTGCTGATGCAATTGGGAAAAGCATTGTGCAAAAAGGGCTCTATCTTGAAACTTGTGTTCGCCCTTTAGCATCGTGTTCTGATTTGGTGAAGAAAGTTCTCCTCAAGTCGGACTCTCTGGTTTCACCTTCCCCCTCCATTAATCCGATGTCAAGTTTTGATCAAGACTTCCCAGTGTGGTCGTCTGAAAGAATACAGAAGGTTAAAGGGAAAAGAAGGCAGAAACCTCACCAGCTTTTTCGAGTTTCGACTCGTTCACTCTGTATGAGTGAAACTGAGAAGCTTGGGGCTCAGCGTAAAAATAAAGCTTGGAGACACTTTATCAAAACAGGGACAATGCTACAGATAGAGTTCAAAGATTCTATCGAATAGTTTTTCTCAGTTTTTAGCTCTTGTCGCATTTCTTCATTGTTTTATCGTTTTTAGTAAGATTCTCTTGCCGTTTGTGGTAGAGTTTCTTTTGAAGGTTATTTGGGACAGCTTTATTGCGGTCCGCTCTCTTTTCCCCATTTTGGGGCAAAAAGATTCCCGTCTTTGTATTATTTCAAAGCTTAATAAAACCATCATTTATATATATATAAAAGCGATTGAGGTCGAGACTTTACTTGAATTGTCTACACTAGGAAAATGATTACATTCAAGCAGAATGTATGCTTGGGTTGTTTAATACGTTCAGTGGCTCTAAGCCGATGGTTGAGATTGATTATATTGTAGAGTTCAATATCAAAAAGAGGTGGATCACTAGGTATATATTTGCAATGACTCTTATTAAAACTCGATGTTAACAAAATGGAGTTCATAGGCTACAAAGACTGCTTCAAGAAATGAGCGGAAAAAAAATAAAGATCAAGCCTCGCTGTAGCGAAACCTGTGAAGGGAGCCGGCCCTAGGAGAACGCAACGCGCCCTTACGCGTTCAACCCTTGTCCAGTTCCGGCTCGGAGTGTTACCGGCGTCGATCTGTTCCGTCAGGCTTGCGAGTCATGAACGTGTGCTGAAGCAGTGTTGTTTGTCGGCGGAGATACGAACTTGGTGCCGGTCAGTTGGCTTTTGGGATCGGATCGATCTGCTCCGTCTGGGTCATGGACGTGTGTTGAAGCAGATCTGTTCGTAGGCGGAGATACGTTCTTGTTTTTGGGGATCGATTCTTCTTCCTACTTTGATCGATCTCGCGATTAGTGGCTCATACTTCGGCTGATCAGTGTGTCATCCAGTCCCGGCTGATCAGTGTGGTCCATACATTGCGATCAGTGTGGTTCATCCTACGGTTGATTTCGAGTCCGATCCTGGTAAGAAATGGTGCTCCGATCTGTTGTGTTGTCTGCAGAACAAGTTGCAGCGGCAAGGGAGAACGAGAAAGCTAAAGGAGTGGCTGTCGATTCTACCAAAGACGGGCCCAGATCGTATAGGGATGGTGCTCAACGGACGGAAAGAATTGCAGCTCCGTGATCCCTTTCCGATCATAAGGTCTTTGTATACAATTTACCGGAAGGAACGACAAAGGAAGGTTTGAAAGCGATTTTTGGCACGGTTTCGGATGTTACCCATACTCACATTCCAGCTAATCCAAATCGGATAGGTAAATTCTTCGGTTTTGTCTCCTTTCGAGTTGGGACCGATCTTGACCAGGTGGTGAGAAAGGTGAATGGATCCATGCTGGGTTCCCACAAGTTATTTGTTGCTCAAGCTTGGGAGCAAAGACCTGTCATGGATTTACGAGACTCCATCAACAAAAAAAGGGAGGAGCGTGCTCGGGGTGGAAGGACGCCGTTAGTTCTGCATGTCAATAATGCTCGGGCTTCAGAGGTTGATGAGGGGTGGTTGGGGGTGCTTCGAGAGAACGTTCTACCAGTGGATTTGCAGGATGAGTTTGTTCGATAGGGTGAGACTTCCGTTAAGATTATAGCTCTGGGGAACAGAGTCGTCTTGATCCTTTGTTTGGATAAATTGATTGAAGAGCGAATGGTTCTCACAAGATGGGCTATGGGCTTGGCTATCTCAATGGGTTGTCATGGGTCTTGAGAAGGAGGCTCTGCTTAGTAAGGGAGGTGTGTTCACTTGGGTCAAGTTTGTCGGGGTTCCATACCATGGGTGGAGCCGCGAGAATCTGGAGTCCCTAGCTGAGAGTTTGGGTACGATCATCATGGTTCATCCAGATTCGTTACATGAGCTGAGTTTTGCTGAGTCTCTAGTATTGATCCATATGGATCCTTGCCTAACTTTGCAGACTATGGAGGAGGAATTAGGTGGCACGGTTATCTCGGTGTTGCCTTTGGTCGTTGAAGCTGCGTCTGTGCCTAATGTGTATGGGGTAGAAGCGTCTCGGTGGGGTGAGGGAGACGCCTCGATGGGGAGTAGGAAAAAAGTTTATGACGACTCCGATAAAGATAGTCATTCTGATTCTCATCCCAGGGAGCCTGTTGATATGGTGCCGGCGACGCTTTCAGTACCAAGCGAATCCGAGAAGACAGCCTCAGGAAACCTGTTTCCTAGTCCACAAGTTCAAGATAGGGAGTTCGAGAGCGTGACACCTTCTCCCATGTATACTGGGGGAGTAGGGTTGGACTCAGTACAAATACATACAAACATGGTTGTGTCTGACACGAAGTCTCCAGCAGGGACATGTGATTCGGAAAGAACAGTGTCGAGCAATTTTCTGTTCCGCAAGAAGAAGCGCACGCTTAAGGGCAAGGAACTCCGTGGTAACTCTGGTACTTTATCGGATCAGACTTTGGCGGATGATACGTACGGGCCCGGGCCTAATATAGACTTGAGCAAACAACAGCTAGCATCCAAGGCTTGGGCTTATTGTAGCAAAATGGGTTTCAAATCCAAGACTACTGGTGAACATTTCAGGAAGGAACTTGATATGCTAGATGCAGAACTGCGTCCCCCTGGTCCGGAGTGTGATTCTGACTCAGAAACTACTCCGGACAACCCACGAATGAGTAAGGAGGTGGGCTGACCTTCATTTCTTTGGTGGGGGTCTACGGCGGGGCGAAATTCTGTGTTGGGTTAAGTCCAGTTTCTTTTAGTTTGCTTTGGTTGGACGCATGGGATCTCGTTGCAGGATCCCTTTGGTTCTAAGTCGTTTTGGTTGGGTTATTTAGGTTGGTGGTTTTGTTTTTCTTTGTTGGATGGTATTTCCATCTTCGTTACTGTTGGTCTTTTTTGTAGTTCGTGGTTTTAGTCTGTTCTCGTGTAGACTGCCTATATCTTATTTTGAGAATAAGGCTTATAAAACTTCTCTGATAAAAAAAAGAAACGACTTTCAATATTATCGCCACATATTTCGAGAAACGGTTTACCTTGAAAAATCTTATGAGATAGGTGAAATAAAGTTGCCTTTTTCTTTCTGAAAATGGCAACTAGCATTCGAAATGTTAGTTGCATTTTTGTGTAATTGATATAAAAGCTTCGTTTTTTATTTTCTGAAAATGGTAACTAGCATTCGAAAATAGTAAAAGTATTTGATTGATTTTATAATAGATATTATGTTTAAATTCATAATAGTATTATGGTTTTTTAATCTATTTTCTTTTTTTTTGAATATATTCATATTGGTTTTCTCACATATGTACTTATTTAATCTGTAATGTGTAATGTTGTATAAGGTGACTATTACGATAAGTGTCGCGCATCGCGTGATGCACTCACCTAATTAGATATACAAATTTGGTTGTGCCAGACACTAAGTCCCCATTATTATCATATGATTCGGAAAAGACGGAGTCGAGCAAATTTCTTTTCCGCAAGAAGAAGCGTGAGTTTAAAGGAAAGGAAATCTGCGGGAATTCGGGATCCTTATCGGATAAGACGTTGGCGGATGATGTTTATGGGCCTGGTCCTACTAGAGATCTGAGCAGACATCAGGTAGCTACCAAGACTTGAGCTTACTGTAGTAAAGTGGGTTTTAAATCCAAGACTGCCGGTGAACAGTTCCAAAAGGAGCTCGACATGCTAGATGCAGAATTGCACCCCCTTTCTCCGGATGACGTTTCTGATTCCGAAACTATTTCGGATGTTCCGTGATTAACTGAGGAGGTGTCCCCCAAAGGTTGATAGAGGCCTATGTTGAGGGTTCGCGTGTGGTTGTGCTTCTGGTCGTCATCGTTCTTTCTCTCGAGGGTGGTGCTAGTAGTCTGTAGAAGTTTCGGGAGATGTTCTTGTTTGGGTCGGTTTATGTTTGTAGGCATGTATCTTCTTATCTTTTGTTTTATGTGGTTTTATTTGTTATGTGGTTTTGTTTTGGTCCCATTGTTTGGACTATGTAATTTTTAGTTCTAGTTTGTCATCATACATATTACTTTTGCCTCATTTTGGATACAAGGTCTTATAAAACTTCTTTGATAAAAAAAAAATAATTAGGCAAAAAATTCCCATTTTTGTATTATAATTTATAAGCCAATATGATTTATTATAAAAAAGGCATTATGATTATCGTGTAATTCTTCTAATTTTATTACACAGTATCTCCGTTTCCGTGCTGTCTTCTTCCCACCCATTTCTTCTTTCTCAAGTACAAATCCCATTTCGTTGTTATTTAATCGAAGAGATAAAATAATATATAAATACATATAACAATTAAAAAGAAAAAGATGTGAGAGAATGAGCTGCACCTCCTTTGTTTCCATTACTATTATTCCTCTTCTTAGATCTTAGTTTTCCTCTCATTTCTCATCTGGGTCCTCTTCCATATGGTAAAGTTTTCTCTCGATCTCTCTCTGCCTCCGATATTGCTTAATGGGTCTCTGATCCAGATGATTTCCAGTGATAATTCTCAATTTTGCTTTTGTTTTTTTGGCTGGTTTAGGAATCTCGGGTCTTTTTTTGATTGGTGCATGAAGGATCCGATGTTCCTGGATTGAATTTGGCAGTACCCACTTCGTGTTTCATCAGAGCGCCAATCGGGTTCTGTCTGATTTTCCAGATAAGGTATTGCTCATCAGCATTCCCATCGATTTGGTCTGTTTTTGCGAATCTGAATTTTACTAATTCTTCCCTTTTCTGCTGTCTAGTAATATAGCTCTTACAACCTATTTGTGTTATGGGTTTGATTTCGATTCATAAATTGATTTTTTCTATGTATGATTTTGTGAATTTTGATTGAATTATGGTGTTCTTTTCTAGAATTTTTGGTGGGGTGATAGAGTTGATTGGAAATGTGTTTTCTTTGCTGGAATTATCTGGATTTTGACAGTGAACTTGTCTATAAATGAAGCAATTGTAATTGTTTGGTTGCAGAAAGGATGGAATCGGATCTTGGTAAGCTATTTGTTGGTGGGATATCTTGGGACACGGATGAGGAGCGACTTAAGGAATACTTTGGTAACTATGGAGAAGTGGTGGAAGCAGTGATCATGAGAGATCGAGCAACTGGTCGTGCCCGTGGTTTTGGTTTCATTGTTTTTTCGGATCCAACTGTTGCAGAAAGAGTCATCATGGATAAGCACATGATTGATGGCCGCACCGTGAGTAGTTCATTTGCGAATTTCATTGATACATTGTGAATTGAATTCGATTTTATTGGTTTTTCTATATGATTGCAGTTGCGGAGTACTAGGAATCAGGAATGCCAAAACTTTTTGTTATCCGATATATCATTTGCCAATTTACATCTGAATTAAAATTTTCACTATCTTACAAGGATTGAATTTGACGATCATAGCTCATTTAAACTGAAAATTACTATGTAAGTTGTGCATTCAAGTAACTAGATTCTTAAAATTCAGGTTGAAGCAAAGAGGGCAGTTCCTAGGGATGATCAGAACATCTTAAATAGGAACACTACCATTATCCAAGGATCTCCAGGTCCTGGACGCGCAAAAAAGATTTTTGTTGGAGGATTAGCATCGACAGTCACAGAGAGTGATTTTAAGAAGTATTTTGATCAGTTTGGCACCATTACAGATGTCATAGTAATGTATGATCACAACACTCAAAGGCCAAGAGGCTTTGGCTTCATCACATATGATTCAGAGGAGGCAGTGGACAGAGTTCTACAGAAAACCTTTCATGAGCTCAACGGTAAAATGGTTGAGGTTAAGAAGGCAGTCCCAAAAGAGCTTTCTCCTGGGCCGAGCCGGAGTCCTTTGCAAGGATATAACTATAGTTTGAACAGGGCTAGTAACGTTCTTAATAGTTATGCTCAGGGATTCAATATGAGCCCTATTGGTGGCCCAGTCAGGATGGATGGTAGGTTTAATCCTATTGCCAGTACTCGAAGTGGGTTTCCTCCATTTGGTAATACTGGTTACGGAATGGATGTGAATATGGAGCCAGGGTTAAGCCCTGGTTATGGTGGGAATTCCAACTTTGGCACTAGTCTAGGATATGGGCGCATGCTCAGTCCATACTACAATGGTAATCCTAGCAGGCATGTCACTCCTATTGGGTATGGCGTGGGTAATGGAAGAAATGATTCAGTTCTGAGCTCGCCTGCTCGAAATGTCTGGGGAAATGGAAGCCTCAACAATGGCCCTAACCCTGCGAGCCCCGGCGGTTTCTTGAGATCTGGCAGTGGGAGTTTTGGAACATCATATGGAAATAATGGAGTTAATTGGGCCCCTTCTGTTTCAGCTCAAAGTGGAGGAAACTCTTCTGGCTATACGACTGGGAACATTGGTTATGGGAATGGGGAGAGCAACTATGGTTTAGTAGGGGAAGCATATGGAAGGAACAATGGTACAGGGGTAAATCCGGCATTATCCTTTGCGGCATCAAGTGGAGGTTATGAGGGACCCTATGGAGATTTATATCGCAGTGGTTCAGTTTATGGTGATTCAACTTGGCGTTCTACCACTCCCGATCTGGATGGATCTGGCTCCTTCGGTTATGGTCTGGGCAATGCTACTTCAGATGTTTCAGCCAAAAGTTCTGAAGGTTATATTGGGACTTATGGTGTTCCAGGTAGACAGACAAATGGAGGTAATTCAGTCTTTCCTAATAGCACGATCATTTAGCTCCTTGTGATCTTATTTGATTTGTAAGAGAAAACCAGCATGATAGAGATTCCATAATATTTATAGGTTAATACTTGCTCACTCCTGCAACTTTGTTGTCGTGCCTAACTTTAGTATGCTAGTTAATGTGTCTTGGATTATTATTAATCCGTAGTGTGACTAATTCATGTTTAAATCCAGTAATGGATAACAGGATCTTGTACCAAACTTAACTTTCCCCTGTGCGGATGTTTTGCGGTTATCTACTTATATAAAATTTCAAATACATTATGGAAAATAATGTACTACAATGACTGCCCGAGCAATCTGTGAAAAATTACGCATAAAAAAAGAGGAAAAAGATTGTGTTTAATTTATAAGGATGATTATTGTAATATTTTGAGCTTCATCTACTTCTGGAAATGTGTATGTGCTGATAAATGTGTATCAGATAATGATTCTCCAACAAGAAGTTTAAAAACAAATTACAACCAAATAAGCTCAAAACTTTCAGACGGATGTTATATGTACTTGAAAACAAAAATACCCGTTATCTTTTGTTCTTCTTTCTTGACGTGCCTCAGCATTAATGTCATAGAAACTTTGAAGCTAGTTATTTGAATGATTTATTCATTTGAGATTCTCACACTTTAAAGCCAAAACTACAAGTGCTTCACAAGTTGGATCTCCCCACTTTTGTTTAATATACAAATGTATTTGAGCCATGTAGTGGGCATTCTGAATAATAGCTTAAATTTAAATATCAAGGTTGTTTTACTTTTAGCCACTTATAGATGTAGTGAAAGATAAATGTGCAATGTTCTGAACCTTTCTTTATATTGTATTTATCTTCAGGAATTGCTACTTAGGCGTGATCTTTTATTTGGATATGACAAGGTAACCGTAGGTGAAGCGAAAGGAATGTGAGTTTGAGACATCTCCCTCATTCTTATACATATTGATGATAGAGAGCTGACGGGGATTCTTGATTTCAAGTATAGATAATTCAGTTACAAGGCATTTTGTGTAAGGTTTGAGGTTTCATATTTAAAAAAAACTGAGGCTCCTTTCTTGGCATTTGATTGAGATGTAAAATCAGATTGTGGGATATATCAATATATACTGAGGAAAACTGGTCCCAATTACCGTATTGTGCATCTCCACCAGGTGAGGCGTGGCAGGTAGTACCGTCAATAGGTAGAGTATTAATTTTTTTCACTGCTGTGTAATCTCCGGCAAAGGTCTTGTCGGTATATTTTCTTCTAAAATTGCTGGGGTTTGTTTTTTCTCCCAGATTGTATGTGAGGTTCTGTTTGGTTTAATAGAGTGGAAGATCAAAGGGATTCCCATTTATGGTCCCTAGAAATAAGATACTAAATATTTCAATTCATTTTTATTGGACACTTCACTGAACAGCTTTACTCATATTCTTCAGTATTTACATTACATGGCATGTTGTTACTTGTTAGGTGGTGGATTGCATCTCTGACATTACAGTTGATGTTGAGATCTCTATGAAGTGATGAGTTTGGTCCTTTGTGAGGATTGGAAGTGATGCATTTATTAGCTGTGGATGTATCTCACTGTAGGTTCTTAGTTTGTGATCTTTAAGGGTATGTTGTGTGTGTGGTCACTGCTCAGTCTTATCCACACACACTCCGTTCATAGGAGGATTAGGATAGGTTTTGCCTGAGCTTTCTTGGCATCCTTGCATTGAGTAGAACAGGTAATGTCATTGAGAGTTAAAGGAAGAGTTACTTTGGTGGAGTAAAATGCATGAAAAAATGTTTCAATTCAGTTATGAACCTAAGTTTATGTATTATTATTATTATCAGACTACAACTTTACCACACTACCAAGCCTATTTGTCCAAATAAATCAAACGTTTGGCCTCGTGACTTATTTTTTTTGAAACAGCAATATTATTGAAGCACCTCTTCATATGAGGAATAACTTATTTTGAAGATTGACATTCTAGATTGAAAGAATAACTTTGTATGTTGTAGAACACCTCCAGAGAGCTTCTCTCTACATCTTTGAAAATCAAATCGTTCCTGCAAAGACAAATGTGCCAAAGAGTAACAGAGACTAGCGTAGCCCAATAATTGAATCACATACCTTACTGGAACTCTCTCTCTCTCTAAACTAAGCTCTCGCCTCTCACTAAAACCTAACCTAGATCTGAGTTTCTTCGGCTACCGTCGACCTCCTGGCCTTGTGGCCGATCGATTGGCGGCGGCTACCTCTTCCACCTCTTCCCCTCCGTTGACTCGTCTTCCTTCCTTCTCCCTGCTTTTTCAGCTCCTGCGATCCTTCTCTTCCCCACCCCCTTTCATATTCTCCCTCTGTGGTGTTATCTATCGTCTCACCTTCAGATTTGGTGGTTATGGGGCGGATCCGGTCAAGTTTGGGTTGATTTTGTCGCCATGACTACCGATATTTCCTTTCTACCCTCCCTTTGTTCTGGTTTTTTGAAGGGTATTCATCAGTTTCTGATCTGATGGTCGGTGGCCATCTCTCCCGACCGGGGAGGGCTTTGGTAGCTCAGATTTGTTCGTGGGACGAATTTCCCCTTCTGGCAAGGATTATCGCAGACGAGGGCTTCTTTTGTTGCTGTGGTGGTTCTTTTCCTCGCGTTTTCTCCAATTCGACACTCTGGTACCGGTTGCAGCAACAAGACTCGCTTCTTCGCCCAAGTGAAGATCGGGTGTTTCTAGTCTGGAATCGTCTCTCCTGGCCGCTGCCCTCGTGGTTAGTCCTCTCACTCTTGCTCCCTTTTCTCTGATTCCGATCTTGACAATCCTTTTCTTCGACCATGGTTATGGCGGAGACTCGACGACCGTGTGTTGGTCGGCGTTGGGAGTTTGGGTATAAGCCCCAGTTATGGATCTATCAAGGTCGGGTTTGGAGGTTACTCTACCGCTTGTGGTGTTGGCCACCGGTGTGCCGGAGATTGGTCATGGGATTCCGGCTAGTTTTGGGGGTCTTGAGTGGGTAGTTCGGGTAGCTGTTGGGTACTTCGGGTTGATACTGTGGAAAATTACTACTTACCCTTTGATGGTTTGTGTTTACCGGTCCCTGGTTATACTGTTTTAGCCGAATTTCTTTACAATTGCACTTCATGTTGGTAAAATTAGGTGTTTTAGGCCATTGTTAGGTAGTTCTCTGTTTCGCCCCTTGTTGGGTATGTTGTTACACTCCTTGCTAGGTGTTGTTTTTTTATACTTCATGTTTATATCTAGGTTTTAGATCGTTTCATCCCATTGTTTAGGGATTGTTGGTTTGTTTTGAGCTTGGTTCTTTCTAGGGTCCTTTGTTTAGGGATGCCTTTGTTGTAAGCTCGCTTGAGGGATGATCCCTTTGCCCCATCTTTCATATTTCAAAAGTGGTGTATTTGATAAAAAAAAACTAGTGTAGCCCAATGTTTATTACCTAAAGGAGGCACCGATGGATTCCAAGACTGAAGAAGGTCGTTAACATCTGAAGGAGAGGACCAATGAACCCCCCCCCCCCAACCATTTCAATATAAGTGCCTAAATATTCCAATAGATGAAACAATTTAGGAGAAAATGGTTTGAGTCATCAAAGACAGAAATGCAGAATGGGCAAAGCATGTCAATTAAAGAAATTCTAATACCTCTACTTTCCAGGAAAACCTTGGTGGGAATCGCCTGGTGACAAGTTAGCCAAACAGAAACCTTGGGGGCAGATATGCATTCCACATAATCTAAGACCAATTGAATGAGTATGTGACTTGTGACCCAAGTAACAGAGAATACATGCATGCAATAGTGAAACCCTTGTCCAAAGCTTTAAGTATGGGTTTATCATCTCCCAAATGAGTCAAAAGATACAATGTTTATCATATTGCAGAGATTCTGGAAGCTCCCCATCTCCAATCCCATCAATCTTCTTTTGAAATGGAAGATCCATTCATCTTCGAACCAAAAGTCTCTGACCTTGTTGGTTTTATTAGAGCATGTACAATGGGAAGGCCCTGGGTGAGGCCCTGGGCTGAGGTCCTTGTGCTGACTGGACAAAAGTGAGGCCCTGAGGCTGCAGAATAGTGAGTGTTTTGCAATGGAGAGGCCCTGAGGCTGAGGCCCTGTGCTGACTGGATGTTGAGTCGTTATTAATTGATAGTTTGCTGTTTTGTTTAATTCTTTATCAGAAACCGTGTAAATTATTTATAATTCAAACAATTTTGAAAATAATAATAATTAATGACAATAAAAAAATAATAAATAAATTTAACACGAATAAAAATTAACTTTTAATTTTATTCAAGAGCTTTTAATACAACCCCAAAAAATACATGTTCAAGAATCATCCCCTGTTGGGTCGACATCCGGTGGTGGTTGTTGTCGTCGAAGATCTTGAATTTCACCTTGAAGGGTTGCCATGACTTCTCGCAGTCGGGCCTTGCACCACTTATGGTCGCCATATCCTCTTCGGTGAAGGAGGAGGTATTCTTGTCCATCATGGACCTGTAGGTGGAAAAGTTTGCTTCCCACTGTTGGGTTAATGTGTGTATCATGCGGGTCCTTTCTGTATGGCGCTCGGCACGTGTACATTCAGCCTCCAGCCGTGAACGTTCAGCCTCCAGTCGTGAACGTTCCATCTCGGCGAAGGCATACATTTGGGCCGTGAGGACGCTCGCCTTGTTTGAGGCCTTCACTGCCTTCTTTCCTTGCGGTCGGGTTCGGCGAGGGGGACTTGGGGCGACCTCAGGGGATGGGGGTGTGTTGCTGAGAGGGACCTTAGTCCCCTCTTACTGGTCGGAAGCTCCCTACTCTGGTTGTTGGGACTCACCACTAAGAGGTGTGTAATCGTCCCTTGTGCTTGTGGGTGGGGTTGAGCTATAAGCCCCAGACTCATCCAACCGTTGTCGTTGTTGGCGTGCTTGTTCTTGGCGGACATAACCCATTGTGCCTTCCTCGGAAGCGAACTTCGTATTGCCCTCGAGCTTCTTCACCCAATGATCCAGGTCGAACATTGCTGGTTGGTCACGAGGTCTGTCGTCCTTCGGTACAACCGCCCACATCTCCTTCGTACGTCTCATGTGCTCCTCGTCGTTAAAGCCGCTCGCGTACTCGTCCTTGGTGGACTTCAGATAACCGAGGAACCTCCTTGTCTGCGTGAAGCCTCTGCCCCAACGTTTCTTGAGAGCTGGCCAAGGGCGATCGCGGAGACTTCGGTTGGCATTGTACTTCCTCTCAATAGTGCACCAGAATGTGTTTCCGGCTTGAGAGTTTCCCTTGATGGCGTCTTTTGTAGTACTCAACCAGCAGTTTATGAGGTGGTTGTCTTCTTCCTTGGTGAATATTCGTGCATCCGCCTGTGGTGCTTGGAGTCGGGGTCGTCGTTGGGAAGGCCCGACAGAGGATGGTTGGGGGACGATTACGTCGGGTAGTGGGTGCCCGGGGTAGTTGTAGAATTGGGGTGGCATCTGGAACCCTTGTACTTGTGGGTTCATTCAAAACGGTGGCATCTGGAACCCTTGTGGGTTCATTCCAAATTGTGGCATCTGGAACCTTGGCGCCATTTGGAATTGTTGGGGACAGAATTGCCCTACACAATAAATTAATACAATAAATGAATTTAAAAAATTACAATAAGTACATTAATTAAACAAATACAATAAAGTAATTACAGAAATTCAATAAATACATTAAATAAATACAATAAATGAATTTAAAAATTACAATAAGTACATTAATTAAAAAATACTATAAATTAATTACATAAATTCAATAAATACATTAAATAAATACAATAAATTATTTTTTAAAATTACATTACATAAATAATTATTTGCACTTACCTGAGCTCGACCCCGGTTGCGAGTATTGCGAGAAAGAGGAGTTGTCCCGAGGGTCCGCTAGAATGTCTTGCAAATTCTGTGCCAGTTCGTCGGCCCTGAATCCGACTTCGTCACCAGCTGAGTGTGCACGGGACCTTGCGTCGCCCGACATTTTTCACGAGAATAATTGAAATGAGATAGGAGAATGTGGGAATGAGAGAGTGAAATTGGAGAGTGAAAGTGGAGAATAGTGTGGAAAAAAATGAGGTTGGGGTTGGGGTATTTATAGGGTTTTAATTTGTTGATTTTTAATTATATATATATATACAACCGTTACCGACCGTTGTCAAACAGTCCGCTGGGGAGGCCACGTGTTGGCACGGGAGAGGGCCAGCGCGAGCGAGGGGCGAGGAGCGCGGACCGAAGCCGGTGCCGCGTGTTTCAGGGCCGCGGACCGCGTGAAATCAGGCCCACAGTGGGACGGACCGAGGGCTGTGGACCGCACGTGCGCGGGTCGGGGGCGAGGGCCGGCCCGTTGTACATGCTCTTATTGTCGAGGTGAAATAATCTTTGGAACAAATTCTTAAGTGGAGTCTCTGAGAGCCAACTGTCACGCCCCAAATCCGGTTTTGCCCGGACTCGAGACGTGACTTGAGTTGAGAATAAAATAATAACATAAAACGCAACCTTTCAACAATAGCAAGCCTCAAAGTTTAATTCCAATTAAATAACTCGATAAAATGGTATCCAAAACTGTAATAAGAGTCAAGCTCCAAATAAGAAAATAAAATATGAGGTTCAATACAATGACCAAGACGTCTCTAAACAAGCCCAGACTCTCCAGAAGCTCCCGAGCTTCGAGCCCACTACTCATCAATCACGCCTGTATAAACAACAGATAAAACAAATAGGGGTGAGCTTACGCTCAGTAGGGAAAATCATAAACAGTTTAGCCTCATTTTAGTAATAAAAGGGTTTTAGCACGGTCGCACAATATGCAGTTAATACCATTAACCAATAACATACTACGAAAAGACTAAAGAGGAAATAATATTCAATTTTTAAGAATAACAGTATTATGAGAAATCAAAAGGAAAGTACTGTAAGTATTTGATAACCATTAAAATGGAAGCAAGTGAATATCACGTTAACAACTTCAATCTCAATACTCCGGAACACCAGGTTCTTGTGTCATATCGGGTCCCATACCCCGATCCACAATAGTCCTTGTGTTATGTCGGATTGTCCCTCGGTACAGAGTAGGCACATACATCAAGGCTACCGGAAACAATACATGAGGGACGCTTATCATCGGGATTCTCGCAAATGCCCCCAAAGGACCATATGTCATAGGGAACCAAGGTAATGCTCCCGCAGGACGCATACACTCGGGTGAAACAACAAGAAAACAATCCCCGCATGGTAAACCATCCAAATTGCCCTGCAGGGTCCCATATCCAATGCCCCGCAGGGTCCAATAATTAATGCCCTGCAGGATCCGCAACCATTTCCCGCAGGGTCCGCAACCAATGCCCCACAGGGTCCATAACCATTATCCCGCATGATTTGCCAAACAATACCCCGCAGGGTCTACCAATCATTATCCCGCCGGATCTACCAAACAATACCCCGCAGGGTCTACCAATCATTACTCAGAAATTCACAGATTCATCAATACACACCACACGAGATTCATACCCACAATTACGCTTACCATCATACTTACCAATCACGATCCATCGGTACTTCGATCACCTGATCGTACCGTTTGGCACAATCAGTCATACTCGATCATCCATTCAATCATTCAATCACTCAAGCATCTAATCACTCCTTCAATCATTCAAGCATTCATTCTATCAATCAAGCGTGCAATCAATCGTTCAATCACTCAAGCATTCATTCTATCAATCGAGCATGCAATTTATCTAGTTTCGTTAGACCCTTAATTTATCCTAATGACTAGCAAACAAAGCATGTGAAGCTAACACAACTAATCCGAGGGCTCATCACGGCCTCTCTACCAGTAAATCAATTCCCAAGTATTGAAAGCGAGCTACACTAGTGATTCACATCCTAAGCATGCTTACTAGACTCATCCGGTTATTAGTAATTGAAAGACATTTATTCTAGTTATTCGCATCCTATATGCAATTCTAGGACCTTTCCGGTTTTATTAACCTAATAGGCATACTAGTATTGAAATACTCGAGGAGTTAGAACTTTCCCTACCTTGTGGTTTTCCTCTAATAACACTCTGCTGTAAAGTCGATTAGCCTCTCCTTCGTTCTTCACACGGGTTCCGGAGTGGTCATCGTCTTCTCGGGTGAAGTCCAAGCTCTCGGGCGAAGTTCAATCTCAAATTAATTAAATCAATTAATTAATCTGATTTCTTTAATATTTTTCTTTGAAACCGGGTTGACTCGGATCCAAGCCCAAACCCAGTCCAGAACCGGTCCAGACCCGACCCGAAACCCTGGCTCGGGTCCGGCTCCAGACCCGGCCCTGACCCTGATTCGAACCCGAGTCCAACTGGGCCTAAAGCCCAAATTCCGTCCGCTCTAGGCTGGCCCCAAGGCCCACATCAACTGCCAACCCAACGCCTTCCTTGCCCTCGCCCAGCCCAAACCCGAGTGCTGCTAGGGTTAGCTTGCTTCGTCGCCGGCGACGGCGCCGTCAGAGAAAGAGGGAAGAGAGGTCGAAGCGTCCGTGAGCGATTTCCTCCCTTTCCCTCACCGTTCCGGCGAGCATAACTCAGGCCATAGCGCCCTTCGAGGCTTAAACCCTTCCAGCTTCGCTCGAGCTCGGACGGAATCGCGGAGGCGTGACCGCGAGCGAGAGGAAGCGCTGGACGAGTTTCACGGCGGCGCAACCGTGAGCGATGGTGGATCTGACTGCTCTCCGGTGCGGGGTTTGTAAGAAAGTAAGGGGTAGGGGAAGACGGAGAGCCGGCACGTCGCTTACCTGATGAGATCTCTAGCGTGCGATGACGAGGATACGGTTGGGTTCGAGGGAAGTGGCGAGAGAAGAAGGGAGGAGGAGGAAGCTTCTGGGTTCTGAGCTTGTGAGGTCGATGGTGGGTGTGGCTGGAGAAGAAGAAAGAGTGGAGCGTGAACTCGAGCTCCGACGCTGATTTGCGACAGAGACGACGACGAGCGAGCGGATCTGGGAAGTGTAGAGACGCGAGAGAGGCAGGAGGGTTCATCTCGGGTTTCGTGCTCCAAAATGGGGAATATGCATCACGCACTAGGGTTAGGGAACTGAGACGGGCCTGGGCCGACTTTGGCTTGGTCTGACAGATCGATCGGGCCTGGCCGGCTGGCCCAGTCTGTTCTCTTCTTCTTTTTTTTTTCTTTTCCGAAACACACTTGTTTCAAAAACCTACCCCAACGTTCCAAAAGAAACTTAATACTCTTTTTAAAATGGGGTGGTTCTTACAATCTATCCCCTTTAAAAGAATTTCATCCTCAAAATTTAAACTGAGGTATCTCAAAGGTCGAACAGGTGGGGCTACTTCACGAGAGCTTCATCCTCGTGTTCTCAATTCGATTCATTTTCTTGGTGCTTCCGCTACACTTGTACTAGCGGGATATTCTAGTCCCGCAGGACCTTCTTTTGCGTATTCACTGTTCTAACTGGTTGCTCTTCATATGAAACTTCATCAGCTAACTCGATGTCATCTATCGATGAAACTCTTTCATCGAATTTGCGCACCCTTTCATCGTTCCTGAATACGCGCAACCTTCCCTTAATCGTGCCTCACTAGGTCACGCTAATTACTCAAATGTCACACTTAGCGGTGAAAAACAGTCTTTCTCAACATTTCACAACTCAAACGTGCAACGTCCCACATCAACTCAAAGAAAAACCGAGCAAAACACACGCCGAATAACACTCAACACTCAAGAACCTCAGCTAACGATCTAGATATCCATACCGGAAATTTCCGTTGGCATAGGTATCCTGCCGGGACGCTCTGCAAGTCGAGCAGAGTCGGAACCACACACCAACATTACTTCTCTATTTCCTCCTTAGCAACCGTTACCAGGACTAACCACAACAGAACTCAAACACTATCGAGTCAAGACAAACCAAAACCATTCTGCAAGGTTAATACCCAAAATCACACTTGACGTTGACAACGGTATTACTGAACAGTTCACAATTTCAACGTGAAACAATTTAGATCAGCACAAGGAATCAATGAGTACACACAACAGACCTATTAGCCCCAGACACTGAGGAATAACATATAACAATCTAGGTAACTTATGATGAAATCCATCATCGGTGTAGATAGCGGCCCGTCACAACCAACCTTGATATAGATACCTCACACCGGAATCCTCAACGGTATAGGTATCACACCGGAACAATCGACATTGGTCTAGACATGCTCTCCCAGAGTTTTCCGTCGGTATGGGTGTGTTACCGAAACACCCCGAAAGTCGGATAAGGACGGAGCCATCCGCAGATGTAACTTCTCAGTTTCTCTTTAGT
This sequence comes from Erodium maritimum, assembly GCA_963921825.1. Lineage (NCBI taxonomy): Eukaryota > Viridiplantae > Streptophyta > Magnoliopsida > Geraniales > Geraniaceae > Erodium > Erodium maritimum. The sequence continues at coordinate 80,813,353 of OY997588.1, read as the reverse complement.
AAACATCACAAGAATAGTTCACACTGGAACGTCAATAAGGTCATGCCACGACCTAAAACACACAAAACAAGCAAGTGACACACAGATGCAACCGTCAAACCAAGGTTCTCATCACCACTGCAGGGTCGGACCAACCGCTCGTTTCATCACATCTCGTGGAACGGTTGTCGTACCTCAATCAAGTAAATGGTAGAATGTGCCGGCATCTAGTCGAAAGGCGGTCTGTCCCCAAACATAACTTAATCAAAAGCTCCTGTCATACCAAGTATGGTACACTTGTCCAACGTAGTAGCATGTCACACCGGGTAAACCTCATCCTGATACGGGTCAGTCACACATCGAGCATCACAAACTTAACTCGCGGTAAACCATCAACACCTAATTGTGATCAATCAAGAAGGTTATCCAACTCGCGATGTTTCTCTTGATATCGATACTAGTTCTCAACCCCTGATCAACCACCTCACAAGTCGTCTCACCCAAATCATCATATCAACGAGACAACGGTTCTCAAAAAATGGTGCATGGTTCAGTACAACCACGAACTCTACCGACATCTAGTCGGATGAACGACATACAACAACAAGGACCGATAGAGCCTCTTACTGGCACTTAGTCGAAAGTAGGCGTCCTTCAAGACACCAAAACCAAACGTACGATAATCACACTCGACAGCGAATTACAATCTAAGATCGATTGACAAAGGTTATCCCGACCGGTGGTATTTCTTATATCGTTGACACTCGTTCACGAGCTATCGATCAAAACGACTTATAGTCAAGTCCCCCCAATTCACCGCTCAAGGAGTAATCAACACGTACTGAGATCTTGATAAATTGAACAGTTCAGAAATTAGCGCGGTTCCTTCAATCGTTTCACGAACAACTCAAAATCAACAACGGTTAACTCTTATCCTTCCCCGTGCCCATGCATGGCACAAAACCCGACCTACTACACAACGCTTCGTTCGGTGCCATCTTGTTACTGGCCTGGAAGCTTGTGGTAGTCGCCCTCGGCTATATGTTGCCGGATTTCAACGTGAGGTGCTCTCACTTCTATGGCATAACCTTATGGTTATGCTTAGTCCTCGCGGGACATTTGGCGTTCGTTCTTCTCTAGCGGACAAAGGTACACCTTGGTACTCGGTCCTCGTTTTCCGTTCTCTACTCCGATGAGAGTGTCGTATGATGTCCTTGTAACTCTCGGTGCTATCCATCTATTTAGTGTGGCGCGAAGGATGTGACTCTTGTAATGCATCTTCTTGTTGTTGCGCGACGACGCGCTCGGATAGGTACTTCGTCTTTCTGACTCTTTCGACTGACGTTCGGTGTGATCACCCTGATGGCGTGAACCTGCATGGTTCCAGGATGTCGGCGTTGTCATTGGTCTTGGGTCAATTCCAAAGTATTGAAAGCGAGCTACATTAGTGATTCACATCCTAAGCATGCTTACTAGACACATCTGGTTATTAGTAATTGAAAGACATTTATTCTAGTTATTCGCATCCTATATGCAATTCTAGGACCTTTCCGATTTTATTAACCTAATAGGCATACTAGTATTCAAATACTCGAGGAGTTAGAACTTTCTCTACCTTGTGGTCTTCCTCTAATAACACTTTGCTGTAAAGTCGATTAGCCTCTCCTCCGTTCTTCACACGGGTTCCGGAGTGGTCTTCGTCTTCTCGGGTGAAGTCCAAGCTCTCGGGCGAAGTTCAATCTTAAATTAATTAAATCAATTAACTAATATGATTTCTTTAAAAAAATTCTTTGAAACTGGGTTGACCCGGATCCAAGCCCAAACCCAGTCCAGACCCGGTCCAGACCCGGTCCAGACACGGTCCAGAACCCTGGCTCGAACCTGAGTCCAACTGGACCTAAAGCCCGAATCCCGTCCGGTTTGGGCTGGCCCCAAGGCCCACATCAACTGCCAGCCCAACGCATGCCTTGCCCTTGCCCAACCCAAACCCGAGTGCTGCTAGGGTTAGCCTGCTTCGTCGCCGGCGGTGGCGCCGTCAGAGAAGGAGGGAAGAGAGGTCGAAGCGTCCGTGAGCGATTTCCTCCCTTTCCCTCGCCGCTCCGGCGAGCATAACTCAGGCCATAGCGCCCTTCGAGGCTCAAACCCTTCCAGCTTCGCTCAAGCTCGGACGGAATCGCGGAGGCATGACCGCGAGCGAGAGGAAGCGCTGGACGAGTTTCACGGCGGCGCAAACGTGAGCGATGGTGGATCTGACTGCTCTCCGGCGAGGGGTTTGTAAGAAAGGAAGGGGTAGGGGAAGACGGAGAGCCGGCGCGTCGCTTACCTGATGAGATCTCCGGCGTGCGATGACGAGGATACGGTTGGGTTCGAGGGAAGTGGCGAGAGAAGAAGGGAGGGGGAGGAACCTTCTGGGTTCTGACATTGTGAGGTCGATGGTGGGTGTGGCTGGAGAAGAAGAAAGAGTGGAGCGTGAACTCGAGCTCCAGCACTGATTTGCGACAGAGACGGCGGCGAGCGAGCGGATCTGGGAAGTGTAGAGACGCGAGAGAGGCGGGAGGGTTCGTCTCGGGTTTCGTGCTCCAAAATGGGGAATATGCATCACGCACTAGGGTTAGGGAACTGAGACGGGCTTGGGCCGACTTTGGCTTGGTCTGACAGATCGATCGGGCCTGGCCGGCTGGCCTAGTCTGTTCTCTTTTTTTTTTCTTTTCCCAAACACACTTGTTTCAAAAACCTACCCCAACGTTCCAAAAGCAACTTAATACTCTTTTTAAAACGGGGTGGTTCTTACACAACAATCCTCCTAGAGGCTAATTCTAGTTATATTGCAGAGTTACCAGTCAATACACGAGTATCCAAAAATTTCACGAAATAAAGGATCCTCCAAAAGTGACTTAATATGAGAAAGGAAACTACTTATATTGATAAGTAACATAGATGAAAGTTCTCAATCTCTCTAATCCCAGTTGTATCTGGCACAAATCACCCTTTTTCCATAAAGTATCCTTTTCCACAACAAATCTCCACCACCTTTGGCCAATAAAGCATGATTCATAATGAAGAGTTTCTTAATGCCTAACCCTCCATAACTTTTGGGTATGCAGGTAATATCCCAATGCACTTTTGACATAGCCTTCCTAGTTAAAGATCCACTTCACATGAATTGTCTTTGCCACCTCTCCAACTCTTTTATGACCCCCTTTGGGGCTTTCAACAATGACATGTAGAACAAAGGGAGAGAGGAGAGAGAGGACTTGATCAAAGTAAATTTGCCCCCAAGTGATAAGATTTTTTTTACCACAATGCCAATTTCTTTTTGTACTTCGGAATGATAGGTTCCGAAGTCTTATAGGCTCAAGGATTGGCTCATAATTAAAAATCCAGGCATTGTATAGGGAGTTCTTCTACATTGCAATCCAGTATATTAGTGATCTCTAACATAGTGATAGTAGATGTACTGAACAACACTACACTAGATTTATGAAAGTTTATCTTCAAACCTGAAGCCAGTTAAAGGTTTTAGGGGCTCTTTTAAGATTGAGGATGGATCTTGTATCAACTCGAATTAGTAGTAGGGTATCATCTGCAAATTGATGATGAGATACATTGATTCCTTCTACTCCACAATTTATGCCTTGAAAAAGGCCTTCAGATTCTGATTTCTCCAATAATTTATGGATACCCTCTACTGCAATTGCAAATAGTAGAGGGGAGAGAGAATAACCTTGCCTGAGACCCCTTTGAATGGAGAAATCCTCAGTAGGGGAACCATTAACTAGTATTAAAACCTAAGCCTTTAAGCATGAAGCTATCCAAGAGCAACAAATGTTACCAAACCCCATAACCTTGAGAATGACAAATAGGTACTCTCAGTCCAGATGGTCATAGGCCTTTCCAAAATTCATTTTAAGGATTATTGCTTGTTTCTATGACCTTTGATACTCTAAAGCACTTTACTTGCTATTAGAATACCATCTAGTATCTACCTCCCTAAAATAAAACCAGTCTGGACCTCATTCACTTAGTTGTGCATTACCAGTTTGAGCCTAACTGTCAAAACCTTGGACAAGATCTTGTAAGCTTTTCCAACTAAACTTATGGGCATATAATCAGATAATTGTAGAGAGCCATCCAATTTGGGGATCGGAGCAATGAAGGAGGAATTAATGCCTTTACCAAGCATAGATGAGTGGTGAAAATAATGTAGGAAATCCATGATATCTTACTTAATGAAAGACCAGGACTTTTGGAAGAATTTCATGGAGAAACAATTAGGTCCAAGAGACTTATCCCTTCACAAGAATTAATTGCCAGTAACACTTCTATATCAAGTACATGTTTCTTTAATGCAAAGGCTTGAGTGGAGAATAAACAATTGAAAGGGAGAGATGTGATGTTAACTGAAGTGTTCCTAGATTTATGAAATCTTTCTGTAAAATACTAAGTTGTCAACTCCTTAACTTCAGAAGGCTCCTCAAAAGCTCTCCCTTGATCATATATAATTGAGATTTTTTTGGATCATCTGTAATTGGCAATGATGTAGTAAAAATGAGAAGATCTATCCCCTTTTGAAGACAAACAATCTTGGCCCTCTGCCTTTAAATTTTTGCTAGAACTTTATGCTTTTGGATCAAAAGAGCAGTAATCAATGATCTCTCACACCTCTCCTGGGGTGTAAGAGCACTAACTTATATTAAAGATTCCACCTGGATCTTTAGTTTACCAATCTCAGATTGTGTGCAACCAAAAACTAAACTTCATCATTCAGAAATTTTTTTAATGATCTAATTTTAAACCATTGACAATAATGAGGATCCCCATCGATCACTATGCTTTGTCAATGAGCCTTGCAATCAGATAAGCAGGTTGGAAGAGATAACCATGCATTGATAAACCTAAAAGGTTTAGGACCCCAATCTAAGGCATCCCGAACCAATATAATAGGTCAATGGTCTGAGATCCTTCTAGGAAAACAAATCTCAAGCAAATTGAGACTTAGCAACAATTTAGGAGATATCAAGAACCTATCCAGTTTGGAAGCCAGAGAACTATTTCTAAACCAAATAAATTCCCCCCTCCTAGAGGAATATCCAAAGCTTCTGCATCCCTCAGAAAACTATTAAAAGCCCTTGAGCTGCTCCTGTTAACTGTATTGGAGGACCTCTCTGAACTATAAAGCACTTCATTAAAATCTCCTTCATAAATAAACGACTGATTACATGAAAGCAGACGGGTTTTCATAAAATCCTGTAATTCTACCCTCTTAACTGGGCAACAAGCAGTATACACATTTATAATACACAGAGGGAGGTTGAGAGGAATATAAATAGCCCTCAAGATCAATGCTTGTTCAGATTTCTCCACAGAGCCCAAATGAAACCATGAACTGTGCCAAGCTTAAATTATCCCTCCTGCACTCCCCAATACAGGCAAAAAATCAAATAACCAGTCAAAATTGAAACCCCGTGATCTGAGTGTATGAATGGATATTGCAGCTTGTTTGGATTCCTTGAATCAATATAAAATTAGGTCTTCTCTTGTTCCCCGCGTCTCTGATGGCTATCCTCTTTTAGAACAGTTTGACCATCTCACATTTCAAGAGAGGATCCTCATGAATATCAGATAGAAGCAGGAGAAGAAAGAGAGGTTTTCCCTTTTTGTGGAGGATCTAGATCATCATCCAAGTAAACATATTCTTCTTCTGAGTCACTATCAAACTGCACACAGTGGTTAAGTTCTGTATCAAGGTTTTCAAACCGTTCAATAACCAGTGCAATGTGCTACATGCATTGATTCCCAAAGCTTTAAAATAGGTCCACGATTTCTGAGCCTTAGTCAATCCTTGGAAGTCTAAACTCTTAGTATCAGTTCTTCTCCCACCAGAACTTGGAAGAAAAAGTTTCTTGAAAACTCTTGCAGTCTTAGACCTAGTTGCATAAGCATATGTCTGTTTATGTATATTTGATCTTCCATTTGTATTAATATTGCTAGGATTTGGGCCTAAAGAAATTGAGCCCATCCCTTTAGAAACCAAATTGTTTCCCTCCAAAACCGAAGGATTAACTTACAGAGTTTGTGGAACCAAAGTACAATTATGCAGTGGTATTTCACTAATCACATTTATCGCAGTAACTTCCAAGGGAACTTTTGTTGTAGAGTTCAGGTTGTCTAGGATTAAGGTGGTTGTAGAAATCCCCTCTAGAGTGGAGATGCCAGTATTGAGGTTGACCGGAATATTCCCTAGATCTTCACTTGAGAAGAGATCAATGTTCGCCTGAGAATGCAAGATTTGCACTGTTCCAATGAAGTCTTCAATGGGTTTTGTTTGTGAAAGATTCCCAACAAGCCTTGAAATATCCTCCAATGGTATAGTTGTAGTGTTAAACGCAAATGTGGTGTCATTGTTATCACTCCCTAACAAATCCATAGGGTCCAGAGAACCAAGAACATGATATATTCCTCTGTCTCCTTTCTAAACATTCTCTCTGGCTTCTTCATCCTCTTTGTCCTCTGAGGAGTGTACATGGATGGAGTTTTTAAAATGAAAGTTGGTATAATCAGAGGAATACTTAGTAGACGAAGTCATCTTCTTAATTGCAAAACCTTGGATCAATATATGGGACAGAATAATATCTACTACACTTACTAGTATTGAATGATTGTGGTCTTCCACCAACAAGCAAGTCTCTTGTCTCCCTTCAAACTGTTTCATTAAATGTAGTAGAATAAATGCAGCTTGAAGATCATCTCTTCTTACCATTTTTGGATGAGTATAAACCAATTCTCCAATTGTTGACAGACAAGCCTGATAACTCTCTTGGCACCATGCCTGAAAAGGCAGGCCTTTGATAGTTACCCAGTTGTAGTATCCTCCCTTAAGAATGCGATCTTGACTGGCAGGAAGGATCATTAGCCATTGATGAAGCCACTGTCCATTGTCCCTTTACAATTCCAAATCAAAAGCTTTATCCTCACAAAAAGTAAGGCTAGCTTGTTTCCCAAAGGAGTTATCTTTATTTCATACACTACATCTAGAGCTATTTCCTTTCTAATGGCTTCCACTGATAGATTATTATGAAGCACAGTCTGATGACTTCTTCTCAATTATAAGTCAATGGAGGTGACTATAGTGTTGGGTCTCAAGGTAGGGTTGGAGATGAACCAACTCGCAACGGAAAATCAATGAAAACCAAGAGACGATTAAACCATGAAACAACTAACAAAGAATGGATTCACAAGAGAAAAATTCAGCACTATTTCTTACCAATACAAGAACACCGGGTAACGAATGATTGGCTTGAGTCTCCAAGACGCCTACGTATCCACATGGGAATCAAAGCCACGTAGTTCTTCTCTTTGAGGACTCAAGAACACAAAATTGGAGGTGGGAGCTTGCCAAACCCGAAATTGCAAGGGAAGAGGGAGAGAAGTTGTGTTTCCTATTCTTGTCTTGTGTTTGTTATGTTGAAAAAATAACTAAACACAACAAACCCCATACTTTTCCAACTAAAGGCATGAGACAAGTATGGTGTCAAGTAAGGTGTAAATAGGACAAAGTATGGTTAGACAAGATTGAGTTAGGTGGTGAATCACCAACACCTTAATCCTTGTCTTCCTTACTTAGTACTAATTAATCAAGACTTGATTAATTAGTTCCATGTGCCTTGGTTGCATGGGCCTTTCATGTGCCTCTTGGAACATGGCCCGTGGCCATTTCCAACGAGGTCCCATGATTCGCTCATCGCCTCCAAGCCTTCCATACCGGAAATGTGCAACATTATCCGACACGATCAATCCCAATACTCCTAGCCTTGTCTTGATCCGTAAAGTCCTATTCACTTACGAGCACATGACCCAAAACCCAGTTTTGGTCATGTCCCGAGACAACTCCCTTTTGGCCATTCTCCATAAATGTGTCAATGAGTTTCATCCTCCGGTGTGACCCTTAGGTTTATGCATGTCAATAGATCAACGTAAAATCCCATTTTACTTGATCCTATTTAAGTGGCAACTAACGAGACTTTAGTATTGCCTGACACTACATAACGAATCGACCCTGTCGATTCTAACCTTTCCGTCGTCCCTGTCATTATCCTTTTATCTCCGATATCCTGATTGAGATAAGGCATAGAGCCATCATCCTTATTATTCTCAATCACCGTTCCTTGATATGTGAGATGACTGAAGATATGATACCCAGTATCATGTGCATGACCATGCTATTCTTTCAGTCACTCTCGATCAAGTGGCCGAGAACCGATATCTTTCCCATACCTTAGTATGAGGGATAAATCCCTTAGCCGTCTTTCGTGTCACTCATGTAGCCCGTCCCCAAGCCAATCCTGGCCGTTATGGAAGCCCTGTTACGGACAACGTTAGGCTCAGGTCAAACTCAGTTGTTGACTACATAGCGATCACAAAGACTCCTTGGTCTAAGGATACATGACAAGCTACAACACTGAATATGTTCATGACTTAATCTATGGCACATATTCAGGGCGGGTCGTCCAATATCATGTCCCACATGATATCTATGATCAGACTCCGGAATCCCATTCCAATGACTAACAGAACGTAAGCCATAAAGAGCCATCTTTCATACTAGTCGCTTCTAGTGAAACTTTGTTGACTAGGGACCCATCGAGTGTGATCTATCTCGATCTATGGTTCTATTCGCATGGTGGGCATAGATCAGAGCACACATCGATATATTACTCCAACACATAAGTAATATAAAGCCGCTTTAATTTTATTGCTAACGATGATATATACATTTGGACATTTAGGATTGAACTACGGGCACTAAGACTAACAATCTCCCACTTGCCTTAGTTCCAATCTAAACTCCAATATGTCCCCATCGACTTTACATGTCTAAACTGTTCAGGCAGTGACACTGCCTTAGTCAAAGGGTTGGCTATGTTATCATCTGTTGCAATATAGGTTATCTTCACTTCACCTCAGTTCTGTATTTCTCTGATGAGGTGGATACGCCGCAGTACATGTTTGGATTTGTTATGCGATCTGGGCTTTTAGCTTGCGCAATGACCCTTGTGTTGTCGTAAAATGGATTCACCGGTCTGGATGGGTTTTTAATTACACCTAGCCCTGCCATGAATTTCCAAATCCACATAGCCTCCTTAGCTGCCTCTGTAGCATCCATATACTTGGCCTCTGTCGTAGATTCGGCAATGGTATCTTGCTTTACGCTCTCCCAGCTAAAACTCTGCCATTCAACGTAAACACATATCTTGAGTGACTTCTAAAGTCTTCTGGATTTGTCCTGGAAAACTAGTGTCTACTCATCCTTCGACCACTAGTTCATCATCATCTTTCCCCCGGGTTAGACTGATGTCTACTGGTACAACATAAGGCTTACGAGACGTCCAATCTCATACATGTCATGGCATATATGATCGATCCTGCCCCCAGGCGCATATGATTCTCATTTTCCTTTTCATCTCATCAGCTGTCTTAGGACACCGAGTCTTGCTGAGATGAATGCCATGACTAGTGGGTAAGAGTACTTTCTTTGAATCAAGCATTAAGAACCTACTCAATGCCTTGTTCACATAGGTTCCCTGACTTACATCCAAGACCCTCTTGGTGCGATCTTTACATATCTTAATCCCTAAGATATAAGAAGCATCGCCTAAGTCATTTATTGAAAAAAACTTCCTCAACCAAGCTTAAGTCTCGTGCAAGGTTGGGATGTCGTTTTCAATGAGAACCAGAAAGGTAATCTTGCTCCCACTAACCTTATTATAAACGCAAGATTCATCCTCGTTCTTGATTAAGCCAAATCCAATTACAGCTTCATCAAAACGAAGGATCCAACTCCGAGAAGTTCGTTTCAATCCATAAATGGATTTCAACAACTTATAAATCTTTCCCTTATTCTTCGGATCGTCAAAACCGTTGGGCCGAGACATACAAACGTACTCAGTCAAATTTCCATTTGGGAAAGCGGTTTTGACATCCACTTTCCATATCTAGTAATTATGATACGCAGTTATGTAAAGAAGAATTTGGATCGATTTTGATTATAGCCACTAGGGAGAAGGTTTCCTCATAGTCAATCCATTGGATCTGCCTATAACCTTTCGCCACCAGTTGAGCTTTGTAGGTCAGAGGGTTGCCGTCCATGTCCATCTTCACCTTGAAGATCCATTTGCATCCGATGGTCCTCACACCATTGATGGGATCAACCGGTTCCCAGACTCGGTTGTCCGACATGGATTGTATTTCCTCCCTCATGGCTCCCAGCTATAACTCGGAGTCGGGCCCATCCACGACTTCCTGAAAGGTGGCTGGATCATCGTGATCCACCATGACTTCATTCTCACCTTCAGATACCATATCTTGGAAGTGGATAACTGATCCTTTCAGATCGCCTTGGACCTTCCGGAATTGTAAAAGGAATTGGTATTTACTCTACGACCATCTCTGGCTCCCTTTCTACTGGGTTGTCAATTGGTTTAGACGGATCTGTACCCTCCTGAATTTCTTCGAGATGCACAGTCCTCCCAATGACGTCTTTGGAAAAAAACTCCTTTTCCATAAAGATCTCACCCCAAGCGACGAACACCATGTTCTCACTGGGTTTGTAGAAGTAGTATCCCCTTGTTGCTTTGGGATACCACACGAAGGTGCATATCTTAGATCTTGGTTCAAGCTTAGTCCAAACCAAATGTTTCACATAAGTCTCGCAACCACAAATCTTTAGGAAGGACAAAGCGGGTATCTTCCCATGCTATTTCTAAAATGGTGTCCCTTCCACAACCTTCGTCGGTGTAAAGACCGCCCCTGATAAAAGAACGATTATTTAATTTGTGGTTCGATCGGAACGCCGGGTTTGGAAAGCGGGTTAAAATTTTGGATCGTCTGCAAATGAAAAAGAAAAGAAAAAAAAAAGAGGGCTTAATATTTTGGCCCATGAGCTAGGCCCATTTAAACAACTCAAGCCCATTAGGGTTTGTTTTTGGCTCTTTTAAGTGTTGGAGCAATAGGGTTCCATTGGATGAATGGTAGCTGCCGAACAGGGTAGAGCAGACCCTTTCTTTTTTTTTTTGCCTGCGACTGCCTTTGTTCTTTGACTCTTGGGAGGCGGCATCAGCAAGGGAAATCAAGAGCAGCAACTTGTTCCAATTTTCGTCTTTCTAAGAAGTGTGTAACGACAAAGTCAACCCTTTAATCATTTGCTCAAGGTTCCTTTTCTTATTCTACTCTTTGATTAACTTACGAGGATCATTATTACCACTCTTATGGAGCTTTAATTACTATTTGTCCTTGGGTAAGTTTGTTGATTGATATGGGGTAGTTGGACAAGAATCAAAACAGGAAACAAGGTTCACTTTTTTTTATTAAATGTTGGGTCCTTTTTAAAGTACTGCTCGACACTTGATCTTGAAAAATGTTTTGTTGGGTATGTTCTTGTTGAAGAAATGTTAGGTTGGACCTCGGTAAGAGGAGGACTAATCTTGGTTTTGTCACATACTTGGGTATTGAGAAATAGGGAATTAGGGTTGTAAACTTGTAATTCGTGAAAATTCGGAAAAGTGGGGTAGAAACTTTAATCGCGGAATTAAATTGCTCGGAAGTCGGAAATTGATTCCGTCGATTGCATTGGAACCCTCAAATTATTCTAAGACCGTAGAAACGAAAACGGGAATTTTCGGAGCCTCGGAAGGGTGTTTACAAAACCCGGGCAGATTCGCCACGTCGGGCGAATCGGGCCTTTACGGGTCCCTTATCGACAATGTCGAGTAATTGGGAAGTTTGGGAGCGATCGACATGGTCGGGGTTAAGTTTGGGCATCGAGTTTAATGATTTTCAGTTTATTTCCTGCGAGTTGTTAAGTGCCTTTAAATTGTGTTCTTTTAGATCGTGCCACGGACCGAGGCAAGGGAAAGCTGGGTGAGTGACTGAGATCATCACCGGAGCTCGTGGTTTGGCTTTTGGGAGAACACGCACGAGGTAGGGAAAAGTAGCCGGATCTCGGCCCTGACTGGGGAAAGTTAACAGTAGAATTGCATGTGACACCGGGGTGTCGTGGGTTGAATAAGTTTATTTAAATATTAGAAAAACATGCTACGGGAACTTGGTAATTATTAGAAAAGCATGATACGGGATTGTAGCGTTTATCAGAAAAGCATGTTATGGGAACTTAGTAATTATTGGAAAAGCATGTGACACTTAGTAGTGTCGTAGGAGCAGAGAACTTAGCGATAATTGTTCTACTGGAGGCATATGACCATGCCCGGAGGTTGATTGTGAACTTATCGATATTAGGAGTACTGGAGGCATATGACCATGCCCGGAGGTTGATTGTGAAACTGTTGATATTAGGACTGTTGGAGGCTTGGGTTAAGCCGGAGGTTGACTGTTTATTTTGGCGTCTTGGGTGGCCTTGAGAGCCCATGTATTATTATGGTTGAGTCTTGGGTGGCCTTGAGAGCCCGTGTATTATTATTGTTGAGTCTTGGGTGGCCATGAGAGCCCGTGTTGTTAATCGTGTTTGGGTGGCCATGAGAGCCCGTACTTTACTATTGGTGTTTTAGCTGCCTTACGAGTTAGAGTCTCGGTAAGTTGCAAGCGTGTTTTATCGTTGAGTTTTGGGTGGCCATGAGTGACTGTGGGGTTGTTGAACCCGTGTCTTTACCTTTGGTGTTTTGGGTGGCCTTGAGAGCCCGTGTACTAAGGTTGGTGTCTTTGGCTGGCCTACCGAGTTAGAGTCTCGGGGGGGTTGCAAGCTTTCTTTAGCTGGCTTACGAGTTAGAGTCTCGGTAAGTTGCAAGCGTGTTTTATGGTTGGTGTCTTGGGAGGCCGTGAGTGCCTGTGGTGCTGTTGAGTCCGTGTCTTACTGTCGGTGTGTCTTGGGAGGCCGTGAGTGCCTGTGGGGCTGTTGAGTCCGAGTTTTACGGTTAGTGTCTTGGTGGCTATGAGTGCATGTGGGTGTTGAACCTGTGTTGTTACTGGTTGTTGATTTTGCTTGTGATTGTGTTTGTGATTGTGATTGTGATTGTGGTTATCGGAGGTTGGGGGCCCGCTTCCTGAAACAGGGGTCCACGAGCACACGCGTCTGCATGTTCAGACGGGGTGGGGGGGCCCGCCCGCCAATAAAGGGGTCCTGGCCGCGCATGTGTGGCTTGGGTTTGTGAGCATACCTTGGCTGGCTTATGGGTTAGAGTCCCAGTAAGTTGCAGCATTTTCCGGCTGGCTTATGGGTTAGAGTCCCAGTAAGTTGCAGCATTTTTCCGGCTGGCTTATGGGTTAGAGTCCCAGTAAGTTGCAGCATTTTCCGGCTGGCTTATAGGTTAGAGTCCCGGTAAGTTGCAACATTCTTGGGTTGGCCTGACCGGGTTAGAGTCCGGGGAGGGCGTTCTTGGCAGCTGGTTTGCGATCCTTTGAGATCTTGTTTGGTGTGCGATCCTTCGTGATCTTGTTGGTGCGTGATCCACTGTGATGTTGTTTGGTGTTGCGTAACTTTTTTTGGAGTCCGTGGAAGAGGTCGTCAATGGTTGTGTCGGGTCTACTTTACGTGTCAGGGTGTCGAGTTGGTCAGGGAAGGCAACAGTGGGTGTATGTTCAGTTAGAGTGCTTGGGTTGGGGATGGTGTTCCCCGGTGTTGAGTTGTTGTTGGTGTTACTTGTTTTGTCTGCTAATTATGTCGTAGTCAGTCTGTTATCCGTGGTGGTGAGCGAACGCTCACCCCTAGCTGCTTTTCCTACAAGTACTGTTCGTGGGACGGACTAGGTGAGCTCTCGAAGCTTGTGGAGCTAGGAGCGGAGTCCGAGTTTTGTCTGTTGAGTCTAGTGACGGATACCTTGTACTTTTGTCCACTTGTTGGGACGTGTTTTAAACTGTAATTGTTATTTTTGTTGAACAAATGATGATTTTAAAGTGATCTATAAAAATGGTTTCAAAAGTGTTTATTATTTTTTTAAAACATTCGCGTCCCGAGTTCGGTTTACTGAAATTGGGGCGTGACAGTCGGAGCCTGATTCACTATGAATGCGGTCGTCTCTAGAGCATAACCCCAGAAAGAGATTGGGAGATCAGTCCAACTGATCATGGATCGGACCATATCCAATAAAGTCCGATTTCTCCGCTCGGACACAGCATTCCGGGAGGAGTCCATTCTGAAAAAATCCCGCTCTCTACCAAATGATCTAAAAACTTTGTGTTTAAGTATTTTCCACCTCGATCCAATCGAAGTGTTCTTAATACTTTTCCCGAGCCGTTTTTCTACTTAAGTCTTGAACTCTTTGAATTTATCAAAAGTTTCAGACTCATGTCTCATCGAATAGACATAACCATATTTACTGTAATCAACAACAAATGTGATAAAGTAGCTAAAACCCCTCCTGGCAAGCGAACTTAATGGTGTACACACACCCGAGTGTATTAGCCCCAATAACTCACCCGTCCTTTCACCGCAACCGATGAAGGGCGCTTTAGTCATTTTGTTCATAAAACAAGCTTCGCACCTATCAGTCGAATGAAATTCGAATGGACTTAAAATTCCGCACTTCCGTAGTGCTGATATGCGTTTTTGTTTATACGACCCTAATGACAGTGCCTTATAAGAGTTCCGGTTTAAATCGTCAGATTTAGACCTCTTGGCATTAACGTTATAAATAGAGCTTGAGGCATCGGTACTCATATATAATAGTACAATCCTCCAACCATGTTAGCACTAACATAAAACATATCATTGCATAGAATATTGAAAAATAAAAATTATATCCTTCCTTATCTAACATGGACACGAATATAATTTTCCTACTAAAAGTAGGTATGCAATATACATTATGTAGCACAAAACTAGGCCTCTTGGCAAAGCAAGACTTATGGATCCTACATCAGTTGCCACAACTCTGAGGTCCACTTCGTGCTTTCCAAACCTCTCTAACTTTCTGCCACTATACGTTAGTGCATGTGTGAGATTCAGTCCTGGTATCTAATGCCCATGAATCTTTGGAAGTAGAGAGATGTAGCTCTATATAGTTAATACCGGATGAAGGCACGGTCCCACCGCCCTTCCTTAGATCATCCAGGTTTCCTGATGAAAGCGCAGTCCTACTGCCCTTCTTCAAATCATCCAGGCTATCTGATGAAGGCGTAGTCCCACTGCCCTTCTTCAGATCAGCCGTGAACTTCCTGTAATCCCGGTTCCAATGACAAGGTTGTTGGTAGTAGAAGCAGACATTCTCAAGTGTCTCATCTTTCTCGCCAAGTGCGCATGGGCCCCACCCTTGCCACTTCCAATTCCTTGTTGACCATCAGAATATCCTTAGATCCCAGATCCCTGATATATTCTTCTCAGCAGTTAATGACACTTCATGTAACTCTGATATGGTCTTAGAGACAGCTTTGTCAAGGACATATTCTTTGCGTTCAGACTTGAGGACTATCCTCAAAATTCTGTACCAGTCCAAATAGTTTGTCCCATTTAGCTTGACCCTGTCAAGAATGGTTTTTAATGACAAACTATTAATGTTCGCTGAATTTGCCATTTGATCTACAACAGATAAAATTCAATCAGTAAACTGAATAAATTTTATGAAGATCAAGCTTTAAACGCCAACAATCGATTCTAAACCTTTAGAATCTGAATCCAAGATCCTTGATTCACTCGATTAAGCTGAACTAATGCTCACCACTTAATCGAGCTATGTAGGTAGGACTCCATCCAATCACATCCAATGTGACTCTTGGCTAGGGTATGTACTTATGTACACGGCTTACCCTAACTCAACCTCAGGCTGAGAATCGTAGTCGGGTCCACCAATTTTCAACTATGACCCGTCACTATGTAGGTGCTCCGCTAATGCGCACGACACCCACATATGTCGTCCAAACCTACTACCCCGCTTTCCCATGGATGCTCCGCTAATACGCACGACACCCATAGGATGGGGAGGTAGTAAGGTGTTGATAATTGGGAGGTATCGGACATGACCCGTTTTTACTTGTCCGGTTGTGTTTAAAACTTTGACACATCCTAGAGCGATGAGCACATCAACTACATTACAAATGCAATGATGCCTCAAATTACATCCAATGTAATTCTTCATTCGAACCCGTCAACTACATCCAATGTAATGACGATTCTACAGGCTCACACACAAGGATAAAAATTCCAATTTTATCTTTGCATGTGAAGTGATATGCTCAGTAAATAAAGTTAAGCATGCAATTCTAAAACACATAGAATTAATCATGCATAAACTAAACCAAGCATAAAGCGATAAATGTGCACATAATAGCCCCCTAAACTAACTCCCACTAGCTTCGTGAGCTCCATCGACTCTAAGCCGATGTCAACACACGAAAAGCCACCAAATGACCTTTTCGCCCTTTCTTCGTCTTGAGCATAATATCAAAATTTAATACACGACTCGCAGGTCGGGAATAAATAAATATTACAAACAAGTGGTTAGACGACCACACCTTGAAAGAATAATTACACGCTATCCAAACTCGTCATAACTCACAAAACGGTTTAGCCTTGGCATATCAACCATCCAATGGTCATGCTCGGCATAGCTCCTTCCAATGCAGCCCCGTTCGGTCCCGGTTTCGGCCCCCCGAGAGTCCCGCTCCCGAGACCCGAAAAACCAAATTTTTTTCAAAATTTCCAGATTTGAAAAGCTTTTCAAAAATTCATTTTTCATGCTTTAAACCCATAAACAATAATTTAAAACATGTTATCAAACAATTTGGCAAATTAACATGTCAAAACCTTAACTTTCAACACCGTCTTATGAATCCCGAAGGTAGCACTGCTCTGATACCACTATTGGGTCTCGAGGTAGGGTTGGAGATGAACCAACTCGCAGCGGAAAATCAATGAAAACCAAGAGATGATTAAACCATGAAACAACTAACAAAGAATGGATTCACAAGAGAAAAATTCAGCACTATTTCTTACCAAAACAAGAACACCGGGTAACGAATGATTGGCTTGAGTCTCCGAGACGCCTACGTATCCACATGAGAATCAAAGCCACGTAGTTCTTCTCTTTGAGGACTCAAGAACACAAAATTGGAGGTGGGAGCTTGCCAAACCCGAAATTGCAAGGGAAGGGGGAGAGAAGTTGTGTTTCCTATTCTTGTCTTGTGTTTGTTATGTTGAAAAAATATGACTTAAACATAACAAACTCCATACTTGTCCAACTAAAGGCATGAGACAAGTATGGTGTCAAGTAAGGTGTAAATAGGACACAGTATGGCTAGACAAGATTGGGTTAGGTGGTGAATCACCAACACCTTAATCCTTGCCTTCCTTACTTAGTACTAATTAATCAAGACTTGATTAATTAGTTCCATGTGCCTTGGTTGCATGGGCCTTTCATGTGCCTCTAGGAACATGGCCCGTGGCCATTTCCAACGAGGTCCCATGATTCGCTCATCGCCTCCAAGCCTTCCATACCGGAAATGTGCAACATTATCCGACACGATCAATCCCAATACTCCTAGCCTTGTCTTGATCCGTAAAGTCCTATTCACTTACGAGCACATGACCCAAAACCCAGTTTTGGTCATGTCCCGAGACAACTCCCTATTGGCCATTCTCCATAAATGTGTCAATGAGTTTCACCCTCCGGTGTGACCCTTAGGTTTATGCATGTCAATAGATCAACATGAAATCCCATTTTACTTGATCCTATTTAAGTGGTGACTAACGAGACTTTAGTATTGCCTGACACTGCATAACGAATCGACCATGTCGATTCTAACCTTTTTGTCATCCATGCCATTATCCTTTTATCTCCGATATCCTGATTGAGATAAGGCATAGAGCCGTCATCCTTATTATTCTCAATCATCGTTCCTTGATATGTGAGATGACTGAAGATATGATACCCAGTATCATGTGCATGGCCATGCTATTCTTTCAGTCACTCTCGATCAAGCGGCCGAGAACCGATATCTTTCTCATACCTCAGTATGAAGGATAAATCCCTTAGCCGTCTTTCGTGTCACTCATGTAGCCCGTCCCTAAGCCAATCCTGGCCGTTATGGAAGCCCTGTTACGGACAACGTTAGGCTCAGGTCAAACTCAGTTGTTGACTACATAGCGATCACAAAGACACCCCAGAAGTGATGATTCCTCTAATTTCCAAGAATAAGCTTTTCAACCAATCATTTGTGGGATGCAGAGGGAGATTAAAGATGGAGACCCATCTGCCTTAACTTTGTTTCTATTGTGTCCTATTCGTAACTTTGTTTTTGTTGTGTCTTGTTCTTAACTTTGGTGTATTCGGTTCTCAAATCCCGATGGAGGAAATCCCATTGAAGACGAGGTCTATCACACAATATCAATTGAAGTGTTTTGTGCTTCAACTTGAGAAGACAATATGATAATCGATTTTAATGCCTTCCCACTCAAATCTCATGCTTTTTAAAATCTATTTGACCCTCATTTGGCTTGTTTGCACCATGTGTGCTTCTGAATTCTTCTTGGACAATAATTTGAGGATCAAAATCGTAAGCATCTCCTCCTTGCTCTAGTGTGCGGAAATGTACTGGTGTATTCAAGTGTCGGCCACACACTAGGTTAGATCTTGTTCTTTGGTCCTTGTCGGTGATGCATTGGCCGGAGAACCCGTCAACTCTTCCAAGGAGAGCATACATCTTTTCGCCTCAATCAATTGAACATGTTTTTCCTTGTTCAAGTTGTTCTCCAAATTTATACAATTTCCAACCCTCCTCCTCCCTCTGTTTTCCTTGTTCCTCTCAGAGATAACCGGTCTCCAATCCTTCTTCCCATTGATAAACCTCGTTGTTCCATTAGAGACCGGTACTAGCTAATCGAAGAAGTAGAAGGACTCCTCATAGATATGATGTTGAGTTGAAGAAGATGAAGAATTGATAAAGAACTGAGAAGAAACTTAAAGGATTTACTATAGCACTAGAGAGAGAAATAAAACTCCCAAACCAATACACTTTTTGGCCTTGTGTCTTGGTTGTATAGATTCACATTTGACATAAGATCTTGTACTCCTATAAAAGTACTCTATATAATCCAATGGTTGTGGAGTTGGTCTGGAGAAAAAACACTTGATATTAACCTAGTCACGTAGAAGACACTTAAGTATAAAATCACAAATATAATGAAATTATCAAAGAAGTGAATAGAACAAGAGAAAATGACGAAGATAACAATTCTCTTTATTTATAGGCCACAAAAGAAACCTAGTCTTAACGAAAGTAAATACAATAGAAATAAAAAATTATTGTAATTTAATCATGGAAAAAAAAGATGTCATCAAACTCAATTATGGTATTTACACAACTCCTCCTCTCCCTCTTTTTGGCTAAAATGTGCAGAACATGAGAGTCAATACAAGTAAAGAGTCCACGGAAGGCTCAACACACATAACTCTATGACAAAATAATTGTCATAAACAGTATCGAACTAGCTACATAGGCAGGAAAGAAGAGTGGGGTTGGAAAAAGGAGTTGGGAGTATTTTTCAAGATATTGCCTAAACGCTGCATAAGGGGTGTGAAGCGACTGAACCTGAACTCTTCAGGTGTAGGAGGCATGAGTTTGACCAAGGACCCCTCTTGAAGCCAATCCCTAAAGCCAGAGTGGCCTAACATTCCTCATGGAGAGGTTGTTTACCAACCCTCGCCTGATCATCGCGGGGTTCTCCAACTGACCCCCTCTTTACTCCTCCAGTTCCCTCCGGAAAGGAACCTGAAACTTCAGTTTCCTGGCCACCAGAGAGCTGGCCAACCACCAAGTTTTTCCAGCCGGATCACCTTTCTCGGCTAGGATACCTACCCGTTGTTTGTATCGTTAGGTACACTGTTCGGGCATACTATCGGGCCTCTGCTCGAGGTGAGGTGCCCTTAGGTATAGTCTTCGGGGAGAAGGACCTGAAACCTGGTGGGACATCTAGAGACAGCTTATCCTCCCAGTCGGTCGCGTACTGCTTATCCTCCCATCTTAAATTCCAACATCGAGGCATCAAAGTGCGGGGTATCACGTAACTCTAGGTTGCACTCCCGAACTCCATGGTTGATCCTTCCACAACTGAAATAGAATGTGGGGAGCTTTGCGTAGGTGAGCGAAACCAGAACAGGGTCCGGGAACTCCCCAAAACGTAACAACAAGTGGCGAAGAAGAGGACACTCCATGGGATGCCATGATCGAACCTTCACCACACCTCCCTAACATAATCCGCATTGATCGTATGGAACCTCTACACTGACACCCAATGTCGCGTTAATCATCTCTCTAGTCGATCTCGTTTGGACTAGTGGAGGGAGACCATGGGCATAGACCAAAAGATGCAGACGATCCAAGGGAGGGAGTTCCCTGTCCAATGAGTCAATGTCCCCAAGCAGAAGAGGAAGGCCATTGAAGCACCAAGGCTCATTTCCCCGGACCCATGCCCGAGCCTCTACCGACTCAAAGTAGAAACCAAATACCCTTGGTCCTAAATCCTTGATAGCCAGACCCACCTTTGATCATCCCCAAGCGTTAGTGATGATACGTAGTTGAACGTCTTTCCGAGAAGGCTTCGGAGCACAGAGCTTCCTCACCATGCTAAATTTTTGGTGTGCCAACACCGACAGGTTGACCGTTGAATAAGGAACTAGGACCTCCATTTCCTCTTCATCCTCGAGGGAGCATGAGGAGAGGTAATCATAGAGGCTTTCCATGGTGGACACAAGAAAACTCGGCGGTACCTCTAGAGTTAGGGGTTCCTCCGACAGCAGCGTCGTTCCTTGCCTTCGAACCATAACTACAAGAATAGTTAGTAAGAACAAAATCACCAGAATCCAATCAGCATAGGGGAATAAGAGGCCAACATGTAGAGGTGCCTCCAACCTCGTTCTATGGCCGTCGTCAATGGGCGCCTTCCCACGACTAGGATCCCGACGCAGTAGAGGTAGAGACTCAAGAGCATCATTGGTGGTGGAAGGGATGGTGGTGAGTTGCTTGGAGCCAAAGTTACGACCATATTTGTCATCGAACGGCCCTTCCGTGGTTTCAACAGTGGCGACACCTGTGATGTGGTGAAACCTGGAGAAAATGCCATAATCGTCGTGGAAGATGGCGATGGGGGTAATCCATAGGACGGTGGCGATGGAAGAAGGCCGGTTAGGGTTGGCTTCGGATTTCTCCTACGCCGTGCCTTTAATGGGCTTGAGACCTTAGAAGAAGGACGAGGGGGTGGAGCTGCAGAGAACTGCGTGGTAGGGGCGGCAAAGGGATAACACCAACTAGACGCGCATCGTTGTCGGCGGAGATGACAGGAATAAGTAGTACCATAATTAGGGCTAGGGTTAAAGTTTCCTTGGGATAAGCACTCGACATAATGACAGAGGAAAAAAAATACCTAATACAACTTACACAACTTATCCTTTGAATGGCTTACTGTCGTATCATGCCTCATTATCTTATTAGAAAAAAAATATATATAAGGAAAAAAAAGAACATAGTGAAAGGAGTACATGATATGAATATGAATAAGAATATTTGATTTTTGTGCTTGAAATTATATTATATTTGTTTTTATATGTTAGTATAGTATAAAATTTAAAATCTATGTTTTTTTTATATATTTTTGGACATAAATATGAATTAAAATAAAATGAGTTAAAGGAGGGTTTTTTAAGACAAGACAATAAGAATTGTATTCATAATGTCAAGGATTGTAATAGAAAATGGGCCAAAGACCCAAGATTTCAGAATGCGGTCCAGGACTCTCATAGGTATACTAGTGCTTTTAGCTCCTAGACAAAATCTATTTTGCATCATAAACACTTGTGGACGATAAAAACGTACTAAGAAATGAGATTGAAAACACAAAAGCACGGAAGAAGTAAAAAAGAGACCATCCCAAGATCGAAGATGTCTAAGAAACCTTGAGAAAAGCTGCATAGGTGACTTAGGCCACCATCTGCCCATTTCCCATCCTTGGTCCCGACTCATGGTTTTTGTGATGGGGCTCTTTGGCACCCCTCACCTGGAGGAAGCACCCTTCCCCATCTACGTGCACCTTGTAGACTAGAGAGTTTGATGGCCCATTTTAGGCAACTCGTTCAGGTGCAAAACTGACTCGTCCTCCCTTGCCCCTCTAGCTTCCATCCCTTCGGCTTCTTTGGCCCCAATCACCGGCCTGATCCTGAGGCCCCTTCTACTTCTCGTTCGATAGTGGGTTGCACTATGGTGTCAAATCTAGTTCCACCACCCCCTTGGGATGGTCAGGTATGAATGTATGCATACGAGCAGAGCTCGAGAAGAGAGTTTACTGATATCCCTCCTCCCCCCCCCCCCCAGGCCTCCTAAGTATACCAGCTAGGCTAT